>CM060250.1:37963469-39314719 GCA_030684275.1 Acipenser oxyrinchus oxyrinchus | reverse complement strand
ATTGAGAGTGGGAAGCTGTGCATGCTTGGGATTGGTGGCTGGTGCACTGGGGGTGTGGCCAAGGGGATAAGAAGACAGTGGCAGGGGGCTGCAGAACTGAGAGAGAGAATTGGAGAGAACAGCCAAGGAGAGAAAAGCGGGACTAAGGAACAAACAAGGAAACAAGCCAGAGACTGCACTTAGTTTGACCTAGAATATTGTGTTCAGTTCTGGTCACCTCGTTACAAAAAGTATATTGCTGCTCTAGAAAGAGTGCAAAGAAGAGCAACCAGAATTATCCCGGGCATTAAAAGGCATGTCGTATGCAGACAGGCTAAAAGAATTGAATCTATTCAGTCTTGAACAAAGAAGACTATGCGGTGATCTGATTCAAGCATTCAAAATCCTAAAAGGTATAGACAATGTCGACACAGGGGACTTTTTTGACCTGAAAAAAGAAAAAAGAAACAAAGACCAGGGGTCACAAATGGAGATTAGATAAAGGGGCATTCAGAACAGAAAATAGGAGGCACTTTTTTACACAGAGAATTGTGAGGGTCCGGAACCAACTCCCCAGTAATGTTGTTGAAGCTGACACCCTGGGATCCTTCAAGAAACTGCTTGATGAGATTCTGGGATCAATAAGCTACTAACAACATTTCGGGGGGGGGGGGGGCTCTGGTTGGCTGAGGGCCAATAACAATGTATCTGTTCATGTTCAAAGTGAAAGGGGCGCAAATCAGTTGTGTTCAGTCCTTCAGTCCACTCAGAAGTCGTTCCCGGGTCCATGCTTTCCAGTTCTCCACAGCAGGAACTACAACGTGAGCTTGCCAACATTCTGAAGTTTGCACCTCATACAATGCAGCTGTATTACCTGCATGATTTAAAAAAAAAATAATAATAATCTGCAGTGGGGCTGCCCATGTCAGACGGACAAACACGGGTCCCAGGGACGCAGACAACTGCAAATATGAGTCCCGGCAAACCATGTGTGCCAAATGCATGTATTCAGTACATATATGCATATATGAAAGGATATATATTGTGACACACTTAAAAACTACAATACCCAAAAGTTCGGGGCGTCACATGATGGGAACGGCAGGAATTCTGGGACATATAAACCAAGAAATGGTAGTGAAAGGGGAAGGAGAAAGAAGCCATGGCTGGACGAGTGTGAGCAATTGTGTGCAGGAACACAGGGAACAAGTGCAGAAAACACCACGAAGTATCCACGCACCTGGAAAGTGTCAGAACTCTGAAGTCTACGAAGCAGGACCGCGAGTACACACAACCTGTTTGTAAGTCCTATGTGATGATTAATACAGGGACAAAGCAGCTGGTAAAAAGTACCTGCGCTCGTGAAAAGAAGGTTGAAGGACCGCTTTTATGTGTGTGTTCCTGCATTAGAGGAGAGGAGTGATAACAGTTTGTAATGCAAAGACTGTGAACTAATAAACCAAAGGACAGGCTTAAGAAGAGTACAGCTGGATAGAAAATCATTGTACTTCCCTGTGACTGTGATAACCAAACAAGCAAAAGTTATTTCAGAAGGAGACAACACAGAGAACTGTACTTGTGGAAGTCTTTTATTAACGACTATAAATGAAAGTACGATTCCAGGTTTCACCAGCAGAGGTCCTCGGAGGGTGGAATGAGAAAACTGGAACACTTGCCTGCAATAACACGATAACCTGCATATGTGCCCAAGAGACAGTGAAGGACCTTTGGAAACACTACTTACCTTGGAAAATTACCCGGAGAAGATACAAACCTGTACATTCAGGCCAAGAGACCCAAGAAAAGTCCATCTGTTTTTGTTTCTTTTTGTTTGTGTGCTTATTGTCTGGCTTAGCCACACAATAATTTTAGTTAGGGACATAAAAAGTGAGTTGGTGCCCCAAAGAGAGGGTTAGACTTATTTTCTTTATGAATGTTTGTTTTGATTTACTGTATCCCTGTTAATAAACCTGCCCCCTGGTGTTCAATTGAAAAAACACATTGTGGTCTTTGATTTGCAAGAAAAACAGTCAGGGATCAAAATAATTAGAACTAACAGTTCACAGTATGCAACAACTTGCAATAATGACATGTATTATCAGGGCTGGCCTTGGGGGGGGGCGCCGAGTCATGAGTTAAAAAAAACAAACAAATAAAAAAAAAAACTTTTCATAAGCAATCGTCCTTAAGTATTTTTTTTCCTCTAGAGGGAGCCACAGTTATTCTTAATAGAAAAAAAAATGTCCTCGTTCTGGCACAGAATAAACCAGAAGTGTTTACTCTATTATCACAGGTGCGGACAACATTAGCCTACATTACATTAGCAGGCCTCTGTTATTTTATTTTGTAAAACATAATAACAGGAAACAAAATGTCGCACCTACCGAAGAAGAAGCTATCAGAGGTGCAGAACAGGAAACAAAAAGCTGACTTAATGACTGCAATGAAGAAAGATGCAGACACAATGAAAAAATACTTTAAACCTGTAAACGACCACCTGTGCAGTAGTGAGATGGTGAGACATCGGGTGAAAATGATAATCCACAATGCAACTTCCCAGATATATGGCAAGAGAAACAAAGAGACCCCGAAGAAACAGAAATGTTTCATCCAAACCGGAATAATGACGATGCCACTGCGAGTGCCACTACTAGTGATAGAAATGAGATGATTCCTATTACAGGCGTTAATGATGCACTTTCTGATCCTGCTTTATTGCCCACTCTAATGTCCAAAATTCTGCTAGTGACCAACAGTCCTCCAAAAGTAAAGGAGATAGATTTTCCTCTGGATGAGCAGAATCGGCATTTTTTTTTTTTTAATTTACTCGTTGCCAATTATTTTTTATTATTTTCTCCCCAATTTGAAATGGCCAATTATTTTTAAGCTCAGCTCACTGCTACCACCCCTGCACTGACTCAGGAGGGCGAAGACGAACACACGCTGTCCTCCGAAGCGTGTACCGTCAGCCGACCACTTTTTTTCACACTGCGGACTGTCGCCTAGTCATTTCAATTCCTACCGAACGTGGGTCGAGGCAGAGCAAAGTATAAAACTGAGTAACTGCATCGATATGGAGCTTCAGCGTATCATTGAGCAAGAGACAAAGCACTGGGAGAACTTTTTACAGAGGCTCATGTCAATAACGCTCTATCTTTCTAAAAATAACCTGGCTTTCCGAGACTCATGTGACAAGCTCTTCACTGCAAATAATGGGAACTTCCTTTTTTTTTCTAAATTATAGATTCAATTTTTTTATTTTTTATTACACATTTGAAAATTATACATACATTTAAACATGAACCATCCATGTTTGTTCCAACACCTTTCACAAGATTAATTTACTATGGGCTGAATTAAGGGGGGGCAGGGGCGGGTCTATCAGAAATAATAGAGATTGAAAATGGAGTTCCTCAAGGGAGTGTAGTGAGTCCACTCATTTTTTATATTACGATAAATGATTCGCCGAAAAGCGTTGAAGATACTGAGATATTGATGTATGCGGATGATTGTGTTGTTTGGAATAAACATAGACATTTTGATAAAATTGAATGGTAGATTGAAAGAAATACATTCATGGGCAAAGAAATGGGGGGTGAGATTTAACGTTAAACAGAGGGAGTTATTTATTCTCGTAAAAAATTTCATTTGCAAGTATTTACTGGGGAAATGCCACTTTATTTAAGAATGCTGGAAAATGCTGAGAATTCGGTATTGAGTTAATGGAGGAGATGAAAATCCTGTGCAAAGTATTTTTGAGCCTTGTTGGGAATGTGAGGTAATGAAGAGATAAAGGAATACGTGTGATAAAACTATTGGGGTGAGAATTCAAAAAGATATTGAGGAACAGGAAACATTGAAATATTGTATAGGCAGGATGAGATTAAAAAGAGTACAATCTAATATTAGTCTGTGGTGTTTTAAAACTCCTCTGATTGATTTATATTTGTTGAAAGAAAAAAATAGATGGCAAAGGACAGAGGTAAACAGGCATTGAGATGGGTAGATAATGATTGGGAGAATTATTGTAAGATGGGTCAAAAAATATAGGTAATGGCAGGGTTGCAGTAGCTTATATTACATACCGGAATTTGAGGTGGGAAAGCATGTTCTTATTACAGATGTGTTAATTATGACAGCAGAATTGATTGGGATTATATTGGCATTGCAATGGATTGTAGATTCATTATTGGGTTTACAGGCGATTAAAAATGGAGGGGAGGGTAATAGAAGGGATTTAGTGCAGGAAATAATGTATTTATTTAAAGAATGCTGCTATTTAGGTTTATATGTGGTTTTAGTATGGATTCCGGATCATATAGGAATAGATGGGAATGAGAAGGTGGGTAAGTTAGCTAAAATAGCAGTGAAGAAAGAGGAAGTGGATGTGGATGTGCAGTATGGTTTAAATGAATATTATAAAATAATTGAAAAACAGATTATTAATGAATAACAATATATGGGATAAAGAAAAGGGTAGGAAGTTTTATTAGGCTCAAAGTAAGGTTAAAATTACGGAAGGGTTGCCTGGGTAGAATAGAAAGGAGGAGGTAGCATTGATAAGGCTTCTTATAGGGCATTCAACATTGAAATAACACCTATATAGAATTGGAGTGCATGAGAATGGGTTATGTATGGAATGTAGTGCAAAGGAAACAGTGGAGCATCTGTTGGTTGAATGTGTTAGATATAGGAAGGTGAGAGAAGTTATGTGGAAAGAAATTAGGGCTTTTAATATTTGAAAATGGTGTAGGTGATGGAAGTAAAATAGAAAAATGTACTATTGGAAGTATTGCAAATATATTGGAAAAATCGGAAGATTCAAGAATATTTAACATAGATTCAAAGTTTAAGTGTTAACAGCAGTTTTAATAGCCAAATTAACAGAAACTTGGTGTCCATTAACAAAACAGAAGAAGAGGAAGAAGAAGAGGAGGGAGGCTGTGTGGTCCAGTGGTTAAAGAAAGGGGCTTGTAACCAGGAGGTCCCTGGTTCAAATCCCACCTCAGCCACTGACTCACTGTGTGACCCTGAGCAAGTCACTTAACCTCCTTGTGCTCCGTCTTTCGGGTGAGACGTAGTTGTAAGTGACTCTGCAGCTGATGCATAGTTCACGCACCCTAGTCTCTGTAAGTCGCCTTGGATAAAGGCATCTGCTAAATAAACAAATAATAAAAGAGGTAACCAGGAAGTATGCAGTGGAGAGAGCATGTGATGCAAGTGCTGAAGACCTCTGATATACCAACCAAAACTAAAAAGAGCTAATGAATTGGTTTGTTATTTTCAAAGTGAATGAATGTGTGTCATTAGAGGCATTGAGGTAGTTTAACAACGAGTTGGTCGAGTTGTTGATATTTTGTGTTTGCAAGTTAGCGAGTCTGTCACGCTAACTAAAAATAACTGAAAGGAAAAACAAAACAGTGCTCTGCAAGTAACCAAACACGGACTCCAGCGAGTGGGTTAAGCTGGAGTTTACTGGAACCAAGGAGCCACACGGAAGAACTGCCATACGCTGCTGCCTGGAAGAGGAAGCACAAGCGGGAGTGTTGGCGCTAGACTACAGCATGCATGTTTACATGTTATATTGCAGGTCTAAAAATAATATTATATTTACATATCTTATGTCGCGTCATGAGCAGGTAATCCCTTTCAAAATAAATACAGAGCATTTGTCATCCACAAAGCTCAACAGTATTTAACACATGCAGCAGTCACAAAAAAAAGAGTCTTTTTTTTTTTAAACCCAGCATTCATATCTTGAAGGGAAGAGCTTGTCAAAAAGAATCCTTACAAAAATGTGTGTTTTTATGTAGTGTTTTTGGTTAAATCAGGTCAGGTATTGTACTTTGCTTCATAATAAATGAAAATATTTTATTTAAAGTGCGTAATACATACAATATAAACTGAAATAATGGAAAAACACCAGTGTTACTTTTAAAGTTTAATACACTGTAGATCTGCAGTACAATACAAATTACACAGAAACTGTATAAGCAATGTTCTGTCCCTTGTTCTTGTGTATTTTGCTGCCATCAATAGATAGTCTAACTACTGTACTGCACAACAATGCTAGTATTGAAAATGTCTTGCTCGCACACATTTCATGTTTTACAGTACGTGTCTTCTAGCTCTCGTCCATATGGAAATTTTGGTATGCGGCTTGTAGGGTCAGGAAGTTTAGCCACCCCTGATATAAGTACATAGCTTGATCTCTGCCTTGGCCTTTACTGTGGAGTAAAAAACTAAACTCCAGCCCTGACTAACAAAAAGATTCCCATACTTAAATTAAACTCATTATCATTGATTGGTACTGAAAATGCAAGGGTTGCATATAATTGTAGAGGCAGGAAATCCAACCTTGCAATTAACACATTTTAAACAAGTCCCTTTCCGTTTTAAGGAATATGTTGTTCCCTTCAAACATGCTAAAAGGAGAGATTGGGAAATAACAATAAGTCAATTAAAACTGAAACGCAAGCAAATAGGATTGCCTGCCCTGGGCGCTAAAATACCTAGTCTCTGCTTCTGATAAACATTGTATTTTAGAAAGGTAATCATTGACATTAAAGTAAGCTCTGAGCATTTAATTATATTAGTTAGAAATTGCCTGTTATACAAAATTGCGTATTGAAAATAGAAATGTTATATTTCAATACAGTATCGAGGAATAAGCTTTTGTTCTACTTGAATGAGCAACTCGATAATCATAATTTCTATATAGAACCCTACTGTTCTTTCCTCTGACATCTTTTATTTAAATTGAATCATTAAGTTATCCATGATTTCAAGTTTCATATTTGGACACAAATTTTGCCAAATGCTGGAACCCAATATATTGAACTTTGATGTTTGGTATAAAACAGTGGTTCTTTATTGACCCTAAACCAGATTTACAGATATTTTAAAAGGTATATACTCAATCATAACATATGTAAATTACAGTTAGAAAGAAAGTTGCCACAAAACTAGCAACCACCCCCTTTGAATCCATTTCTTCACTTTTGCTGTGTTCACTTCAATATGCCAATTTGTGCGCCCAATCTTTCCAAATAATCAGTTTAAAACATACAGTGGAATATGTCCTAGAAGAGATACACAGGAGGCTGTGTGGTCCAGTGGTTAAAGAAAGGGGCTTGTAACCAGGAGGTCCCCGGTTCAAATCCCACCTCAGCCACTGACTCATTGGGTGACCCTGAGCAAGTCACTTAACCTCCTTGTGCTCCGTCTTTCAGGGGAGACATAATTGTAAGTGACTTTGCAGCTGATGCATAGTTCACACCCTAGTCTCTGTAAGTCGCCTTGGATAAAGACGTCTGCTAAATAAACAAATAAAATTACTGCCATTTAAAAAGATACGGTATCTTCATTACTGTACATATTTCAGACATCATTCTGCAGAGATTTCTTTAACACAAAATTAAGTGGTTTCTTTTTAATCTGCAGCTTCCTTTTTACCCTTTGGTTAAATATTTTTTGGCAAGCATTGTCTCATTTAACTTTAATTTCCTTTCTCCAGGACTGACTTTTTACATGTTTCTGAATTTCTGTGCAATGGCATATGAAATACAGTATACCAAAGTGGTCAGTTATGTAACAGCAATTCTGACTTGACGGGATCTGGCGGCTGACGAAAACTGGCACAAAATTGAGCTCTTGTCTACATCTAGCGGAGAGACATGCTTTCCTGCCGGATTTGTCCTTAAAATATTGGCTTTACCACACAGTACTGCAGAATTAAAACACATTTCTCAAATGAGCCTTGTAAAAACAGGCATAAGAAATCAACTGTCTACAAACATTCTGGATCAAATTCTGACTGTCAAAAAACTGCTGTTAAACAGAACAGCTTCAGACAAACAAAGCAAATACAAGCAGCCTATTTTATTTTATATTGTATGATTTCTAATTATTTTAAAGGAAGTCAGTAAAAGCACAGTGTCAGTTAAAAAAAAAAGGCACTGTAAGTCTGTATGTCAGCAAAAACAAAATTGCAAGGTTGACAACCCTGACCTCAATACACATATATATATATATATTGCAGCAAAGGGATATGTTTTCACAAGTGATTACATACAATTTACATTGATAATTCTTCTTACATTTACACTACACCTTCTATCTACACCCATATTCAAATAATTATTCCTACTACTTAACACAATAAAGTAGCACAGTTATTAACCGGGAGTGCGTTCAATGAGCAGAGCTCCCAGGGTGTTACAAACCGTTCTATAACTGCTAACATATGTTACGGGGCGCTTATTGAACGCACCCAGTTGTTTCTCTCACATCGGTTCATCCTGATTTTTTAAATAAATTTAGAGTGACCAATTATTTCTATTTATTCTTATAATGTTAGTAAGGAGCTTAAGATTCAGTCATAACAACACTGAATGAATACTACATCCTTTCATCGTAATTCATATATACTGTGTTTAACTAAAGGATGCAGTCTGCTTACTGGATATTGTTGCTATTGTTTTTAGCTAACACGAGAACATTTCATATTTCAACTGACAGGAAATACAATTCAATACAATATACAAAAGAAAAAAAAGATTGACCTTTTCCTTTGCAGCGATTCCCATTGACAAATGCCACAGACTCCACAACATAGATCTCATCGTCTACCCCCACCATGGTTTTTTTTTTAACAATTATTTGTATTAATTTTCCAATTATTCTCCGAATTTTGGAATGTCCAATTATTATTCAACCTGTCTCACCGCTGCAACCGCCAAACTGACTCGGGGGAGACGAAGATAAGCACTTGCATCCTCCAAAATGTGTGCTGTCTGCTTTTTTTCACTCTGCAAGCCCGTCGAGCAGCCATATGCAGAACTTACAGCGTCGGAGGACCATGCAGTTCTGAATTGCATACACAGGAGTCGCTGCTGTGCAGTGAGCCAAGGACTCCCCTACCTCGCCCGGGCAGTGCTTGGCCAATTGTGCGCTGCCCCCCTGGGAACTCCCGTCAACGGTCAGCAGTGGCATAGCTTGGATTTGAACCAACAATCTCGAAGCTACAGGGTGCATCCTTTACCAGATACGCCACTCGGAAGCCCCCAGGTTCTAATGTAGTTAATTGAAGCTGTTAAGAGGCAATGAACTAAATTTAGGACCTGGTTGGAATAAAGAATAAATAAATAAATAAAGAAATAGAGAAATCCTTTGTCTGTTGTGCTTCCACATGCCCAACCTGGCTCTTCCTTCTCTTAAGGATAGCCAGCTTGGCTTGCCCTACCAGGAAATTTGCCATTTGGCACTTATGCTTATCACACTTTCTATATTGCAGCCCAAAAATAAAACACAGTGGGGGAACAATCCAGGGAGAGATCCTTGAACACTGTCCTCAGTACAGAGTACAGAGAACAGCGGCTGTAATCTGGGGCAGTAATGGTGGAAAACAGTCCCTCTCTCTGCCAAGGTGTGCGCAAAGGCATTGGTAGAAACAGCAGTATGGAAAATTCTCCACTGCAGGTCTCTGGATCTCTTGGGCAATGGTGGCTTAGAGGCTACTCCAGGCAGGGTTGACGTTTTCTTCCACAGCCAGGTGCTACCTCCAGGGGGTGTCAGGGAGGGACTGCAGCTGCTGGATTGCTGCATCTTCACACACAGCCGATGAAGGTCCTTCTTGTCAGCTAGATAGAGAGACAGAGAGAGAGAGAGAGAGAGAGAGAGAGAGAGAGAGAGAGAGAGAGAGAGAGAGAGAGAGAGAGAGAGAGAGAGAGAGAAACACTGGACAGACCATGACAAGTCAGTAGGCGGCCTGGACCTCCCAGACCCCCACCAGGTGCACGCTGCTGTTCGCCCAGTTTATCCTGGTTGAGGACACCCTCTCAAACTGCTCCCAACACTAGCATACAGCTTCTACATCCTGCCGGCCAGACACATAGACGATCAAGTTGTCAGCGTATGCCGCCACCTTGACTGTCTGCAAAGGGTGGGTGGGGATGGGCAGGCCGGTGAGCAGTTGCCTCAGCCTATGTAACAGGGGCTCTATGGAGAGGGAATAAAGCATTCCAGACAGGGGGCATCCCTGCCTGATGCCTCTCTGGACAGGAAACAGTTCACTCAGGCCACCATTGATCTTCAGCACACTGTAAACACGACAGTAAAGGAGCTGAATGTGGGGCCGAAAACCCCAAGGCCTCTAAAACCTTGAATAAATAATCATGATTGACCCAGTCAAGGCCTTCTCTTGGTCGATGGAGATCAGACCACAATTTAACCCAAAAAGCTTAGAAGCAGTCATTATGTCCAGTTAAAAGATTTTTATCAAATATAAACTTGCTGGGCTCACAGTACGTCTGGTCGGGATGCACTGCCGCTGTCATCATCACTCTCATCCAACTGGCCAGGGTCTTGGACAGAATTTTATAATCCATCGACAAGAGCAACAGGTCTCCAGTTCTTTATAGAGGTCGGATCTCCTTTTTTGTGCAGCAGGGTGATGACCGCACGTCGGCAGCTCAGTGGCAGCAGCCCGTCCCCCAGGCTCTTCTGCAGCACCAAGAGCAGGTCTGGTCCCAGCAGAGCCCATAACTCTTTATAAAACTCTGCGTTAAGGCCATCAAGCCCCGGCGCCCACCCATTGTTCAGCCCTTACAGGGTGGCGGTCAGCTCTTGTAGAGTCAGCTGGGATTCCAGTCCCTTTTCTTCCTCCTCTGTGATCCTGGGGAGGTCCTGTAGGAAAAACTGCCTGGCCTCCGGCCCACCCCTGGCCTCCGCCGAGTACAGGCCTCTATAGAAACCTGCAGCGAATCCACAGATCTCCTCTCTGTTCTCGAGCACTAGCCCCTCGGGAGTCTTAAGGCAGTGCATCACCCTGCTCTGCTGCATCTTCCTCTCCAGCCCAAAGAAGAACTGTGTTGGCGCATCAATCTCTGTGATGCTCTGAAAGTGGGACCTCACCAGCGCTTCCTGCACCTTAGTATCCAGCAGGCTGGCTAACTCCTGCATCTGGTTTGACTGTCCCCCCACCTCCTAAATCTGGGAAGTATTTTACATTTACTCCCTGCTTTCCTTTAGTCTTATTTACCTCTTTGGCGCAGTACCCCTCTACCTCCGCACTGCCTCAGTGAGCTCATCTCCACTCTCCGAGGCCAAGCTTTCCTCCCAGACTGCACCCAGCTACCTCCAGACCCTCATCTCTCCCTACACCCCCACTCAACCTTTCTGCTCCTCCTGCACTAGCAGACTGGCTGTACCTCCTCTACTCTCCACTGCCTCCAGAGCCCGCTCCTTCGCCACCCTCGCCCCGCAGTGGTGGAATGACCTTCCCACAGATGTCAGTACTGCCCAGTCCCTGACCACCTTCTGGCACCTCCTCAAGACTCACCTCTTCAGACAGCACCTGTAGAACTCCTCTTTTCCCTCTGGACACTTTATCACTCATCCTTAATGCGCTTTACTTGCACTTATCTGCTCCCTATTTTACTGCATTTAATCCTGTACTTTTCAGAGTACTGTACTGTAATCTGCCACTAGTGTTATTAAATCTGTAGTATTTTGCATTTAATCGTATCCTGATGTAACTATCACTGACACTGTTATCTGCTCTGATATTGATTCGTATTTTGTAATATACTTGTACTTACTAGAACTGAAGTCATTGTATTTTATCTTGCTCGTAATTGTATTAATACTTGTACTGTGATTCTTGAAATGCATTTTTTGTTTACGAATGTAAGTCGCCCTGGATAAGGGCATCTGCTAAGAAATAAATAATAATAATAACAGAGCCGGGGTTTGGCCACCTCTGCTATATGGACACCCAACAATTTCTATTAAATTTTTTTTGTAAAACAAATATTTATTGATATTTAAAACTTCACTTCGCACAGACTGCACAGTTGGGCTGCATACATTGTGTTGTAATACCAGTATGTTCTGTATTCTCCAGTGTTTTAAAACTATATTGGCAGATAACACACACGCATTCTGTAAATATCCATCCTTATGCAAAGCCTGTATATTCTATTAGAGCACAAAAAGTAAAAGTGGCAATATTTGTAAACTTGATTAAATACGTCACAGGTGTATATATGTTAAACATTGACACAGGTTAATATATAATAAACATGATTAGTTTTACTTCACCTATTCACACAAAGTGTTTAACGATCTTAGCCCCACCCCAGCCAGCGCTAGGATTTAGTGGGCCCTGGTGCAAGACTGTGAAGTAGACACCCCAACCCCCCCCCATCCACCAAAAAAAAAAAAAAGCACAATGCTGCACAACCTAAAGAAAACCTTTAGAAAATAAATACATCAGCAGCAGAATCTGAATCTGTCAAAAACGTATTTTTCAAAAAAAGTAACAGTATATCCAAACATGAATAAATCAATTGTGTCACAAGATGAATCAAATTGATTAATAAACTTAGTTAATACTGAAACATTAATAGCTTCAAATTAGTCACAAAACTTTTTGGGGATGCTTTTTGAGATTTTGTTTAGACAAAAAATTCCAAGCAGTAGTTACATCATATGTAATAAATTATAACATTAATATTATGGGTCAAATATATAAACACATCTCTCTATACAGTACAGACCATTGTAAATCCAGGTTTCGTTTATTGTATTTTGCCAGTATTGCATACAGTTGTCATTTATCTATTAGAATACAGTGAATTAGAACTATGGCCACATTCTTTTTTCACCAGAGTACTTATTTTTTCGTGAGAACAAAAGAACCTCACGAAAGATCCCCCTCACGACAAAATAAATTACATTGTAAATTCCTTTTTTGCCAGAGTATTTCTATTTTCACCAGAACAGCTGCTTTTTTTTCGTGAGAACAATTCCTTTTTCATGAGATGTGTGGCGAAAAAAGATTAAAAAAAGATAACACATTTCCCCACTCAAAATAAAAAAAAAAGACAATGTTACAGTCAATCTTATGGAGTCCCAATTATATACAGACATGTCATAGTTTACTAAAGATATGATTCAGGCTTTTTTTAAAAAAAAAAAAAAAATTAAACTGAAAACAAAATGTTCGCCTCACGAACAAAGATTTTTTTTTTTTCTGACGAAAGAAGATTAGACCGTCGCAAAAAAATGATAATTTTGCCGTGAGGCCAATTCCTTTTTCGATATCAAACATCTAACTGCAAGAGCTATACTGAGCATGCTCAGAACCAAAATTTCAAATCCCAATAATTCAGGAACAGATTCATATTTTTTCACCCAACCAGAAAAGGCAATATTCTGGGGCAGTCCCCTTGTACCCTAAAATTGTCAAAAAAAATTCCAAACCGTTTTGGAGCTGGAGACCAACAAAAAAAACCCCAGCAAAGAACAAATAACACAGATTTAATTTTTTTCACTATCTGGCTCTTGGAATCCACATATCCGAGCAGAACGAAATGGCCCACATCAAGAGACCAAAGGGACAACACATCCAAATTTCTGTGCAAATCCATTGAACGGGGTCAAAGTTATTAAAGTACAGAAATTGGCTTTTAACACTGAACTGCCTACTTAACCCTAACTATAGTGGAGCTACCGTGCCACTATATTGTATATATACTTTTGTTTTGTGTACCAACTCTTGAATGAATGTCTAAATGAAGTCATTGCAAGCCAGCCATAATGCACTGCACTGTTCCTTTAATTGACTTGGGGTTTTGTTTTCTGGGGTTGTTCTCTATAAAACAGTTTCCAAAACAGGAAAACCAATAGTGGGAACAGGCCTTAAACATAATAAATTTTTTGCCTATTAATGCAGGAGGAAGAATTCTAATCAGTTACACATTTCTTCCTGTTTGGTTTGCGTGACCATGACCAATTACAACTGAACTCTTTCTTCAGGTTTCACTTCCTGTGCTACCCAAATAATAATAAGTGGTCAGCCCAAGCTTGCATAGGGGAGGGGAGGGGGAGGGGGGGGGGGGGGGGAAACAAAAAAACATGAATTGTAGAAATGCTTTTCTCCATTCTCTCACAAAAATAGGATCATAAACAAAGTGAAAAAATTCAACAAGACTCAACAAGTTCTTCAAACATTAAGATTCCTGACCAACTGCAACACTGTGATACCTTTTTGAAGTGTTCTTTAAAAGGTTTAAAGTTCCACTTGCACATTTTCAAATGCCTTTCTTCAATATATGGTGTAAAATTCATACACTAATTTACCACTGTAGTACAGTCGCCACTGCTTAGAACGGGCGTGTTTGTGTTAACGTGATTCACCTACAGTAAGCAATGGATGGTTGTAACAAACTCAACTCGAGAAAAATCTAATTATTTTAATTACCTGATCAAAATTATATTCCCACCCGCAACAAGCCATATAGTACGGTATGGTCTTAGGACATTATTAAAACTCTGTAAAAGAACTGGAAAGTTGTACAGCTGTTCTCAAAAATGACTAAATATGTATGCAAATGGCATCCATGACAAGAATTCTGCAATAAATAAAAGTTAAATCTCCCTATTACATGTTAGATTAAGTCATATTGACAAGGCAGCAGACTTTAATAAGGGTAGGCTTTCGTAATCCATCTTGCACAAGTTATTGAAGTTTCACTGGGAACGGAATTTGAGAATAAGAGGGGTATCCCAGTGGCGTAGCCAGGATTTTGTTTCGGGGATGGATGGAGATTTTTTTTTATGATGGTTAATAACACTGGGGTGGGGAGGGTACTGGCGATGAATCGCCTGGATTACGTTCGGGGTGGGTGGGGGTGTTGGTGATGGATCGAGATTTTATTCCACATGGCAGATATTTTTTATTGTCCCACGTAGTTGAATAATTCATTTCGTGGGAGATCAAACCCCTAAAACCACCCCCCTAGCTACGCCACTGGTGTATCCCCATTTATACAGCTAGAAGATTTGCCATATCAAATTAGTGCCCTCTTGGCTGCCCATAGTGGACCCACAACCTATTTACACAAATAGAGAATGTTTCATTTTTTTTCCCTCCAAAACTTTGTTGTTGTCTGTTTTATTTGGACAACATACCAACATGCTGCAATGGTAATTAAGGACAAGCTATGCTAATATTTCATGTCACACATCCTTAGAACTATACCTTTATAATTAAACACACATTACATTAAAAAGGGAGTTTACAATGACTTTTGTAAGATTTTAGAATGATATTCCAGAAACATTCCAATTTTACTAACCTAATCGTGGCCGTCCAAGTTTACAACAGATAAACTGTAACTGGAACATTCTACATCATCTCTGCTTTTTTGCTTTCATTCCATTAAGATTCCTTCATACTACAAAATAGATTTATTAATGTGCTTTACTTAAGTTTTGCTACAGCTACCGCTACCGCTCCTCCCTTGACATCGACACCAAGTGCCAGTGCAGTGGCTGGCTGTTCTGTGAATATAGAAATAAAACAGTCCTCAGGGACTCCTTTTTTTTCTGAGTGGAAGGATACATAATACATTTCTTCTTTTTATCCTAAAAAAATATACTTTTGTGTAATTATTTTCAAGAATTTTTTTTTTTTATAATCGGAATAACCAACTCTAAGGGTGTGGCGTAAGACACAGGGCGTGTGGTAAGAATTGTCTTACTGCACACCCTTTTGTGGGTTATTTCTTACTTATATTTAGAGAAAATGTATGGTATAAACAGATTGTTTTTTGAGCATGTTGTGATATTCCTAAGAATATACTTTTGACATTGTGGAGAAACACGGGTGTAGCCCTGTGCCCTTTCCCTGGTTCCCTTTCTTTTTTCATTGATCCAGCGTTATTTGTTCTGAAGTTGTGCGATTAGCATTTCTTAGCAAGACACTTGCAACAGGATTACAGGAGATAAGAAAGTGTACTTGTGCCTCATTAAGATGATGATAATCATACCAAACTGGCACTGGCCTACCCCCTTCAGGCAGGTTATGCTTGGAATGCGCATTTCCAAAATCATTTGATTGATAGGATTCCTAATCCATTGATTGTCTGTTTCTTTTTCCAGCAAAGAGTTCAGAAGTTTCATATGGGATTAACGGGAGTGGCAGGCTTTTACCACACCTCTGCCCCTAATGCTTTTTTCGTGTTCTTTTTTCCAAGGAGACTACTTCTGTACAATAATCTTCTCTCTGGAACTAGTTCTGGATCAGTTCCAGTTATTCACTGTCAATACCTGAGGTGTAACCTTCTTAATACGGTTTCTCTTAAGTTAGTTGGCATTTGAGAGCTTCAGAACCCCATAGTTCACAGGATACAGTCCCATGCCTCCAAGCCCACTATGGTTGCTATCAGCATTTTTTTGTTGCTGTTGTTGTGCTGTCTTCTCAATTGAAGTCTTTCCTGAAAATATGCTGCCTATCAGCATTATTCTGTGTTGTACCTCCGCTGGTTTCAACATCTGATATTCAATCATGGCTGACAATCTTGGCTCTCCAGTATAAAAGGCTTCGACGGATTCAAAAGAGAGTAGGGTCACCAGTATGGCTCAGCAAGACACTTGACACAGCTGTCGCTAAGGTTAAGTTGTATTTATGTATTGCGTTTTCATTTCTGTCCTGGCAGAGCAATCCAATTACTAGTTCTATGATGGTTCTATTCAATTGGTTCAATGTTTATTGGATAATGCATACTATTGATTATTGGTTATTAATAACAAATAGTTAATCCTATAATTAATTATTGTATTCTTATTATTAAGTGCCATATCCTACTGTAAAATTAAATACATAAAAATGTAATTGAGTTATTAGCCAGATTTAATTGATTATATTGATAAAGTATTATAACTGGTAACCTCATTTTACCAGGCTGGATTCTACAAGTCTATCCCTGTGTATCATTTGGCCACTTTGTACATATACCATACAGAAAATAAATTAGGGAAAACAAACTTACCTGGAAATTAAAAAAAGGTAAATTTGCTTATCATCTCATTTACAGACTTGATAGGTAATGACTGAATAGTAATAATGTATTTTTTTACAAACAGTACTTCACTTTAAAATAAATGTAAATTGCTGGGCTCATGTTATAAATGTCAGATGCATGTATGTCTGAGTAATCTTTCACATTCATTAGATTTAAATTAATATATTTAATAAATAAGACTATATTTGATTCAAATGTACTGCTCTCCAGAATTTAAGAATACTGTTTCCTTCCTTTCAAGTCAACAGGCAGTGAATTATTTATTTGCTGTTTATCACTGTAGCCAGCAATGCTTCTGGGCATTCAAAAACTCAGAACTTCTGAAAAAAAGCTATACTCTAAATAAAATATTAAATAAGTGATTCATCTGTAACACTAAAATAGTGAGGAGCTTGGGGGTTGCCCAGAAGTCCTGAATGCAGATTGTGTGCACTCAAGATTTTCATTTGGAAAATGAGAGAAATGTATATTTTATTATACAAGAGGCATTTACAGGACATTGTATTTTTGAATCCTAGTTGGGAAGTAAAATTGTGAATTAAGGTACAATGTTTTCCATTGTATGTGTCAGTCTGGTTTGTTCTGTTCCAATATGTAACCAAATTATTGAAAAGTTCTGAAAATGACAATTATTGCATTTAGATGCAAAATTTCAAATATCATGTTTCAGACTGATTTAAAGGGTACATAAGGACCTTTTTATTTTATTGTGTTACATGTTCCCATATGTTGCTACAACTGTTTACATAAGGTGTGTGTATTGTTTTAATTTATTTATTTATTTATTTATTTATTTTTACATTGTGACCACTTTTTTAAACTTTTAAATTGCATTCCCTGCCTCAAGATGGCTTCCCATGTACCTCCCAGAACTACATTTCCATCATCCTCCTGTCCTGCTCACAGGATTTACCAGTGAGCAGGAGGATGATGGGAAATGTAGTTCTGAGAGGTCCATGCGGGTACATGGGAAACCATCTTGAGGCAGGGAATGCAATTTAAAAGTTTAAAAAAGTGGTCAAAATGTACAAAAAAAAACCAATACACTCACCTTACGTAAACAGTTGTAGCAACACATGGGAACATGTAACACAATAAAATAAAAAGGTCCTTATGTACCCTTTAAGACAAATAATATGAAATGGACTAGGGCGATCTGAAATAAGTGAAAGATCATATGTGAACAGTGTAAGTACAGAGCAGTTTTATTACTGAAAGAACTTAGACCCCGTTCACACTACTGTGCTGGCCCAGGACCGCCACATGTTTAGGTCTGCATTTTAAGGTGCCTTTGCATGTTCACATATGTGACTGAAAAGCTAACCTAAAATGTGGCAAATTGCTTTTTTTTAATGGAACGATAGCCTGCACTCAGAATGGAAGAGCTACCGTGATATACAGTAATCCCTGATTTGTAGCAGATGTTTCTTATTAATATTTTTTTTTCAATGCAGCACAGTAGCAATTTTATCGTGCATATATATTTAAAAAAAACATATATAATTGACTATTTTGACTTTATGTTATGGTGTGGAACGGGGTGATGGTCTGAGCTTACTCCCACACCCAATCACATTATTCTCTCAAGAACACAGAGGTATTTAGAACGCAGGAAACAGAAACTTGCTAGTTTCACAGGTAAAAATATTTATTTTCATAATGGATACTTCACTCAGATTGCAAATGACTAACAGGTTATACATATAAGGACTGACACTCACAAGACAAGCTCACGACTGACCACCTAATACGACTGCTCCCTCCAAAGGAAAGACACGGCATTAAATAATAATAAATGAATTATTCAACAACCGGTTACATCTGGAATCATTTTATACAAAAATAAACTTATTTAACATTCATTGCATTTACACTAAACAGTCATATAATTTATATTACACATATTTCTTCTCAGTTACACACACACATATATATATATATATATATATATATATATATATATATATATATATATATATATATATATATATATATATATATATATATATATATATCCTGCATGAATACCGTCTTTGTTGACAAACACGAACGTTCAACTATTCTATTGTTTACTCGTTATTATTATCATTGTCATTATTATTCTCTAGTCCCTAACCATTACAAGTAAAGACTGAACATCAGCATTACCCATTCTCTTGGAAGATTACAGAACATATGACTATAACAACAACATGCACAATATATAATAAACTACTGCTCTATCACCAGTAGAATAACATTAACAATCATAATCACAATAACAGGCATTGTACAGTGAAAATAAAATTGTTTACACGTTCAAATTCTATGCAAGTTACACGCTTACCAGTGCCATTAATCAATAAAACAAACAAACTTTTTTTTTTACTTCAAATATACAAAAAGTTCCCTGTTGTAAAAAAAAAAAATCATGTTACTTCAACTCACAGTGTCTTCGTCATCTGGATGTAAACGTCATCAAAGTAAGTAAACACTTAAACACTTTAACCAACTGTTATTTTGTTTCCTTGTTTTCTGATTTTATAATCCACAGGATAGTATAAAAACCCAAAAGTAATCCTTTTGTACTTCTTTCACAGGGCCAGCAAGCGGCACTGTTCTCCAAAACAGTCTATAGACAGCTAAGTAGGTGGTCCCCTGGTGGATACTGGCCGCTGAGTCGGGTACGGTAAGTATCATTTTAAACAGCATCAGTATTAAAATGAGAGACAAACTATCGGATACAACTCAAAAGTTTTATTCAAGCATGACGTCAAACATCTGCACAGCCGAAACACCATATTTAAATGAACAATTAAACATAACAGGGTTTATTTTTTAACTTACCACATATAAAGCACTACTTTAAAAAAAATTAAAAACTATAATAAAATAAACATTTCAAAGGAAACTAGTGTGTAAACAGGTGTAAACATGAAACGAAACGAAAGTAACATGTTTTCTCTTGCGTGTCACTCGGTGCAGCACAGAATCCATGTTGAGCTGCAGCAGCCTGTTGCTTTGCAGTTTTCTGATCGAAATGTTTCTGCTGAAGTGCTGTGGCTAGATTGCTTTCCTTGTACAAAACGAAAGAATTGGTGGCGATAACAATAGGCTATATATATATATATATATATATATATATATATATATATATATATATATATATATATATATATATATATATATATATATATATATAAAATAGAATATTGTAGGTTATATTCAAAATAAAAACATGTATTGTAAAAAGCAGTCAAAATGACTACTCTAGCAGTTCTAGGTAGAGGGGATTATAACTTTTATTTTTGCGACCTTGCCTTTCATACGTCAACAGAGTATTTAATACATGCATTTAGGAAAAGTCAAGAACGGGCAAACACGTATCTTTCACACACACAGAGTAATTTACATTTTAAAAGTGAAAACCGTCAAAATGACTGCCATGGCGGTTCTAGTGTTAATTTAAAGATGAACTCCATTAGTATTACTATCTCTAGCATTATATTGTAGTATTATGTACTGTATATGAATGATAAACACTGATGCATTGTAAATACTATAACTGTGTGAACGGGAGAGGAATCTGAGCTGCAAATCTACCTCCCGACCAGGAAGGGCGCTAAGTAAGGTCAGTGGTACACCTTCTCCGGCATGGGCCATCTTGAGGAAAGGCCGTAGCTGTAGAACTGCTAAACAAATCAGCTGTGGGGTGCGTGGCGATTAGATAGAGCGTGGCGCCATGCTGATCAGAGGGAGGAGTTTGGTGGTACAAAGGAGATGCAGCTATGTGAGTACGGCCCCTTAATTTGAAATACTAACGTGCCGGAGCGTGGTTGTTTTGTCATGTATTTGGTGTGCAGACGAGTAGGGGCTTGGGAGCTGCAGCCACGGAGCCAGCACAAACCTTTTGTGATTGAAATTGCCATGGCTTGGACATTTACTTCTGCCGTTAGAAAAGCATTGGACCATGTACAGTATTTGTTTTATTTATCCAGTGCATACTTTTTCATTACTGATAAGGAGATTTGTTAGCATTGCTGGAGGAAGCTCGGCTTTGTTTTGTCAAAAGAGCTTTGTCAGTTTAAATACATTTTCTAAAGTCTGTATTTCCATAGATTGTCTTCAAAAATATAATTTGATAATTTATTAATGCATTGGATTATGAATCATCCACTGTCATTATAGGCAGATGCATTTACAGAGGGTCCTCATAATCTCATACATCTTTTTACTATTTTTATAAAATCAACAGTTTATCTAATTAAGCTTAAATGCAATCAAAAATGCAAAGGTATGAGGCTATAATTAAGTGTGGACGAGATTTTTAAAAGTGCAAGGCACGTAGAATGTGACGGACAGACTGACACGATTAGTGCATAAGGGCTCTGTGTTAATGATGACCCTTATGCAACCTAAATATATATAACATTAGAATACACCTTGAACCAAGTTCCTGTTGCATTCAAACTAGCTATCTTCTTTGCACTCTTTCTAGTGCAGCAATATCTTTTTTGACTACAAACCCCACAATTTCCCTTTAGCGAAACTGTAGCATGTCTGTCTTTAGTGCCAGGGGTCAGCAGTTCAAATCCAAACCGTGGTGAATGTAAAAAATAATAAAAAAATAAAAAGCATTATAATGTGATCACTGTGTTTTTCTGCTTTAATAAATATAATTTTTGAATGTGAAATATCTACTTTTAGACCTTGATGTGTCGTGAATCAAGCCATTTTTTACTTCGAAAAAAACACAGCCCAGGTTATGGCATTCCAAAGAAAACATTTGACGAAAGCAGAAAGCAGAGAAAAATAAAATGTCATCCCCTTGATAATGAGTCTTGTGTATTGTGTATTGTGTATTGTGTATTTTGTGGCATGTTAAATTTTCCAAACTACCACTTTGTTCTATTATGTTCCTATGGCTCTGGAGACTGCTCCAGTTTTATTATTAGAAATAATTATTTCTAATGAAGGTTCATTTAAACATGTTCTCTAGCTTATGTAATTCATTTAGTTAGGAAAAGAAAACACTTCATCTCTCACTTTTTTAATTATGCAGTTAATTAAAAGTGAGAAAGAGATTCAAGCCTGTATATTATATTCTGTTCTTGCTTTTGGGGCTGCTAAAACAACTGGGCTAAGCAGACTAAGGATTTATGTGACAAAGTAACATATGAAAGTAATAAGTCTACTATAAGTCATCAGACAACCATATTACAGAGATAGCGATGTCATAATTAAATGGTAATGTATTGTATAATTAACAGTATATGTTAGGATATTTTACATGGTAAAGTAATTATGCATACTTAACAATTCTTTAACATTTTAGCATGCTTAATCATGAAAGACTAATTACACAGGCCTTAAACACAGGTTTTACTAAGACAAGCTTTAATTGTAAAAAATATCAAGCTGTTTTATCCACAGTGCATTTTATTTGGAAAATAACTTCCTGTTATAATGGTGTGAATAATTTGAGGGAAATAAAGTACAGTGTTCAAAGTCACAGCTGTAATATATGAATTGAGATACATTTAGTTTATGTTTTGCGTATAGTCTTGCGTATAGTCTTTATGTTTTGCGTTTATGTCTTGCGTATAGTGTGTACTTTTGTTTTCTGTAAAATAACTATTTGTCTCACACCTTAACCCTTAACTGGTTCAGGGTTTTGTTTGTCAGATCTTGCAATAGAAACTGTTTTTATGGTAGGGAGAGTAGTGTTTAGCCTTCAAACAAAAAATCCTTGAGAGATACATTTTTTAAGACAATGCTTACAGCTAAGCAAAAAGGTCTACCAAAGTTCTCATGCATAGCATTATCTAACTCATCCTACTGGATTGATTTTTTACCATGCATACTCTAATGACAGTTTCTCTTGTTTGGAATCTCAAGCATTTGGCAACTATTTTTAAATATTATATAAAAAATATACATGTCATTCCAACATTTAAATTTTAGCATGATATTACATTTCATGGAAGCAAACTGTGCAAGCACAGTCCCAATTAAACAAGTAAGTCAATAACATACATCCCCCGCCACGGCTGTAATTCAGAATGTAGAGCTAGCAGTATGATGAAAAAGTTTAAGATCATGACATATCAACTGTATGTACGGAACAGTAAATGGTGCTCCCCCTTTATAAAGCTGTAGTCGGGAGCCATAGGTAAGAGACCATGTAATTTATGTTCCCCCTTACTGTATAACGCAATAGCCATGGCCATTATAGCTTGTTCTGTGGTAGAGCTGCCGTATAACAAGGGTGAACTGGATTCACAGTACTTGGCCTCCCATTTTTATTTGCAGTAGGAGTGTTTGTTTAACTTAGCCACTTTTACATTTTTACATCGTCACATGGTTGGACAGATAAAACCGTGTTTAGTGGCTATTTATGTGTTATGGTTCTTTAGCAACAGCCAGACCAGTTGCTGAAATCATTGACAATTCTGGAGGCTGTGAGACTGCCCGGAGAACACATCAACACATGTTCACTTCTTATGCTTTCTATCATAGGTATATTCCAGGTCATCTACTGTAAGCCAGAAGGAACTTCTAGCAAATTCAGAATTTTCCTTGGCTGTTAATAAATAATTTTTACATATCAGTCAAATACAGTAGTATTTAACAATACAACTGCTGGTTGTCAAATAAAAGCTTTGGATTGTACAGTTCCTGTAATTAATGTATTATTTGTGAGCTCTGTCTTTTCTTTCTAAATTTACAGTAATAACAAAACTTTACATCAATTAGTCAAATGGCTATTACGTAACAAAAAACCTTACCAAATGTCCAACCAAATGGTCTATCCTATATATTTTTAAAATTATTATTAATATTAGGTAGCCCAAGCTTATTGTGGTCTGTGAAACCAGCACTTTATTTTCTAATTACAGGCTAACTTCACTATAACGAACCCCCCTGGGACCTGGAGACCAGGGTGTTCACTATAATAGGATTTGGCATTTTTCTGTATCAGAATAATGACAAAATGGCAAATTTGAATTGAACATCAATATATAGTACTTTTATGAAGATTCCTTCACATTGATCGACATTTAAGCGGTGTTGTGACAAGGTACTCGTGTCACTTGTGTGGGTAACCGCCGGGAGTTGAAACGCCGGCACAGGCACGCAGGATTTATTAAACACAAAACAGAAAGTAAACAAACGGGTCATGTGACGCTACCAACGATGGTAACGCACAGAGGACACAAACAAGACAGGCAGGCAGCAAGTCTCAATCGAGCGCCCGTCTGTAAACAATCATTTGATCAAACATAACAACTCCAAAAAGCACACAAAAAAAACCCGTTTCCACATATAAATTACACCAACACTAATTCCCTCCTGTGGTATGTTTAAAAGAAAACAGTAAAGAAATGAAAAAGGAAAGAATGTACACTTACATGCTGAATACAGTAATTACATGTCCTTTCTCATGAAAAAACTATGCAGCGTAGATTGCTCCTCACTCCCGTTTGTGTGAAGATGACTGACAGGCATGATTTGTCATGCATGATTCGTGCTACAATAGGTAATCTTTGAATTAGTGTTATCTTTGAATTAGTCAACCATGGTCTTTGTTTTCACTGAGAGAATAACACACTTGAAACTGGAGAAAGTTCAGTGTCAGTCAGTACTAAGATCGTTGTATCCAGGTCGATCCTGTACGTGATGTCAATATATACTTGCTGTAGGACATGCCTCCACCAGAGATGAACCTACCTGTTCTAGAATGTTGCGAGCCAATCAGAGTTGTCTTTTAAATCATGCAGATGCACAATGTAGTGTAGGTGTATAAGGTTATGTATGGATGTGTGTGTTTATACATGGTACTATCACATGTATGTGAGACTATTTTAAAAAATGTTAAAGAGAAAAGGAAGTTAAAAATCTATTCAAAATCCCCTAAAAACCATTATTATTACAGTAATGAACAAAACATCATAGTCCACCTGCATTTACACTTATCTTAGGTGTATTATACTCAGACATATGTGCATGTACCTGCACTGTCACAGAAAATCATGTATACCTAAGTATAAGCCCATGAATCTACTGTATGTGTGATTATATCGTAAGGTCCAGACATCACTTTATTGTGTATGACCGAAAAGAGGCCAAAGGAAAAAGTATAGAATAGGTTTCACTGCTGATACAATACAATAACTTGGAGAGATGCCTGCAGGAATATGTATAGATGATGTATTTTGGATCTTGGCTTTCCTTATATTTATTGACCTATACAGCATGCTCAAGATCAAACAGCTTGCATTGGGACTTGTTATTAGAACTTGTGCCAATAGTCTGTTAATTGTTCTTTATGACCGTAAGGTTCTATTAAGAAATATTTCAGCCTCTGATCTTAGTTTATCTGGGTCTACTTCCACTGATGAAAGGCTTCCATATATAAAGGGAGAATGTGCAGTGTTTACCTCATGCTATTTGAACAGCTCTAACTGCATCAGAAGGCCTTAACAAGTCCCAAATTGTAGTGGTTATAAAAAGAATACTTGTTTAAGTTAAGTCTTTTTGTTTTGCTAACCCATCCAACTGCTTCTTCAGTTAAACAACATTATGGGTTTTTTTGTGTTCTTGAAAGTTCTGTAAGCAAAAAGAATGATTTTTTCTAGTGTAAATCTAATGTTAATACCTTGGAAGCACAAATGGAAGCAAAACAAGTTACACATCCACTTGTACTACAGAAATATGATGGCCCCACTCCACTCCAATCGAAAAGTTAACAAAAGTGGCATCCCCAAGTGGCTCACCTGGAAAATGCATAGTCAGGGCTGGATTTTGGTATCATGGGCCCCTGGACAAGGAACCAGAACAGACCCCACCCCCCGCCCCAAATAACCACTCCATTGTTTTAACGTGAATACCAAACGTGCAATACATTCATTAAATAATTAGCTATGAAGACTTGGCATTACACAGCACCATCTAGTGACTTAAATACACAACTTTTAATAACTGGATTAATATGAATAAACCTTTAAAAGGTAATGTTTAAAAGATAATGTTAGGAATATTAAAATGTTAGTAAGTGCTCAATACCATGCACAATCTATCTTAAAACTAAACAGCATGTTACTTAAATTTTCCTAATCACCTCTGTTCTAAGTAAACCTTACATCACCGAGTAATTAAATCAGATTTACCTTAAATTAATCTCGATTTCATCTGTGCAAAGTCTCTAATAATGTCAGTAAAATCCAGTTTTCTGAGTATATCACATTCCGTGGACACGATGGCAAGGCTGTTTAGGCCTCCTGGTTCATGGTGGCTCTCAGTTCATTCTTAATGAGTCCCATGCAAGAGAATGATCGTTCTCCAGAACAGTTAGTGCACATTAAGGATAGGTAAATGCGCAAAGCAGGGGTGACATTCGGAAAAGTGGAAATCACTTGAGAAGTCAGGATAAGTTGAAGGTGGTCAAACGCTGTTCTCTTGTCCTTACCAGAAACAATTTTAGTAAACGCTCCCCTGCCTCCAGAGCCTGCTCCTTCTCCACCCTTGCCCCGCAGTGGTGGAATGACCTTCCTACAGATGTCAGGACCGCCCAGTCCCTGACCACCTTCCGGCGCCTCCTCAAGACTCACCTCTTCAGACAGCACCTACAGAACTCCTCTTTTTTTCCCCCTGGACACTTATCACTCTTCCTTAAATGCACTTTACTTGCCTTATCTACCCCCTATTTTACTGCATTTAATCCTGTACTTTAGAGTACTGTAATCTGTCAAGTGTTATTTAATCTGTAGTATTTTGCATTTAATTATATCCTGATGTAACTATCACTGACACTGTTATCTGCTCCGTTACTGAATCGCATTTTGTCATACTTGTACTTGCTAGAACCAAAGTCATTGTATTTATCTTGCTCTCAATTGTATTATTACTTGTACTGTGATTCTTGAAATGTATTTTTTTTACGACTGTAAGTTTCCCTGGACAAGGGCGTCTGCTAAGAAATAAATAATAATAATAATTTCTGATGGGAAATATCCGTCCAGATCTGAAGGATAGGTTTGCATGAGTGAAGCAGCTTTGTTTTTGATGTCATATTCTGACATGTTCTGAAAGTCGGTAAGGAAGCCAAACAAGTTATGCACAGTAGCATAGGCTTATGATCGGTGCAAGCAATCTGAAAGAGTATCCAGAATCTTTAGGAAAATATGGACACGAAATCTGTCTCTGCCCTGTAGTAAAACTTTAGTTCCACTGGGGCAATCGTTATCCTGCAGAGCATTGGGTGGTCATCGCTGCCGTTGCTCTTCGTCTCGATATTTCTTCAGCACTGCAGTTTCCGTTGCACAGTTTTCAAAATCATCAAAATGATCACGAATGTCATCCAGAAATCTTTTCAGGTGATTCAAGTAAATAAACTACCACTGACAGTTCGATGTTTTGTGCTTGAATGGATTTACTAGTTTTGTCTAATCTCTCCAGAATGTTATTCCACAAGTCTGTGGGTTAAAGCGAAAGGCAGATTGAAGTTATCTTGATCCTTGATTGGCAATGTGGGCAGACTGGGTCCGAATCCTTGTTCTGTACTACTTTCTAATTCTTCAGGCCCGTTATTTGGAACAGTAGCGCCGCCAAAACTCTCGCTGACCAGTTGTTCAGGTTCATTTGTTGTTGTCGTTACTTCATTTTTATAGGATTTAAAACTGAAATTTGATAGTCTCGGAATGTTTTCCAGCAGGCATTTTTCACTAGCTTGCTTTCCTTTTGTTTTTTTCGTTTCGCTGCACCACTAAGTTTTTCCATTTTTTCTGTATCTCTCACTCCCGCTGCCTCTCTCTTGTCTCGCCGTCCTCCAGCGTGCGCGTGACCAGTAAGAGACGCAAGTGTTTAGCAAGCGCGATCACGGGGCAAGTGGATTGGATTTTAAACTGTAAAATAGCAATAAGCACCAAGGATTGCCCTGTGCGAGAGCATTTACTTTCCAATCACCTTATACCAGCTAGGTTCACTGTGATTATGGTGCAAAAACAAGGTCTGATTTGCAAAACATGAAATATATTCTCTGTAGCATCCAGCACCACGTTAAAAACAACTGGAAGTAAAGACTATTTTAACTGTTAACATGTTAATATATATATATATCTATCAATAAACAAGCGATATTATAACATTATAAGGTTCCTTTTCACTTTTAAGCACCAATCCACATTCCTTATGCGATTTATGTTATTTTAATTAAACCAAAGTTGTTGAAAGTAATTGTACTCTGTATATGTAGTCCTGCTGTCTTCTCTGTCATGTATTATTTATTCAGTATCATTAAAAGTGTTTTAATCAACGCACATGAAAACTGAAATAATCAATGTTAACATGTAGCCACAAACCCTCCAGTAATACTTAGTTTCCTTAGTAAGTGTCTGTAGCAGCTTTTCACAGTCTTGATTTAGTAAGTACGAAACAGCAGTTAAATTGGTTTATTTATGTGCTTGTTGATTTTAATACTTTAGTTCATATAGGTAATGTTTTTATGTCGGGGGGGCGGGCATGACATTATGGGACATACCTATAGAAATTAGTCCCACACATAAACATGGTTTATTTTGTATTTATCTCTATAATCTGTTCAATGGTAAAATGTCATTTTTACATGTTCCAATAGCTTGGTTTTGCAGTATATTAAAATAGTAAACATTACAACGCAAACTCTATCAATAAACATTGTACTGGGCCAGTAGAATGTGTGTGGAGCCGATGGATTTTTCCATGGCTAGTGGATGGAAAAGTTAATTTCAAGCTCTGAAATTGCATCCAGTAAAACAACACATTTGACTCCGACGCCTTAGTGTAACAATAGGTTTCATGGGACTTAAAACCAGCCGAAAATGAAGGATGTCATTTTGAGAGACAGCCTCCCTTACAATGGGGTTCTCAAAGTAACTGAAGTAAAACTATGTTGCAGTGCTGTATAAGGGTAGTATGCCTAACATTTTCTGAAAGTTGTGTGTGTATCTGAGATGGTCAAGTGGGAAGTGGTTTTGATTTTGGTTGATTTGTCATGGAATGACTGATTTTTAGGAAGCTAGTGTAATGTCAGAAAATGGTAGACTTCCATCTCAAGTATTTAGGTAAGAAAACACAACATTCTAGGAGAAAATCTAAATAAACAATGAATAATGTTTGTCTGTTAATATGCAAATTATTAATCAGAGTGACACAATAGCAATGCCACGTGTGTTAAGTTGTTTTCTATAATAATACTGAATTGATTTTCAAAACTTCTACACTTGCAGGACTGCACTAACATTCTCAATGTACAGTAGAACCCTTGAGTTACAAACATCCAACTTATGAACTGACTGGTCAACCCAATACCCCACTTTTAGCTGGAAGTGTGCAACCACTCAACCATGCATACAATGTAATCAGAATCCACTTTTTAAACGTGCAAGGTTAGCCTGCTGAAATTGTAATAGGGATTAAGCCAAAGGAGCAAGCTGCAAGAATGCATTTTGTTTAAAATAAAACAAAAACAAGCACAAACTTAACCCAGGTTTTCCTGGACATTTAATCTGTGTTTTTGCTACAGTTACTATCTGAATAATTAGTTAAATTTAGCATTTTTCCACGTGTAGTATGATTTTAAATTCTTTCAAACCATAACAATATGTGTATTGCATTACTTTGCTGTATCTGTGTATTACTTGCCAGATTAAGGCATACACATTTATTAAAACCACTGAAACCACATTTTCAGAGTTACAGACATTTTACACTTACGAACAACCTCCATTCCCATAGTGGCATGCCAAGCTGGCTGTCAACCTGTGTACACCCCATAATATTAGCACTGTTTAAAGTGACAGATAGCATTCTTCAGGTTATGTACCTTTTATAGACCTATCAAAAGCCTTTGGCACCGGGAACCTTTTTATTCCTTTAAGAAACTGTTATGTATTAAATCTGGAAAAGAAGCCGTACACTGCTTGCATGTAATTTGGCAAATAGATAGCAATTTGTCTCCATTTATGGAATCCACTGTACTGGAGAAAGGAGTACCGCAGGGTTCAATCTTGGGCATCTTATTACTTAGTATCTTTATTAATGATATGCCACTGGTCTGCCACAACTGCCATCTTCATTAGATGCGGCATACTGTACAATGATTCCTGAATTATAATTGTCTTTGCAATTACATTTTAACAACCTAAATTATTAACAGTTAAAATTATCGTCACATTGTTCACTGTTATCATCTTAATCAAGTTTTAGTGATACTATATTAACCTGTTAAAATTAAAAGTAATTACCAGTATAGTTGTTTTTTTTTTATAAAGCGGACCATTAACCTTATTCCTTCCCCTCACCATTATTAGTAAGTTCTACAGAGAAAAGAAAATATGGGTAAATACTTATATAACAAAATGGTATTGTCTACCTATTATTAATCGCGCATCACAGTGGTTTTCAACTTTTTTTTATACCCCTTCTGTATGGAGGTTTCAGCTCAAGTACCCTTTACAATTTTCGCTTTACTGAATGGAACCACAGTTGCAATAAAAGTCAGAATCATATGATTAACAAATGTATTTGTTCCCATTTATATAATTTACATTGTTTATATAATTTATGTCACAATATTTTGGGACTGATACACTTCTGGTTTAGGGGAATACCAAACAGTAGGCCTAATTTCTTAAAACTTTTAAATGCAAGTCTTTGGATGCACAGAATCAAAAGACAGTATTTGGAAATACTCACTTTCAGAAAAGTTATAAATAATCCAAAAACAGTCTGCACTGTAAATGTTTATCATGTTAACAGTTACTTCCCATCTCAGCATATTTCTGTGTGCCATTAAAATGTTTACAATATTAAAAACATTAACCTCAAGATAAAACTATAACTAAAAATAACAATAAAATAATCCAGAATAACAATTATCTGGAGCAGCTATTACTGTTACTAAAATGCAGTCGTGCCTAATAAATAAAACAAAAACAGTCTAAGTATGAGTAATTATTATTTATTACCGGAGCATTTATACTTCTAAAAAATGCAGAAAGATTGTGCTTCACTGATTAGTATTCAATTATATGACAAGCTGAAAACTGCAAAGTTCATGAGCAGCATAGAGTGCTTTGAGCAGAGCTCTCCTTAGGCAGAATCGCCAGACGCCTGCTTCACCCACCCTAATATCAGAGTGGAAATCAGCTCATTCGAAGTCACGCGTGTGTATAGATGGATGATAATTTTGATACTATACTACAGTAAGCATTGAGCTGCTAAATAAAAATAAAATAATTATGCACAGTGGTTTAGAGATAATATATGTCTCAAGTTTCCAATATCTTGACCAGTTACATATCTTTCTTTTTTAACTTAAATTTACACATTATTTCAAAGCCTACAAGCATCTGATACTTGTCATCAACACAGTGGATTGGGTTGTGGTGTAGAGAATTCCAATCCTTACAACCCATAATCCATCCACTTGGCAGTAAAGGTGTGCTTATTTCTAAGAGTTTCCATGACTAATTGACAACTGGTCCCCTCTCACTGGTATAGGCTGCATGACATTTATTGTGGTTGGGCAACAGTTCAATGTGACAAGTCTGCAAAGTGTTTAAATTGACCTAGATGGATATGTGACTATTCCTCATGAATCAGTAATTTGTACAGTTTATGGAGGGGTATGCAGCTTAGATATTATTGAATACATGTAAATGCATAACAGATTCATCAGAGATGTGAGGGACAGTCCATTTAAAAAAGTGTGTACTGCTAATAGCAGGTGTTTCTCACTTTTTTGCCGTCGCTGTGTTTAAATTTAATTGTGAACACAACACAGTTTTACAGACCCCAATTATCAATTATATAAAATTGCATCAGGTAAAGAAATCCAAAATTAGGGCTAATTGGGCCTTCAAAATCAAACGACAAACATATTTTAAAAATCTTAATTGTGAATAATAAAACAAGACTTTTTTTTGGCATGTTACCTTCATGTAAATCATTATTTATGCCACCTAAAATTACATAAAGTCTTTAGTATATAAATCTAGTGAGCTTTTAAAATTAACTTGACTGGCTCCCTATGAGGAAAGCCAAGCAAACAAAACATGACTAATGAAACAACTAAGCTATTAACCAATCGCCTCGAGATTAAAGCCCAGCTTTCTATACTAATGCAACCACCAGAATGCCACACTTGTATCTCATATCATTTACAAAATAAATAGTATTCCAGAACAAATTGATTTTGTTAGATAGAACATTGATCACCTACATTGCCTGGAGACAGAATATGGCTTTACAAGCAATAAGACACCAGACAATTATATTATTTTTAGCGAAATAAGACTAAAGAGATACACCAAATAAAGACATCAGCGAGACCACTGGAGGTGTATTTCTGCTTGTACTTTATCCTCAAGTGACACTGTAATCCACTAAAGTTTCTAGCTCTATTTCCTCTATGCAATCAGGAGGTACAGAGTCGCCAGTGATTGTGTTCATTTGTAAAGGCATCCAAACCAAAATTGAACCCCAAGGCTGATAAGCTATAAAGATGCTGATCAGATCTGAGCTAAATAGACTAGGCTGTAGGGCAGGCTATGTCAAAGATAGCTCAGGAAGACCGATGGCTTTATATACCTTATTACAAACACGGTGCCCTGACTGCATTAAAACATAACATGAAAGGATTCTTTCCTCCTCTTACATAAAGCTATTTTGTTGAATAGGTAAATAACTAAAAATTGTAAACCACACCTTATAATAAGTGTATTCATTGTGGGAAATCTAAGTGTTTCTGGCAAAAATCCCAATTAATTTAAATGTCAGCACCCAAGGAAGGTCCCATTTTGTTAAAGAATGCAAGCAACAGCCTGTTTACTGGCTAAAGTGATACCTAATTATTAACCCAAATGATATACAGGGAATTCATTTGTTAAGAATATGCCTTGAGAACGGTTAGGTATGATCTGTCTATCTTGAGATGGATTAAATGTCATCCAAAAATAAAAATTAATTGGTTTCATTGCATGTTGAAGTTTGTGGCATGACTATAATAAACAATTATTCTTTATAATTACCATTTTCTTTATCATTATTTTTCTATATAATTATGATCTGGAACTGATTTTGTGTGGGTTATCTGGGTCAAAATGTAGCAATACTAAAAGAAACAGTAATTTTTGTACAAATGTTTCACATAGAAGTCTTTTTCAGTTTTCCATACCTAAGCCAGAATGGTTTGAGAGGTTATTCTTCAGTCTAATTGGTTATGTGTTTTGTTTCTGAAGCCACTTGGCATGATGTTTAAGTGGAAATCTAATAATATTACAAAACTGTGAAACACCTGGACATTGCTTCTGTCTCCTTTGTCTTACCTGCCACAGTAATATTTATTGTTTTCAAAATTAAAGGGATACGATTTTTGTAAGTTGTTATTACACCTGTATTAGTTTGTGTGAACTCTTGAGCCGAATGTCAGAATGTCAGGTGGCATATTCAACACCTTATAACCATGCTGAGCTGATATGGTAAAAACAAAACCATTGCTGTAAGCTTGAGCTGTATTTAGATGTGTCTCTGTTAAATATTCTGCCCTTATAATACCACCCTTAATAAAACATATTAACAATGTTCAACCGCAGATGATCAGGGGAGAAGTGAAAATGTGATTGAAGATGGATTATCACTCCTCTCCTTATCATAGTTTAGTGTTAGTTTTCCTTGTCAAAGGAGTTGTTGCGAAGGTTTTAAAATTCATTTTCACTGCTCCCCTTATCATTGAATGCTACCTTGCTCATCACATCTCAGTATCTCTGCTAAAAGTCTAAGCTGAGTTATGGGTGGTATGGCATTTCCTAACCTTTGTGGCTTCAAGCTCAAACCATACGTATAGAAATTACAAATTGGCTTGAAGAACTTATTACTACTGAATTAATTGTTATTTTATTTCATTTAATAGCGGTGAGGTTTAACAGAAATAAAAGCTAAGAAAATGGGCTGCTAAGGGGAACTGTTTTAATAAAAGCTTTAATTTCTGTCCCTGTCTGAGGCTAGACTCAGGGGCTACTTGCACTATGGGGTTGACAGTCATATCTCCTATGCTGGATCCCAGTGAACTGCCCACCCCCTTGGGCTCCTCTGCGTTGTGAAATGGAGTGAAGGAAGAAATCTCAATTGAACAATTGCTGCAATTTATTGTCCTTCTCGGCGAATAGACAATTCAGGAGGGTTTTTGCCATTTTTTTTTTATTACACAATAGACAAGCGCTATATTCTTGTCTATTGTGTAATAATATAAATAAATAATATAAATAAAGGAGGTCTAAATCTGACCTCCTTTTCTTTCCCTCCTCCTCCCCCTCCTCTGTTCCTCTGGAATCTACCACACTCTCCCTCTTCCTCTGCTAAGAACCTCGGAGTCACCCTGGACCCCTGCCTCTCTTATTCCCAGCACATCTCCACTCTGGCACGCACTTGCCGATTCTTCCTGAGCAACATCCGAAGAATCCGACCCTTCCTCACCAACTATGCCACCCAGCTCCTGGTCCAGGCCTTGGTACTCTCCCGCCAAGACTACTGCAACTCCCTCCTGGCTGGCCTCCCTGCGTCCGCCACCCGTCCGCTCCAGCTCATCCAGAACTCCGCTGCCGCCTGGTGTTCTCTCTGCCTCGCTTCTCCCATGCAACTCCACTACTCCGCTCACTCAACTGGCTACCGATCACCGCCGCATCCAGTTCAAGACTCTTGTACTAGCCTACAGATGCCTTGACCAGACTGCACCCAGCTACCTCCAGACCCTCATCTCTCCCTACACCCCCACTCGACCTCTCCACTCCGCCTGCACTAGAAGACTGGCTCTACCTCCTCACGCACCCCTGCTTCCAGAGCCAGCTCCTTCTCCACCCTCGCTCCGCAGTGGTGGAATGACCTACCTACAGATGTCAGGACCGCCCAGTCCCTGACCACATTCAGCCCCCTTAAGACTCACCTCTTCAGACAGCACCTGTAGAACTCCTCTGTTTCTCCCTGGGACACTTTCACCCTTCCTTAAATATGCTTTACTTACTCTTATCTGCCCCTATCTTACTGCATTTAATCCTGTACTTCAGAGTACTGTAATCTGCCAAGTGTTTAAACTGTAGTATTTGGTATTTAATCATATCTTGATGTAACTATCACTGTCACTTTTATCTGCTGTATTATTGAATTGTATTTTGTCACACTTGTACTTGCTTGAACTAGTCATTGTATTTATCTTGCTCTTATTGTATTATTACCTGTACTGTAACACTTGAAATGTATTTGCTTACGATTGTAAGTCGCCCTGGATAAGGGCGTCTGCTAAGAAATAAATAATAATAATAATAATATATTCAGCACTTTCTTGTTGACAGCCTTTTGGTCTGCTTATCAGCACCGGTGTAAACTGAATCATAAGTATGATTGTACATAGGTTTCATTCTGCAGTTAGGTCTATCATTTATTCTTTTTTTCACAAACAAGTACTAGTCTTGGATTTTCTTTTCTTTTTTCAAAAAAACATAAACATCTCTAACTTTATAGTATCTTTAATGAAACAAATACATTTACCACTGTCGCCATTTTCTCCCGTGTGCATTCTTAGTTGGGTGGGCAAACAAGTGATTCTGCCTACTGAGAGTTCTGCTGCTATGAAGAGTTCTGCTGTGCTACACATTAACTTTGCAGTTTTCAGCTCGTCATATAATTGAATACTAATCAGTGAAGCACAAACTCTGCATTTTTAAAAATTATAAATACTCTGATAAACATAAGTAATAATCACAATACTCATACTTTGACGATTTTATTTAAATTTCCCTTTAAAAAAAACATTTTAGAAAATATCATCACCTGAAGCATTTTTAAACTTAACAATGTAATACAGATTTTAATTTAGAGTAAAAAATACACATTTAAGTATAGTATTGCAATAGAATAAGACATACCACATGGATTTCATTTTTATTTTTGCTTGTAATATCTTCTGTTTTGATCTCAAAACACCGCCTCGCAAAATGTGTCCGTGTTGATAGCGGGAAATGAACGTTTGCCACGGTTCTGTGGTGCTGTGTTTTTAGTTGCTACCCTTATTTAAGCTCTGTAACTTGCCGTCTTTGTTGACTTTGATTCATGGTTGCATAATAAATTAAAAGTAGACAGTCTTAGCTTTCTGCCAGTGTAGGCCCTAGTACGTAGGTACAGAAAGGTAAAAAAAAAAGCATTTCCTTTCTTGAGATTTCAAAACCTAAACCAATTAGATGTGCTGTAAGATTTACACTATTTGCTTTTGAAGGTGTCTATAATGCATCATTCTTTAAACCAAGCCAACCATGGTTGGGTTTTTAGATATTTGGGCGAAAAAGTGATCTTCATTCGGAAAATTCCAAGCGCATCATTTTACAACGGTGATGTAAGAGGCTTCACCCAGCACTGCCTCTATGACACAGGGGCTTTTTAACCTCAAAAATATACTGTACATATACTGTACAAATGATTGCAGCACAGGGATAATAATATGCTCTTAATAGACTAAAACATCACATTTTAAAGAAGACTTTAATAATTGTGTTTTAATATACAGTACTGTGCAAAAGTTTTAGGCAGGTGTGAAAAAATGCTGTAAAGTAAGAATGCTTTCAAAAATAGACATGTTAATAGATTATATTTATCAATGAACTAAATGCAAAGTGAATGAACAGAAGAAAAATCTAAATCAAATCCATATTTGGTGTGACCACCCTTTGCCTTCAAAACAGCATCAATTCTTCTTGGTACACTTGCACAAAGTCAGGGATTTTGTAGGCATATAGTCAGGTGTATGATTAAACAATTATACCAAACAGGTGCTAATGATCATCAATTCAATATGTAGGTTGAAACACAATCATTAACTAAAACAGAAACAGCTGTGTAGGAGGAATAAAACTGGGTGAGGAACAGCCAAACTCAGCTAACAAGGTGAGGTTGCTGAAGACAGTTTACTGTCAAATGTCATACACCATGGCAAGACTGAGCACAGCAACAAGACACAAGGTAGTTATACTGCATCAGCAAGGTCTCTCCCAGGCAGAAATTTCAAGGCAGACAGGGGTTTCCAGATGTGCTGTCCAAGCTCTTTTGAAGAAGCACAAAGAAACGGGCAACGTTGAGGACCGTAGACGCAGTGGTCAGCCAAGGAAACTTACTGCAGCAGATGAAAGACACATCATGCTTACTTCCCTTCGCAATCGGAAGATGTCCAGCAGTGCCATCAACTCAGAACTGGCAGAAAACAGTGGGACCCTGGTACACCCATCTACTGTCCGGAGAAGTCTGGTCAGAAGTGGCCTTCATGGAAGACTTGTAGCCAAAAAGCCAAACCTCTGACGTGGAAACAAGGCCAAACCACTCACCTAGGCATGAAAACACAGGAACTGGGGTGCAGAAAAATGGCAGCAGGAGCTCTGGACTGATGAGTCAAAATTTGAAATATTTGACTGTAGCAGAAGGCAGTTTGTTCGCCGAAGGGCTGGAGAGCGTACACGAATGAGTGTCTGCAGGCAACAGTGAAGCATGGTGGAGGTTCCTTGCAAGTTTGGGGCTGCATTTCTGCAAATGGAGTTGGGGATTTGGTCAGAATTAATGGTCTCCTCAATGCTGAGAAGTACAGGCAGATACTTATCCATCATGCAATACCATCAGGGAGGCATCTGATTGGCCCCAAATTTATTCTGCAGCATGACAACAACCCCAAACATACAGCGAAAGTCATTAAGAACTATCTTCAGCGTAAAGAAGAACAAGGAGTCCTGGAAGTGATGGTATGGCCCCCACAGAGCCCTGATCTCAACATCATCGAGTCTGTCTGGGATTACATGAAGAGAGAGAAGCAACTGAGGCTGCCTAAATCCACAGAAGAACTGTGGTTAGTTCTCCAAGATGTTTGGGGCAACCTACCTGCCGAGTTCCTTCAAAAACTGTGTGTATGTGTACCTAGAAGAATTGTTGCTTGATGCTGTTTTGAAGGCAAAGGGTGGTCACACCAAATATGGATTTGATTTAGATTTTTCTTCTGTTCACTCACTTTGCATTTAGTTAATTGATAAATATAATCTATTAACATGTCTATTTTTGAAAGCATTCTTACTTTACAGCATTTTTTCACACCTGCCTAAAACTTTTGCACAGTACTGTATAGTAAACAAAACCCGTGCCTTTAAAAGTGACACACACGCATGTGGAAGTGTGGCAGGGCAAAAGTGAAGGTGGTGTGGGGAATAATGGGCTGGCAGGGAGGGGGGTTAAATTTCTCCCTGTCAAAACACGAGGCGATGTGACTGGAGCTGTGAATTAAATAAATGATTGAATGATTTTAATTAAGGTTCCAGCCATAGGTGTATAAATAGGGTGATCATGGGTGGTATAGAATGGTTAAGGTAAATGTTGGTGATAGAGGTAGAGGTTTGTGTTTTTTGTACTGCATGTGGAATTAAAAAGAGAGAAGTATCATTGGTGTTCAGGGGAGTTTATGAAGCCATGTTTCAATGTAAGCGGCGTCTCAGCCTGAAACCAGCGTATTTGAAGTATATGTACTGTTTTGTTTAAATGTTTTGGCCACCATGCCGCTGTTTGTTTGTTCCCATGTTTTGTTAGTTTGTTTTATTATTTATAATGAAAGTGCGCGTTTAAACCTGCAACTTCCTTGTCTCTGAGTCTCACTTCCTGGTCAAAATAACATTACCAGTGACGCTGTCCTGTTACACTGCAGTACGGAATTGGTGCACTGGCAGAACTGCTGTGCCCTTGACATGCCATCGTTGCCAGTCTGCCCACAGTGAAAGGTGTGTTTTTGTCAGGCTTAAAACTTTGGCCTTTTAATTTAAAACCATCACCTATCTTAGATAATTTTTTTATTGGTAAAGTGTTGATATTTATGTATACATGCTTTATTTTTTTATCATGAAGGCTCAAAGTCAGTAGAGGGTATAACTCAAATCTAAGATGGCCACCTGGTAGAAAAAGCAGCTGATTTGGTGCGTTAAAACTACATTTTACATGATTAAAACTACATTTTACATGATTAAAACTACATTTTACATGATTAAAACACATGTATGGGGCATTTTGATTTCAGATATGCTTAAGTTAGGTAAACACTAAATATAATACATTTTGATTGTTGAAATCTAAAATTTTATTTGACCACCCTATTCTTAAATATTAACCACCCAGCTGCTTATCCCACAATTTCCATGTGGAGTGCAAGCAAGTCCAAATTTGTCACTCCAGTGAGAATAGCGTGCAGGGGGTTCTCTGTGTATCTGCAAAGTTTCTCACGTCTTTTTGATGTGCTACACTAAGAATATATGCTACTATAGCCTGCAGTTTTGTTTTTCGTCGGCAGATGTTGATAACAACAGAGACAAACAGATTTGTTGAACAGGACTTGAGAAAAACAGCTGAGTAAAAAATGGATGCCTACTACAGAGAATGAGATGAGTGTATTTATTTTGTTGATTTTACAAGGGGTTGTAAGGAAACTGAATCTTGCTTAACTCATGAGTAGAAACCGATGTATTCTGCTGATAAAATACCTACGCTTCACAGATAATAATGCATATAACAGTGATACACCCCAGTACTTGAAACTGTGGAAGATATATGACGTGGTTGAAAATTTGCGACGCAAGTTTTCTGATTTATATGTACCAGATAAAGACATTAACATTGATGAGTTTGATGATGTACAAAAGGCGTCTACGATGGAAACAGTATATTCCCCTCAACATGAACCCATATATTCTGCTTAATTAACTTGCTCTTTACGTGCAAATAAATTCAAGTGGGTGTTTAACAGGTTTTTTTGCTCGTGGGTCTGCTTATCGGCACCTGCGCAAGCTGGGAGGACCTTGATTGTTATAATCTCAATAACACAATTTAGGGCATGAAGTGTGTTATTGTGATTCACCTCGTGCCTCACAACTAACCTGAGGCATGGTGTTATCCCAGCACAACACAGGCCCTTAAATATGACATTCCAAATCAAGAAACCTTCTGAAACAGTTTAAGTTCAATTTATGTACCTTTAAATATTTAACGTACAGTACTGGAGGGCAGATAGTGAACTATCTCAGTGACAACAGGGCAGAAAAGCACACAACAGGTTACAATCGGCTATTTGGATACAGAAGTGTTTGTAAAATTGAAGTTTGGATAATCAAGATTTTACTGTATCTATTGTATCCTTATTTTAATATGGAAATCGTGGAGAACCCTTATTAAAAAATGTTGTGTTTTAAGGCAACAGCTAATGATACAAAATAGTTTGACCCTTCCACTTGCTTAATTCAGTTGATAAGGAATAAACTTAAAACATAAACAATATGTGTCCAGTTTATCGTTCATGGGTGTTTCAAGCCTCTAAACTTAATGCTTAGGTCATTAGTAGGCTTGCAACCAGATTTGATATGATTTTTCAAAATGTAAAGCTATTTTTAATACAGATTATAGACTATTAAATTAACTTAATACAGCTTTCATTTTGGAAAGAAATATTGACTGCAGGGACTAGCAAAATAACACCGTCTTAGTCCCCCTAAACCTAACCTAACAATTTAACAAGCTGTCGCTGTTTTTTTTCACATACCTCTTGATAGTAATGCATACCGATTAAATCATCTCCTGATCACTCGTTTTATCACCAAACTCCTCAATAATGCGATCCAAGTCATTATTTTATTACTATAACATCTAAAAAAAGCTATGCAAATGTCTGTGATATTCTTTGAGCGCTGGATGCAGAAGCAGCTATCTTGTTTGTTTATGTCCGTGTTATCTATGTGATGCCGGGTCTATCAGTATTCATGAGATACGCCACTTTTTTCGGCTTCTAACGGCTCCTGTCGATCTCACTCGGGCCTTGGAATGGTTTTCTCTGCTTTTTCCGGAGACAAAACGATTACAGACCTGTTTTTTGCGTCTATTTGATGATGTAGGACAGGGTCCGACATTGGACCGGAAAGGGAAAATTGCGATGTTGGACCAGGTCCGACATAGGACCGCAAAGGGTTAAAATAACATTACAGTTAAAATGTAAGGTTCTAGTTAATGCATACCCCATAAGTTAGCATTAAAGTATGTACAGTATTTATTGAAAGTCAGTGGCGTGCAGTGGGTTTCCCAGTAGGTCATGCAGCGAGATTATATGAATGTAACATTAGATAGAGGTCGGCACTGGTACCCGAAAACTGGGTACCCGTTGGGTTTTAAATTACCCGACACAACCCGGGTCCAATTTTCCTACCCGAGTATCAATTTATTAATTTGAGAAAATATGCCATTGATTATTTATTTATTTTTCACAATAATTTATTCGTATACCACAAGCCAGTACTTTGGATGGCACTAGGACCCAGTGAAACAGCTAGGCTGCCTGCCTTGGTTGATGCGCAATGCATTATGGGGCGCCTAAAGGTGCAAACAAAATTAAATCAGTATGAACTACCGACAGTGCGCAGTCGCTTGAATACAGCGTGACTTGAGCTCCACTACGTGCATGTGGCTGCGACGTCACTCAGAGAGTCTGGTATCTAGTCATGCAGATCTAATGCAGCATGACTCAAACATAGCGCAAAGAATGGAGCGGTCCGTGCAATGAACACGCATTAAAAAAAAGATTATATAAAAAGACAGAAAGACATACAGAAGCACATTCACAAACACATTATCCTTCTGTAAAGAATTGCCCTACATATAATACAAAAGTAGCTTCCTTTTCATTTAGCAGTTTTCCCCCATGGTGACTTTTTGACAATGTTTTGAGTTTAAAAAAGCTAGCTGCAAAAATGTAGGTTCAAGAAAGGATTGGTTGATCTGACTGAAGGCTCATTTTGACTGACAGGCTCTTTTCTTTCTCTAGGCCTGGGCTATTGACAATTTGGTTCACCTCACACTATGATAAAACAAATTTGGTCAACTTTAACCATACTGTCTTTTTTGTTTTACTGAACGGAAAAACTGAAACAGGTTCATCCTACAAAACACATTTGTTTCTTTTGCACACAATTGCCAACAAATGTATATCTTGAGTAATTAAACTTGGGAATAAGTACCAGGTTGTGGTTGAAGTGCATACTTTGTTGACATTTTAATATGGTGCCTGTTATAATAAGAAGACTGTAAACTGGAATCATTGATCCTTTGCCAAGTTCAATAATTAATGTTCTTTCCAGGCAGTGCCATGGCATGATCTTCTCCTTGTGAAGCCTTCTGTCACGCAAGTATAATTTGTTGTTTTCCCTTTTTTAATTTTTTTTTTACTAAACATTATTGCTTATACAGTAATTTATTTACACTATAAAAATCCTGCTTTTTTGTTTAAATGCCTGATGTGGACAAATGTCCATTGAGGGCTACTGTAAGTTGTTTTTGCAACAGATTATACAAATATATGAACCATCACTTTAAACACATGCCGAATTTCTTATCTCCACACAACATCCATTGTCTACAGATAATTTGGCTAAATGTGTTCCCAAAAAAGCACATGGCCCTTTTTATTTACTTATTGTACCAAATACCAAGGAAATCCGTAAAAAGCTCAAACAAAAAGTAACTGTTTACCATGTTCTGTGGTCACTTTTTTACTTATTAGCTGGAGGAAAACAGCATTACAATTCTGCCTTAAGTTTGACTTGGAGCAGCCTGCTTTTATTCAATTCAATTACAAACGCTTGACCCTTATATTGAACCTCTTATCTTCATTGCTTGCACATGCACTTGATAGTACTGCAGCAGATGTTGGAAGTTAATAGGAAGAAATCCCACCACTGACTGTGTCTGAAGAGAAAACCAATAGAGGTGACTGAATGTTAGAAACAATGTCTATGGATAGCGCTGGGGTTCTAATGGTCTTTTGTGTGTTAATGGATTTTGATCACTGAAAACAATGCACACCCTTCAACCAAATACAAGAAACTGCATATTGACATGTTGTACAGACATATATTTACAGTGCAAAATAATGCATTTTGCCCATATTATGTACTAATTTGAATGTCATATCACTGCTGCAAATCATGTACCAACCCTTATCACCTCACGTAGTGCAGCCCTGCACTGCATTATGACACAACAAACATGTTTATTTGCCTTTAAAGGCATTAATCTACATACGCTGCCTACAAGCTTACAGATTTAAAAAACCTTAAAACATCCCTTTCTGCAAGCAAACAATACAATTTATGTTGCTATATTCTATTTATTAGAGTTGTATGGCTTGGTAATTTATAATTTAGTTTGCTTCTTTCTTTTTCCCTAAGCATTAAACAGGCTTTTATTGTTTTGAATCTAAAAAGGTATATGCAGTATCTGAAGAATGTTAAACATATGGGTTGCTTGGTTATGGGCGACCCCAAGTACATGAGTACCAGTCTGTGCATTGTTGAGAAAAAGCCTGCATGGTAAGAATGCCTAAACAGCTAAATCAGTTGATGCCCTAATATCATGCATAAAATGATGTTACTATGACCAGGGATAACTGGAGTGGTTTAATACAAAACAAGGATAGCACCCATAGAAAATAGCAATTTTTCTCATTTGACCTACAAAGCAGGTGAAGGAAGCAGGCTAATTTGTATCAACGACCATACTAAAAGCAGTATGCACCATTATATTATTGTATTTCATTTCAAGTGTGTAATCCAGTCATCCTTTCTTTTGATATGCTGCCTTCATGCTGGCATTTCCTATCATTTATCCAATAATATGCACACTCTCAACACTTGATACACGTTGTCATTTCATTTAAAAAGAATCTCAATTTAATTAAAATTAAATGTTGTTGCAAAACAGCAATTATGTGAAATTCTTAGAAACCTAAGATAATATTTCTAATATCAATCTGGTGGGCCATTTAAGAGTTTTTGTATATACCAAAGTTAATTATTGTTCTCTGATATAAAATGCTGGGCCAAGGGTATGTCTTAATTGTTCAGTTCTTTCACAAATCATTGTTACAACTGTCAGACAGTAAGCAAAACAAAACAAAACACAAAAATGACAGAATTGTACTTTAGGGGATTAGCCCATCCTTTGCTGTCATTTTGAATGTATTCCTTGGTACATTAAAGGAAACTTCAAAAAGGTAATTGTATTTCATATTTTGTATTCGGTTTGTGAGACAAGGCATGGCTGTAATATGAAGCTTATATTCTTTGCTCTCTGTAGTAACAGTGGAGTAATATTGCTTAAATAAACTGGGCTGTGAAACAGGGAAACTCAAAACATATCTTATTGAGATTGGTGTGTATCATTTCTGTATGTTATCAATTAAAAATAAATAAAAACTGCAATGAGACAATATTTTCCCCTCAAGATAACATCTCAAGTTTTTTTTTACCAGTACTTTTTGCAGTTTGGTATGATTCCACTGGTAGTTTAAAATGATTTATACATTATTTATGTTTCAAATGAAGCACATGCCCATCAACAGTGAATGTGCCTTACCATGAGCCCTTTATTCATTATTTAAACAGTGCCAGTATTTAGATTCCCTGCCGTTTAGATCAATTTAATAGGCAGCTTTGAACTGTCAGCAATAACTTTCCCTACATGTAGATTCGTAGTTTATCTGGTAGCATAAATTTGGCTAGCTCTTGAAAGATTTGAGAAATAAAAATATTTACACATACACATTTCAGGTAAACAATATACATATAATTATTTTTCCCCTACCTTAATATAATAATGTAATGTGTACATGCAGGTTTTGTTTTCAAACAGATACGGAATCTGACATATATTAATCCAACACACTCATACAGTGTCCCAGTCGCTGTACACGCCCAATAAGTTCAGGTCATGGTTAGGAGCTCGGACCACTGATACATGTCTGGATCAATAATGTTGAGATTGGCCTACAGTTTGTCGAAGCCAAGCAGTAACTGCTGGTGGTGTATAGAAGCCAAATTAATCAATAGACTATTCAAAAACAATGCACAAGGGTTGCTCAATCTGTGCCATCTAGGACACCTATACAATGTGGATATAGCTTACAGTTTTAATTTTAATTTTATTTAGATGTGAGTTTTAGATTCCCTTTTAGAAAGCCTTAGGAATGTATTCCACAAGTAGTTATGGTACTGTATTCAGAATTGCACACCTCCAGATATTTAACATTATAAAAAAGTGTTACAAATAGTGGTGTGCCGAGAACCATACATAATCATAATAAATACTTGTAGAATGCGCTTACTCGGCACATTCTTAGTTACACATTCATGTTTAATCATTTTTAAATGGTGACTTGCTTTTATTCATATTTTTTTTTACAGACCCCACTTATCATCAATCTTGGATTTTGTAAACTAGTGCAAGATTAGTGAAACTAACATTTTCTTAATGTAATATCTTTTTGACCAACACTATCAGTTTAAAAAATACATACATACATACAAAACTGACAAAAACATGCTTATCTCTTTAAAAATTCAGTATAGTGTCCAGGAGACCTTCACCTAGGCATTAAATTCAGAAAATCAATGTCTGCTAATATAACATAAAAAATAAAATAAACAAATCTGTAGACATTTTTGACTGCACCATATGCGTACAGGCACCTTATAAGACAGGCAAGTCATGAACATTTAGGCATAAACTCAAATGTTAAGCTAAACTTGTGCTTTGAATGTTTAGCCTTAAGGTGTTACAAACGAGTATGTAGCTCAAGCTTACTCACGCACCACAAAGTCGGACAGCATGCCATTTCATTTTCAATATATAATAAATAGGGGTACACCAAACTGAGCTCCCAAAACATATGCAAATAACAGGGTCATTCATTTTATTATGTACATGTTAAAGCTGCCTGATATATGATGTGCCTACCTTCCATATTTTATGCAGCCAAGACAGTGCTCTTCAGGTTGCTGTTGTTTTTATTACAGTACATTTGACTTTTTTTCCCACCGAAATCAGCTTAACTGCAGCAGACGGGATAGAACATCTCTTTCAAATCTAATCTAACATATATATATCTATATATATATATATATATATATATATATATATATATATATATATATATATATATATATATATATATGTGCAGTGTGGAGTTATCCCTTGGAGCTTTAGTACAACAGTATCATAGCCAGTCTAGCCCTTATTATACAGTACTTTCAATATATTTCTGACAAGAGTTTATTAATTTGTTTTATTTATTTTAATTTAGAGTGACCAATTATTCATTCTGTTTATTTTCCCCCAATTTGGAATGTCCAATTATGTTTTTCTCCTCACCGCAGAGAGTCCCCACAAAACACAGGCGTTCTGAGGGTGTGTGAGCGTCCTCTGATCTCACAAGCCTAAAGCCAGCTTTTACACCGAGCAATCCAGAGCAGAGGATAAGCCACTCAGGGACCCCCTGACAAGAGTTTATTTAATGGTAAACAGAGTACATTAATATCACACAAGAGTACTTCCTAAAAGCGTATAAACAGGTCTGAGTGGGGTGCCACAAGGATAACCCTTCCTCAATTTTATAACTAACCTGGGTCATGATATAAACTTCAAGCCCCTTTAATTTACTGACAACACTAACCTCGGGGAGTAGATCATTCTGCCCAGTTTTTTCAAAAGGATTTGGGTCTGCTTTAAAGTTTCATCAGACTTCCAGCCAATTTAATTTAATTTGAAGAAGTGTGTTCCACATTGGATGCAAACATTTAGAATCAGATATAGAATGGAATTAATAATGAGCAGGAATACTTTAGGTTATAGTAGACTGTCAGCAATATGGATAATCAATTAAAGGACAAACATAATACTAAGTTAATAGATTAGTGTCCTAATCAAAACCAGATCATGTGAAAACTTGTTTATATTCTCCTGGAACTGGAAAAGCAGGCCGCCTACATATGCCAGTATGTTTGTTTAAGGGTTTTTAATGATTGATGCAGCCCAGGATTGACACATCTGTGATCTGAGGTATTTTTAAAGAACTATTTTACAGTGGTTTAATTTTCCATTGGAAGACAGTTACATATTTTAATTTGAAAAAGTAGTTACATAACCCACTAATATGAGACATACTGTGTGTAGATAATTATATTGCCCAAGCACAGTATAGTACAATAATCCATGGATAGGCAACAGGCCATAGGCCTACATAAAAGGCAGTTCCTTCAAGGTTGCAATAAGTCAACATAGACATGGTATATGGTATTATGATAAGGCCTTGAGGAAGCAGATTTTACACAAACGGACTTACCTGTAATTCAGTCCTATACCTGAAGGTGTCCATGTAATGTAACCCAAGAAGGGCTCCGATGAAGGGGCGTACCCATATGCGTAATTTACTTGGGGGCACTTTTTAATGACAGTGAAATGCCCTCCTCACATTGCAGCAGTACTAAAACTTGTATTTTTTCAATAATGTGTGTGTGCAACCACTAGTAGAGGGTTCAAGGACGCAACAGAAACTGCAATTAACCGATGCAGAATTTACACACAATGGCAATGCATCATGGGCAATGTCAAACAGAGTGGAGAAAGCGGAACCGGTACTAAAGAAGTGTTACGAGTTTATTTTTATTTTCACTATGAAATTTCTTAATCGTAATACCATTTCAGATGTCTGTTGTCTCAATACTTTACATATTTTATATTTGAACATTGCGATCTTATCATAGAGACTGGCTGTGAAATACCTCCGTTGCCCCAGTTACCGGCACAAAATCAGGGTAGACTTTCATCAGTTGTTGGTTAGAAAGCGTGAGGATTGCCCGCTGTAATATTGTAGCGATAAGACATTGATTTGGAAAATAGAAATGGTGAATATTTGTTAAGTAAAAATACAGTTTTTGGATCAATTTGGATACTGCTATTTCTGTTTTTTATAATACAGACACTAAGGATTTCAAATATAGTCTAAAAAGTAATATACAGTATTAGTTACTTATTATACTTACAGGAAAAGCAAGTGCTTTACAGTCGTATTTATTCAAGAAGGTGGACCGGGATTATTATTATTATTATCTATTATTATTATTATTATTATTATTATTATTATTATTATTATTATTATTATTATTATTATTATTAATTAGTCATTTAGCAGACCCTTTATCTAAAGCGACTTACAGCAACTAGGGGGTGAACTATGCATCACAACTGCTGTGGCAAAGACACTTACAATAGGACCTCGTCCGAAGGACAATACTAACTGAGGCTTATTATAAACGATTGCCCTTGTACAGTGATTTTGCAGGATACTTTCCCCATCCGTTTACTATGCTTTACCTTGTGCTTACCATGCTTTCATGATGCTGTACTGCACCTTACTATAATGTACCGTTTAGGATTAGAATGTGGGTGTATTGATAGCCTACTATAGCTGAAATAAACAAATTAAACATGTATGTATTCTTTTAAGAAAATTCAAATTCACTTTTGTATATTAGCCTTAAAATGAGAGTTTATGCTAAGCAGCGCAGAGACATGGCAAAAACAGCCACTTTGGCTGAATCTGTTTGTTACCCCGACACATCAAACAGAACACCTACCTGTTTGTTTAATTTAAGAGCAGCATAGTTGTGTACTAATATCAACGAGCCCAGGGTTTAGACTTCACAGCAGTAATTTTCATCTCAGAAGTAAAATAAAATGCTGGACAAGTGCACCAAACACAATAACCAATACTGAAGGAAAGAATGGGATTTACATTTACACTCAGCAGCCATTTAGTGTATATTTCTTGAATAATACAGTCTGCAAAAAAGCATTTACAATATGGAAACTAACATGTGCCTTTAAACTTTAACTATGGTATCAATATTCTAAAAGTGTAAGCGGGGCTCCCGAGTGGCGCATCCAGTAAAGGCACTCTGCGTGGAGTGCAGGATGCGCCCTATAGCCTACAGGTCGACGGTTCGAGTCCAGGCTTTTCCACTACCGACCGTGGACGGGTTCCCGGGAGTGGCGCACAATTGGCTGAGCGCCGCCTGGGGGGAGAGGGCTTAGGTCGGCCAGGGTGTCCTCGACTCACCGCACACCAGTGACCCCTGGAGACCTACCGGGCACCTGCGGGCTTGCCTGTAAATTGCCCAGAGCTGTGTGGTCCTCTGACGATGTAGCTCTGAGGTGACTGCATGGCGGGCCTGCAGAGTGAAAAGAAGTGGACGGCTGATGGCACATATTTCGGAGGACGCGTGTGTCCGTCTTCGTCCCTCCCGAGTCAACTTGGGGGTGGCAGCTGTGGGCCAGGTTGAAATAAACAATAAATGGGCTTACCAAATTGGGGAGAAAATAAGAAAAATGATTGCCGATTGCAAATTAAAAAAAAAAAAGTGTAAAGCAGTTATAACTAGGCTTGCTACTATTGGATTTTTATTTTTTTTGCCAAATCAACAATTAATATCGATGTTTATTTTAGAAAGAATTTACAGTTTTTTCCAATCTTTATTTTTCCATTCAAGCAGAGAATGGGTGAAATCGACCATTATGGTTTAAAAAAAGCAGACTTTTTATGCCATTGAGAAACGTCTCATTTAGCGGAAATCCTTTATCATATTCAACATGCAACAAAACCATGGTTACCAACATTCTAATTGAAATAACGTTTGGTCACAGCAGAGCTATACCTTGTATAGATATAGATCCTACACAAATTAAAAAATGGTCTCAAATAAACCGTAGAAAACACAGCATATAAAAGTGTATTGCACAGTCTTTTATAGCCAGACGGGCCCACTTCATCCTGCCACAGAGACTTGTGCACAGTATTCATTAAGCGTTTTCCTCTTGCGCCCCATTTTCAAATCAAACTAGTAACTGTCATCGTATACCTTTAGCAAAAGTCTACCTACGCCTTAACCTGCTAATATCAAAGTAAGCGCTTTGAATGACAGGCGCTGTAGCTGGCAAATGAAAATGCACAGTCGGTGCAGGTCTTGATGATTGACAGTCATTTAAGTGAATGAGAGCATTCTAGCGCTGATTCAGTCAAACTCACATTTTTGTGAAATTCGACGTTTAGAGCTTTACCGATGATTATCGAAAAGTAGCAAGCCTATTTATAACTTCATTTTTATGTTTTATGACTACATTTCTGCTGTGCTGACTCTTAATTCAATGGATGAAATTGAGCATTTTCAATCTGAAATAAATAGTAATTGCATTAATTGGGACTTTTATATACTTATATTATCTGCAAAAAATAAAAAAAATAACTACTGCAGTTCCTGAAAAGGTTAAAATTACACCAGCTGACACATTTCTGGGTGTTATTACTAATGACAGAATTTTTGTTTTTTAGCTGGAGCACTGGTGCAGTTTAACATGGGTGTGTATACAGGACTTATGTAAGCGGTAATTTAATTAAGGTGTGCATAAAATAAATCAAAGCAATGTTTTGAGCTCCCCAAGTATTCTAGTATCAACTGGGGCTGTACTGATTTACTATTTAATAATAATAACTGCTTCCAAAAAGCTAAGCAAAATGTAAACAGTAGAAATAATACAGCAGGATCAAGTCTGAGCAGTTAGCTATCTTTTGGAACTGGATTTATTTACAGACAAAAATGGATATCAGAAATGTTATTTGTGGTTGCAAAAGCAGGCTCTTCAAGCTCAGATGGTGTCTTAGCAAATGCAAGTGTTGGTGGTATGATACATTTGAGTGATTAGTATTGTTTATTTTACAGATTTCACTGACATTAATGTCACAGCCTTGCTGCAAAATTGGCCCCATACTTTCTCATTTAAAAACAAAAATGGTTTTTATAGTGACTTTATTAACAGATATATTCTAACTTTGCATTGTAGTTCCTGGGTTATGCATATTTGCTTTGTTTTTAAAAGCTTTCAATTTTATTTTAGGAGGTGTAGGCAAGTGACAGCAAGACTGTTGATTGATCCACAGACAATGGCAATGAAGGCAGAACAGACTCTATCTCAACAGCTAGTAATTCCAGTGAGAATTTAGTCATAGATTAACAATCTAGCACAGTTTCAGAGAACAGTTCAGAAGGACTTGAGACAGAAGCTATGCAGTTTGGAAGTTCAGAAGCAAATAATCTTGATAAGCAGCCCCATCAGCCAAACTTGATATATCGTTGAGCAAAAACTCCCAAATAAGACTCTCCACTTTCAAGAAAAAAAGTTTTAGGCGCCTGTGGAAGGGTGGTGGGTAATTCACTGACACACGGGAGACACAGGTGATTTTGACAGCACCGCACAGGTGCCCAGTTTTATTTAAGTGGGGCAGTTCCACGTTCTGGCCCGCAGAGGGCGCTGTTGTCTGTGGTCTGCCTATCACCAATGATAGACCGTACCACAGAGATACCAGGGATGGTACCTTTCTAAATTCTAGGTGCACTCGCAGGTGCTCAAACACAAAAATAAGCAAAAGGGGAAAAGAACAAGGAAAATAAAACACATTAATCAAAACTACAAACAAAGGTGCTGCACTCGGCAGCTTCACCCCGACCGCCGCTACCAAGACGGTCCGGTCTCCGCCCTACCCTCGCCGCCCTCAGACTGCTAAAACAACTACTGATGGGGTCTGCCCACGGTTTCCGCTAACCCTGTTTCCTTTCCTTTCTTTTCTTTTTCTTATTTATTTCTTTTGGGTTTTTCCTCCCCGCCGTGTTCGGGATCAGTGCGTCCAAGACGTCCGCTTTTTCTCTCAAAAGGGCAGACCTGAGGGAACAGCAGAATGTTATTTTATAGGGCTAGCAATCCCCAAGACCCGCCGCCAGCCATTCAGAGAGAGGGAAAGCCCGCACACACACTCTCCCACCTCTCCGTGTCACTGCCATGACTGACAGGCTTAATATTGACGGGCTGCTGCCCTCTTCCTGCAGCACTTCGAACACATCAGAAGAGTCAGTACAGGTCTCCCCTGTTACACATCCTCCCCTTAGAATGGCACCACCGGTCCATTCGAAAATCCTACATCCCCATGCCTTCCCGAGAGAAAAATCTGCGTTTTGATGCAGCTTTCCTGCTCGGTGGACAACCCTGAAGGCATAGGGCTGCAGGGCCAAGTACCACCGCTGCGATTCTGGCATTGCTATCCTTCATCCGTGAAGCCATGCCAAGGGGCATGATCTGTAACCAGGGTGAAGTGTCGCCCAGGAGGTAGTACCGAGTGACTCGACTGCCCATTTTACCGCAAGACACTCCTTCTCGATGGTACTATAGTTCTTTTCACGGGAAGGAGCTTCCTGCTGATATACAGGACCGGTGCTCACTTCCCCGCACCTCCTGAGACAACACCGCCCGAGACCTGTCTCTGACGCATCCGCCTGCAGGGTGAACCTCTTGCTGAAATCAGGACTGCATAGCACTGGCTTGCTGCACAGCCTTCGCTTCAGAGCGAGAAAGGCCCTCTGGCACGGCTCCGCCCACTGAACCGTATTTGGGGCAGCCTTCCTGGTTAGGTCTGTCAAGGGAGCAGCAAGCGTAGCGGCTCGGAATGAACTTCCTGTAATAGCCCGCTAGTCCCAAGAAAGAGCGCACCTGGGTTTTGGTCGTAGGGACCGCCAGTCAGCCAAGGCTTTCACCTTAGCAATCAGCGGTCTGATCTGGCCGCCCCTACTCGATACCCCAAATACTCCGACTCACTCTTCCCAATGGCACATTTCTTTGGGTTAGCAGTGAGCCCAGCCTCCCGCAAGGATTGCAATATCGCCGCTACCTTACACAGATGACTTGGCCAATCCTCACTGTGGATAACCACGCCATCTATGTAAGCAGCAGCGCATTGCTGATGGGGCCGCAAAACGCGATCCATCATCCGCTGGAAAGTGGCTGGCGCCCGCAACCCAAAAGGCATGGTCCTAAATTGGTACAACCCGAAGGGAGTCGAAAACGCCGCCCTCTCTCTGGATTCTGGGGTCAGGGTATCTGCCAGTACCCCTTCGTTAAATCCAGTGTCGCCATAAAATGAGCCGTGCCAAGACGCTCCAGCAATTCATCTACCCGGGCATGGGATAAGCATCAAACTTCGATTTCTCATTAACTCGCCTGAAGTCAATGCAAAATCGAGTTGACCCGCCTGGCTTATCCACTAAAACAACAGGACTGTTCCAGTCACTTTGGGACTCTTCTATTACCCCCAGTCTAAGCATTTCATCAATTTCCGCCTTTATTACCTGTCTTTACGCTCAGGTATACGGTATGGCCTCTGACGAACTGGCCCCGCTCAATGTCAATGTGATGATGGGCTACTCGAGTCTGCCCCGGACGGAGAAAACACATCAGGAAATTCCTCACCAGAGCCTGAGCCTGACCCTCTGGCGCTGGTGTCAGATTCTCCGCAATCTGTACCGCCTTCTCTCCCCAGCACAGAAAGATCAGGTCCCAGATCTGGGACGCCATCGGCTTGCGCCACTACCAATGCCTCCGGTTGTAGCCAGGGCTTCAAGAGGTTTATATGATAAATGTGTTTTTCTTCGCCGCCCGCTGGCAGATCTCATAGTCCACCGTCCCAACCCGCGCGTAACCTCAAAGGGTCCTTGCCACTTAGCCAGAAGTTTAGACTCAGAACTGGGTAATAATAGAAGTACTTTATCCCCTGGCTGAAATGTGCGTAACCGGCTCCTCTGTTGTATTGTGTCTCCTGTCTGTGCTGAGCCTGCTGCAAATTGTCATGTGCCCATTTTCCAACCGACTCAAGACGCTTGCGCAGGTCCAACACATACCGGACTGTATTGGTCGAATTATCCTGCTGTTCCTCCCACATCTCTCTGACCAGATCGAGCACACCCCGGGTCTCCGACCATACAGCAACTCGAATGGCTTAAAAGCCCGTGGAAGCCTGGGGTACCTCTCTGATCGCAAAGAGAAGGGGAGGAATCAGCTGGTCCCAGTAACGCACATCACTACGAATAAATCTGCGCAACATGTTCTTAAGGGTTTTGTTAAAACGCTCCACAAGACCATCGGTCTGAGGATGAAACACCGAGGTCCTAATGGTCTTAATCCCCAAAAGCTTACATGTTCCACGGATTAGCCGGGACATAAAGTTGGTGCCTTGGTCGGTCAGTATCTCCCTGGGGATCCCCACCCGAGAAAACCTTCACGAGCTCGTTGGCAACAGACTTAGCGGACATAGATCGGAGGGGAATGGCCTCTGGATAACGCGTCGCGTAATCCAAAATAACCAATAGGTGTGTGTATCCCGCCGCACTCCTTTCCAATGGCCCCACTATGTCCATCCCAATACGCCAAACGGAGCTTCCACTAGGGGCAACGGCACCAGTGGTGCTCGTGGGACGGCTCTAGGGCTAGCTTTCTGACACTCCCCACACCGCTCACAAAACCGCCTGACGCCACCATCCAGCCCCAGCCAATAGAACCGTGTCACAAGCCTCGCTTTGGTTTTGTCCCTTCCTAAATGACCAGACAGGGGAATAGCGTGAGCAAGCTGCAACAAATCCTCCTTAAAGGGCTGAGGGATGAGCAACTGATGACGCACTTCCCCGCCTGGGGTAATTTTTCAACACGGTACAGAAGGTCTCGATTAATCTCAAAGTGGGGGTACGTGGCGGCGCTGCCTGGGCTCGACCACACGACCATTAACCACCGCTGCTTGGTCAAAGAGCCTGCCCAGCACGCCGTCACGCCCTTGCTCGAGTCGGAAGTCACGGGAACGAGCTAAAAATCAGCTCCCATGGCTTCCAGCTCGGGTCGGGTCGGTCCGAGCGAGGCAGCAGAGCCAGCTCCCTGTGCTGGCTCCGCAGCCTCCCCGACTCTTCCCCAACCGCCCCCACCTGAAACCTCTCGGACTCCCTCCATTGCCAGCCCTCATTCTTAGCGGCCCGGCGCTCCCGCTTAGTTTTTCGGGTCTAAATCTATGGCAAAACCAAGTCGGGTCACAGAAGGGGAAGATCTCTCCAATTACTTCCTCCTTCTTAGTCAATAGGGAAGACGGGCTGTCAGCGCAGCTAACCAGTCCTTAAACTGCCCACAGTCCCGACCCAGAACTACTGGTACTGGCAATCGAGGACACAATCCTACATGCACTGGCGCCACCTGCTGGCCAATAGTTAGATTCACACTGATCTTGGGATAGGAGCGTACATCGCCATGAATACATTTAATATGCACCTGTCCCAATAACGGTTTATGCCCCGGTGAGATTAGGCTATCCTGTATTAGGGACTGACCACACCCTGAATCCAGGAGCCTGGGTTTTTGTACCATCCACTGTCACAGGAATAACAAAACCCGCTTGCTGAAGTGACTGAGGTAATTGAACAGGCTTACCTGGTCGGCTGAGGTCACACTCCATCACGGGCAATCCCGCGAGGTGGCCCACCTCCCGCACGCCCAACACCGCAGTGGGCTAGTTTCCCGCCCTGGAGCCTCAGCAAGAGGTGGAAACACCGAGCCATCAAAGGGGCTCGACGGTAAGGAGGCCGCGGCGAGACCCCGGTCCGACACCGCAGCGCCCGTGGGGACCCCACCCCGCCCGGTTCCCGGGCCGGGAGCTCTCACCGCCCCGCCCAAACCATTGTACACCCCTTCCCCAGTCCCTTCGCCCTATCCGGGGCCGGTGGTGCGGATGATCCCGCAGTGCTTCGCCCAGGCAGCCTGGCTGGCGCCGGTTCGGCTGCCTGGTACTGCTCTGCCAATGCAACTGCCTGATCCAGGGTGGCGGGTGCCTGCCGCTGTACCCACAGCCGTGGTTCCGAGCTAAACACTCCAGAAACCGCTCCACCACAATTACTTCCACCAGCCTGGCTTTCGTGGTCGCATCCGGGTTTAACCACCCCATGGCGCACTCGCTCAGGCGATGGGCAATGGTTCTGGGGTGCTCCTCGGCGAGAAGCGCCTCCGAAACTTCCGGCGATATCCTCCGTGTAGCCCCCACGCGATTCAGGATGGTGGCTTTTAGCGTGGGTAGTCCATCATCCGGTCGGGAGACAGCGCCCTCGCTGCTGCTTGCGCTCCCCGCTAACTGGGGCAAGAGGTAACTGGCCCATTGGGCCTGATCCCACCCGCAGAGGTCGCCAGGGCCTCGAACACCTCAAGGTAGGCTTCGGGTCGATCCTCCGCCGCCATTTTAGTCGGTCTCATCAACCGGGGTCAGGTCCCGCCGGTCTAGCTGCCCCTTGCACTGCAGCCGCCAGGGTCTGGCGCAGGAGATCCATCATCTCCGCGAACTGGGCAGCATCCATTTTGGTGTGCACTGCTTACAGGGGGCAGTGCCAGTGAATCCCACTTCTGACACCACGTGTGGAAGGGTGGTGGGTAATTCACTGACACACGGGAGACACAGGTGATTTTGACAGCACCGCACAGGTGCCCAGTTTTATTTAAGTGGGGCAGTTCCACGTTCTGGCCCGCAGAGGGCGCTGTTGTCTGTGGTCTGCCTATCACCAATGATAGACAGTACCACAGAGATACCAGGGATGGTACCTTTCTAAATTCTAGGTGCACTCGCAGGTGCTCAAACACAAAAATAAGCAAAAGGGGAAAAGAACAAGGAAAATAAAACACATTAATCAAAACTACAAACAAAGGTGCTGCACTCGGCAGCTTCACCCCGACCGCCGCTACCCGCACGGTCCGGGTCTCCGCCCTACCCTCGCCGCTCCCTCAGACTGCTAAAACAACTACTGATGGGGTCTGCCCACGGTTTCCGCTAACCCTGTTTCCTTTCCTTTCTTTTCTTTTTCTTATTTATTTCTTTTGGGTTTTTCCTCCCCGCCGTGTTCGGGATCAGTGCGTCCGCACGTCCGCTTTTTCTCTCAAAAGGGCAGACCTGAGGGAACAGCAGAATGTTATTTTATAGGGCTAGCAATCCCCAAGACCCGCCGCCAGCCATTCAGAGAGAGGGAAAGCCCGCACACACACTCTCCCACCTCTCCGTGTCACTGCCATGACTGACAGGCGAATATTGACGGGCTGCTGCCCTCTTCCTGCAGCACTTCGAACACATCAGAAGAGTCAGTACAGGTCTCCCCCTGTTACAGCGCCACTACAGTGATTCTTTAAAAGGGGTGTTCTGATTTTATTGTGCAAAAACGTTGTGTTGCAAAAAGACAATGGTTGCCAAAAATGCAGATTCTGCATTTATAAGTTCTGGTTTTAGAAACTGGAAAAAAGCACTGGAAAGGTTTGCTATGCATGCAGTGTGTCATTCTCATAAAATGGTATTGATGAGTCAGATCTAAGAGACCAGTTGCCAGTCAGATTTCCAGTGCTATTGCTTCACAACAACAGGAGGCTGGATCTTGCTTGTTGAAGATTTTTACTAGCATACAATATTTTAGCTCGACACGGTTTAGCATTTAGAGGACCTGCTGATGAGGGAGGAAACTTTAACCATCTGGTAAAGTTGCGTTCTGAAGGTGATCCAAAACTTCACACATGGATGTCATGTAATCACGATTATTCCAGCCCTAAAATTCAGAAAGAAGTGCTAAGTTTAATGGGTAACTCAATTGTTTGGGATATTGCAAATCAATTGCCTGCCACTGCTGCACTATTTATTGATTATTGATGGGACACAGGACATCTGTGGAACTGAACAAGAATCAATTTGCATTAATTATGTGGATCAAGATCTCTTGCCAAATGAATTTGTTGGTCTTCATGAAACCTCTGCAACAACAGGTGAAGCAATTGCCAAGATTACCACTGATGTTTTACTGTGCTTTAATCTACCCCTTTGTGGTCTTCGTGGGCAAACATATGATGGTGCTGCAAATATGTCTGGCCAATATTCTGGTGTCCAGGTTCTTGTAAGAAAACAGCAACCACTAGCCTACTATGTTCATTGTGGTCCTCATTGTATAAATCTGATTACTCAGGCAACTTGTACAGGCTCTCCTTTGATTCAGGATTCTCTGCAATGGGTACATGAGTTGGGGCACTTGTTTTGCCAATCGGGCACATTCAAAGTAATATTTGAAGCAATAGCCAAATTGCAAAGTGGATCCTACACTACACTGAAACCTCTGTGCCCTATGAGGGGGACTGTACATGTCAATAAGCCTGACTTCTATTATATGTAAACTTATGGAAACTATAATAAGATCCAAAATGGAAAATTACCTATATGGTAACAATATCCTGGGAGACAGTCAGCATGGTTTTAGGAAAGGGAGATCGTATCTAACTAACCTGCTTGATTTTTTTGAGGATGCAACAATGGATAATTGCAAAGCATACGACATGGTCAATTTAGATTTCCAGAAAGCTTTTGACAAAGTCCCACATAAAAGATTAATTCTCAAACTGAACACAGTAGGGATTCAAGGAAATGCATGCACATGGATTAGGGAGTGGATAACACGTAGAAAACAATGTACTGATTAGAGGAGAAACCTCAAAATGGAGCGAGGTAACCAGTGGTGTACTACAGGGATCAGTATTAGGTCCTCTGCTATTCCTAATCTACATTAATGATTTAGATTCTGGTATAGTAAGCAAACTTGTTAAATTTGCAGATGACTCAAAAATAGGAGGAGTCTTTTGTGATTTTTGCTGGCTTGGAATGACTGTAAAATGTTCATTGGAATACCACCTATTGTATCTGCTTTCTCCCCCCTCATCTCAATCCAGATCTCCCACCTTCCATTCTTAATATTGGTCTTCAAAGTTGGTTTGATAAGGGCATTCATAACTTATCTTACTTGATATATCAAAATACTCTTAAACCCCTTTTTAGAAATCAGTGGGGAATTTGGAATACCTAATAAAGACTTTTTCTTCAGATTCAACACTTTATAAAGTCACCAATTCAGAAAAAACAAATTTCGTTTCCAGACAGATGGAATTGAAAAACTCATACCCTCTGCTACCTGTCAAATAAAACAGAATCTTCATTTGCTCCACTTAAATGCTTATGGGAAACTGATCTGAACCACCCTACTGAAAGATATGCTTTGGTCAAGAATCTGTGAAAAATTAACTCTTCATCAATATACAATAATGTCAAGGAACCAAATTATAAATTAATTTTAAAAACGTATCTAACTCTAGTTCGACTTAACAGAATTTCCACAGAATATTCCCCAATGTGTCGCAGTTGTCATACTGAACAGGGCACTTACATAAATGTTTTTTGGCACTGTGATAAATTAAAAGTTTTTGGCGACCCATACATCTAATTATATTATATCTAAAATGTTACATTTGATATGTTACCAACCTTGTATATTTTTGATGTGAGTCTCAGTTTTGTGTGGGATCCTGGTCGAAAAAAGCAAATCTTTTTGGCAAAAAAATCAGTTATATTACTGTGGAACTCGGATGCGGTTCCATCTGCCAAGATGTGGATTACCCAGGCATTACAGGTGTTATCTTTAGAAAAATTAACCTACGACATACATAATAAAACTGACATGTTTTGGAGCATTCGGTCTACGCTATGGAATTATGTTGAGAGGGGAGGACATGTTTTAGTGATTGAGAAGGAATCAGAATGTGCCTTGGCATGTGCTATGGATTAATGGGGTTACCCATCTCCTCTGTCATGTTTTCTTTACTTTTTTTCTGTAGGAATGTACTTACTCTCTGTGTATTGCTTTGAAAGTATGGTGCTCCTTTTGGATTTTGGTTAAAAGATTGCTATGGCCCAATTGTTTTGTTTTATTTTGTATGGTTAAATGTTTATATATATTAATGTTATTTATGTATTTCTTTCTGTAGTTTTATTTCCCCTTTGTTTTTGTACTTATAAAACCCAATAAAAAGAAAAAAGATACAGCGTATATTGTAGTACAGAGCACTATAAGTAAAAGTTTCTATATTTGTAAACTATTGGTACTATGTATCTTTGTATTTATATTTTTGTAGTATTTATATTATATGCTATCTTTCTAATGGTATTGTAACATATTAGCACCTGTCCTATATGGGTTTCCCAGCTACTGTAAGAAGATTCTTTCTTAATAAATAGTGAAGCAAAGGATGTGCCAGAGACCTATACAATTCTTTAAGGATACTGTAAAAACATAAACCCGTACATCTCCATGTGCTAATAAGTCATATTCTATGAATAAAGACACAGAACACCAGATAGACATTTTTTTATTGTAAAAAAAACTGAAGCCAATTTAAAGAGTAAGTAGCAGGGTTCCAAAAAACGTGTTGCTACAATTGTTTAAATAATGTACCTGTAATTTTTCTTTTCATTGTTAACATTCTGACCTTTTTTTTACACTTATAACTTTAAAATTTGTTTCAAAGCTCTTTTCAAAATGGCTGTATTCATTTGAATATGTTTATTCAATATGTTTATTTACGGCCGGTAATTTGGGGGTGGTGTCTGGCCTTGTCTACCTGCTTTTCTAAAAGTTTTTATGACTGACAGGAGTACATTATTGCTGGTTTTAAACTCACTGTCAGCAGAGATGTTAACACTTCTGTTAAAATATCTAATTAGTCCAGCTCTCAGCATTATTAAACTGGATACTGAATACTTGTCACTAGTTGAACATCTTGCACTGTGTCCTTTCTTTTGTTTTCATTCTTGAAGCAGACCCTGCACTTTTTTTTGCAGTCTCTGCTTCCTTTGTGTTGGAGGGATAGTCACAAATGCTTGTACAGGGCTACTTTGCACAGGCATTGTGATGGATCTGGCTGCCGCAGACACCTGCTTTATTGCCTTGTACCCAGTACTGCGTTTTGATAGTATTTCGTCACAACACTGCCATTTCAAACGAAACAGCTTCCCGTTTGCAGCTGAATTACCTGTAAAGTAGCTGCATGCTCTTTTGTTTGTACAATCACAAAGGTAAGTGATAAGCTTTTTGGGAACAATAGCCAAAAAGCACGCCAATGGAGAACGCAAACTCTCAAGTTCCACGGCGGGGTGCACATCTGTGTTAACAGGTGCAAAATCAAATGATGGAGGACTGGCATCATCGTAGGGATCAGTAATAAACACCCAGTCCCCTGCTGTTCTTGGCTCCACATCCTCTTCATCATCATCGCTGAGTGATAAGTCAGGATCACATACATCGAAATCCTGCGAACCAACTTCGAAATCTTCATCACTCCCGTTGTCGCTCTCCACGTACGTTGCCATATTTAGCTTTCGCTAAAAACTATATAAACTACATAAACATACTAAATAAACTACTAAACAAGTAAAACTAATAAAAAAAACAAAAAAATAATTTAAAACACTATATATATATACATAATTGTAAAAGTTGAATGGCTTCCCACAATATATCTCAGTCTTCGCAACTGGATAGAAATGTCACCTGACCCTCCCCCGACTTTCATTGCACATTCCACAGTACTAGCACTGCCTTACAGAATGAAACCTGAAACGCTAGACTGAGAAACTGCTCGCAGAATAGAATGTGAAACTTGACGTACGCACAGTGTTGAAGTGGTTAATGTTGTTGAGATTTTTTTGACTTATTTCCTTAAAATGAATGTCCATATTTTTTGTTTAAGCCAGTCTTTAAGTACATTAACAGACCATGCTGTTTTTTTAGTGTTTTTTCAACCTTAGTTTTCTTCTATTTCATTTAGCTGTTCCTCATCTACTGTTATGTGTCGACTTTTGACAGTTGCTGATGCACTTATTTTTTTATTTTTTTATTTTCAGATGGATTGCTGTCTTCACTCAGCACGTTGGTGTTGTACCAGTTATCTGTTTTCATCCCCAAATATATTAAAGGAAATAGGTGGAATGTCACTCATTTTTGGTAGCGATTTTGTAACTAATAACAAATAAAATGTCAGTTTGTCATGGAATTTAGAATATAGTGGTGCGCAGTGATTAATTCAGTGTGAAGCGGCTGATGTGATGTTGTTTAACCAATCAGAGGTTGTTATTTTTCCAAGCCGTTTTATATATATATATATATATATATATATATATATATATAATTAGCTCAAAGAGCCAGCTGCCCAACGTTTCGATATGTTGTACATATCTTTCTCAAGGGAGCCTGTGTTTGAATCAAACATTGGAGGTATTTATAGGTTTTTGACGGCATGACAACTACTTGTTATTGTTTACATTCAAATCAATGATTTATTCTTACATGATGTAATGCTGTTCTATATATTGTGACATCATTTTTACTTCTATCTTTGAATCTGTATTAATTCTAATTAACATATATATATATACACACATGTAGTGGACAAAAAAATGGAAACACTTGGGTAAATGAGGGACACCAAGTATATTGAAAGCAAGGGCTTCCACACACAGGTGTGGCTCACGGGTTAATTAAGCAAATAACAGCCCAGCATTCTTAGGGTCATGTATAAAAATGCTGGACAGGCCTGGTTGCCTATAATTATGGCTAGCATGGCTGCATGAGGAGCCCTCAGTGACTTTGAAAGAGGGGTGATTGTTGGGGCGCGTTTGGCAGGAGCTTCAGTGACCAAGGCAGCTCAACTTGCTGATGTTTCATGAGCAACGGTGTCTAAGGTGATGTCGACATGGAACTCCGAAAGACATCAGCAAAGGGCAACAGTGGGCGGAAGCGCATACTCCAGGATCGTGATATCCGTGCATTAATTCGAAGTGCAAGGCAAAACAGGCAAGCAACTGCAGATCAATTGACTGCAAATTTCAACCTGGGGCATGAGCAGCCAGTTTAATCAAAAATGGTCCGCCGAGAACTCCACAGAGCGGGATACCATAGTGGCCCAACGCCCTATTAAGTGACTTTACATTGGTGGTGCTGTGGAGTTGCTTTAATTAAGTAATAATTATAAAACATAATTGTTTTCCTATACATAGCTTGCATTTACACTGTAATCGAGTTAGATTTGTTTAATGCATCCCTTGCTACTTTACTAACAACATTTTAATAATTCTCATTAATGTAGTTTGCTGTATTTTGCAATTCTTTATTTATTGGCAATGATAGGCTGTATTGTTTAAAACTTAATTTGTTATAATTTGCAACATTAGAATACTATGAAGTTTACTTGATTTAAAGTTGAGTTAAAAATGTTTTTACACTATTTGTATTGAATATTTTCTATAACGACAGGTTGTACTAATAATTTGCTTAGGTGGTTCTGCTGTTTATGAGCTGCTGAAGGTAGCACAAAACAAAGATGAAGTCATCATTATCATAAATGGAAAAATCAAAACTACAAAAGACTAAATGTGTTTATCTTCTAATAGTCATTCTTCAGCAGGCTCCAGAAATAATCCAGTACCATTGTTACAATCAACCATTCCTGTGGGATGAACAGTTCAAAAGGACCGTCAATCCAAAAATATTCACTACATATTCATGTCTGCATAAAAGGTTTTGACACTATTATCAGAATGCCACCTTGCTATGAAATGACTGAATTTATACATCTCCTGTGAGAAAATAACAAAGGCCTTTCATCAAAACGGTATTTACCAGATCAGTGTGTTTTCTTTCACAGTCATATTTCCTGCTCGTATCCACATTGAGACAATAACTGCATGAAAAAGGTGCTTGTTCTGTCCCGCTCATTTGTTTCACATTCCACTCCGTAAGATGTCATGCAATCTTAACACTGAAATTGTAACCCAATACCCCCACCATCTCTCCAAATCCCTTGAGTGACATACAATATTCATCCCATAATAATTGTATTTTCTTTTGTGTTAAGGTGCCTCTACCTAAAATTGAAGCCACTGCCAAAAATAAATATTGGGGTCAGGGTATTGAAATGTAAGAAGTATCACTTGCAGTTGGTTCAAAGCCAATAAAAGAGAATATCCTGGTGGGATAGAGTTTGCAAAAAAAGCTTTTAAAAGTTTAAGAGTAACCTGCTTGTTAATCTATGGTTCTGTAATAATACCCCAGTCGAGGATAAAGCTATTTATATACTTGTTCCTTTAATGTGGCATACCTAAACCATTTCAAGTGAAGGCAAACCCTCAATTAGATTTGTTAGACTGCAGGTTTTGGTAGTCTAACATGACGTGCAATTCAGGTTGACACTATAGAGGTCAAGCTTCAAAGGGATTCAAATATTTACTTTAGCCACTCAGGTGCTACTCTAAGAAATTTCTATGCAAGTATGATACCGTATAACAGGACATTTTGCCAGGGAATTTATTTTGGCATTATTGGCGGTTTTGATTGGATCGCCAATAATACTTCCACCTACTGCTACCGATATGTTAATGACTCATATTTCCGAGGACTCACAAATTGTAAACAGAAAAGAACCTAGTACTGGCCCTCAAGGACCTTCAACCGAGCAGTGTCTTAAAATCGGTAAATATGCAAGTGAGCACAAGATTGCAGAAGCAGTTTGACAATTTTGGTGTCCCTGAGATAACATCTTGGTGGCTTAAAACATTGTATGACTGCAAACTAAAATGAAAAACAGCACAGAGATTGTTCAGCTTCAGTCTCTCACATGGAAAAAATGTGGCAGACCTCTCCTACTTGGGGAACTAGATAATAAAGTAAAGCTCTACTTAAAAGCCTTACGGGGATCCAGAGGAGTTGTCAATACTGCTGTTACTGTTGCTGCAGGAAAAGGAATTGTTATGTCACATGATTGTCTCCTGCTGTCTGAGAATGGAGGCCCACTTATTGTTACACCAACCTAAATCACTGCTGACCCACATTTGACTTTGTAAAAAGAAAAGCCAGCACTAGTCGGATAATGCCACCAGCAAACTTTGGCAGTGTGAGGGATTGTGGCAGTGGCTGCTGAGTGAGAACAGGTGCAGAGGTGATGCAGTGCAGAAATAATCACAAACCAGGAAACTGTAATCTGTTTTGGACAAAGGGGTCTTTTATTTATAATCCCGGTCTGGCGAACAAACAATAAACCTGCGGCAATACACACCAATGTGTAAAGCACGGAGGTAACAATAATAAATGGATTGCAGTCCAAATAATAAACAAACGTTATCCGCCCCACAATAACTGTACATGGTCACCAGTCCGGGTGCGTGCAGTAGTGCTCGTGGTGGGTGATAACAATTTATAAAGCGACTGTGGTGTAGTGTTATTCCGGGTAGGCGACAGCCATGGATACGTCTTAGCCATCTAGTGATTCACAAACGAAAGACAATTATTAACAACAACAAACAAACAAAAAACACTCACAAATACTTTTTTAAAGTTTTCTCTGGGTCTCTCCTGGTCCTTCCAGTTCTCTGTCTACAAAAAACCAAGCAAAGGAGTAGATGGCGATTTTCCGTCCCCTTTTATGCTCTCGTGCATGACCCCTTGATAAACGAGTGCAGCTGTCTCTACAATCTGCAGCTGCTACGTCGTTTCCCTTCTGGGTCAATACGTTCCTGCAACGGAGTCTTGCCTTCTTCCACACTGACCGACTTCCTGACCCTGGGAAAGAACTGTTAGGCCAGCCCATCCAAAGAACTCTACTTTCGCTGCTTAGTGCCCTCACAGGCCGGGAGGGAGATTTACAACCAAGATTCATTATATTTCTGTCACAGGGATGTTCCTTAATAGAGTTGTCAGCAGTTAAAGAGGTTAGCATCCTCGAAGAACTCATTTTAAACTGGGATCACACAGCATTACCGCTGGTTCCAAGTGGAAAGTGGACCATGGCTCAAGAAGAATAAAAAAGTATTGAAATGACTGGAATGGATGATAAACGACAAATTACTGGGGTCTTTTGGTCTTCGATGACATTTCTGCACAGTTACTGTATGAGGGGAAGACCATTGGCGGCCATCCACATTACACATTTCCACCAGACTTTGATGTATGGCATTCACTGAGTCATTGGAGCAATGAAGAATCCATGCTTCATTACATTGAAGACATCACTGTGCCTTACATGTCAGACAGAGTTTAGATTTAAGCTCAACACATTCAGCTTTAGCAATTTTCGATGTGTTTCAAGCACAGAGAAGCCCATCGGTATTAGCAAATCTGCACGAACACTACATCCCCCAGAATGCCATAGGGTTGAAATTAGGAGGGTAAGCTCCTGGCTCTAATAGAATGAGGAACTTCTGCCTCTAGTTAAGCAGACAGTTATAAAATAGCAGGTCTGCCTGAAAGGCAATGTAGTACTTGAGAAGTATGTGTTTTGTTATCGGTAAACAGCTTAGCTGTCCGGTTGATAGCTAAGACCTGGGAAAAGTTTAGTGAGCACTCCAGGAAGGAGTTAGGCTTTTGTTTTGTTTGTGCAAATAAATATACAGGCGCCACCCTGTGTTTTACTACATCTACTGTTGTGAGTTAATTTTATACAAGACAGTGAAAAAGTCACGAAAGTGGTAAGACAAACCCCCGGTTTGCCACACTAGTTAAAACTAAATTCTACCCAGAGTGCTCATCTTCTGCAACAGCAATGCATACTATGCAACAAAAATGATAAGCACAGTTGAACTAAATTCAATAATAATTAATCAGTAAGAAATAGCTCCAGGGATCAGCTTATTTGCCTCCCTGGTGCATCAGCACACACAACGGCTGCGATGCTGGCTCCGGGGATCAACCACAGTGCGGTCTCACCAGCGCATCAGCATGACAACCATCTGACTTGAGCGAAGTAGGGTACATCTCTGGGGTCTTCAAGTAGGCATCTTCCATCCTCTGTGTTTCGTCGACTAGCCCACGACACCTCAAGAGGGCTCGACGGTGATTCTGGCGTCCCAGCACCACCCCCCTCCGTCCTCCACTCAACTCAGCCCAGCTTACTTACCTGTACATCAGCGTTTCTTTCTTTCTATTGTGCTTGAGATCCCCAGCCAGAATCTTTCCGTCTCAACCACAGCCAGTTGCTGCTCCTCTCTGCTGCTTCAGATAAGTTCTTCACTGTGCAACGCAACTCTAGGCCACTGAATCTGACGTCTCTGAGAAACCGGGTTGTAGAGTGTGTCACAAATCCTCGACAACCCACCTCCACTCAGTAAACCCGGACTCTCTATCCTCGCTTTTCCGCTTCAGAGGCTAGTTGAGCATACCGCAGTTTCTTCCTCTCATACGCGTCATCTACAGCATCCTCCCATGGCACTGTTAACTCTACCAGGTGAACAAGGCGTGCTGATCCAGACCACAAGACAATATCTGGTCGAAGGTTAGTGGTGGCAATCTCAGGTGGAAAAATAAGCCGTTGACCAACATCTGCCAGCATTTCCAGTCTCAAGCAGCTTCCAGTTGTCCTGGGCGAGGATTGGTTTTAGCACCTTTTCTTGGTGGTTGCTCTCCTGGGCGGAGGAATGTTGTCTTTTGTGTGTAATGTTTTGTCAAAGACACCTTGTACACAGTCAGTGGCCACAGCAACCTCGACAGTAGACCAAACTGAAAGCCCCAGAGTTTTAGTTTGCCTGGTAAAGCGCTGCTGTCTATGCTCTTCAACCCTTCCACTGCTTGTTGTCTAACTTCTCCCACATAAACTGTGTCCTTTAGATCCCCATCGTACCATCTCCCAAGGCTTTTCACTGGCTTCTCAGACACTGTTGGTATTGCCTCACCATTAATGAAGAACGTTTTATCTACTACTTTACCTTTAGTTATAGAGATGCTCCTTGATTTAGTGGGCTTGAATTGCATTTGTGCCCATTCAATGTTATTGGTTAATTTGCCCAATTAGTGCAGGCTACTGTTGTAGTCATGGTTGTCATGTCATCCATGTATGCTCGAATTGGTGGTAGTCGCATTCCAGAAGCCAAGCGCTCTCCTCCCACTACCCATTTTGATGCCCTAATGATTACTTCCATTGCCATGGTAAAAGCCAGTGGAGAAATGGTGCATCTTGCCATTATTCCAACTTCTAGGCATTGCCATGTAGTGCTGAATTCTGAAGTTGAAAAACTAAATTGCAAATCTCCAAAGTAGGCTTTCACTAAATTTGTTATTGTCATCATTACACTGAAAAAATCAAATGCTGCGGAAAGAAGTTCATGTGGCACTGAACCATATGCTTTAGCCAAATCCAGGAATATCACATGGAGCTCCTTCCTCTCCTTTTTAGCTGATTGAATTTGTTGCCAGATCACATTGATGTGTTTCCAGCATCCTGGGAAACCTGGAATGCCCGCTTTTTGTACTGAAGTGTCAATGAAGCAGTTCTTTAATAGGTAAGTTGACAATCTCTGAGCAATAATGCTGAAGAAAATCTTGCCTTCTACGTTTAATAGGGAAATAGGGCGAAACTAACTGATGCTTGTAGAATCTTTTTCTTTAGGTATAAAGACTCCACCTGCTCGGCGTCATGCTGTTGGTACAAGCTGTTTTTCCCATGCCACTTTCATCAATTTCCACAGGATTCGTAGAACTCCTGAAGCACTCTTGTACACTCTGTACGGAACTCCATTACGCCCTGGAGATGATGAAGCCCTTCCTTTTTTCACAGCTCACTCTACTTCTTTCCACTTAGGTGCACAGTCCTCCATTTGGTATTCTGGTGGATTGATAGGTCTGAAGAATTGACATAGGCTTGTGCCTTTTTGAGTCTGTAAATATCTCTCCAGCTCAAACTTAGATGCTTTTAGTGTGCCATTCTTATCACTGGTGAATAACTTCTTTACAAACTTGAATGGGTCTTTATAAAAGTTAGTTCTCGCACGCTCCTTCTTTTTGTAGCGTTTCCGTAGGCGCTCAGCTCTGCGCAATGTTGCAAGCTTATCTTTTATGACCCTTTGTAAGAGATTGAGTCCCTCCTTCTGACTTTGTTCTGCTCTTCTCCATTGCTTCCTCAGCTGTCTCCTTTCTAAGCGTTCAATCTCCTGCTGCCGTCTAGACTTTCCACGAAAAGTTTGTACTTTTTCCTTCCTTTTTTCAACTCCAAACCTCTCGCTTCCATATGCGTAGATGATGTCCCCAAATTTATCCAGCTTCTTTTCAACTGTTCCACTTAATCTTTCCAACGCAAAGCAGAGATCTGTGTTTACTGTGTCCCACGCAGTTTTCTCACAAGCTCTTGGCCATTTAACTCCAGGCTTGTGCCCGTTGAGGTTCTTTTCTCTCTTATGCTGGTTTGTCTGACCGGGTTCACAAGGATCATTAGGTTCATCACTGTGTCCATGCAAGTCCTCCTCACATCTATGACAGGGGTGCTGATATCCTGTGAACTGTGGTTTGCTTCCTGTCGCTGGATTTCATTCGACTGACTTGACTGACTTCGTAAGAAGTACTGATCAATGTGAGGCCCTTGTCCCTTCTCCCTCAAGCATTTCATTCTCCCTTGATGAATCTTCAAACCCCTGACCATTTTCGCCTTGCTCCAGCCGCAGACACAAACCTAGAGTTCCATGTCTTTGCTAACTGCAGATCTTGAACTAGTCTTTTGTGAAGTACTCTCCATACTCATATCAGTTTCCGTTCCTAAGTCGTTAACCGTGTTGTCCAACGTTGAGTCATCTTCCGCCCCCACTCTCGCAGACTATAGGGGTATTTTTCTTTTTAATTTCTTAGAAGCCTTGGGCGGGTGTCTCCAGCATCCTGTAAACACAGAGCTGGATACTGCCGACAAGGGTAGCTAACCCTTGCCAGCCCCAATGGGGTCTCTTTCCTCCTGTCAGCTGTCTCTCCAGGTTGTCACGAGGTCTTTCCCTTGTTACCAGCTGCACTATTCACAGCAGTCACTGGACGTAACCAGATCTTCATGATTTCCTTTACACGAGAGTAGATGTTAAAACTTCATGCTGATTTGAACTCGGCTCTCACCAAGATAAGCACCAACTAAGACGTAGCTTTACAGTTAACTAATGTGATCCATCTGTGTCTCTGTCCATTTGCGTTTCCTTCCATATGATGATGTAGATCTCCTTCTGTCTGGTGTTGATGGCTGAAGTGTAATGCTGGCTCCAGGGAACAGCTTATTTGCCTCCCTGGCGCATCAGCACACACAACGGCTGCGATGCTGGCTCCGGGGACCAACCACAGTGCGGTCTCCCTAGCGCATCAGCATGACAACCGTCTGGATTGAGCGAAGTAGGGTACATCTCTGGGGTCTTCATGCGGGCACCTTCCATCCTCGGTGTTTCGTCGACTAGCCCACGACACCTCAAGAGGGCTCGACGGTGATTCTGGCGTCCCAGCATCACCCCCCTCCGTCCTCCACTCAACTCAGCCCAACTTACTTACCCATACATCAGCGTTTCTTTCTTTCTATTGTGCTTGACATCCCCAGCCAGAATCTTTCCGCCTCAACCACAGCCAGTTGCTGCTCCTCTCTGCTGCTTCAGATAAGTTCTTCACTGACGATGCAACTCTTGGCCACTGAATCCGACATCTCTGAGAAACCGGGTTGTAGAGTGTGCCACAAATCCTCGACAACCCACCTCCAGTTGTACTGAAATATAAAAGAAGTCACCAAGATACGATAACTGAAACAGAAGATTATATACACATTGATTCTAAACAACAAGAAAAATACTAATGTGACAACCGTACCAAGTTGCTCCTTAAGGTAGAAAATGTTTGAACATGTGTGTTTATAAAAGTCATCACTTCCACACTGATCAAATTTATTTTCCACAGTACAAGCCATTTTTGCTTGTTTTATCATTATACCTCGTGCCATGTACATGAATCTCTTACAGAAGGCATATTGTTAAAAAGAGAGAAATATGAGTTTTGCTAAAATGTATTGCTGTACCCCGACCTGTACCCCCAGCATTGATTTCTATTATTTATCATTGGAAAAAAAATGGATTCATGTTCCTCACTAAATCAACGTGTACTTCTAGAAACCTACAAGTTATACCTTCTAGTTGAGATTTAAACATGACTTGTGCCTTGTAATTGGCCTTACTGTCAGTATAGATTGTGGTTTTGATTATGGAACCATTGGGTCATTAGAATTGACCATTATTCAAGTTACTGCATCTGCAGTATATCTTGCACAGACCTGTGCTTCTCATAAATGTTTAAATCTATTTTGTTATTTTAACCAATGTAATATTCTATACTGCTTAAAGTTAAAGAGTTAAAGTGATCCCATATCTTATTTCTTGCTTTAGGCTCACATTGTAATTATACACTCCAAGGAATTAATGCTTCAATTGTCATGGGCAAACATTTAGTATTTTTAAATGAGCCTGCAGCCATGTGAGATTCTGATCTCATCAGATCAAAGAAGATAAGCAAGATACCCGGTCAATTCTTGGATGAACAACTTCAAGAAAAAAATTATTTGCTATTGGAAGTGTCATTGATGGCTTTATGGAACCCTCTACTCCCTAGATCACTACTGGAAATGAGTTGCTTAATTTCAGCAGAACTTTCCATAATATAAATAAACCCTCATAATATCATACATGCCATATATATTGGTGGAGCATTTGTCATGTGATTGGTCATTGCTGATGTCATGTATGACATCATATCTGATGTGACACATAGGCATAATAGGGGCGAGTTAAGGTTCCGTGCCATAACGTCCCTGTGAGGCGCGTGAGTAACAATGGAATGTCCAGACAGTAATTTGCGTGTAACTGAATAAAAAGTTTTATTAGTATTATTCGCTATACGACACAAGTAAACAAAACAACAAAAAGAAAGAATGGCGTGAGGGAGGGGGTGCTGGAGTAATGGTCAAAAAGAAGGGAAGTGGAAACGTCCTTAGTCTTCTTCACGGTGTCCCCGGACATAAAAAAAGGGGATAAAACAGAAAAGGAAATATTAGTAAAGGTTCCAACCCCGTGTAAACAAAAATGCAACCACAACAAGCCAAACCTTCGTCTCTCCCTCCGCCTATTTACCCCACCTATCTTTTTCTAGGACCAACCCTGAACACAGTAGTACGTTCCCTTTAGTATGCAACGCCCCGCCCCTGTAGTCAATGGAACACCAATCCCCAACTGACAAGTGTCCTTATAACTCACTTGACTCCAGTGGCTGGAATTTACATACTCGTACTTCCGCCCCTCACCAAGGTGCCGCCCCTCATAAAGATGACTTTCGTCATGGTCACGAGACCTTGGTAAGGGAAGTCCTGAGTTGGTTTGATGCCTTCTACTGTCGGGAGGCTGAATTACAGACCGAAACCCCTTTGACTCATCACAGTCCCATTTCCCGACTTTTGTGATTTTGAACTGTAACCTTAACGTTATTTTAACAAAGTTTTTGTTACTGAATTTCCATATATATATATATATATATATATATATATATATATATATATATATATATATATATATATTGTACCTCAATCTACTGCAGTATCAATTTCTAAAGTCCTACACATGTGGAAGGAATATGTTGTACAGCAACCCATGAAGTGGAGACCACACAAAAAAGGCAACTAGCCTGGTATAATGCAGGTGAAACAGGACTGTTCTAAGAGTCCTGACTACAGTATTTGCGCTAAATGAGCATGACTGTACAGTACAGTGTTTGAAATAGTTTTGTAAATTTGGCATTTGGCTAATCGAGATCTTTTTTCTATTCTATGCATTCCATGTTATTTACACTAGAGCATCAAAGTGCATAGCTATTTTTTTACATTAGAAATAAACAAAAATGATTTCTTCTGGCTTTTGTGGTTATATGGGTGAGTGTTTTTTTTTCGATTTTTGTAAGCCTAATGTAATGTAAATAATCGTTTTAGGCCTATTTCAAATGTTTCGCCATTATTTATAGCTGCTCTGGCGCACAGTCTCTCATGTGTACATGTAGGTTTTAAATACCTGTTCACCTTCTATCACTGACTGACACAGTTTTTATTATTTATTGACTTGCTCTGTACAGTACAATATGATGCTTTGTTACGATTGTGAAAAGCTTGAAATGTGAGCTACGATCAGCCATTCGGTGTGTAAACTGGAGAGTGTTCCTTAGGGATTGTATTGTTACAGGTCCAGTCAGAACTACACAAAAACGGTTACCAAATCATACAACTGCGCACGCGTAGCCATATATATATATATATATATATATATATATATATATATATATATATATATATATATATATATATATATGAAGTGGGTTAGGCAGGGGCGTAGCTAGGAATGGAAATTTGGGTGGGCCCCAACTTCGGGTGGACGGGCAAGTACCAAAGGTCTGACGTCACAGGAAATAGTTTACATTACAAACATGATTTAAATCAATTAAAACTCTGAATACATCAAATATCTCCGCGGGGTTTGAGCAGCGTGTGGTCCAGTGGTTAAAGAAAAGGGCTTGTAACCAGGAGGTCCCCGGTTCAAATCCCACCTCAGACACTGACTCATTGTGTGACCCTGAGCAAGTCACTTAACCTCCTTGTGCTCCGTCTTTCGGGTGAGACGTAGTTGTAAGTGACTCTGCAGCTGATGCTTAGTTCACACACCCTAGTCTCTGTAAGTCGCCTTGGATAAAGGCGTCTGCTAAATAAACAAATAATAATAATAATAACTGAAAATGTATGGTGCCGAGTGAAGCAAGGCAAATATGTTTTGCAGTTTATAACAGTAGTTGCACGTATACACTACAAATACAAAACACATAAGCATACATACAACCTACAGAAACAAACAGACTGTGCACAATAACTGCAAAAACCGTTTCATTTGACAAAGTGCAAACAGAAACTAAAAAAATCCCCAAACAAAAAAATCTGTATTGCTTTTTTGTCTTAGCTGTATTGTAATCTTTTAGTTATATTGTAATAACTTGTTACCTCTGTAAGTCACCCTGCAATAAGGGGGTCTGTCAAGCAAAAATTAAAAATCAGGCTAAGCTCCTGCTGCCTTCAAACCAAAACCAAAATCTTAGCTGTGCTGAGAATACCTCGTTTCCAGCTAAATATGGCTGCTTTCGTTTTCACTGCATTTTCTCAGGTACAGCTAAAGAAAGATATTGCGTTGGCTGAAAAAACGTAACAAGCAGACAAAAAAAGATTTTTTTAAAACAAACTTGAGTGACACATTGAGCAACATGTTCAACTTTTGTAAACCTTTTAAACTTATGTTGACACGCTAATGAAAAGGAATGTGCAATTTCCATATTTTGCTGCCTTTAAAATAAATCTAGACGGGAGAAAAGTTAACAGCAAACCTTAAATGACAAAACCCAAGTTTTTGTATTTCTTTACATTTCTAATACTACGTAGAAATAATTCTGAAGTTTTAAAATCACAGATACCTTCAAATTATTAATAAATTGTATATTTCTTTATTATTCAAGAAAGCATAATAAACATATATACAATTACAGGCAGATAGAGATAAAGTTACAAGCTAAATTATAACTATATATATATATATATATATATATATATATATATATATATATATATATATATATATACACACACACACACACACACACACACACACACACACACATATACACACATATACACAAATGTAACACCTCCCCGGTCATGGAAGTGTAAAAACGCACCACAAACCTGCCTTTAATTACAAAATATCACAAGATGCAGCAAGTGTTGAATGTAAAAGTACTAATGTAGCCTGACTACGCCAGTTCAGTGTGATAAGGCACTGAACAGATTACAGAAGATCCTTTAGGTTCTTTTTATTCAGATAATAGATCTAAAAATGTAGGAACAAGGTCACCAAGAAAATCACAGATACATTTTAACAAGCATTTGTTTATTGTAAACTTCCAATAGCAACACCTAGTTTCAAATGGTACTGATTATAAAACAACAATTCCATTCACCTATTAACAGGTAGCAAGATTTCAAGCAGTTAAACAAGGTTCACATAAATGAGGTCATGGATTAACCTGCAAATACAACAACGCTGTTACCCAGCAATACAGTGGAGATACACATTCCAAAACACGGTAAAACTGTCATAATAAAAACAATACCACGGTACAAAAGTACAAATACCCACACACACACACACACACAATGTCCGTGCAGGGTAGGGAACACACACAGAGAGAGCGAGAGAGAAACCAGCATTGCAATATAGCCTATTCTGGGCACTTCTTAAACTCCAATCGACTACCAAATAGGTTATAACACTCGAGCCATTCGCGCTCATTATTCGACACCAGCATACCATCAGCCCAATACTTATTGTTACTGGTCCGTTTCCGTCTCTCTCACTCGTCGTTCCCCGCTCCAAACACTGCGTTCCCACTCCTGCACAGACACACAAACCCCAGGATGGCCATCCCATGTGCTATTTATATTCAGGTGTGTAAATTGATCAATAATTCAATTATTAGGTGTTCAACAGGGAAAACATAGGTGAGCGGGTGGAGAAGCCAACATAACGTGATACAAATCAATTATCAAAAAGTGTCAGATAACACAAAGAGTACACTAATCAAATCATAAAATATTTTTATAAAAATAATAACATACAAATATAAAATACATTTGAACAGAGCATTCTTGACCCTGTTACACATACATACAAAATTGTGAAAACGACGTCATTATTTACAAAAACATAAGGCTTTTTTTTCACATTACCCTACTGCATAGCACAACTTCAAAAAATGAAAAACTATAATAAAATAAGCATTTCAAAACAAAATATTGTGTAACCAGCTGTAAACTCGTTATAAGTAGGCCTACATACACAATTGTAAAATCGAAATAAAATGAAATGTAGGTACTTATATTACTGGCGCATTTGTTGATTCGTCGGTTCGTTTTCTTTTTACAAAATTTGTCGGGACATTGCTAATGCGTAGGACACAAATATAGCTATGGTTTACTGCACAGTTGGCTAAACATTCTGTATTATATTTCTTAGCATACGCCCTTATGCATGGCGACTTACAATTGTTACAAGATATCACATTTTTTACATAGAATTACCGATTTATACAGCTGGGTTTTTACTTGCTCGAGTGTACAACACCAGTGCCCCCCACCTGGGATTGAACCCATGACCTTCCAGCCCGGAGTACTCCACACTGATGGTACTTATTAATTGCAAATGTAAAAAATAACTAAACAGCAGCTGCACAAGCTGGTGGTTTGCATGCCTTGCAATGAAAGAAACGTTCCTGTATGTATGCTGCCGACCCGCTGTAATTTCGATACTATAGTATTGAAGACGTAAGATCTCATATCTCAGCCATTTGTTTACTGTTACTTCCTGGTCCGTGACATCATTACCCACACGTCACTGCAACAACAGCTCGGCCGCACGCAGCTAGTAATTAGACAAACTCCCGACTGCAAACAATAACAAATAACACTTTATTTTCTACAGCCAGTTCTTACAACACCTCCTTTCTCTGTGCTCATATGTGTGTCTCACACTATATTGCTCTCAAAGACTAGGAACCTTTAAAAAGGAAACACTATCCATAACAGTAGGTTCCGCCTATATTGCTACAAAGCATGCGAATATACCTACTTCCGCATAGATCAGATGATTTCTGCACAAATACAATTTGATAACGTACTGTATTAAACACCGTACAGATTACTGAAACACAAATTATTGAAACACAGATTAACGGGAGTCTACTGTGTGTGTATAATATATATATATATATATACATATATATATATATATATATATTACAGTGCCTTGCATAAGTATTCACCCCCTTTGGACTTTTCCACATTTTGTAGTGTTACAACTTGTAATTAAAATGGATTTAATTGGGATTTTTACCATTTGATTTACACAACATACTTAACACTTTGAAGGTGCAAAATATTTTTTATTGTGACACAAAAGTTAATTAAACAAAAAAAAGACATTTGTTGGTTGCATAAGTATTCACCCCCCTGATTCAATGCTTGGTAGAAGCACCTTTAGCAGCAATTACAGCTGTGAGTCTTTTTGGGTAAGTCTCTACCAGCTTTGCACATCTGGATCCTGCAATTTTTGCCCATTCTTCTTGTCAAAATTGCTCAAGCTCTGTCAAGTTGGATGGGGACCATTGGTGAACATCAATTTTCAAGTCTTATCACAGATTCTCAATCGGATTGAGGTCTGGGCTTTGACTGGGCCACTCTAAGACATTCAGGTTCTTGTTTTTAAACCACTCCAGTGTAGCTTTGGCTGTGTGTTTAGGGTCATTGTCCTGTTGGAAGGTGAACCTCCACCCCAGGTCTCTTGCAGACTGAAACAGGTTTTCCTCTAGAATTTCCCTGTATTTGGCTCCATCTATCTTGCCCTCAATCCTGACCAGTTTCCCAGTCCCTGCCGATGAAAAGCATCCCCATAATATGATGCTGCCACCACTATGCTTCACCGTGGTGTTCTCAGGGTGATGAGCAGTGTTGGCTTTGCACCACACGTAGTGTTTGCGCTAAGGCCAAAAAGTTCAGTTTTGGTCTCATCAGACCAGAGAACCTTTTTCCACATGTTTGCTGTGTCTCCCACATGCCTTTTGGCACAATCCAAACGGGATTTGATATGGGTTTTTTTCAGCAATGGCTTTCTTATCGCCACTCTTCCATAAAGCCCAGCTTTGTGGAGTGTCCGGGTTATAGTTGTCCCATGGACGGTTTCTCCCATCTCAGCTGTGGATCTCTCCAGCTCCTTCAGAGTTACCATTGGCCTCTTGGTTGCTTCTCTGACTAATGCCCTCCTTACCTGGTCCCTGAGTTTTGGTGGACGGCCTTCTCTAGGCAGAGTCGCGGTTGTGCCATATTATTTCCATTTTTAATAATGGATTTAACGGTGCTCGGGGATGTTCAAAGTTTGGGATATTCTTTTATAACCCAACCCTGATTGGTGCTTCTCCAGAACTTTATCCCGGACTTGTTTTGATAGCTCCTTGGTCTTCATGATGCTGTTTGTTTTGATATGCTCTCTAACAAACTCTGGGGCCTTCCAGAAAAAGGTGTATTTAATCTGAGATCATGTGACACTTTAATTGCACACAGGTGGACTCCATTCAACTAATTATGTGACTTCTGAAGGCAATTGGTTGCACCAGAGCTTATTTAGGGGTGTCCCAGCAAAGGGGGTGAATACTTATGCAATCAAGACTTTTCAGTTTTTTATTTGTAAATAATTTTGAAAAATATGTAGATTTTTTTTCCCCACTTCGACATTACGGACTATTTTGTGTAGATCAGTGACAAAAAATCCTAATTAAATCCATTTTAATTCCAGGTTGTAACACTATAAAATGTGGAAAAGTCCAAGGGAGGTGAATACTTATGCAAGGCACTGTGTATATATATATATATATATATATATATATATATATATATATATATATATATATATATACCATATTATTTTAATTAACGCCTTTGCTCAGATATCAGCTTTTTAATAGACACTGCCCTCGAATAAACGCTTTCACTCTCAATAAAGAAAAGTAAAGGTATTTTTTATACCCTGCTCAAAAAGAAAGAAACGCACAACTCTGCCTATGTACATGACACCCCCAAAGAGACTGCAACCTCAATCCAGCATGTAATACAAACTAATGTACACCCACCTTAGCAAGCAAATGTTATTTTATGGTACAGTCCTGACAGACAACCCAAGATGAACTACTTACAGCACAGCAGTCCTTCACGTCCCTTTTTTTCCAGCAGACTTCAGTGCCAACACAGCAGGGGATAAAACAAGGGCTGTCTGGGGGGCTCCCAAGTGGCGCATCCAGTAAAGACGCTCCGCGTGGAGTGCAGGATGCGCTCTATAGACTGGATGTCACAAGTTCGAGTCCAGGCTATTCCTTTGCCGACCGAGGACGGGAGCTTCCAGGGGGCGACACTCAGTGCCGCCTGGGGAGGGAGGGTTAGGTCGGCCAGGGTGTCCTCGGCTCACACAAGCACATATATATATATATATATATATTTACAGTTGCTTAAAAGCAGAAAAACCCAGTAGGCAGCAGCTAATAAAGTAATATATTTTAGTAATAATAAAACTAAAATAGTAAATGACAAACTTGCCCTGAAAGTGCAAATGCCAGAATAGTATATACAATATTTAACCAGGCAAGTAATGGATAGAACAATGTTTAATACAGGGGACCCAATTAGAGCAAGCTGCTGATAAAGTCATCAGTTTCAATACTGCAACACAGATGTAATACAGGGCATTGAAAGTGTAAGTACTAGAACAGTATTGTCAATATTTAACCCTACGTCTGTAGTTATGATACTAGCTGCCAAAAAGTCATTTATATAAACTCAGGCAACTCACATTGAAACACAATGAGAGCAGCCAGTGTAAAAACAGTTTCTAAAAGACCACATACATTCTACATTGATTCAATGGTTCTTCAGCAGCTCAAGAGACATGGATTCCTTCCTGGAAGGGCTGGGATCAGATAAACAGTATTTTTTATAACGCTGCCACTGCTGCAGTGCTCATTTCAAGTTCTGCAATAATTAATCAATCAAGCAAATGCCTTTTTCGTATTACACAATTAAATAATTAGTAGGCATTTGGTTGTCAAATCTAATTAATAAACAAAACTAGAATGCATATTAAATGTGCTAAAATATAAATATATATGTAATGTATCATAATAATAATAATAATAATAATAATAATAATAATAATAATAATAATAATAATAATATAAACTAATGCCACAAAAAGCTACAAGAAAAGGGCATAGGTTTCTATTAAAAAAGAAAAAGCACAACAGTGTGGCAGCTTGAGTTGCAGAAACAGAAGAAGTGCTTATGAATTTAGAAGGCTGTATTAATCATATTGTTATGTTTAAAATAGATGTAGCTGACAAAGTAATTCAATAAATCTTACCTTTCATATTAAACATAATATCCTGTACTACAGTAGGTTCAAGAAAGTTCTCAGTTTGCTTGTTTCAGGAAATCTGTTCCTGAATATAAGAACCTAAGAAAGTTTACAAACGAGAGGAGGCCATTCAGCCCATCTTGCTCGTTTGGTTGTTAGTAGCTTATTGATCCCAGAATCTCATCAAGCAGCTTCTTGAAGGATCCCAGGGTGTCAGCTTCAACAACATTACTGTGGAGTTGGTTGATCCCTCACAATTCTCTGTGTAAAAAAGTGCCTCCTATTTTCTGTTCTGAATGCCCCTTTATCTAATCTCCATTTGTGACCCCTGGTCCTTGTTTCTTTTTTCAGGTTGAAAAAGTCCCCTGGATCGACATTGTCAATACCTTTTAGAAATTTGAATGCTTGAATCATATCACTGCATAGTCTTCTTTGTTCAAGACTGAATAGATGCTTTTAGCCTGTCTGCATACAACATGCCTTTTAAACCCCGGATAATTCTGGTCGCTCTTCTTTGCACTCTTTCTAGAGTAGCAATATCCTTTTTGTAACAAGGTGACCAGAAGTGAACACAATATTCTAGATGAGGTCTTACTAATGCATTGTAAAGTTTTAACATTACTTCCCTTGATTTAAATTCAACACTTTTCACAATATAGTTCTCTGTCAAAGTCTTTCAGATTAAGAAATAATATGATTCCAGTTATCTAAGACATGAATTATTTACATTGGCAATTACTTTTGTTTCATTGACATATCATATGCAATTATCTCAAAATGTCTTTCCCTGTCTTTTTCATCAAAACAAACAAACAAACACAACATATCGGGCCCTGGTAAAATAATAATAACAAAACTTCATTGAACAAAGAGCGAGCATTGAAAATGACTGAGGTGTGACTGATCAGGAGGAGGAGGAGAAGCCCCAGAGTCATGGCCTCTCAATGCTGTGGCTAAATCATGTGTACAAGCTGTTTCCAATAAACTGTTAAATTTGATAAAGAGGGTGCTATTATATTACAAAAGCCCAGAAGGCACAGGGACTTGCAGAGTCGTGAATAAATGTAGCTTGATAATAATGTTGCAACTTCCATGGTACAAAGATAAACCTGTGTACTGGAAATCAAGTGTTGAGACTAGTATTAATCTAACAAGAATATCATATTTACTAGTTAAATGACTCAATAGGAGAATATCTATCATATTTCAATAGGTGAGTAGCTACATAGCACAAAATAGAAATCTCTAGGGACAAGCTTGCTGTACCTGTGCTGTTCTTAATCTTTTACCTTTCACAGATTTATTTCAAAACTATCAGACAGCTTTCTAAAAAACATGTACTGACACTGCCAATCATTACAGTTATGTAAATTTACAGCTTCAAGCAGCTAGCAAAGATGGCTTTTGACTAGACCTTCTTTGCCATCCACCAGACATTAACACATGTACTTTTTAAATAGAGCATGAAGACTCTTATCATCCAGTGATTTTAAAGGGGGGAAAGGTTCATTATGCCATATGGTGTTTAATAAATATACTTTAATAATAAAAAATAAGGAAACACCAGTACATAATTAATGGCAAATTATGTTGACTGTAAATTAGTGACAGCACATCTTCTAAGATAATGTGATACTTCACCTTAGCATGTCTGTGCTAAATATAAGAGAGAAAACATTGCCACCAATTTACTGCATAAATAAATGATTTAGAATAATTTAATTTAATATAATTTTCTATGCAGTATGTGTACATGTTTCAAGTAGGTTTTGTAATGTAAAAACACTGACAATATATTACAATATATCGACATGGCTTATATCTGTAATATTTTTTTTTTCATAAATTTAGTCGTTGTCAATTATTTATAATTTTCTCCCAATTTATAATGGCCAATTATTTTTTAAGCTCAGCTCACCGCTACCACCCCTGCGCTGACTCGGGAGGGCGAAGACGTACACACACTGTCCTCCGAAGCATGTGCCGCCAGCCGACCTCTTTTTTTCACAGTGCGGACTCACCATGCAGCCACCCAAGAGCTACAGCGTCGGAGGACAACGCAGCTCTCGGGCAGCTTACAGGCAAGCCCGCAGGTGCCCGGCCAGACTACAGGGGTCGCTGGTGCTCGGTGAGCCGAGGACACCCTGGCCGACCTAAAACCTCCCTCCTCCCGGACGACGCCGCCACCAGCGCCGCCCCTGGGAGCTCCTGTCCACGGTCGGCTGTGGAGTAGCCTGGACTCGAACTCGCGACGTCCAGACTATAGAGCGCATCCTGCACTCTACGCGGAGCGCCTTTACTGGATGCACCACTCGAGCCCCCCATTATATCTGTAATTTTAATTAGATTTCTTTATGGGCCACCTTTATAAATCAAATAAGAGAAAAACAGGTTGAATGCTGTCTTATGAAGTACAGGATTGACATCAATACAATATTTTAATAAAAACATATTGGTTTTAACAATGTAATTAATAATAACTACTGTACATCATTTTATGCATTTACATGTACAGTAAGCAGTGGTGGATCCATAGAGTGGCTAGCACTGGAGAATGCCAATAATGTGGTAGAGGCAGAAATAGGAAAGCAACAACCAATATATTCAATTTTCAAGAATTTTCCAGAGGAGCAATCCAGAGAGCAATCTACTTGATTTATCCTTGATGTAATGGCTGTCATTGCATCTCCGAGACCATGTGTTGTATTTACTTAATAATTCTAAGGTACAACCAACAATAGTTGATAGACCTTGACTTTGAAAACCAGAGCCCATCAATTACGACAGGAATGAATGTTTACTGACCTAACAGGAACATAGCAAGGTTAGATAAATAAAATACCAGTAAATGGAAAACTCTGTTTGTTTCTGAGCCACAACAGAACCTGTCCATTAATAATCCCACACTGAATCACGTTTGTAATATTTGTTAAGCTGTGATCTTTATAAAATCCTTAGTTTCAGATGTGAAAATCACTTCTGATTATGAATTAGAATCCACTGCAATATGTCAATAAAATAAAACAAAACATTTGTAAAAGTACAACAATATAATTTTTTTTTCTTTCATTGACTTCATATTCAGGTAGATATGAGCCTTTCCCAGTATATACCATTCCATGGTAAATGATATATGTTCAATAATTGGAAGTCTTCACAGCTACAAAGATTTAAATCTATGACACTGAGAAATGGCAAATGCCCCAAGGGAAATTTCAGCTATAAGGAAGTGCAGTGAATCTGTCCAAATAACTGATCACACCTGAACTTGGTAACTTATTCAGAAAGCACACTGAGATATTAGAGGTATGTTTCAACAGGCAAACAGATGCCTGAGTTTACTATTTTAGCTGGATTTAACTTAAAAGCTGTTTTTTTTTTCTTCTAGCCAGCCATAATATTTAAACTGTACAAAAAAGATTAATATTTAATATTTACTTTCCCAATGGTTTCACTATGTATTATGTTATGAATATTCACAATAATGACAATTGCTTGCATGTCTACCTCTTTGAAAATCAATGCAACTAAAAATGATTGACCTGATAAGGCTAGTCTAACCAAATCATGCCCTCCAGCACATGTTAAATAAATGTGTGTTTTTCCCTTTAGTAGCTTTGTATTTAGGGCAATGGTCTAAGTTCTAGTCTTACAGTTTCAAATACTAACTGGTTTGCCACCTCCGAGGTACAAAGCAACGAGACTTTAGAACAGAAGGACAGTTTTAAAAGCGTAAACACAATCGAATAGGTATTTTTGATAATATTACTATTATAGAATTGACAACCAATTAATATTGTGCGTCTCTTGCAGTAATATTATCTTGATTTATTTAACTTGCGCTCAACTTATGGTACTGGCATTACGGGGTTGCTGTTGTACTCTACATGGATGTGGAAGTGTAAGAGTAAAAACAGGATAAGATTAAAAACCAGGATCTTTCAGTGTCCTGGGAAGGCATATTGAAATCTGTGACAATCCAGGGAAACCAGTGACGGGTGGCAACCCTAGACAGAGATAACCAATTTGATGTGAATGTATGTTTGTGCTTTTCTGTGCACAATATCAACCTTCAGATGAGACAGAAAACAGAGATCGCACCATCTGTGATCCCCTTAACCTGCACACAGTAATTCCTCCAGGTTGTAAGCGTTACCTTTACAACTAGGCAGCCAGTAAACTAAGCTTCTTTGGAAATAATTAACTCTGTTTAATTAATAGTAAAAGCTAAAAGCTATACTTTGCAGTCTTTTAAATAACTAAATCCCTCAATAGAATGACATCTTTAATGTTATGTACAGTGTACATTATTCCTTATATTAACACAAATTATATGCACCGTTTAAAGTGGAAATATTTTGTTATGTGAACACTTTAAGTTTAACTCTTATTGTAAAATACTTTACAGGCTGGATGTGGCTAACACATTTTGTCTATATGACTAACATGCAGAAGAGCCTTGGACATAACATTGCAGGTTATTAGAGGGCTATTAGCATAAAATAGGTGTTCAACAGAAGACTGTTCAGATACAGATTTTTCTGTAAATCCCATACTGGCAGCCTCTCCCTCATTCACAGTCCTGACCGAAATGGAATGCCTCCAAACAGATGCAGTGATGGGGAAGATGTGGCTCACAGGATGAATCCACTCCACACTGCTGTACAAATGATGACAAAAGTGTCCTATGTTCTAGTGGCCAGGTTTAGAAATATTTACTTACAGTTTTATTTACAACAGAACATCCTTGTAATGCATAGATGAACAACAACTTTAATAGAATGAACCCTGCATTAACACAATCCCCTTAAAGCACCATGCTAACTTTTAGTTACAATCCCCCACCTCTTTTGTTGTTATATATATATATATATATATATATATATATATATATATATATATATATATATATATATATATATATATATATATATTAAGGAGGTTTGCAAGTGTGGATGTATATACATTTTCAGAAATAGGACTGTCCCTTTAAAACAGCAGAAGAACTAACCTGTAGATGGCAGAGTAGGAGCATAAATCCAAATGTGCATTAGGTGTGGGGGTGGAGTGTTATCTAGGCTTGACAAAAGTTGTGAACCAGCCAACTCTCACCGTTGGACCACTGCAGAAAGCTGTCACAAGAGGTGCAAAACTGTATATTTGTGACAGTGAAATATACAGCAGCTATTTAAATATTTGTTTTTGCACTAACCACATTTTGAACAACACCAGAGTCTAAATCCTGCATAAATATGTGACAGTTGTTCTAATTAGTGTAAAGAAAAACCACACATTTGTAAAAGAGTCTTGTTAAAGTGTTACTGAACAGACGTATGGTATGTATGGTTTACAGAAATATACATTACTGTTTTGCCTGTTGTACTGTTGGTTTTTCAGTTTGTTTCTTTTTCAACATAATCAAGATGAAAGAGAACCATTCAAAGCAACATTTTTACATTCAATATGTACTATGATGAAGATGCAACTGTTATATCCCATCTATCCTTAAATCAAATAAGAACATTAAATAGTATGTTGCGGGGTTCCCCACGTGTTGCTACAACTGTCTATATGACGTACCTGTATTTTTTTACATTTTAACATCCCGACAACTTTTTACACTTATAACTTATAACTATAAGTCTGTTTCAAATCTCTTTTTAAAATGGCCGCTTTAGTACACTGGGTTTTGAGATCTGTCCTCTAAATCACTGTAGAAAGAGCTTTGAAACAGACATTATAGTTATAAGTGAAAAATGTTGTCAGGATGTTAACAATGAAAAAAGCTCTTTATGACTTCTGTTTATCCAACCAGTACTATATCATTTTATTCCTAATTCTCAGACTCATAATACAGTAGTCTCTGGCTAAGAGAACACCCCTCAGGAAGCAAGCGAAGTGTTCTTTAAGATGGAGTTAGCCACCAGACACAATATGAATCAATAAATAAATAAATATGTATTACTTGTCAAGAAGCACATGCATCAACATATGATATGAATAGAATAAGTAAGAGAAAAGCAATAGAAACAAAAGACCCAAACTGGTGGGCACTGCCCCTTTTTATTCTCTCAGTCCCACCCCCTTATATGCAAATGAGAGTATGGAACTCCACACACATGCTATTGGCCCTACCCTTGAACCTGACCCAATCAAAACAGATATTTTAACAGCCAATCACATCAAGCCAGAGCGACAGTACAACACAGTGAATGTTACACTAATAACATAACAGACAAACAAACGTTAATAAAAAACTAACTGTCAAACTAAATTAACACTAGAACCGCCAGATTTTTTTACTACCTAGAACAACTGCGCCGGTCATTTTAACAGTTACATTTTTAAACAGCTTCGATATGAAAAAGAAAGACAAACTGTCGGATACAACTCAAAAGTTTTATACATGAATATCTTATCTAACATTTGCATAGCAGAAACACTGAATTCAAACGGAAAATGAAAGATAAAAGGCTTTATTTTCAAAATTAGCACATACAGCACAACTACAAAAATAATAATAATAATAAAAGAAACATTTCAAAAGAAACTAGTGTGTAAACAGGTGTAAATGGGTATATGTACATACAAAACTATAAAACCCAAATCATTTTTTCTAATACTAACATAAAAAAGAAAATATAACACTACTTTCAGTATGCCGGCTCCTATTGTACTGTATGTAATGTCTTCTTACTGAATTGCGCTATTTGTTCTATTTATTTATAACTTGCACTTCTCATACACTTGTAAGTCGCTTTGGATAAAGGCATCAGCTAAATAAAATAATAATAATAATAATAATAATAATAATAATAATAATAATAATAATAATAATAATTATTATTATTATTATTATTATTATAGGCTGCGTAAAGCAAATGCTTTGAGCGAAATGTACTTCACAAACAACACCCTGAATAACTGAATAACAATCCACACAGATATAACGTAAAAAAGAAAATATATCTAAATTCCTGTTATCTACAGGATGAGTGGCGCTTTCAAAATAACACAATCCAACAAGATTGACTGCATAAAGACATGCTGCCATTTCATACTGGGCACAGACATCAGAAGTTGTATTATTGTTTACCTACCTGGCATGTGTACACGAGTGCAGCTTTGCAGTATTGTGATCGAAATACTTGTGCCAAAGTTTTGTGGCTAGTTCCAAAATGAAATATCTCCTTCTGATATTTCTCGAAAAAGATTCTGTGACATTGTCTATGAAAAAAATTGTAATCCGGCGGTTGTTTACATCCACATGCTGTGCATGTCAAAAGGCACGAGTTGCAAAGGATTAGCATACGGGGGGTCGTATAAAAATTGAATATTTTACATTATATTAAAAAAAAAAAAATCATGTATTGTAATACCCGGTCAATATGACCGGTCTGGCGGTTCTAGGGATGCAACTTCATCATTTTTGTGAATCTGCTGCTCAAACACTGTCTGGTTATTTACTTCATATATTTAGGAAAAGTCAAGAACAGACATGCGCATGGGATTCACTAACACAGAGTTACTTCAATTTTATTATTATTATTATTATTTGTTTATTTAGCAGACGCCTTTATCCAAGGCGACTTACAGAGACTAGGGTGTGTGAACTATGCATCAGCTGCAGAGTCACTTACAATTACGTCTCACCCGAAAGACGGAGCACAAGGAGGTTAAGTGACTTGCTCAGGGTCACACAATGAGTCAGTGGTTGAGGTGGGATTTGAACCGGGGACCTTCTGGTTACAAGCCCGTTTCTTTAACCACTGGACCACACAGCCTCCTATCCTATTTTAAACCCTATAATGGTCAAATTGACTTGTGTCTGATTCAGGTTTTTTTTAGGCGCTCCATCAATCTCCAACTTTTTGTAGCAAGAGAATCGGTGATGTGTTTCGCCGTTTGTTTACATGCCATTTTGTATTAGCGATGAGGTGCACTCATGGAAATCAGAATATAAAACCAGGCAAATGATATCACGGCAGTTCTGGAAATATTTAATAAACCAATCAGTTGTGCCTCAAGACACTCTAGTGATGACAAGTCACATATGAAAAGATTGAATAAACCATTTGAATTTAGGTTTGATGTTTAATTTAAATTAAATATATATATGTACATATATATGTACATATATATATATATATATATATATATATATATATATATATATATATATATATATATATATATATATAGAGCACAACAGACCACAAGTGGTTTCAGAGCACTGTACAAAACATAAATATACATTAAACAAAAAACAGCACACATATACATATACAAAAAACAGCACACAGTATAAGGTATCAGTGTCAAAGCATTTGACAATACATTCTCCCGACTGAATTAGCATAACTTGTGAAATAAGGCAGAGCATTCCAAATCTGTGGACCCAGGACCGAAAAAGCACGAGCTCCAAAATGTTTGTGTTTAAAATGTGGCTGACACAGGGACATGGTGTGCAAGGACCTCAGACTCCTAACAGAATTATAAACCTGCAATTTCACAGTCAGATAGTGAGGAAGTTGCTGATAAAGTGCTTTGTGAATTAAGCACGGTAATTTGAATTGTATACAAAGCTCAATTGGGAGCCAATGTAAATCTAATAGACTTTGGGAAGTTGGGTCCTGACGGGATCGATCAATCAAGAATCGAGCTGAGGCATTCTGAATGTACTGGAGCAGTCTGGCTCGACACCGAGGCAGACCCACATACAGGGCGTTGCCATAGTTGAGACAAGATGTTATCAGGGCATTCAGAACAGTAGCACAGTCTCTGTCAGAGAGAAATGGTTTGATCTTTTTGATTGTCCGTAGATGGAACATGCACGTTTTTACTACTTGTTTTATCTATGGCAAAAATGACAGAGAATTGTCCAGCACAAGACCCAGACTCTTAGTACTATTCACTAATAGGGAAAAAGTTCCACTGACAGTTAACGACGATGCCATATGCCTCAGATTGCCAAGTTTAGCCTCTGACCCAACCAACAAGTATTCTGTTTTGTCAGGGTTAAGTTTCAACTAATTGCCAGACAGCCAGCTATTAATGTCAGACAGACAAGCGGACAGAGTATTAAAGTCCTGCTCATCCTGAATTTCAAGATGTAGACTGTCATCGGCATACATGTGCCCTGGTCAGTTCCCCCAGTGGCTTAACATAGATGTTAAACAGGAGATAATACGGACCCCTGATCCAGTCGAGTGCAGTCCCGCAGATGCCCATACACCCTCTGCAATAAAAGATCCCCTTTACCTAGAACGCTAATTAACCGATCGACATATGGCGCCGTGAGAGGTATCGACCCGAAATAAACTTTATTCTAGCGTTTATAACTACTTTATCCCTGATCCTTTTCGTTATTGCACTAGACGTTATATAAAATGCAATCAATTAAATAAATAAATAAATATATATATATATATATATATATATATATATATATATATATATATATATATATATATATATATATATATATATATATACAGTATATATATATATATATATATATATATATATATATATATATATATATATATATAAAGCCTAAAGCCTGACAAAATAAAAAGTTTCCTCTCCATGGCTTTGTGTTGATGTTTTGTATATGAATGAAATCTGAATGTAATGCACTTCTTTATCACCATTCATCCAGATATAGCGTACAGGGAGAATGTATAATCAATTAGTATATCAACACAGGTATGACATTTCCAGTTATGTACATACTGTATTACCTCATATTTATCCCTGTACTACAAACAGGCAGGTACCAACATAATAAGGGTCTATTGGGAAGAAGCAAGCAGCCTCTGGCAAACAAAAAGCCGCCATAAAATACTTTGGAAACACTGAACTTGTTTAAGATTAAGACCGTCATTTAATTGCACTAATTTCACAATTTACACAGGACGTTGATTATCACTGTCTATCTGTGTAACAGCATGACAGTACAACAGACAAGTGTATTAATGACTCCAGAGCATATATAACAGTACACAGACTAATGTAGTGAGGCCCTCACTGTGTGTAACAGTGCACAGTGTAAATAACTAATCTAGTGAGGACCTCAGTGTGTGGATTTACTGGGTCATTTTCATAGGGATTGGTCAAGGACATGTGCTCAATGTCCAAAATTGGCCACACCAAGGCAAAGTATTGATGCCCTAACTCTTTGCTGTGGGGTACGATTTGGGCTACTGGACAGTCACAGATGGTGGTCTGCGAAGTAACTAACTTCTGTTCGATAGATCGAGATTCCCCAGGACTTCTGCCTGCCTTTGCCAGTGGTTACCTTTCCTAAGAGGGCAGATTTTTTTATGGAAGATAGTGCCCCATATTAAACTGCCTGTGCAACGCAAAGATGGGAAGAGTCTGGGCATCAGAACTCTGCTATGGCAATCATTGGACATGAACCCTATTGAGCACATGTGGGCTATCCTCGACCAATCCCTGTGAAGGCGTCCCAGTTAAACCCACTTTCCAGTACTCCCCTTAAATGTAGTACTAAAGCCTTTCTTAAACTTTTTTTTGATTGGGCCCTGCCACACCAAAAATTTGCTCCCTCGCGCCACTCCGGGACAGATATTTTTAAAAGTTTACTAAGAAAAAATGTGTCCCCTCACCGGGAGCACAAAATCTTTGTATGATTGGTTCTGTTACGGCCGCCATTTTCTTTTTCAGACTCTTTACGCGCCCTCCCATATATATATACCTATGACGTGTTTAATCAAGTTTACAAATATTGCCAATTTTACATTTTGTGCTCTATAATAGAATATAAGGCTTTCTAGCTATAAATATATTCTCAAAAAGGAAGAAAATTCTTTGCAAAAAACGTTGTTAATGCATCTCTTAGGGTTGATATTAAAATGACCAAAGTAGGGAAATGCGGTGTTAGGGGTTTTAACCCTAACTGCATTCTCTCTCACCGCCTTACAAGCAGTGGAAGGAGCAAGGCAACACAAACAACAAACAACGAACAACATACAACTCTCTGCAGATAACACAAGATAACATAATATATACACATAGCATATATGTTTGTATATTCTATATACATAGAATATCATACCCGTAATATTCAAATCTGAAATAAAATTTGGATTTAGAGAACAGATCCAATTCCTGGCAAAACTAATTTATTCATATTTTAAATATCTGTTTAGTTATTTTGCTTTGGATGCGACAAACAATTCTCAGAATTTGATCTTGATTAATTCTGTTCAAATATGGTAATGCCCTCTTATTGTCTGCCAAATAAACAGTGTCCTAAACTGGTAAACATGAAGGCAGCAGAAGTTTCTATCCCCAAAATATGAAACTAGCAAAAAATAATTGTTGAGACCTTTGTTGTTCAAACATTGACTTGTAAATCAGCTATTCACATGAGATAATACAATCCAATGAGCAATTTGTCTGCCGTATGAATAAAGATAACCATGTTCAAGCAAAGGACAGTCTTCTGCTGTACCATTGCATTTTATATGAAAAAAAACAACAGAGGACAGAAAGCAGTGAAGCAAATCTGGTTTTAGCTGCTCCCTGCCCTTTTATTTTAAGAAAACTTTGTAGTCGTCTACAGTTTTTTCACAATAATTCCAAGGAGGAGTTATGGTCTCAAGATAAAGACCAATAGTAGCTGAAAGGCATGGCTTCTTTTAAACCTAAACAAAGTGTTTTAGGCCTAAACCAATAACCTGCTATATCACAATTATGGAATATAATGTGCTCTGTAGTACAGAATGGTCCTGCACATTGAGACCTCCTGGTTTGTTTTTCAACTCTTATCATATGCCCCAGTGACTACGCCTCATGACAATGATCTAAATATGGTTTAATGGTTTGCTTACGATTATATTTTTTTGTGGAGTTTATTGATTGATGTTTGAAGTGTTGTACATATATTGGATTGCATAATCCCTTGTGGTGGTGTCCTAGCTTGTAACTGCCAAGCAGTGGTAAATAAATCTTTTTGTCTTCAATAAAAAAGGACAATTTTCTTCTACTTTGTAATGTGATACTTCCTTTCATTATATTATGTTTATATTATTAAGGACTCATTAGATGTATATCAAGCGGGGCCAGAGATATTAAAAAGAATAAAGATTCATTCTATTTTTCATTTGCGGTTGTGATTTCACCTATTTATTACTGAAGTGCTGACATATACAATAAAGACATACATAAAGAAATATTTGTGATACTTTTCTTTCCTGATATCATCAATTTCTGTGGTAAAGGTCAATTTTCATAGTCTGCCTTGGTGGCCACAGTCCCAGCTTCACTCCGTTAGGCCATGTGATTCAGTCTGACAAAAACAAATTAAAAAATATATTTTGCAATTTGTCTGCTCTTGTGCCAGTCAGCTTGCGTTAAACCACCAAAATATACTGACGCTGGTAGAAGCAAGGCAGTCAGTGCAGCAAAAACAATATTCCTCTGCCAGTAAAATAGTTCCATTAGCCCAGCCAGTGCCCAGGACGTACATTTTAAAACTGGGACAAAATCCTGATTTTCTCATATGCTTCTGGACACCAAGACAGCCTTTCTGAAACTGGGAGAGTCCCGCCCAAACTGGGACGTTTGGTAGCTTTAGCACTGGGGAAGCTACTAAATCGGTGCCTTCCACTTTCGACAAGCGGTCTACAGTGAGAGATGGTGTTTTTAGAGGCATGTATGTACAAGCAATTTGCAAAGTATACATTTTGTCGTATGTACTAAGATACAATATGTTAATGAAAAGAGCCGGAATATACTAATTTAAATATTTGTTGAGTCTTCTTAGCGAGATCTCTAGTATACATTACGAGTGTTATGCGACATTGTTCAAAAAAATAACGGGAGTTGAGTTGTGGTTTGCTGCAGCAGAGGGTACCCGAAGGATAACGTCTATGCATGCAAGAGTGCAAGAATCAAAATAACATTGTTTTTGTTAAATGAAAACATAATCTGTACAATGCATTCAGTTCCATCTTCATTTGACCTATTTTAGTACTATATATATATATATATATATATATATATATATATATACAGTATATATATATATATATATATGTACTGTATATATATATATATATATATATATACAGTACTGTGCAAAAGTTTTAGGCAGGTGTGAAAAAATGCTGTAAAGTAAGAATGCTTTCAAAAATAGACATGTTAATAGTTTATATTTATCAATTAACAAAATGCAAAGTGAGTGAACAGAAGAAAAATCTACATCAAATCAATATTTGCATAGTTGGTGTGACCACCCTTTGCCTTCAAAACAGCATCAATTCTTCTAGGTACACTTGCACACAGTTTTGAAGGAACTCCGCAGGTATGGTTGGCCCAAACATCTTGGAGAACAAACCACAGTTCTTCTGTGGTTTTAGGCAGCCTCAGTTGCTTCTCTCTTCATGTAATCCCAGACAGACTTCGATGATGTTGAGATCAGGGCTCTGTGGGGGCCATACCATCACTTCCAGGTCTCCTTGTTCTTCTTTACGCTGAAGATAGTTCTTAATGACTTCGCTGTATGTTTGGGGTCGTTGTCATGCTGCAGAATAAATTTGGGGCCAATCAGATGCCTCCCTGATGGTATTGCATGATGGATAAGTATCTGCCTGTACTTCTCAGCATTGAGGAGACCATTAATTCTGACCAAATCCCCAACTCCATTTGCAGAAATGCAGCCCCAAACTTGCAAGGAACCTCCACCATGCTTCACTGTTGCCTGCAGACACTCATTCGTGTACGCTCTCCAGCCCTTCGCGAACAAACTGCCTTCTGCTACAGCCAAATATTTCAAATTTTGACTCATCAGTCCAGAGCACCTGCTGCCATTTTTCTGCACCCCAGTTCCTGTGTTTTCGTGCATAGTTGAGTCGCTTGGCCTTGTTTCCACGTCGGAGGTATGGCTTTTTGGCGCAAGTCTTCCATGAAGGCCACTTCTGACCAGACTTCTCCGGACAGTAGATGGGTGTACCAGGGTCCCACTGTTTTCTGCCAATTCTGAGCTGATGGCACTGCTGGACATCTTCCGATTGTGAAGGAAGTAAGCATGATGTGTCTTTCATCTGCTGCAGTAAGTTTCCTTGGCCGACCACTGCGTCTACGGTCCTCAACGTTGCCCGTTTCTTTGTGCTTCTTCAAAGAGCTTGGACAGCACATCTGGAAACCCTGTCTGCCTTGAAATTTCTGCCTGGGAGACGTTGCTGATGCAGCATAACTACCTTGTGTCTTGTTGTTGTGCTCAGTCTTGCCATGGTGTATGACTTTTGACAGTAAACTGTCTTCAGCAACCTCACCTTGTTAGCTGAGTTTGGCTGTTCCTCACCCAGTTTTATTCCTCCTACACAGCTGTTTCTGTTTCAGTTAATGATTGTGTTTCAACCTACATATTGAATTGATGATCATTAGCACCTGTTTGGTATAATTGTTTAATCATACACCTGACTATATGCCTACAAAATCCCTGACTTTGTGCAAGTGTACCAAGAAGAATTGATGCTGTTTTGAAGGCAAAGGGTGGTCACACCAAATATGGATTTGATTTAGATTTTCTTCTGTTCACTCACTTTGCATTTAGTTAATTGATAAATATAATCTATTAACATGTCTATTTTGAAAGCATTCTTACTTTACAGCATTTTCACCTGCCTAAAACTTTTGCACAGTACTGTATATATATATATATATATATATATATATATATATATATATATATATATATATATATATATATATATATATATATAGTACTGTGCAAAAGTTTTAGGCAGGTGTGAAAAAATGCTGTAAAGTAAAATGCTTTCAAAAATAGACATGTTAATAGATTATATTTATCAATTAACTAAATGCAAAGTGAGTGAACAGAAGAAAAATCTAAATCAAATCCATATTTGTGTGACCACCCTTTGCCTTCAAAACAGCATCAATTCTTCTAGGTACACTTGTACAAAGTCAGGGATTTTGTAGGCATATAGTCAGGTGTATGATTAAACAATTATACCAAACAGGTGCTAATGATCATCAATTCAATATGTAGGTTGAAACACAATCATTAACTGAAACAGAAACAGCTGTGTAGGAGGAATAAAACTGGGTGAGGAACAGCCAAACTCAGCTAACAAGGTGAGGTTGCTGAAGACAGTTTACTGTCAAAAGTCATACACCATGGCAAGACTGAGCACAGCAACAAGACACAAGGTAGTTATACTGCATCAGCAAGGTCTCTCCCAGGCAGAAATTTCAAGGCAGACAGGGGTTTCCAGATGTGCTGTCCAAGCTCTTTGAAGAAGCACAAAGAAACGGGCAACGTTGAGGACCGTAGACGCAGTGGTCGGCCAAGAAAACTTACTGCAGCAGATGAAAGACACATCATGCTTACTTCCCTTCGCAATCGGAAGATGTCCAGCAGTGCCATCAGCTCAGAATTGGCAGAAAACAGTGGGACCCTGGTACACCCATCTACTGTCCGGAGAAGTCTGGTCAGAAGTGGCCTTCATGGAAGACTTGCAGCCAAAAAGCCATACCTCCGACATGGAAACAAGGCCAAGCGACTCAACTATGCACGAAAACACAGGAACTGGGGTGCAGAAAATGGCAGCAGGTGCTCTGGACTGATGAGTCAAAATTTGAAATATTTGGCTGTAGCAGAAGGCAGTTTGTTCGCCGAAGGGCTGGAGAGCGGTACCTAATGAGTGTCTGCAGGCAACAGTGAAGCATGGTGGAGGTTCCTTGCAAGTTTGGGGCTGCATTTTTGCAAATGGAGTTGGGGATTTGGTCAGAATTAATGGTCTCCTCAATGCTGAGAAGTACAGGCAGATACTTATCCATCATGCAATACCATCAGGGAGGCATCTGATTGGCCCCAAATTTATTCTGCAGCATGACAACGACCCCAAACATACAGCAAAAGTCATTAAGAACTATCTTCAGCGTAAAGAAGAACAAGGAGTCCTGGAAGTGATGGCATGGCCCCCACAGAGCCCTGATCTCAACATCATCGAGTCTGTCTGGGATTACATGAAGAGAGAGAAGCAAATGAGGCTGCCTAAATCCACAGAAGAACTGTGGTTAGTTCTCCAAGATGTTTGGGCCAACCTACCTGCCGAAGTTCCTTCAAAAACTGTGTGCAAGTGTACCTAGAAGAATTGATGCTTGATGCTGTTTTGAAGGCAAAGGGTGGTCACACCAAATATGGATTTGATTTAGATTTTTCTTCTGTTCACTCACTTTGCATTTAGTTAATTGATAAATATAATCTATTAACATGTCTATTTTTGAAAGCATTCTTACTTTACAGCATTTTTCACAGCCTGCCTAAAACTTTTGCACAGTACTATATATATATATATATATATATATATATATATATATATATATATATATATATATATATATAAGCTCTGGAAAAATTAAGAGACCACTGCAAAATTATCAGTTTCTCTGGTTTTACTATTTATAGGTATGTGTTTGGGTAAAATGAACATTTTTTGTTTTATTCTATAAACTACTGACAACATTTCTCCCAAATTCCAAATAAAAATATTGTCATTTAGAGCATTTATTTGCAGAAAATGACAACTGGTCAAAATAACAAAAAAGATGCAGTGTTGTCAGACCTCAAATAATGCAAAGAAAATAAGTTCATATTCATTTTAAACAACACAATACTAATGTTTTAACTTAGGAAGAGTTCAGAAATCAATATTTGGTGGAATAACCCTGATTTTCAAGCACAGCTTTCATGCGTCTTGGCATGCTCTCCACCAGTCTTTCACATTGATATTGGGTGACTTTATGCCACTCCTGGCACAAAATTCAAGCAGCTCGGCTTTGTTTGATGGCTTGTGACCATCCATCTTCCTCTTGATCACATTCCAGAGGTTTTCAATGGGGTTCAGGTCTGGAGATTGGGCTGGCCACGACAGGGTCTTGATCTGGTGGTCCTCCATCCACACCTTGATTGACCTGGCTGTGTGGCATGGAGCATTGTCCTGCTGGAAAAACAATCCTCAGAGTTGGGGAACATTGTCAGAGCAGAAGGAAGCAAGTTTTCTTCCAGGACAACCTTGTACTTGGCTTGATTCATGCCCTTCACAAAGACAAATCTGCCCGATTCCAGCCTTGCTGAAGCACCCCAGATGAGTCCAATTTTCAGATTTGCCCAACACCTGGTCGCCTAATGGTTAGACGGAGACCTGGAGAGGCCTACAAGCCACAGTGTCTCGCACCCACTGTGAAATGTGGTGGAGGATCGGTGATGATCTGGGGTGCTTCAGCAAGGCTGGAATCGGGCAGCTTTGGCATGAATCAAGCCAATTACAAGGTTGTCCTAGAAGAAAACTTGCTTCCTTCTGCTCTGACAATGTTCCCCAACTCTGAGGATTGGTTTTTCCAGCAGGACATTGCTCCATGCCACACAGCCAGGTCAATCAAGGTGTGGATGGAGGACCACCAGATCAAGACCCTGTCATGGCCAGCCCAATCTCCAGACCTGAACCCCATTGAAAACCTCTGGAATGTGATCAAGAGGAAGATGGATGGTCACAAGCCATCAAACAAAGCCGAGCTGAATTTTTGCGCCAGGAGTGGCATAAAGTCACCCAACATCAATGTGAAAGACTGGTGGAGAGCATGCCAAGACCCATGAAAGCTGTGCTTGAAAATCAGGGTTATTCCACCAAATATTGATTTCTGAACTCTTCCTAAGTTAAAACATTAGTATTGTGTTGTTTAAAAATGAATATGAACTTATTTTCTTTGCATTATTCGAGGTCTGACAACACTGCATCTTTTTGTTATTTTGACCAGTTGTCATTTTCTGCAAATAAATGCTCTAAATGACAATATTTTTATTTGGAATTTGGGAGAAATGTTGTCAGTAGTTTATAGAATAAAACAAAATGTTCATTTTACCCAAACACATACCTATAAATAGTAAAACCAGAGAAACTGATAATTTTGCAGTGGTCTCTTAATTTTTCCAGAGCTGTATATATATATATATATATATATATATATATATATATATATATATATATATATATATATATATATATGTATATTCTACAGTGGGGTCCCCACCTTCACCCCCAAAAAGCTTTTCATAATCATACAGTAACCCCTCGCTAAACCGGATATGTTTGTCCAACATAAGGAGGTGTAGGGTTTAAAAACAATACAATAAAATCGCACACACATACATTTACAGTTCTCGATGTATTTTAAATATAAATCATTGCGCTGAAATAACACTAATGTGTTTTGGGTAGGCTACACATTACATTATGTAAAAATATAAATCTGTACAGTAGTCCTATACAGCATACAGTACAGTAGTAAAATCAAATAAATACCTAATGCACTTTCTTTTTACTTTAGCCTACTGGTAACACAAAATAAATCATGCTGCTGCAAATAAAAGATTATTTTAAATTGAAACTAAATGATTTTAGGGTTTTTTATTTTTATTTTATTTTAATTATTATTATTTTAAACTTGGCCTACTTAGTAGCCTAGACAATGAACACCAATAGATGATGGTCCTATACAGATGCTCAGAATGAGCTGGAGGTGTAAGTGACACATGTGAGCAGTCTATTGCTCCCAACACGCTGGGAAAACCAGAAATGTCATAGAAATTTGTTATCAAGACTTGTAAGTACACCCTGACTTTAGTAAAAAATTAGGTACTTGGGTGTTCGCCTCAATAATGCATTGAGCACAACTGGCAACACACGAGAAAAAGCGGACTGGGAAATGCCAGCAACAATTGTGACTGTTAAAACATGCTTTCAAAAGTTCTTAACAAATTGATGCAATTAAAAGTGTCGCAACTGTCAACAGCTTTAGTACATCTCATTATAATACTTAAGAACCTTTATTTGCATTATCTCTGCCCTCTTTTTGCGAATTTATGCAGGAACGCCCATAATTACATATTCATCTAAGAAAAACTGCCTCAAAGCATTTCCAAAAACGTCGCTAACAGAATTGTGCATGCTTAGTACATTTCACCCTAGACTTCCGACTCGTTTGCAACTGCAACACTTTAGTACATATACCCCAAAGTTTGCACAAAAGGGGCTAACAGTGTAAACGGGTGGGTGGTTTAATTATTTATAAACAGTTTGTGTATTCTGGTTATTATGATGGTATTCTAGAAAAAGAATAAATAATTAGGTTTATTAAAATAAACTGAATGTGCCGTTCTGGCATGGAACCTGCTATTACAAATTGTCAGGTGATTCAGAGACTCCAACCTGATGGCTGACCTGTGACCCGGAAATAATTGGAGGCGGGCATATTTAAGGAGGGGTCTCTGGACCATGAGGGGCAGCAGTAGTATGGAACAAACACTAAGAGGATTCTGTGTCAGTCCAGATACATGCAAAAGAACCTAAAAGTCAGTAAGTAGATCTCCAGCTTTGATACTGTGTGTAACCTGAGGTGTGGCTATTGTGTTATATTTTGACGTGTGTCGGATAAATATAAACCACGATCTGATATGAGACTTTTTAACAAGGAGATTCTGTGTGAGCTCCAAGAAACAGTCAAATCAGAATTAACAGAAAAAGCAGTTGTGTCTCGTGAACCTGAGAAAACAAAGGAGTTTGGAGACTGACTTGGAAAGATTAAAAATATATAAATAAATAAGCAATCACAACCTGGCTTTGTTCCTGAAGTCCCCAGCAGAGGGTGACATACTTACGTGGGATTGTGAAGTGCCTTGGCTGACCAGAGGAGGTCAGTCAACCAACTATAGAGTAATACTTCAAGTGTATCCCCAAGAAACACTCTTCCACCCTAAGGGTAAAAACCTCATAAGCTGCCAGGAGGTGGCGCCAAAAGCACAACATATTTGCACTATAACATATAATAAATGGGTGGTTTAGCCACCAGAGTTTGATAGTCAGGGTGTTCCAAAGTCAGTAAGCGCCCTCTGACTTTTATTTTCTTAATATGGTTTGTGTTGTTGCACCTGTTTGTACTCTGTGTAAATAAACATGCCCTTCTGGTTAAAAGGATATTGCAGTTTTGGAGTAAAAATAACTTACACCGCTAGGGTCATCAGGTGCTGACCTCTAATATATATATATATACACCTGTCAGGTTTTAAATTACGCAACCTGGGTCTCTTTTTACTACCCGGGTATTGATTATTCATTTAAAGAATAAAAAAAAAATGTAGAAAATATAACAATGCAATTGTAAGCGTGGGTTTCTGGCCGGCGTAATAGACAACGTTAAAACAACAGTGGAAGAGTTGTGGGGGAAGAGCTGGAAGAGTTGTGGGGAAGCAGGTTGTAGTATAAGCATGCAGTCAGTGCATTACTTTGGAAGAATATCAGTTCATATTCCTGTTTGTATAATCGGAAAAAAGCATAATCAAGTTACTGTATGCCCAGGAGGCACAAGAATAAGTGTTAGCTGGATTGGTTTCACAAACATCTGTCTGGAAGTGGTTTTCTTTCACCGATCGGCTGGCTACATAGCTTTATGTTAATACTTTGTAGTACTTGTAATTGTTTTTCAATACAATTTCATATCACTAACTAACAGCTGTGAATAATAGATTGGCGCTGTGTTATGATTACTATAATATGAGTGATACATCTTAAGTAAGAAACTTAATTTAAAAATACCCAAACAAACAAAAAAAATGTAATTATGATTCGATCCTAGTAGTTTGAGGTTGCAAGGCAAGCTTGCTATCAATTGAGCGATCACTACCGTCTAGATATTCAGTCAGTTTTCAATGCCTTTAAAAACGATAGTGCTACATTGAATACAATGCCGCATGACAGACTCAATTCCACTTAAAATGTAACAAAATGAATAATCAATACAGTTGTACATTATTATATTCAAGTGGGTTGGAATAACTATGTGTTTGTTATTAATTGTTATCTAAACCAACGTTATTCACTTAGTGCAGGGAACTTATCGGCACCTAAGTGCAGATCTGTCCTTTGGCCCTCCTCAGCTAGTCCGGCAGTATTAATAAATGATCCCACCTACTGCTAATTGTCACTGACGGACAGGATTCCAACCCTATCACTGCCTTCCGTCCTCATGCTTTCCACACCTGCTCAGCCTAGTGACTTGAAAACAACCCCACAGCAGAAAGTAAACAGGGACTCATTTGGCAGGGATACCCTCCCAATTATAAATGTGACGTTTCCAGGGTGGTTGACGTATACCTACACCAACTAAGCCTGACAGCCTAGTCGTCACCTGTCCCCCCACCACCCCAACAAAAAAAAACACAAAACAATATGAACACACTGAGTGACTGCTTGAGGTTTAGCCACACATTGGCTAGGAGAACATTGCCTCCCAGGGTATTCATTTGAAAATAGACCATCTTTGTCAGGAGTCTGTGTGAATTTAGGACTTCACTTATAACATCAACAAAGGTGTTTTCAGAAAATAGGGGATAATAGTACGACTTTAATTATGCCTAAATTAAAAATAAATAAATAAATAAAAACTTACCAAGCTTTGTCTGAGATAATAGGAAACACAAAGAAACCACAAAACAAAATACAGATAGACACTTACTACTTGTAGTTTAATAATGTTGCCAAGGCACAACTGTAGCCTACCTGTTTGAATATGCAGAGCTCTCTATACCTAGAAACTTATATGTGGCTGATCTGAAACAGTATGTCATTTCCTTCCAGTTCAATCACACACTATATATCAGCCTGAAATTGTGGACAAAACTCTTTTTTTTTTTTTAAATGTGCTTCACCCCCCTTGCCACACAAGCATATACGTATTACTGGTTAAACAAATCCTTAGTGATTGACGATTTTTCATATTAATATAAATGATGACAAGAACACCCAATCCTAACTGACAGACAGGGGTGGGTGTTGCCCCGTCCGCACAGTAAACCAAAACTAAAAAGAAAAGTCTCAAACAGTCAAGACAGAGGCAGAGGCAGAGGCAGAGGCCAAGGCAGAAGTGCAGATACCAGGTGATTTTATTTACCTCGGAGAAATGAACTACAGGCACCGGAGCTCAAGTCTAGTTCCCTACTCAAGACCAGGATAATACAGTCTTAATGTCACTCTAGCAGATCGTTATTCACAGCCTGCTACTTTTGGTTCTGCCTTCCTCCCGCTTGGCTCCATTTTTTTAACTTCTCTGATCTTCTCTGATCAGTAGCAAATTATTTATGGGCTGCCTGCAGGGACAAAACCTGTTTTTTTTAAAAAAAAGCTTTTGTATATTTAACAGTTGTAACCTTATCAACCTATGTAGGTGACTCCTGTTAATGTTTAAGTATATTAAAAATGTTTTTATTAATTAGTTTGCTTTGTAATCGAGCTCGAAGAAGATATTTAATAGCTCATATGCAAGAACAGTTTTCCCTACAAACACTGCATTTACAAAAGTATAACTGGATATCAAGTGGCAGGAGCTTTAATATCCAAGACTGGACAATGCTAATGTTTTAAGGAGCATTTTGAAGAACAGACTTTGTTACAGATTCCCACCTGAAACTACCATGAAATAATTAGAGAAATAATCATCGAGGAATGTTCATGTATCTACAGCAGTGGTTCTCAACCTAGGTCCTTGGGACCCCATGTCTTTCGGGTTTCATTCCAACTGAGCTCCCAGTTACTTAACTGAACCCTTAATTGAACTAATAATTTGCTTAATTAGACCTTTTTAATTGTTCTCAGCTCCTAAAAAGTTGCAGATACGATTTTACAGTTAACTTAATCTCCAACTGTTTAAGAGCTGAAAACAATTAAAAAGGCCTAATTTAAGCAAAATATTAGTTAAATTAAGGGTTTAGTTAAGTAATTGAAAACCAGAAGACACTGGGGTCCCGAGGACCCGGGTTGAGAACCACTGACAGTGAGCACCCACTTATCTGCCTCGCCTTAATCCGTCACTTTCATTTAACCGTCGGTCACCAGCATATAACTGTAACACACATAGGAGGCTGTGTGGTCCAGTGGTTAAAGAAAAGGGCTTGTAACCAGGAGGTCCCCGGTTCAAATCCCACCTCAGCCACTGACTCATTGTGTGACCCTGAGCAAGTCACTTAACCTCCTTGTGCTCCGTCTTTCGGGTGAGACGTAGTTGTAAGTGACTCTGCAGCTGATGCATAGTTCACACACCCTAGTCTCTGTAAGTCGCCTTGGATAAAGGCGTCTGCTAAATAAACAAATAATAATAATTCTCCATCTGTACTTTTTTCTTACACTTGCACAATATTGCTTGTTATTAACTCTCATTTACCCATCTCAAGACATGCATCTGGATTAAAAACAAACAAAAAGCGTTGAGAATGCGCACGTCAGTGTTTGTTTGTTGCTTGATTATGTAGGTTTTACCAGTTGAAAAGCCATTTAAAAGATTTTTTTTATTTGTTAACTAACTGAACAAAGTTAAAGGTTACAGTATTGAATCATTGGCAATATTGCATTTGATACAGCAAAAGCAAGTACTAGCCAAGAGTACTGTTCGCATCACAAGTGCACTTGCACTTTATAGTGTAAGTATAATAGTTAGGGGGGGGGGGTTAATATTTGACTGACAAGAGATTAAAGGCAGACATATGACATTTTATTAAAGCAAACATTTCAGTATGCCTACTGTGATAAAATGATCTAGTTTTCCTCATACAAGAAAGTTTCTGTTGAGTGATACCTTGGAAATTCCTTTAGGGCAGCCTATTATTCACTTGCCTCAGCAGAGAGCAGCTGTAAATGGCCTCCAATTTCCAAAGAGTCCTGCCTGGTCATTCTTTACTGTCAAAATGAAGAAGAGCATAAAAGTTAAGTCAATAAAGTAATATGAAATGCTTAATATAAAAAATCAAGAGTGACTGATTAACCGTTCAAGGCCTACTGTGGTATTTCTAAAGAGGACGGGAATAAAGCTCTTGGCGATTTATTTTTTTTCTTTAAAAAGTCTAAATTCATAAAAAAAAGCAGGCAACACACAATCTTTGAAATGATCTGCTTTACCTTCTGTACCGCTTACAGTCTCCATCATGTAAAATAGCTGTTAACATCTAACTGAGCGCTGACTGATAGGTAAAGCTCAAGACCAGGGCATGTTTTTTTTAATTCCACTTCAACCTATGATTGAATGTTCAAAACAGTATTGTAACATAGTGTTCTAACTGGACTGAAGCAGAGTAGCGTGTCGCTTCCACCACGTTTGGTAGTTCAGGAAGGTCTGGGGAAAATAAACCCAGGAAGAAATATGGTAACTAGGGAACACTGTGAAGCACTAGGGAAAATATCTATATTTCAAATATACTTAAAAAAAACAAGGTTGGGTGTTCAGTCAAGATATACAAGGGTAACAACTGTGTAGCAATAGATACAATATTTGGCATTCACTAATAGTTCCCTTTCAATTTGAATACGACCACCAACCAATACTTTTGGGATATGCCTGCCAGGTATTATTTACTGAGCATTTTACGTCAGAGTTGCCGATAGGCCCTTCCTGGGTGTGACGACCTGCAGAGCTCACTTTCTCTTTTGCTTCTCACATCAGGTAAATAAGGTAGGTATAACTGACCTGTCCAGTTGCTGTGATTGAGTCTGTGTAAAAGATTGGCTTGCCTCTTCCCTGGAATCAGAAACTCCGCTTCTGTGAACTGAGCTATAAAAACTACACAACTGTGCTGCGTTTTAATCTTTTTCTTTTCAACAGCCTATATCTCTTGCGATTACAGTCTGCTTTTCTAACCTTACAGCGCTTGCTGTTTTGTGTTTTTTCCTCTGCTATTGCTGCTAAAAAAGAAAAGAGAAGAAAGAGATGCGTGATCCTCCACGGGCCCCGGCTCTGCCGCCCACACTACTTGACTCTGCTGGGTTGTCTCGGCCCACCCTCTTGGTGTGCTTGGGGAAAAAAATAAATAAATAAATAAATAACTACATCTTTCAGTTCACCCGCGTTGCCGTGGTGACTTCTATTTACCCTCACAGCTTTGCTGTTGTGTGTGTGTTTTTTTCTTTTACTGTCTTGCAGTTTAAAAAAATAAAATAAAAAAGAAGAGTGATTCCTCCACCAGGACCCAGCTGTGCTGCGCCCCGTTGTTGAGTTGACTCTGCCGGCTTGTCTCAGCCCGCCTACTCAGCGGGTGTGGTAACAAAAAATAAATTTAAAAAAAAGGAAAAAATGAAATAAAGGATTTTTACAGCTCACCCACCTAGCGTGTTGACTGTTTTCCCCCATAGCTTGAACGGCTGTCTGTGTGGGCCTGTATTTTTTCCTATTACTGAGCAGTACACTTTTTCTTCCTGTCTAACACGCCACAGCTCCTTGAGCCTCTGCTCCACTCCGGTGTACGCTACGTGCTACTCTTGGTTGTGTTGATAATACTCAGTTAGTGCTAGGTGCCTGTCCCCTGTACCCTCGATGCTCGGTGCCCTTGGTGCCTCAGAGCCTCGGTGCTTCGGCGCCCTCGGTGCTTAGACTCTCCGTGCCTCAGTGCTTTGGCGCCAACACGTCGATAACACCTGCACTCGGTGCCCCGATTCTTTGGGGTACCAGTACTGTACTCTACCTCACTCAGTGTCCTCGTGTTTCTACACCCTTGGTACCTGAGTGCTTCAATACACAGGTTTACACCCTCCGGGGTTTAAACAACGCTCTTGGTGCCATAGAGACATCAAGCATGGCTAAAGTCCACGCTTGCACGTCCTGCACAACGTCCCCAGTTACACACACCGTCACATTCTCCAGTCTGTCCGGCCGGGTGACTTGTTTACTACTGTGGACTTAAAGGGCGCGTATTTTCACATGTCCTATTCATCCCTCACACTGGAAATATCTCCGCTTCGCTTGGCCCTCTTGCGGCTGCAAGGGGTAAGGGTGTTGAATTACCTGGATGACTAGTTGATCTTTTCCCATTTGCAGAAAGGGGCAGTGGCCCACACGGTGATAGTGACTGAGCATCTGTCGAGGCTGGGTCTCACCCTCAGCGATGTCAAAAGCCCTCCACCTGGGGTTACTCCATATTATTATTATAATTATTATTATTATTATTTATTTCTTAGACACCCTCATCCAGGGCGACTTACCGTCATAAACAAATACATTTCAAGAATCACAGTACAAGTATTAATACAAGTAACAGCAAGATAAAATACAATGACTTCAGTTCTAGTAAGTACAAGTATATTACAAAATACAAATCAATATCAGAGCAGAAAACAGTGTCAGTGATAGTTACATCAGGATACGATTAAACGCAAAATACTACAGATTGAATAACACTAGTGGCAGATTACAGTACACTACACTGTAAAGTACAGGATTAAATGTAGTAAAATAGGGAGCAGATAAGTGCAAGTAAAGCACATTAAAGAAGAGTGATAAAGTGTCCAGAGGGAAAAGAGGGGTTCTACAGGTGCTGTCTGAAGAGATGAGTCTTGAGGAGGCACTGGAAGGTACAAGGGAGACAGGACGGTAGCTCTGGAGGGGAGGTGGGGTCAAGGGTATTGGCATTGAGCCACGCTTCAGGTGTGGCTCAATGCCTTCCAGCTATATCCCAAATGTGACAGACACTGTCGGTCTCGCGGATGCATCCAACTCAGGTTGTGGTGCAGTCTGGGCCGGCAGAGGAGTCTGCGGGTCCTGGTCGGGCCATTCGACATCCCTGCACATAAATGCCCTGGAGTTGCGAGCGGTTCAACGCTCTTGTACACATTTCCGCCAATACCATTGCTCCCAGCCTTCCGAAAGAAAGTCTGGAGAGAGAAGGCGTCAGTTCTCTTGGTGGCCCCCAGATGGCCCAGGAGAATCTGGTTTTCAAGCCAACTGCTGCAAGGCCATCCCTAGGACATCCCTATGCACCTGGATCTCCTCAGTCAGAAGAGAGGCATCCTCTGGCACTCGGAACCGGGCAGACTCCAGCTGTGGGTCTGGCCACTGAACGGGACCGTCTGTCCACCTTAGGGCTCTCAGATGCAGTCGTCAGTACACTGCAGAATGCTAGGGCCTCCTCCACAAGGTAGTTATATGACTACAAGTGGAGGTATTTTCAAAATTGGTGTATGACCAGAAGTCATGACCCCATTTATTGCCCTATAGCAATTATTTTACAGTATTCAAGATCTGCTAGAGGTGGGTAGGTTCCCCTCTATGTTGAAAGTGTACCTAGCAGCTATATCTGCATGCCATGTCCCCATTGACTCAGTTTCCCTGGGCGCTCATTTTCTGGCAACCTGTTTTCTAAAGGGTGCTCAGCGGTTACGTCCTCCTAGAAAGGACGTCCTCCCAGAGTGGACTCTAGACATGGTATTGAAATATCTCTCTATGAAGACAGCCTTTTTGTTAGCCATCACCTCCACTAAGCAGGTTAGTGAGCTACAGGCTCTGTCAGTGCACAGTGCCTGTATGCATATTTGGGATGATGGAAACAGGGTATTGTTACACACGAACCCCGCTTTCCTCCCTCAGGTAGTTAGGGCTTTTCACTTGAATCAGTCAGTGGAACTAGAGGCTTTCCATCCCCCTCCTTTTTCTTCGGAGGAGGATCGGAGATTAAATTCCTTCTGACCGGTTCGGGCATTAAGAGGTTATGTGGATAGGACGAGAGCACTGCGAGAGTCTGACCAGGTCTTTGTCCGTCATGGTGAAAGGCCCCTGGGTGAAGCCCTCTCGAAGCGGCGACTGTCCCACTGGATTGTGGACAGTTTCGACTGCATATACTAATGCTGGCCTAACCCCACCTGGGCGAGTGGCCGCGCACTCTACCAGAGGATTGCTATGTCAGGGGCCCTCTTTAGAGGAGCTTCATTGATTGATATTTGTACTGCTGCTAGCTGGGCCGGCTTAATGTGGTAGATCCCTCTATGCCTTCATTAGGCACAATGGTCCTTGAGGTTGCACGCTTGCACCGCTAACTGTAATTTTGCAGTGTCGAGTTGTCCCTCATCTGCTGTCTCACCTCATGCTCCCTCGTGACGGCTTTGGTATACTTTTCTCAAAAGTATTGGTTGGTGGTCACCTTCGAATTGAAAGGGAACGTTAGGTTACGGATGTAACCCTGGTTCCCTGAAAGAGCCAAAGCCGTTGCAAGGTCTCATCACTTGCATTCGATCAAAAGTGAAAGCAAGCTCCGCGGAGTGACTACTTATTCCCTCAGTAGGCGGGACTGAGGACGTCACACCCCAGAGGGGCCTATCGGCAGCTCTGACATAAAATACTCTGTAAATACCTGACCTGTGGCAGGCATATCCCAAACGTATTGGTTGCTGGTCGTCTTCTCCTTCAGGGAACCAGGGTTACATCCGTAACCAAACATTATATTTCAATTCAGTTGCTTTTACTGCGATAAATCTTTCTTCTTTTTTTTTTTTTTAATTTAGTCATTGCCAATTATTTTTTATTATTTTCTCCCCAGTTTGGAATGGCCAATTATTTTTAGGCTCAGCTCACCGCTACCACCCCTGCGCTGACTCGGGAGGGCAAAGACGAACACACGTTGTCCTCCGAAGCGTGTGCCGTCAGCCGACCGCTTTCTTTTCAAACTGCGGACTCACCATGCAGCCACCCAAGAGCTACAGCATCGGAGGACAATGCAGCTCTCAGGCAGCTTACAGGCAAGCCCGCAGGTGCCCGGCCAACTTCAGGGGTCGCTGGTGCACGGTGAGCCGAGGACACCCTGGCCGACCTAGCCCTTGGCCAATTGAGCGCCGCCCCCTGGAAGCTCCCGTCCTTGGTCGGCAAAGGAATAGCCTGGACTCGAACTCGCGACATCCAGACTATAGGGCACATACTGAACTCCACGTGGAGCGCCTTTTACTGGATGAGCCACTGCGATAAATCTGACTTCAATAAGTATACCAACAGAAAAAAACAATATAAAGGCCAAAAGTACAAACTAAGTAGATAAATATATAATTTACAAAGGTTAACAATCTACACAAATAAACATAAACTACTAATAATTCCAATGCAAAAAGTATTAAAGACGCACAGGTAAACCACAATAATTATAGGTATACAAAATCTTGAAGTCAGATTAATTGTTTAACTCAGCAAAACCGTACACCTTCAGTACAAAGGGGCAGTGCTGTCAAAAGGGAGGCTTTTCATTCCATTTTGCGGGAGAAAATTATGCCAAGAAGGTTGTCCATTTTTGGGCAGTTTTAGTTTTCCTTTTTTTTAATAAAAACATAAAAAAACAGTGTTTTGTCAAATAATACAGGATCTCTGCCATGACTGACACAATAACACATTGCATCAGAATTCGGGTAAGAACACACACAGACACCCTATCAATACATGTAGGCAGATTGATATGCTTGCAGATTAAAACACTTTTATAAGGTGTTCCTAGTTAGACCAGACCATGATATAAATGTATACTGTAATAACAATGGTAATAATAATAGTACAATACAGGGTTTTGCTGTGAAACTAAATGGGTTTTTAAATCGTCCAAGTCCATTGTCTTAACACAGTTACTGAAACTGTTGTCAAAGATACCAAAACAGGTAACTCAAAAACCAAAACCCTCTTCTCATTTGCAAAACTATGAATACTTTTCACTACTTTACGCACAAAAATGCAAACTTTAAACCTAGCTTTGCCTATTACTCAATACAGTGTTATATCTTTAACACAAGATTCACATGTGTCTCGTTTTCAAAACACACATATCTGTTTGCAGCAGGACTGTTCTTATTTCTTCAAAAGAGACGTTTGCACATCCCTCCAAGCCAAAAAGGAAAGGTAATTATATATTTAATGATACATAAGTTAGGATTATAATGTTATTTAAATGCTAGTGATGTTATTTCAGGGGTATGCCACTCGTATTGCTCGCTGTCCGGGACAACAAAGATTTGTGTGAGGGACAACAAGTTTTGCTGTTATACTTTGCCCATCGCAAAAGTAGTTTTTATTTATTTATTTTTCCTATGTTCTTTCTGTTGCTAGAAAGACGCTCTGGGTATATTTCTAGAGAGCCATGCAAATTTCTGAAAACTGAATTACGAAAGTCTAGCACCTAAGCATAAACATTTTAAAAAGTGTTTACGTCCCACCCCTATCACTTCTGATTGGCTAGCTATAGAAAAAGCTGATCTTCTATTGGTTACAAAGAAACCCAGAAATGTGCCAAGAGAGCCTCTGGCAATGCAGACTAATCTTATAAACTTAAGGTATACTGCTTTCTTAATGCATGTACCTGACAGCAATCTAAATGCAGCAATCCAGTAAAGTTCAATAAATAAATAAATAAATAAATAAATACAAAAACCCACCATAGAAAAAATCGTGTTGTGTAATTGACACTTCGTGGTACTTGTTGGGAATATGTTTAAAAAAAACATATAGTTTACTGTGTAGGGCAGCAGTGTGGAGTAGTGGTTAGGGCTCTGGACTCTTGACCGGAGGGTCGTGGGTTCAATCCCAGATGGGGGACACTGCTGCTGTACCCTTGAGCAAGGTACTTTACCTAGATTACTCCAGTAAAAACCCAACTGTATAAATGGGTAATTGTATGTAAAAATAATGTGATATCTTGTACAATTGTAAGTCACCCTGGATAAGGAAGTCTGCAAAGAAATAAATAATAATAATTTGTGTTACTAACGATACCCCTGTTAAGATTGTTCTGGAGATCAATACGGACCTTTGTGACGTTTCTTTATCAAAACTGCACCATGTGGAAGAGAAAGGCAGAGCGATTTCACTCTTCATATAAATACCAGCCCACAAATATCAGCCTGGGCACTATGTGTGTAAAGTTATTTGCCTTGTTAAAGAAGCCACCTTTTGTTTTGGTTAGCTAAAATAGTTTGTACATCTGTTGTCTCCCTGTCTAAAATCTAAAGAACCAGCCTGGGCAAGAATACTTAGGGAACCTTAACAAACCAGCCTTTACATGCAAAATATGCATTTACTGTACTTGTCAGTTATGGAATTCTATGAAAACCAAATCCTTTTTCAGGTCTAAACCAGCAGAACAGTGTGGAGTAGTGGTTAGGGCTCTGGACTCTTGATCGGAGGGTCGTGGGTTCAATCCCAGATGGGGGACACTGCTGCTGTACCCTTGAGCAAGGTACTTTACCTAGATTACTCCAGTAAAAACCCAACTGTATAAATGGGTAATTGTATGTAAAAATAATGTGATATCTTGTAACAACTGTAAGTCACCCTGGATAAGGGTGTCTGCTAAGAAATTAATAATAAGAATAACTTTCCCTGGCAAAAAATGTAATGATTTTTTTTCTTTTGATTTTAGTGTTGCTAACTGGACCAAATCAAAGTTAGCACTTAGCGAACGAGGACGCTAAAGCATTCGCGGTAATAAAACACAAGAAAAAAGAAAAAAAGAAAAAGAAATCTCGTGGAACCAAAACAAGCCCTTTTCGCCCTTCAAAAAGCAGCTATCGCTTGTTGACTACAAGTGGGTTCAGAAGGGGGAATGGTTTTCTATTGCCCGACCAAATCTACTCAAGTTCAGCTATAAATCACAAGACTTTCGCAGGACCAGATTTTATAGTCAACTTCGAAGTTGTCGAAACTATCGCAGTATTAAGCAAAGTAAAAAAAAACAAAAACACTAAACATCCTGAAAAAAAAACAGTACATGCCTCAAGGCATTCTAATGACCTCATATATCGAATACGTGCACACAACACTGAATAATTTAAAATTAATAATTTACAGTATCAAATATTATTATATGTATTATGCCTATTATTATCATAATATAATGTATGTTTTGTTTGTTGCACCCTTAAGCGAAACACTCACAAGAACATTTTGTTTCTCTTTGTGGTGTACTGCTAACTTGCTTGTAAGCTGTGACGTCACCTACTTTCGTTCCAATTTTTCATTTCTTAAAGACACAGTGCTCCATTACAATGAACCTCATCAAACTTGAGTAAAGCAAATGTAAACAAACTGGAATACTAATAAAGAATGTATGAATCTTTTAATCACAAAAAGACATTCAAGCCGTGGCTCAACTCACTCTGTCTCTGCTGCAGATTGAAAGATGTATGTCATTAACACATTTACACGTAAACACACACAGGCGTACCGGTAATTAATTAATGTAACGGTTACACACCTACACCAATTCAATTGTGATTATCAGCAGAATTATATAAAGGGTACACTCCAACCTTCTTCCCTAACAGTGGCTGATATCGAGGTAATTGTGATACTTTTAGAAAGAAGAAGACGACAACCCCATCAGTGCCGGTGTCCCACTCCCTACACCTTCAGACCCCATCAGGACCTAAGACAACTTCCTGATCACCTCCTGGTTGATCGTTTTCGGTTCGATCGTAACACTATAGAATACTTGTGTGATGTGCTTCAACCTCATCTAATGTCTCGGTATGCATGCAACCACCCCCTATCTGTGAAGACAAAGGTCTGTGCTGCTTTGGCATTCTATGCCACCAGCTCCTTTCAAACCACAATAGGGGATAGAGTGGGAGTGTGCCAGAGCACCATCAGCAACGTCATAACATCTGTGACAGATGCGCTGGTGGCTGCTTCTGACCGATTCATTAAGTTTCCACCTGTTGAAAGCCATCACCAAGTAAAACAACAATTCTATAGTGTAGCAGGGTTCCCCAGTATAATAGGGGCACTTGATTACACTCATATAGCAATCAAGTCCCCTGGGGAACATGCATATGCATATCAGATTGCAGCCAGTTGCCAGAGGAACGGTGAATCCCGGTGATGAAGGAGCAGGAGGTGATGGGTCTGAGGGTGAGGAGGATGTGGGAGCCTATTCCCAGGGCCAAATCATCCAGCAACATTTTATGTAGGTAGGTATACAAACATGTTATGCACAGACTGTGCCAGAATAATTATTACTTGGTACTGTATATTCCCACATTCCAGCATGTCCTAAGCCTTACATTGCACTTTGAAATAGGGCATCAAAAAACAAATGGTGTGTTTAAATATGACAATGCACTAAAAAAACACTACAAATGTAAACCAAAAGAACGTTTATTAAACTGCAATATTATTTTCTGCTATAAAATACGTTTTTTTTTTTTTTTTTGGAGGGATGCTCCTGTCTGTCCAGGATGCTTGAGCTGTAAGTGGAGGCGGCCGTGGACGGGACTGTGGGCTCTTGTTGGTGTTCGTGGCTGCCCTCGTTGCTGATGGTGTCTGAGTCCACAGTGTCACGCTCCTTGGTCTGTGGCAGGGTGCCGGAACTTTCCTCCAGAGGCCCTATTTGACAGAGCAGAAAATTTAATGTTAATGTTCTGTGAGTGCAACTACATTTGTGTAGATTTTTTTTTTTTTTTTTTACAAACATGTTAGTTTCATTTGTCCTTTAAGAGAAGGCTAGTATTTATTAATGTTGTAATTCACAGCTTTGATGTGCACGGAATGCTTGCATGTTTCACTCAGCATACTTGTGAATAGTTACCCTTGCGGAAATGTCCTATAGGAGTAGTATAAAAAAAAGAACTACAGGAAAGCCTATAGAAAGTCCTATAGTAAATTGGGCAACGTTCCTATAGAATATCCTGCAGCACTATCCTAAAGGGTCCTGAAGGATTCACCTTTAGGATGTACTATTGGATAATCTATAGGACTGACTTCTATAATGTCCTGTATGATCCTCTACTGAATTGTCCTCTAGTCTAGAGTGTCCCTAGGGATATTCCATAGGACTAGTAAGAGAACTGATAAGTGTAGTTTAACAAACAAGCTTTTATATAACTTCACATAAATTACATAAAGTACATAAATTGGTAAATAACATTGTTGCAAATGTGTGTATACAACTATGAGAAGAGATTACAAACCACTCAAAAATTATAGAAGATTTTGTTATTATTATTTTAAATTGGTCACCAAACAGTTAAAATCTTCCATGATGTGTACACTACAGAAAAAAAACAGAACAAATAAATTAAAAAAACCTCTGATTAGATTAATTATTAGTTCAATTGAGTGTTTAATTAAGTAATTCAGAGCTCAGTTGGAACAAAAACCAGCAGACACCGTGTGTTCCCTGGACCTGGATTGGGAAACACTGTTTTATGTAACTTGCTTCCTATATTGGTGCATACCTGGTAATTATTATTAATAACATGACTACTGTGTTTATATTGCAATTGTATAAACTGTACTACTTGTATGTCACCTTGGACAAAGGCCTCTGCCAAATTAATGTAAACTAATAATCAATAAATATATGTTGTATGAAAAAAGTATTTGAAATGCATTTGATATTTGACCCCATGTCTGACACACACACATATGTTTTTTACCAACAATGGCATGCACAATCTCTGGATCCAGTGCTTCTTTGGCTTGTGTGCCTTGATGAGAATTCGATTTGGATCCAGTCAGAGAATTTTTAGACAGATCATCAGCAGTGTAAAACACCCTTAGTAAGTCAGCAACCAGCTTGGCAACATCCTTGTGGGAACACATTGTCAGTTTTTTTTTTTTTTTCTGTACCCACACTTTTTCAGTCAGCTGTACCATCTAAAATTATAATACAAACATGAATAATAAAGCTATTTTTTCCCATATCACAATTTCAAAAGTATACAGAACATTAATGTTGTAAAACATTGATCAGTGGTTTTAACAACCTTCATTAGCAATAATACTGGACTTCTTAATGTTAATTTACCTAATCTAGTCTAGTACTAGTGTTAATCAAAGTCAGCGAAAACCACCCATATTGTGGCATATAAAAAATATTTGTGACATATAACATATGACATACAATGGTTTAAAAATGAAATGACATGGAGAGAACAAAAGAATACATTGCATAATACAGGTACATTTGTTTCAATGCTTTTTTAGGATCCCCAGTAAAGCTAGTTTGATAGTAAGGTATATCAATGTCACATTGAAGTAAAAGCACATTTGTTTCCAGTGACAAAACTCTTTAAATACTTTGCACATTAAACTGTAAATAGGCCTGGACCAAATCAAATCCATGACGCACCCACAAATTACAAAACCAGTATTAATGGCATATTCCTTCTGGGGTAGTAGGAATAATCTTCTGACAAACAAAAAAGTTACCATCAATACCTGTTCTGTAATTTGTGATTAGCGGGTAGGTTTTGAGTTCTGAATAAGTTTTGATTTGGTCGAGGTAATCAGGTTTGATTATGCTATGTGGAATTTTCATTTTCTTAAAGTCTAAATGGAATATGCATTTCTACTTATATGACTACGGCTAGTCCTACAACAACAACAACAACGCAATTCAAAACAGTAAACTATTCTTTCTTAAAATTGCTACTACCTCATCTTGGTGTTCCTTGGCTTGGTGTTCCTTGGCTGCTTGATGGTTGTTTGAATTCCCAATTTCAACTTGTGGTATCTTTTGTTTGGTAGCAGAGGAGATGTACTGTTTCAAGGACTCCACATGATCTATTAAATCTGGAAGTTCTAAAAACACAAACATATTTCAATTGCCTGTAACTTTGAATTGACTATGCTTTATTTTTCAGTTTATCAAATATGTCTTTATGTTTATAATACTAGTTTGAAACAAGCTTAACAATATTAAGATCAACAAACCTTTAAGAAGTCTGATCACTTTCCTTAAATTATCATTTTCCTGTTTTAGTATTTTTTTTTTTTTTTTTTTTTTAAACCATTATGAATTTTCAATTCTTATTTTGACTCTTCATCTGTGGAAGAGTCTTGTTTGTCTGTCAGGAATCTAGAGGAAATGAAAAACATTGTTATGATGTAGGGTCCAGCAGTATGATTCTTAACATGTATACGTGTATGTCCATGTAGCATTGCAAATTGACATTGTACTGCTTGTATTGAAGCAGAGTTTTATTTTTTGTATAGGGTATTTGATCTAGGGCGGCACGGTGGCGTAGTGGTTAGCGCTGCTGCCTCACAGCGCCAGGGTCCTAGGTTCGAATCCGGCCTAGGGTACTGTCTGTGTGGAGTTTGCATTTTCTCCCGTGTTCGCGTGGGTTTTCTCTGGGTACTCCGGTTTCCTCCCACAGTCCAAAGGCATGCTTGTCCAGGTTGATTGGTCACTCTGAATTGCCCTCTGTGTTAGTGTGTGTGTGGTGCCCTGCGATGGACTGGTGTCCCGTCCAGGGTGTAGTCTCGCCTTGCGCCCTGTGTATGCCGGGTTAGGCTCCAGCTCACCGCGCCCCTGTAAAGGAGTAAGCGGTTAATGATAATGGATGGATGGATGGATGGGTATTTGATCTAAAACCCCAATCATTAGAAGCTAGACTTTTAACTGCCTTCAAAAACCTGATAATAAATGCAATTTGAAATATATTTAAGTTTTCATAGAAGCCACCTTTTAAGTAAATTGATCAGCTATTTAGGGCATCTGTGTGGAGTAGTGGTTAGGGCTCTGGACTCTTGACTGGATCGTGGGTTCAATCTCAGGTGCGGGACACTGCTGCTGTACCCTTGAGCAAGGTACTTTACCTATATTTCTCCAGTAAAAACCCAACTGTATAAATGTGTTAAAAAATAATGTGATATAATTGTAACAATTGTAAGTCGTCCCAGATAAGGGAGTCTGCTAAGAAATTCTGCTAATTTAGGTGCTTCACTTTCTGTAATTAGTTATTTCATGTCTATCCAAATAGCATAGTTTTTATTCAGATAAATATGTTAAGAAAAATATTTTATAAGAATTCACACTATGCTGCAAATACAAAAAGTGTTACAAACTGTGTTATATTGACTCTCTGTGGAGTAGTGGTTAGGGCTCTTGACCGGAGGGTCGTGGGTTCAATCCCTGGTGGGGGGACACTGCTGCTGTACCCTTGAGCAAGGTACTTTACCTAGATTGCTCCAGTAAAAAACCCAACTGTATAAATGGGTAATTGTATGTAAAAAATAATGTGTAAAAAATAATGTAATTGTATGTAAAAATAAAGTGATATCTTGTAGCAATTGTAAGTCACCCTGGATAAGGGTGTCTGTTAAGAAATAAATAATAATAATAATTTCTGTGCTCTGTTTGCACTCCTGCACTGTTGCATCTCCTTTCTCTTCATTGGTGGCTCATCAGTACTAAAATAAATGTTGTTCTTTTTTCTGTAAATAACTATCAAATGATACAGTATATTTAGAAAAAAAATTAACCATTTCAGCTAAACTTTCTAAATATGTTTTACATTAACCCTCAATATATCTAAGAGGCTGTGTGGTATTTATGTTACTGGAAAAGTTACTTTGTAAACAAATGAAAAAAATAGAAAATAATCACCTTTCAGCATCACTGTCATCAGAAAATTCATTGGGGTATGAATGCCATTTTCTTTTGTTGTGTTTCCTTTGACACTTGGAAGGGGTTTTGGGTTTCCTTCTTTCCATAGTGAAGGATACACTTCGCTTTATTTGAGACAGTCTGCCATCCCCTAAAAATATGGCAAAAATGTTATTATAAATATCCCAGAAGGATAGAGAAAGACCCTTCTCGTCTTGAGGCAAGATATAGCACATGAGCTGTGAAAGAATAGTTTGGCCAGTGGTCCCCTCTGACCATTCGAAGAACCTGCATATTACCAACTCCAGGCCGGGGAAGTGAGACTCACTATCCCCCCAGAAGAAGGACCACCGGCACCCCGCAGAACCTGCATCTGTGAAGACAAACAAAGACCACGTGCCAACGTGTAACATTATTTGTTTATTTAGCAGACGTAACATAAAACAAGGAAGAGACAAACAGAAACAGAAAGACTGGTTATGGGGAAAAGCTATGCGTAGGCCGTCCGCTCAGCGGAGAGGAAAAACCCCCTATATTAGGGGGAAGCCTCCGGTAGTCCTGGCGGAGAGGGCATCCCCCACTCGGGCATGCTTGCAATAGACTGTATTCTGCTGCGATGTCGGAAGGCAAAGAGCGGATGTATGAATTAACTGCTGAGGAGGACCAGCGACCCATAATTAGGTTGTGGTTAATGTTTGCCTGATGATATTTCTGGAGCAATCGATAAACAGGGGATCTAGGGAACTGAAACGTTTTTTGGCTGAAAGGACCTTGGAAAGAGCTGAGTAGGGGCAGAGGGAATCTACCTTCGATAGTTGGATGAATTGGCCCTGGCGGAACAGGTCTGCCTTAGATGATCTCAGGAACAGAAAGAAATGATGGTCTGGAACCAGGGAGAGGTCGTAGGAACAGATGCCTATGGTTGGAAAACTGGAGAATGAGTGTACAGTGAATTCTGAACATCTTAAAAATCCGAAGAAAGCACCCTGATCGGAGAATTGAAACTAAAAATTGAGGATATTGGTGGTTACGGGGAATCTGGAGGGGGATGCAGGGGGAAGGCTATTGGTAATTCCTCGGAGAGTCAGATGAACTGCTGGGATGGAGAGGAGGGTCAGAGAGGGGATAGACATACTACGGAAGTGGAATTGGATTCCTGAAATGTAAGACTTTATAGATGATGAGGTTAGACGCAGGGTGTCCCGAGCGTGAACTATGAAGGCTACGATCCAGTTTTCGTTGAAAGGGGTGGGGGATATCCTGTTTTGAGTGATGGAACTGTGGGACTTGAAGGGGAACCAGATTTATTCATTTATAAAATTAATTAATAAATCACACACACACACACAGCACACATTTATAGTGCTCAGTTTATTTTCAAATATACATTTTTGTATAAATCATTGCGCTGAAATAACATAAATGTATTCTCTGTACACATTACATTATGTAAAAATATAAATATGTACGGAAAGCATATACAGCACAGTATCAAATTAATATCTAGCACATATAGGCTACCACTAACACAAAATAAATCATGCTGCTGCATTGGACACATTACTGTTTTTTTTTGTGTTTTTTTTTACCGTAACCTAATAGATCATGGTGCCGGATTAACACATTATAATACTACACAGTACCTTACATATGCTGCACACACATTACAGAAATAAATCATTTTTAAATTGACATAGAACACTTTACAATGTAAGACTGGCTGCAAGTAAAACACATAGCCTACCTGCTACTTTTGTTTTCTGTTGGTAACAGTCAAACTGTCTTTTCTTTGCATCTTGCGTTTCAGCTGGAGTGCATCAGTATTTCTGAAAGCTTCTCGCCCCTTTCCAACTGTTCAATCACAGTCCGTCAGTTTCTCTATAGAGTATGAGTTTATATGCCGTCTTTTAATCATGTTATTAATTTTAGCGATTTAGTAGGCTACTTGTATCTGTTTATTTTCATCCAGTCTTTTTTTCAGTGTGTCTGTTTGGATCATGCAATTCAGAGTGACCTAGCGTCACACTAAATTGTTTATTATTGAGTGACATAAGTTCTGTCAGGCATATTAGAATGTAAGGCATAACAGTGTCTGTATTAGCAAGGAACTACTGTACTAAAATAGTGCTGCATGTGAGTGAGAGGTTAAGAAAACCTAAATTCACTCTCCTGGCACTCACAGTATTAAAAGAAATACAATGGGCTGTGGCTGTCCGTAAAAAAATATGGCAGAAGACAGCTGATTGGGTTAATGCGGTTGGTAGCCTAATGTAAAAAGGGAGATCATAGACTGACAGAAGGCTTGGCAAGATGAACATCGGATTGTTAAAAAAAAAGAGATCAGCGGCTTCTGGGAGGATCATCTTCCAACATCTCTCTCCTCCTGATGAACAGCTCACACAAGCACACAGAACCCTGCCATTAGAGCAATGAATAGGCTACAAACCTGATTTACATGTTTCCCAACCAGAAGGTAGCATGTCCTGTTCACAGAATTTAACAATGCAATTTAATGCATGTGTTACAAATTACCGGATAATTAAACAGACATTTTATTATTATTATTGTTATTGGCTTAAATACATGTTCAGAAAGACAGGAATTATGCTAGGAAATTAGACAGATAAAACACATCATATTCTCTGCTTGGTCTGAGGTACGTGTTAATTATGATGCCGGTAAGGTTTAATTAACGGCACCATACATCTTTATGAATCAGATCAATAATTTGTTAATGAGAAAATTGGTCTCCAAGGGCACGTTATTCTAACGTCGCGGTGAGTGAAAAACAGTCACGTTAAACACTATTACCGGCACAATAAAGGAGAAGTTTTATGCATATGGACCAGCATGTCTTCTCCAATAACTATGCTATACTTAAATGAGTAGTTTCCACTTGAAATTTATATTTTTAACAGTTTCTAAATGCTGGAGATGATGATATTTCCTGAAATGGTATTTTTTTTTAAGGAAAATAAAACAAAATCTGTCAAAGTATTGTGATTATTATTTATGTTTACTGAAGCATTTATATAAAAATGCAGAAATATTGTGTTTCACTTATTAGTATTTAATTATACGACAAGCTGAATGTAAGAGTATAGCATGCTTAACCCTTTGCGGTCCTTTGTCGGACCTGGTCCGACATTGCAATTATTCCTATCCGGTCCAATGTCGGACCCTGTCCGACATCATCAAAAAGACGCCAAAAATGGATTTCTAGTCGTTTTTTCTCCAGAAAAAGCTGAGAAAACCATTCAATGGACGAGTGGGAGCGACAGAGCTTTTTTCAGATGTTATAGTAATAAAATAATGACTTGGATCGCATTATTGAGGCGTTTGGTGATAAAACGAGTGATCAGGAGATGATTGATCGGTATGTACGACTATTATTATTATTATTATTTGTTAGCATATGTGAAAGCAATAGCGAACGAAAGGGTGGGGCGGGGCTGGAGATGCCTAGTGAGTGCTTTGTTGATATGCAGGGCCTTTTAAACCTGTTTGACTGTGGAAAAAAAATACTTTTAAACAACGCGTCTAAAATTGTGCGTGTGAAAATAAATTGGACCTGACGCGCCTGACACCCACTTAATAAATGGACTGCAAAGGGTTAAAGAGCCTATGACATGGAATTTGACTTTTACCAAAAACATAAAAAATAATATTAACAGGTCTCACCTGAACAAATAATAACATTAATTTTACCAAATTATGTCTAATCACGCTACAATTAATCAAATAATACCCAGAAATACAAAGAGGGCAATCTCCATTTCCTGGTTTGGGGCCAGGAGACTGTGATGTCACAGAGGGAGATACCCGCAGGCTCCTTGCATCTGCTAGTATGGCTGACAGCGACATTGAGCCAAATTTTATCAGTTTCAGACACCTCTTATGAATGTAAATCATGTAGTGATGGATCTGATGTAGAGAGAGAAAACAGGGATTGTTTCCTGTATCAATTCGAGCCTCATGCCCCCGAATCAGAAGGTTCAAACTCAGAGAGACTCTGACAACACCAACGTAGACGGACCGGAGGGACAGCAGATGTCCGCGGAGAATCAGCATCTTGTCAACACGGAATGGTTAAAAACCCTTACGTTTAACACAGATTGATACTTAAAATATTTCATATTACCCATAATTGTATAATTATGTCAGTCCTTTTAGTTAACAATATTGATACGTGAATTATTGATACTAGTAGAATAAACAAACGCGGTGGATTGCTACTGGCGTGTATTTAACATATCTCTCTCTATATACATATGTACAGTATGTTAAGGATGTGCACATTTTCGGTTTTTATGAATATCACCCCTAATCATAATGCATACTATTTTGGAGGTTCCGCTACGTTGAAGGGGTATGTATAATACTACGATTTTTAATAAAGAAATAAATGACGGATACTCCCTGAACGTTTATGAAATATTATTTGAATACCATGTGTTTTTTTTAGGAATTAATGGTTCTTAATACCATATTTCACTGACAGTTTATTGTGGCTGACATACTAAATCTCTGAGCCGGGTTGCTTAGTAACCGGTTTAGAAACTGAAACTGCCGCACAAAACTAAACAGTTTTTTTGTATTACCGAATTTATATCATTATATTGCACATTGTGCTTATAAAGACCCTGTGCTTGCACTGTATTTTTTTTTCTCAAAAAACTAAAACTAAAAACAAATTACTAGTCGTATACTGGTAATGTTTTATGCGCAACTTATCCGAGACTTCTTCCGTTTCTCAAATGCCTTTCTTGGTCATTTCGCATGGGGACCCAAAGTAGCTTTTTTTATTAAAAATAGTTGGAACCGCGGTAGGTTTTAAAATCCTTAATCTTTTCACACCAATGCCCATCTCTGCCATCATGAGGAGGCTGTCATCACACCAATGCCCATCTCTGCCATCATCAGGAGGCATCAGGAGGCTGTGTCCCCGGTTCAAACCGGGTCCCCGGTTCAAATCCCACCTCAGCCACTGACTCATTGTGTGACCCTGAGCAAGTCACTTAACCTCCTTGTGCTCCATCTTTCGGGTGAGACGTAGTTGTAAGTGACTCTGCAGCTGATGCATAGTTCACACACCCTAGTCTCTGTAAGTCGCCTTGGATAAAGGCGTCTGCTAAATAAAATTTTTTTAATAATAATTGGGCTCTCTTCAAAACAATTCGGCGCAAAGTGCGCACTACATATGTAGGTATACTTCCATGTCCACATACAACACTTTCCTCAGGTTTTTTAATTTGAAATTATGTTTAGTTTTTTGTTTGCCTGATTGGAACAACCAGCTACAACACAAATACGAGGCATTTTAAAATTAAAAATAGTCTCTATCAAAATGTATGCATTCGTTCGTACGCTTTCTCCCTGTGTTAGGTCACTTCCGGTATCTTCCAGCCGCTTTAAATCCGAGAAGGGAAGTTGCGTCAGTCACATTAAAATTCACATTTTATTAAAAAACTAGATAATTGCCAACAATTTTAAATCTCGTTTGGGAATACTTGTTATTCAAACATTATGTTTTTTAAAAGTAGTTCGGACAGTGTCAGTGGGTCTTTAACAACAACAAAAAAGTTGTTTATATAAAAAACATATATTGTAGTGGAACGCAACACTTGACAGGACATCAGAAGAATTAACCCCAATGGCAAATACAAGCAGACTGTGACAAAAAGATCTTACTAAATTCTTCTCTGTGTTTTTTTATGTTCCCTGCAGCAGGCATACCTTCATAACACTGCTAATTCAGAGTGGCAGCCAGGATTGTCACCTTTCTCACTTGATTATTACTAATATCTAACAGAGGAATGAAAGGCTATGAAAATGCTTGCAGGGCCAAAAGAAACTCCCAACAGTGCAGACATGTAATAAGCACAACAGGACTGGTGAACAAGAAGGGGAATGTGCATCGGGAATTAGTTTTCCTTCTGCTTCCTGTCCTGGGGGCCTTTAAAGCAAACTGTTAATATTACTGTACTGTGTAGAGTTACGGGGAATCCCTCAAGAAGAGCCATGTCTAGAGTTAGGCTCAGGGGACAAGTCCACATTCTGTCACAAACTGCATTTATTATTAACATGGCGGTCTTGAGGCTGAATCACAGCAATCTGAATATAAAGGCCAGTGATGGCGATCCTAAGTACATGTGGAATATGCATTTATCATAGACCTGTGACAGTATGGGCTTATCTAAAGTTTCTAATCTGTTTATTGGGGAGGTTGTTCATTTTAGTAAGTTGGTTTTGCAAGTTGTAACACAGCCAACTATCCTGCATAGAGCCCCTTGAAACCAGTCTCTAAAACTCATGATTTATGTTACTGGAAGCCCTGTATAGAATTACATCCTTATTATGCACAGTTATTATTATTATTATTATTTATTTTCTTAGCAGACGCCCTTATCCAGGACGACTTACAACTGTTACAAGATTTGTTACAGTTACAGTTAGGTGGGTATTATTCCTTATATTATTATTATTATTATTATTATTATTATTACTACTACTACTAATAATAATAATAATAATAATAATAATAATAATAATAATAATAAGAGTAAGCCTTTTATAAAGAAAATATTGTGTTTGTAATATCCGGTCATGGGAAATAGGAAAAGCATTTCACACCATCATGTACTGAGACCCTTATGATCAGGTATTGAGGGGGGTTTAGGAAGTAAGAGTTAAAAGAGAAACCAACAAATCTGCAATGCATATTATTTATTATTTGTGGATTTTAGATATTTATTTTGATGGAGAGCTGCTTCTGTACAAAAAAAATAAAATACTATTTTTCAATATTAGGCTAATGCCTACTTATTGAATCTGCAACCTCAAAAATGCACAAACACACATTTTCCCAAAACTTTGAAAAGTGATATTGATATCTCTGATGAAAAATTACAATGCATGTCACTTTAAACAACAGACACAACTAAGGGGGAAAAAATGCATACAGCTTGTGGAACATATATTTGCCATAACAAACAGACAATAGCAAGTGTGTGCAACATTTGGAAAGTGTTCAGTGCGACACCCACGGAATCATACGCATAAAGACACACATACAGTTCTATATATAATAAAACAGTAGGTTCTTTGTGCAAAAAATACCAGTCTAAGTGTTTACGAGACACACAAAATAGATGACAGACATGCCAACAGTCCATGTGTGGCCAGACAGCCCAGATTTCCTTGCAAATGTCCCACATCCTGATGCATAGGAAGAAAATCACGATATTTATCCTTTGAAATTCTTCACAGCTTGTCTATGATTTTCACTCTCATGCCGTACTGTTTTTTTTTCTCTTTCTTTAGCGGCTGCTGACCCTCGTGCAGTGCACTGCCTGGCAGAGATTGTGTTCATGTGACAAGATCTCAGTTTATTGACATATGTCACATGCAGTCATATTGCAGGAGTGTATTGTTTCCTCACTGCTGCTGCTGCAATATGATTTGATGTGTATGATTTTGAGTATAATGTGGGAGCCAATGGAACGTGAAGGACTGGAGTTAGCTAAACCCTTCATTTTTGTACAGCATTTGTTATCTATATGATAACAAGTGTTTGCATGTATGTGTGACTTTATGCGTATGATTCTGCAGGTGTCACACTGAACACTTTCCAAGTATGACAATGTGTACATCAGAGTTTTTTTTACTTTAATAAATGAAAACAAAATGTGTGCACATGGACATAATGAATATCCTTGAAAAAAGTGTAAAATCCATAAATTAACGTAATTTGAACAAAAACATATATTTTAAAATATTGTGTTTTTGGAAAGTTTATCTTTATGAAATCTCTTTTTCAAAGTGGATGTATGCAGGAATTCGCTGACAGCAGCTCTGGTCTCGTCTCCTCTGAAACCCCCCCCCCCTCTCCTTAGAGATTCTCTATCTCTAGACTTTATATTGACATCACTGGCTATTCAATTTTTTTTTTTTCCCTCTCCGAATAACAACTAATAGCCAAATAGCATGCATTACTTAAAATCGGGGAGGGGAAGGGGGTGGCCATACTCGTTACAAATGTCCGTTTGTACTCTTTGCTCTCCACAACTGAAATAGATATAACATTTGATTTAATATGGTTTGGATTTCGGCCTTACGATTTGAGGTAGCCAGGCCAAAGTTTAATAGATTTGTATTGTAAATACCACAAGTCTTCTTCAAGCTGTTACCGTATGCAGTGTGGAAACGGCCTCCTACTGAGTCACCAACACCACTTGCAATTTTTCACCTATCCAAGTAATGACAAAGCCCAACCTTGCTTAGCTTCTGACAAGATCAGACGACATGGAGGGGCAACGAGTCAATCTCGGTGTGTCCTTAGCATTAACAATTGGAAATATTCATGCAAAAAAAAAAAAAAATCTTATTTTGTAACTATGCAACAATAATTATAAAGAGAAAATAACGATACATGCAGTATACTTATACCTTATTTATATGTTGTAAATGTTATGCAATTAAACAAGTGGTACAGTAACCATAATAATTCCTACTTCCAAGAACTAGCAAATTGTATTTCATATTGTTTATGAGTTATAATGTAGTTGTGCATGTGGTTTGATAGTCTAATGCTCTTGACATGATTCTGAGGCTGTACACTTATGCCCAACATAATAATTTAGCTCCAATTATTTATGATGCACTAAGCAAAATACAAAAAAATATTATTGAAGCACCTTCCAATAATTTGAAAATGCTGTTTAATGTGCGCTTGCGTTCCTGAAACATTCTTGAAAAAACAAGATGTTGCATTTCATGAAACGCAAAATCATTTAAAATAAATAAACAAGCTAAACAAACAAATTTATGCTTGAGAAACATTAAACTACTTAATAAAAATGAACAGGTGTTCCTTATAAAGAATAGATTTGTATTAAAGACTTGAGTAAAGAAGACTTTGAACATGTACCCTGGAGTACCCTGTGAAAAAACGTCATATATTATTAAATTATTTCTTTTTTGCACTGGGCCCAAATATTTTTAACAAAATAAAATATTGCTTCACTGACAGTGAAGATAACAATCTAAAAAAAAGTATGCTGCCAAGTCAGTGTATCTTTACCTAAGTTTTCTTCTCCTCTTTGCACTTTTTCTTGATGTGTGCCTGGCGTCTTTAAGCAGGAGCCATGAGGAATATTCAAAATATAAATTTTAAGATTTACTCCTCATTTATTGGACTTTTTTTCTGGGGGACTGTATTTAGTATAAGGGATTACGGCAATACATACAGTCGAACAACTCAGGGGTTTAGTTATGGTCTATGTTGAAAGAACAAAGGCCTTGTGTGTATCTGAGTTCTAATATTGAGGGGTGTGTTGTTCAGTGTTTTATTTAGCAATTACTTATAGTTAATAAAGCAGTCATTTTGGAAAGAGCCACATACTGTAAATGTTACTTTTAAAGGTGTGATAACCAAGACGATTGATCACGCTGGGCATGAACATTTTCCTTGTCGTCCTGAGTCAAAAAGATAATGTTCAAGGCCAACTATGAGAGACAAGTCCACAAGAATAGGCCTGCTTAATCCTCCTTGTACTACAATTGGTGCCGCTTCATGGGGATGCCTCGGGAGATATAAAAATATCCAGAATAAGTGGCTGTCCCAATTAAACGAGAGACATTTGAGAGGCCCATACTCACACTTATATTCATAACACATGCACAAGTGAAGTATTTTTTACTGTTTTTTTTATTTCTAAATTAAAGGAAAAAGAATGAAATCACATCACATTACAAAAACATGTTAAGTGTATCATTTGAAATGAGTCCATTTTTTTATTCCTAAACTAAATGAAATGCTGTTTTTTTATTTCTAAATGAAATGAAAAATAATGAAATTGCATCTTATCACAAGGCGAGACACCTGAGATGTTGACACACCAAATGTATTTGCCACAGCAGCCTGAGAAACCACAGAAGACTCCAGCTTATGCTTTTCAGTAAACCACGGAGGTCCATTTTGTCATCTGACTGACAAGATAAATTTCGTAAATATGTTGTCGAGTTGCTGTACTGGTATTTGATGAAGTTTCCTGTTTTCACCATTTTCTTTCAGGTACCTTTAATAAATTAATATCGCTCAACACCTTTATTCTGTTTGTGTGCTGTGGTGAAGTCAGTTAAGATGCACGCACACCTGTACATAATAAACATTATAATCATCCTTGTAAATACTAAGACTGAAAACTCCCGGAAGTTCCAATAGAATGAACAATAGGGTTGTCAACGGCTACTACTGATTGTAATACTAATACATTGTCTGCTGTACACAACATATACAATATACAATAGCCTTTGAAATACAAATTACAAAATGTAATGAAAATACGCATTTCAATTACATGTATTTTTGATACTGCCCATCTCTGGTTGTGTACTCCCCTCCACATGGTAAATGGTCGGTAACATGCGCAGAACTCTGAACTGAACTGTAGTGTGAAGATCCTACTGATATAGCAGCCGACACTGACATATTTCAATCCAAATAAACTACATGTGCAGGTTATTCGCGTTAAAAATATATTAGTACAGTAGCTTGTAGGAAATAGAAAATAAATGCCAGGTAAATGCAAATTCAACACTGCGTGGCAGGACATAAATGTGTATGCTATTACCAGACCCAAAGAATATTACCCGTGCGCTGTGCTAAAATGTGTTAAAGATTTTGACTTTGCAAGTATGGGAGAGTGCATTGAAGAGCCATATTGAGTCCGCTAAACATCAAGCTCTACTGGCCAACGATGGAAAATGTTCAATAACGAGATTTTTTTATACCTGCAACGACATCCATAGAGTCCGCAAATGACAAAACAATTGAAGCTGAAATGGTAAGTTTTTCTTTTATAACTATTGTGGAAGTCATTGGTGTGGTTATTAAACTTACAGTAACTGGGCGAGCACCTCCTGCGCTCATTGTAGCCGATTTGGAGTTTGTAACGTTAGCAAATAGCAAAACAGTTGAATCGTGTGTCAGTAAGACTTTAAATGAATATTCACTTACCTGGAAGGATGTGGCAGCAGTAAATTCCGACTCAGCTTCTTACTGTGCAAAGTTCACATAGGATGTAAAGCTCAATGAAAAACCTGAATCGATTAGTTTGTCTTGCCCAGCTCACCTACTGCACGTTGCTGTCTCTCATGCAACAGGTGTTCCAAAAATGGCTGATTTAAAGAAGTTTGTAATTGATGTTGGTGCAGTTTTCAAGCATTCCAGTAAAACAAAAAACCTCTTCTATGATGTCTGTGAAGAGATTGCGTTTGAATGCAGCCTTCCAATTGCCGTTGTACCGACCAGATGGTTTAGTCTGTATTTGGCTGAGTGTTCAGAAGGCATGGGGTGTTTTAATGCGTCTTTTAGATAACAAAGTTCAACAGTGGAAAAGCCATAAAGCTCAAAACTCAAGCAGCTATGCAAGAAAATAGGCAAAGCCTCTGTACAAACCTCTAATTCCTGATTGAAACACTTCAGCCATTGCATGAAGCACAGAAGAAACTGGAATCCTGTTCTTCAAGAGATGCAACATTCTCTAACACGGAGGTGTATAACATTCTGGTTCTTAATTCTTAACAATATCTCTGCAGAACTTTCTCGCAAAAGCACATCTGGGGAGATTCCAGAAAAAAACAAACCTTTCATGTCCATGTTGCCAGTCAGTGAGCAGGACATACTAGCAAATGCTTTCAAAAGTTTTCACGAAGAGCTGTCAAAAGTGGGAAGATACTGTCACTCGTAATATGTCCCCTGAAGCTTTTCACAACGAATCATCATTCTGGAAAGTAATTATGCTGTTTGACCCTCATCGCAAAAGTGTGGCCTCAACTGATAAATTTATGCTCGTAAAATGTCCCCCTTTGTGGCACCTAACGAAGAAAGTGCTAATCTAGAAAGCGAATTTGAGGCATACATGGCAATGCCTTCCCCAGACAACCACGCATTGACTCCTCATGAATTCTGGAAAGTCCACCGAACCGACTTTCCAACATTGAGCCGTGCTGCTTCTCTCAACCTCAGTGTTCCACCTGGATCAGCTGATGTATTTTCAAAATTTGTCTACATCCAAGACTGCAGGAGAACAAGCCTTGGAAAAGACACTTTAAAAAAAACTGCTGCGAGCCTATGCTTCGCAAGAGTTCTGGAAATTTTACTAAAGCCCTAGCAAAATCAAGTGCCTGGTAGGTAAATGTGTCTAAAATGCTAAAAGTTTTTTTTTATTTTTTTTATTGGGGGATTAGAGATATATTGTTTTTCTTAAACTCAAAGGTGGCACAAAGTGTTTTGAGTTCCTTTTCAGTTCTAACAAACCACATAAGTTTCCATTTGTCAAAGCATCTACTTTTTTTTGTCCTTCTGTTCACCAAAATAAACCCCAATATTTACCCAGATTATTACACCGACTTTCACCCGTTTTTTTGTTGTTGTAATAAACACTGATAAGTTCCCGGGAAAAAGAAAAGAAAAACTGAGACATTGCACTGCTTGGATGAGACATTCACCCATCTTGCCAGTATGATCACAGTAGTTTATAGAAAAAAATTTTTTTTAAAAATGGGCATGAAGACAGGACTGCGTAACAATGATATTGATATTACAGTGTGAATACAAAATGCGAAAAAGCAAGTGAAAAAAAACAGAGATTAAACTCTACAGTGTGTTTAGCCCTTAAACTTGGACATGAAACCGAAAACAAACAAACAAAAAAAGAGAGTGAATTTCAGGTCATATATAAACAAACCGGAATACTTCCAGAATACGTCTCATTATGTTATCTTATACAGCGCTAATGGATGTTTTCTGTTCCCAGCGTGTCTGGTGGTGCCTTGAGGGCTCAATGATTTTTAGACACTACTTCAAAACCAGCATTGCCAATGCCAGTATTAACCCTGAAGAATTTGCAACAGCAATATTGTACACCAAAATCTATTGGTATTTTATTTATCACAATGAAATCACATTTTTTTCAAAACAACTGCAATTATTTATGTGTTATCCAAGGATAAGGCGCGTGCTAGATAATCCGCGACTTAAAGCATAAGATGTGAGTTAGCATTCACGCCTTAAAAATAACACGATGGATACATTAGCATCTGCTGAATATGCAAAACGAATGGTGATGTATTCAAATGAAGTGGCATGAGAGCACTAATGAGGCTAATGATTTTCAGTCGATATTTGCTAAACTGTGCTAACCATGAAGCACATCTTAAATCGCGTGCTAGATAGCACTGATGGAAAGCAGGTGTTACGAGCTGAGATCCATCTTAAAGCTGTCTGTCAGCACATGGTACAGGTATATGTGTGTACGATACTACACATCCGAAACTCTGTAAATAAGACTAATTTTAAAATAAATGCGTTTATATACTAAAACGCACATATATACAATGTTACATGGCGTGCAAAGCTTTTGTGGACACTGAAAAGCGCCACCTTCAACTACTCCTACAACAGTTTAGAGAATAATTCTAATCTTTTTCAATTAATATTTCCTGATAGTGCAGTTGCTCACACTTATGCCTATGGTGCGAAAGAAATGGTTTATATGGTGAATCATGGGCTGGCCCCATATTTTTGTCTCCTCCTCTTGGGAAAAATATGTAAAACTGACACCTCCCGACCAGAAAGGGTGCTGTGTAAGGCTGGTGTTATGCTTCCCCCTAGACAGGTCGACTCGAAGATAGGCAGAAACTGGAGGTCGGCCATCTTGATGGAAGCTCGTAGCGGCACGTATGCAAAACAACTCCCTTGTGATCAGCTACGGGGAAGGGAGTGAATGGAGAAACCCTGGTGCCGGGCTGATTGCAGGGAGGAGTTGCGTAGTGCAAAGGGGACGCAGCTACGTGAGTCCCTTGGGCTGAACACGTAACACGCGGCTGGAGACAATATTTTTGAATGGTGTTAAGGTTTTATTTTTGTTTTGTATTGCAGAGGAGGAGTAGGTCAGCATGAGCTGCCGCCACAGAGCCAGCACGAAAACCCTGAGCACTACCCTCACTGCACAGCACAGACATGCACCACGATTCCCCAGAGTTTTGAAGAGCACAATTTTGTGCACCGTGGAGTGGGACTGTGATAATTGAGTACCTATTGTTTGGGTTTGCAAGCCCGCCATGTCGTTCTCTGTCTCCGAGTCTTACTTCCGCATTCACCATCTTTGCCGGGGCCGCAACCCTTTCACAGGCTTATTTTGCAACACTGGCACAACATTCTTGTGTGACTAAGTATGCAGTGTATGTTTTGGAATGACATTTAGACTACGTGCCTATGTCAGATGTTTGGTGTCTTTGGACTTTCTTCAGATTCTGATCTTGATCTCTGAAAAATGTGGTTTATTGTGTACAGGTGCTGGAGTGATGCAGTGCATAATTAACAAACAGAGAGTTTTGTAATCCAGTTAGAAATGGTTTATTTTATAATCCAGGTCTGGTGACCAAATAATAATCCCCGGCAATACACAACAATGTGTAGTACACAGAGTAAATAATAACAGGGTTGCAGTCCCAAACAATAAACACAAATATCCGTCCCACAATATACTAACACGGTCACCAGTCCTGGGTGCATGCAGTAGTGCTCGTGGTGGGTGATACAGGTTTATAAGTGACAATAGTGCAGTGCTGTTCCGGGTTTTGTGCTGGCCCTTGGCGACAGCTCCAGAATGTGTTAGCCGTCTAATAATAACAAACAAGAATAACTATAGACAAAACAAACAAACACTCACAATACTTTATATTACTGGTTCTCTCACGGTTCCTTTCAGGTTCAATCTCATAAACCAAAGCAAAGGAACAGATTGCATCTCTCCGTCCCCTTTTATGCCGTCACACATGACCCCTTGGTAAATGAGTGCAGCCGCCCCTCCAATCTGCGACTGCCACATCGTTTCCCTTCTGGGTCGATGAGTTAATGCACCGGAGTTCTGCCCCCTTTCTGGCTGGCCGACTTCCCTTGAACCCTGGTAAAGAATAATCCAGTTGGAAAACGGTTTATTATTTGTTTAATCCAGGTCTGGTGACCAAATAATAATCCCCGGCAATACACAACAATGTGTAGTGCACGGGGTAAATAATAACGGGGTTGCAGTCCCAAACAATAAACACGCGTATCCTTCCCCACAATGTACTAACACGGTCACCAGTCCTGGGTGTGTGCAGTAGTGCTTGTGGTGGGTGATACAGGTTTATATGTGACAATAGTGCAGTGTTGTTCCAGGTTTTGTGCTGGCCCTTGGCGACTGCTCCGGACCATATTAGCCGTCTACTAATAACAAACAAGAACAATTATAGACAAAACAAACAAACAATCCTGGGTCCTCCTGGGTTATATCTCTTAACCAAAGCGAAGGAACACATCGCGTCTCTCCGTCCCCTTTTATGCCGTCACACATGACCCCTTTGGTAAATTAGTGCAGCCACCCCTCCAATCCACGACTGCCGCATTGTTTCCCTTCCGGGTCGATGAGTTAATGCACCGGAGTTCCGCCCCCTTTCTAGATGGCCGACTTCCCTTGGGAAAGAACTGTCGGGCCAGCCCGTCCAAGGTACTCTGCTCTCGCTGCTTAGCACCCTCACAGGTCGGGAGGGAGATTTACTACCAAGAATCATTGTACTTCTGTCACAATACATAAATCAATACGTAGACATTGATTTATTTATCTATCTTTATATTTAATCATTTCTTTTTCACTGTCAGATATAAATAAACTCTGTCATTTAATACTGTATGAAACAAAAATAAATACTCAGCAGTTCTTGTTCAATTGTATATTAGTGAAGATTTTTGTACATAAAGGTCGTCATGCTTTCATATATTTTTTCTTTCAAATTAAAAAAATAAATTGTAATGACCCGGACAGTTGCTTTGTTGCAGGACTTGTCTGATCAGTTTGTCTCGTCTGTCTTTTATGTTACATGTATTATAAGGGGAACAGGTCACGTCGTTACTTAGCATGGGAAGGGGGAGTTACTGAGTGAGTGGAGAGAATGTGTGTTGCTGTTTTCGGGGGTTGCATAATATATAATAAAGGGGGTGCATGAGCCTGGGGACTGGAGACAGTTCAGCGCTGAACTTGAATGAGAAACTGTGGGTGCGACTGAGTGAGCGTGTGAGCTGTGACCGGAGAGAATATGCAGTGAAAGTGCCAAGATTTAAACATAGGGTTACTATTTTGGCTTGTTATACACTAACTTGGCTTGTGTTTTTCATGCAAGTTCGATCCACTTTTTTTGTGTCTGAAAAACACAAGCCTAGTAGAAACAATTGGGGCAACCTTGACCCCCACCGCTTTTACAGTTGTGCCTATTTGCTTAGTGCTGGCCAAGGTTGCCCCAATTGTTTCTTCTAACTTAGCTTTTTTTATTCAAGTTAGAAGAAACAATTGGGGCAACGTTGGCCCCCATTGGTTTTATAGTTGTGCCTATTTGTTTTGTGCTGTGCAAAGTTGTGCCAATGGTTTCTTGAAACGTAGCTTGTGTTTTTGTTATCTTCACTTTAAATGGCTGGGCATTTTTCACATTTCCAATGTGTTTTTGTTTCAGATAGCATACTCACACAGACCTGAACAAGAGTCAATTTACAAACCGTTCTGGAGGAAACTATAAGCTCTACAAATAATTGAAAATAAATTGTTATTTAGGGATAGAGATTGATGTTCAACAATGATACAGTGTACACTTTGCTTTGTAATTCAGATTTACATTGGGCTTACCTTTGAAAAGTAGAAATAAAAACTTCAACAAGGAAAACATGCTTTCTGTACGGTGCAGAATAAAGTACGGTAGTAAAGTTGGACAGGTGACTTTACAACAGAATGGTTTGTTAAATTGACTTTTTCCTGTTCAGGTCTGTGTGTGCTATATCAAATGGGAAAAGCACACAACTTAAAAATGTGTTATTAGAGAAGATAATAAAAGGAAAGAAAATTCCATGTTAGACAGGGAAGAATAAACATGGATCACGCACAAGGTTTCCACTTCATGATACCTACTTTGAAATATTGCACTAAACCCGATGTCAATGTTGCTAGTGTGCCATTTTTGCCTGCTGTTCTTGTACCGAATTCCTTTTGGGTACGGATAACTACTTATGGGTGACGTATAGGGGTTCTCCCTGCATTTCTATTAACTTTGAAATGAGCAGCCCGAGGCGATTTATCCCCTGAAATACCCCAGGGCCCAGTAACTTATTCAATTTTAGTTACATTTGTGCATATTAAGCGAATAAGAAGCTGGGATGCGAATAAGAAGCTGGCTGAATAAGAAGCCAACTTCTGCATTGTATTAATGCGGTAATAAATATGTTGCAGACATGCTTTTAAATAAAATGACCAAACCATCCCCCTAATATAAACATGGTATTTGAGTAGAATTGGACACAGTTGTTTTTAGTTTTAAGTAGGATTTATAATTTAGTGTTTAAAGTTGTGGATGAACATACAATAAATACAATACATTCCTTGCAGTAAGTTAGCTTTCATTTCTCTTCAGGGACCGTCTTCAGTTTAACAATACAGTATTCAGTATTTCGATGCATATGTGCTACTTGCTGTACCTTTTTCTTTCAGAGCTTTTAATTTTATTAGTGCATATTTATGATTTTTAAATGTTTTGATATTACGCTTCTTGCAATATTGACTTAAAAATTAAACATTAGCCCACTTTAGTACTTCTGAAATATACAAAATAAACAAATTGGATGTTGTGATGATTTTATTTAAAAGCATATGTCTGCAATGCATTTATTTATTAATTTGTTACTTTTTAAAATTTTATTTCCTTTTCTTTTTATGAGTAGAAGAAATAAGATACTTACAAAAAAAGAAAACGCTATTAAATACAGTTTTGTTAAGTGCGATTAGCAGGTTGCCAAAGTTTTGATTTGGTCCAGGCCCTAGCCTCACTTTCACACGAAGGGGTGGTGAGATCTTCTTCTGGTGTTTGTTTTTATTCAGGTCGGCTTTGGGTAAAGTAAATTGTCTGCACAAGCTGAATAAGCTTGGCTTTCTAGAAATGGCAATGAACGGTCCTCAAGGCGATGGGGTTGACCCGAAAAATAATTTCAGAACGTATTAGACTAAAGCCGTCTACATCCAAAAAAAAAAACAATTTTCATTCATTTTCATTTTTGTACACTGCAGTTATACCTCCTTTCAAACCTATAACTCCCATCATTTGTTCAGATCATGTTTGTTTGTTTTATGTTGTCCTAATTAAACAAGCGATTGGTAAGACTGAATGGAAATAAGAATTTGCCCTTGTGTTTCATTTGCGTTTTGACTCATTTTTCCACTGGTTTGGTACAATTCTCGATTGTGTTTATATAGCATTTACTGACACAATTGAACCAGAAGTATTATTTTGGCGGATGAAACCACTTAAATGCTCATTACTTATTCATTTATAGCTGCAGAAATTTATGCATGAAATGTGATCCGCTGGTGGATAAAACGGAGGATCATGTTCGAAAATAGGCAGATATTTTCTAATGGATTAACAGGTGGAAAATTTCTACGGATTCTGCCATTTCCATCGAAAATGAAACTCCTTTCGAAACTCGGGCCCATTATGTCATCATTCACCATGTTAATATATTTATTACGTGGACCCCGTGCAACAGAGAAACAGACTTCAACAGAGAAATAGCCCTCGAGCTCTCTGCAGACCAGATGTTATTTTGTATGCATTTTTTACATTAAAAAAAAATCACATTTTTGATATCAACAGTTCTATTTTTTATATCAACAATTCTATTTTTTATATAAAAAATAGAACTGTTGATATAAAAAATGTGAGGATTAAATGTTAAAACGCCTTGCCATGAATTTGTGACCTCTATTTCAGCAGAGGAAGATTGGAGTTTAACAGATTCAGTTCTGTGGGAGCAGCCCAAGCACTTTTTCCCCCTCTTTTGGATGTTATATAGACTGTGTCTTTTCTGGGAATTCCGCAATAAAATGACTGTTATTTATCATTACAAGCCTCTTTATCATTTAGTCAATAAAGGGCCTCTCACTTTTTTTTCTTTCCACAGCGAGCTCCGAGTCAGATATCTGTATTAGTCTCCCGTGGCCTGGAGGCAAGAGATGTCAAAAGCTAAATCATGATCAGCCTTGGCTTTCTGGCTAAATTGTGTATGAAGGCCTGAGGCAAAAAGGTGCACATGTTCATTATTTGAAACAGAAAATAAGTTTTTGCTCACACTGAAGCATATAGTCTCCCTTTTAAAATAAGTAAACAAAAAAAAAAAAATTATATATATATATATATATATATATATATATATATATATATATATATATATATATATTTCTTGATACCTCATTTAGGGAGCATCGACATGATACCATGCACAGTATCATGACATTCAATACTATCGCGATTCTTTGGATCTTATGTCCATTACATGTTAAATGGCTGCCAAATTCGTTTTTTGTAAGTGCAAAGTGCATAAGAGGTTAATACACAGTTAATAATGCTACAGCACGGTGTTATGCTTGCTGTTTAAATATGTTTAAATATATATATATATATATATATATATATATATATATATATATATATATATATATATATTCGTTCATTTTTCAAAAAGTAATACACAACATTATATTGCGTGGTGTGTGTGTGCCTTTATTTTAAAACAAGACCTTACGATATGTAACACGTTAACATAGAAAAATGTCCCAGGAGTAAAGAATAAGTTGTGTAGGCCTTACTTTACCCCAGTTAATTAACTATAAAACAAAGGATGCCAAATAAATAGCAGTTGAATTAAATGTTTTTTTGTTTATTCCCCAACTAAATAGTACATAAATTTGACACTGAATTATATTTTATTTGTTTATTTTTTCATTCCTTGCAATTACCATTTCTTCACAGTAAACAGTGGCCATTGGCATGTTTTCATAAACAAGTAACATAAAGGTTTACTTGTGCTGTTTTGTAGCTGAACAAGCAAACGAAAATTTTAATTTTTTATGTTCTAAATTCTTTTTCATTACTGTTTTTTATTATGGTAAATTACCGTGCATAAAAACGGTAACCTTTTCACTTGTTAATGCACGTCTATTTTTGTTTTTCGCAGTTCTACATTTTTTGAATGCAGCGGTTCATTTTAACCATTTTTTACACAACAGTACTCACACACGTTTGGTCACCATCATAACTGTTGCATGAAACCGGACTGTAATAATCCAGCACCTCTGCACTTAAGCATCTGTAATTGTATATCAGCTGACCAGTGTTCCGCTGATATCCCATCACACCTTTCTTCTTAAAGACATACAGCCTCTATACATGAACCCCCAATATCTCTCACAAGCACCTAGGCACATATTTTTACCATATCACAACAAAAGTAATACGCTTTTTTTTTTGGTGCATATGTATAGCTATTGTGCACTATGTATCACCTTACAGTACAATAGTACAACAAAAAATGGACTCAATGATAATACCCCAAAATCGTAATATTTTTAATAAAGCAGCCCGCGCAAATCTAGTATTAGGTGGTGGATTGTGCCGATCGCCGGCTTATTTTGAAAACCCTGCATTAATTGTCACTATTTTTGCTTTGAAAATAATCAGCTATTTTGTTTAGCAGTCTAACGTTTTAGCCTCTCGAAGTGCTTTACACAGAAAACCCGCCCCTTCAGTTCTTTGAGTGATGTCATGTGGTTCCAAGATTTTTTTTTTTTTCATCCAGCAATGTGCAAGTGATCTAGTCTGCTAGAAGCGCAATCAATCCTTATTGTTAAAGACGGGCGGATCAGGGTTTTTCAGCCGGGGGGCGCCCTGGCCGGCTGATAAGGCCTGGGGTGCACCCTGTAAATGCTGTACAATTTTTTAGAAATTAACTAAGAAGTAATAACAGAATAAGGGATATCAACCAGGTTTTAAAAACATTGCACAATGTATTCCTCCTAAGCGAACCACCCAGCTAAGACACAGGAAACACCAACATGTCTCAATTATTATTTGTACAGAACAAAGTATACAACTAAGTGGAGTTGGTCACCATAGACATTACCAGAATTCTACTTTTAGATGTATTTCAATTACCATCAACCTGTCTGACTTAATTTAAACACTATAAAATATTTTGCCAAATATGTTTTGCAGAGCAATATAATTTAATCTAAAAGTAAATATATGTCGTTTTGAAACATTTTAAGCATAAACATTGTTGGAATACAGCATATACTGTATGGTTTTCAGCTGCTTGCAGAAAACTGTCCCTTTTCAATGCATGTTAGCTTTACAATTTGAACTGAATCCAATCTCAATTGCTTCTATAATCGTTTATTGGGTTAGGGCTGGTTGCACTGCATCTTGTCTGTTTTCAGACACAACCTCAATGAAACTTTGTAAATAGAATTACATTGTCAATGACGTGTCAGTAACACAGTGGGCAAAACAGATCAATAGCATGTTAATCAGGTGAGGAGGGGAAAAATACAAGAATTGTATCTGTGCAGGGGGTTGTCTCAGTTATTTTTTAAATAAATAATATATTACATATGGGCAGTGCCTGGCACAGTCTAACTGAAATAGCTGGTGTTTCAATTACATACATCCCCGCCATGGAAGCAGTCAGAAGATAGATTAAACACCCCCAACAAAAAATTAAACAAATAAATAAAACAAGGCTATTTGTAACAGACGCTATAGTCTCTTATCACAGAACTCAGTATACCACTCAATATGAACTGCGACCAGAGCTCCAGTCTCCCTTGAAATGTAAAAGAGAGAGTATCAGACCATTATTACAATTAAATAATAGGGCTGTCAGTTAATCGCAGATAACTTCTGTGATTAGCAGGTTCATGTTTTGGGAGATACTTTTTTTGGTTAAGGCCCGTTAATCGCACTCCTCTGTCTTGTCCCTCTTAGCATACTGTAATTCATTTCCTGCAGCACCATTTTAATACACTCGAGTGCATGCCAGGATTGAATGAGTGTAGTCATTGTTTGAAAATAAAATTAGTCACGGAACCGCATTGTGTAGCAAAGCCCTCAAATTAAAGGATGTGAATGGAAAGTTTATTTTAAAAAACTTTCTGACCTTTCATTGGCTAGAAAGCAGGTTACTTGTATCTACTGACAAAGTGAGTTCCAGTATGACAGAAGTGCATCTAGTCTGCTGTACCACATGCGTGCTGCTAAACATGCTTTCACTTCTCAAAATACACTCTAGTAGTTTTTCTACTACAGACAACAACAGTACAATAACAAAAGAAACACGTCAGTTTCGACAGAATACTCTTTTAGAAAATCAGGATCGCTGTAAACCCATGAATCAAGCGAAATACGATACTATAAATGTAACTACCGAGAGCTACCGACGGCAGACCCGTTGTAGCTTTGTTTTATTTCAATAACCACATTTATTTTAAACAATACTATTTACAATTATGGAGGATATAACCGTCAGCGAATGTTTTGTTTTATTTTGGCAATTTCAAGTTACAGTCATCTCCACGTATAGGAACACCTCCACACTGATTGGTTTATTCAATTGTTCCAAAACTGCCGTCATTTATCATTGGCTAGTTTTGCATTCTGATTTCCACGAGTGAACCTCATAGCTACAAAATGGCATGTAAACAAACACCGAAATGTGCTGCTGTTTCTCTTGCTGCACAAAGTTGAAAATTGTTTGAGCACTAGAAAAAACCTGAATCGGACACAGGTTGCCAAGCAATTTGGTGTTTCCCGTTCTGGTGAGTTCCTTCACAATTCTGTTAAATAATTTTATGCATGTCTTAAATATTTCTCCTGTATATGTATTCATAATGAATCTAGAGTGGCTGCTGCATTTTTTAACGTGTGTTGGGTTGCTGTGTTAATTTAGTATGACAGTTAGTTTATTCACGTTAATTTGTCTGTTACTTTATTATTATATTTTATTAACATACACTTGCCTATTGCTTTTCTCTTGCTTTCATTATGTTGATGCACGTGCGTCATGACAAGTAATAAATATTTATTTATTGATTGATTCATATTGGCTAAGAGAACACTTCACTTACTAGAGTTGCCAGCAACTTTATGGATTCCAGTACCAGTACCAGTACCAGTACCAAGCAAATAGTGCAGAATGCCAGTACCAAACACTTTAGCAAATAGTGCAGAATGCCAGTACCAAACACTTTAGCAAATAGTGCAGAATGCCAGTACCAAACACTTTAGCAAATAGTGCAGAATGCCAGTACCAAACACTTTAGCAAATAGTGCAGAATGCACACATGGGTTACTATATGTGTTCCATAGTAACTATGACCTTATTTGCACTCTACAAGGAGTTATTACCCAGTTTTGTAAGTTGATGTCATCCAACGTGGCCATCATGTTTTTTATTGTAGCAACTTCCCTTGAACAATGTTTAAAGACAACCACACAAGGATCATGTGTGCCATTGGGTTTGTTTCAATCGGACTAGCGGTTTGGGAGAAGATCTTTGTAGTTTGTGATTATGATGTCTGTACCCTGCACTTTTGATGTAATGCAGCATGGCCGCCATAACACATAACCTTTCAGCTTCTTACGAACACCAGTTAATCTTGGACTATCCCTCAACAACTATACCAACTTTCAGCAGTCTGCAATAAGTTGTTTTTGAAAGATGAATTTTTACATTTAGGCAAAATGTTTTTTTTTCAATCCAATATGGCGGCCAAACCATGTGACTTACGACATATGTTCTTTAGCATTTTCCATCTTCCCATAAGCATATACCAACCTACCAAATCTGGTGAGTTTTCAAGCACGTTTTGGCGGAAAGAAAGATAATAACAATAGGCTTCCCAGCCCTATGGGCAGTCTGAGCTGTGGCAGTCTAAGGGCCACAAGTCCAAGGGCAGTCTGAGCTGTGGCAGTCCGAGTGAGGACAGGTGTAGCGAGGATCTTTCCCAAATCCCTCCCAATGGCTACTAGAGGCCTCATTCCTACTTTGACACCTAATGTATGGCTCCCCTGGACAAAGTGGACTCACTCGTTCTCCACTCCCAGAATAAACACTGGTAAGTACCTGCTGCACACACCTTTACTAACTCCTTCTCCCCCTACGCTGTCTGCTACAAACTTGAAAATCTCCTTTTTCAATTGCTGTTCCCTGACTAACAAATCTCTGCTTCTCAGCGAACATTTATACTGATACCAATCTTGATCTTCTCTGTCTAGCTGAAACCTGACACTGTAAACGACATGCACTTGCTGCATCTAGCCACCTCAACGGGCTATTTCCGCTTTGACCAACCTCGCCTTACTGGCCGGGGGCACTGCTGTTATTGCAAATTCTGTGCTTGCTTCCTCAGTTCTTTCTTTGCCTGCCTTTTCTTCATTTGAGCATCTCACCATCAAGCTCCCCTCTCCCATGTCCCTAACCCTTGCTGTTATCTACCGTCCAATCTCTCCATCTCAGATATCTCTTTCTCTGACCACTTCTTAATCACTGCTAATATTAATCTCCCTGCTCCTTCCTCCACTACTGATACTATTATCTCCTTCCGTCCCAAGAATCTGCTGGATCCTCTGAAACTCTCGGAATGTGTCGCTTCATCCCCTCTAACTGGTACTCTCCCGTTCTCAGTTGACGATTTGGTGACTCTCTACAATGCCACCCTTACTCATATCATCGACGCTGTTGCCCCGTTTACAACCAGAACCGTCAAGAAAGATTGAAAACTGCCCATGGTACACCCTCGAACTTCGAGTGCTTAACCCTTTGCGGTCCATTTATTAATTCTGCGTCAGGCTCGCCAGGTCTAATTAATTTTTCACGCCGCAGTTAATTTTAGACGCTGTTTAAAAGTATTTTTTTCACAGTCAAACGGGTTTAAATGGCCCTGCATATCAACAAAGCACTCACTAGGGATCTCCAGCCCTGCCCCACCTTTTGTTTGCTATCGCTTTCACATATGCTACCAAATAAAAAATAATAATAATAATAGTCGCACATACCGATCAATCGTCTCCTGATGACTCGTTTTATCACCAAACTCCTCAATAATGCAATCCAATTCATTATTTTATTGCTATAACATCTCAAAAAGCTCTGCAAATGTCCGTGATAGTCTCTGTGCGCTGATACTGTACTCCCAGCTTGTTTCCATACGCCGCCCCATCTGATGCCAATGGGGTACTATGACTATTCATGAGATACGCTTTTTTTTTTTTTTTTATAGGCTTGTCTCGCTCCTTTTCGCTCCCACTCGGCCATTGAATGGTTTTCTCGCTTTTTCCATTGAAAACCGACTTTTTGCGTTTATGCTTTTAAAATGATGTCGGACAGGGTCCGACAAAGGACCTGACGGGAATAATTGCAATGTCGGACCCAGTCCGACAAAGGACCGCAAAGGGTTAAGTCTGCCTGCCATAAGCTTAAGTGCAAGTGGAGGTTGTCTGGACTAACGGTTCACAGAGAGATCTAGACCGACCATCTCGCGATGCTGGTGCTCCCCGTGCTTCTCCTCCTTGACCTAACAGCCTCTTTTGACACCATAGATCATGGCATTCTTCTTGACCGCCTTCAGAAGTATGCTGGGATCTCTGGAACCTGTCTCTCCTGGATGTCCTCTAACCTATCCGGACGCATGCAGTCTGTTTTCTATGCTGGATGCAGTGGTGTTGCAAACCCGGTCACTTGTGGTGTCCCCCAAGGATCTGTTCTTGGGCCCCTTCTCTTCAATATCTACATGCTTCCCTTGGATCACCTCATCCACCAACACAGTCTCATGTTTCACTCCTATGCTGACAACACCCAGCTCTACTTAAAACTCGACCCTGGAAGCCCCTCTGCCATGGTCCGGCTCTCTGCTTGCATTCAAGACATTGAGGCCTGGATGTCTGCCAATTTTCTTCAGCTGAACACTAGCAAATCTGAACTAGTAGGATCTAAAACTTAACTTGAGAATCTCAATATAGCTGCCCTGAACCTCAGAAACGGTCTGCTCCTGCCTTCCCCCACAGTACAAAACCTTGGTGTACTTCTTGACAGCAACCTCTCCTTTGATGCCCACATCTCCTCTGTGGTCAAATTTTCCTTCTACCACCTTCGAAACATCTCAAAAGTCTGTCCTTACCTTTCCCTCCCGGATGCGGAGATACTTTGTCATGCGTCAACAATGATACAAAGCCGTAAGCTTTTGGAAGTTAATTTAAATGTATAGGCTTTAATCAAAGTGTATCATCATAAGTGACATGTTGTTAATAGTAGGGTAATTTTTTTAGGTTGTGTTAGTGTCATTCAAAATAAAATAAACAAAGTTATCCATTATGTGTTTAATAATTCTGATTATGTGTATAACACATGTTTAAATGGTAATAGCTGATTTATTTTTTTATCTGGCTTTTTTGTAACTTTCAATGTGATTCGTGGGGCAGGAGCTAGGGCTCCAAGTGGTTAACAACACATTTCTTTCTGAATGGAAAAAGCAACAATTCTGCTGCATTATGACCCACATTATTTCTGTTTGATGTTATTATTCAATCAAATCAAACACACCACTTCATTAGCAAAACTTTCAAAATATTGTGTTACTGTAGCATTCTATATTTTACTAACTTTAGGTACTAATTCCTAAACTTTTATATTGGTAAAAATAACAGTGAAAGATATACGTTTGGATTGTTTTGCAATGTGAAAACCATTTAATTAAGTAGTCACATCCAATTCACAAACTCGTTTACATAGAATTTACATTTGTTAATATAAAAGTAAACAGTATCCATTTGCTTCATTGGCCGTGTGGGTTTTCAGAGATTGTTTTCATATCAGCATTACAGGAAAAGAAAAAAAATATTATTATTATTATTATTATTATTATTATTTGAAGATTTAACACCTGGTTAAATATATGTAGTCAGTTGTAGAATGTGTCATTGTGTCAACACATAAAGTGAGCAGCCTTTTTTAAAGCTACTATGGAACTAAGGAGAAAAACATTTCTGAAAGTGGTGAGAAGACACAGAGAAGTGACACCTTAAGTTTAAGATGCAATCAGGCTTTCAAAATGACAATATCGTGTGCTCGTCGTCTTTCATTATAACTGATTATTGATAATATTTCAAGTCACTGTAGCATTTAAAACAATAAATATTACAAATGCACTTAAACCTTTATTACAAAAAGATAATTATTTAGACTGATTTTGTTACACTAAATATATTGAATAATTGCTTCTAAATAGAATCTGAAGCACTGTCAGTTACATATTTCAGTTAGGAATGCAATTCACAAATAGTTCATTCAGACAGACAAATCCATTTCTATAATGTCACGAAAAATGTCACATTTTTTTCAGATGAGGCTAGCAAGACGCAGAAGTCTGCGTGGTAAAAAATAAAATAAAACAGACAAACAAACAAAAAAACACTCACCATATGCAGCTGCTCCAAAAAGCCATTGAAGCAGCATTGTTTAAGTGTCTCTGACCTTCCTACTCAACCAGCAATACATTGCAATTACAGTGAAGAGGACAGTGCTGGCAGAAGTAACTGAACTATAGCCAAACATCTGACATTATGGGCTCTTCACAATAAAATAGGGTTTTATTGGCAATATTTCATTCTTCAATGCACATCTTTTATTCTACATGTTATTATGTATACATGAGAATGGCCTTAAATCTTCCTTCTTTGGATTTGGCCACCGCCTTTAAAAGGTATCATCAACTCACTATAAGATGGGGGGAGGGTCAGCTTGATAAATTATTCTACCTTCACTTTCTGTCATTACCACCACGAGTCATTGGCAAACAGTTAAAGCTGAGAAATCACCTTCAATTATTTCCCCGTGCACCTCAGTGTTCAAGGCCTGTTCATTCCAATAGTGGTCTAATGGTCCAAATCACAATAACAGATGACACCTTCAGTACATCAATTCAATCAATACAAGCAAATAAAACTAATGCCATTCTTTATTTTTTCTTTATTCATCGCTGTTTACATTTTGCAGGGGCCTTTATGTGTTGTTAGGGGAAAGGACAATAAGTGTGTTTACATGAACATAAGAATTCTGATATTTTTTGGAATATATCATTTTCCAAAAAGTAATTCCAATATCAAAAGTCATGTAAACACAGTCTCCATCAAATGTATCAGAAAATTCCGAATGTGAGTTTTCATAAAACACCACCTAGAATATTCTAATAGTATTCCGCAGACTAACATTGATGTCATGTAAACTTGTTCTGATAATGTACTGCACATGTGCAAACTTTGACATAATTCCCGCACACATGATTATTAAAGCAACCATATTCCTATTTCTCTTTGAAAAAAAAAAAGAAAACTGTGGCAATAATGATTAAAGTTTTTGGAGACACAGAGACTAGACTTCAGTACCTGAACAATGGGAGATGGGAGAACGAGTTTTGTTTTGTTACATTCCCATTTCAACATTCGTTTTCTGAAAACTTGATCTCATGTAAATGTACTGAATGAAGCGCTAGAAAGACTATTTTGTCTAGTTAAGTTATCTGAGTGGCTTGCTACCTCCTTGGTTGGCTGAATTGTTGAGATTTGCTAAACTGACAGTGTTAAGTAAAACACAGAGTTTCACCAGAAACTTTACACATGCGCCACTTAAAGTGCAGGCTCATTTATGCCTGAGGTATACAAAAAGTTTACATCTCATTGAATATGATGTATGCTCAAATTATGCCAGACTAACAAAACATACGATGCCTGTGAAAACATCCAAATTGAATTGTATATTAAGATTGGTTAGAAACTTGACTGCAAATTGATGTTCACACAGTTTACATGCACCATAAACCAAATAAACACATTTTTTTCTTAAGTGCTTTTGATAAACAAGGTGCTTTTAGCACATTTGTAAACACGTCCCAGCTTTACTTTGTAAACATGACCCAGCTTATAAAATAATATCCAAATAAATAAACCATTTCAAATATCGAGACTCTAGTCATTTTTTTTTCTTATTTGCGGGTGATATTTGCTGCAGGGGTTCAATTATTAAAAACCTGGAGTTTTTATGAAAACACATCTATTGTCCTCTGTTCCTAGCAAGGCCGATTAAAAAGCTACTTATGGGCCATCAATACCTCACAGATTGGAATTTGAAGGTCTACCAGTTTACTAATATGGCATTTCTTGGTTTGTTGCAGACATTTATATCAAGCAGGCAATCATCACCCTCACACTTCTGTTCCAGCCCTGTTCCATTTCATGATCCCAAGAGGTTCCTGTGCTAAGACCAATGGATAACACAAATCAGTAAAGGGAATTCTGATATGCCTGTATGTGTGAATGTCAAGAATGCAATTCCATTGACAGGTTACTGTATGTGTGAGGCACATTTGAAGTGAAGAGAGAGAAAATACATGATAGATAGCAAATAGAAACTATTAAATACCCATGCTTCTATTTGGGGAGAAAATGTGAAATAAGCATTTGTTAAACACAGTACAGTATTAAATATTGGTAGGTTAACAGTAACTGTTAAGCTACCAATATTTAACACTGTGTTTAATGGTGTTAACAACTATTGTATAGCCTTACTGAATTGAATCATGACTACGACTAAATTTATGTTCTTTTGTGCAACAATAAATAAATAAATAAACTACTATATTTAGGGGTGTACACAAAGCTGAGTCCCAACCATACGTATATATAATTTTAAGGCATCCGTTAAACAAAAATCTAAGATCTTTGCTAAACCTATGCAATTAGGACCTGCAGCTTACTTGGTTTTACAATGTTCCTTCTGCACTTTAACCTGAATGAAATAATTGATTTAGATATTGCATTTGGTTTGCAAGAAAACCATTAAAGTAAAAAATGTACTATTCCTATAAAGCCACTTTGCCACTTCACATTGTAGAAAAAAAAAACAGAAACTGCACCAGACAATGGGTAACAAGATTAACAGGAAGCTTCAAGATGAAAGATGAGCATATTGAGAAGGAAAGGCTATAAAACGTTATAGGTCTCAGATAGAGCATTTTCTCATGCCAGATTTCTGTGGTGAATAGCTTTTTCAATAAAGGCATCAGCAGCATAATGCAGACAGCTGACTTTGTAGCAGCCCTTTAAATGCATTAAAATATCATGATATAAAAATACATAAAACCATAATAAAGTTTTGAACGACATCTCAAGTTTTCAAATTCCCATGTTATGCCATATTGTTTCCTATGTGTGGCAGTGATTTTGCCTCAGGTTTCCTAATTATCTAGTGCTTACAACACAAAAAAAAATAATAAAAACAATCATGGATGTCCTTCCCACTTAGGCTTAGCTCCTAAAATTGCCATTAAATACAACACACTTAATTTTGATTTTTTTCCATGTATAGCTTTAATACATGCACTATGCCAAACACCCCTAGGCATTGGCAGGATTACAGGGGGGCAAGGGGGGACAGTTGCCCCCCCCCCCCCCCGACCCTCCCCTACCCCAACAAACACTTTTTACACGATTTACAAGTACGGTAAGGGAAAAAATATTTTATTTGAGCAATAAAAGTGTTATATAACTGTGATGACGTTGTGACTAAAAATGCTAGTAAATCTGCGTGATACAGTGTAGTACACATGATTGATATTTACAATAATTAAGTCATCCCCCCTTTGGTCCCAAATCCCGCCCATGCACCCAAGGTGTAGCTAATGTTTGCAATGGAACCCAATTTAAAATCGGTCTTATTTGTGGACTCTTTTAAGGCCGGCGCAGCTGTTCTGCCACTTCAGAAATCTAATTTTATTACCACAGACTTCATTTACAAATGAGCCCCACCTACAATTTGCCCATGCATATAATTAAGGCTTGACACGCCTTAAAATGCATGGCTAATGAGCAACTGAGCTCACAGGGCCTTAACTTGACAAAGGTGTCATGATACATACGAGGCAATTTTAAGGCCGGTGTGGTGTGGCCTTTTTGCTTTGCATTCAGCACAAAAATGCAATGTGCAAAAGAAAATGATAACCATACAATTATGTATAGCAATCAGTAACATTATAGAATGAACAATATAGTTGTGAAAATGAATTACAGATAAAAGTAAATTTTGGGTTTCCTCTATCAAAGTTATATGGAATGCGTGGGGGGGATTTTAGACTAGGAGGTAAAGGTTTTAAACAAAAAGTTTTTTTTATGATGCATTTGCTACTTCATCTTTAATTAAAGATTTAGATGGAAGTTGTAAAAATCACTCTGTGGCAACAAACCTCAATTTATTTACTCTTTCATTAAAAAAAACAATATAGAGATAATGGATGCTAGATTACATTATTCTTTTATATTTCCTCCAGAGATTTCTTGATGGTACTTTCTATAGTAATTAGTGGTGCAAGTTTTGGCAAAGCACACTTAACATGGTTAAACACTTAACTGGCACCCTTGCTTTGCGTTTGAGCTCTAATCCTGGGCTTTTCCTATTTCATCGTTCCATGTGGAGTTACGAAATCACCATAAAGGTGTATCAGGTCACAGGTGATCCGGGTTATGCTTGTGGGTATAAGTTAACAGTTAACACACTGGCCACTTATTTTACCACCAGTAAAAGTGCTTTATAAACTCTTTCATCTGTTTAATGCTGCTATGAAAGGAGGCTTTAGAATCAACTGGAATATAGAAGTCACCAGACCAATTAGATACACACACATTTTTGTTTTGATGGTTCCTATTTGTATTGTAAGGGCCTTGATTAGGCTTAAAATGTTTAAAGTGAATAATAATTATTTGTCAAAAGTTTCACTTTTTGCTTGTTTGTTTAAAAAACAAAAACTACAGTACTTCTAAAACTAAAAGATAATAAGAACAAATTTGTAGATTAAAAATTAAAATTTCAAAACAAACTTTAAAGTATTTCTGCTACAAAATACTATTTGATGTAAAAAAAAATTGACCAACATTAATACAGTATTGTCTACCCTGCATCAACTTGTTCACTTTCATGCAATTCCACCCGATCCTCACACAATAATTGTGCCATGCATTACTTTTTTTGGGTGGACCAGTTTCATCCATTACCAACCAGTTCAATCAATGGGAGCCATTCTCACACGGGAATGGATGCTTTCTAAGTCACAGCTAGCCCTGATAGAAAAATAAATTAGCAACAGAAGAGAGAAGTGCGCTAGATGTTGCTATGCGCCAATCACAGTGCTATCCCTCTTGGTGATAGGCTACCATACAGGAATGATAGGTTCATTGTCCCACTGCTGTTTGCCTATAACCTGATGAATCCTTCACAATTTTACTATCCTCGTCCCGTAGCACCGTGAGACTGCAATGTTGGCCATCAAGATAACTTGTTTGTGCTCTGTGCTCCCTGTTGGGGCTCCAATGTATTACCTGGATCTAATTATCTCATCTACGTTCTGACAGAGTGGGGCCTTCTGTAGAGCACTCTCCATCACCGAAACCTCACCCAGGCCTCCAATGTTTTAAATTGTTTAAAAACACTAGGGAAAATACAGTGCACAAGGCTATATTCTGGTCCTGTCTAAAAGCCTTGATATATCCTCGGACCTGCTGTTCACTGGGTGAACAAGTTGGAGCAAATCAAGTATTGACCTAAAGCATTTATAAGCTGTAGAACATTATATTCTCATCAGAGCCACAGGGGCAGTAAACTATGGCTTCTTTGCCATAAAACATGGCTTTGGTTATGCACCATGCTGTAAGAAATGTACCTAAACAATAATACATCATTTGTGGCGCTTGTCGCTTTCTTTATTGAAAGGGAAAACAAAGATTTGAGTCTGCAAAATCATTACTTTTTTTAGCAATTTTTCAAAACCAACAGCAACAACAAAAAAAGCTTCATTTTGGGTGCTGGGTACAGGGAAGGGACATGGCACTACAATAGAAATGATGTATGACAGATTGACACTTTTAATTTCCTTTAAGCAAAAGTGAGACCCAAGCCATTTTTTCCCTTTTGTTTTTGAAAGTTACTTTGTTGTGACTAGGCTGTTTTATTTGTTACAAAGAAAATACGTCTGTTCCCCCTTAATATAAACTTTCTTGATTTACATGAATAATGAATTAGTAGAAGGAGCTATTATAGAATGTTTTCTTCTCATGATTCCCTGTACTGTTCTGTAGTTTGCGAATAAAAATATATCCAAAGAAGTGACTGTGTATAAAATATCATCTACATATCTAACTTTCTATCTGAGGAGAACTCAAAAATAGCAATATTGATTTAAGGAGGCTGTGTGGTCAAGTGGTTAAAGAAACGGGCTTGTAACCAGGAGGTCCCCGGTTCAAATCCCACCTCGGCCACTGACTCATTGTGTGACCCTGAGCAAGTCACTTAACCTCCTTGTGCTCCGTCTTTCGGGTGAGACGTAATTGTAAGTGACTCTGCAGCTGATGCATAGTTCACACACCCTAGTCTCTGTAAGTCGCCTTGGATAAAGGTGTCTGCTAAATAAACAAATAATAAAAGGATTTGTTTTCCTACCATATTCAATGATATGCAGAAAACATAATTTAAAACTAGCAAATTCCTTGGACAGAAAACACCTCCATACTGATTTGTATCCAATTGGCTTCAGATAAAAATATTGACGTTGACTTTCGTTAAACAGTGTAGTGTGTTTTTTTTTCTGGGTGCTAATACAGTGTTGGAGTCGAGACCACCGTATCTGAGTCAAGAACAAGACCAGGGCTGTCCGAGTCCAAGACCGAGTCCGAGTCTAGTCCTCGAGCCCAGCAAAAATGTAACTGCTGGATATTTGGATAGTAATAATAATAATAATACTACTAATAATAATCAGTGATGGCTGGTGAACTTTGAGAGGGGTGGGTCGTCGGAGAACCAACTCTTATTTTATCCTCCAACCATAACCCCCCATATTTCACCTGTCCCACGTACACGTATAGAGCATACTGTAGTAATGACATTAAAACATGTTTCACCTATTTTAAAATGGGCTTGATTGTTTGGAATATCATTCGAAGTCATGACAGCTATACACTTTCGTAACTGTCACGGGTGCCCCAGAGCTCATTGAAAACTTGCATTGCTTCTACCCGCTGAGATCAGAAATCACTATTGCGCTTGTGCTCCAGGGGTGAAAGACTTCAGCGCCCCAGAACCAATTGAAAATGAGAAATGTAAGAACATAGCTCCTTACACACACACACAATTTTAATTGCAATTTACAAATGAGAGGAGGCCATTCGGCCCATCTTACTCATTTGGTTGTTAGTAGCTTATTGATCCCAGAATCTCATCTAGCTGCTTCTTGAAGGATCCCAGGGTGTCAGCTTCAACAACATTACCGGGGAGTTGGTTCCGGACCCTCACAATTCTCTGTGTAAAAAAGTGCCTTCTATTTTCTGTTCTGAATGTCCCTTTATCTAATCTCCATTTGTGACCCCTGGTCCTTGTTTCTTTTTTCAGGTCGAAAAAGTCCTCTGGGTCGGCATTGTCAATACCTTTTAGAATTTTGAATGCTTGAATCAGATCACCGCGTAGTCTTCTTTGTTCAAGACTGAACAGATTCAATTCTTTGAGCCTGTCTGCATACAACATTCCTTTTAAACCCGGGATAATTCTGGTTGCTCTAATTTGCACTCTTTCTAGAGCAGCAATATACTTTTTGTAACGAGGTGACCAGAACTGAACACAATATTCTAGATGAGGTCTTACTAATGCTTTGTAAAGTTTTAACATTACTTCCCTTGATTTAAATTCAACACTTTTCACAATATATCCAAGCATCTTGTTGGCCTTTTTTATAGCTTCCCCACATTGTCTAGATGAAGACATTTCCGAGTCAACATAAACTCCTTGGTCTTTTTCATAGATTCCTTCTTCAATTTCAGTATCTCCCACATGATATTTATAATGCACATTTTTATTGCCTGTGTGCAGTACTTGACAGTTTTCTCTATTAAATGTTATTTGCCATGTGTCTGCCCAGTTCTGAATGCTGTCTAGATCATTTTGAATGACTTTTGCTGCTGCAACAGTAGATTAGGAATAGAAGAGGACCTAATACTGATCCCTGTGGTACACCACTGGTTACCTCGCTCCATTTTGAGGTTTCTCCTCTAATCAGTACTTTCTGTTTTCTACATGTTAACCACTCCCTAATCCATGTGCATAAATTTCCTTGAATCCCTACTGCGTTCAGTTTGAGAATTCATCTTTTATGCGGGACTTTGTCAAAAGCTTTCTGGAAATCTCAATAAACCACGTTGTATGCTTTGCAATTATCCATTGTCGATATTGCATCCTCAAAAAAATCAAGCAGGTTAGTTAGACATGATCGACCTTTCCTAAAACCATGCTGACTGTCTCCCAGGATACTGTTACCATATAGGTAATTTTCCATGTTGGATCTTATTATAGTTTCCATAAGTTTACATATAATAGAAGTCAGGCTTGCTGGTTCGGTTTTGTCTCCCTTTTTGTGGATTGGTATTACGCTTGCGGTTCTCCAATCTGTCAGTACAACCCCTGTCTCAAGAGACTGTTGCATGATCTTGGTTAGCGGTTTGTAAATAACTTCTTTCATTTCTTTGAATACTATTGGGAGGATCTCTGTTATGCTAAAGTTATTTAAAACTGGATAGGAACAGGTTGACATGTGAGGCATGTTGTCCGTATCCTCCTTTGTAAAAACCTGTGAAAAGTAATCATTTAATATATTTGCTATTTTTTTTTCTTCGTCTATGATTTTGCCATTTGTATCTCTTAGACATTTAACCTCCTCTTTGAATGTTCTCTTGCTGTTATAATAGCGGAAAAACATTTTGGAATTGGTTTTTAAAATCACTTCAAATGAGACCATGTTGTGATCTGAGTTTGCCAATGGCTCTCTGACCTCTGTTTTAGTTATTAAGTCTTCGTTATTTGTAAAGACTAAATCAAGGCATGCCTCCCCTCTAGTCGGTGTCTTGACAAATTGCGTTAGGAAGCAGTCATTTGTCAATTCCACCATTTCAATTTCGTCCCTTGTGCTCCCCACCAGGTTTTCCCATTTTATATGGGGGAAGTTGAAATCCCCCATTAGTATGGCTTCTCCTTTGCTACACGCATTTCTAATGTCATTGTATAACAGATTATTTCACTCGGTATCTGAATTTGGCGGTCTATAGCATGCTCCTATTATTATGCCCTTTAGTTGTATATATATATATATATATATATATATATATATATATATATATATATATATATATATATATATATAAAAGTTAACTTGCTGTGTTGAAGTGAGGATGTCCACATTAGGATTCTGGCAATGTAGAACTCTGCATGCATTTTAAATCCAACAATTGTGAGAAGTAACAGATTTAATTTCACGCCAATTACCGCCTGTGTATCTATCACACTACAGTAAATGTTTTTTTTTTTTTCTGCCCACCCAATCGTATGACTATAGCGTACTGTAGTAATTCATTTCAGTATACAAGAAGTTACTAAATTTTCACCTAAGATTAAACATTCATCACGCTACTGTGATTAAGGTTTGATAATTATGTAGCTATAATAATCATACTAATAAGTAGGCAGTCGTTGTACTAAAAAAACTTGTATGTTTATTAGTAGGAGCATAACTGTACAACAGTTTTATACTTCCAATAACTTTTTTGGTTCATCCCTGAATAAAACCGTAATGCCATGTTGCTGGTTTGTTTGGGTTTGTGGTCATTAATACCATTGCTTAGCAAATGACGCATTGACGCAAATTACATGTATTACGTTGTGCACAAAATTGATGATTGGTCAGTTGCAATGACTTTGCACACTGCCTGCCTTCTGAAAGCTGTTATCTTTATGTAGAAAGAGAGTAGTGAATGATTGACCTTATTTAAAATATGTTGCCAAATCTCACGTTTATCGGTTTAAAAAAAATTAAAAAACACATTTTTTAAATACTGTAGGTCTTCAGGGTGTTTTTCGGTTATTATTGGTTAAAACATCAAGCCCTAAATATACAGTCCTGTATGTGGTAGAACCTTTTTGAAACATCTTATTGGCACAAGTATTCTAAAGTTGTGTATGCCATTGGTATCTCAAGATACTGTTACAATTTGATTTAAATAGATTTAAAAAAAATGTATCTCTGTTAAGGTATGATTTTTACATTTACTTTCATATTGGGGGATTTTTGTCAAATGAAAATTTGTATCTAACGCTTAATAACATACTGTTGGCTTGGCAGATTGATTATTAAGAAATGCACAAACCATAAGTCACAGGAGGAACCCATTAAAAATCAAAGCTATATTTAATTCTTGCTCCTCCAACACTGTCCTCCACACAGCAGCACAAGGAAGAACAGCTACCTCCAAAAGGACACAGGTGACCAAACTTATAACAAGATGCATCAAAGTCAACCACACTATGACAAATTCGGGTGAGACTCACCAAGAAGAGACATATTGATTTTAAATGATTAATAAGGAGAACATAATTGTATTGCATTAAGATGGATGGGATTTCATTTAGTGTGTCTTCTCTTTTTCACTTCAGTGGGAGAAGGCAATCAAATCATCAACTGTGGCACCTTGTGTTAGCCTGCCATGGCAACAAGGTCATTGATTGAGTGGGTGGTTTCAGGGAGCCCTGGCCAGTCCCTGGTGAATGCTCTACCTCAGACTGCAGAGCTGGAGAAGAAAGCAATAGTCAACAGTATTTCATTTGCCACATTGCTCAAAGTAGCCATATCTTACTTTTTTTAAATATACACAGAGATGGAAATGTTGTCGGGGGGGTGGGGTGCTGCAGACCCCTTACATACAGTTTATTAACAACAGTTTTCAGTCTCTTGGAAACACTATTTGTTCTATTACAATGACCTACTGAGGCTGTTTAATGATCTAATCCCACTGCCCTAAAACTTAATTAGGGGTCAATAAATCACACCCAGGGGAAACCACCAGCAGGATTAATAAACAAGGTGGCAATCTTACGATCTGCCACGGTTTTGATAATTAAAATATACTGCACCTTTTATTGTACAGTTTGTTTTATTGTTCACCATTTTAGATTTTTCAAATAGCCAGAGGTGAACTGAAATTTTGTTTTAAACTGGTCTATGGCACATTTATGATCTTGCCCTGTGTTGTACTGTGATAAGGTAATTGGCACAAGTCTGGATTTGAGCATGCAAGCACACTTTTATTGTCACACTTTTTCATATTAAAACTATGAAGAAAACATTGCCATACAGCAGGCAACCTAAACAAATGTGTGTCGCTGTTGTCTGAACCAAGATATGCCCCAACTGTTTTCTCTAAACACTGTCCTTGGCCTTTTATCCAAGGTTGCTCAGCTAATCAGGTCATTAATTGGCTAATTGCCAATTGGGTGAGAGCCAAATGACTCTCACCTTTCATACACATTCTCAGAATTCTATTAATGCCTTGTTAAGGCACAGTCTTGAATAGTGCCCTGGACAGATTCCACCTGAATGAGATAGGGAAGCTGATTTTTCTTAATTCGGTAGGGTATTAACCCCGTACCTGACATTTAAAACATACACTTTTTAAAACTGTATTCCTTCGAATTTAAGATGTACTTTTTAAACCATGTTTTCCTTCTCAAAAATTTGACTGTGTCTGTAGTGCTGCGTGTATTAAAATTGCCAACAAAAGACGTGACTGCCCGAGTCATGTCTGACCGCCGAGAAAAGATGAACAAAAACGTCACTCTCCTAATACACAAACAGCAACATGGCTGACTGTCGAGAAAAGATGAACAAAAACGTCACTCTCCTAATACACAAACAGCAACATGGCTGACTGTCGAGAAAAGATGAACAAAAATGTCACTCTCCTAATACACAAACAGCAACATGGCTGACTGTCGAGAAAAGATGAACAAAAATGTCACTCTCCTAATACACAAACAGCAACATGGCTGACTGTCGAGAAAAGATGAACAAAAATGTCACTCTCCTAATACACAAACAGCAACATGGCTGACTGTCGAGAAAAGATGAACAAAAATGTCACTGCCCGATCTCGAATCATCCATGACATAGAAGCAGCCATTTTCAAAGAAGTGTCAGTAGTTTCCTGAGGAATTCGAAGGAATACAGTACACTGGTGTATTTTAAGGTAGGGATGAGCAATGCTGGTTCTCTGGGGATATTCTGCACCCAGTTCTTTGGCTTCTTCAGCCAAAGTGGTTCTAACTTCAATGGCAAGGAAGCAGAGAGAACAAAGGGTGAGGTAGGGGGATATCGGAGTGAGGCCTGCCCTCCTTCCAATTTGCAAGAAAGTGTGGGACAATGTGCTTATAAATTGATCAATCTGGTGCATTCTTGGAACCATGTCATATTGATTATCCTCATGTAATACATACATTTTGTGAAGCTTGTTATTACAAAGATAGTTAAGTATTCCTATTAAACTCAGTTATTGGAGGGTTGCAGTGTCTTTTGGCTTTCGTTCTACCCAAGCTCTCAGTTACTTAATTGGTCTAATTGTTTGATTAATTTGACAAATTTAACATTTCTCCCCATGTCTCAAAATGTTTTACAGGTACTGTACCTTAAATCAAGCGCATTTATTAAATTGTCAACTGGCAAAGACCTTGAAAAAATATTAAACATGTCCAATTGAACAAATAATTAAATCAATTAAGTTAATTGAGAGCTTAAGTTGGAATGAAAACCAGAAGACGCGGCCCTCGAAAACTGGTGTTTGACACCCCTTCACTAATATCATAATATATATTAACAACTAACAATAGCATTATTCTACTGTATGTGTAGCAGGCTACATTGATACTTCTAGGATATAATTACATTGAATTAAAAAATAACTGTATAAAAAATGTAATTAAATCAGGCACTCACAGTGATTTTAACCAGAAACATGGCATCATAAACTATTTCTTGTTGTCCTTGTTCCTTATAATGAATCAAGCATTTATACTATACATATCACATGTTAAGGTTTATACATGATTTGATAAAATATATCTGAAGTCCAACCCATTCCTTATTTAGGATTCCATTTGATGTATAGTGTGTACTAATTATATAAATGGCCCCAAAGATCTCCATTAAATATATAAATGGCCAATTAATTGGTTGCAAATGCCTAACTAGAGTTTAAACACACTTAAACTGTAGCATTTCTCAATGGAACACAGAAGAAATCTATAGAACATAGTAAAGATATCAAGAGAGTATTCTATTTTAATGATTTAAAGGATGGTGCTACTTAGACCCACCATCATTTTCATTAAGCATTCCATGTTTTTAGTAAACTGATTTATCACGAAATGAATGCACTGAAGCCATTCATGAGAAAGTTGGTATTTAATAGATTGCATAAAAATCATCACAATCATTTTTTTCAAACTGCATACCTCATGATTACTTTCATGAAACATTTAATTTTCAAAGGCCTATTTCCATCAACAGGTATCTACACCCCCTGTTTTATACAAATTGATTTAGAGCTGGGAATAAGAAAAATGCAAAGAATATAATACTGTACAAATTCTTGCTGTTTCCTCGGGCATGCACAGCAGTTGCTTAATGATACATGTATCATTATATCCCGGTGTAGTTGGAGGGGACAAACAGACTTGATTACACTATAGACAATTGTTCCACAATAACACCAAGCCATTTTTCATTAGCCTTGTGTCCTCAGAGCAAAACCAAGGATATTTTTAATCTGCTACCCCTAGCAGGCTGCAGTACATTGAAACAATTTTAATAATTCATCATGTGAATAATCTCAAGTAGAATGCAAATGTTAAGAACAAGATACATGTCAAAAAAGTACTCATTCCTTTGCCAACCGAGGACGGGAGCTCCCAGGGGCAGCGCCAATTGGCCGAAAGGCCACCCGGGGAGGGAGGGTTAGGTCAGCCAGGGTGTCCTCAGCTCACCACGCACCAGCGACCCCTGTAGTCTGGCCGGGCGCCTGCGGGCTTGCCTGTAAGCTGCCCGAGAGCGGCGTTGTCCTCCGACGCTGTAGCTCTTGGGTGGCTGCATGGTGAGTCCGCAGTGTGAAAAAAGCGGTTGGCTGACGGCACACGTTTCGGAGGTGTGTGCTCGTCTTCGCCCTCCCGAGTCAGCGCAGGGGTGATAGTGGTGAGCTGAGCATAATAAAATAATTGGCCATTAAAAATTGGGAGAAAATAATAAAAATAATTGGCAACGACTAAATTTATTTTTTTTAAAAATGTATTTGTTTCATAGAATCTGTATATTTTTCACAGCAGAATTAAAGTTTATGAAGTTAAGATTTTATCAAAATGAAAGAAAACAACAGTGGTCTTAAAGGGAATGTCGTCTCTCCTGGTGTGCTAATGCTTTTTTCTTCCAACTTTTCATGGATTGACCAGCGCTAATCAACTCACAAATTTGGCTCGAGAACTACCATTTTTAGGCCTTCCTCACAAGTTCCCAAATCAAACAAGAGGCTTGCATTTTTCCATCAACCACAACCACAAATAAAGATACATATGTTATGTTCATGCCCATCAATCTGAATTCGGTCTGGAGCATACCTTAATGGCATCAGTACATTCAAGACAAAGAGATATCTTGCATTAGGCCAAAACCACGTGCCAGGCAGTGGCTTAGACACTGCGTTACAGGGAAAAAAAAGTGCTGAAAAGATTTTTTTTTTTTGGTGACCTCAATACACTTCAATCAGTACCGCTTTCAATTAATATACACATGAACCTCCACTCACAACTGACCAAGGACATGCTTGCTGTCTGCCAAAGTGCGTGTTTCAAATTTGTGTTTGTGATTGGGCTATTCACTGTCATTTGTGAGAGGTTCAACCTTGAACTCTTCTGATTGGACAATGCACACAGCTTTTACACTTTACAGTCCAAACAGACGCGCAACGTGACGTAACACTGAGTGACAGACGTGAAGTATGGCCTGATAGTGGTAGAGGGAAGGAAAAAATATTCAAAAATTAGTTATTTGTTTTGGTAATTTGTCTAAACGGCAGATAACTGTTGAAGAACCGTCTGAAGACAACAAACTAGCAGCTACCACCGGCAGTCCTGCGCCAGTCAAACAGTAATTAAATTAGTCAGGATTTGTGAGATTAAATAAATGGTTTGCTTTGGTTTCAACACAAAATGTTAGTTAACAAAAATGAACAACCATAAATACGAATGAAAATATATATAGTTATTTTTATTTATTATCATAATGTGAAATTGAAATCTGATGCGCATGTTAAAAGTTCAAGTCCTTTGCTTTGTATTTCCTTTTTTGTTTTTAATCTGAAGTGTTCTAAACTGATTTTTTTTTAAACTATTTTGCACAACAGTGCATTTGGTTAAAAAAAAATTGTTCTTTATTTTTCAAAAATAAAACGTCAATGCACAAATAAGAAATCAGGTTGCCAATTGCACAACTATGATTACTCACCTTAAAAAAGTTACCATTTCCATCCCCTCCCGAAAAAAAATCCTGGCTACGCCACTGCTACTAGGGTTTATTATTTAAATATATATATATATATATATATATATATATATATATATATATATATATATATATATATATATATATATACTGTATATTTACATTTTTCATAAGTGGGTAGAGAATATGTAAGTGTGCAGTTTATTTCAAACTTTCAAACCTTAATACATAACCAAAGAGTGTCTAAAGGTTGGTTTATGCTTCTCTCACAGACAAAAGCCGTACATCAGCTGCAGACACTACTACGGGTGCGCCAGAAGGACTGATGCACCCCCGAGTTCGCAGACTTTTTGACGCAGGAAAGTGATCGTAGCTGTCGGTCATACTTTCAACCAGTCTCCGTTACTGCCTGTGTCGACTTGTGATTAGGTTTGCCAACAGGCTCCACAATCCCGCGACACTTTGAGAAGGGATTGTGTAAATTGGCTCATATATATTTTCATGAGCAGCAAACCAGTAAAACTGATCAGCTGTTCTCCATACTGCTGAGCAACATTACTGATTTGATGGGGAAAGTAAGTGCATACAGAAAATAAATAGCGACGTTAACTTATTAGTGACTCAAATATATAAAAAGAATAACAATAATACAAATAAAAATACATTGTATTATTATTATTATTATACAAGTGGTTGCTACGCATGGTTGCCTATGTAAGCACCAATATTCATTTTAGCAAAGGTTCATTTACGCTTTAATTTCATTCAGTTTAGAATCCTGTTCTGTTGTTCATGTTTATTGGGTTCCTCAAAAACTTGCTCTGTCGCGCTTCACTGGCTTTCGACCATGCGACAAATGTTGGATTTTTTCAACATCATCCGATCCTGTGTGTTTTGCGTTCGCAGACACACAAGAAAAGGCCATACGACTTTTCAAAAAAGATGCAGCTTGCGGCAGTGTGGATGATGTCATTCCAATCGTTGGAGAACACGGACTGAGACCAAAAATTGGGTCGCAGTCGGAAGAATAAACCAGCCCTAAGACCCTTCACCGTTATATTTGTTCTCGTGTGAGACTTTCACTTTTTCAGTCAGCGAAAATATGTGCTAAAAACAGAGTGAATTTTATGTAGCCCTGTTAATGGTAAAAAGACTATGAACTAGAACTAGAACTATGTTTGGAGTTTTTCTCCAACAAAAAAGCTAAACCGCCAATGCCAGAGACATCAACAGCAACCGAACCGACTCTTCAGTAGTTCAGAATATTATTAACAGCATAAGAGTGTACAATACTTCCATTTCAAACGCTCAGGTTAGTGCAGGTGCAGCTGTTGATAAAGGAGACCCTTGCCTGTAAAGTGTTGTTTGCAGCTCTCTTGATTGTGACAATCTGGCTTAGAACTGTTTGTGATGAAAGATCTGGTAATGTTAGAAAGCTAGCTTAATGTTTACATAAAAATGGTTAAAATCGGGCATCAGGTTTGAGCACTGTTTTGCTTCATTAGTTAGTTTTTGGGGGCTGTGCCCCACCAGATTTTCAAGCCACGAGTCGCCACTGGCCAAAACACATTGTTTAATTTTACCTGAATGCAGGAGGCTGTAAAAAGCCATGACATATCTTTAGAAAAAAGGGGTATCTGTACAAACATGCTTATTTATAATTATATTTTGTTTTGTTTTTACTTGTTGTTTTGGCATTGTTAATATTCTCTATGAAACAACCACAAACCTTCAAAAGCTGTTTTCAAAAGATTATTTCACGGGCAATCAGAAGTTGTAATTGTAAATGAATTGTAAATATAGTCACTAGGGGGGTCACTACACAATCCTGTCAAAAGCATTATACAGCAAACGAGAAAAAAGGGTAAATTAATGAATGTATCAATACAATGACAGCTGAAGAAGTGAACATTGCAGTTGAAGAGTGTATACTGGAAGTCAGAAGGAATTGGCTCTGTACACCCAGGTAGGTTGGAAGATGAAGCTCCTCTAAAGCTGCAGGACATGGTTGATTTGAAGGTAGGGCTCTCTGTTGTTTTTAAATGTGGTTCCTGACACTGGTGCTTTAATAAATTTGTGGTCAGGACCAGCCTCAGGGCTTCAGTTTCTGGGGACTAAGTAGCACACCTGTCATTAGAAATGAAACAGACGTTTTGTAATTAGGTGCTTCAGTCCTTGACTATCGTTACCTGCTGGTTTTGCCTCAGTGATGGTTTTGTTATTAATAGTTTTTCAATTGCCAGTGCCGGTTCTTAATGTCTGATTTATTACATTTTAATACCCCTGTCAGAAGGTATAGCTTTGAAAGGGAAGTGCTAATAGCCACCATTACCAGCATTTCCAGTGGGAATGCTTTGCTTGAAAAGGGGTTTTTAATGTGGGGTTTGCCCCTTCGTTTTGTTTAACAATTATAAATGCGACTGCACAGGCTTCTTTTGTGGAAACCCTGTAGGTTTATTTACGAAGAGCATATTATCATACTTTCTTTACAGAAGTTAAGGTATGGAAGATATTTTACAGATGCTTTAAGAGGCCCGAAAAGCAAAGCTATTTTTCATGTTCATTAAAACTAGGCTTGACAATACATTATTAAAAGTGTATGGGTATCTCACCACAAGGCTCCTGTGGTTATCCAAGTTCATAGATTTTGTTTGAATCAGGTAAGTCAAGAAAAGCTAAAAAGCTACAAAGAAAACATCTTAAAGCTGTTCTGTGGTTTTAATATACTGTATCCTTGTGTTATTTAAGTTTTAGGTAAGTTATTTCATTGTCATATTATGGAGGTTATGTTACAGCACTTTGTTTTATGATGGGGAAATAAAGAAATACAAGACAACAGAAGCAATAAAAAAAGTGATTAAATTGAATTCAGAATTCTAAGAAGCTGTTTAGCACTATTTGATCAACATGTGTCTTATTGTTTATGAACATGAAGATGTTCTTACATGCACTACAGAGATTTAAGTCATAATTCAAACAGGTATATACTGTATGACTTTTAATGAATGTATTATTTTGAGAGCCAACGCTATTTTTCATTTGATTTCACAGATATTCCTAAAAAGTGTTGCAAATTAAAATAGCGTGACTTATGCATGATGGATAAGTATCTGCCTGTACTTCTCAGCATTGAGGAGACCATTAATTCTGACCAAATCCCCAACTCCATTTGCAGAAATGCAGCCCCAAACTTGCAAGGAACCTCCACCATGCTTCACTGTTGCTTGCAGACACTCATTCGTACCGCTCTCCAGCCCTTCTCGCGAACAAACTGCCTTCTGCTACAACCAAATATTTCAAATTTTGACTCATCAGTCCAGAGCACCTGCTGTCATTTTTCTGCACCCCAGTTCCTGTGTTTTCATGCATAGTTGAGTCGCTTGGCCTTGTTTCCACGCCGGAGGTATGGCTTTTGGCCGTAAGTCTTCCATGAAGGCCACTTCTGACCAGACTTCTCCGGACAGTAGATGGGTGTACCAGGGTCCCACTGTTTTCTGCCAATTCTGAGCTGATATGACACTGCTGGACATCTTCCGATTGCTGAGGGAAGTAAGCATGATGTGTCTTTCATCTGCTGCAGTAAGTTTCTGGCCGACCACTGCGCCTCACGGTCCTCAATGTTGCCCGCTTCTTTGTGCTTCTTCAAAGAGCTTGGACAGCACATCTGGAAACCCCTGTCTGCCTTGAAATTTCTGCCTGGGAGAGACCTTGCTGATGCAGTATAACTACCTTGTGTCTTGTTGCTGTGCTCAGTCTTGCCATGGTGTATGACTTTTGACAGTAAACTGTCTTCAGCATCCTCACCTTGTTAGCTGAGTTTGGCTGTTCCTCACCCAGTTTTATTCCTCCTACACAGCTGTTTCTGTTTCAGTTAATGATTGTGTTTCAACCTACATATTGAATTGATGATCATTAGCACCTGTTTGGTATAATTGTTTAATCATACACCTGACTATATGCCTACAAAATCCTGACTTTGTGCAAGTGTACCTAGAAGAATTGATGCTGTTTTGAAGGCAAAGGGTGGTCACACCAAATATGGATTTGATTTAGATTTTTCTTCTGTTCACTCACTTTGTATTTAGTTAATTGATAAATATAATTAGGTGTTATTACCACTCATCGTAGTGCCAGAATCACATTTCACATAATTTTGCTAAGTTTCATTGTTTTGTCTTTTTTTTTTTTTTCGTAACAGCAGCTCAACGTTGCTAACTGACTTTACAATTACCCTTTATGTGTATGTATGAATACACTATATGGATTAAAATATGATGTTCCAGCAAGATAATACAAATTATTTTAACACACATGATCCTATTTTAAAAAATCTTCCATATTAACTGATAATTACCATACTATGAGTACACGTTCAGTACTAAAATCTTAACACAATAAAAATGCTATAAATACAAGGAAAATAGCAGCTACCTTACCAACAGTAACTAAATTGACTGGAACAGTTGTCATTTAACAGACTATTAATTGACTAATGTGCATTACTTCCATGCATAATATAGGTAGGATCTTGGGACTTAACAGAAGGGATTTGCTAAATTAACATGCACTTACAAAAAGTAATGGAAAATATATGTTTCCATTATGATAGACTTTATTCATTATGATAGGCTGAAGAATCGTCTTTTGGATGGATGCAACAGCGTTTAACCAATGGCTGTTCTGGGCCACTGTTTTGTACCAATATTTTTTTTCACTATCCGGATTTCGAATCCGCACATTTGACCGAACAAAAATGAGTATCTACTCAATTCTAACTAGAGTGGCGCAGATAATTACGTGTTGAAAAGTGTTGTTTTTTAAATTCTATTTGAAATCATTCTCAGTGGTTCATATTTGATTATTCACAATTTTGATCACAGCACAAGGTACTAAAGCTAAATCAAAGGTTCTTGTTGCCTGATTATGGGGCACTAAAGTCGGTCCAATTGACCTGAGGCAAGTCACTCTACTGTTCTCCAGGAGTTTTTAGGAATTTTCTGAGCTGTATACCATAATTTCTTAATACCCCCTTCCCTGTATTAACAAACACCTTTCAGGGGATCCCGAGTGGTGCATCCAGTAAAGGCGCTCCGCACAGCCGACCGTGACCGGGAGTTCCTAGGGGGCGCCGCACAATTGGCTGAGCTGCCCGTAGGGAGGGCTTAGGTCAGCAGGGGAATCCACGGCTCACCACGCATCAGCGACCCCTGTGGCCGATAGTGCGCCTGTGGTTCTCCAGTGGAGCCGCCAGATCTGTGTTGTCCTCCAGCACTATAGGTCTGGTGGCATTGCTGTGGATCTGCAGTGCGAAAAATGACGGCTTGGCAGGAGCATTTCCCGAGTCGGCGGCGGAGGGGGGGGGGGGGTAGCGAAGCGTGAGCCAAGGATACAGATAATAATTGGGCATACTAAATTGGGGAGAAAACCGGGTTAAAAAATTGGCACGACTAAATTAAAAACAAAAAACAAAAAACAAACACCTTTCAAATATTAGTTTTGATTGACAAAGAGGCTAGTAATGTATAGGATAGGCTGTACTGCTTATAATTTTTATATTATAAAATGTATTTAAAAACACATATGTGTTCCTGCTTGTATTACATCTTATTTATAAAATATAGTTAATTAGTTATTTAAGTTGTTCATGGTAAAATTAGAAAATATACACAAGATTAAAAAAAAACATTTATTATGGCAAAATAATTGTTTCGGCCAAGCTACTCGTTAGTTAAACAAATCCCTACGGTACTGTAAAGTACGTTTTCTGCTATACATATGCTTTGTTTGTCGCTGCAAATCTTAATGGAGTTATTTTCTCTGTTTTCATATATAAATCCAACATTGGCTACATCTGTTCTCTTTGATGTAAAACCATTCAACAAGACGATTTTTTAAAAATTTAAATTGGATAAAGGTGTCTGCCAAATAAATAAATACTATGACTACTGATAATAATAATATAGATAAAATGTTTATCCATTTATTTTCCTAAAAAATAAAATACTATAATAGTTAATTTTAGGCCCTTTCATACCTAGTTTGTTTGTAGAGGTTAATTCAGAAAAGAGTTCAGTTGACACCCAAGTTCGGTTAGTTTTGGCAGGTGTGAATAGGGTGACCACCCGTCCCTAATTGGACGGGACAGTCTCTAAATGTAAACTTCAAGTCCAGGTCCCGGACTAAGGTCCAGGTCCCGGACGGAATTTGTCCCAGATTCCTAGACACGGTGCACAGTCAAACCATAGCATATCTGTTTGGACCAAAGCCCAGCCCCTGCCACATCATTTTGCAATGCCTTCCACAGCCCCATAATGATTGGCACATTGGATAGCCAACCTAAGACATAAAACTATATAATCCTTTTTACAGTCCCGTTACATGTTCCCTAACAGCCTGACACTGATCTGCTTTGGCGACAGCAAACAAAATACAATTCATAGACTATTTTAATTTCAGTGTTTTCATTGTTTACTCAAAGTGTCACTGATAGTGATACGCTGGTAAAGGAAGGAGCACCCTATAAGGCCTACTCGTGCAAGGCCCGTGCAAATTCAGAGAGGAATGGGTTCTAACGGTCATACACGTGGATTAGGAAAAGTGCAAATGATTCAACAAAAGTTTTTTGTACATTATGTAGAAAATATTTTAGAATTGGATACAGAGGTGAAAACGTTGTTAAGAAGCATTCAAAGTTGATAAGTTGATATTTCATTTTGAAATACTGTTATAAAATATGTAAATATACATTACCCCCCATAAAAAATGACAGGTGTCACGTTTTTGCATTTTGAAAAGGTGTGAAACATCAAAAATATTTCTTTCGCATCAGAAAATTGATTTTCACATAAGCTTTTTATTTTATGAATGTAGAATTATCACATTTCAGTACCCTATAATATCATGCAGGCAGGGAATGGGGTAATGACATTTGCGACTATTATTTTGAGCTGCAAACACATTACTTTGTGTTTATTGTTAAATAGGTGCATAACTTATGACTTGTATAGTACCCTATCATATACAATACACCATAGAAAAAAAATACCTGTATATTTTTCTAATCTTCAGAAATAAAAAACAGCATCACCTTCCATGTTTATGAATCTACCACACTGTATTTAGCATACTGTGAAGAGGATAGCCGGGTGTCTAAGGCGGTCAGGAGGTATGAAGGAGAACTGCGGTTTTAAGCACTGGGACGCGCATTTATTTAACACAAATAAATAAAAAAACAACACTGCGCACAGAGCAAAATAAAACGGTTTAACAAAACAAGTCACGAACACCATGAACAAACAGAAACAAAATAACCGGCTCAAGGGCCAAAATAAAGGTTCAAACAAAAGACTAAACAGTTGTAGGCTGGGCAATCGCCTTCACTACAGAGTTTCAAAATAATAAGTGTAAACACTCACCAAACTCCCTTCTCCCAAACAAAGGATTCCCCCTCCTTAAATACCATGCAGCTGGAGCCTAATTAACCATTAATCATTCAATTAAGGCTCCAGCCACATTCTCACATTAACCCCACCCCCACCAACACAACAATACATTTTAAATTATAATCCAATATTTACGAGCAGGGCCCTGCCCTACCACACATACCTTTGATTTAAAGAAACCGTGAATATATCTAATGTTGATATATTTTTTAATATTTATTTCAAATTAGTTCCGAGCATCACATATTATATTGGATGCATAGCTAGGTTGATTGTTGTGTACTAATACAAAGATGCATGAAACCACAACATGAAAATCTGAAGTTATTGAATCATTAGATAAGAAAAACAAACAAACAAAAAAACAAGACGTTATGAACTAAGTAATTTTTCACACCCTTTGGACATTTTGATATATGGAAGTAAAATAGAAAAATGCAAATGAGTTCCCGCCTATTTAAGCGTTTGACATATATATCAGGCTTTTTGTTGACGGATTGCCATGGTTACACAACGTAAAAGAGAAACATAGCTGATGGCAGCTACCCAACAACCACTAGGGGACTCGAACATAGCCAATGGAGGCTGCAAAGAGATTGACGCAGACAACTTTCTTTGATTTGTTAGTTGCTGACTCCCCTTGTGCAGTAAAACATGAAAAAAATGACTAATTTTAGGGGCTAAACTGCACTGTCTGAGCGTTTACATTTGAAACCATTATTGAGGCCCCCCTTCAGGGGTTAAGTCCCATTCAGTTCGGTTCCATTCAACTTCATCCAGGACACAGACCAATAAAACACATATCCATTATTTAATTTAATTTACTTTCTTCATCCACATTCTTAATTCATTTTGCCATGATGCACTCCTTTCCTCAAGACAAAATCAGTCTTTATAACAGCACACGAAACCTGGCAAAATGTCAGACAGCAGCCCCTTTCAAAACATGTTGTGACATCAAAACAGATTAGAGTTTAGAGAGGTGCTGTAAATAGCTATTTGAAAAAATAAAATGTAATAACCGTGATTATGTTTGTGTGCTGGACTTCCCTTTTTCCAAGTACACTAATAGATTTCTGTTTCACAAATCTCAATGATTGAGGTAATTGTACGCTGTTCATAAGGCGCTGGTGGTTCCTGCCTGAAGCCAGGTCATCTATTAGCATTTGATTGTTTGTAGATGGAGTTAATCACAGTGAAGGGAGGGGGCATGGCTGTCAATTGTCACCCATGAGCCTCTCGGAGGTGGGCAGATTGCATTTACCTTGAGCTGCTGGTTCAAGTGCAGTTTCTCCCTCTGGCATGACTTCTGCTTTTAACTATTTATTTATTTATTTATTTATTTTTTAATTTAGTAGTCACCAATAGATTTGTACCCTGTTTTTTCCCAATTTGAAATAGCCAATTGTATTATTTTGGTGCACGGTGAGCCGAGGACACCCTGGCCGACCTAAGCGCTCCCCACCTGGGTGATGCTCGGTCAATTGCGCGCCACCACTGGGGAGCTCTCGTCCACGGTTGGCAGTGGAATAGCTTGGACTTGAACCAGCGACCTCCAGGCTGTAGGGCGCATCGGAGTGCCTTTACCAGATGCGCCACTCACTCAGGTTATCAGAAATGGATTTGAGAACCTTCAGAGTTCACCATGGCCGTGTTTGTCATCCTACTGAGGAGTAATATGTCCTGCTGGTTTGGTACCAACAACATTGTGAGGGGGTCTGGGGATTCAGCTGTTTTTGAACAATAACAGCTGCCTCCAAATTATATTTCAAAACTGATGTAGCTACAAGTCTACAAAATTGTTTCTGCAAATACTGAATGCCAAAACCCTAATTTGGACATCACCATTGCAGCGATAAAATTAAGGACACATTTCCCACTTAAAAAGCAATAATAATGCGATCAATTTTGGTTTATATATGAAAAATACACATGCTGTACTCATTCAACCCCACTTCAACCAATAACAAAGATAAAAAGGTAGATAGTTGGTGGGTGTAAGATCTATGGATCAAGAAAGTCCTATGCTTCGTGAGATTTCACCTGTGTATTGTGCCTACATTAATACAGGTATTAGTGTTAGTCTGGGAACGTTTAACACATTTTAAATATAAGTTTGGTAGGCTCATAAACAGCTTCATTTATGGATAAATGGTGGTGCTAAATCAAGAAATGCCCCTAATGCACCACTGGCAATAACAGGTTACCATGGCATCAAACTTCAATAAGGTAAATTCCATAGTGATGTTCTATTAGTGAAAATTCTGATGTGAAAAATAAAAAAGAATGTTTAAAATATACAGTATTATAGGACCAATCTTGAAAGTTTAAAATATACAAGGGTAGTAACATTATTGTAAAAGCTAGGTTAGTGCCCTGGTACGTAAGTGAAATCTGATATAAGTCCACTCGGGTTACTACGACTTCTATGACTACTTCATTTTTGCAAATTTACATTTACTTTTAAAAAAATCAATTCAGTTAAATATCCTTATTAGCACCCTCTGTTTTGACACATGTCCATTTCATATCTACCACAGGTAAACTGCAGGGGCCTGCTGGACGCCCGCAGCAGAGGTGATGTCATTGCGGGAGCGACTAGAACTTGGATGTATAATAAGTGCAAGTTAGTTCTGTTCAACTCTCTAATGTTTTGTTCTGTCTGTGCACATTGTTTTTACTTGTAAATGTATGCTATAAATGTCTGTGTAATACACTTTATATGCTGCATTTTCTACGGTTTATTTGAGACATTTTTTAAAAAATTTGTGTAGGATCTATATCTACAAGGTATAGCTTCTCTGTGACCAAACTTTATTTCAATTAGAATGTTGGTAACCATGGTTTTGTTGCATGATGAATATGATAAAGGGGTTTCTCTAAATGAGACGTTTCTAAATGGCTTAAAAAGTCTGTTTTTTTTTTTAAAGCACATAAATTATTTTTCAATACATACTCTGCTTGAATTGAAAAATAAAGACAGAAAAAAGGTAAATTCTTTAAAAAATAAACGTCGATATTAATCGTCGATTTGGCAAAAAAATAAAAATCGAATAGTAGCAAGCCTAGTTATGATTAGATGACATAATGCATAGGGGACGTCCCTTCTCCCGAACTTAAGTTATTTAACTCCATTTATATTATTAAGTCAAGACAGGCCCTGTCCACACTATGCCTTTAAACTGTATTAGTTGCCTTTAAACCGACTTAAAAGTGGCGTAGTTATGGTTGTAGTACAAGCGTTTAGTCAGTGTGTTACTTTGGCAGCTTCAAACTTGCAAGAATATTAGTTCATATTCCTGTCTGTATTATTGGGAAATTCATAATCAAGTTACTGTATATCAAGGAGACACAAGAATAAACATTACCTGGACTGGTTTCATAAACCTCTGTCTGGAAATGGTTTTCTTTCAGTGATCAGCCGGCTACAACAGCATTATGTTCATACTTTGTATTACTTGTAATTGTCTTTCAATACCATTGTGTACTGTATCATTAGCAAACAGGTGTTGTTAATAGCTTGGATGACTAATCAGAAAATAGAAAATGTCACGATTATAACCCTTACTGTAGTTAAAACCAAACAGAGTAAACTTTACAGATAGCAGAAGAATTAAAGTGAAATAAAATAATAAAAATACAAAAATAAATGGGTAAATTAAAACAAAACAAGTTGTTACAGTGGCTGATGAGTAGTGTGCCTTGTACTGGATGGTTTGGCAGTTCATTCCAGTCAGAAGCAGGCGATCCAGGAAGGGGGTGGAGTCACAGTACCAGAAGTCATCGCTCTAGTACGGTAAGCGATGTGTCAGTCATGGATTGGAGGAGACGTGATCGAACTGTCGGAGGGGGCCTTGACTAAGGGTATTTTAAGGGATGTGACGATGCAATCTGTTCCTTTGCTATGGTTATGGAAAGACCTGTAAAGGACGGGCAAAACTGAAGGTAACCGTGAGTGTTTTGTATTTGTGTTTGTTATTAACTGTTTATTTGTAATTAGTCGACGGCTAAGCAAACCAGGAGCTGTCGCTGTTAAGCCAGCATCCAACCCGGATTATAAACTCTGTACCAGTCATACTTAACTGTGTATTCACCACCAGCACGAGAGCACTGCGAAAGGACACTGAACCGTACCGGTACATTTCTGTTTGTTAAAATAAAACGACCCAAGCGCCTTTGCACCGCAGTATTTTGCCTTTGTTTTTTCTTGCTTCCGGCCTGACGTCACCACTCTGACAACCCTGTCACATGCGCCTTTAATTATGTGTCTGCCCTTTAAGAACACGTGTGCACGCAGACTAGTCATCAGCCTTTGTACCGAAGTATGCAAGCAGCTAAAATTTGTACTGATCTGTACTATCCTTATTGGATCCTTACTGTTCATCGAATCGTGGAGGATATCAGTCATATTTGTACACGTCTACAATCGGACTCCATTTTAACAGTTTGTCGCATTATCGGAGGTGGCAGATATGGACTGATTTCATTCCAAAATATTATACGAAATATATATATATTTTTACACATGTTTGTGTTGGACTGAGCTGAATGATATACAGTAGTTTTCATTTTTGGGATTAGTTTGGTTACAAGTTTCGACTTTTGAATATTGTCCAAAATTTTCATTAAATCCAAGATGGCTGCCACACCATGTGACCAAAGGCCGCCATATTGACCACGACACAACATCCCATAGTCCTCTACATCGGTGTCAAATTTTGTGCATTTTGGTGCAGCCGATAAGAAGTTATACACAGTTTTATAGCTAGTTGCGTATGTTTATGATGTCATGCAGCGTGGATGCCATGATTTTCACAGTAGCAACTTCCCTTGAACAAGCGTAACAGATGACCATACTGAGATGATTTATTCCAATTTTTGTTTCAATCGGATAAGCAGTTTCAGAGAAGAAGATGTTTGAATTTTGATGATTTTATATTTGTATGCTAATTTTATGTCATTAATCAATGTGGTTGCCAAACCACAGAACCAATCAGCTTCATATTAACAATAGTTAATCATGGACTATCCCTCAACATGTATAGCAATTTTCAGAACTCTGCAGTAAGCGGTTTCCGATACATAGGCGTTTTAAGAAATTCCGCAAAATCCAATATGGCTGCCGAACCATGTGACTTTGCTGAAATTTGCTGAATATCACCGACTATCATCCATAGGCATCTACCAGTGTACCGAATTTCGTGAGTTTCTGAGCATGTTTTGGCAGGAAAAAAAAAATAATAATAATCCTAACAAAAACAATAGGCTTCCCCAGCCTTTGGCTTGGAAGCCTAAATAAAAATTGTACTAAACATAAACGGCCATTCAGTCCAAAAGCTTACAGAATAATTTCAAGTGAAAAAAGCCTTCCACCTACAGGAAGACTGGGGAATGGGGTCCACGAGTCTGTGGTAATTGCAACTTTTTCTCCCTTTGAAAGGTTTGTATGAACAGCTGCAGCACGATTTTAAGTTTTTTCAGCCTCGCTGTTATTGTTTTATGGATCAGCACAGTAGTGGGATAATCTTACATCGATTTCAAAACTGCTGCATTCCCAATTCACACGCACTGTCCTCATAGGGGATAACATGATCATGCCCAATGTTCGGCCAAATCTATAGCAAATGTTGTTATGGATGTTTGCTTTTTATTGCCATCAGCTCCATCCACAGAAATTCTGAGTGTTTTCATTTCAAATGGTGAAACATTGAACTTGTGTTTTTGTGGTACGGCAATTTTGTTTGGCATAAGTATTTACATACCATGGTTTTCTCACCTGGTTCCTCAAAATACTTCCAACGGGAAGTTTAAATATAGAACAAACTCAGAAAAAAACCTTGTCATTAATGTTATAACCCCACTGTGGAATTGATACCATACCATGCCTACTACAGGCAAGAACACACACACACACAGTGCACCAATGAAGCGCCAGATCAGCTGAGAATAAAACCCGCCCCAGTGTCAATCTTTCTGTTGCACCAATTAGAAAAGCTACTTGGAGGCAATTGCCAGACCCCTTCCTTTTTATAATATCCGCCCTTACTCTGGCTCCACAGCAGTCGGACATGCAACAGACTACTAATGATAAATTACTAAAATTAATGCATAAAAAATGTGCATTTGGTGAGATCTGTCACGTGACTGGTTATAAGTCTAGCATATTATTCAACGTTTAACCACTTCTTTAGAGTTTATACGTTTAAACGTTTAAAAGTCCCATGCCTACTTTATACATACTTGTTTGTATCAAGTAAACAGTATTAGGTTAAAATCAAAAGACCATGATACCACTGCATTTCTCAAAAGTAATTTTGTGTGTTCTGAGCTGAAATTGGTGACATCTGAATTGAATGTTACCTGAATTAAACAATGTAGGTGGCAGCTTTATTTGGTTTGTTGTTTTATTTATATTCATTAACCAAGGAGCATGGCATAAAATGCTGTCTGATGAAGACTGATGACGGCTTTGTATGTATGGCAGTTGACATTAGTGTTAAAGTTCAAACGGAGACCAGTTGCTATTGCTGTTGTGGTTACTGTATTGCTGCTGAGTGACAGCAAACACTATTTTTTTTTAAAAACTTTATTTGCTAAACTAAATTTAACTAGATAGAATGTATAGGACAGTGAGGAAGAAGACTTTAGTCTACATTGAAAGACAACATTAAGGGCATTTTGACAGAGATCAAATGGTGCTTGGTGTTAGATCTCCCTCTCGACCTGTGAGGGCTCTGTGTAATGGGAACAGAGTACCCTTAACTTAATGGCTCTGGACATTGTTAATTAAATCAATAAACACCCTTGCACCTGGAAATCATTGTCTGCCTGTTTTGTATCCACTCTGCACTGCACTCACCTGTATTCACTCACCACTTTGCCACAGGCATGTACTAGAACAGAGATTTTCTTTCCTCAAGCAGAAAAAAAGGTAAATTACATAAATGAATACCGTATTTACATATTTTCCAGCAGACTGATTTGGAACAGAGATAACATTCAAGGTCCTTTACCAGAGATTAGGGACCTCATATTGACCAGTTAGGTTAAAGGAAATCTCTGATCTATTTAAACGATAGTGCCCGTCGATAAAGGCTCTACCATGTGGTAGTTGACCGTGACTGGGGTTTTGCGTCCCGAGCCTAAGGCACTAAAGAAAGTCAAGCTCAACTACCATACGGAAGAGCCTTCATCAACAGATTGCATATGTAAGGTTTAACTGCTGGGATTACCATTTTCTTGATATTATTAGTAATACAGTGGAATAAAGGCAAGGCATGGCATTTCAAACAAGTTACTGCACTTATCCAATTAAGAATGTCACATTCCATCCAAGTAACCTTGTTTCTTCAGCAAGTATTGTAATATCAGATCAGAGCACATGGTGCAGCCTAAGGTAATATGAAACATGTAATTCTGGCTTCCCATCTTTATTTGCTAATCCTCTGATTGTTCAAGTATAGATTTCCTGTACTTACTTGGATGGTTTAATTGAGTCCCAGTGGGGAAAAGAAAGACCACCAAAAAGACCTACCTTAATATATTGCTCTGTTAAAGGTTAAATGAATTAGAAAACATGTATGAGGTGGGTTGGGGATTGCAAGAGACAGGTTTTCATGTCAATCTGTCAACTGCTTTGACATTTTAATCATTCCCACCCTGATCAACTTTTAATGGCAACAGGTAGCAGTCACCAATAGACACAGCCAAAGTTGGGAAACAAGTACCCTCTAATGCGCATATGTGCAGGTTTCAGTAAGGTCATTTTATATCTGTCAATCAGTACTTTGTATAAATATGTAGAACTATTATTCCAGCATGACACTTAATATGTTTTTACCCTCTGCTATGTTTCAATTATACTTTTGTTTGTTTTCAACAAGATAATTACTTATCAACTATAATTGTTGTTGTATTTTGCTGTAGTTTGTGAACCTTATTGGCCAGTTTTCAATGGTTTTATCTGGGTAAATTAAGGAACTAAACTGAATGGGGTATTTCGAAAATGCAAAACATACTATACATACTGACATTTTAATCATTCCCACCCTGATCAACTTTTAATGGCAACAGGTAGCAGTCGCCAATAGACACAGCCAAAGTTGGGAAACAAGTACCCTCTAATGCGCATCTGTGCAGGTTTCAGTAAGGTCATTTTATATCTGTCAATCAGTACTTTGTATAAATATGTAGAACTTCGCTTAATGTTGTTTGTTTTGAGAAACACGTGTTTTGTAAAGCAACATAAATTTGCTTTGAGATTATATTATTGCAGGAAATCGATATGAGAATGACAAATTCACCTTTGCCAGGATAAATAGACATGATATTGTTCATGGTGTAACATGGTTTAAACATGGTTTGTGGGAGTATTTTAATGATAATAAACCTTGTTTACTGATATGGCAGGATCTGGAATCCTACCCTTGCTTTTCTGTTTTGTTCCTCGATAACTTAGAGCAATGAAACAATATACCAAATTAAATGGAATTGAATTAAATTAAACCAAGATCAACATCTCCAGACATGCTAACAGGTGCTGTGACAGCTCTTCAGTCCACGCCTTTAGGGACTGCCAGAGTTATTCATATTAATCAAAATGACAGATGTCAAATAAGATGCCATAATGCAAAAAATAAGCATTTTTTTTCTGTCAGTGGTGTCTTAATATACACACTCTATGGAAACGTGAACATTTGTTTTACAATAAATATTATTCCAGCATGACACTTAATATGTTTTTACCCTCTGCTATTTTTCAATTATACTTTTGTTTGTTTACAACAAGATAATTACTTATCAACTATAATTGTTGTTGTATTTTGCTGTAGTTTGTGAACCTTATTGGCCAGTTTTCAATGGTTTTATCTGGGTAAATTAAGGAACTAAACTGAATGGGGTATTTCGAAAATGCAAAACATACTATACAAGTAGCTGTAGAAGACTTTTTACGCTGGTCTTGTGGCCAACAAGCCAGCTTTTGGATACATTTTGGAGAAATATTTAATACACATTTTAATAGACTAATAAAGTTACTAGGATGTTGTTTGTTCATACGCTGTGCTAGATGTAGTGTAGCCCACTAATAGTTCTGGATTGAGGTGATTTTTCCTGGGATTTACTCACTGGTCATAATTTGTCAGTCAGTGGCAGAGGACCTTCGGGTTACAAGCCCTGGACTTTAACCACTGGACAACACTGCCTCCTTAATGGTTATTATACAGGGCTTCTCTGACTCACAAAGTCATAATTCACTGTTCTGATAGAATGATCTCTCTGTCAATCCTATGCTATATCCAGAATTTACAGGACTAAATATTTCCAGCTTTTGGATACATTTTGGAGAAATATTTAATACACATTTTAATAGACTAATAAAGTTACTAGGATGTTGTTTGTTCATACGCTGTGCTAGATGTAGTGTAGCCCACTAATAGTTCTGGATTGAGGTGATTTTTCCTGGGATTTACTCACTGGTCATAATTTGGAAATCTCTCTTCTCGGTAGTTGGGCAGTTGATTAGTATCCTCCAAATGGAAACTGTCAATTTAAATAGGATAAGCCTTTATAATGTGCTTTAACAGCCCAATGTGTTACACTGCATGATGGGGATTGCAGAGGGGAAATTAACAACAATTTTCTGTAATTAGATTAACCTTTTGCCCTCTTCATCAAGCGGCTCTGCAGGGTGTGTACAGAGAGAGTGTGCCTCCAGGTGAGAGGCAGTGGTATAGTGTCAGCTGATTCATGCAGGAGATAAGACAGGAAATTGCCCCTGAATAGAAGGACAAACAAAAAGGGTCAGGGTCCTGCTCTGAGGTGGCCTCTTTCAACCACAACACCATCTTCTCATTTCTGTCTGCAGAGTTGATGCATTTTCAATAGTTTCCCATGTAATTTAGTTAGTCTTTGTTTATGATAAAGCTGGCTTTGAAACCTATTTAAATTCTATCCAAATGCCATCACTTCACCACCCAAGTTATAACGTGGATATAAACTTCTTCCTCTTAATAATGCTATAGTTACGAAACAATGCTATGAAGCAAAGGAGGTATGCCACATTATAACGAGGGAGCACTGTATAATGCATTCTTTTTCAAACCAAAAAAAACCAAACAAATAAGGTTCACAAAACAGCCATTGAATTTATCTTTAAAATATGTTCTTAAAAACCATTCCTTAAAACTGTCTTTAAAGATTTGTGAATACATTTCAATAAAATAAAAATAATGATTGGCAAATTTTGGTTTGCTGAAATCTAAAATGCAGCAAATACCTTTTTTAAATTAAAATAAAATAATAAATACAATCCTCATATCCAGCCTGCATAAGAAAACCAAGATAACATGTTACAGTAAGGATTAGGTATTTGAATAGTTACATACACACTAAAATATGATTATATGAGGTTGTAATGAGCCACACATGCACAGCTATAGAAGACTATATTTCATTACTGTCGGCCGAGTAGCTTGCATGAAAAGTGAAAATGTTGAGTAGTGCCCTTTGTTTGAACTAATTATTGTACAAAATGGGTGTCATTGTTAAGTAAGGAAAAGCGGATATGTTAGTAAGTAGCGGGGTTCCGAAAAATATAGTGCTATATATCCCCACGTGTTGCTATAACTGTTTAAATAACATAACCTTTAATTTTTATTTTCATTATTAACACCCTGACAACTTTTTACACATACTCTGTTTCAAAGCTGTTTTTAAAATGGCCGCTCTAGTGCACTGATGTAAGGATTACTGCCCACATTATGAAACGGGTAACACAGCAGTAACAATCCATGATGCGGTACGGAACAGAAAAGCCAGAGCACTTGTTATGTTTTTTTTTTAAATCGCTCTTCCTGCAGTGATTTAGAGGACAGATGTCAAACTCCATTGTGGTAACATCTGCAAGTGAAAAGAATACATATCAAAGAAGGAACACCTGCCTGAAAGAAAATAACAAGAATGTGGCTTTGCACTTAATTAGGGATGCACCAATGACAACAATAATAAAAATAAAATTACAGGCTATGGCATCTTTTCGGAAAATGTATTTGTGAAAATGAACAAAAAACTTTTAATATGCCAGGTGTCTGGATCAGTTTTGATTGTGAAGGAAAGATAATTATTGGTAGTGTATGGGAAACAGTGAGGTAAATAAATTACTAAGATAGGGGGATTAATCACTGGTTGATGTCAACAACAAAGGTATGGGTGTGCTTTTGACAGCAGATACTTATCTTCAGTCGTACAGGTTTTGTTTCTTTTTTTTGCGGTTCACCTTGGCATTTCCTGTGTGATATTGTTTACTAGACTTTAGACAATACAACTGTTATCTGTAAAGGAATGTGAATCCAGATCAGTTATTCCTGGGTAAAGTTTCTGCCTAACAGGAATCTAGTGCAATCCCAGCCCGGGTAATTAAACATTAGGTCAGTCACTGTTAACCAAAAACATAAATAAATAAATAAATAAATAAATAAATAAGTGAATAGTAATGCTTTTTCAAAAGCACAATTAAGTCTATTGTTGTTTACTACATCCTCATTTTCTCCTAAATCATTAATATAATTATTAGCCACAAATGAGCCACAATTCAATGTTACAAAGGTGTAACGGTTTTACGGATAGTTTTGCATCTTGTGTGTTCTGCTATAATTCGTCGAACTGGAATTGTGTTTTCTTGTGCCCTACAATTCAACATAAGAGAAATGTAAGAAATATGTAGTATTACAAATATTCTGTTGCTAGGCAGAAACAATCATAATTAACACATTATTTCTTAAAGTGTTACTGAACAGGCTGTAGAGTTTAAAATACAACACATTACTTTCCCTAGTTTCCTGCTTTGTTGTAAGTATTCTTGCAATATCTTTTTCAACATAATTGTTTTGATATTTATATTAACATATCGCTGGTCATAAATCAGTTTTGACGAGCTATTTCTGTTTTGCATTGTCGCCTGAATTCATAACATTGGCTGCTAAAATCTAACCTGTTCAATCAGAAACATTTCATTGGTTCCCGACTCCTCTCCCAAAGTTTGGCATCTTGATTGGTTCATCTATCCTACCGGCTTGCTCTGGTACAGGTTCAGAGGGGCGGGAACAGGTTTATGAATATGCATGACAAGCCCCATATAATGACAATAAATAAATAAATTGATTATTTTGGTGGGTTTGGGTAAAATAAGAACCAGTAATAAAACCTTAAGAGAGAGCCAAGGTTATAAAGTGTTCTGTGTGCCAATGTCTTATGCACATTTTGAGTACAAACATAAATATTCATATGGTTGGAGATACACCCCTTGCATCTTTGCTTAACTGGACGGGGGTCTGTAAAGCAGATGTTAATAATATCTTTATTTTTATATCTTTATCTTTATATAGCGCCTTTCAAAGTGGACCATCATCACAAAGTGCTTTACAGAGGTAGGCTGTGAACTGTGCATTATATGCAGAGTCACTTATAATAGGACATTGATTTAACATCTCATCTGCAGGATGGAGCACAAGGAGGTTAAGTGACTTGCTCAGGGTCACACAGTGAGTCAGTCAGTGGCAGAGGTGGGATTTGAACCGGTGACCTTCTGGTTACAAGCCCTGGACTTTAACCACTGGACAACACTGCCTCCTTAATGGTTATTATACAGGGCTTCTCTGACTCACAAAGTCATAATTCACTGTTCTGATAGAATGATCTCTCTGTCAATCCTATGCTATATCCAGAATTTACAGGACTAAATATTTGCAGTTACACTTGGTACTAAAATACAGATTTCAATAAATGTTTAACATTCTCCTTTACTTATTTCTCAAATTCAGTGTGTGTGTGTGTATATATATATATATATATATATATATATATATATATATATATATATATATATATATATATATATATATATATGATGTTCCCCTTCTCTTAAAAGTAATAAATGGGCTGGACAACATCCAGCCAAAACAAGCAGAGTTTCACCTGCTTAAATGCGCAAAGCAAACACAAACATTACAAAGTGCCAACTAATATCTTTTGTCTAACCCTTTCAATTTAAGCAGAACTCTATTTTAAAATATGAATTGATTTTCAAGTTTGATAAACAGAAGCAGAAACTTAAATAAAAAGGCATTTCCACACTTGGTAAAGACCCATGTTACACTACTTTGTTGTGAGAGTTCATGACAGTAAAACCTCCTTCTTAAATGTTATAATTTATATACAATTTTCACTTTATCAGGACCAGTTTGTATTTGCACAAGTCAAAAGATTTTAGTAAGGTTTTAGCTAAAAAGAAGCTATAAGTATTAATACCATCTGATAAATTGCACTTTTAGCTCTGGTTTTTGCAACAGTAAAACTTTAAACCTAGGGTGACCACCCATCCCTAATTGGACGGGACAGTTTCTAAAAGATCAAGTCCTGATCCCAAGCTAAATGACTTCGGGACGGAATTTGTCCCGGATTCCTAGACAACGTGCAATCTTACAGTTTAGTGCCACAGTCAAACCATAGCATATCTGTTTGGAGTAAAGCCCCGCCCCTGTCGCATCATTGTGAATTGCCTTACACAGCCCAAGAATGATTGACACATTGGATAGCCAATCTAAGACATAAAACTATATAGTTCCACTATCATGTGACTTTTTACACACATCACATGTTCCCCAACAGCCTGACACTGATCTGCTTTGAGGACAGCAAACAAAATACAATTCGTAGACTATTTTAATTTCAGCGTTTTCTTTGTTTATGTGAAATGGTTAAAGGAAGGAGTACCCTATACGTCTATTCCACAAAAGAAAAAAAGTAAGCGCCTGTGCAAATTCAGAGAGGAATGGATTAGATCAAACACGTGGATTCGAAAGTGCAAATGATTCAACAAGAGTTTTTTATACATTTTGTAGAAAAGATTTTTTGAATTGGATACTGAGGTGAAAACGATATTAAGAAGCATTCAAAGTTGATAAAATTATATTTAATTTTTGAATACTGTTATTACATATACAGCATCAAATATGTAAAATACAACCCCCCAAAGAAAAATGTCAGATGTCCAATTTTTGCATTTTGAAAATGCGGTTACCCTATTTAAACCCCACAAAAATATAAGGTTTTAAATACCTGTCTCTTCTCCCAGCCCTTGCCTCATGGGGAGGCAAGGGTCGTGGAATTGTGTAGTTATTTATTTTCAGAAGATATGGTGTGAATTCTCAGACTGGCTTTCCCAAAATGTGTGTGTGCTGGGTGGGAATCAACATTATGCATTGTGCTTACCTCCACCTGACATCAGAAGAAAAACCTCTTTTGTTTGCAGTTCTTTACCGCTGTTTTGGGACCTTTTAATTGTCCTACCTTTGTTATAAAGGACTGAGGTTCTGGTATGACAAAATGTACTGTTTGTCTAATGAAGAACAGCATGACAGTAAAAACAAATAAGAAGGTATATTCAATTGATGTTTTACACATAATTAACATTATCCCATACGGAGAGGTGTTTTTTTGGCAAAAAATCTGACAAATTAAACGTGCATCGATGTGTTGACTACAAATTATAATCTTGGTATTTCAAGTTCAGTTAGATAATGGTAATTCCTTCTCAAACTGGAACAATAAAAATGCTGTGTGCAATTTACTGTATTCTAGTTTTATATGTGCGGTTTATTTTATATAACTATCTTTGTTTGAGCTGTAAAGGTGCCAAATAAAGCACATCGGGCACGAGCTGGTAAAAGGTGTAATAAAAAAATAACAAAAAGAAGATAATACAAAATCAACCACTGATCAGCTGCAACTGAAGATTTTCTTTGAGTCACTAAAGCCCCTTTCAATCACAAATGCCGCTACTGAGCCGTCTCAAAGACATTAACAAAATTACTTTAAATACCCATTCAGCACGAAATTGCGCAATCTACGCCGGTATAATACCGTCATAACCCTTTCACACAGTCAAAGGGATCATGTGAGTACAACTTTCAAACCTGTCAGTCAACAGATCATTTTCATGGCAACAGTGATTCGCCCATAACTTACAGCATCGCGCACCGTCCCTTCTACTTGTGAATTCACCTCCTTGTCAGCCCATATAGTTAACAATTCCTTAACTTCTTTTAGACTCCAATTACTACCTTGTTCTTGATCAGCCATTGTATATGAAAAAAAATGAAATTGTGTAACACCAACGACAAAAATACCTAACACATCCGGTATACAGTCACGTGGATGTTGGCTTTCAATCCACGCTCACTGTAGCGCGTCAGTGCCGACATAGCATTTCACAAAGGAGTTGAGACGGTTCAGTGCCGGTTGTGAGCAAACCAAAACACTACATCAGTGCTAGCTGTGAGCCATCACAACTGTCTGTGTGAAAGGGGTATAAGACATTTACTGTAAGTGAACCTTAGGTATAGATTGTTAGGGATAGTGTTATGTGTTTAAAAGTAAATACATCCAATTTTCCTTTGTATAAACACAGTTCTGTTATATGTGTACCCTTTGCCTTTTAAAGTACAATATGCACAAAAACAAATCCAGCTTTAAATAAATATAAACAACACATTCTGAAATATTTGTGATATGTTGTTTACATATTTGTGTTAACAGCACAAGGGGTGCCTAATTCTGGTCATCAAGGTCTGGAGCACTTCTGGTCTATATTCAACCTGTACACTGAACTACTTAATTTAACCAATTTAACCTCCTTCCGGGTCTTACTCAGTTCATTATTTCAAACCTTAAAGACTGGATGTGTGCACCCCTGTCAATCCATCACAGGATATATTAATGTGGTAAGCAAAAAGGTATTACTAAAATGTATTCTGTAATATATTTAAACCACATCTGTGCTTCAGTCAGTTTCAGTCACAGTCGGCAAGTTCTTCCAGACTGGGCTGAGTAGGTGGAGAAAGTGATGACTACTGGCCATTCTGAATAATTTAACCCCCTTGCAGATCCATCATGTCGATCTGTGCCATTGTTCTGGCAGTGAGAGTGTTGTGGCACAAGTTTCTCATTTCTACTGTAGTTGAATACAATTATTGGCACCCTACACTTACTATAAGATAATTCAAGAAAACATGTTAAATACAAGCATTTCGTGAACATTAGCCACAAAGACCAAAATACACAATTTCTGATAGTTTAAAAACAAAAGCACTTATGCTATTTCAAATATGTGTTCATGACAAAAGTATTGGCACCCCTGCTATAGTATTTTGTGTGTCCTCCTTTTGCTTTTATTATGGCTTTCAGACATTTATGATAATTCTTAGCCAGTATGTGACATGTTGTTGGTGAAATCCCTGCCCATTCTCTCTTGCATATTTCTTTCGGTTCAGACAAATTGGATACACAATACTTGGCTACAGATTTTTTTTAGATCAACCGAAAGCTTTTGTATTGTATTGAGATCTGGTGATTACGAAGGCCATTCCAGAACTTTTATCTTCGTTTTCTTCAAGAATTCCAGAGTTGACTTAGCCATTTGCTTTGGGTCTTTAAATCAGCCTAGGGTAAGATGGTATCATTGTATAGCCGAAAAATTGAAAATAACAAGAGAAGTCCTGGGGTCTTCCTGGCTTGCTGAACGTCGCAAACCTGAGATTCTTTCATTTTTCGTGTTCCATGCAAGTTTTCCACTGAGCTATCAATACCCACAGGCTAGTTAAAGATCTATCCCCCCTCTCCTCCATTTTAAATATTGTTGTTAGAGTTATTTTACCAGCTCAAGAGCGTCTCTTTTCCAAGGGGTCATTAAAGATAGGAGCAGCAATCTAGGAAATATCTGACCACTTAAATCCCTTTTTTACATTTGTATTATTTTTTTTTGTCTGGCTGCATTGAATACATTCTCAAAATGGTGTGATTGTTCTCCTTTAAACAATGATAGTCTACTGTTTAATTTCCTATAAATGATAAAGGTAGCCCATAGGGGGTGATAAAACACCTTTACCCATCAGCTGTATAGAAACATTGTGAATACACACCAAATGGACATAAAAGCAAACAGCACATCAATCAGGATTAATTAGTGAGAATATCTTTCCTTTTTCTAGGATTTATCGTCTATTTGTCTAATTGTCTATTTCACAGAACACTATTTAAACAAGCTAAAAATGCAGTGCAGTGGCACAACTATAGCAGTAATGGTTCTGCATTTACTGTAGCACAAAGGCATCTACCATGGTGTAAGCCATTGGTAGAACTTTACTACAATGGAAACATTTTCTTGACATGCCAATAGTATCACAATGCCATGAACCAGTACACAATGGTAATCCAGACATTGCTGCTAATACTGTGGTCTCCTATACTTTTGTATAAGATATCCGCATATCCAAGAACAGGCCAAATAAAAAACTTCACAAGTTCAATACCCTTTTTATTTGTCAAACATACAGTAGTTTCAAATGTAGGGCTGTGGGATAAGTCAGCAACTCTAGCTTCAAGCTATTATACTGTCTCTCCTACAATACATTTTCATAGTGATACAAAAGTCATGGACTGGGTTGGGGTTGGGGTGGAATGGGACAGTTTAGAGGATGCCTGTGTAACCAGTTAGTGGCTAAATTTGATGTAGAGAGGTGTGTTTTTTTTGTTTTGTTTTTAGAAATAACTTGGTTTAATTAGTTGGTTTAGTAAAGCCATTTTCACACTGGCATGCAATTTCACACTGCTTTTTGAAGAAGCAGCGTCGGCCTGGGTGACAGAAGCAAGTACACAATGTGCGTATGCAATGCCCTGGAAGCAGAAACGTTCACATGACCACCCTTTCATCTGTTCAGGCTTCCAAGACGAATCGTCAGCCCAAATGTCGATTTGAGCAAATGCTTCTTTATCCCTGCTGCAATCTGGCTCATGATGTGTCTCAATCAAACGAAATATGGTTAAACCGAATAAACAGAAATGTTCCTTGCGGAAGTGAAACCTTCACGATGACGAGGCTGTTTTGTTACTTTGTCCGCTTGCGAACAACCAACATGCATTTTGGGACCTTTTACAGCAGAACAGTATCCTGTAATTCTAAGGAAAAATTGCAGAGACCTAAAGAATTTAAGTGCAAATTACTATTAATTATTCAACATCGGGTGTCCAACATGACATGTATTGGACTGCAGTAAATGAAACTGCTTTACTCATTTTTTTTGTGTTCCCTATTGTAATTGTCACTGTGGATCCAGTAATCAGAAAGTACAACCTTCATCATGACACAGGTATGCGCTTAGTTTTTCTCTCCCATTTTAAGATACAAGTGTAATGTACAGTCAACACATCTACTGTATTCAGGGAGTTGTATTCAGTTTGATTACCAGTATCTGTAGTTACAAGATTATAGTGTGCCAAGTTATCATTAAAACAAACTTGCTTAGTAAATGCCAACTATGGTACAGTTTTCTGTTATCATCCATAAGTATTAAACTCTCAGTAGTACTGAATTTAGAAATACACATTTGACACGTTTTGACTAGAAGTCGTTTTCATTGAAGACATTGAACAGGTGTGTCAGATGGTCTCTATAATGTGAGCAGATAAGCATTATACAGTAAACTATTGTAAAATCATTGCAAAGTGCAAAAATAACTTGTTGGATACACAGCACAGCATATAAACTGGAAAAAAAATACCAGCTAAACTTTTATGAGAACTAGATAACAAAATAAGCAGAAGTCAGCAGTCTGTATGGTTGGTTTATGAGTGCTAATGTTTGGTTGCTTAACCATGAATTTATATAATAAATGATTCAAACCTAAAATGACAGTCAGAGTGGATCCTAAGACCAGCCTTCCTCCATTCTGCATGAAATGCTACCTAATCCCAATGCACTTCTGTCTCTCTCTCTCTCTCTCTCTCTCTCTCTCAATAGCACCTTAAGCTCTGGGACTTGGAGCTCAATATTGTACAGATTGATGATGTGACTTTGGTGTTGCTGCAAACAGTACAAACAGTATTTACTTTAGAGTCTAATACGCAAGCTTAGTTTAAAATGGTGAAGCCAGAGAAGAGAACAAAAATGCACGGAAACTAAGCTAATGAGGGTCAGATGGATTTAATCAAATATTTGAAACATAGATATCAAACAAAATCACAGAATATGTGAATAAAAATTTGGTTTGGTCCCACAGATGATTTTCCAGCAGAACAATGCAAGACCTGAGATTGTTTTCTTGAAGTTGTGCAATTGTAATCCTAGCACTGTGTGGTCTTGCATTGTTTTGCTGGAAAATCAACAATTCCGGACTGGCTTGCAGGAACGGAAAAACTGTTGCCTCAAGGACTTCGTCAATGTATCGCTGAACAGTAAGGTTGCCCTCAATCTGCACCAAAGGCATTCTTGTGTTAAAGGAGATTCCTCCCCACATCATCACACTTCCACTGCCCCACCGGTTAGCTTGAACAATGCAACAGTCAGCATAACGCTCAACACGAAGTCTCTGAACACGTTGTCTTCCGTCAGGTCTGTCAAGGGCAAAACAACATTCATCTGTGAATAAAACACTCCACCACTCTCTCTGCCACCACCTCAGATGTTCTCTGGCCCACAGAAGACGGCGATTTCGTCTCTCAGCTGTCAACATGTTACCCCTGAATGGCCTCCGAGCATTCAAATCATTTTCATGCAGACGGCGAGTTACAGTCATTCTTCTGATGCACGGGTTATTTCTTCCTGGAATTTCTCGTCTGAAAACGATTACGCAGATGGATCAGTCGGATGTGACGGTCCTGGGCAGGTGTGGTGACCCTCTGCCTTCCAGGACGTGGCCTCTTCCTCACAGAGCCGGTTTCCTGGTTTCTCTGGACTAGTCTGCTGATTTGTTGAAGCAGAACATCTCATTCTCTGGGCAACTTCTCTCACACACAGGCTGCCTTCAATCATGCCGATAGCAACCAGGCAATCTTCATTACTCAAGCAGGGCATGGTCGTACCTTTCACTGTTCTTGCGTTAATTAAAATCATGTCTTTTCGAATGGCTATTTATACCAATTCTTAATCGACTCATTTTGGCAATTTTAACTGAGCACCTGGCGTTTTTATGAAATCACATGAATTGAGCTCAGTATTTTGTTAGCCCAAGGAACAATAGTACTCAAACAATCAACAAACCTATCTGCTCCCTATTTAAAATGTAAATAACATTATGTATGTGCCCAATGAGCTATTGATGTAAAACTATAGCGTTTTCATTGTGCATCAGTATATTTAATGTTTTATAGTCCTTGCTCCTTTTATGAAACTCTACTTGCATTGTGAATGTTTTGCATATATTCACAAGTCTGTGAAATTCAAAAGAGTTGCAGGAAATCTGATAAAATGATAAAATGAATACATTTCAATTAATCTAAACAGGAAATTAATTGCAACTCAGACTATACCCAGCTGATGCAGGCATATTTGCGTACAAGATGAGGCAATGGCTCAAAGTGTTCAAAAGTATAGAAAGGGCAACTTTACTAAAATGAGTTCATAATAATAGCTGCCAATGTCTTAGAAAATGTAGACAAATTGTTTTTAAATGGGAAAAAAATCCAAGATAAATAAGATTTGGCAAATAATTGCAATTAAAGTAAATGATGTTTCAACTGTTTCACGGGCTATAGATGATATGGTTTGAAATATAGAGCTAAATAAAAAATGGCTCAGATTCAAAAATCTGCCCAATCCACACCGCATGCAAATTAGAATCGGTATCTGTGTTATTTTAGAAGCTCAGAACAGTATACTGGGGAGTACTGGGAGATGAATTACTGCACGCGGGGATGAAAAAAAGTTGTTGTTTAAGTGGTTTTCATTATTCATTTTTTTAAAAATATATTCTTATTTATTTTCAGAACATTACATGTATATAATTAATTACATATTTACAGTAACATCACACATGCATTACATGACAAAACAGATAGGCATTTAGTATGCTACAATTCTCATTCCCTGATTATTAACTTACTAAATTAAAAAAAAAAAAAAAAAAAAAATCATGATCCTCGATTTTCATTTCCATGAAGTTTGGACGTAGGGAAACAGATATATTTACCTGCTCCCTTAACTAAAGCAGACATTACCTGACTGATACACAGATTTACTAACACCAGCGAAAAAGTTAGGGCAGCAGTTAGCTTGGCAGGCAGTGATATGGCTTTCTCATCAAACGAATGATAAGGAATGTGATGTGTTGTCTATAAACACAAGTAGCACAGTATTTTCTCTTTCTTTTTTTGTTGCTGTTGTTCAGTGAGCATTCGAAAGTACACATTTTGAAATGCCATCTTGACTAACTACAAACATTCACAAACTCAATCACCCTTTAAAAAGTATTTTAGGTTGTTTGCAAAGTAGTCCAGTGATGTCAAACAAATTTGTATGTATTTTTAAATTTTGCACTTGTTGGTGGAATTGCAGAATCTTCTGCCAGAGATGAGGAAGAAACACTGATTTAAAAAATGAGCAACTACTGTTTTCACTGGGATGCACAACTTTTTTCTCAATGCACAATTGAAGGGAAACAATCCTCACAATTACCCTTGCAAAACTCACATCTCTTTTGAAGATCTGGCATCTAGCGTTAACATGCAATCGTTCATATTTTAAAATAGATTTACATATAGTCATTATTATCTGACTGTAGTCTCTAAACAATAACTATGGCCCTTCAATCAACATTTCTAACAAATAAGAATATTAGAAAGTTTACAAACGAGAGGAGGCCATTCATCCCATCTTGCTCGTTTGGTTGTTAGTAGCTTATTGATCCCAGAATATAGGAGGCTGTGTGGTCCAGTGGTTAAAGAAAAGGGCTTGTAACCAGGAGGTCCCCGGTTCAAATCCCACCTTAGCCACTGACTCATTGTGAGACCCTGAGCAAGTCACTTAACCTCCTTGTGTTCTGTCTTTCGGGTGAGACGTAATTGTAAGTGACTCTGCAGCTGATGCATAGTTCACACACCCTAGTCTCTGTAAGTCGCCTTGGATAAAGGCGTCTGCAAAATAAACAAATAATAATAATAATAATCTCATCAAGTAGCTTCTTGAGGGATCCCAGGGTGTCAGCTTCAACAACATTACTGGGGAGTTGGTTCCAGATTCCCATGAGTCTCTGTGTAAAAAAAGTCCCCCCTATTTTCTGTTCTGAGTGCCCCTTTATCTAATCTCCATTTGTGACCCCTGGTCCTTGTTTCTTTTTTCAGTTTGAAAATACCTTTTAGAATTTTGAATACTTGAATCAGATCGCCACATAGTCTTCTTTGTTCAAGACTGAATAGATTCAATTATTTAAGCCTGTCTGCATATACATGCCTTTTAAATAATTCTGGTCGCTCTTCTTTGCACTCTTTCTAGAGCAGCAACATCCTTTTTGTAGCGAGGTATGTAGCTGACTTGGGAATAAGTATTTCCACAGAACACATTAACTTGCAAGAAGGCTTTTTTTCAAAAGAACACATCAATTATGGGAAATGCTTTACATTTAATCTTATCCTTGTAAGACTTGTTCATGTTAGCCACTTCCTTCCTCTCTGGTTTATTTTAGTTAGCATAGAGCCTCTGTAACCAATCCACTTGGTGGTCGGACTATCTATAACCACCAATCATGGCTAATAGACATATTTTGTTTCCAAGCTGACCAGTGTTTTAGTTGGGTTTGACCCTGGGAACAGATTTGGTCTCAACCCAGACAACATTTATATTGTGTTTTACAAAAAAAAACATTATGCACTAAAGAAAGCTCCCTTATAGACCACAGTGGTCTTTATATGGATTATAGATAGGTCTTCCGATTTTTGGTTTTAATAGATAAGCACAGATAAAACATCCCTGATAAAAAAAAAAATAATGCATCGAAAATTGTAAGCGATTCAAAAAAGAAAAGCATTGAAAATCTTGCTATGAATACGTGCAGTGCTGAACAGGAGACGACATGCATACAAAATTGTCATTGTCGGAATTCAGTGGCTTTGCTGCTTTCTTGAGATGGCGAAGCATTACTTTTCTTTTTTTCGTCCACAGCAGGTTCAGGCTGAGACTCACTTTGCCGTTTCTGATTCAGGGATCTTTCTTTTTGTGCCACTTGTCACCCATTTTAACAAGCTCATTGTTGATCGATGAGAATATAATTCAACTGCCGTTTCACACTCTTGAACATTCCACGAGGCCCTCGTTATGGATATTGCATGTGTCACATAACATTTAATGCACTATGGGTATTGTAGTCCAGCCGCTTATGCAATAACAGTAAATACAGTAGATTAGAATCTTTTTTCTTGGGAAATACAACTCCCAAAGAGATCTATGTTTTTTAAGCATGTTGTCAATTTGCAAAAATCTCTGGATGTAGATTGGAATAATACAGTAATTTTAGTTAACAAGTGCCGGTATGCAAGCCTTTGGAGTTCAGAAGTGATTAGAATCACTGGCCAATACACACAAGTCATAGGATTCAGGTTATAATAGAGTTTTTTATGTGTGTATATTTATCATTTGTATTATTTTATTGTACAGTACTCTTTGGTGACAATGTCAGAAAGACTACTGATGTATGTTGTTGCTTTAATGAAGGGAGTTTCATAATTTGGTACAGTAATTGCCCAAAAGTGAGGTGATATCTCCGCAAAACTGAAAAGATGCAACCAAATTCAAATTCAGTCTTCCGAATTCCAAAAGCTTAGCGGGTAGGGCTAGGCAACTCTGGCCCTAGAGACCCATTCCGCTACAGGTTTAATCAATCCAATTCAATCATCCATAACTTTAAAAACATCAATCATAATAGCTTTAGATTAAGTTTCTTTGTGTATATACATGATTCAGAGGTTTCATTGGTTAATAATAAAATACATGGTTGAAACAAAACCTATACTGGAGAAGCCAATGTTTAGAGAGACACTCACACTGACACAACTTCCTATTGTGACTTGCACACACTTTAGTATTATTCTTTTGGCAAACATCATAACCAGAATCCACCCCAATGTGTATATCTTAAAAACAATGCACATTTTTTTATAAAATATATATTGCAACACACTGTTCCAAGAGACCAGCTTGGTAAGGACCTAAGGTAATGTAGTCTTGTCTGTCTCCTGGGCCTTGAAAGCTGTATATAATATAACAAGCAGAACATAAACAAAAAACCCACTGGCATTGACAGGCATCCTATAAAATAGTATATTACATAATGTTACAATATCAAAGTCTTTTTATATAATCTTTAGTTCCTAGAAAAAGTGGATAAACCATAACAAAAACCTTTTTTCTGCATTACATGTTTTATTATGTTATCAGTGATCTGGAAACATACAATTCAGTCACTACATTAATGAACTTATGACCTCTTCTTGCAACCTTTAGGGAAAAGATTTATACCAATCAAGAAAGCTGAGCACAGAGTAAGAATGAAAGCTGCAAAGTCAGACCAGTAATTAGATGTGTAACCTTTTTCTGACAGCCACATTTTTTTGTAATCAAAATGTTTAGGTAAGATCCAGAGGGACTATAGGTCAGATATGTACACAAGGGTACCTTAGATTGCTGATTGGTATTAATTAACACACTCACTCATTCAAAATCAGAAACTAAGCTCCTACCGCATTCTGACCAAATTTTTTATTTTATTTTTTTTCTTGCAGCCGGATAGTCTTCTTGGATCTGTGTGCAAATATTTATCTAAAAATATATTCACTTAATATTTCAATAAATGGACCATAACATTGAAATACAATTTAGTTTTATATAATGAAGACATACCTACTGAAAAGAGAAGACAACCATCTTAGTAAAATTATGTGCTGTTTGGCTGTACACACACACACACACACACACACACACACACACACACACACACAGTGCACTCCGTTTATAAGAATCACTGATAAGAAGAACCAACCGAATATAGTGATAAAAAACACTGGGACAAAATAATTCCTATACTACCCATGCTTAAATACTCCGCTTGAAAAAATCAAGCAATCCACTTATAAAGAATAATTTCAGGGCAAGCTGATTACATGTACATGGTACTGTATGAAGTGCAATGACGCATACTGCCAGTAAAACTGTTTTTGAATTTGAATTTGATCACATCTCGTGTGATTAGGCACGTACGCAGCGTGGATCGTGCAATGATGCAGGGAACACTGCACTGTTTGTAATCAAACAGTGACTGCACCACTGCATTGTGCAGGTATGTTTTTGTGTTCTCTGTTTGTGAAAATTTGTTTCAATAAAGTGAATACACATTCACTGAATACATACTGAGTACAGCTCTGTTATTGTGTGGTGATGCAGTGGGGATTGCAGCGCGGTGAGGGGGGTGGGGTGGGGGTTGCAGAGCTTTGCATCTCCGCTTAGTGAAAAACTGTGAGATTTGCATCGCAACTGAAAATAACCAAGCCACAAATGCTTAAATGCAGTGGTAGTCGTGACAGTAAAATACTGTACTGTAATGTCATTTTAATTCAAAGGCCATTACACGTAACACCACATGGCAGTTAAACCTGACACCCTCACGAGACGATGGCTTCTCAAGTATACTGTAGTAAAAAAGGATTCTGCAGCCTTGAGTAAACATAATAGTGATCATATAACAAGATGCTTATCCACAAGGATGTTTTGATTGTTTTGATGTATTGTCCTCAGTGATTGAGCATCATTGACATTTGTATACTGTATTTAAACTGCTGATGCGCGCGGAGGCACGCTTTTGCTAATTGTAATCATATCAGTCCACTTTTAAGAATCAACTGCTTATAATCAAATCCTCCAGGACGGATGTGATTCTTATAAACGGAGTGCACTCTGTATATATATATATATATTTTAAAAAAATGATAATCTGGTCATTCATTTTAATTTTTTAATTTACAGCATCTGGAATCTGTGTATTAGTTTCAAAATAAAAAGTACAGGTGTGCAGTATGTACTGTATATGTCGTGGGTAGGCATATCCGGTCTAAATTCATAAGGTAAAAGTAAAGATTAAGAGCTAGATTCACTAAGAATTACTCCAATAACAACACTGTACATAAAGACCCTTGAATTAACACACTGGATTATTATTATTGTAAAACTCGGGTGTTGTTCAGGGGGCATGAGTGAGGCCTCCCCCCTATTTCCTTCCTTCCAATAACATCTTCTAAATTCCTATTTAAACCCCAAGCTATGCGCCATCCTCCCCTCCTCTCCTGCTAAGCTTTCCTCCTCTGCAACTGCCACTCCACCTCTGTAACGGTCTCCCTCTGGGGGTAAGTGAAGCTCACTTCCCAACCTTAGAAACCCAGCCGCTGCTGGCTTCGTCCTCCTCCGGGAAGGTTCTCTGCGAGACCTTCTCTGGGTTCGCCTTGGGGGAAGTATCGGTTGCTTCCCAGCCACAATCAGTTTGGTCTCACCTCTGCGAGGGCCGCTCACCGCAAGCCAAGAGGAATCTCCTTACTCATCTCTAAGTCACAAAGCACATCTATCCTATTATCAATTCCCAAGGTTTCTTTCTTCCCGCAGCCCTCACTCGTGTCCAGTGAACTGTTCTTTAGGGCTTGGTCAGGGGTTTATTGTTTCAATTTAAAAATTAAGGTGTCACTGAACTGTAAGAGAGGGTTGCTTTCCTCTGGTATATGGTATTGTAATATAGCCCGGGTGTCTTCAAAAACTTCAACAGCATAACAATTGTAAAGTAGTGAAAAAAAAAAAATTTCAATAATACCAAATATTGATTTAACCCTTTGTTATCATCAGTAATAGAGATCACACATTCATGAACTTGATTAAATTGTAATTTAAAGCAAAAGAACGACATAAAGCTGGTTTATATTATTTAAACGGTTTTGTATTGAATAATTGTAGTTTTGAAGTGTTAGCATTTTTTAAATATTTTATTTATTAAAAAAAACATGCTATCAACAGTAAATACATTTAAATGCCACAAACACAAATATACATTACAAAAATAAGCACTATATGATATTTGGAAACTTAACATCTACAAATCTAGTAAAAAAAAAAAAAAAAAAAAAAACTACACATATCTGTGCTTTAACATGAAGTTGTATTATGCCCCCCCCCCACTCCAAAAAAAAAAAAAAAACACACAAAAAGAACTTGCATACATAACAAAAATGAAAAAAATTAAAAAGAATGTCAATCCAAAATGCACCATCAGTGGTTGCCTGCAATATGAAAGATGTCTTTTTTGCAACTCAATGAATAAAATCATATTTTTTTAAATATACTGTTGGAGGTAATAAGTAGGGTACTGTAAATAATGCAGAAATCAAATACAGTGTTGGAAACGTATGTATTATACACACATAGACACTCCTTTGGAGAGAGGAAATTAACTACATAGAGCTAAAAACCTGAATCTGTAGTGCTATCCCGATAATTTTAGAAGCAGTAAATCTTTTCTACTGTACATCCCTCCCAGCTCCCCTGAAACTCAGTGCTATTCTGCAAGTAATCAGGAGCTGCACATGGTAGCCTATACTATATGAAAGACACCTTTTTTACTCCCTGAAGACGGAAAACAATTATAAAATCATATTTTTTCAATAGTGTTCTGTATCCGGTAAAGAATGCAGTTATCAAATACAGTGCTGGAAACTAATGTGTTATACAAACATAGACAAACAGGTGCATTAAAATCACTGTTGGCTAAACAAATAAATATTAAGGGATAAATCAATAATTTTAAAAGCGATACACCATTTCTACATCTCCCTCAGCTTACCTGCAACTCTGCCAGTAAGTTGGAGAAGTGTTTGTGGTGTGTGTGTGTGTGTGTGTGTGTGTGTGTGTGTGTGTGTGTGTGTGTGTGTGTGTGTATATATATACATTTGCACCCCTTGCCATTGAGGAAGGGTTAAGTAACTCCAGTTCTGAGAAATGAATTTAGGAAATGATGCAAAACATGATAAACTAAAACACGAGTAGGCCTTTTCATGTGCATATAAATACAGAAAACCTAATAAATACACAAAATCTAATGCCCAACTGCAGTTTAGCCCTGAAATTACATAACATGCCTTTAATGTACTTACTCCAAGCTAATCCTGAGTTAAGTGGGGTTTACCTTTCAAAGAAAGGGAACAATAGCCCAAGCCTGGATTCTGGTAACTGTCAAGCACATATGGGGTTCAGTAGACTAAATCCATGTCTTTTAACTCTCAAGTCCTAGATTTCAATCTCCTTTCAGATGTAAATTGAGTTTGCTGCTCTCACCTCTAGATTTTGTACAGCTCAACTTACCGTACACATTTGCCTACAATAGACCCTAGATTGAATAAGGGGTGTGACTGGGCAGTGCAATGGTTAGTGTTTACATTGGTGAGGCAGTGCAGGCAAATCCAATATTCCACTCATTAGCTCATAACACATCTACACCACTTTTCCTAAAACAAATACAATAAAAAAAGGTTTGAAAGCTATATATATATATATATATATATATATATATATATATATATATATATATATATATATATATATTCAGTGTTTCTATTCCTTAAATTGTGAATATATATATTCACAATTTAAGGAATAGAAACACTGAAAAAGCTGCTTGGTCCATAATTGTCTTTGCTTAAAATCAGTCTTCAATATTGAATGTAAACTGTTAATAATAAGCTGACAGGGGCATTAATTAAAAAATTACACAAACAAATATACAACATTACTAAAAAAAAAAAAGTACCAGTACTCAGCTGTTAAGCACATACTGACAACGATATAGATTATATGCCATCACACACACATTTCTCTTTTTCTAACAAAGTCATAATGGAGGTTCAAGTATCCATAGTTACCATGATCTATTTCGTTCCATTTAGTTTAAGTATAATTTGCATTGCTGCTGATAAGTGAAGCAAATGTTGCGCAGTTGTGTTTCATTATGTTTTTTTTCCCCCCTGTTTTAAACATCTTAGCTTTCAACAGCCATTTAGCAAACTATCAGTTTGTTATTGGTCCTAAATTGTCCCTAATTAAAAATCTGACCTCCACGCGGAGCCGTCTTCCATAAGAGAACATAAACAGGAAAAATCAGTTAATTGCTGTTAAAAAACGCTTTTTTTTGTGGCATTGTAATTGGACTTCAGTGAAACAAATTAATCCACTGGGGTTTCCCCTAATGAATGTTTAAATGCAAACAGTAGTCAAGCACTTAAGCAGCCAGGCCAGTGGTCCCTAATGAAATCATATAAAATCAAATCAAAGAATATGGCATTTTCACTAACCAGAAATCTTGGCACTAGTTCCGTAGCAATAACAAAGCACTGAACAAATAAACTGAAATGAAAGTTATAAATGAAGCATTGCAAACATGTAAAAGGGAGAAATTAATTTTTTTTAAGTTCATGCCAAGGACTGTTTATTTTCACACAGCAAAGTGCCCTTTCTATATCTAAGCACTGAAACTATGGGGCCAGGAGTTTCCTTTGATGAATTTAGAATATTTCTGTGTTGAGTATCTGCCACATTATAAACCTGGAAAGTGGGCAGAGATGAGGATGGAAAGCGAGCTTGCTTATAATTTTTCTAATTTATATTAAGCTATGCTAGGCTGTTTGATTACAGCAAACCCATTACACAGAAGAAAGCTATTGCTTTTATATACAGACATCCAAAATGGCAATTACAATTAAAATATTCATAAAGCGGAAATGAGAGATTTGAAAAAAAGGCTAAATGATAATAATGTGTAAAAAAATGCAGTGAGATCTCAGTTTTATGATTAGTCTTTTTTTTGACTGATTAATTCAATCTTTAATGATTATCTAGATTAATGACGTGCAACACAAAGCTTTTATATGGAAATATTTTACTTTTTTTGTTCTCCCATTTTTTAAGTTCTGTCTCCAATCACTTGGAAGATCATTGGGGCCTTCAATTCAGGAGTACATTAAAACAAAAACAAAAAAAGTCTACATTGGTGTGTCTCTACTGTTATTTATTAAACAACTTGACTATTCACTATAACTGATACAAATGCATTATTAATATTACACAGAGTTATAAATGCATGGAATAGCCCACCAGATGAAGTGGTAGAATCTAAAACACTAGCAACGTTAAAAAACCCCAAAACAATTATATTCTTCCCTACAGTATTACATACCTTAAGGAGTAGCCCTGCAATTACATAACATGCCTTTTATGGAGCAAATGATATACTAATTGGATTATTTAACAGAAAATGCAATATAAGGTATGAGACTATATACAATGATCGGCATGGTGTGAAGTGGGCAACAAGGTAATGGGCTATTGTTGAAGAATTATTATTAATGTATATTATTTTTTCCATCAATAGGTTTGAAAAAGAATGATACCTAATTTTGGTGATTAGTGGTAACCTCGGAACACTTATAACACTATAAGTCATTGTATTATATGACAAAAATGCAAAAGCCGATATTATGAACAAGAATAAAACTCTCCTTTTCTGTTGAAATTGTTCAGGTACTTCGGGAAAGCCATTAACATTTGGGGAAAATACTCTTATGCAGGGATTAGCTGTTATTTAAAAACAGGAAATTGCAGCAAATGTTACGCTGCTGAAGTGAATGAGAACACTGAAAAAAGATGATCAAACTATGCATGCAAAAGTGGTTCCCTCCATTGCTTTAGGTGTAAAATCCAGTTTGCATTGAAGATCTTAGGAAATCTGCCTTGCAAGGGGAAACTCTGTGGGAAAAGCTGTTATCTCCATGCCCTACAAAAGTAGTTTACACATTCTGCCACCAAGCCATAGTTTTATTTATTTTTTATTTTTAGCTGCCTCCTTTCAATGATTCACCCTGCCCCTGCTGTGCATTAGTACAGGACAGGAGAGCAGTTACCATGTGACAAGTGTCTGCTTGACATGCAGCAATCCAACAGATGGCAGCATTTTACAAAGCATGTTACCAAAAAAAAAAAAAAAATAGGTGGAGATTATCATGTAAAAGTTTACTGTACAGACACATTTATATTAATAGTAGGTGGAGATTATCATGTAAAAGTTTACAGTACAGACACATTTACATTATTAGTAGGTGGAGATTATCATGTAAAAGTTTACTGTACAGACACATTTTAGGCTTCATTTACTTTAACATTCCTAACAGTGCTGTACATCTTTTGGAAAGAAATGAGGATCTATGTGAGTGCACTCTGTAACTCCCTTGGAAAACTGCAGGTTCAGCAAGAGAAAGCTTGATCTGCTTACTGATTGCATATTATGCACTTTATATAACTGAACTAGCCTGTGGATGTTATACATAGGTTACCAATGTATGGATAAAATGTTTTTAAATGTATGTAGCATACAGGTAATATTATTACTAACACTCAAATACATATCATGACTCTACTGCACAAACATGTAAAAGTCCAGCATTGCTCACTGAGTACTGTTTTTAAAAGCTACAAAATTTCACGAAAGAATGAATGTGTTGAAAGTTGTTTACAAAATCTAGAACTTGATGAACTTGTGTTTTCAAGGCCCACTAGGTTACGTACCTTACCAAGACATCGTGTTGTTGTGGGTTTCCTACCGTGGAATAGGGAATGGAGAAGTTTTCTTTTTGTTGTTGTTTTTTTTATATCAGTATTACATTTCTTATTAAGTCATGGTAATTAGTTACTGAATTAATTTGTCATTAAAATTAATGTATTTCGTAAAGAGAAAAAGCAGCCTTTTTTTTATGGGAAAATATTTATATATATTTATAAATAATATCTTTAGTAATATAACTGTTTAAGACTAGACATCTTGATAGCAGGCTTCATTATTTAAACATGTCATCATTTAAACTGGAATAAACAAGCTGACGACTTATTTCCTTCATCCAAGAGCAGAAATTTAAAAAATGAGTCACCAATATGCTTCATAGCTATATTAATGAACGCTGGCCCTGCTGGTGACTTTTGAACCAAAATTAAGAAACAGAGTGCTGTGCAACATTCTCTTTACATCAAAGGTCTGTAAGGATGAGAACAACAATTTCAAGCTTCAGGACAGTCTGCTGTGCTGTTTCCTTTCAAGTTTTAATAGGAACAACAAAGTCATATGATTTAAAATGCTACTTTAAATATGAACAAAAGCAGTAATAATATGAGGCTATAAATATGGATATTTGGACAGTTTAAACTTTGTTAAAATTGCATGTTGATTATTGGTTATTTCAACCACTTTATCTTACCTTTAATACCATCTCATTACATGCATTAGATTTGCCATAGTACAGCAATACCACTTAAGGTGCAGTAAACCTTACGTGGTATTGCAGATGTTAAGTTTGAGTTGATATTTCTACACATTGAGCATGGATAAGTTAATCAACCTTCACAGCATACTAATATAATTGTTGACTAATGTTACACAAAGTTGTTGTGTTCACTTTGGAATGTGGGTAGGAAGGTATCCATTTGATTTCTGACCCATTTAATCAGTTATTATTGAATCATCACCACAAGGTTGGTTCCCTTTGGCATGTGGGTATCCACTTTTCAGTGCAATTCCCTCCTCTATCAACATTATGTGTTCATGCCCAGAAAAAACTACTTCAGGAGACTAGAAAAAGCCTGGAAAAACTGAGGAAGAATTTAGCAACATAATGGGATTATATGATACACAGACAATTGCAGGTGTTGCTTCATTCATGTGGATAATTTGGGTGCAATCTAATGAACCTTAATTTACAGTACCAGTGTTTTCCTTCTAGTCTGATAACTACGCATAAATGATGTAAGAAAGTGTGTACTGTACAGCATTGTCCCATATATACACTAATTTCCAGTTTTAATGGAGAACTATCTGGGTGCCAAGCAATTCAGGTCAGGGATTGGCTTTTGTAAATGAAGGTCAACAAGAAGCATATTAAAAATCACTAAACCAAAAAAAAAAACAACAATAAAAATAAATTCCTCACAACAGATAATTAATAAATGGACAAATAGCCTTTCTGGAAGGACTACCATGTCTTTAGTCCCATGACAATACCTGCAAATAAACTGCTAACAGTGCAAATGACCAGGCCTGGAGTGTAAGGTACAATAGCCTCCACTGTTAACTAGAACATGTAGCTTAATGCTGTGTTTTGTGGTTTCTCTTTCATTGGCAGCTGGTATTTGCAAATATAAAAATAAATACAAATACATTATGACAAATGCTCTATCAGCTGCTGTACAAATGCACATGTAAAAAACAATGCACTAAATTATCATGTTCATTTTCCTGTGGTGCATTGTCTTATGTAACAATGTAATGATACAGATGGCATTTTGAAAGAACCAGATTTTCAGAAAGTATTTTTTTAAGTGAATTAAAGTTGTGTACATATAGGGTTCGGCACAAAGTTCTGTTCAGTCCCTTTGTTTCAAATGAATTAATTTGCTTGCTGTTCATAACTATAAATACTAAGCTTGTTTGGGTGTGATATGGAGTTTGTTTGTTTTGGTTTGTTTGCATTTTTTTCAGGACTGAGTTAATTTGTGTTCCCATTACAATTTGCAAGTGAACACTTCTTCAGGTGGACTCAGTTCGGTTAGTTTGCTAAGTGAGCTTTGTTTTTCACATTACACTCCAAACAAACCAAACTGTATTGAGTGTGGAACCATCCCCCCTAACGAACTCAGCATGAACACAGCCTTAGTGGATTTCCAGTAAACATCATAACGTTGGCTTTAGGTCTAATCAGTTGGTGTTGGTTGGCGTCGGCAAACTAACCAAACGCCGACGCTAGCCCAACGCAGAATTCTGAAACGTTAAAAAAAATCTCTGTTCCAGAGAAACGTCTTTTGAGAGGCTGATTTGAGATGTTCTTAATACTTTGGTAAGTTTTGTGTTTTACTCATTGTATCTATAAAGTATATATGTATATAAAATGTATATGTTTATTCTTATCATGAATATTTATTGAATAAAGGAAACATTAAGTGTCTTGTTTTATGAATTGTTAATTTGTGTTTAAACGTTTTGTTTTTCTTTCATAATAATTATTGTAACACCATGTCGTTTATAACTGGTACTATGTGTAGCTAATTTAACATAATATTCACATAGTCCAATCATATATATATATATATATATATATATATATATATATATATATATATATATATATATATATATATATATATAAAGTGAGATAACAGTGACAGACAATTTGAATAGTGCTATCCAAATTGTAACTTTATTAATATATCCATATTTTATATTTATAAATATTGTACAAGTATAGAAAGAAAAAAAAACATGAAATCCATTCTATCCAATTATATGCTTTTCAAATATCTACTGCAAATTATGGTGGTCTCCTAAGTCCAAAGAACAACACACATTTATCCTGTGTAGCCTTAAGCGTTTTACACTGAAAATAAAAAGCATTTTAGGATTTGTTAAACTAAAATATTTTGTGTAAAAGGACAATGTTAAATATATACCAATTCAGAGTAGAATTAGTGGGTTTTTGTTTTTCTGAAGCGAAGGCTTTTAAGAAAAAATCGTGCTTTTACGATAATACATTCCGAGCTAATACAGTCTTAAGTTCAAATGTATGGTTTACAAAAGGTAACAAAATAAAAAAAAAGTTAAGAATAAAAATTAACAAAAAATGAGGGGCCGAAAGTGGCGATCCAGTAAAAGCACTCGCGTAGAGTGGAGGATGCGCCCTACAGTCTGGACGTCGCCGGTTCGTGTCCAGGCTATTCCTTTGCCGACCGAGGACAGGAGCTCCCAGGGGGCGGCGCACAATTGGCCAAGCGCCGCCTGGGGGAGGGAGAGTTAGGTTGGCCAGGATGACCTTAGCTCACCACGCCCCAGCGACCCCTGTGGTCTGGCCGGGCACCTGCTGGCTTGCCTGTAAGCTGCCCAGGGCTACGTTGTCCTCCGACGCTGTAGCTCTGGGCGGCTGCATGGTGAGTCTGCAGTGTGTAAAAAAGCGGATGGCTAATGGCACACACTTCGGAGGACAGCGTGTGTTTGTCTTCGCCCCAGTCAAGTCGAGTCAAGTGCAGGGGTGGTGGTGGTGAGCTGAGCTAAACAAAATAATTGGACACTACCAAATTTGGGAGAAAATAACAAAAAACTAATTGGCGACTACTAAATAATAATAAAAAAAAAATGTTGATCTCAACTAAGACTGAATCTGTGTATTTTTTTATATTTATAGATGGACACATGACACTGCAAGTTATTATGGAGTGCTGTTATTATTTATTTATTTGCCAGACTAGTTTGTCCAAGGCAATTCACAAGGCAATCCAAAAGTTATGGTGCAGTTACCTAACATGGAGTAGTAAAACAACACAATACTGCAACAACGTAAATAGTAAAATAAGGGATTACACAACAACAGACAAAGCACATGAAAAACACAGTTATACCATACCACCAAGCTGAGAGAAAACCAATAATAAAAGTAAACGTAGATTGAACACTGATTAAACTTGACACTGAACATTTAAACTTCAGAAGGTTTAAAGTTGAACATTTTTATTACAATAAAAATTTGAAGGGGCAGCATGAAATACTTTCTACATGAACTAATCATTTTATACAACAACTTATTGTAGCTAACTATATAATTAATACATTTGTGTGACTATTAATGTTTTTTTGTCATATTTCTTTTACACTATATATAACACATTGTATTTTTCTAATGGTACATAACATTTATAAACAAATAAAATAACAATAACCAGGTTCTTGTCATCTTATTTTACAGATATTTGAGTTTGCAGCACATGTCAGTTGAAATGTGTGTTTTTTTTGCATTTTTTATTTAAGAAGTATACAACTATGCATTTGACTTAAAGACTGCTATAATGAGTCATTCAAAATTACAATAAAACTGGACAAATCATAGATCAGCATTTTACAGACATTCTTGTGCATTTTTTTCAGAAGCAGTATGTAAAAATCCAGTTTCAAAAACAGCCACAGAAGAAATAAAAATCTATGCGATGAACTTCGGTACTCCAAGGACGGGAATGGTGGGAGACAGCAGCGCGCTGATGCCAGACAAAATGCGGAAGGGGATTTTTAGGTGGTGTTTTTTTAATTTATTTTTATAGTTGACAAGTTTATAGTTAGTTGTTTTATCCAGCAACGAAGTTCTTGTTTAGTTATCTTTTTGATTTTATTGCTTCTTAAAAGTTAAAATGTCTGTAAAAATGTGTCTGAAAATAAATACATATTTTAACCAATAAATGGCATGTTTGTTATATAGCAGGGAAAGCAGTGTGGAGTAGTGGTTAGGGCTCTGGAATCTTGACCGGAGGGTCGTGGGTTCAATCCCAGGTGGGGGACACTGCTGCTGTACCCTTGAGCAAGGTACTTTACCTAGATTGCTCCAGTAAAAACCCAACTGTATAAATGGGTAATTGTATGTAAAAATAATGTGTAAAAAATAATGTAATTATATGTAAAAATAATGTGATGTCTTGTAACAATTGTAAGTCTCCCTGGATAAGGGCGTCTGCTAAGAAATAAATAATAATATAAACAGTAATTTTAGAGTTGTTTAAGCATCGATATATTTTATGTGCAATATATGTGTAATTTAATGCTAATATAGCCCCAGATAATATATGCTGGTACACAGGGTGATATATTCAAAAATACAAATACATAAGCTAACCTCACAAACAGATATATAAACAAATAGACCATAAATGCAACAATAAAGCAACATTGCACAATACAACATACAAAAAACAACAATTAACAAAATCTCAAATACCCGGCAACATGTGTCCCCCGTTAAAAAAATTATGGTATTCGATGAATTGGTAACTTAAAAACAACATTGGACCACCGTTGGCGAAACGTGATATTTACGTTGCCAAACAAAGTTATGCCAACGTTAGGCTATAAAATCAGCAAGAAATGAAACAATGACTTAACTGCTTCTTTTTAGTCGTTTCTTTGTTACATTGTTGTTTTTTTCAGAAATGTGCCTTTGTGTTATCCCTTCCTTCAAGGTGTGACTGATACAAAATGTAACACTGTAAATCATAATTGGGTAATATTCATTCCAATTCATTGCAATTGATGTTAACCACTACAATCTGCTACTATCTATTATTTAGATTTCGCCTAAAGCCAATACAGAAAACAGTATTTGTTGATGCCCTAAAGCAGAGTTTTGGCCTATACTGAAATTAGTATTACCAACTACTGTGAGTCTCTTTAGAAGAACTAAAATGAGGGCCCTATTTAACTCAACTGAATAAACAACATGCTGCATGGTGACAAAAAAGTCCTTGGGAACAATAGGAACCTCATCGGGTGTCATAATCATTTTTTTCAAGTTCTGTGACCTGAGATACATACCTATAGTTAGTTATAATATACATTTTATGATCACTAAAAATACCATAGGATATCTATGAATGTACACCTTTTATGAGCGACAGAATCCGTAATGGCAGTACAACACTGACTGTTACACATGCATTCATTATATTAGATTTAATATTAATTAATTACTGTGAGAATGCAGCTGTTAGAAACATAGATATGAGTCCTTAATTATGCTTGTAATAAAATAAATAAATATTCCTAACAATATCATGTATTCAAAGTAAAGTAAATCTGTCATTCTCTCTCTTGAGTTACTTACTCCAAGGCCCAGTGTACTGTATATCTGCTGATATTAACCAGTTTTGGTTGCTGTGCCACTGAAGCCCCAGCAGCACAAGAGTTTTGCAAGTGGAGCTGGCCTGCACACCTCTGCTTAACAAGCTGTACAGCTCAGGTAAATATGAGACAGGCTGTCCTCCGAGGGATTAAAGGTGTTCTGCCAGCCTGTAAGGATATAGAGAAGTCAAGCCTGCTTTGTAATGAGCAGCATTTGCTCTTTCTGGTTCAGTTGTTCTTTTGCTATTTCACGGTGCACTGCTCCCTGCTTCACTGGCGTGGGTAAGTGTCCTCATGAAGAGCACAGAGTAGAAATGCAGAAAGAAGGGAGACGTACGCATGACTGGTCACGCCATTCCATTCATTCCAGTCAGCGATGAGAACAACAGTGCTATACAGGGCTCTCTCTTTAGGCACACACAGCTTTACAATGTGGTTCAATAAGACATTCCCTTTTCTTTTTGCAGTTTTGTCTTTGATAACTGCCATTTTGGGAACCTATGCCAGACTTTATTTTTTTTTTGTAGAGGCTATTTTGGGGCTCTAATTTCACTGCCTTGAGAAGCTTTTTATTATTATTATTTTTTTCTTATTTTTATGCAAGAAACATAGATAGTGGTGTTTTATGAAGAACTGTAAAATCTTAATAACATACATGCCCAATTCTTACTCACATAGTGTAATCCATCAAACCACAAATACTTTCAAAGTTGAAATGCTGATATAAATAAATTGGATTGTCCTGGTTGTTTACAGTATCCAAATGTAGCTTTATCTATATGGGCTTTCCCCAACTCTATAAACATAACAAGTAAAACCTGCTTTTAATAATAGACTTGCATCAGTAGAATTGTATCACATTCTTCATGATCTATGTTACGGTAAAAGTGTGAATATTGGCAAAGCTTAAGATTTACTAGTAAATGTTGACATTTAGCAAGCAAAATGGTAAATGTCCGAAATAAACATGACAATGCTTTATTTTGGACATTTACCGGTAAATCTCAAGAATAACCAAATGACTTTGGTTAATGACGGAACGTCTCACTTTCGCACACTGTATGGCTCCAGGAGTCAATAAGTAAGTGACCTGTAATAGCATGTTTTTTTATAAAATACTACATATTTGGAGTATAATATCCTTTATCACCATTGTGAATTGTTTTATATGCAAATTTACCAGAATGTTAATTGTTCTCCATAAGTGGATCACAATATTGTTCAGTACCATGTTGAACTAGTGTTGAATGTGCATTACTGTAAGCTCATTGATGATTATGTTGTTAATGGAAAATGTGTATGCAAAAATAAATATATTATTTGATGATATACCTGCATTTACCAATAAGCTTTGGTAAATTATAAGATTAACCAGTAAATGTCTGAAAAGCAATTTATTTCTTCATAATTTCTGACATTTACCACCTTATTTGGTAAATGTTGACATTTATCTGTACAAGAGTAAGTAGCGGGGTTCCAGAAAATATAGCGTTACACAACCCCACGTGTTGCTACAACTGTTTAAATAACATACCTCTGATTTCTCTTTTCATTGTTAACATCCCGACAACTTTTTACACTTATAACCTTAAAGTCTGTTTCAAAGCTCTTTTCCAAATGTCCACTCTAGTGCACTGATAGTGTAAGGATTATTGCCCATATTGTCAAACAGGTAACACAGCAATAACGATCCATGATGTGGTACAGAACAGAAAAGCCAGAGCATTTCTTAGGTTTCTTTTTAAATCGCTCTTCCTGCAGTGATTTAGAGGACATCTCAAATCCCAGTGCACTAGAGCGGGCATTTTGAAAAGAGCTTTGAAACAGACTTGAACATTTTAAAAAGTTGTCAGGATGTTAACAATGAAAAGAAAAATGACAGGTACATTATTTAAACAGTTGTACCAACACGTCCGGGACGTATAACCCTATATTTTTTGGAACAGTGTTATATGGTGCATGTTATGCAAACACAATCTAATGTGGTCTTTAATTCAGAAAGTATAATTTCAAAAGTTTGGAAGCAGTTAAAATAAAACCGAACGATAAGTAAAGAAACAATATTACAAATATGAGGTATTGTTAAAGAATATATGATGCAAGTTTAATATTCATATTAGTCTAAATAATTCCTGACCTGATATGAAGTAATCGGCAGGAACTTTTCACATATACAAGTAATCCCTCTTTATTCATTAAATTGGCCATTATACAGCATTTCTCATGCAAAAAAATGCCATATCTATTTTATTACAAATTACAGGTCTGCCATATTTCTCTTTTGCTTGTCTAGTATAGTTAAAATGAAAAGGAACATACGTGTTTGTATAAATTCAACAATACTTGGCATATAAAATATGTGATGATCGTTTCAAAGGGGCCTTGCCAGGTTGAGTTATAAAATAATCTATTTAAAGGCAATACCAAAACAAATACTTGTTACACTAAAGTCCCAACAGCATGAACAGTGCTGAATTGTTTTACATCCAAGCTAAACTAAGAGGTTCTGTCTGAGTACAGACAGCATCATTAACACAGAATACCAGTGCTATGAATGAAACAGATATCTTTCATTAACACAATCCTGAGACATTTATGATGTCCAGAGAACCTGGAAACTTATCATTTCTCTTCATTATGCTCTGAACATTTTAGAGGAATGACATTTGTTTGTCCAATAACACATTTCTGTATGTCACAAATGTTAGATTTATCTCAAACACAAATACAATAAAAACATTTTAATGAATAACTGCTGAGAGCTTGAAACTTTGAAAAACATACAACCCTGTGCACTGCACAATTCAAGTTTAAACTGTTAAATTTGCTTTAAGTTGGTGAGCATACAAACTTTGTGGGTAAGTTTCAGGTTTTCACTCACATGTACAAATTGTGTGTTTCAAGGGGAGAATCTAAATTACTACAATGTGGGTTATTTCTTTTAATAATAACAATAACAATAATATAAGGTAATACATAATAATAATAATAATAATAATAATAATAATAATAATAATAATAATAATAGCTAAAAGAATTTGGCTTTTAAAATCTATAAAAAAATATATTTTTCTTTAGGATAACTACATTACACTGTAGTTACCATTTCCTAGTATTTACTACAAGCTCTTAGGACATAATTATGTGATTATGAGGACAGAACTCTATGCATTAACAATGCATATTTAACAAAGTTATGTTCCTGGTCATGAATCTTTGTCAAGTACAGTAAATGCATTAAATAATGTTAAAAAAAGACTGCATAGCTAAAGTATAATGAATGTATCTATATTCTGAAGTGCATCCATCTTTATATATAAAATATTACAGATATTACAATCTGAAAAACACACCACTTCGATACCTGTGAACCAAAGCAAAATAAAGCAGGCCTCAAATTTACAGTGCAGCATAAAAATGATGAATACTTATACTAAAGGTCTGTTCTGTACATTTGTGTACTTTATCAAATGCTTGGTTTATACCTTTGTGAAAATCTTAAGACGACTGATTATACAGTGTCTCCTTTGACAAACACCAACAGGTATCAACAGAAACAATTCAACAATTCAAACATACAGTACTTACCAATTACTGTGCCACAAGTAAAAGCAAGGAACTTGACATGTGAACCAAGCTTATTCCTCAATGAAACGGCAAAGTAAACCTGCTCTGCAGTATAGTTTCCTCCCCCTCGGCTGCTATTTGACATTTTATTTATTGGGAAGTCCCATGTGTAACAGTGTTTTTTTTTTTTTTTACAATAACAGAGTCTGGCTTGGACAAACCTGGTGCTGCTTTTTCATATACTTAATCCAATGTTAATAACAGTTTTGCTCTAACATCTCTATCACCAAGATCAGTTGAGGCTAATTGCATCCAGATTATACAAACTCTTCAAACTATAATCTGCACTCGCTGCTGAGTGACATGTTTACATTGTAATTTCGGCAAACTATGCCAAGTATATAAACTGCTAAAATGCTGTGAGTGAGCCTTGAGCTCACTAGGCTTGTTTATATGATGGTAAAAACTTATGCTGCCCCTGAAATGGTGACAAAGGTAAAGAAAAATATAAAAATAATATTTTTTGACATACACTTAAGCATTAATATCTGACACAGCAAGAACTACCTGCTAGATCATTGACCATGGCACTAAACGGGAGCCAAAATCAATTACCTAGCAGGTAATTCCCACTGTGCTCATCCATAACTAAACACTCATAAATTCAAAGATAAAATTATGAGAAACTATTTGAAGTAGCAAACGTTTTTCACAATAGGTCTTCATTTTAATACCAGATGGTTTTAGGCTTTATTTGTACTGGGATTGCAGTCAGCTGCTGGAAAGCCAGTGTTCATATCCTTAGTTTCACAATTATATAGCTGGCAGGAATTGTACAACAGAGCCTGCATTACTTGAAACCTGATTATTAGTGACAATCTGTGAGGTTTATAAGAAACTGCACTTATATCTCTAAAAAGTCAATGCATTGATGTTCAAAGGTGTCCTGTAACTGTAACTGGATTAATATAATGGGATATGGCTCCAATTTCAGTGGAATATAATTGCCCATACTGTTCACTTTCATGCACATGATACAGTGTGGTTTAATAAATTGGGGAACTCTACTAATAACAGTATATACTGTACAGTAAATACTGTAGTATTTAAAGATTCAAAAGAAGCTATTTTAAAAAAGGAGCATTTACTTAAGCATAAAGTGTGCTACTTACAGTTAAAAGGATGTAGAATACAGTATAGGAGATAAAGAAGATGCTTGTTACCACATGAGGTTATTTTTGTGGTTTGGGTGGAGAGGTGTTAGTGTGCTAAAGTTTCTTCAACCTATGTTCCTGTTTCAGTCTTTCAGATTAGGTGTCACATTCAACTAGGTGTATTAAGCAACTACCACATGTGTTATGCAATTTGGAGAGCCACATGCTTTGTCTTTATGTGATCTGTGCTTTATTTGTTGTTGGATTTGTCTCAGTATTTATATGCAAAGCACCTGAGTAAGTAGAATAATTAAGGAAGAAGACTAAGGTGTGCAATAAGGGCCACCCTCTTATTGTGAAAGCTCATGAAGTTATGACAAAGAACAAGCATTTGTCAGCAGTGGCACATTATTACAACACAACATATTTAATAGGCTTTCTCTATCTGTAAAGTTAAAAGTGTTTGCAGACTTGCAGCTACCACATTCACGCTACCTTTAGTCAAAGGTATCAAGCTCAGGAAAAGCACAGCTACTTCTATAACCAAATGACTTCAGTGCAATTAAGTTGTTCTAAACAAAACAATGATAGAAGGGCAGCTACAAAGGTATGATCCATTAGTGTCATATTTTGACATACCTGTACCAATAGTGTCAATGGTGTCAACCAATACACAGTGTTTATTACATTATCTTGTCATTGCTTGTAATGCTGTGGTCTTAATTGTTAACCAAGTTTAGGATTAGGTCATATGTTTATAACTTGTAATTTTTGTTACTTGTAAGGGTCCTAAACATAACAATTTAAATTTAAAAAAAAAAAAGTGCAATTGTTTTGTTTTGAAAAAATGTCCAGTAGTATGCAGGAGGCAGCAAACCTTTTTGATCCAGTACATTGAAGTCAACAGTAAATTAGTTTGCACATAACAGATAATGCACAGACTTCAAATATGACGTTGGGCGGTGATTGCATTTGTTTTTATGAAGAATTATTTTCAGTACTACTCTTTTAATCTTATTAAGCTCCCGGTGGGTGTGTTCCTAACAATATTATGATTTCACAAATTTGTAAATTGTGTAAAGGACATACTACATCATTCCAAATAAAATACTTTTATGCTACTGGGACAGTTGATTTTCCAGTTATGCAGCCCAGCCTAAATGGATGATTATGGCAGGGTGAGATTGAAAAATGTAATTATCTGAAGAAAAACAAGGTACTGTAATAGAGATCAATTAACACATTTACACTTTGTTATTCTGGTAATGGTAATTATCTTGAGCTATTCCAAACTCACAAATTCACAGTATTGGGAGCATTTACATTCTTCATAGTAGAACATGTGCTTTTTGTTCTACATTTGGACAGATAAACTCTCTCCTTGCATTAAAGAACCACCTAATGTACAGTATGTTTCACAAATGTGTTATTGTGATAGGGTAGCGTCATGGACCAGGCTGGCAACCGGCAGTTCAAGCACATGTTTATTAAACACAAAAACAAACAGGAACAAACAAAATACGGCATAAGGGACAAAATAAAAGGTTTAAACAAAAGAACAACACTCTTGTAGACTGGCCATTAGCCTTCACTACCACGTTGCAAATCAATAACAAAATCACAAAGCCCTCGCCCTCACCCTCGCCCTCATCCAACAAACAAAGGATTTTGCTTCCTTTTTATACATGTGGCCACTCTCCAACTAGCTTCAATTACCTAAATGGGGAATGCCATACCTGTGATTGCTGGCAGGGACAGATTCAACCCCATCACTTCCAACCTTACATTCCCACAAACACTATTTACACCAGCAGGGCTTCTGCCCTGCCACAGTTATATATTGATTTTGTGTGTGTGTGTGTGTGTGTGTGTGTGTGTTTTGTCCAGTATCACTGACTGACTGATAAGGACAATCATCTTTTTCATTGGTTTAGTTCCTTTCCAAAACAAAAAGTACTGAAAAATATTCTAAACACAATATACAGTTTGAATGCTTGCAACTAATGATGGGTGGACCCTAAGGAAGTAGAATGCTACAGCTGTGCCTGCCCCACATAACCCTGATTTAAATTGTGTTAGAATTGAACTTGTGTGACTGACTAGAAACTAGAGATTAAAAGAAGAAGGTCTAAAGTTCTGGTGAATTCCATCATCTAAAACCAGGCATGGACAGCTCTGCTCCTGGAGGGCCATGCCACAGCAGGTTTAATGGGTATAATTAAGTTGTTAACTGCTTTGGGTCCTAGATGGAAGGTTTAATTGGTAGAATTAAACAACCAAGATTATGGTTGGAAGAAAGACCTGGTCAGGAAGGGCCAAAGTTAACCACCCCTGCCTTAATTTGTGCATATCAGCATTTTAGGGATCAGTAGTTATTGTTAAACAGCTCATTCATAACTTTTGGCATTCTTTAACAATCATAAGTTGGGTGAATGTAGAATTGTCAGTGAGCCCAAGAAGTCATGGCAGGCTAAACTGGAATGCTACGGCATCCAGTACTTTATTAAATAACAGAAACAAAATCGCTGAGACAAATTACGCACTAGCTTATCTCAAACGCAGTGTAACTGGAATTAGCAAATCAGTTGACTGTGTCTCCCCTTCCTCAGGAACTTCAGTCAGTCTGTGTTTTATCCCTGTTGCAACTGGGTACAAAGAACTAGCCATAATGTTTTTCTCTGCACTCAAAAGTACTGTCACCAGTTCGAATGGCTGTAGTAGAGGTAGTATCTCAGCCATTAGCTTCCACTGCTCAGTCATGAGATCTAAAGTAGCTGCATCAGACTTTTTGGTCAAATCTGGGTTTGACAAAACAGCAATAACTGGCCATTTTAATTCAAGAAGGCGTTCAAACATATAGTAAACCGTGTTCCACCTTGTTTGTATTTCCTGTATTAACTTGAGTGGTGCTTTTTCTGTGTTCAGCATTTCTGTTTGTTTCCTATTTAAAGCGCTTGTTGCCATCTCACTCTTTTTAAAATGTGCAACCAGTCTCCTTGCTGCTGCCACTAACGTACGGACTTGTTGTACATCCTCCAAGCTTTTCTGAATGCAGAGATTTATATTGTGCCCTGCACAGCTCACACCTGCCACGCTACCAAAAAGTAACACAGCACGCTCGCTTGCAGAAAGCAAAGACATTGCTCTGCTCACATTGGCTGCGTTGTCATGAACACAAGCTATTACTTTTGTAGCCACTTCAAACTCTGTATTTATCTGATTGATCGCTTCTGCTAAATTCACAGCTGTGTGTCTTTCGTGTAATTTTCATGTCGCTAATACTTTTGACTCAAGTTCCCAGTTTTGCTTAATGGAATGGCAGGTGACTTAAAAATGATTATTGTGCCATGCTTGTCCATACGGTAGTGATGGACATTCAGTTACACTCCTGACTTAAATCCTGTCTAAGCTTTTTCTTTGTACGTTCGTGATCCAGGGTAATGAATTTGGAGATTGTCTTTCAACAGGGCATTTCATAGCCCAAGATTCGCAATCAGATTTTTAAACGCAGAACCCTCTACTATACTAACAGGTCTGATATCTTGTGTGACAACAACCACTATCAGGCCTGTTATTTCTTTTGCTCTGATGTTTTTTGGATCAACTGTCTTTCCAAAATAAGCTGTCACTGAAGGTGTTGCTTCCTTTTGTTTTAACTTGTGTTCCCGCTGTTGTATGTTGTCGGGTGCTGTCTTACTAAATGATCCGCAGGTTGGTGGTATTGCCACAGAAGCTCATTAGAACTCCACAAACAGTACATTTTACCTTTCCATTTTCTTCTTTTGTAAAAAACTTCCAAACGTCTGACTTCATTATTTTAAATTAAATTAAATTGACAAATTAACTAGCAAAATCTGATCCTGAAATGCGGCCTACCTCTAGTCTGTTCTCTAGGTTTTTTTTTTTTTTGTTATGCTTAAGGCTGGTTCACACTGGGCATACGATTCATACGAACGCAACAAATGGTTGCAGGCTGTAGTTCACATTGAGCGATCCTCTCCCTGCGTTAATTCATTCTGATTGGTCACCATCCGACTTCAAGGCTTTAGTGATAGCTTGCCAGGATTTTGTTTTTTAATGTTGTCTTTATAATCTGGCCTTCCCATATCATACAGCCATGGACAGCCAAATACTTGCTCGATTAGCATTTCGTCATTCATTATCTATTATCTATTGTTATTAAATTATTAAATTATTATTTTTAAATTAAAGTCATTACGCCGTTTGAACTTGCAAGCAGTTTGAACTTGAACTCGAATATGATTGGTTGAACGCGAGTGACGTCACAAACTTACGCAGAGAAGTTTCAATTCGTACAAGAAAAGGAAGAGCCTCTAAATGACCTCACATATCCTGCATGTTTAGCGGACTGTTTTTTAATGTATATTACTGGGCACCTTAATGCACTCAATACTAGCCTCCAAGGGAAAAACATAATCTCACACATGTATTCCACTGTCAAAGCATTTGTAGTGAAACTTCATCTGTTTGAGAAGCACACCAAAGATCACAATTTTGTGCACTTTCCATCATTAAAAGCTACTATCGCCAGTTTTCCCAGTGAACGTATCCCAGAATCAGTGGAAAAAAGTATGTTTAAATTATATCAGCCTTAATTCCAGAGTTTGATTAGTGGTTTGAAGGGATTGAGAAGAGCATTCACATTTTCTTTTGCCCTTCCACAGTCAGTTTCTGGAAGCTTGCAGTTGGAACTCACTGAAATGCTACGTGGTGACAAAGCTGCCTTCACAAGACACGCACAAAGAAAAATAGTTTGGTAGGTTCAACATATGTGAACAGACATTTTCTACGATGAAAATAAACAAGAATCACCTGAGATCTAGTCTAACCAATGCCCATCCCTAAGACATACTGTGACTCTCAGCCACAAATCTCATTCCAGATATCACCCAGATACTCAAGGCCAAGCCTCAGTTGCATAGCTAGCATTTACACATTGCAACCAAGAGCCTAATGGTGATTAGAAAACTATTCAGTACCGTCAGCCAATCAGCTTCCAGCTCTAGCGGGCTCTAATACATGGTAGTTGCCCGCTGGAACGAACCAACTGAATCAAATTTAAAATCATACCGGCTTTTTAAAATTACATTCCTGCTTACAGCTAAACTGACAACATGACAAACTACCTAAACTCTATTTATCTACATTTTGGTTTATTTTGGCACGTACCAATACCAGAGTGGGTAAATTTATCATTCTCACCTACAGCTACTGCTGTTGAAAACATGTTACAAAACCCTAGTACTACAAGTAATAATACAGAAAGGTATATAAACTTATCAGAGAATGAGCTTGAAAACTAGAACTGCAAGGAAATGAACTAAGAACAAGACAACAAACCAAATGGTCAGTATCTGTGTTTAAGAATTGGTTAGCTGAAAAGCATTTTGATACTGAATTTGAAACTGTTAGTGTGACTATACTGACAAGTGACAGTTTTATGCCTCTCTAAGGAATGAAAAAGGAAACAAGTACAATGTGTAAAGTTACATCTCTATCAGACCTGGCATAAATAGGCACAAAATATCTTGCACAATACTGAGGTTACTTCAGCAAACAATGTTTTTATTGGAATGATTAAAAAATGCGCAGGGAAGGGAAAGACAAATCTGAAAAGCATGAATTTATCTCTAAATCTGATCTTGAGAAACTTAAATCATCAGGCATCTTGAACATCAATGAACCAGGGGGCTTCTGTATAAAGTGTGGTTCGATATACAGATACACTTTGCCCGTCGTGGCAGAGAAGGTCTGTGAGTGCTGCCAGCAAACGCCTTCAAAATCAATACTGTTGAAAATGGCTTAAGATCTGCTACCCTGACCTATAAGGAATCCACAAAAAAACACTCAGGTGTAACCGAAATAAATAAATCTATGCTTAGAGGCTGTATGTTTGAAAAGCCTGGTGACCCAATGTGCCCAATACAATCTCTCATTAAATACCACACAACCTCTCATTAAATGCCACCACACAACCTACTTGGTATACCTACAAACCACTTGGAAAAAACACACTTCGCAATTTAATGGCTACCATCAGTGAAAAAGCCAATCTCACCAAAATGTACACAAATCACTCTGTGAGAGCAATAGCTGTTCAACTTCTAACAGATGCAGGTCTGGAGACAACAGAAGTCATGTCTGTAACAGGACATCATAATGAGAGCTCAAGTCGCAGATATTGGACAGCAAATGTTTAGCATAAACACAAATTGTCTACAATACTATCCTTGGCTGTATCCTTCAAACAAGACTTAAAACCAACCAATCAAGCAGCGAATCCTGTTCCTGTTACATTTGATTGGCACCAGCCAATCCACTCCCTGTCAGCTCAAATGACGCTCCAGTAACAAGCAGTAAAGACTCCATCGTACAGTAATTGCTTCGTTCATTTCTCAGGCAATGTCGAGATTATAAATAAGGGTTTAAAACCCTAACAAGTTAATACAAAATAAAAATCGATATCCTAAATATAAACTCATTGTTTTTCTCTGTATATGTATGTCATCCTTGTTTTTTTTTTATTTTAATAATTAAATGTTTTCTTATAACGTCTTTACTCAGCGGAAAGGTACCTGACAAATCAGTACAAGTTCAAGGTAAATCTAGGTTTTAAGGTGTTTTTTTTTTTTTAAGAAAACAACGGTAAAAATAATTTCTAATAGCGATAGTGCCCTCTCGATGATGGCTCTACTGTGTGATAGTTGACCTTAACTTCTGTTAGTGCCCTCACCTTTGGCTTGGGAAGCAAATCTCCACACTATCACACTATCACACGGTATCATCAACTATCACACGGTATCATCAACTATCACACGGTATCATCGACTGGCACTATGGCTTAAGTAATACTTAAAAAAAAAAAAAAAAAAGATGATGTCACTTTATATATGTGCAAATGTTCCTATATCCAAGTTTTCTAATAATATAAATATAGCATGTGTACAGTATGTAATAGGTAATGTGGCCTGCTGCTCATACAGTACCATGTTAGTCATTCTGGCCCTCAATGTAGAACATGTGGACATGTCTAAGGTACACAGTCATGGCAACTGATAGGGTATCTGTTGCTATGCTTGTGTAATTCAAATTCATGACATAATTATAGAGCAGATGACCACTTGACAACAAAGGGCTCCTAAGAGAAGGTATAATAATGACTTCTATGACAAAGGAGCTGTGAGGTGAGTCTATTGTTTCATTAAAATCTTTGTTTAACCATAAGGGTGGCCTTATTTACCTTTACAAACAGTAAATGGCTCTTTGGGGAGACTGAGAAATCAGTTATTTTTTGCAAATGCTATTTACTTTTCTGGATTTGCATAGTTATTTACCTGCAATATCTATATGGAGTTAATTTCTTCAGGGTACCCATAGCAGTTTTAATCACCCTGCTATCTTTATACAATAACATGTCAACCTAACAGCAGCTTGTTACCTGGGGTTATGTGTGACAAGCTACTGCTTGAGGTCGATATGGTTACATATGACATTAAGCACTACATAGGGGAATAAAGATTGGTACAAAAACAAATCTGTAACATTTAAATGTTAAATACAAATTCAAATTGCTGAACAGAATTTAGCTTTTTACCTCAACTCATCAGTGGGGGTCAAAATCCAAAAGGACAGTGCATCACACAACATTCCTCACTACAATAACATATAATGGTAACTTTTATATTTTTTGATAAGCAGTTGTAGCACAATTTTACAGTCTCATTCAATACACAGTGGTACTCTTTTGCAGTAGCATGGTACCACATCATTTTAAAGTGTGCTATTACAGCAGATCTAGCCATCGTTGGTAATGCTGTCATTCTACTTTGGTTTATTCAGAAAGATATCCAAATAGTAGTTTTCAGACTTCAGTACAGGTCACTCGGTTGCACATCAAAGCAAAATGACTTGAATTTCATATTTGAAAATCTAATATAAAATAGTAATAATAAAAAATGGGAAATGCGCATTGTTTTTTGCTTCACTGACAGAACTTACACAGCCAAGCAAGTGTTAATAAGAATATTTAGGTTCAGGTTACAGATTTGCTATCATGACATATTTCAATTAATGTATATAATTATCATATTTACAGTGAATTGTAGCTTTAGAATACATTATTGTGCAATGCTAACTAGTTTTAAATAGTCTTGGTTCCTTCAGCTAGTATAATTAAATTAGCTAAATATAGAAATTCTTTCAAATTGGGGCTTTACATATTTTATTGGATGTGAGCATACAGACATACAGCTGAAGAGATTAATTTTACCCATCAATAACATCAGTACCATCAATAACATCTAATATAGAATGTCCTTTGCAAGTTTCCTACCAAATGGATAAGGTATTTCAAACAATGTAATTATGACATACTGTACAGGCACGTGGTCAAACAGACAGCCTCTGTAACCCGTAGGTCATGATACACACACAACTTCTAGCAAGTTCCTCAGCAAGTTGTATCACAACTGGACAATCGGTTATTCATTTTTAACACTCCAGCAGCCCTACAGCAGTGTGCATGCTACTTACCGTGCATGGTGGCCAGAAACATAGTTTTTGAGAATAAGTTATAGCGTAATCCTTACTTCACCGAGTCAAAATAAAAAAAATAAAAAATAAATAATAACGTTTGTAATCGACAAGGAGAATTTTCAGACTGTCCATATAGTAATGAGAAATGATTGGTTACAGTATGCTTTCTTTAATTTTTTTTTTTTTTTTTTTGCTGGACATTCAATTAAACCATTGAATGCTGCTACTCTTCCATACATTTCACAAGTTAGTTTTCACTTAAAGAAGACCAGACCTGTTCCAGAAAGGTTTACATGCCAAGAACCTCTAGCATCATGTGTGGCTGCCACTGACTGATGTTCAGAGGCATTGCCGGTGTTGCATGAAAATTTGGGAACCAACTTACCATAGGGTGTATTGAAGAAAACAGCAGGCAATTGAAAACAAATGGAGGTGGAGGCCACAAAAAACAGCTGGAATTACTGTACTTTTGGCGATGCTCAAAGTTTCTTACTGACTATTAAGAGATATAAAATGAGCATCAATATTAAAATGAATAACACCTGGCATTTCCGGCATCATAATTTGTCTTTTACCATTAAGCACATGAGTGTCCTGCATCATATCAGTGCTAGGGAAAGAGGAAGTGGGAATGAAAGAGTTAGTTAAGACACAACCATTGCATAAGCCAGTCATTCATTAGATGGATTCCTTTAGGATGACAAAATGATTTCAGAAACAGGCAGCTAATGGGCTTGGGTGCATGTGATGCATGTGTCTCTCTGTCTGGGCTGATTGTCTCAAATGTTCACATTGGTTAGAAACATGAAACATTTCATTAGTGCGTTGCTTTTAATGTCCGAAGCAAATGGGTCATGCGCTTCAGTTTAAAGCATAAACTCTATAATTTAATAATTTTTTGAGACAAACCACATGCAAACAGACTTGTTCATGGGGTTGGTAAATTACAATTTGGTATTTATACTCTAAGCAAGTAAAAGCTGGTCATTTCCATTTCTTCAACTGTCAAGTAAAGCAGGGAGTCTTTATTGAGTGTTTTGGAATGCACAATTAAAATTAGCAATGCATCTATGTTGCTTTATAACTATAACAAGAGTAAAAGTACAGTAATAAGCTATTCGGTGATATTAAAATAAACTACATTTAGGCAACAGTTGTTATGACAAAACTGCCTTCTTGAAAACTGAAAATTCACATGCCAAATTAGCTAACCTTCAATGTTTTTGCTAATCTGCTAATCAATTTGCCTAATTTAGCATCTGAATTTGTAGTAATTTTTTTTTTTTAAATACTACTAGATGCAAGTCTGTGTGTGTTTATTTCATACAGTGCCTGAGTACCATAATGCACATGTGGGAAGTGGGACTTTTAAGTTAGGTAATTTCTGAAGTCAAGCATGTTTTCTCTGTATGTTGCCCTGATTTACTGTGATTGATAACTACAACTTTGAAGCAAAGCCCTTGCTGACACTATATTTCTTTTCCACCTAGTTGACAGATTTGTCAAAATGTTTGTTTACTGTGATGACAAACTGGCTAATTCACTAGCTAGGGTTCGAGGATAAAGCCCCATTCATACTGACAACTGCACAACACACTGAGGGCTGCGCTGTACTTTACAATGAAAGGGACAGGAAGCATTGGGGAAATAAAAAAGAGAGCACCTTCATTTTTTCTTTTTTAAATGTGATGACTTGTTTATTGTGTGTGTTTGAAATAAAGAAAACCTTATAAAATGCTTTATTGCGCTAGCAGATCAGTATCTATTATTTTTCTTTTATAATGTCTCATTGCTCCAAAAGACTGAATAGTTTTATCTCCCATTTCATCCAGTTTGGTGTGTCCAAACACATTACATTTATCTAAAAGAGCAGGATATTGTTGTGTCATCTAGTGAAACATTTGGTATGAACTGACTTGAAACGTTGGACTGCCACAACATGAGGTAATCATTACAGAGAAGTCAAATGTGTTGCTTATTGGTAATATTTTAAGCAACTGTTTAACAACTGATGTCCCAAGTCCATCCAAAACCGAATTACTGGTAAGGCAACAGCAGTAGGCCATTGTGGCAGTGTTGACAATTTTATCATAATGATTTAACTAACTGGTAAATATCGTCTTTCATCCAATTAACTAAATTTACCATGGCTGACATCAGAGGAAGACAGCAAAAGTTGGAGATTGAAAAGTCATTAAGCATTTGCAGAGCACAGTTAACACTGCAGTGACAGGAAAACATATATATTTTTTAACATGTGCTGACTCTTCTGGTGCATTCATAGTGCTGCAGGAAGAGGGCAACAGCCTTACAATATCCGCCGGTCAGTCATGGCAGTGACACAGAGAGGTGGGAGAGAGGGTGTGTGGGCTTTCCCTCTCTCTGAGTGGCTGAGAGGCGGGCCTTGGGGGATTGCTGGCCCTATAAAATAACGTTCTGTTGTTCCCTCAGCTCTGCCCCTATAAGACAAAACAAAGAGCAGGCGGGAGCTCTGCTCCAGGACCGAGAACGGCTGGAAAAATGTGATATCTTGTAACAATTGTAAGTCTCCCTGGATAAGGGCGTCTGCTAAGAAATAAATAATAACAATAATAATAAAAAGAAAAAACAAAAAGAAACCCAAAGAGAACAAAATAAAAATATTGGTAGCGGGGAAACCTTGGGCAGACCCCATAAGTGCATAGAGAGCAGGCTGAGGGAGCAGTGAAGTGTAGGATGGGGACCCAGGCCATGCGGGTAGCGACAGTCGGGGTAACGCTGCTGAGTGCAGCACCTTTTCTTAGTAGTTTTTGATTACTATGTTTTATTTTCTCTTTTTGATTTCGCCTTTTGTTATTATTATTATTTGAGAGCACCTCATGAAAAGGCCAGCGGGACTGTTTACCTGTGGGTATTTCCCTGGTCCTGTCTACCATCGCTGGTATTCAGGCCACGGACAACAGCGCCCTCTGCGGGCTAAACAAGCACTTGGGGGAAAAAAAAAAACATACATAAAATTGGGCACCTGTGCGGTGATTCAAGTACACCCTTCTGTCTCCCGTTTCAGTGAATACCGACACCTTCCACAGACTATTTTTGTTATATTGACAATACTGTACACTATAATGTACAAAATGTACATTATTATGGGGCTTTACAATTAGACTAAATTATGTATTTGTACAGGCAGCTCCCTCAGAATACAATTTAATAACAAATTCTTAACGTACTAATTGCATTTAGAAGAAACCCGTCATTTACATTTTGTTGCTCATGCGAAAGTTAATGTCTTGCATTCTGCATAGAACCAGTTTTCACTGTGAAAGTTTGATGGAAATGTGTTACTAATTTCATTTCCTTCCTGTTTTACAAACTCCAAACAGCAATTTAGGCTATGTATTGCTAACTGCTATATAATATCTGTCGCTTTTTAAATGCCTCAGCCAACAATCTTCTCAGGAATAGCAATTCAGTGTATTTGGAACAAATGGAGCACAGTGTTACTGATATGGTTCCATGGTACTGCAATGGATTATCAGTATTTATGGTTTAATACTATTATGATAGCGTTGATGTGTCAAATTTAAAAATGTTGCCACTCTGGTTCCATGATACCATTCTACTATTGGCTTATACTACTGTAGTTGCCCTGTGCTACCATTTCCACTAAATTCATACGTATTTAAGGGTTTGCACCATAGGTCTAAGCACTGTGGGAAAAGGTTATCCATAGTCTATACCATGCGTGTTAGAATGAAGAAATCTCTAAATAGATGTTAAAGACAAAAGTTTAGCATGTAAAGCCAGCTTCAAAGGTTCAATTTCTGAGTACAAACAGAGAATGCCAATGGGATTAAGTGTCCGCCATTGGCTAATGTAAATTAATTTACAATTTGTGTTTAGTTTTCTAGGTATAGGCCATAGCATCCATACCAAAGCCATTTATTTGGCTTAAATTCAGTCTCTGTCTGTTTTTTTTACTGTTTAGTGATCTGTCATCACTAAGTTTATCCTTTCTAACTGTGCTGTTTTATAAATTTAATATAAATTGTTGTACTATTTTAACCGCTTGCACGGTAAGCTAAACCTTTCATTTCTTCTATTTTACCAGCCGCCCCCTACTGACAATCCAGCCATTGTGCATTTCTCCCCTCCCCTTTACCACATTGAGTTTTATTACTTTGACCCCAGCCCATCAATCTGCCTCAATTGGATAATGATCTGTAATCACTTTCATTCAGGGGAGTCTATATGGACCAAAGCCTCCATTCTTCCCGGGAGGGCTTAATTTTCACTCCCATTTGAGTTAATGCTCCTCCTTTCACAGCACTAAATACTCACGCACATGGCCCATTCTGTGCTGAGGCACCAGGTTGCTCACTGTTGATTCATGCCCTTGCTTTCCAAAAGGAAGTCTAAGTGCTACATGGCAGCTCTCGGCAGGGAGCGGGCTCGAGCCACACCACATCATAAGCACCCGCTTTTCTCATTAATACTGACCCTTCATTAGGTTGCTTTTGTTCTGTGCCCTTGTAATCGATGAGCCGCCTGCTTAGTGCAAAACGGTAATGGTGGGTTGCCACAGCAGTACGTGCTAAAGAAAGGAGCTAGACAGGCCAGGGGAACACTACAATTTCCACACTTACTGCACACCTTTTAATTTGCTTCTGAAAAACAAAAAACTAAAAAAAATATAAGAAGGTCATAAAGGCCTGCCATAGCAACTCAAAAGAAAAATGGCTGTGTTTTATCTTTTAAACTAAGTTTTATTTACAAGATGAGCTATAGTTTGCTTAAGACAATAGGACATTTAGGGCATCATTTTGCATAATTTTCTCTTTTTTATTGGTGGGATAAAACATGGGTTTCACGTCAACGTTCTTTGCTAAAAGCTCACAAAATGTATTTCTATTGGGTTACAAGTGTAGACAAACTTCCAGACTAAGCTCATCTCATGAATATTTAAATCAGGATTTCCTTTTGTTCATTAGTGCTTTTTTATGAAGAAGACAGATGGAACTAGGCGACTTTCTGTGACTGTTTTCACCTGTTTTGAGCAGCTGAATATTAAGCGAAATTGTAGAATAGCCTGTTGGGTTTATCAGTCTTTTAGAATAGTATAAACCATCTGTAAAGCAGCCACCGTGTTGCTCATGTTTAGTTAAATGCTAGTGTGAACAATCTCTTATACTTTTCTAATTAATAAAATCACATAACATACAAAGTTACAATGATTGTATTATACTTTTTTATTCTTGTTGTGATTTCCCTGGGGAAAATGTATTTAGATTAATTTAAAATATGTGTTTACAAAAAATGTAAAAAAGTAATCACTCTATTTAATCTGATGAAGACATTAGCCAAAACAATTGTCCCCTTGACCTCCTCAAGAGAGACCAGAGAAAGCAATCCCAATTCCTGACAATTGGATTTAAGTTATAATGTATTAAAGAAAAGTATCCTAAAAATCTGGACCGACTGAAATGTTAATACCCAGAAGAACATGACTTCAGTTTGTAAGGTTTTTAAACATTTAGTTGTTAATTCAAAACAGATATGAAGCAAACATAAAGTATTTGATGTCAGGTATATTATGATTGGTTGACTTCGCATTGTCTAGCATTATTCCCAGTTTGTTTTTGAAAAGAGTCTATTTAAAAAAAAAAGTTGTTGCTTTTGGAAAACTACACATGCAGTGCTTGATGACCGGTCATTGACTGATGTTTATTGCTTGTGACATGTTCCACCCTTCAATCTTCCCCTCCCATAAGCCTGCCTCCTACAAGTTCCTTTTGTATTGCAAAAGCTGGTAAGACATACCCCTTTGCTTTGATTTTCAGTCCTTATTGTCTGCCCATAATGGAGAGGGTGACACCATCTGTGCTTTGCTTGCATTGTGCTACCACTTCAATAGGCATAAGGGGCTGCATGCAAAATCCTACGAACTACAGCAGAGTGGGCAAAAAAGAATATACAAAACACAGTTGTCCATGTGCAGGCATACCATTCATCAAGTCTCATTGTCCAAGCTTTTAAATATATTTCTAGGATAACCCATGAATTCTGGATTGAATTGATGAACATTTGGATCGCATCCAAACCCTAATTTTATCCAGTCTTTAACATGTGTGCATTCCCTCTAAAAAAAAATGTTTTGTGCCATTTGTAAACAGTTAAACTAGAAAGAGACGGTCCCTCTGGGCCTTATCAGTATTTTTTGTACAAAACATGCTGAGAAGAATTGTATTTGTCATTGCCGTTGCCAACCCTTATAAAAATGTACCATGGTAAAAACATTTTAATAAAGCTTTGGAAAAGCATAACACCACACTGAAGTGTGCTAAAGCGTGACACATTACCATGAGGAAAACTCTCTATTTATGCTTTTTACACAATAAACCCATCTCATATTAATACATTTAAATGATAGCAATTTTCCATTGTCAATGATCTGAAACATTTTATTGTAAAGTTTAGTTTGCAAGTTTACAAGAAAATCTAGTAATAATTGTGTTATTGTTTTAAAGTGGATTTCAAGTGTATGTACACAGTGGCACTGGAACATTTTTTAAAGTGGGAGTGCTGAAAGCCATTGAACAAAACTGTAACCCCTGTATATGATGGAAGCCATGCAAAGCCAAGGGGTGCTTCCGCACCCCCAGCACCCCTAGTTCAGCTCCTCTGTATGCACATAGATTACAGTGAAAGTGAAGGACTTTATGTAGTTTTGTAGTTGATATAGTAGAGTGGTTATTTTGTATTTGATCTCTGTGGTCGCTTTACCAAATCGCAGTGTTAAATTACTGTTCAGAATATTAGTGGAAGGTTTACGTAACTATAAAGTTGTAAACCACTGATTTAACCAATTACTGATTAACTGTGAAAAAGAGCCAAACATTATTTCCAATCAATCACGGCTATGTACATTAAATTATTTTTGGTGATTTGTACAAGGTGAAACTCAACAGCAATGCCCAACTTCCTGATTACCATTACTATGCATAAAAATCACATTGAAACTATATAGTATGCATTAGTTCATACCATTGTCCCTACCTTTCATAAAATGAACACAATCTTTCAGCAGATCCTCTTAAAATCCAATCAGTACCCTTTATATAAAAGTTAATCAGTTTTGAAAAAAATTCATTCAAACACCTGGGGAAATCATGAAAACCCTCCAACATGGTTTCCAGACAGCCATATTGGATATAAGGTCAAAGTCAAGGTCAATCACAATCAGTGGTTGTTACACAGCGCCTTCCATGTTGCACATTAAAGCATATAATATAACAACAACAAAATTAGACTTATATAGTGCCTTTCACAAAAACCTATCCCATATAAGCCAACCCAAATATAGTGCCATAGATAAAGCAGCAATAGACACTCCTGTACTGCTTGGTGTCCTTTTAACTACCATGAGCCAGATTTATAGAGAAAGGAAAGGATGTATATTACTGTCTGGTTTTATGGTCAGCAGGGGGGGATGTGCTATTTCATACTACGTTTGCAGGCCGAACAACCACAAGTTGCTGCCATGGTCCATAAATGATAACATATGTAAAAAAATTATGACATTGTATTTTTAGGGGACCTAAAAAACTGGCTTCCTGGTTGTCACATTGCTTTACCAGCTGATGACGAATAGATCTGCCATCGCTATCCGGGTATTCTGTGAGTGAGCCAGCAACAGATGGGAGTTCACATTTGAGTTCAGTCCATTGGAATATCATCTAAATTAAAGGATGGCAGAGATGTTAGCCAAGTCATACTCATAATCTCTCCAGGCAACTCTGAACAAGCACAAGCCTTTGGATAGTTTATAAGTTGGTGTGACAGGGCAGAGGCCCTGCACGTGTAGATAGTGTGTTTTGTTTTGTTTTGTAAATAAAGATTGAGGGCTCTATGTAAGGCCCTGCACGTGTAGATAGTGTGTTTTGTTTTGTTTTGTAAATAAAGATTGAGGGCTCTATGTACTATTAGGGCTTACGTGTTTGTATATGTTGCAAATTCGTAGCCTCACTCTGTCGTAGAATTTATGCGTGCGATGTAAACGTCCTTTTTTTGTGGACAACTGCCGTATCTGTCAGCGCAGGTATACGAACAGTATCAATGGCTGCTCATTAAACAGGAGAGGTTGGTATTTACATCTGATTATAAATAGCTTCGCAAAGGCTTACGTGAAAATTTAAAGCCCCCTGCAAAGTTAAATGAGTTCTGTATACAGAAGAAAAAGAAGTAATATCATTTAAAAGCTACAGTTACGGCTTCTGTAAACTCTGGGGCTGATGCAAATATGTCTCCAGCCCAAAGAAAAAAAGAAAACTAATTTCCAGAATGACAAAATCGATATTAGTTTCTGAAATAGAAAAAAAAACAAGTATTATTTAATTACCCAGAGCAAAAAAAGATTCAGAAAAGAAACAAGGAAAGAAATAACTAACAAAATAAATTCACTTGGACACTGTAAGCAACAGACTTACTAATTTAAATAAAATCAATTTTAAAAATGGATCTAAAATGTTTCATTAAGTGAAACTAGTGTCTACATTCATTATAACGAACCCCCTTTTTTAACGATCCAAGCAGCAAGAACCTTTTTTTTCAATGGAAATTAGCCCTATTAAAACTTTCACAAAATCTAATAATAATCTACCCGGATAAGACGATCTCGGGAGTGACTGACACTGAACTTTCTCCAGTGTGAATGTGTTGTTCTCTCAGTGAAAACAAAGACCTTGGTAGGCTAATTCGAAGATAAGGCTGATTCATAGATAACCTATTGTAGTGCAAATCATGGCAACCATGGCAACAGGCGTGAGGAGGTAACAAGATTGAAACAGCATGCATTGAGAAAAGCACGGAAGAATATGAAGCAATCTACACTGGATATGTTTTTCAAGAGAAAGGGCACATAATTACTGTATTCAGCATGTAACTGTACTTTTTTCATTTCTTTACTGTTTTCTTTTAAATATACAGTTTAAATGTTGATCAATGTGTTGTCTTGAAAGAACACCTGTATACTGTATAAAGATGCGCAATTCAATGTGGGCGATTCTTCATTATTCTGATACAGCAAATTGATACACCCTATTATAGTGAACAACCTGATATAACGAACATTTCTCCAGGTCCCAGGGGGGTTTGTTATAAGGAAGTTAGACTGTATATTTATAACCGTTAGTAATATTTTGACATGTATTTCATAAATATCTGTATAATTTCTCTATTTTCCTCACTTTATTTTTTCTTAAAATGACCTACTGACGCATAAGGACAACACATTAGGCAGAATTTTCTTTTACTGAGTGTGTGAGTTAAGTGTACCGTAACTGAATTCCCTTTCATTGATATAATTGTGTTACCCCCTGGTGAATTTTCAGACCCTACAATCTAGTTGGAGAACCACAGAATGATAAAATTAATGAATGTAATGATGCAACCATAACCACTCCTGAAGTAAATGGAAGCACAAATAAGCCACCACAAACCACTAATGCCAAATTAATCAGTTGCTGACTTTGCAGCTAATAAAGACAAAACAGTTTACATGAAATCATTGAAAAATGCAAGTATTTAAAAGACATTTGAGATGCAATAAATGATTTAACCTCTGTTGTAGACAATTAACTGACATAATTCCCAGAGTCATCAAAATGACTTCAAATGAGCCATATTTACAATGCAATACAGAATGTAATACAGAAACATTACTGTAATTCTGTCATGGTGTGTTAAACATAGTGGTGCAGAAAAACTGTGGACAGGGCGAAAGTAAACAAACAGGTAGACCTAAAAGAAAGGGTCCCCAGAAAATATTAAAACTAAGCTGGATTCTCAATATCACTGTACTGCTTTGATTTTACTTTGGAATACTGCAGAAAACTTTTTATTAGGGTCTCTCTCTCTCTCTCTCTCTCTCTCTCTCTCTCTCTCTCTCTCTCTCTCTCTATATATATATAATGCGTTTATTGCATTAAATGCTTCTATTTTTCCTATAATGACAAATAAACGAATAAATAAAAACAGTGCAGTACACAAAATATATTGGTAATGCAGGTTAGAAAATAGTTTTCATGCATTACTTTATTAAAAATGGAAAAGAACATAATACTCTTTGGTTCTACCATGCTTGAAGCAGCTCCTCCACATCAACGATTCCCTTTCTTAAAGCTAGGCTGTGAAGCATGCAATACCACAAAAATGTGACAGACTTTTTGAGGAGAGCATTGCAAGACTCCTCCAGATTTATCCAAACACCTGCATCTCATTTTTAAAGTTCTAAAGGTGTGTTCTATCACGTTTCTTGTTCTGCAATGAGCATCATTGTATTTTAGTGCTGTTTCACATTCTGGATTAATCATTGGAGTCATTAGTCATGTATGCAAAGGGTAGCCAGAGTGACCTTGTGAGGGTGTGCAGAGTGGCTGATGTTACACAGGGAGGACACACAACCTAAAATTCAGTTAAACGAAACAAATACTTTATTTGTGAACAAAAGTAGACTTGGTCTTTCAACAAATAACTATTTACACAAAATTGGCCAGAAAACACAATCCTTCTATCCCTAGGCTACCACAGAGGTCAGGTACTAACTTCCAGCCCACCCCAAGCTCCTCATACTGACCTCCTTTATACCTTATCTCAGGAAGGCACCGCCCCCCCCCCACCACCCCACCACCCCGCGCCCTAACTAGCAAAACCATTACTGGGCAAATACCCATAATAATAAAACACATTAATCCAATTATTATTAATACTATTTACCCAATAATAATGCTTCACTTCACATTCATTTTAATATAAACTCAATCTTACCCTTATTAAATGTACCAATATTAAAATAGTAGGGTTAAACAATATTAAACGTCCCCTCTATTGAAAAGGTAAGTGTGGCCCCGAAAGAGCCGCGGATATCAAGCACGCCTCAGGCACGCACACCCCCACATTGACAACGGCCTGCCACACAGAACAAGCAGACATGCATTACCTGCGCTTCTTAAATCCAATGGTATACTTTATTATTCCTTGAACATCACATATGACTTGAATGTTTACACTGTGAAAGCTCTGTCTATTAATAAAGCCAAGCTATCTTCAGGGGGTGGGTTTGATGGCAACGTGTGTAGTCAATTGCACCTATGACATTTAGGAATCCTGCAATATATAGGGCGCATTTCAAAATTCAATGGTGTAGCTCATCAATAGCCTATGTTAAATAACAATACAATTAAAAAAAAACATTTTTAATTGTTTTCTTTTTTCTCCTATTTTAAGATGCTTTATTTTAAATGAACTAAAAGCATGTAAGTGTTCAAACAGGACTTTGTTTTACATACAAAGTCATAGTAGCAGCTACACCAGTGACAGGCAGACGCAAAAAAATCGAACACATGTAACAAAACGGCTTTAATACATCCCGGGTAGGTCTATGAAGTAAAAAAAATAACAACGAAATGCAAGAAATGACAGAAAAAAACTATGATACATAGAGCCCTATATGTTTTGAATTTAAGTTTTGGTAGGGATGGGATTAAAATCCCATCCCTGACAAATTCATGTCAAGAATGTAGCTGTGGCTCAATTGATTAATTGAGGATCAATTAGGCCCAGTCACATGCTATGGAAAGGATCAAGAAATGTTTGTTAGTTGAGCAAGGAAGGTCTGACAGCAGCAGGTTGTGCTTTCTGCCCTGCACCGAGATAGCCGTGGCTTGGGTGCTGTTTGGATTTGTTTGTTTGTTTGTTTGTTTGTTTGTGTAAACCTTTCTTTTTTTTGTAAGAAATAAAAGTGTACAAAAGCGCAGAATTGCAATCTTCCGCCCCGGGTTTGCTATTTCTGCCAGCCTTGATTGCACGCCACTACACCACAGTTCAGAGCACAGAGCTCTTTGAAACTGCTATGACTGGTATTGATAAAACAAAATAAGCAGAATAACACACATGTATTTTGAAGATGAAGGGCGAGAATAGCCATTGGCTGTTTATGTCATCTTATGAAAGCACGTGACATAAAAAAATAGAAAATATATGTACAGTAGTCTCCGCATATAGGAACACCTCCTAAGAGAACACTTCGCCTAAGAGAATACCCTTGTAGTGAAACAGATTTTTCCCATTGTAAATGCTCTGCCTAAAGGAACAGGCACTTTGCTTTAAAGAACAACTTTTTGGCACTGTGGAAGGGTGGTGGGCAATTCACTGACAAACGAACGCTCAGGCGCACTGATTTATTTGGTACAGTAGATGGCGCTGTTGTCCGTGGACTGGATACTGACAACAGTAACCAGAACCACGGTGTTTACAAATACAGGTACAGGCACAACAAGTGCTCGTAAATGATATTGAAAACCAAAGGCGAAAGAAAAAGGGAAAATAAAACACAGTAATCAAACTACAAACAAAAGTCCTGCTTATGCAGTGCCCCCACTGCCGCTAAGCTGGCCAAACGAGCCTCCGTCCTATGCTCAGTTACCTATACACTGGGATGGCCGGAGTTCCCCGTACAACTAAGCACGTCCCCTCGGGTACGTGATGATTTCTGTTATTTATTTCCTCTTTAAATTATTTTAAGGCCAGACGTTTTCCCCAGCCAGGTTTGCTTCGTTTTGTTTTAAAACTGACGTCCTTTGTGAGTGTCACTGTGTGTTTCCCAAACACGGCCACCACGTGTGACAGGGTGGCTGAGTCGGTGACGTCACGGCAGAAGCAGGAACGTAAATAAACTGACACCAGGCACTGCAGTTTTCAAATTAAATGACGCGGTGGCGCCGTTTTATTCAAATACAAAAAATAAATAAAAGGTTTTAACAAAAAGACTGTGCTCACAGAGCAAAATAAAAGGTGTAAACAAAACAAATCTCGAACACAAAATAATATAACACAAAACAGGTCAGGCTGGGCAGATTGCCTTCACGGTTCCTATGTCTTTTTAGTTTCGCTTTCGCTCGCTTGCTCGCTCTCTCCTCTCTAACACACCCACCCCGAGTGCAGAGAGCTGCCGGTTTATATATCGTGGCCTAGGGGTTTAACTAGCTGGCAATTATTCTATTACCCCTTGGCCACAATCTGCACAAGTTTTCTAAATTACTGTGGATGAGGCTGCCATCCACGCTACTAAAACAAAAACAAAACATTCGGCTACGACGGCTGCGTCACGACAAGTAATAAATATGTATTTATGTATTGATTCATATTGTGTCTGGGTTAGGTGTAATGTACAGTGACAATGCAACATTACTTTATTACTTTATAACTATTCAACAAATGAATTTTAACCCACACATCTCTGCAGCAACACTGATGCACTTTATTTGATTCCTTATTTGCACTTTATTTGATTTGCCTTATTTATTCTGTCTATTGGGCTTTCAGAGTCTACTGCTTTAGAAGCCTGTTCCCAAATGTTCTCTGCTTCAGAATCAAAGCTAATTAATCATGTAGCCGTTTTCAACATATAATTCCAATTAGAACTTGGTACATAAGCATTCAAATTTAAAACCAGGTTTTCGCTTCCATTCAAGTCTATTATATTTGTAGTGCTCTTTTTTTTTTAAAGGCCAATCTAACCGATATAGTATGTACCTTAATTTCCTGTCAGGAAAACTCATGCATTAGAGAACAATATGTATTAAAGCTTAGACAACAAATACTACGTTATACATATTTTCATTACATTGTTGGCCTTTGACCCTTCAAGGTACCCCTGCCCATAATTTAGTTTGTTGATAGTGAAGGGGCTGACTGTAGGGAAGCTGTGGGCAGGGTGTCAGGATAGCTGCCTTCCCCCTTAGACAAAGCTGAAAAATAGGTGGAGGCTGGAGAGGAGGAGACGAACTCTGACGTAATATATAAAGCCTTTTCTAGCTGCTCATTGGACGAGTTGTTTATCGAATGAGATACTTAACAATTGACTGACGAACGTTAATTAATATGCTTGATGTTTACTATTTTTGCTATCTAGCTTAAAAGTTGAGTTCCCTGCCTGAACCACTGCTTTTCTAAATTAAAAGCAAAATATGCTAGTATAATATAGTATATAGCTTACCTTCTTGTCTCAAAATCTTGGTTATGAAACTCTTCATTAGTTCCACGCAAAGTATTAAATAGAATTTAGATGACATTTGAGTCAGTAACTACAGAAAATGTTTTGGTGTCTGTGACAGAAATATAATGAATCTTGGTGGTAAATCTCCCTCCTGACCTGTGAGTGCGCTAAGCAGCGAGGACAGAGTTCTTTTGATGGGCTGGCCTGACAGTTCTTTCCCAGGTCGGGTAGTCGGCCAGCCTGGAAGGCAGCGAGACTCTGTTGCAAGAACGTATTGACCCGGAAGGGAAACAATGTAGCGGTCGCTGATTGTAAAGGCAGCTGCATTCGTTTACCAAGGGGTCATGCATGACAGCATATAAGGGGGACGGAGAATCGTAATCAGTTCCTTCGTTTTAGTTATTAAGAAGTGACCTGGAAGGACTTGTGTTTTGGTGAAAATTGTGAGTGTTTTTCTTGTTCTGTCTATTTGTTTGTTTGTATTCACTAGACAACTAACATGTTCCGGAGCTGTCGCCAGAGGCCAGCACAAACCCGGAACAGCACTGCACTCGTATCACTATAAACTGTATTTACACCACTAGCACTAATTCATGCATGAACGGACTTGTGTATGTGTTTTGTGTTTTGTGTGGGTGTATAATAAAAACAGGACTATCATTTGTGGGGCAAACCCAGGGATTATAAATTAAAAAATACACACTGCTGTATTACTTACCTTCATTATTGTTTACTGTTTGTTTCGCCGTCAGGCACTAGACAAAAACAAATAAAACACCTGCACCTGCACACTATTAACCACTTTGCCACAGTATCAAAAAAAAAAAAAATCTTTGCTGGGGAGCATGATGGAAAATGTTGTAATTTTCTGTACAATTCTAACGTAGGAGATTTACAGGTTTAGTATGTCATTGCTTGTAAAGGCCAACCTGAAATCTGCCAAAAGGTCTTCTGAAGATTGTAGAACTGTAGGTTCAAAGTATGGATATAAGAACTAGCAGCATAGCCCCATGCACTATTAAAACCACTGCTGGTTGCAAAAAGCTAGTCTAGAGTTGGCGTTAAAGGAACTAAACTGATGGTAAATTATTTGTTACGTTAAAAAGCTTTCTTACATCATATGTCATTACTTATTTATATCAGTTTTGCTTTTGAATTCTAAGTGCAGTGTGACCAGTGCTGTGCAGAACAGTAGCATGTGGCCTAACACTCAATACACAAGTAATATAATTCACAAAACACTCCAATAAAAAGAACTATAAAATGTTATATTATTCTCCCTCAGACCACTAAAAAGTGCCTGTTTCCAATATGAGTTTTTCCCAAACTCTCTAACTCAGGGGTGTCAAACTCCAGTCCTTGAGGGCCGCAGGGTCTTCTGGTTTTCATTCCAACTGAGCTAATTATTTGTTCATTTGGACATGTTTAATATTTTTTCAAGGTCTTTTACAGTTGATGATTTAAAAAATAATGCACTTGATTCAAGATACACAGCCTATAAAACATTTTGAGGCCTGGCGAAAAGGTGTAAATGTGTCCAATTAATCAAATAATTAGACCAATTAAGTAACTGAGAGCTCGGGTAGAGCGAAAGCCAGAAGACACTGCGGCCCTCCAGGAAGTGAGTTTGACAAAGATATATTCCACATACTGTAGTACATTCTCAGTTTCCTCACTAAAACTGAAAAAAAACAAAAACATTAGCACCAAAAAATGTGCTAATGTTTAAATGTGGTAACATTGTTTAATCTTTATATTTCCTCTTTGAAGGGAGTTTTATCCTGCGGCTACATCGTAGCAAAATGTGTACTGTTATAAGTGCTGTCAAGGATAAAAAAAATGAGGGGGGCACCAGTAATTTATTTACAGTCAAATTTGAAGGGACCAGCCAAAAAAAATCATCTTATCAGTAATTCTTATTATCAGGAGTCTAAGCTAACTGCACACTGTCAGTTTTTATTAAAGTTACAGAAACAATGAAATCAATTTCTGATGAAAAGTATTATACATTTAAAAGTATAACGAATTTTATTGAAAATATGGTTGTAAGTGAACTTTTATCTGAAACAAAAACATATTGGAAATGTGAAAAAACGGCAAGTTATCAAAAGTGTCCAGCCATTTAAAGTGGAGATATCAAAAACACAAGCCAAGTTTCAAGAAACCATTGGGGCGACCTTGCCCAGCACAAAGCAAATTGGCACAACTGTAAAAGCGGTGGGGGTCAAGGTTGCTCCAATTGTTTCTACTAACTTGGCTTGTGTTTTTAATGCAAGTTAATAAAATACATGGCTAAATAATAATAATAATAATAATAATAATAATAATAATAATAATAATAATAATAATAATAATGACTACAGCTAAATAATGTCTTTGTTCTTTACATAGGCTACATACACAAAGTAAAAATAAAAAGTAAACCAATAATAATATAACAATTATTCCTCATTCTTTTACACATTGAATACAAATATGTTAAAAAAATTATAAATGCATAGCTAAATAATAATAACTACAGATAAATAATGAATAACCTAGAAAAAGTAAACAAAAAATAGCTAATACACAGATGTACACAATAAACACTTTTGGCATCACATGTGAAAGACCTGTTTAGTTTTGCCTTATCTCCTGAGGAGAAACACTTTCAAAAAATGGTTTATTCCAATATAAAGTAATGCCCTTTGGTCTACATGCAGCCCCAGCATCGTTCCAAAGGTTAAGTACTGAGACCCCATGTAGACTATGCATCAGCATATATAGATGACATTGTGTTTTTTTCAGACATGGGAGAAAAACTCTGGGTAGGGTACAAGCGGTTTTGCAGAGCCTGAAAGAAGCATTTCTGGCATTACAGCCCTACAAATTCAAGATAGAGCATAGGAGTGGATTAAAAAACATAAATCCAGATGGGCTATCAAGGGTAAATAGCAGGGGTGAAGAAGTCACTCGAACCAGTAGGTTTGAGCTGGGGACAAAGATATGTGACAAATAGACAGCTATCGGATGGTATTTCCTATAGAAACAATTGCAGGCCACAGCGATAACTGTACTATTTGTCACAAGGTGTTAAAAGGTTTATTTAACACGAATAGTGTGTATTAGTTACAGTTATAAAATGCCAAACAAGGGTTTAAAACCTTTTATTTTATTTGTATTAGTTATTTGTAGTAAAACACGGCACCACAGTGTGGAATGGCGGCCATGGTGAAAATACTACAATTACCATGACCTGCGAGACCGGCTGTTGGCAATCACTGAATTAAGAAACACATAAAAAGAAAGAGATGTTTCTATGCAGGTGTGTGTGGCAGTAGGAATACTGTGCGTGCTCGTGGAGATACCAAGCAGTGGAAACTCTGTGTTACAAACATCCAGTTCAGCTTTGTGAAAACTACAACAGAAGCAAAGCAGCAAAACCGTCTGGACAAGGGGATCGCTGTAACTGCAAGTAGGTCTACTGGTTTACAGTATGTGTGTTTTAAACTAGTGGGGTCGTTCCTAAATAAGTCTACAGTGTGTTACAGGCCTATGTGTGTGTACCCTATGGTGCTGGAAAAAACATACAGCATGTTTAAAAATGACGGTGGGACGGGACTGCAACGTGTTGTGTGTTGCAAGGGACTGTCCACAATGTACTTACTGCTGAAGAAACGAAGAAATAGTGTTTGTTATTTGTACTGGGGTGTTTTAGTGCAGATATAAAAATGCAAGAGACTGTTCAGCTTTAATCAAGGCTTTATTTTCTAATGAACATTGTGCAAGTGTGGATATTGTTTAAAGGAGTACATCCTGGACACCAGGAGGTGTCAGAGCTTCACAATCACCAGCGCAGCCACAGTGCTTATCTGGAATGGCTGCTGAAGAATGAACCTGGCAAATACAACAATATAACTAACAAAGACATTTAAAATACCCTGGATCTGTGGGCTAATAGCTTCTTGCAAACATTTAACTTACCTGAGTGGTAGTGTGACGTCTTCAAGAGAAGAGACTGTGAAACGCACAGATAGCTGGATAATTCTTTAGGTAGGAAAAAATATGAACAAAGTTTAGATAGGGGCCAGATGATTGGGCTAGGTTTTTCTTTTGTTTTATTGAAAAGTATTTTTGTTGAATTATTCACTGTAAATAAAACACCATTGGTTCGCCACTTCTGTTTCCTGCACAGTTTTTAAAAGCACCTTTAGCCAGCTTTCCCCAAATAGAGCAACCTAGCTCACAATATGGACTATCACTATATCCTAGTTGCAAGGAATATGCCGGCCCTTCAATTACTACGTGTGAAAGGAACTTATTACAAGCAATAGTAGATGTTACAAAATGAGAATTCAGAAGAGACCCTGTTGTGAATTCTACCTTCACCGCCTTGAGCTTCCGTCCTTCCAGCTGTAGAATGGTGTAGTTAGGATGCCACTACCTCAGAGTTTATAATCCCCACACCAGCATAATTGTCTTGAGGTATGCAGTTTGGGCACCTCATTATTTCCATAATCACAGCTCATTTATTTTGTATTTATAAGAAGTGGATAGCTAGGTGAAGAAAAAATAGCAGGTTGGATGTTTTTATATTTTTTACAAGCATTTATATTATGCAAGTTAAAAATATACTACTGCATGATCTACAGCGCATCTCTCAGAAATGGACCTTAATGTCACATTAGTGCAAATAAAAGTTGTACTCTAGTAAATAGGTTTACATGACAGGGCAATAAATAAAATTACAGATATACTACAGATATCATATTTGTTCTATGTGATGTTTCTTACTGATTTATTTCTTAAAATATCCAAAAGGAATAGTGTTGTATGGGGACACATTTGTAGTTACACTTGAAGTTTAGACATGATTCTGAAAACTCCATTGAGGCTACAAGGCTGCTTTAAACTGACCAGGATTTGCTGACAAACAGAAAATGATACAAAGTTAATCTAAAAATCATTAAGAACATATGAATAAAGATATTTAACAGAATCTCTCCTTGTTAAAATTATAGGAACCTCATCTTAATAATGCCAGCATATTCTGGTAAAATTGAAATATCCTTGAATCCATGTCAGTTATGTTTCTGGCATAATTGTGAGCTATGAAGTTGAGTGGTTTTGTGGAGAAAATGAAGGTATATCTACTGTAGACTAGTTCTGAATCAAGCCATATCTCTACCATGAAAACAGTGCTATTTTCCCTTGTATTTGAACTGACAACAGATGGTGTTTTAATAAAGTCCAGTAGGAATATGACTGTGAGTAAACAATACAGCACATGCCAACTCAGTAATTGCTGGGCAGCATTACAACCTCTTGCCTTCTGAAGCCAAAGTGGGAGACACAAATACACACACACACACACATACATAGTGGAAAGAGCCAAGCTCACAGCTGCCGGGAGACTGCTTTGTGCATTCCTACCAGAGCTGTAACATTGCAGCTCCAAGCTTGCTTCTTGGCTTGGAGGCTGCTGTAAAGCTGCCAAGTTGGCAACTCATCAGAGAGTGGCCATTGGCTTTCTGGGAGCTTCAAAGACTTGCTACCTTGATATGATTCAAGACTGAGGCTGACAGTCATAATTTAGTGGTTTCTTTCTTTTTTTATAAGCTGTAACTTACTTTTATATGGCACTTAAAAGAAGTAGGAATCTATAGTCGATTTCCACACCCCTAAGGAGACAGCCCTACACCGGAAGCATAACATCCAAATCCCAATTTCTCTAAATAGTAAACATACATTGAAATTGAATCTCATTCATAATCGCACAGTAATCATTTTCACATATTTAACATGCTTCCCAAGGATAATTAAACCACATTTTAAGCCTAGAGGTAAATATATCTCAAGTGATGCTCAAAAGTATCGACAACCTCAAGAAAACAAAATACAACAAACATGTGTTTTACCTCCTACACAAAACATTAATGCAGAAAACATATTTTTGCTAGTAATACACGTCACTGTTTTGAACCATTTTTATTTTTGCAATACTATGTACTGTAGTACTGTAAGGACAGTTGAAATGAATTTAGTCAAAATGGACCACTCATGCCACAGTTCCATTCCAGTATTTTTGGTTACGGTAGGATGCAGTCTGCAGTCTACCAGATACACAGCACTTCTTCCAGCTAAACATCAACATACTGGCATTGCCAACACAATCTCACAATCTGTCCTCAATCAAATGATTGGGACAGTCTTGGGCGATATGTTCATCTTGACATCTGCACACTCAATGTGCTGAGGCATGCACTACAGTTACAGTGAAGGTACAGTGGAGCAAACATTCAATCACATGCTCTGCGGTAAAGCGATTATGATTGATTCAAGCTAGAATAGTGACTTAAGTTCCCCTTGGTATCTGGGCATCACTGGCTTTACCACCAGTACTAAACGGACACACACGCCCTCTGCTTGCATGTTGAATTCCTGGGGCTGGTGAATGATGGCATTTTCCTCAGTGAAGAACATACTAATCGTACTAATGTGGTTGAGAATCATGTTCCAATGTCTTCCAATCTTTAGTATTAAATAACTGTGTTTAAAATAACTGTGTAATATGATCTGTAACATATAGCAGAATATATGGCTGTATTCTAAAGTGTTTTAAGATATTAGTGTTTGAGTTTAATTATTGTATAATTACACTATGTATGGATTAACAATTGATTCTAAAACCACTCTAAACCCATTAGGGACCACAATGAGCTTTACACTGACAGGAAACCAACATTTTTCAGAGATCAAGATCAGAATCTTAGAATGATGACGATGATAATGAGATGAGGACTTGAAAAAATCTCCAAAATGTAAAAAATAACATAAGTCCCGAGAATTCTCAGCTGGCTGACTTAATCTTTCTAAATACTGCTTGTTTTCTCAACTAATCGTGCACCAGTGATGACAGTATAACACAACACACTTGCAAACTGAAGGTTATAGTTTCAAATCCCACGCATGCCAGACCTTTTTTGTATTTATATTATAGAAAAAAAGATGTTTTTTTGCAGGCAAATGTTCCATTTTAAAACAGAAATAAATAATATAAATGATATAGACGTCACAATAAATACGTTCCCTAGTATATTTTCCATGTTGACAAATCATTGTAATGACAGTCCTGAATATATACTTTTTTATGATATGCAGCTACAGTGGGATGAATTCTGACTGCCTTCCACTTCAAGTGAGATGAATAAAAGACATCATGCACAGCTCTAGATTTTGCACCAGACAGAAAGCGAAAAAGGAACTGGGTACAGAGTACACCTCAAAATCAGAACTGCTGTGTACAGTTCAATAGAGATTTCAGTCAGTTGCTTCTGGGCACAAATCCAATATTGAATATTTATATATACACACTAATTTGCCTTGTAAAATTAGTCTCTAACTGTAAAACTAGCTGAAAAAGCTCCAAAATGTATTCTTGTATTTAATAATTATGTTTTTGCAGTGTTTGAGATTTGGCTCTATTTTCAATCTTATTTATTTATGTATTTGTTTATTAATTGATTACTTCTTTTAATTAGTGTTTTTAATGTTAAATGTTCTTTAATGTTGGACAGTGTCAAACACAAGAAAGTTTCATGAAAACAAAACCTTATTTATACAACAAAACACCTCATTAAAATGTATAGGGCTCTGTAAAATAATAATAATAATAATAATAATAATAATAATAATAATAATAATAATAATAATAATCATTTTCCAAGTGAAAAACTTTAGTGAGGGAGGAAGTCTTTGTCTCATGGAATCATATTGCAATAAGTTAAAATGTTGTGAATAAAATAAAAAATGCCAAACCCTTTCCTCAACAAACCACAATCTTTTTATGCATTCAGATTATAGAAAAATCAAGCAAAACCACTATAGAAATATTGATCAGCACATGGATAATGCAAATAACATATAGCTGTTCTGATTCAAAGGTAAAGAGTGTTCACTAGAATGAGGCCTGGTCAAACAAGCCTCACATATTCCAAGTAAGCAAGGAAAAACTTGCTTAATTCGTCAAACAGAGTTTGAAAAAGGTTGGTTTAATGGTACTGACAACACTGTGCTTTCTCTAAGTCGCTTTAAATGTTTCTTTGAAAATAATGTTTTATACAGACCCTGTTCACAGTTGAGTACCTAATTGATTTAAACTGCTAAACAGAGTGTTTTGGAACAGACATTTTACTTTTATGTTAGCAAATCTAATTACGTAACACCAAAATTAAAAGCTAACATGCAATGAAAACCGATAACTGAAAACGGAGTGTTTCTACAGTATTTTCCATTAACATGAGAGGCTGACAGCACACTAGAGGCATTAATCCAAGTGTGTATAGTGTTACATATTGTTGAACATTTCTATAGTATTCACTTTATAGTAGAAATGAATGTTTTTTTCTTTAAGTTTTAATAACAAGATAAGTTAAAGAATACCCAGTAACGTTTACAAGAAATGCATTACATGACCATTGCTGTGTGCATAAATCAACTGGACAATATATTTCTTAATATTTACTCAGGAGCATTTGACAGGAGGAAAAAAAAATCTCTAAGGTTGCAGGAGGGAGCAAACTTCTGAGCCATGACAATACTGTTACATTGGCATTTCAAAATCAGCATAGATAGCAGGTGATTTCCAATGAACATTCAGACAAGTAAAATAAAAACGTGCATCAAAATATAAAACAATACAATGTTTTGTTTAGCTGTTGAAATAACATAACTACATAATTTGTCTGTCTAAAGTGGAGGAAACCTAGCAACAGACAAAGGCTGGTCTAATTTAGATTTAAAGGTACCTCGTCTTTTAAGGGTAGGTAGCAGTTTTTCATGTAGTAATCAGAATGTATTCCGTGCCTTTGGTAGTTTTTGGTGTTCAAACAACAAACATAAGAAACCTTTACTAAAAAGGTAATTAATAAAACATGTGTGGTACATGGAATAACTATAGTTACCATAATGCATGAATGGGATCTAAGATATATTAAACACAAAAAACTATGTTTCACTTGACGGTAAGAAGTGATAATTCTGAAAAAGACGGGAAATTGTCAGGTAAGGCCACACTGCGCCCATACCTGACCCATGTTCTGACAAGGTTTTCCAGCACACACTGCTTAACTGGTACGGAGGGTGTTCCCGACTGCGCAAAGAAAAATTAAAATAACTCGCTAAATACTTTATCCATTTTTTTTGGTCAATAAGTACTATCTGCCTGCCAGATATGGTGTTTAAACATGCAGATGTTTTTGAGATGTTTTTATTTTAGCGCAAAAAAAACTCTTGACTAATTTGTCAAAACATTTTTTTTTAGCAATTCTGTAACTTAAAATGTACCACATGGGTTTTCATGAAACTTAGTCAAAAGAATTCTCAGTCACACTGACACGGAGCACATGGAACGACGTCCCGATCCGTTTTGAAACAGCCGAGAAAACATTCCCCTCCAAATCAATTTTAAACGAGGCTCTGCCAGCTGCTCTTACCTATAATGGTGCTACCGCACCGTCATAATTAAGGAATGAAGCTAGCACAGCAAAGCAATATACCAGTAATACACACCCATTACAAGACTGCTGTGCATCTGTCATTGAAAACAGGACCTGCATTAATCTGTTTCCTTCATTTTTAATACAAACTTGATTGATTTCTCTAATATCCACTATTAATAAAATAAAAGAAAGAATAGGTACACGTTTTGTTTAAAAAAGGTTGTGCTTAAAAATATGTAATTTGCATCACATGTCAGTGTTTAGTCTATGATATACTGGTACACATAAAAAAATAGCAAACAAGATTTGTTTTAATATATATATATATATATCAAGTCATACAATTTAACTGCAGTTCTTTATTTACATCTACCAGGTGTGTTTTTTACACAGGTACTGTAAACAAACAAACAAAAAAGTTATTTTATGTTGAATTTAGTCAGGCTGTGAACCATATATATATATTTGTCACTTGTGCAAAAACAAGTATACAAATAAAAATCCTGAAAAGACACTGAACATTATTGACCATTGAATCAATCTCATCGGTTGGGTTTTTAATTGTATGTGTCCTGTTTTTCTGATAAGCTCCACCGTAAGTTGAGAATTGTTAGATATTCCACTTGGTATTAGGTTGGTAGGTACTGTACTTACTTACCCAAATGATCATCTTCGATAATGTTACATCCAATGGAATAGTAATGAAAGATGTGTGAAACTGCTGTACTTTGCCTTTGCTTGATTTGTGAATCGCAGCAACATCTTACAGCATGAGGTACAATAAGGGGTTTAAGGTGCCAGACTGGAGATGAAAAGCGTATGTGTATACTTCATAGTATTTCTTATTTGGGCATTGCATTTTTGCCAAACACAAGACTTTCTTAATTAAAGCTTTTATTGATATATGTATTCATTTGTTTATGTATGCATTTCTTTATCACATTTTATTAATTCAAAATTAGAAGGCGACTTACTATGTTTTAACAGAAATCCTTGGAGATATATCTGTTTTTCTCCATGTAATGTCTATATAATGCCAATTTGTAATGTTGTGACAAAAATACATCACATGTTTCAAACCCCTAGGCCAAAGTCATAAATGACAGAGATATCAGAGAACATTACCTTTATGCATTGTGACAGTGTCATGTCACTGTCACCAGTCTGTTTGTTTTGTTGGATGGTGATGGCTATAACTTCAAGCAAATATTACAGATGTATTGCTTTTGACATAAAAATATTGAAGGGCACATTGAATGGGTATGCTTTGAAACCACTAATTAAAATAAATATTATTTAAAAAAAATAAAAATAAACGGTGAAATGATAAACTTTCATGTCACTATTAAATGATGCATTGTGAATTAGAAAAATTGGAATCAATTTGAACAGTACCAATTAGTATGTTAATACACACAGTTCTATAAAGGAAATGGATACTGCTCTATAGATAAAAATTAAATACAAATATATAGAAATATTAAAAAGAAACTAGAAAAAGTCTTTCACAAACATTTGATCAACAATTCTGCTACATCTACAGTATGAGGATTACACATCATTCTATAGATTGGTACGGGCTTTATGGTACAGCAGCATGTGTCAATTATAAGGTTCTGTATTTCTTGAGTTGGTTGATTGTTTTCATTTTCATTAAAAACAGCCAATTGAGTACATATTTTGCTTTCTCTGTAATGTGCTTAATATAATAATAAAATAATAATAATAATACAAAAAAAAAAACAACAATATACAGTGCTCCCTCGATATTTCACAATTTGATAATTGACTAATTTGGTTAATTCACTATTGGATGCCAGCCATGTGCAGCCCATCAAGCTTGCCAGATAACCAAGGTTCTTGGAGAACCGCTTCCCAGGGACAGCGTACCCAGGTGCGAGTCGAGTTCATAGACAAAAGTAACTGTTCCATTATCAGGAATGTGAAGGGGCCAGTGAGGGAAGGGGATGTTCTCACCCTGGAGTCTTAAAGAGAAGCCAAGAGACTGCGGTAGGAGTTCTTTATAAAGATGGAAGAGACGCACCCCAGACAGATGTACTGACTTTGAGAAGTGAAATACCTGGTCGACCGTTTACTACTCTACTGTACAATATCTTTGGCAATTGACAATAAATGAGTCTGATTTTTAAAAAAAAAATGAGGCCATGTTAATAGTACATTGTAAAAATCATTTTTCAACATGTCACGTTTTTTTATTTTGTATGTGTAAGTCAGACAGCAAAATAGAGGGAGCACTATCATTGAGATAAACACCTCTATGAATGAGGAAATCTCAAACATATTATTGTTTTACACAGCGAACAATTCATTTGGAGTGGTGATTTTCTATGTAGGTCTACAACTATGATAAATCAATTGCTCTTATAAACTTTTACCAGGGCACATACATTTTGCATACCATAGTTTACCACGTTTTGTCATGTATTTTAATATGCTTTATCATCTCTCCCTGGGCTTTACAATGCTTATGTATGCTTTACCATGCTTTCGCCATACATTAGTACACTTTGCTATGCGTTTACCATTTTGAGGCATACTTTATTTTATTTTATTTTTCAAATCTGTGTTACAATATAAGAATTAAACGGGGTGCTTTAGGGACCATGCATTATAGTATGTGTTTGTTGTTCGGTTCAAGTTTTGTAAATTTAATAGATATATTTCTCCTTAAAAAAGGTATAATCACTTGTGCATTAAACACTGTTGACCCTGTATACATCTCCATATTCCATATATTTTCCAGTGATTTGTGGAATTACAACCAGGTGGATTTCACTTTCTATACAAAAATCAAAGGGCATAAATACATGATTATTAAAACATATATACAATTATAATAATTTGCATTACAATGCAATTACACATGCTCAAAGTATTATAGCTGTAGCTACTGAATGCATGTGTATTAATTATTTGTTACCTGCAATAGCATTGTCTTTTTCTGTTCATTTTGAAGATTCAGTTGCATTTATATTCCTTTGCTCTGCAAACTGTAAAGAGAAAAAGAGTAAATCAGTCAGTAGGTGGCGCTTTAGTACAGTTCTCTTTCAAATACACTTTTAAATCACGTGTACCCCTTTAACTTTGAAAATAGACTGTTATTGTTTATTATTACAATTGATTGTTCAGTATATACTGCAGTTTTTGAACCCTACTTCTATCGCACTGTACGCTACATCAATCGCCTAGCACATTTTCGCCCTATAAATGATGTTTCGTTGACACGTGATTAATAAAATAACTTACTGAATACAACAAACAAATGCAGAACTCAAATACAGGCCAATCATTTGTGCTGAGACAGCCAAGCAACTATCATATAGCAATTTTAACCAAAACAATTTGTGAATCCCATATTTGTCACATTTTGCAAGATGCTATCTGATATTCCATTCAGTCTAGAAAATAACTATGGCTAGTTTCTTGTTTAAATGTCAGCTTCTAATTAAAGAGTTTGAGCTTCAAAGTGACATCATCACTCCCAAGAAAGGTGTTGTTGGCTAAGCTGCCCTGCCTACTGCATTAAAATGCCACCTCTTCAGTTGGGACTCATCTGTAATGGAGATATTTTTGGATATGTTAAAAAATCACACTGATTAATATATTAGGCCCTCCAACTATCTTTTTCTATGCTTCATTTACTTTACAAAAATTAAATTGTAAGGCACTGTCAGTATATTTCAAGTATTTAAGACACATTAATTAAATGAGAGCTGAAAATGAAACCATTATCTTCTGACTGTATTATTCCCTAGATAAGATATCCTATTCCATACATTTGCACACAATATCCAAAGTAAAACCGTAACATAAATAATCAATTGTACATTGAGGTATTCTATAGTATTATTATTATTATTATTTAATTCTTAGCAGACGCCCTTATCCAGGGCGACTTACAATTGTTACAAGATATCACATTATTTTACATACAATTACATTATTTTTTACACATTATTTTTAGATACAATTACCCATTTATACAGTTGGGTTTTCACTGGAGCAATCTAGGTAAAGTACCTTGCTCAAGGGTACAGCAGCAGTGTCCCCCACCTGGGATTGAACCCACGACCCTCCGGTCAAGAGTTCAGAGTCCTAACCACTACTCCACACTGCTGTAGTGGTCAACATGTACCGAACAATGTATATTATTTCAATAATAAATGGATACTCTGGTGTCTACAATTGCTATCAAATCCATGTTGAAACTCACTGTTTTATTGTCAGAATATTGAATAATCTCTTTCCCTGACAATCACCTATTATAATTGGACTGTCTGTACTCTTTTTATGCCTAATACAATCTATGTGCGTTTATAACCGTTTAAGTATTTCTTAAAGTTCACTGCATCCCAGCTTCTATAAGTTAGGCCTTAATACTTTCTGCACCATTGACGTCTTTAACTTTACTTAATATTGTATTAATTATTATTTAGATGTAAATGGATGAAAATTGAAAACAACTTGAAGCTATTTATTTAAAAAAAATGTAAAAAGTAGATTATAAAAATAAATACAGTATTAAAAATATAGTACATGCACAGTTTATTAGTACATTCAAATACTTTTGGTCTTTGAATGATGGTCTGTTTGTAACACTTCAAGCTTCATGTAAAAAAAAAAAAAAAGTTCCTTGATGTTCTAGAAAGCATTGTCCAAAAACAGGCATATGTTTCATGGAAGTCTTTAACAAGCTGATATACAGCTGTTTTACTGGATTTCCTTGCTTGTACAGCAGGCAGCATGATATTCGTGCACTGGTCCAATCATTTACAAGCCATTTTAAAGACTATAAGACTATTGGGGATTGCATCACAGTTTATGATGCCATTTACTTGTGCAAGTAAATATTGTTTTTAAAAGAAAAAGGTTAAAACTAGGTCTGCCTGTTTCAATCACCACAGACCTGTTATAGCTATATTAGTTAAAAATGTATTTTTATTTATCACATAAAGTTAAAAAAAATAACAAATGAACTCATATATAGTGATGATCAACCAAGGCTCCAGAAGAACATGTGTGTGACTCATTTAATTTAGAGTTAGGTTTATCGAGGGCTGATGAAGCCCACGATAAAAGCAGGGTAAACCCTGTAGACAGGGCTGAGGGAGGAACAGCCAGATGCAGCCAGGCTGAAGGAGAAAGAGCCAGCTGCTGAAGAGACCTGTATGGTCAAAATAAGGTAACGTGTGAACCTGAATGTGAAAGTGTTTTGTTTTGGCTGGTAAATGGCTTAGCCGTCCAGTCTATAGTTAGGACGGAGAAAGTTTAGTTAGTGCTCCAAAGTGGAAGGTTTTTACTTTGTTACTTTGTTTTGGTTTTGTAAATAATAGAAGTGCACTAGTGTGTAAAAGTACTGTTTTGTGTCTGGCTGTGTGTTTTAAGAGGAAAAGTGAGCCTCAGCCGGTAGGCTACGTTTACAATATATATTTTATTTTTGTGTTACAATATAAGAATTAAATAATTTGTGGGTGCTTTAGGGACCATGCATTATATTGTCACTGCTGTCTACCATAAGGTCACAAAACAAACATTAAACTTTAAAGCTACAAAGTGCAGTGCAAAAGCACGTCATGAAAAACCACATTTGTAGGTGAAAAACGGTTCAATAAAAGTCACTATATTTAAAAAATATATAAACACGTGAAATTTTCGGTCCACTAAAATAAATCTCTTTACATAATCTCTGTAAGTAAGAAATGGGAGTGTCCAGTGTGCAAACACAACACAAAATAACAAATTAACGTAGCATCCAAAGTAGCACTATAACATTCAAATGCCTGAGTTACAAGCTCTTACAGGGTCTAAAAAAACAGAAAAAATGCAAAATATGGATTGCAGCATAACAACAGGAAAGCGTAATCAATCAGACTGCAGAGTCTGTATCATCTGATCCGAAACTGGCATCTGGACCTTCGTCATCGATGACACAAGCAATTGTCTGAATCATTAATGCACAGAGCAACTACTTCTAGGCATTTTTTTCTATTCATGTGAGCCGTAATATTTTCCCTCACATTATTTGCACATGGTTATTAAAAACCGGATTTAAAAGCTAACTGCCCTCAAATCCCCTCAGCTTAAAATCCAAAAAATGATTTGCCCTGCAGTGATCACGTTGGGAGATGTACTACTGTGTGTCTTCATTCCTCTTTGTAATAGGTTTCTATTGGAATACATGACAATGCTGTTTCCCCCAAAATGACAAAAAGGCGACTGCCCTCAGATTACTAGAAGGATCTCCAAAGTTCAAAATCCCAAAAGGATTCACGTTGGGAGATGTACCACTGTGTGTTGCCATTGTTCTTTGTAACATGTTTTTCTGTTCAAATACACGTTAACACTAGAACCGCTGCATTTATACTCATACCTAACACTGCCGCCGGCAGTCATTATGACAGTTACATTTTAAACATCATCAATATTAAAATGAAAGACAAACTATCGGATACAACTCAAAAGTTTTATTCAACCACGTCATATCAAACACCTGCACAGCCGAAACACTGTATTTAAATGAATAATTAAACATTAAAGGGTTTCTTTTCTAACTTATCACATATAAAGCACTTCTTCAAAAAATGAAAAACTATAATAAAATAAACATTTCAAAAGAAACTAGGGTGTAAACAGGTATATGTACGGTACATACAAAACTGTAAAAACTTTAAAAAAAAATAACTCAATTCCCATTATGTAACGTGAATGTGCTTTCAGGGAAACAGACTTCAAAGTAGCACCCGAAGTAGCACAATCCACACAGATGTAACGCTTCTGAACTTTTCCTGTGCATTTACCACATACTGCTCTTTTGCATTGGGCAGATATCAGAAGTTTTATTTTTATTGCATTTAGCTACCTGGCATTGTTTTCTCTTTCATGTGTCACTGGGTGCAGCACTGAATCCAGGTTGAGCTGCATTTGCCTGATGCTTTGCAGTTTTCTGATCGAAATGTTTCTGCCAAAGCTCCAGTGCATTCCTTGTACAAAACGAAGAAATTGATGGCTGCCGGGTCCAGTACATTGTAAAATACAGCAACTGGCCACCAGCGAGAACCGTCTTTCAATGAGTACTGACGTGCCACCTGGTCTAAAATGTCCACTCCGTACTTTGTGTCATTGCAGAAATCCACCGTCTCGGTTTTTTCTTGTCAGCATTCCCGATGGCACTGACGTATGAAGGGAGGTGAGAATAATGATTTTCTTTCTCGGCTTGCACTTGTAAACAGTTAGCGTAGCACAGTCATTGTGTTTCAAAATTGTACTGGAGTACAGCTGTGGTTGCAAGTTTTGCGCAGATGGTGGAATCTTTTTTCTTGCTTTATTCACTGTTCTCACCAGGCTGTTTTTTTTTTCCTTCAACTCTTTTGCCAATCATCATTTTGTATCCTATGTGCCTCTGCTACAGTACAGCGTTGAATGTGATGTAGCATTCACATATCGATCAACAAATGAAAAGCACTGAGTGCTATCGATGTTACGTTTTGCGTATGGCGTGGGACCTGAGGTTTCAGTCAAAACATTTTGTGCAGCCCATCTTCTGACAGTGTCAACACCGGGATTTATAATTTCCCAAATAGTGCCACCCTTCCCAGTCTCCTGAATGCCTGTTCGTGCTAGCGATGCAGCTGGAGTCGTTGTCCTTGGTACTGCTGCCGGTGAAGCGGCTGGCATGGCTGGCACACCTGCAGCTGCTGCAGGAAACAATATAGGCAAAGCGGCTGGCACTGCAGAGGTAAGCTCAGTGGGGGTAGAGTAACAACAGGCTTGTATATGGAAAAAATATAATATTGTAGGTTATATTCAAAATAAAAACATGTATTATAAAAGGCAGTCCAAATGAGTGCTTTGGCAGTTCTAGGTGGGCGGGATTCTAACTTCCTTATTTTCGCAATCCTGCCTTTCAAACGCCGGTAGGGTATTTAATACATGTATTTAGGAAAAGTCATAAATGGACAACTGCATAACTTTCAGACACGCAGAGTAATTTAAATTTGAAAACCTCAAAGTGTCAAAATGACTGCCATGGTGGTTCTACTGTTAATGCTGTTTCCCCCAAAACGACAAAGTCATTCTAAAGTGGTTACTGACCTCAAATTAGTAGAATGATCCGCAAAGTTTGTTAATCCCACAAGGATTTGTCCCACAGTGATCACGTTGGGAGATGTGCCATTATTGCTTTCTGTAACGTATTTCTATTGAAATACATGAGAATTGCTGTTCCCCCAAAACGACAAAAAGCCATTCAAAAGCTAACTGCCCTCAAATCACTAGAGTGATCCCCTCAGTTTCAAATCCAAAAAGGATTCGCCCTGAAGTGATCACATTGGGAGATGTACCACTGTGTGTCACCATTGTTCTTTGTAACACATCTTTCTGTTCAAATACATGTTAATGCTGTTTCCTCCAAAACAACAAAACCATTCAAAAGGTTACTGCCTTCAAATTAGTAGAATGATCCCACAAGGATTTGTCCCGCAGTGATCATGTTGGAAGATGTACTATTATTGCTCTCTGTAACATATTTCTATTGAAATACACAACAATGTGTTGTTTCCCCCAAAACAACAAAAGGAGTTCAAAAGCTAACTGCCTTCAAATCACTAGGGATCCCCTAACTCCAAACCGGGGCATTGACTCGGCAGAATCCGGTATATTTATAAACTGTCACAGACCCGAGATGGAATTGTTTTCCTGTAACTCACTGAAGAGGCCCATCTATTATTTTTTATAATACATGGATACCCTTGTGATTCTAATTTTAAAGAAGTCAAGGTTCAGCAGTACAGTTGGGTTTTTTTTAAACGTAGTGTTTCAGTGCTGTACAGACGTTCTATGTCGTTATCCGCTTCAACTTTATTTGGATGATTGCCTTTACCTTGTTTTAATTTCCTGCTCCTCTCCAGTTTCTCTGAGATATGAATGTACCAGCTTTACATAATTTTTTGTAATATATTCTCATTTTGTTGATCATTAATGAACATTTTTGTACTGTGGGTGTTGTTCAGTGACTGAAAACGAGACATTTTGCGTTTGAATTGAAAGTGATGGTCTTGAGGAGTCTAATGGGTCAAAGTTCAAGTATATATTTCCTCTAGAGGAATTATCACTTTTTGACATAACTACTGTGGTATTATGCCTTTTTTTCAAATGGCTCAGGATGCAAATATAGCCTTCATCCATGGATTTATATATCTTTCAGTTTAGATGGCTTACGAAAAGAGTTTCTGTAGAGGCATTCATGGTCGCATTCTTGTCATCTTGCTTCTAAGGAATTAATATTTTAACTCCTGATGTTTATTTTCTTCAAAAATATCTTTATTAATTTAAAAACATGATTGTATAAACAAATAAATTACATGTGAACCTGATAAAGACAAGGTGGAGTCGAAATGCGTAGTTTGTTTTTATAATCATGTTTTTAAATTAATAAAGATATTTTTGGAAGAAAATAAATGGCAGGAGTTAAATAATTGTGAGCCATGCACTTTAAATAAAACCCCCTTTTCAGTGCAAATACTGTACAATATGTGAAACACTAGAAATAATGGTATGTCTACAATGTTATTTAATACTCTTATGAAATTCAAAGTAATTCATTGACGTTACTAATTCAATTTGGAACTAGATGGGTTGCTTTGACAAATCAATCCAAAGATCCAATGTAGTCTATATATAGGATTTTTTTTGGCTTGCAATCATTTAGGAATCAAAATGTGACATATTTACATTACAGAACCAACATTTTGTTAAGCTGCAAAGGGTTTAATGACTGCATAGTTTGTATTTGTTATGTGTCCGTTGTTCTCCTTTCAAAGCAGACATCTATAGTACATCAGACACATTTTCACGAAACCCAAACAGCTGAAAAATTACTCTTGTGCTTTTGTTATTGGAATATATTGACTTCCCTTGCTTCATTGACTTTTTATTACAGTCCCGAGGTAAAATGACTGTCAGCAAACACAGATAGATGTGGTTCAGCCATTTGCTTCAAAACATTTTAATCTTTGACATTTCTATTTTCGTGGGGGAGGTAGAAAGAGGAGGAGGAGGTAGTGGTCTATCAGGGCTCAGCACCAGGCAACACAACAGCATCCAAGGTGGTCTTTCATAAAACCTGCCACAGCATCTGCCAGAGGAAAGTGGCCCAATGTGAATTTCCTGCTGTGGTGGTAAGACAGCAGCCGCAGCTTTTCCTTTTTGCTGAAAGCCAGCGCCAGGCCAGAAGTACCATCTGATACAAGTGTATCATAATGAAGGTCCAGCATGGGGCTAAATGAGTTTCCACCTCTGCTGTGTAAGGGGCTAATGACAAAACAGCTCCCTGCGCTCACGGCTGCTGCTGGTATGTTTTGTCAAGGCATATGGCACTTGCCGAAACTGCTGCACTTCGGAGCTTTTGATTTTTTAGTTAAAGTCACAGTACTAAGCGGGCCCCAGGAACGTATTGTAGATCCCGAACAAAAACACGGTGATTCTGTGTAAAGTTTGTCGAATAGAGTAACTGCTCATTTTACTATGTATAGGTATATTATTCTATTTATTTAAGTTTTGGTTCACCTAAACCCGCAGCATCCTGCAGTAATATTTTATTGCACACTAAAATAGAATTCCTTTGTTGTTTATGGGATTTATCCCCAGGTAAAGCATATGCTGTTTTTTTGGTAAATACTGAACTTTTAACTGATCGCAGATCTGTTAGTCCAGTGGCGGAGGAGTAGTCAGTGTAGCTGGGAGAACTGCAAGCTTGTCGACCTGCTCTGGACACTTAAGCAGGAAAAGAAGAGCACGCCCAGTACTTGTCTTTGGCAGAAATACTGTTAATAGCAAGGCAGTTCGGTGCATTTTTGTTGATAAACTTGTAATGTTATTAACTATGCGTGTTACAAAAATGCAATTATTTAATCGATTATCCAGTTTATACACATATACTGAGCATCAAAAGCAACGTATCACTTATATTTTGATAAAATTCACTAGATGTGATCGAAAAATGACAAACTCTGTTTTAGAGCAGGTGCAGTGACTTTTTATTGTGCTGATTAACAACTGACATTACGAAGATCCTGCAAAATGATCTGTCGATCTTGGGCAGGTGTTGTGACTCTTGGTCTCCCAGTTCGTGGCCTGTCATTGACAGAGTGTGTCTGGTTATACCGTCTCGCCAGGTTTGAAATTGCTGGCTGTGAGCACCCAAGACAGTGAGTCATAGTTCACTGCCCTAGTCCAGCCTCCAACATGTCGATTGCACAAAGACGCTGCTCTCTTGACAGACGTGGCATATTGTTTTTTTTTCCCTGTGATTTTCTTTATTGCTTTTATTCAAGCTTGCAATTCAACAGCTGAAATCACTCCATATCCAGTGTCCAATCAACTGTCTCACTAATTAGGTGATTAAGTGCATATGCTTCAGTTGTAGTCACTCAAGCGTGTCATGGTCAAGGATGAATGATCAAGTGATTAAAATGAAACCAAAAACATTTTGTCAATGTCCATCATATTATATACCTTTTTTTTTAATTAATGTGTTAGAATAGTGATAAGTTTCTTTTGATGCTTGGTATATATATATCGATTTATATAATGAGGAATGGAATCGATTAAAAAATCGATTTTCAATTTAATAGTAGCAGCCCTATTTCATACATGCTAACATTCTGAGAATAAAATATGTTTAAATATTGAACACTTGACTTGGCATGTTTTATGTTTATAAAAGTATTACATAAAGGTCAGGCCCATCTTTCTCTTCCTCAGCTACTGTGTGGGTCACATGACGCATAAATACAGCCATAAATGTAAAAATAATTCTTAAAATCAGTATATATTTAAAATACTGTATGTTGACAATTAACTGTAAGACTCGTGTACTCGTTTGCGGTTTTCTTAACAATTAGCGGATACATGTGTAAGCCTACATAATTGATCATGTTGTGTTAATAAAGCAGTGTGACTATGCTTCTGTTTTCCAATGTGTGACTTTTCTAATTTCTGGATTTATCAAATAATAAATAAGGCTTGGTTGAGTAAATTTAAGATAGCAGATTACTGTGTTTTTTTTTAAAGATTAATTCATCTCACTCTGTTATTTAGGTGCACAATGAATGATGTCAGGAAGGTTTTGAATTCATTTTTTCTCTTTCCGTTTCTGACACTTCACTGGCTGCCTTGCAAAAGACCATCTTTTCAACAGCTCGACAGAGCAGTCAAAAGCAGCCAAAGAGCAGAGATGTACTGTAACAGCCCATCTTTCTTCTGTTTTGCAGACTTCTTTAAATATGAAGTCACAAGTTCTTGCTTGTTTTATACCTACCCAAAGCTTCATTGTAGTACGGCTGTAAACTTTAGTTTTCCTCAATGAAAATGCACTTTCAAAATAAGGGCCATTATTAGTTTATAAGAAAATAAAACTTAACCCGGCATTGTATATTGTTTATCTATTTCAATAATAATAATAATTCGATTCTAAGTTATTTTTTTCTTAGAAGACCACATCTCTGCTTCTCTCTTTGAAATCCTAGCCTCCTCAAACATTCCCTCCAGTGGTTGTGATTACTTGCAGCTGGGGTGCATTTAGAACATTTTAATATTATACTGAAGATTAGAGCAAACTAACTACATTATTCTCCAATTACACTCATTTCATCCACTGATGTCTTTATTTCCTTCCTTTTGTCGATTAGCCTAATGTGAAAATTGCAATGTGCTTAGGACTGTTCCGATTATTCCTCAGCTGCCTATTATTTTGTGATGCCATTAAGAGTCATCTGTATCGTAACTGTAAATAAAACAATTAGCAAAGATGCAGCACAGAGAAGTTGAAATCAGTCCCAGGATCTTTTGAAAATCTAGAATCCTTAAGAACTCGGTCACATAATTTATTTTTGGAGCAAATTGTAATGATTTGGTATATATGTTTTTGTCAAATGAGCCAACTTCCTAATGTTTTGGTATGTTTAAAGGGGAACTGTACTCAAAATAACAAGGCTCTCTAAATGCTCTGTATACATATCAAATGTGTCTCGCTATGCCAATTTTGTTAAAAAGTCAAGTATTTGGCCAGTATTTCAGTTTTTGGGTCAGCTTTCTGGGTCAGCTGGACATGCAGGCCGCTGCCAATTTGGAACCTTTATGGTGCAGCTGTTGCGTCATATCGTTGGCTGAAAATGTGTCAAAAACTTTAGTTAACATGTTTTCTATTGAAATGGTTATATATTAATTTGCATTACAGTTCCCCTTTAACATACTTTTGTCAAGGGAAAGTATGTTTGAAAACAAACAGTGGATGTACTTACAGGCTTTTGATGCCATGGTAACTACACTCACTTATTTCTATTTAAACCTATTAATGTGTTTGTGATGTAATTTACTCCATAGTTAATGATGTAACAATCTACTATTCCTTTCTATTTAAACCTTCAGCACCATGATATTGAGTCTATGTATCCATTTATTTTCCTTTATTCTTTTGTATTGTACATTATCTAACTATTTCTTCTAAAATTACAAATTGTAGGTCATTCATGTAATGTTCATTGTTTGTAGTGTTAAACTGATGGTTCATGTACTTTGAAAGGATGGAGAGAGATCCTATTCACTCATCCCCACTTTGTAGCAAGTACACATTGAATGCACAGACTTATTGGTCAAGTCTACAGGTATGTTTTTTTATGTTTTGGAGGTACGTTTGCAGCCTACTATGTAGAGCATTATACATGTAGACTCCTGAGGACTGCCACTTTGACCTGCTGTAAGCCACAACACATCAAACAATCCCTATTCATGACATCAACCTTACCATAATGTGCTTCTACCATGCTTTATTGTCAGTATTGAAGTGGTTACAGTTTGCTTCTTAAAAAAAAACTTTTCACCAACTTAATTGCAAAACAGAAAGACTGCTCACTTTGCTGTTCTATAACCATATAATAAGTGCAATTAGGAGGCTGTGTGGTCCAGTGGTTAAAGAAAAGGGCTTGTAACCAAGAGGTCCCCGGTTCAAATCCCACCTCAGCCACTGATTCATTGTGTGACCCTGAGCAAATCACTTAACCTCCTTGTGCTCCATCTTTCGAGTGAGACGTAATTGTAAGTGACTCTGCAGCTGATGCATAGTTCACACACCCTAGTCTGTGTAAGTCGCCTTGGATAAAGGAGTCTGCTAAATAAACAAATGATAATGAATAAAACACATGCATTACCACGTTTGCACCTTGCTTTTTATTAGTATTTTTATTCATATGAAGTGTGGTTCTTATGTCACAGCTTATTATGAACTAACAATAGGTCTAAGTTGAATACATACAGTATACTGTGCCTGTGGTATGTATCATTAATCAATTGTTACTTCATATGAATGCAAATATAATTACTAAATAGCTACTACGTAAGTACAGTGTTATCACTGAACTTAAAACTAAAGCATTAACTCTATGGGAATTAAACTCTGTCCACCAGAGTTGCCCTTGAGGGTTAGCAAACTGATTTTTTCCCCCTTCCGATTCTTAGGAAAGAGGAAAAACAGACACAGTTACTGTGATATATCCGTACTTTATCTTAATATAACATGAATATGCCTCATTGCATGGCATCTATGTTGTCATCCCGAGCACCAGGAGTTGAAACATGCTCTTGAGGTGAAATCAAGCAATATTGCTGGTGCTCAGAACACATACAGTGGAGATGCTGTTTAAGGCAGCTTATCAATGTTTTATAATGCAACATATATTACATTCCCAATGTTATTATATTATTGGTTTTTATTTGTTCTGGAGAGAACGGTAATTGACATTTCAAGGACATTTGATAGAATTCCTTGTATTGTATAGGCTATATTTTGTAGCTTTTGTTTTAAACTAGTTTCACTTTTTGTCTCCAGGAATAGATGCAATAGGTGTTGATTTTAAATCTGCACATCACATCATATCTGGCAGCTTATTTATTAAAATAAGTTACTATGCCTGAAACAAATATATATCACTCTTTCAACACTATATAAAATAATATGTATGGATAACTAATTAAATAGATTTAGTATAGTGGAAAAAGTGGGCATAGATATACAGAGTATTCATTATTAGTTTGCCGTTTTGAGGTATCTTTCCTATTCTAGAAGAGTGGAGTTTACTTTCCTAGGACTGTATATAGATATGCTGTGTTGAAAGACGCATTCCTTTTGTTAGCCTGACTCCTTTGTTTTTTTTAATGAAAACTATGCCTTCATCTTATTCCACTTCTACCCTTAGACCAGCAATCACAGATGGTGACTGCACATATGCATTGAATGTGGAAGACTGTGTCAGAAATGATCTAGAATGGCTGACCTTTACAAATAAATATGATTAAACAAATCAGGTAATTACATAACAAACTTAGCTTGACAAGCCCCCTCTGAATTTGAGTCTTTAGGTTCAGACTACACAAGAAATTAAAATCACAGTGTGTAATGTAAATATTTACTTTGCTTGTTTTTCTTTCCATAATGGGTTGAAACAGTTCTCTTTGCAGAATTAAATAAAATAGAGAAAATAACATCCTGTTTCTATAGCAGCAACTCAAGCATTTTACTTTAGCCTAATGTGTGGTGTATTCAACAGCTCAAACACATACAAAAACATCTCTATGCTTGGGAATCTTTGTGTTTTTAATTATTGTGGAAACCTTTAATGGGGTAACATAGGGACAGATATTGAGTAGTAAGCTTCAAAAGAAATATATCAACAGTGGAAGCCAAACATTTGTATTCATTTTGTGAATTCTGAGATTCTATTACATTCCATTTTTATGATTTGCATTATTGTCAACCCTGTGTTAAAGTAAACACCAGTGTAAAAGGACCACTATTCTATAAATCTGCTGTATGAGTACTGTACAAAGAATGAATTCAAAATGACACGGGCATTTATTGTACATTTTATCTCACTCAAGTCATTTTCTCAATAGAAATCTTAACTCCTTGAATAGATGATTGTCCAATTGTCTTCAAATATATGCAATTGGTCCCATAAGTGCAGCGATACCTCAAATATCCTCCCTTTACAGCCATTAAAAACTGAGTGCAACATTATTACTCATTCAACATGCATGCCATTGTTACTCATCCAACATGCATTTCAATTTATTTTATAGTATATGCCTGAAATGTGGTAATCAATGTGGAAAAAAGTAAACTGTTCTATAGACACTGAAACTGACATAACAGCAAATATCTAAAACTAAAATTTTTTAAAAAAAATAAGCCTCATTTGTACTTTGCAGCCAATACACCTGTAATAAATCATGAATGCCAATAGGTAGTTGTAACTGTACAAGCAGCGATAGGCCAACGTTCCAGCTATTTCACATCTTCTCCTACATCTACCACTTGTTCTTGGGGTGTAGTGTGCAGCTTGTTTAAGATGGTCAGCCACAATGGACTTAAGACATCCGTCCATTATCTACTCACACAACTCTCACCTATGGCTCCAAGTAGCTGCTTGTGCATGATGGCGGCCACACCCCGGCAAACTGTGTCAGCTAGCAGGCAAAACTAGGTAGAGGGTAGCCCTTGGATGGGCCTCCTTGGGTTATGGAGAGATGCCCATCTCCTTCTTGTGCACAAAGACTACCACGGTGGACTATGGCGGACCCAGTAGATATGCTATCCCATCCAACTAGAAAGGCGTGGCAGCACAGATTTGTGAAATGCTTAGGTCCTTGCTATGGGCGCATTTAGGCACTTGGGGGCCATCCACTGCAGCCAAATTTGTCTCCAGATGTCTCGCTTTGTTTTGTCTCTGGATCCAGATGGAAGAGGCTGAGAGAGTAAAGATGACTAAAACCCAATTCACATGCTCGTGTCATTTCATCATCTCACCACCCCCAAGTCCTGTGGCGATGGGTGAGCAGTGAAGCAGCAGGTGCGGATACATTGGAAGCTCTCAGCAGCAGACCTTTACACAGGCAGCTTGGAGCATATGGTTACTCTCCAACAGAACGGAGCAGCAGTGGAGTTCAGCAGCCTCCTGAGCGACTGAGCAGCCCTCTTTAGGATTGCACTGCTCACCTCCATGGTCTGAGGAAGGGGCTAGAAAAGGTGCCCTACACATTGTCTGCTTCATCCCTGCCTGGCCAGCCTACCACAGCTGGTGAGCATCCTACTTTTGCGGTCGAAATAAAAGAAAGAAAACAATAAACATACACATTGGAGCTTGGAATGTGCGAACACTACTGGATGTCAAGAACACCAACAGACCTAAAAGAAGAACTGCTCTGATTGGTAGAGAACTACACCGCTAAAACAGACATTGCAGCTCTCAGCAAAACTCACCTGGCTGAAGAGGTTCAGCGCAATGAGATCATCGCTGGATATACCTTTTTCTGTATCGGGCTCAAGAAGAACGTAGGGAAGCTGGAGTTGGCTTTGCTGTGAGATCCAACATTGTGTTGAAACTCGAAAGCCTTCCAAAGGGAGTAAATGATGACCACAAGTCTGGCTGTAACAAACAAAAGCTATGTTACCATCATTAGTGCCTATGCACCAACAATGACAAACCTTGACAAGATTAAGGACAAGTTCTATGAAGATCTGGAGCAAGTCATCTCTGCAGTACCCAGAAAGGACAAACTCATAATCATGGGTGACTTCAACGCCAGTGTTGGGACCGATCACCAGTCCTGGAAGGAAGTCATCGGTAAGCATGGCATTGGAAAGTGCAATAATAATGGAATCCTACTCCTCAGGAAGTGCGTCGAACACCAACTTACCATCACAAATACATTGTTTCGCCTCCCCAGCAAGCATAAGACCACATGGATGCACCCCCGCTCCAAGCATTGGCACTTGATTGACCACATTCTGGTTCGCCAGTCAGACACCAAGGATGCTAACCCTTTGCAGTCCATTTATTAAGTGTGTGTCAGGCGCGTCAGGTCCAATTGATTTTCACACGCGCAGTTAATTTTAGACGCGCTGTTTAAAAGTATTTTTTTCCACAGTCAAACAAGTTTAAAAGGCCCTGCATATCAACAAAGCACTCACTAGGCATCTCCAGCCCCGCCCCACCCTTTCGTTCACTATAGCTTTCACATATGTTAAGAAATAAATAAATAAATAATAATAATAGTCGTACATACCGATCAATCATCTCCTGATCACTCGTTTTATCACCAATAATTATCTTCTCAATAATGCGATCCAAGTCATTATTTTATTACTATAACATCTCAAAAAAACGCTGCAAATGTCCGTAATATTCTCTGAGCGCTGATTCAGTAGCAGCCAGCTTGTTTCCTTATGGCCGCCGTTATCTGATGCCAGGGGCAAGTATGACTAGTATGACATGAGAAACGCCCTTTTTTTTCGGCTTGTCTCGGCTCCTGTCGCTACCACTCAGCCATTGAATGGTTTTCGGCTTTTCTGGAGAAAAAACGACTAGAAACCCGTTTTTTGCGTCTTTTTGATGATGTCGGACAGGGTCCGACATTGGAACAGATAGGAATAATTGCAATGTGGACCAGGTCCGACATAGGACTGCAAAGGGTTAAGATCACAAGGGCCATGAGAGGAGTGCTGGACAGACTCTCAGAGCCAAGCTGGACCTTCACATTGTTCCTTCAAAAGATCTGAAGGATGCAAGCCCCCAACTAAGCTAAATGTTGCCAAATCGAAAGATGCTGGAGTAAAAGAGCACCTCTGCACAGCAGTGGAAGAACATCTAAACCCTGCTGTAGAAGGGTGGTAGAAAAGCCCTGCACATATAAAAGGGGGCAGGGCAAAGCCCTGCTGTTTAAATATATTGTTTGTTTATTTTAGAACGGCGTACTCCCCACCCCTGTGCATTTGAATTATTTTGTATTTTTATTATTATTATGATTTCAAATGTATGGTATATGATTTGAATGAATTTTGGGTTAATTTAAAAACATGACGGTGTTTGTTATTGTGTATGGGAACATGGATGGGATTAGAAACTTATCCACTAAAACTCGTGCAGAATGTCCGGACTGATTAATTTATTGTTAATCCGGAGATGGTCACATGTATAAAAAGCCTGCAGCTCTCCTTGTTTGGTGTGGGTGTTCAAGAGGAGCGAACGTGAGTGGAAAAGAAACAAAAGAGAAACGAAAGTAAAACTAAAAACAATTACCACGTGTGTAGGAAGCACGGTGTTTGTTTAGTTTTTGTGTGCAAGATTTGTTTTTGTTTAACCTTTTATTTTTGCTCTGTGAGCAGTGGTATTTTGTTACAAATCTTTTATTTTTGTTTGTTGAAATAAAAATAGCGACGCAGTGCGCTTTGCACTTGAGTACTGCCTGTGTTTTCAGTTCCTGCTTCTGGCCCGGATGTCACCACCCTCAGCCGTCCTGTCACACGTGGTGTCAGGGTGGGATTTAGGGCCTGCTGGACTCAGGCCAGAACAGGTACTGCAGGTGCAATTTGTTTTCATTTAATACTGTTTTTGGGAGGGGCCCAACCGTCATGTGCCCAAGTGGGAGGAGCCTGAACGTCCTATGCCCAAGTGGAAGGAGCCCGAACGTCCTACACCCAAATGGGAGGAGTCCGAACGCCCTACGCTGAAGTGGGAGGGGCCTGAACATCCAAGGGGAGTCGGTGCGTCGAGAGCCCAAGAGGGGGAGTCGGTGGCCCACAGCCCAAGAGGGGAGTTGGTGTGTCCACAGCCCAAGAGGGGGAATCAGTGCATCCACAGCGCAAGAGGGGGTCGGTGCGTCGACAGCGCAAGAGGGGAGTCGGTGCGTCCACAGCGCAACAGGGGGTAGTCGTGTGTTCAAAGTCCAAGAGGGGGAAGGCCGAGTGTCCTCAATCCTAGAAGGGGAATCCCACAGGTCCAGGGCCCAAGCCACCAGCAGAGGGAGATTACCTGTTGTGTCCACCTCCACCGGCAGAGGGCGAGTGCCTGCTGTTTCCGCCTCCACCAGTAGAGGGAGATTATCTGATGTTTCCACTTCCACCAGCAGAGGAAGAGTGCCTGCTGTTTCCGTCTCCAACAGCAGAGGAAGAGTGTCTGTTGCTTCCGCCTCCACTGCTATCGGAGGACTATCTGCCGTCGCCTTCTGAGGGTGATATTGCAGAAGCCAATACTTTGTATACAGTCCACTGTAGTGGATTTTACACAACAGGAAAGCATATACAGTTGGCATTGTTACTTCATCAGACAACAAACCTAAAGGCTGAGTTTGGTTCTGCACATTGACCTCGTCTTCAAAGGACAAGCGACGGCATCTACTTCATAACAAGAAAAAAAACTCTAAGTTCAATAAGTCCATATTAAAAAAATGAAATAAAAAAGCCATAAAACACAACAATGTGATATTGCAACGTTATTCATTACACTGCACATATGTGGCGGATCACAACTGTCAGTGACATTTCATTGTCAGCTATCTTCTATTTTAAATGAACACACTATTGCTGTATATAAACACATGTTATCAATCAATCTGAAATGTTAAAGCAATGTTGCTGAAATTGTAACAGAAATGCCTTTCACTATTTGTGTGACTTTTAGACATTCCTCCAGAATACTTTCCAAGTCTGGGAACATGTCTACTACAGATTTGCTGAACTAGTCACAGCATGTGAAGGTCTCTGCATATGTAACTTTCTTGATCTCCGTTTTTCCTTTGGCAACGAAAGATGTTATTGAAGAGCTGGTTTTCTGAGTGTCACTGGCTTTTTGGAGTTTTTGTGATATCTTGTGCTTACCACAAACATCAGTCTTGCTCCCATGTCCCACCGTTAAAATCAGTCCTGCATAGTTCACAGAAAGTATGCCTTTTTCCAATGTTGCTTTGGATTATGTGAGAAAATATTTTTGTCCAAGAAGCTTGAAATTTGCATCAATATTTTAGTTTTTACCGGGATGGCTTATCACACGCAAAGCCATCGTAGATGGTCAAGTATGTGGGCTTGCCTCGCGTACTGAATGCATGCCTGCCACAGGACTCCCCTGGTTCCTAAACCATGCTAAGTACAGACGGGGATTGCAGTAACCACATACCGTGTAGAAATTATAGGTTTGCTGACATGAAAGGGTTTAACAGTAGAGTTTTGAGCAAAATCCGGGAGAAAATAAAGGAGAGTTGAGAGGTCAGCTTTGATACAGCCAGTTTTTGCTTATCAGGGGAGAATCGGAGTGAGTAAACACTGTATTTCTTAAGAGAGAAGTGGGGAACTCAGTTTACCTGTGTTTACCCTAAACTACACCACCGAGAACATTGCTTGTTATAGTATTAAAATCAATATAAGATGATTTAAAAAGTGCCCAAAATATAAATATGTAACAAATGTAAAACCCAACATAAAGAGCAACAATAGATGAGTTGGTAAAATCTGATTTGCACTTCATTCTATAACTGTACAGTATTTCTACTAAAAAATAAACTCTGAAATCCAGGAACTCTTATTATAAGGGTTGGGATTGCTATGTGTAGCTATATTACCTTAGCAGCTGTCACACTAGCACTACTGTATTAGCTCTACTAAGACTGACAGATATTTAGTAGCTCATAAAGCATACAGCCCTACATCTTTAAGAATGTCATGAATAAATCTGTTTGTATCAGATGTACTTTTTAATCTAAATTCCTTGTCAAAAAGGAGTAATTTCCAGCAGGTACAGTTGGTCCCAGGTGAAAACTATCATCTCTTCATCTTGCATTTATTTTCACTCCTTTATCACTGAATTCCCTCCAGTGTTAATGCAATGAATTAAAAGAGCAGAGCTAACATGTGAATCGTATGCATAAGTGAACAAGAAAATGACAAAAAATTATTCATGCATGTCTCACTGGTTTTGATTAGGGCACTGTGAAATTCACGGGAGAATTAGAACGACATTACTAACCTGCAATTCAGTCCTAAACCTCAAGATGTCCGGTGTAGCCACTCCAGCTAAACTGATCAAAATAATAATGAAGCAATCAACCCATTAAATTCTGGCTAATTAGAAAACACCCCCTAATTACGAAGGACAATTATTGCCATTCTAGAAATTGATGCGTTTAATGAAAAAGTTGACCTCTAGTCTTGATGTTTTAGAACAAATAGATGCACCAACAAACTCAAAAAGCATTTCTTTGAGATCGAACGCAGCAATATCCACCTGGTGTGCTCCACACTGATGGGTATAACTTATTTTGAAAGCTCTTGCATTAGAATTCATCAAATGTATAATATAATTGCAGCACTGGCATAAGAGTTGCACAGCACAGATGGCAGAATAAAAAACAACTTTATTTTTAAATCCTGTTATACATATTCACAGGGATGTAAGGTTTAAATAAATGTCAGTAGCCATCTACAGCGTTCTATTTATTAATCTGCTAATACGTACTTTGTAGTAATGGGGTGAGCAATTCAAATAGTTAAAGAACATAATGGGATGATTGTTTAACGCTAGAACCGCTGAGATTTCGGACTACATACAACTGCCGCACCTGCAAAATGTGCAGCTCCGTTTTAAAACGGCTTCGATATGAAAATGAAAAACAAACAATCGGATACAACTTAATATTTGCATTTATGAACATCATACATAACATTTTCAGAACAGAAACACCGTATTTACATTGAACATTTTTCAAAAAGAGCACATATACATAAACATGAAAAACTGTAATAAAATAAACTTTCAATACGTTTAAACAGGTGTAGAAAGCTGTATGCACATATAAAATTATAAAACATAAATGCATCAGTGCGTTTGCCACAGACTGCCTTTTCACAACGGGTGCAGACATCAAAAGTTTTGTTTTTATTGCATTTAGCAACCTGGCATTGTCTTTTATTCAGCGTGCCAGGGGGCGCAGCGCTGGCTGAAGGTTGAGGGGCATTTCCATCCGGCTTTCATGTCTCTTATCAAAATGTTTCTGCCGTAGCTCCAGGGCTAGCTGCAAAATGATGCCCCTCCGAGTGACAGTGCCGGTGCACTCCTTGTACAAAACCAAAGCGTTGATAGCTGCCAGGTCCAAAACATTATAAAAAAACAGCCTCAGGCCACCTGCGAGTACCACCTTTGACAGAATACAGCCGTGCCATTTGATCCAGTATATCCACACCATACTTCGTTGCGTTGTAAAATGCAGCAGTCTCTGGCTTTCGTTCAGCATCAGTCCCAATGGTCCCTGATCTGTGCAGAGAGCTTAGAATACGCACATTTTCTATTTTTTTGCACCGTCACACTCAAGGTGACACAGTCATTCTGCCTGAAAAATGTAGTGTAAATAATAATAATAATATATGATGTGTAGAACGACTTTCATCAGTGTTTCAAGCACTCAACAGGATTATAATATATTATTTCAGGGGTTCCCAAACTGTGGGCCGCGGGAGCAATGACATTCGATGTATTTTGTTCTACTAATAGCGAAAAGCAGGCGCCGGTGGCAGCTGTAACTGTAGAAAAATAAAAAGTAGCAAGGGAGTATTGGCGGACTGTCAATCAAAGCAGAAATTCACAAATCAGATTGCCTACCTGTCAATCAAAGCAGAAATTCACAAATCAGATTGCCTACCTGTAGACGGGATGTAGAGCGAGAGCTCTGACAATAGGGCAGTGTTCAGGTCATGTGATCGCTCTGCTGGCAGATGTAAAAGGTGTGTTCAGTATTAATAAAATTACAATATGTCGAACCCGCTACCAAAGAATATGTTTTGCAAAGTATAAAGAACAAAAAAGGCAGCTACAGGAGTTTGAATGCATTTGTACCGTGGGTTCAGTTTTGAGGTGCTGGAATGGGTTTTTTCTTTTGTAGAAATGTTTTCATACTAACTTTTGTACTTGATAACATTCATTTAAAAAAATCAATTGATGCGTTTGGATATGTTTTTATGACTAATTAGCTATTAACATTTAAAATATTGAGTACTTTGATGTATGTTTCAATATTAACTAAATCACGTTATTAATCAAACCAATAAATCTTATTACATACCGGTAATTGATTTATTAAAATGTTTGTACATACTGCTATTTTATTGATTACTTGCTCGTTCACAGTCTTCTTAAAATAGGGCTAGAATATGTTTTGTTGGAAAATAAAAATAATAAAAAAAACATTTTTTGACTGATTCAAATTTTGCTGTAAATGGATAAGTTTTGTTTTGGTTAAGGGGGGGATGTTGCAAGTTGTATTTGGTTGCACAGAGTAGTGTTGAAAAAAGTAACTTATGCAAGGCTCTCGTTTCCTTCTGTATTGTATGCATTCGTATTTTTTGTGCATGACAGTTCAGCATGAGAGGTAATGGCTGGACGTTTTAGTTAGTGTTCAGAAATTAGGATTTAAGAGTTATGTTTTTGTGCGCGTTATACTGGTTTTACTCAAAAGTGATTCCTGTTCAGGTATTTATGAATGGGAATAATAAGAGACATGCACTTGTTTCTTGTTTGATGACCAAGAAAAAAAATCTAAATTCCTAAAATATTCAATTATACAAAGATACCTAACTTAAAGGTTTTGATAAAAATGTATGTTTAGCTTTTGCAATTTATTTTATTTACTAAAATGAAAGTGTTTCAATTTTTTTTTTTTAAATTTTCACTCAGTGCATATTCTATGTGATTTCCATCTTTCACAAAATTTATTCAAATGAATACAGGACAGTTTAGATTAGGTTTATTTATAATGTTACAGGTTTAAACATATAACATGTTTTTTAATTTGACATTTTCCCAAGGAGTGCTAATAGTGGGCCAAGTGCCTAATGCAGCTGAACAGGTGGGCCTCAGGTAAAAAAGTTTGGGAACCCCTGCGCTATCTCACAATGACTTGGTATTATTACAAAGCCCAGACTAAATTGTCGGCTATATTGTATTGATTTCAATATGCCGCATAAACTGCGGGTCTGGCGGTTGAAGAAGCAAGTGCTTATAACTTACTGTATTACTTTGAATTAACGCCACCCACGAATTAACGCCGCCCTCGAATTAACGTCTCACTCAGATATCAGCTTTTTAATAGACGCTGCACTCGAATAAACGCTGCTCTCAATAAAGAAACGTAAGGGATTTTGTTCCTATCCCTGCTCAAAAAATAAAGAAAAAAACACTGACTATGTACATGACACCCCCGAAGAGACTGCAACCTCAATCCAGCATGTAATACAAACTAATGTACACCCACCTTAGTAAGCAAATGTTATTTTATAGTACAGCCCCGACAGAGAACCCAAGATGAACTACTTACAGCACAGCAGTCCTTCACATACCTTTTTTTCCAGCAGAGTTCAGTGCCAACACAGCAGGGGATAAAACAAGGGCTGTCTGTTTACCTCGTCATCAGCTATGATGGTAAAAACTTAAATTCAGAGGAACTTAGAGCTTTGCCGGTTACTCTAAGCGCTATCCGAAAGCTGGCTGAAGATATCTTCTTGTAGGGGGTTTAGTTGTTTTGTTTTTTATTCAATTGGAATTTTACTCAGCCCTGTACAATTATATAAACAAAAACAAAAAAAACTTGCTTACTATCAGTGAGAAGATTTTGTTTCAGTTCCTCTTACAGAGAAATTACAAACAAGCAGGTAAATTAACCGAATAGGATATATTTTAGTTTTAACAGAAATCAAACCGATATTCAGAGGTAATATTTTTCCTTAAGAAAACAACTGCTTCACACTCAAATAGTGTTCTCTCTCCTCTTCTTGTCCCTCCCCATAGCAACCAATACACACTCCTTATTCGCTGGTACAGTACTCCCATGACCTCCCAACCCCGACGTAATAAGCTCTTTAACTGTCAGTAAATGAACTGTATTCAAGCCCCAAAACACACACAAGAGTATAGTGCTGCAGATCGGAGCCTCTCATGGCGCCGTTTCTAAAATGCCTTAAATCATTTAATAAAATATTGCAGCGTTTGTAAAGCATAGTATTATTAATAAAGACCACCCTTGTATAATCGCCGCCCTCATTTAAGGGCCGCAGTAATTTTTATCAATTTAAAATAAATGCTGCGGCGCCAAATTAAAGTAATACGGTATTAATGTTTACGATTCTGCAGCTGAAACACTGTATGGGTATTTAATTCAAATATTTAGTAACACCGCTATGGCGGTGCTAGTGTTAATGATTTCTCGTTACGTGCTTACTATGGAAGCTATATTGACATATTGTGGCTGTAGGACTAAATTACAGGTTAAAAGACAAGTCTTGTAAAACACAAGGCCCTATTTATGGTATGGCCTTTATAGGGTGGAAGGAACCATTTGTAACACAAGAAAGCTTTAAGACATGGTCAACAAACATTTTAATATCAGTATTTCAATTTTTTCTTCAGCTTTCTGGGTCAGCTAGAAATGCAGGCCACCGCCATATTGGAACCTTTCTGGCACCGCTGTTACGTCATATCGGTTACAGCCCTCCACACCAGTGAACAGCGGCAGGGTGAATTATGTTGAAATGCAAAGCGTTCGGGTCCAAAAATAAGAAAAGGAAAAACAGTAACAACAAGTATGTTTGTGTGTCTAAGCCTTTAAACCAACAAAGGGCGGATATAACAAAACAATGGCTACATACTATAGGAACGGGACGTATGTTCAATAGAATACTATGTGTGACTATAGAGCAAGTCAACGACAGGACGTCACACAAAGCGTGACGGAAGAGAGCTCCAATACATTCAATGTTAATTTGTTTTAATGGTTTTTATATGATATACTGCTCAAGGAGAAGCTGAAAATGCATTAGTTAACATGTTTTCTATTGGTTATAGATTCATTTACATTACAGTTCCCCTTTAATGTAGACATAAATGATATTTAAAGCCATTCATATTTACAGATATATAAAAAAAAATTCTAATTAATTTACTTTCCCCTTCATGTTGGTTCAAAGGAGTAATATACAGTATGGCTATAGCTCTTAAATTTAAAAACATGTTTTTGCCTTTTTGACATGGTATATTGTCATGTATCGTGTTTTTTTCATAATGACCGACTGACCTAAATAAAAAAAGTTAATACAATTACGGTTCACTATACTTTGACAGTGAGAATTATATGAATTTCAGGTTAGTTTCAAATGAGTGCAATTCCTATTCACTGTTCAGACTTGCTCTTCGGCGTCATGTACATTGAGTGCCACATCCATAGAAATATTACAACAGTTACAGAAAAGTGTATAATGCCTAAACTGAGTTTTAAAATACTGGGAAATGTTTGGCCATACTCACAAGTCTATTATACAGTGACGTCATAGTCCGACACCTTTAACACGTACACTAACTTTCATTTCAAGTGTGCGTCTTGCTCAGTAAAGATCTCAGCATTCATTACTGAATGTGTTTTTGAGGGTTTGCATTAAATTGTAATCAGTGAGTATTTGAATATAAATGTTAAACACTTTGTATAGGGGCAAGCTTGTTTTGTTAAACATCTTTGCTGACTGTCAAGTGTTCTCTGACTATCACCAGTTCAGACAGGCACCTGACTGAAGAACTGTAAAAAGTGACAGTCAATCTGCTGCATTATTTTATTTTAGCACAATGAAAAAATGGCTGGTCTTCAAAGAGTTCGTAGCACAGAAGGTAATGTTGTAAGTAATGGTGGAAGATACTACAGTCAACACCGGTCCAGTGGTTAAAGAAAAGGGCTTGTAACCAGGAGGTCCCCGGTTCAAATCCCACCTCACCCACTGACTCATTGTGTGACCCTCAGCAAGTCACTTAACCTCCTTGTGCTCCGTCTTTCGGGTGAGACGTAATTGTAAGTGACTCTGCAGCTGATGCATAGTTCACTCACCCTAGTCTCTGTAAGTCGCCTTGGATAAGGGCTTCTTCTAAATAAACAAATAATAATAGTAATTAGGGTTATTTTCTTCTTACCTTAGAAAAGCATACAGTTTAGGAAGGTAAAGCACGAGGTACTGTAAAGGCTGTAATTAAAAGCACAACAATTTCAGAAAGCAGTAAGACAGCATCTAAAACACAAGACTTGGACGACAGTGTGCCCAGCTGTTACCAAACCACAATTTGTTCAATATTCAAGGCACATCAGTTCCAGGGAGGGTTGTGCAACAGATCAGGAAGGAACTATCATTTACACTTGGAACAAGTTTGGTGGGTGATGAGATCACTGCTCTCTGTTGTACTTTGTTCTTTCAAATGAGGTATGAGGCATCAACAGCTCACATAACCACAGGTGGCTATGAAGCAAGCACAGATGGAATGTTTAACAATATAAATCTCTATGATTGAAGGACATTAATCAGATAAGTAATAGGAAGAAGTTGGGGTGACACCTTTTTCTTTAGGATACTTTACTAACAATGAGGCCTTAGGGGGTACATTCAAATTTTGTTACTGATATAGCTACATGCTGTAGGCAGCCTACCATTTGGAGGGTCCTATATTGTTTAAAAATATATATTTTTGCTTGTATTTCGGCATGTTATTGCTTTATAAAGCCATCATGCAAATAACAGTTAGATGTTTCTGGTAAAATTTGAATGAAAACCATTCCTTTTTTTCTTCTGCAAGTCGTAGCAGGAGCATGCATATTTGGCACAGAATGATGCAGTGGAAAGCATGTTTAAAGGAAGGAGGATTATTGTATCCCTACTGCTAAAACTATGTTTGGAACATGTAAACAACAAACCGAACTCTAAACGTGTCTCACTTCTCTTAACTAGATGGACTACAAATAAATACACACCTTTTTAATGTAAAATTGAACAGAATTGCAGGACACTGCTTCTTCAAAAGCACAAAGATTTTAAAAGGTTTGGGTATTTATGGATATCACTTGTATATGTCAGACTCTGTGGTTTCAATTTAAATATAGTGTTGTTGCCTTAATTACTTGTCCTTATTGAAAAGGACATGCTAATACTTTATATAAAGCATGTTTCGGTGCAACACTATGGTAATGCAGCAATATCTGTGCATACTTGAGAATTTTTAGCTATCCCACAAAACATTACCTAAAAGTGAAATCTGTTGGATTCAGGTTACAACATTGTGCCACCATATATTTCATAAAAAAGGAACAAACAAATAAATATGGTTACTTAAGGGACTATTTTCAAAATGTGTTATTTTGAGTAAATGTACTCACCTTTCCAAAAAGTATAAATCTGTTTTATTTTTTCAACTTATTATTTGTTTATTTAGCAGACGCCTTTATCCAAGGCGACTTACAGAGACTAGGGTGTGTGAACTGTGCATCAGCTGCAGAGTCACTTACAATTACGTCTCACCTGAAAGACGGAGCACAAGGAGGTTAAGTGACTTGCTCAGGGTCACACAATGAGTCAGTGGCTGAGGTGGGATTTGAAGCGGGGACCTCCAGGTTACAAGCCCTTTTCTTTAACCACTGGACCACACAGCCTCCAATTCATCATTTGTTTTTTTCAGTTAGGGGATGTTTTAAATAAATATGTGCAACGTGTGATTTGCTTTTTTTTTTGGCTCCAAAGCTTTATTTGCACAGGCTTAGTCAACATAAGAAGCCTCTGTGATGTTCAAACATGGTATTGTTTTTTATATTTTTAGTAATCTTTGAGGACTAAATATACCCATTTAGTAAAAACACAACAAAAAATGATAATTGTACAAGAGACTCACCTTTTTTCTTTTTATGTGTTAAGATATCAATTTACAACATGATAAAGAATTCAGTACAGGTACTTGAAAATGCTTACTTATGCAATTTGTATTTTGTGCCCCCATGCAGTCGTACATTAAACAATAAATCATGTTGTGTAAAATGGCATGGCAATGAACAATTTGGTAGTCTTAAAATTGTAAGTAGTGTTTTTTTCATTATAGACAAAACATGTAATGAACAATTTGAATAAATAGCTTATCCCTAAAATATCCCTATGTGAAGCTAAAAAAAAGGTAAAATGCTGCACTAGAAATATTAAAATGACAAGCATGGTGAGGATTGTCTCAAAATAACAAAAATATCAAAGATTTGACTATATTCTATAGGGAATTAGAAAAATGAGGGGGAGAGTACATATTGTACTGTAATTAAAGAGATAAAGTAAAAAGCAAATATGAACCGTTAAGGAAAGTATATTTACACGAGTGCCCCATAAGACTTTTTTCGCGTATTATCATTATAATATTCCTCCCTGGCTAACAAATTACTTTTCTTAATTTTACCTTTAAAAGTGTGGGGAGGGGGATATGGTACAGATTACAGAAGATATTTAAGATTGTATGTGAATGTAACAGAATGCAAAGTTGGTTTTGTGAATCCAAGTTTGCTATGACCCTTTTGAATACTTATGTTGGCAGCATTAGGCTGCAATGCTACATTAGGCTACACACAAGCTTGGTCGGGAGTGCTTTTTTGTTTCTCTCTCAGACCTGAACCAGCACATCACGTTACATCATCAGTCAGTGCAACCATAAATTACCTTGGCTCGTAAGACTGTTTCACTGTCTCTCCAGGTGTGCAGTTCAGACACCTAGACTATAAATAGAGGCAGTGGTTGGGAAAAAACTGACCATGCAGACATTGGAAATTGGATCAAGGAACAGATCATTTCCTTGGGAGGCAGTTCCCACACATCTCATAATAAGGCAAATGGATTTTAGGTACAGTACGACACGCATTAAACAATGAAGGGAGAATCCCTTCCAAAATCTTTTGTTCTTTTCTGCGACATGATAGTCTAACCAGAATCACGCAGAAGATTCTGACAAAGTGGAGAAAACACCAAACTTTGTTGTTTTAAATTGTCAAAAACATCCTGTGTATTTATTTAATTAAATAATGAAGTACGTGACACTCCTGGGAGAGCCTGCCTGCTGTGTGTGATTACCAGGTGTGGAATCCTAATCAGCAGATAGGTGTGTTCCAGAGGGGCGTCAGGTATAAAAAAGGTCCCACTTATACACCTCATGGCTGCTGCAAATCCAAAGCCAACGGGCTGTACATCGTCCACGCTACCCAGACAAGAGACCTAAAGACCTTGCTGTAATCTTCTGACTGCCGTGAGAATGACCCGGGATCAGAACGTAAAGAAGCTGAAATTCGCCAACGGCTGTGTGTGTGAACCAGGGTTGGATACTGAAGAGTAAGCAAGTCAAAACCACCAACAACTGTGTGCTTAACCAAGGTCGGGGGTTTGTTTACGAATCAGGGATTAGTTCAGGGATTGTAGATCCCACCAAAGTATAGAGAGAGGGGTGAATAAGTGGGACCTCCATTTATTAAATAATCCTGTTTGCCTGCGGGGCATATAAACTCCAACCTCCATCTCGATCTCCTGCCTTCAGCAAGTAGCAAATGCACGCACCCACACTGCACTCGCTGTCACATATGGAGGCAGCGGGATTAGCTGCATTTCACCGAGACAAGGCAGGACATCAGGATGAGATCGAAATTCCAGGGGTGGGACCCCTGAGGAAAGAGCTGACGCCACCAGACCCCTGAAATTTTTTTGGGGGACAAGGGCAAGCTTGCAGGTGATGCTCAGCAGCCACCAGAGGTGCTGCTGAGGGAGCCAAGGAGGGGAGCCAACGGAGACGTAGGTGAAAAGCCAGAGAGAAATGAGCTGGAGCCCCGAAAGTCGGAGAAGGAGGAGTTACCATCCTCAAAGTCAGAGTAGGAGTGGCTGCCTGCCTGTCTGAAGAGCCAGAGCTACAGCCCAAGAGAAGGAGTAGTTGCTGTCCTAAGGGCCAAAGAAGGAGGAGCTACCATTCCGACATGCTGAGGATGAGGAACTGCTGTCCCCGAGAGCGAGGAAGGAGAGAAGGGTTTCTATGGTGGAGGAGTCGAGGAGACCAGCTCCACCACAGCCGTCGGCGAATTTCATCTTCTTTACATTCTTTGTCTGGGTAGCGTGGACGATGTTCAGCCCATTGGCTTTGGCTTTGCGGCAGCCCTGAGGTGAACAAATGGGACCTTTTTATACCTGATGCCCCGCTGGAACACGCCTACCTGCTGATTAGGTTTCCACAGCTGGCAATCAAACACAGCAGACAGGCTCTACCAGGAGTGTCAGGTACTTCATGAATTAATTACAATAAATACACACTATACCAGGGTTTCCGAATCCTGGTCCTTGGAGACCCCTGTGTCTGCTGGTTTTCATTGCAACTGAGTTCTCATTTACTTAATTGAGCCCTAATTTGAATTTTTAATTTTAAAACAGTTGGAGATTTCAAGTTAATGATACAATTTTATAAGTAACTTGAAAATCTGCAACTTTTTAGGCACTGAGAACAATTAAAAAGGTCGAATTAAGCACATTATTAGTTCAATTAAGGGGTTGATTAAGTAATTGAGAACTCGGTTGGAATGAAAACCAGCAGACACAGGGGTCCCCCAGGACCAGGATTGGGAAACCCTGCACTATGCAATATACATTTACACCAAAAAACCCTCTTCATGTGCAGGGCTCATGTCCTGTCACACCTTAATATGGCAGTCATATTAGGTCAGAGGCCAATGTCATAATCACCAATACATAATTAGCATGCAGGATTTATATAGTCACTAATTCAAAATTGTTGTGTTTCTTGTACCACAGAATCAAATTTTCTAATGCACTATTTAGTTTACAACACAAAATATGAAAAACATATATATATATATATATATATATATATATATATATATATATATAAAGTAGTTGTCATGCCGTCAAAAACCTATAAATACCTCCAATGTTTTGATTCAAACACAGGCTCCCTTGAGAAAGATATGTACAACATATCGAAACGTTGGGCAGCTGGCTCTTTGAGCTATATATATATATATATATTGCAAATGAACCTCACTTGAAATCTGCATTTCCCATTCTGATCACAGGTATTTTTAAACCAAAAAAGCAAGGTGTCCTCAACATGACGTTATTGAGCAAATTAGAAAGGCTGACGACTTGTATCCACAGTTTGCTCTTCTAGGCCTGTAATATTGTATCCTGGTTTTTCAGAATGGTTGATAAATAGGGGTCTACTTAAATCGCGTCGAATGTACAAATTTTTTTCAGGTAGGTTATGGAATAAAATTAGAATTTCGCTGACATTAAGCGGACCTGTTTAAACATTAAATAAGTCGAAGAAGATAATATTTCAGAGCACTATAAAAGCCTAAAAATAGTGGTACTAAAACGGAGTGCTGTCATTTGTTAAAGGCAAGCTGCCAACATTCTCTGTCTCTGTGGTGTGAAGACTTGCCCATACATGAGACTGCATGTTCTGCATCCACTGAATTGTTTGGAAGTGTAAGGCAAAGCTTTGCCAAGTTATACAGATCAAGTTATACAGATGTGGAAATCGATTAGAAACAGTCCCAAAACTCAGTTACCCAAGGGCATCCGGCATTCTTTAATAAAGGCCATATATGCAGTATGTTCGTTGTCTTGTTTGTCCCATCCAGGAATTTATTTTATTGATACCGAGTTATTATGGAACACTGACTTTGTCCCACCTCCTTCTGTACAGTTCATGTCACAAAAAAGTCAGTACAGACGCACTGATAGGCTGATTTAAACATTGTTGTCATGTGAACAGTAAACAAGAAAGTTATCCGCTTTGGAGTATTTTTTTAGAATGTTATTTGTCTAAGGACGTTGTTTTTTTATTTTATTTGCCTAAGTGCAATGCACACTGGATGGCGAAAGGATAAAAAAGTACCTATCTACAGAATTAAGATATGTAGTTTGCATCGCTTGCGGTGTGCAGTAGTTAATTTAAATTCGGTTTCTTTTTTTATCTCTCTGTACCAGTCTGGTATGCATTGGCCCCTAAAGAGATGAATTACGTGGTGACTCCTCAATTTCCAGATTTTCGCGAGGTAGAGGTAGTGGCAGAAGTGACACACCACGGTTACCACTGCAAGCAGCTCCCGCTGGGTCATGCAGTACCGCCTCTCCGCTTTTTTCAGGCATGACTGAAGTATGCCACCACTGGTTCCCTGTCTGGCCACTGCAGGGATAGGACTGCCCCTATTGCCTAATTGCTGCTATCCGTATCGTTCCGACAGCCAACAACATTTCAACAATGTAATACTTCTACCCGATTCCATCCCATGAATACTTCGGATCCCCTGAATCCCTTAACCACACTAGCGAGTGGTCATCGCCGGTGCAAAGTTGTACCAATGTCTGTCCATCTAATGATCATTGATTGGTACTGAAAAAATGTGTAGATTGAAAATACTGCAATAGGCAGGAAATTTCATCATGCAATTAACACATTTTTAACAGGTTGCTTTCTGTTTATAAGTGATACCTGTCAGCTTACTGTATGTTAACACAAGAACCACCATGGTTATACTCATACCTAAAACCGCCACCGAAAGTCATTATGACGGTTACATTTTAAACAACATCAATATTAAAATGAAAGACAAACTATTGGATACAACTCAAAAGTTTTATTCAAGCACATCATATCAAACATCTACACAGCCAAAATGCTGTGTTTAAATGAACAATTAAACATAAAAGGGTTACCACATATAAAGCACTACTTCAAAAAATGAAAAACTATAATAAAATAAACATTTCAAAAGAAACTAGTGTGTGAACAGGTATATGTACATACAAAACTGCCAGGTCCAGTATAACAACAGGCTTGTATATAAAAAATAAAAGCATGTATTGCAAAAGGCAATCAAAATGACTGCTTTGGCGGTTCAAGGTGGGCGGGATTATAACTTCTTTATTTTCATGATCCTGTCTTTCAAACGCCGTCAGTATGTTTAATACATGTATTTAGGAAAAGTCATAAACGGACAATCGCATAACTTTCAGACACGCAGAGTAATTTAAATCTGAAAACCGTCAAAATTCTACTGTGGCAGTTCTAGTGTTAAAGGGGGAATTTGGAAATAGTTTGCCTACTTGGATTACTATTTACCACACTTTCACGAGGCAGGAGTCAGGCCTGCGTAAAGGGACAAGAATAAAGATGAAGTGCTTGTGACTTTAGCACCGGAATAGGGTTTTCCCCTTGACTACTCGGAGAACTGCCCTCACTGAGGTGAGGCTGAACCGATCGACCTCCAAGGCTGGGAAGCGAGGAACTTCCCCCAAGGGGAAACTAAGGAAGAATAGAGGACAAACTAAGGTTTCCCTGGCTTACTGAGACGTCAGACTCGGCTGATGCTCTGAGGTCACATGGAGCGCCTTGCGATCTAAGCAGGGAGAACAAAAGCACTGGAAAAGAGAATAAAGAAATAAGCACATAAAGATGGCCAGGGGTCTTCTCCCCAGCTGTAAGAGCCATCTTCTATAAGTTGAGTCAAATAACTAGCTTGAAAGTTGGGAGCAAGCTTTGCTCTCCAAAGGGGGAGACTGGCATGGGTGCAAATGAATAGATTTAAGCAGGAGAATGGAAATGCCTTGGCTGCCTCGGGTGAGTAGTCATTTTAAACCAATTGAAAACAAAGTTGTTGGTTTTTTTTAGATTGGGTCTGCAAGTCTGCGTGGTAACCGTAAATTGAAAAGCAAGACCAGAATTAGGAAGCTGGTTACTTTAAAAATAGGGTCACTGACAGGTAATTAAAGGGTGACTGACAAGTATTTTAGTGGGATGACACAAGGGAGGAGCCCCAGCTCCAGCCCCCTGAAATCTACCAACATTCTACTCATAACTACTTCCTGTTTTTGCAACCAGGGCAGCTTCTAAACAAAACTCAAAAAGCTGATTATCTGTGAAAAGTTGGGGAAGCTTATGGGTGATGCAATGGGCTTCATTTATTGGACACAGTCAAAAGATATTTAACAAGATATTTAACACATATCATCACCTTTAGGCTGTCCACTACATAATTTAAAATGCATGAGTCCTGTTTAATATTAGAAAGTGGCTGAAAAAAATATTTCCTAGTAACTATTAATCATGGCACACTAATGATCCAAGCAGAAACTGCAATAGGAAAAAAATATACAGAACAAATATATTAAATGATAATCAGAGGAGAAGATGCTGTTTCTTAGACAGAAAAGGGACTAGATTTGCAGCAGTAATCAGCAATAAAATATTTTTTGTGAATTGAGGATCTCGGCATTGTAATAAATATACTTGTTATGTAGAAATGTAATTACAAAGACAATAAGATAATGCATTCACAGAAAAAAAAAGGTTTGGAAAGTAAAAGATTCCACTCTGAATATGTCTGCATTCACTTTCAATATGATATCAAACATTGCCAAAGTGAAAATAAAAACCCTAGAGCTTATCCGTAGTGTGGAAGTTGGAAGTTACTCACAATATTTCCATACTGTCCCAGTTTAAGGACTTAAAAATCTGGTCTGGTATATATTATTAATTGTAGTGTACTGAATTGTTTTCTGTTACATGTACTAACCTTAATCTACAAATGTTAACTGAGTACCAACTTTATTTTCACTTTGCACATTAAATATAAAACGTATGACCCCACTCTTTCATTTTTCAGAAGTCCTAACAACTGTAAAAAAAGATATAAAATATTTACTAAAATCTTTCAAATGTGAACATGTCCTTCAATATCTGTCACCTAATATGAATGCTAAGATGTTGTATAATTACAGTGCAATACAGCAAAATACAGGTATTCAAACAAGAACCTTAGATATGCATTTTATTTTGTTTAATTATTGCAATTAGTGTATAAGTACATGATAACTAGGGAAGCTGTGTGGCCCACTGCTTACAGCTGTGCATTGGGAGACAGAAAAGTCTGGTTTTGAACCAGCAACTGACTCACCATGTAGCCCTGAGGAAGCTTGGTCCATTGCTTTGTGTGTCAGTACACACTAACTGTAATTTAAAGTGGTAAAAGCGAGACCTTGCTGAAAACAAGATTTTAGGCTTTCTTGAAACAAACAATTCATGCTGGTGTACAGGAACATTTTTAATGCCATTTTAATAACAGGCAACATAAAGACTATGGCATTTCCTTCATAATATTATGACTAATGTCAGACAGGATCAGGACTATTGCAAACAACAATTTAAATAAAATGTAAACTAATACCTTAGTAACTAGAAAGGTCAACATTTGTCAAATTCCAGACAAAGTGAAGACGAAGAATTTTACTAGGACAACAATACACGTTCTAATCTTATTTAATCCTGAGGCAAGTCTTGTGTTAAGAAATGCTAGCACAGAACATCAGAACAAATAACGCACAGGACAATTAAAAATCGCAGTATAAAAACGGGAGCCAGGGAAATGACAAAGAGAACTGCTTCACACAGTCGAAATCACATTCTGAGTCATTTCACAATAGACCGTCCTGAACTCAAAACATTGAATATGTTTATTTAAAAACATAAATGACAAATGCAGTATAAAGTTGAAATATGTCACTGATAAAAACACTGAATTCTCATTAGGAAGCCAAACTCTCTGTGTAGCTCAATCAGTACAGTCATTACTTGTTGTCTTGTGATTCATACTGTAGCATTGAATTTGGATGGTGGAAATATTTTTTTAAATGGTATTGATTTGGAGTTAAGACTCGTAAATCTTTAACCAGTCACATTTTGTTTTAACTTAAAGATCATATTACAATAAAGCAACGATATTAATGTTTGCATTGGCTGAGTCAGGAGGCCATAAAACAAAACATGTATCCAAATTTTGGAATCCCAAAAGGTTATTTTTTATGTAGTTAGAAAATAAACTACAACAAAAGTAGTCATACTGGAACATCTTTAGCACAGCTCATTTGTGGTACAAGAGAATTCTAAGGAAAACATTTAACAAATAATTATATTTAACCACCACAGGGGAAAAAAGGATGACAAGAAGAATGCTCCAGTTACATTTGCTGTAAATTTCAGTGGCCACAATTAGGTAAGTAAAATTGGAATGTTTATGTAATATTCCAAAATATAAAATGTAGTTTAATTACAGCTGCCCAACGTTTCGATATGTTGTACATATCTTTCTCAAGGGAGCCTGTATTTGAATCAAAACATTGGAGGTATTTATAGGTTTTTGACGGCATGACAACTACTTGTTATTGTTTACATTCAAATCCATGATTTATTCTTACATGATGTAATGTTGTTCTATATATTGTGACATCATTTTTACTTCTATCTTTGAATCTGTATTAATTCTAATTAACATTACTTTATATAAACTTATATTTTTATTATATCATGCAATGCTGGCTCTGAGGATCAGTCTGCATTTGGCCTCCCCAGCGAATCAGCATGCACAACTTTTGAATGAATTTTGTTTATTTATTTAAATGTTATATATTTATTGAAGTTAATTAGTTCATTCTTTTCTGTTGAGTCCCGCTGGCATAATCGTGTTCAGTCTATTTATCCATTTACTTTCTTTTATTCTTCTATATGTCGCATTGTCTAATTTTAGCTGTTCTAATACTACAAACTTTACATCATTTATGTCATGTCCTTGACTGGTGAAGTGCTGTACTATTCGTTCATTCATTCATTCATGAATTCTTTTATATAAAGTAGTTCCAGTCTCTCCAACATATTTGATTTCATCGCATTTTTCACAGGCTATTCCATAAACCACATTGCTATTTTTACAGTAGGTATTAGTTTTTAGTGGATATGTGGTGTTCTTATGTTTAATTATATTTTTACTTTTGTCTATGTATTTACACACTTTACATCTACTGGTGCACATGTTCGTAGAACCTATTTTGTCAATTATTCTTTTATGTTTACTGTGAACTAAAATATCACCTAAATTAGTTTCTCTTTTGAATGCTACAACTGGGGCCTTAAGAAATACTTTTTTAAATGTTTCTGAATTCTGTAGAATCTGCAAGTGTTTCCAAACTATCTTAGAAATATTGGGCAAAAGTTTAGAGTAAGTCATTACTAATGGGACTCTTTTGACCTTTTTATCTCTATTTTTATAATCTAGTAGATTATCTCTTTTTAGTTTATCCACTTTTCTTAACTCCATCTCTATAATTCTTTCTTTGTATCCTCTTTTTTAAGATTTGTTTTTAATACATTTCTTTGTTTTACATAGTCACTTTCTTTTGAGCATATTCTTCGTATTCTTATTCCTAGACCCTTTGGGATTGCCCTTTTAGTGTGTATCAGATGTTCAGAGGACATGTGTAAATACTGGTGCATGTCAGTAGGTTTACAGAAGAGGTCAGTCTCAATTGAACCTTCTTCAAGTTTTACTATGGTATCTAAAAATTCTATTTCTTTCCTTGTCCATCAAAGGTCCACCTTAATATTACTGTGTATTTCATTTGCCATGTTATGAAACTGGAAAAGAGACTCTTCTCCATGTGTCCAAACCCCAAAAATATCATCTACAAACCAAATGTATTCTAAAGGTTCTCTTTCCGATTTTCTAAGTAATTGTTCTTCCCACTTCCCCATGTATGTACTGGCAAAATGCATTCCTAATTTAGATCCTATTGCTGTACCATCGTTTTGTTTGTAATTCTTATCAACAAATGTAAAATAGCTGTTTTCTAAAACTGCGTTGATCATGTTCAGCACCTCTGCTGTTGGTATTGATTTATCTAGTCTATTATCTAGTGCTTTTTGACAAGCTTCTAAAGTTTCTTTACGAGGGACACTTGGGTACAAGGATTTTACATCCATGCAAAATAAAATTGTATTCTTTCAGCAAATTATATATATATATATATATATATATATATATATATATATATATATATATATATACTGTATATATTATAAACCTATTATACACGTACATACATGATATATACCAGTTTTCCTACAGAACTGTAGCTTCAACAATTCCGATCCTTTTGGTAGTCTACAAACTGAGCTAAAATCCAGCACTTAATGATATAAAAGGTTAATGATATAAAAATGATCTAGTCAAGAACAGTACATTTTCAAAATACTGGTAGTAAATCTAGAATAGGCTACCCTACTCACCCACATTTCCCACAACATAATATTCTTCATAATAATAATAATAATATATACCTGAATCCAAATTCAGCAGGGACAGTGCAAGCCTCTAGCCAGTAGAATGTTATTAATATATTTACATTTTTTTGTTATAGGGATCCAGTATACCAGTAGTCCATATGAGTTCAGCAAATTTCTTAGTAGTTGCTAATCCACCCAGGCATTTTTGAACTTGTTCTGTAAGTCTGAAGGCTGCCATACACCAGACGTGATGCGATTTTTCATTGGGCGACAAGATATTTTCGCAGCGACATGACCACACACGCCAGAAGCGACACAAACGATGCAACAGATTGGAAAACTGCCAGATCAATAAAACTATAAAAATTGCTATTGACAAAACTATCACCAAGACTAGTACATATTCGTCAACATGATGTAGTAATTACGAGTGCCTTCTCTGATGGCATTTCAACATATATGTCAATACATCATAATAAATAAAGGCTTATCCAGTGACTCCCATATATTACCTTTCAAATCTGTATCTTTATAATTGCAATGATCTTTGTCATAAGACAAATCGCAAAAAATAGGATTAAATTCTATTTATTTTGTGTCGTTCCAGTGTCACCACTGCATCGAATGTTGTGTGAAAGGTACTTATCAAAAGTCCTGTTCATTTTGCTGCATCGCTGCAGTTTCTTTTCTCAGTTTCTTTTTCATGTTAACGTTCTTCTAAAACAAATCTTGCTCAATGAATTAGGTTTAATAGAGTTTACTTCAACTCTATAAGTCTGGTGCTGGAGGCTAACCCACACCAATAATACATGAGACGACTGGCACAAATTCCCAGCTTTGCTAATTTAATACATTTTTGGGGTAAAAATTTGAGTTTTTTGTCCTTGGTACTAGCTATCCATAATAGATACTACTTAAGGCTAGTGTACAATAAATTCAATCATATTGCTATGGGACAGACAATTCTAGGCTTAAAGCAATCAACTATCCGATGACCAAACACGAAGACAACAAAAGTGTAAAAGATGAAAAAGAGGGCTTTGTTATTTATGTATGTATTTATTGCAAAGGGCTATTTTTTTACTTTGTAGTAGCTTGAGTATTTTTATAACATTGCTTATAAAATAACTAAACGACAAAGCTTTATAATTTTATAATGCTACAATGCTGAGTCAAAGGCAATCATTTGAAATGTCGAATAATTGGTGTCACATAAAAAAAAAATACTGAATGAAGAGGTCTCTAGACCCCTTATACTGTTAGCTTATGTTTTCCTGTTTGATCAAAGAAGCTTGCCTGGGCTACTTCCAGATATCAGTTAACCCAGGACCTCTCGCAGTAAAGCCTAGCGCCGATACCGCTGTACAAAAGTGTGTTTCTAAAGGTTAGTCTACTCTCTACCTGTGATTTATTATTATTATTATTATTTTTTTATTTTTTTATTTATTATTTATTTATTTATTTATTTATTTACAAATGCTGTTAAACAAGTGTCTTTTTCTTTCTCTTAATTTAACCTCAAGGTCTTTGTGACAGGAAGAAAACTATTATCATTTAGCAGAATTATAAACCTAAAATATCCAAGCATTTGGTTTTCAGTCCAGGTTGGTCACAGTAAAGCTATACATTTTCTGTGTATGCTGACAGTTGTTTATATTGGAGCAGTCATTAATGACAAGGTGTGGGGGATCAGTGAAGGAAACTACATTGGCTCCCAAAAGAAGAGCATGGAACTCTGCAGGCACACTTCATTATGATGAACTTTATTAATTTGATTGTAAGTCTCTCCCTCCTTTTGTTTTCTAAAATAAATCAGACTGAGAGTAGCTTCAAAGTTTGGAGATTGGTGAGTTGCTAATAAATACAAATTCAAATTCAAAAAGTAGGCAGGTAATATTAGTATATAATTCATCTGTAAAAGGAAACAAATGTGTATCATACTGTTTCTACTTGACTTAGATCCATTTTATATATGTATGTATATATTTACATATATATATATATATATATATATATAGAGAGAGAGAGAGAGAGAGAGAGAGAGAGAGTGTGAGTGAGTATCTGTAACTATAAACACTTAAACCAGTAAGCTGGAATTGTGCATCTGAATGAAAAGGGGTATACAAAAACCAGACATTTTTTATTGATATTACAGGTTATGTTATCAATAATATCATGATGTAAGAAGACATTTTACATCCTAATATGCTGGTGCAGTGTGTCATCCCAAACGCAAAACCCTTGTGCTATCCAAAAATTTGTGGCACCCAGGGATATAACTTGTTTTGTCATCCTATACTATACACAATTTACCATGAAAAGTCCCCAAAGACCTCTGGCAGCTTTAACGTTGAACCCAGGGTCATTCATCCTGAACACTCACTTGGAAAACTGCCCTGGCAGTATATGATGTGCACTGAATCAACTGAGAAAGAGTGGCTGTTTGTTTTAATGTGTCTTGGTTCTCTATTATGGGCTCTGGACCTCAGTTACACATACTAGCAGTTGCACTATGACCAAGCATATGTCACCAGTCTTGTGTAGCAGCCACTGATTTATATGTCATTAGTGCCATCTGTGACTATACCCATAAGACCATGGGCAAACGAACTTGGAGACAGGGAAAGACAGAGAGACAGAGGGTAGACTGTCTCTGTAAAATAGAAAAGTAGGTTTAGAATTCACTGAGTACAGCCACACTACAGGCCTGAAGTCTCCACATCAGGCTGCTATAAAGCCTGCAGGAGATTTTACCCTGTGCTAAAGACACCAGTATGGAAGTGATTAGGCAAGCAGACAACAAGCAAGATAAAGGAAATGCTGAAATAATAGGTCCAGGAAGACTAAATGGCCTATCAAACACACCCCCTTCTGACCTCCCCTGAGTCAATCTGGGCACAATGAAAGATCCAGGCGCTTTCTCCTTCTAATGATTTCCTCAGTAATCAGGCAGCGGAAGTTGTTGAGTGCGGCATGATTAGTTGGAAAGGATTTCTTAATGGCTTGGTTCGCAGGCTTGAACAAAATAAACAAGGAGAAAAAGTGGTTTGTAAAATAAAGATCCCTATGGGATAGTTATAGATAGGGGGGAGGGGGCTGCATTTAAATTGAACTTGCCACCTTTGGTGTCATAAAACCTAATATGACCCACAAAAACTCATTATCTAATTTTAGATATCTTGAAGGGAACGACTACTTGTTTTTAAATGCAATGGGACTCAAGGGGAAGATGTGTAAAAACGTAAGCTTGACTATTAGGATTGAAGCTTAATTGACATAGTATGTGTGCAAAACCAAATCTGCAGTATCCCAGAGTATGCCATATCTATCCTATAAACTTTATAATGACCGTCAGCTGTCAACCATCATGATATGCCATTTTTTGCTGGGACAAACAATAGATTGGGTGACACCCAATACCACAACATGAAGACAAAAATTGATCAACAATAGACCATTATAAGTGTATGACCCAATCGAAATGAATACATTTCCATTAGAAGACCACAACAACCACTGGAACTCAGTGTATTGGAACCAACATTGCTCAATTCACTCAATAAGGTATGGACTGGATCAACCATGTATATTGGTCCACACCATTGTGATATAGCAAAATGTGAAAATGCTACAACCAGGGTACCATTCAATACCCCAAGTGCCTCCAACCCCCGAGGAGTTTGTATATTCGATGTAAACGGACACCCTGAAGGGCCTTATTGAATTTATAATCCAGATGAAACAGTGGATTTGAAAAAAAAAAAAGCACAAATCATGTTTAGGGCAAAAAATGATTAGTTTTTTATGAAATGTCCTTACACCAATAAAGTAGTCCCATTTATAACTTTGAACTACAGACTAAGTTAAGGTGAGTAAATTCATTTAATTAAAACATGCAAAAGTAAGTACTGTCTTACTCTCAGCACATCTTTACCCTGGTGCGCTCCTGTCACTTCTTCCTCAGCAACATACGCAGAATTTGCCCCTTCCTCACCAACTACTCCATGCAGCTCCTAGTTCAGGCCCTGATACTGTCCCGTCTAAACTACTGCAACTCCCTCCTGACCGGCCTTCCTGCCTCTGCCATCTGCTCCAGCTCATCCAAAACTCTGCTGCTCGCCTTTTGTTTTCCCTTCCTCGTTTCTCCCACGCTACACCGCTGCTCCACTCCCTGCACTGGTTCCTATTGCTGCTCGCATCCAATTCAGAACTCTTGTACTCGTCTATCACTATCTTCAGCTTTCAGTCCTCCTATCTCCAGATTATAATTTCTCCTTACACCCCCTCTCGATCCCTCTGTTCCTCCACCACCGGCAGATTAGCTGTATCCCCCCTCCGCTCCCCCACTTCCAGAGCCCGCTCCTTCTCCACCCTTGCCCCTCAATACAAAAGTCAGCACTTTACTCTAGTAAAAGCCTGACAGATCGATCAATCAGCTGTTTGCACCTCATTACTGAGCGATTACCCCTGTACTGTACCTTGGCTATTTAATCCCTGTACACAGTGTCGGGTTTACAGTTTGAAAAAAACAGCACTGACTGCCACAGCAAGCATTGCTGGAAAGCGATGCGCATCAGCACGAAAATTCAGTGTAAATAAATTGTCTCTGTTAGATGCTGTGCGCTTGCTATAGCATGCTTGCAACTCTGTCAGTCAGCAAACAATGCAACGTAACTTCAAAAAAGTTGGGTTTTCTGTAGTTGAGGAGGAGAGTGCTCATGAAAATACAACTGAAACTGAAACTCTGACAACACCACAGGGGATGCCAGAGGAAGAATTCTCAGCTGTGTCACCTTAGCTTAATGAGGGGCCGTTTCCCGATAATGGTTGTACTTGAGGTTTCAAGATCATTCTCACGATTGACCGCAGCTGAGTTCGATCGAACCTCACGTGTGTTTCCCCAAACACTTTGTGAAACTGCATCTTTTTAAATTTAAATTTAGTCGTCACCAATGTTTTTTTACCCCGGTTTTCTACCCAATTTGGAATGCCCAATTATTATTTTATCCCGGTTCACCGCTGCAACCCCCCGGTGACTCAGGAAACGGAGCCTGAAACACGCGTCCTCCGAAACGTGTTCCTGCCAATCCATCATTTTTCGCACTGCGGATCCACAGTGAAGCCACCAGACCTATAGGGCCTGAGGACAACACAGATCTGAATGGCTCCACTGCAGACCTGCAGGCGCCCTATCTGCCACAGAGGTCACTGGTGCGCGGTGAACCATGGATTGCCCTGCCGACCTAATCCCTCCCTACCCTAGGAACCCCCGGTCATGGACGGCAATGACATAGCCTGGATCTCCAGGCTATAGGGCTCATCCTGCACTCCACACGGAGAGCCTTTACTGGATGCACCACTCGGGTGCCCGTGAAACTGCATCTTAAGAACAACCTTAAAGTGCATCGTAGAAGGTGCTGAAAATGATAGGGAGTCAATCACAAAAGAATCGATTTGTTCAATATTTTCTCTGTGATTTAATAAGAATAGGCCTACATTTAAAAAGTGGAATTGAGAGTTTATATTGTACGACTGAGTAAAGGAATAGATTGAAACTTAATTTAATCATCTTATGAATGTGTGTTTGTGTTGTAGTGTGCAAGGTATATTTGTATTTGGACTAGTTTAAATTGTAATAATAAAATACCTTGTTTTGAATTCAAGTCATGTAGTACCCAACCTGTATTGGAGTAATAAGACTAGACAACGTTTCTAGTGAATACAAAGGAACTGTTTTTTTTAGAAATAAAACTAAATAAAGAAAAAAATAAAGGTGCAACAACTAAACTACAATAATACAGAAAGGAAGAATTAACTAAACTAAACAGTACAGAAAAGGAAACATAAACAAGGACACTGCACTCCCGCTGGTTGATCAGCGATCCAACGCAATCTATGGGAGATTCCCTTAAAGGTTACAACTGCATTCCTGACAGCTATTTAAGACGAAGGTTAGTCTTAACAGGGGTATCGTTAGTAACACAAATTATTATTATTTATTTCTTTGCAGACTTCCTTATCCAGGGCGACTTACAATTGTACAAGATATCACATTATTTTTACATACAATTACCCATTTATACAGTTGGGTTCTTACTGGAGCAATCTAGATAAAGTACCTTGCTCAAGGGTACAGCAGCAGTGTCCCCCACCTGTGATTGAACCCACGACCCTCCTGTCAAGAGTCCAGAGCCCTAACCACTACTCCACACTGCTGCCCTTATTACTTCGTTAATATTTGATAATCGAAGCATCGTTAATTCAGTCTCATATGTATAATTTTGGTTCAGAAGGCAATTCTCACTCTTGCGAGATAAAGACATTTTTTGCGTCCAAACAACCTATTGAGAATTATCTATTATCAAGACAGCTAAATTTGGATTCTAGCCTTAAACGCAGAATGATAATTGCATTATGAAACCCACATCAATTTGTATAAACCGCATACAAACAAATACTATAGTGTTCTAACTCAAAGCATGAATTGAAAGCAATAATACTTTTCTTACATTCCATTAAAAACAAAACATTAATTTTACTTTAGGTTCTGCTTATTTTCGAGTTCATAAGAGGATTAAAACACCGTCTGGCAGTGAGGAACCAGCAACCAGGGACATAAATGAAAACCTCGAGAGGAGTATTCAGCAGCAGGACTGGCACCACCAAGAAGTAATTGCTATTAAAAAGGCAAAATTAGAAGTACTTCAAAAACAACTCAAAGAACAAACGGATGAAATGGTTTGTTTTAATGGTTTATAATCCAATGGTCTGATGACCAGCCAGTAAATAATACAGAGCTTGCAATACACAACAATGTGTATTGCACAGTGGTGAAAAAGGGTTGCAGTCCCGTAAATAATAAACACAGTATTAACCCACACAATTAGGCACACACACGATCACTTATGTTCTTTATAACACAAATATGGGTCCTTTTGGTTATTTTGCATAACCATTTACAAAGGAACAGATCACATCACTATGTCCCCTTTTTATACCGTCAACCATGACCTCTTGGTTAACTAACACATCCGCTCCTCCAATCCGCAGATGCCACGCCGTTAACCTTCCAGGTGAATGGTTTAGTGTACCGCCTTTCTAGATGGCCGACTTCCGCCGAACCCTGGGAGTGAACTGTCGGGCCAACCAGTCCAGGGTACTCTTTACACAGCGACCTCACAGGTCGGGGGGAGATCTAACACCAAGAATCATTCGATCTCTGTAACACTGACAAAGATGTTGCGTATGAGACGGAGCCGAGTAGCAATCCCTGCAATTTATTCTCGTCCTGCATCAGCAACAGGCTCATATGCATCCTCTCCCTCAGGTTCGACTATGTTGTCGTCCTCAGGCAAAAGTGCTCTCACACTGCAATGTTGTGTAGCATGGTCATAACCCCAATCACAGCACAACATTTAGCTGGTGTGAAGTGTTCTCCCCCACTTGACTTATCAATGCATCTGAACCTCATTTTCCACACACCGAAGGTACGTTCAATGACGCATCTAGTGAGGTGATGAACGTTGCTGAATCTTTCTTCAGCAGCATTGCTGGGATGCAGAATAGGGGTGAGGAGATACGACTGTAAGGAGTATCCACTGTCCCCCAACGACCAGCCATCGCCAAATTGCCCATTCTTTGCTGCCTGGGATATCCATATGAAGGCATTGTGGGTACCCCTAGGCCACTTTGCCACAGTCCGTGATGACCCCTCATGACACTCAATTTTAAATAAATATTTGAAACCTGTTCATGCTCTCATTGACTTTCTTACCTAAAGAAGTCCAAAAGTGTTACCTAAACACTGTATGCCATATCTGCCTAATGCGTGCGCAAAATTACAGGTACTGTACTGTGCACTTATTACAGGAGTATAAGGACCATCTGTATGTGCCTGCACTGGTTATTGGAAACACTAAATATGTATAGTGGTCAACAGCACATTCTAATACACAATAAAATAGTTCCCTAAGCAGCATCTAACAACCAGCTTGTGCATCAAACTGCAAACTAAATTAGTCATTTTTACACTTCTGATATTTTGGCAGTATATGCAAAACATGTCTATGTGCTTGTGGCGGGGTGCCTCGCCCCTGTGTGTAGTATTTGTGTTTTATGTTGTATGCGGTATGTTATTGTTGGTGTGTATATATATATATATATATATATATATATATATATATATATACAGTACTGTGCAAAAGTTTTAGGCAGGTGTGTAAAAATGCTGTAAAGTAAGAATGCTTTCAAAAATAGACATGTTAATAGTTTATATTTATCAATTAACAAAATGCAAAGTGAGTGATCAGAAGAAAAATCTACATCAAATCAATATTTGGTGTGACCACCCTTTGCCTTCAAAACAGCATCAATTCTTCAAGGTACACTTGCACATAGTTTTTGAAGGAACTCGGCAGGTAGGTTGGCCCAAACATCTTGGAGAACTAACCACAGTTCTTCTGTGGATTTAGGCAGCCTCATTTGCTTCTCTCTCTTCATGTAATCCCAGACAGACTCGATGATGTTGAGATCAGGGCTCTGTGGGGACCATACCATCACTTCCAGGACTCCTTGTTCTTCTTTACTCTGAAGATGGTTCTTAATGACTTTCGCTGTATGTTTGGGGTCGTTGTCATGCTGCAGAATAAATTTGGGGCCAATCAGATTCCTCCCTGATGGTATTGCATGATGGATAAGTATCTGCCTGTACTTCTCAGCATTGAGGAGACCATTAATTCTGACCAAATCCCCAACTCCATTTGCAGAAATGCAGCCCCAAACTTGCAAGGAACCTCCACCATGCTTCACTGTTGCCTGCAGACACTCATTCGTGTACCGCTCTCCAGCCCTTCGGCGAACAAACTGCCTTCTGCTACAGCCAAATATTTCAAATTTTGACTCATCAGTCCAGAGCACCTGCTGCCATTTTTCTGCACCCCAGTTGCTGTGTTTTCGTGCATAGTTGAGTCGCTTGGCCTTGTTTCCACATCGGAGGTATGGCTTTTTGGCCGCAAGTCTTCCATGAAGCCACTTCTGACCAGACTTCTCCGGACAGTAGATGGGTGTACCAGGGTTTTCTGCCAATTCTGAGCTGATGGCACTGCTGGACATCTTCCGATTGCGAAGGGAAGTAAGCATGATGTGTCTTTCATCTGCTGCAGTAAGTTTCCTTGGCCGACCACTGCGTCTACGGTTCTCAACGTTGCCCGTTTCTTTGTGCTTCTTCAAAAGAGCTTGGACAGCACATCTGGAAACCCCTGTCTGCCTTGAAATTTCTGCCTGGGAGAGACCTTGCTGATGCAGTATAACTACCTTGTGTCTTGTTGCTGTGCTCAGTCTTGCCATGGTGTATGACTTTTGACAGTAAACTGTCTTCAGCAACCTCACCTTGTTAGCTGAGTTTGGCTGTTCCTCACCCAGTTTTATTCCTCCTGCACAGCTGTTTCTGTTTCAGTTAATGATTGTGTTTCAACCTACATATTGAAACACAATATTGAATTGATGATCATTAGCACCTGTTTGGTATAATTGTTTAATCATACACCTGACTATATGCTTACAAAATCTCTGACTGTGCAAGTGTACCTAGAAGAATTGATGCTGTTTTGAAGGCAAAGGGTGGTCACACCAAATATGGATTTGATTTAGATTTTTCTTCTGTTCACTCACTTTGCATTTAGTTAATTGATAAATATAATCTATTAACATGTCTATTTTTGAAAGCATTCTTACTTTACAGCATTTTTTCACACCTGCCTAAAACTTTTGCACAGTACTGTATATATATATATATATATATATATATATATATATATATTGGTGCACAGGGTATAAATGGGGCATATAGCAGAGGTGATTTAAAATGTATACTGGGAGGGCACAAAGTAGTTCATGTGCAGACTGTGCCGAGATTCGATTGAATGATTGATTAGCAATCGATTCTTGGTACAGCGGCGTAAAAGAGTCAGTGTTTCATACACACAGGGTTGGTGTTCAGAGTGGAGAACGGAAGACAGAAGGAGGTACAACTTTAAAAACTAAAACAATTGCTACTCGTGTTGGATTTCAGCCAGCACGATACTTGTTTGTTCACGTTTCTGAGTTTAGTGTCTCTCTGTTTTGACCAACGTGCCATTTTGTTTTGAGTTCAGAGTTTGTTTCTGTTTTGTTCAAACCTTTTATTTATTTTACAATAAACCGGCACATTCTGTGTCCTGCATTTCTTGGCCTGAGGTCACCACAAGCCAGCCTGTTCACAGTGCTTGTGCATTTATTATGTTCTGAATATAGCTGTTGAGAACAACATGCATAAATCAAGAAAAAAAAGCATTAGTATCAGACAATCTGTTGTTACACTTGAGGCTTGTATGTAATAGTTGACTGTAAACTTGCTGCACTTTGTATCTTGTAAGTTGTTTGTAATGCTTTAAAATAGGACCAACTACCTTTTAACTTGACAAAGACAAATGAAGATCAACAGAACAATTATTCTGTTTTGATCAATACATTATTATTGCCCATAAGGTAAACTTTCGAAATGTTATCTTACACCATCTAATGGAAAGAATGCACCACAGCTTAGGTCTGTTATTCAAAATATTAGGGGCACAGCCCTGTTCTCTTCTTACCACAGAGATAGGTACATGTCACTAAAAGGCTGAACATCTCATCAAAACCTGAACTGCACCAACCTGCCAACAGTGAGCTGTTACCGATACTCTCAACAGTCTTTTTCGCCTCAGGAAAAGTGACATTTAAAATAACAGTATAAATCAAGCATTGTGTCAGTGTGGAATGAATATTTAGGTGGTGCCTGAAAAATAAAACTATCAGCAACACATTTCTTATATCCTTTTTGTGCCAGTTGCCTCTCTAAAACGATCACATTAGAAGTTTCCAATACGGTATGTAAAAGAAAAGAAGTATTGACCAATACCCCGTGTTTCACATACAAATGACAGGTGCCACCCCCTCCCCCCCAAAAAAAAAAACAGTTAAAAAGCAATTAAAAATATGATTTACGATTGTTGTTTTTCTTAGTAGAGCCAGTAAAAAGTATGTATTTTATGTATACATGTAAATAGATTTATCACACATGTCTTGTTTCCCATTTTGTCCATTATGAGTGTATGCTAAACACCTTTGACTGATCACTGCTAGTGTGAAACATAATTACAGGATATGAAGGCATTCATTTACATTTTGACAAAAATACACTTTGATACCCTCAGAAAGGGGAGTAGTAAGGCACGAGCCCATAGGCTGAGTTCCTTTAGCCCCTGGCAGTGCGGTTATTCTAGCACAACAAACACCCTGGAGTGTCTTCTTGCGCTTATAAAATGGGTTACTAGTTTTTAGAAATAAAAATATAGACACATTTATATATGAATATAGGTTTATTGTTTCCTAAATATATTATCACGCTAGGAAAAATAGTTCCAATAAATGTAATGAATTTAATAGATAAACAAATTATTTTTTAATAATAAATTGAAATAAATTAAATAAATTATCAGAACATTTTCAGTATTTGTCTCATGAAGTTGACTGTAGCAGGTAATGTACAGTTTTCAAAATTAAATGGCTGGTTACACAGTTGGACAGATTGTGCAGTAGGTGGCACTGTTTGTTTACAAGTTGACGACGGTACTGCAGTCAGGATGTAACTCCAGGACTTCCTGTCTTTCTCAGCTGGTGCCCAATAGCTTCTTAAACTACCTCATGAAATGGGTGGGGAGATATCTGCGTCCTGAGTACCGATGACGTAAGTCTGTTTGGGATACAGCAGGGTGATGTTGTGACTTGTCTTTTTGTTGTCGCGTGTAAGTTTTCAGGAGAAATGAAGATGCCGTTTGCTCTTTTAAAGTGAGTATCTGAAATTAGGTTTATAGATTGTCCCACTGTGGGAAAATTAAAAAAAAAAAAAAAGATTCAGGCCAGCTCACAAGATTGTGTAGCTGCTAACTGAATACTGTGTGCCAGCTGATGTTATCACTTCAGCAAAGAAACTTCTTAAAACTGTGTTTATTTCAGCCTTAGGTGCAGTTTTCCAGTCCATATTATTTTTGTTTGTGCTGACAAATCATTAAAAACTGACACAGCCCAAGCAGTTACTTTTTTAATATTTCAGCAGTACTGAGAGAGAGGAGTCTGTTAGTACTCACGATTTCATTTTTTTCTTGACCTTTTTTTTAAATTATTACTGTCGGTTCCATTACATAACCATCGCGGTCTCAATCCTCCAGGAATGTGTGGACATAGGAGTCACCAAGCAAGTTAAAATTTACATGGAGGAAGTCTGACATTGTATTATTATTGTTTTTATTGGGAAAAAAATGGCGGCCAATTCAACATTATTTTTTTATTAAACGCTCAGCGCAATAATATTTGTTTGTAAAAAGTCGTGTTTCTGGGACTCGTTTTTACCCGTTTGATGTACCGTAATAATTCAGTGACTTGGAATGCCTATCAGCCAATCAGGACGCAGATATCTCCCAATCCATTTTATAAATGTTGTTACACAGCAGTCAGTCTTGTAGCAAAAATGGAAGCAGAATTATTTGTTACCCCTTTTTTTCTTCTTAATTTGAATGGCCAATTCGACTGCCTCATCGGTGCAGAAGGACTGACGGACAACGTGAAATCCACCTTCACCACATTTCCCCCATTGGATATAAGCAACAAATGTCAAACTACTGCGCACTGAAACACCAACATAAACTTAAATTCAAGTGTTTTGAAGACATTTAGTCGTAGTGTCTGTAATTGAAATTTCTTTTAGTATTTTTAAATTAAACACTATTAACTGTTTAATAGCTATGGATGATACAATAAAAAAAAACCCAGATATACCAGTTTACATAAATTATGCAGAATCATACACCAATGCATAATTTCCTTAAACAAACACAACAGATAGTTATCAGTTAATAGGTAAAGAAGTGTCCTTAAAATAAAGCATTTTCATGAAGTTCTTTCATTTCATAGTTTTTTGTCCTGAACCTTATTCTCTTTTAGGCTAAACTACATGACAGGCAGATTCAGGGACTTCCTTTTTTATAATCCTTCTCCTTACGGCAGAATATTTTTCCAAGCAGAATGCTGACTGTCAGAGCCTTTGTCAAATGAGTGATACTAATTTAATCTGACTTTACTGTGATTTGAATAAAATAAACACAAATAAAAAATAAAAAAGGAATTTTGAAAAACCTCATCTCAGTAAAGATCCTATGCAGGAATGATGGAAAAGCCCATATGAAATTTAAACTGCTGAAAGACATCAGTTTACTCATCTGTTTTCCAGTAGGACATCATATCACATTTTAAACATGATTATTTATTGAAGATCTAATGCTGCAATATTCAATCCTACGTAATGTTGATCCTAAGGTCATAATTCTTATCAGATGTTCTGTTTGTTCACATTCAACACGCTGACAAGTGGAGAAGAAGATGGGAAGTGAAATAATTTCATATTGTACATCACCCAGTTTATTACTGGAGTTTTTAATGAACTTCTGAAGAGAAGGGTTGTTAACTAAATATGCTGATTTAATGTTGAAAATGTGTTCTTATAAACACATCAAAGTGTTAAATACAATAAATGAAAACCTCCATGGGCAAAGTACACTATTGTATGCTTTTTCAGGTCACTTGATTCACCTTGACTGCAGCTTCTAAATCACTAATGACAGTTGCCTCTCAGACCTGAAAACTATTTCTGTAATTGTTAAAATACCTTCCCTGTGTGCAGAAGACGTTGAGCTGCCAAATTTACAGCATAGTGCTGCCTCCAGCATTTATGGGAAAGTTTTCAATATAGAGGTCAGTTAACCTTTTGGGTCCTTCAGCAATGAAATCATCAAACTACTGTTTAAGACCAGCTTCATGTGACCTTTCACAAGATGATAGTTTTCCATTGGATTATTTCTAAGCTTGTTTTTTTCTACATGCAAAAAAAAAATCCAATAACCTAACCTCAATATTATTGAGACATGGCAGTTAATTACATTGCCTTATAAAATGGGTATTTTAAATATTCTAAACTGATTGGTCAAAAGAGGTCACATGGGAGTGTTGCTATTACAGCATATCACTATGGGTTGGCACTTCTTTTCAAAAGGGCGAATCACTAGTAGATATCCATACGCCACTAGCCTTTTTAAAATAAAAAGGCAGACATATTGGAATTTATTGCAACAAACTTGACGCGATTTATGTAAATGTTGACCTTTGTCTGAATTGGACACCAATGATTAATTAAAGTAGTGAAAAAAGTCAAAAGTAAGTATTCAAATTAATTCAAAATCGCCATTCTCGTTCTGCTGCTTCTCCCTGAACTACAGCGTTTCCCTATCCCATTCTGAAAATAAATAGTTAAAAAAATATATCTGAAACTTTTTTTTAAAGATTTGGGTCGTTCTTAAAAGAGACGTTGGTGGTTAAATTGATGTTTTGTTGCCACTGCCCTCGTCTCTGTCCGTTCTTCTCTGATCGGTTGCATCTCCTGCCCTGCCTGCTGCTACTGGTCCCACCCCCTGCGTAGCTGTGTGATCTGATGCAGAATATTTATAAATGCATCTCGACAATTCCTGCCCATACCTGTCTCTCCACATACATTTGTCCAGGTATGATGGTATCCTCTTCTGCTGTGCCCTGCATTGTTTTAAATTGTTTCTTAACACGGGCCCAGTCCGCGTTGTCCAGCCATAAACTGCAAAGTCAGTTTGATAAGTAACCGGGTATTCCATAATGCAAATAACGTCTTTCTCGCCACTGTGAAATTTTATAAACAAACTACGAATTACAAGACGCATAGCAAATCAAATAAAGAAAAACTGCACTTCCAATGGCATTGTTCAATTCAACTTCTATAAATTGCTTTTTTTAAACGAATGCACTTTTTTTTATCTAGTGCCTTATTGCTGACTTGTGCTATTCAGTAATTATATTGGTTAACGACTGTTTCGGACATAAGGTACTTTAAGGTTAATCCACTATAATTAAAGATCAAATCATAAACACAAGGAATAAACAACTGGTCGGGTTTGGTAAAGCATAGTCATATAGTCATAGCACACGTGACAAAAACTTGACATGCTGCTTTTTTATAAATATATATTTTTTTATGAGGCTTAAAATAAGGGTTCATACCAAAGGGTACATAAATAGTGTATTTTATAGATATACTACCTGGTAAGCATTAGCAGATCACAGCATTACCAGCAGTGGCAGCACATAATTTAGAATGTATTACACAGTGGTGCTTATATGGCATCATGCTACTGCAATAAATTACAAGTGTATGTTAGTTAATACTATTGTAATACCACTGATAAGTCAACATGTTAAACATGTTACTACTATGGTACCATTTTGCGAATGGCACCATTCTTGCTGCCCTTGTGCTATAATTGCCCCTGTAATACCACGGCATTGTCATTGAAGATTATTTGATTAAGAATTTAAGTTACTTAAACACCAAATAGGAATCTTATACATTGCAATAACCCCAGACAGATTAAGTGGGATTGAGGCTGAAGGTGCTTCTAGTTTTTGATTTTCTTTTTTCTTTGTTTCTTTTTTATTTCTCCTGTATAGTGCAAGGCTGTAACAAAAATAGCTCCCCCTGCCATGATTCAGCCCTGCAGTGTTTTGGAGTGTTTTACTTCTAATGAGCTGCAAAAAAAAAAAAAAAAACAGTGTAAAGTTCCATCTCCTGCAAGATGTAAAAGAGTGAAAATGAGAGAAAACAAATTGCCACCTGTGCAAGGAAAGCTAATCCATTTAGGTATAGCCGCAGTAACAAGGTGCTGCAAAGCCTGGGGCTGCCTCTTGAGCTGGATTTAAGCAGCTGTAAGGAGATGAGGCCGCCATGCCCGCGTTACAGAAATTAGACGGATCAGGAAGTAAACACAACTGGCTTTCATTTGATCCCGCTCAACACCGGGGAAAGGGGAATTCCTCAGCTAATTACTTCATGGGTCACTTATCCCCCAGGCTGGTGTCAAAATCCAACACTTATAATATGAAGAGGAAAGAGGAGAGAGAGAGAGAAAAAAATCACAAGGTAGTAAAGCTGTCAAGAATCTGCAGAGATGTCGATGTGATACACATTTTATTTTCAGTGTCGGTGACCCCTATGATAACTTTACCATAACTAGCTGCTGAAGGTGGGTGGGGGGAGGATGGAGAGGGGATGGTTTCATTTTGGCTTTTCAACACTAACATTTTCTCTTCCCTTTCTTATGTTAAAGACACAGGATGAAGCCAAACCAACCCCTCCTCCCAACCACTATCCCTATTCACATACTGTATTTTGTATTTACGAAAAACAGCTTGCAATTACATTCAGCAAATCAGTAACGTAAAGGGATGACTCAACTGCCAAACATATAAATTATTTAGTCATTTAGCAGATGCTTTTATCCAATGCGACTTTCAAAGTCTTGGGGGTGAACTATGCATCACAACTGCTGCTGCATAGTGCCTTACAATAGGACCTCGGTTTTACATCTCATCTGAAGGACACTCTCTAAAACTGAATCCCACTTCCTCTGGTTTAAGAAAATATTTCAATAGGTTCTAATAAAACACACCATGGTACATGCACTCAGTTAAAGCCATCCCTCATTTTGGACATTAATCTTGCTTTTTTTGTTTATCTGTGAAAGCCGAGATGTGTGATTCATAACTAGCCTTTTTTAAACATTTAAGAAAGCAATTGGATGTCATCCTTGATAAAATGATGTACTTAACTGCCCTGTCTTTGTGAGTCTATTACTGGTCAATTTCCAATGACTGCATTAACTTGGATAGTATTAGAGAATAGTGATAAATGGTAACATGTTTGCTGATAACAGTATTCTAGAGTATCCTACTCACCAAATATGACTGCCATAAGGACACAAGTTATATATCAGAACATTGAAAATAAAATACAAAATCAATTTACATTCTACAAAATCAAAGTTACATTCTTATGTTATGCGATTCTTATTTCACACTTGTTACATGTATTAAAGGCAAGCATATCTAGTATTTTTAGAATGCAGGATGTGTATTTGTCACTTTGTCTAGCCATGTGCTGATACTGCAGCTACATTTATCACTGTTCATTAGACAGTTCTAAGTGATAAACTGAAATGCTGGACTGTCACAACCATCCAAACCCAGTTGAGAATGGAAATGGCAAATGTCCTCCTAATGCCTCACTGCACTGTCACATTAAGTTTAACTGGATTCATTTGCATCATGTTCAGATCCGGCTCAGAGGGACACTTGGACACACTTCGTCTACCAACACCCCACATGGAGAGTGGGCAGTGCTGTGCTTTTAGAAGTACCAGTTTTCATAGGAGAACTGTACCTGAAGTCCAGTTTGTAATATAAACACTAACCATGTGAAAGAGTAAAACATTAGGAACTGGGATGAAGCGTTCTGCTTGTATATCATTTCCTCCAAGGGCTCACACACATTATGTAATTTAAGTGCTTAAACGCTTATGCCAGCATCTGACCTCCCCTGAAAGAGTGAAGAATCATGGAGCTCACTTTAGTTGACCCAGGGTATTGGTTACTTACAATATCTCTGTCCTCACACAGCTTTCTCAAGAACTCACTGACTGAAACATCTGCTTAGATCTTTACATCAGTTCAACATCGCTACTTCACAACATTTTATTTTTATTTTGTGTTTTATAAAAACAGTAACCGTTTCTGAATTAACATGATTTGCCACAGATTCAGATTAGAGGCGGTTGAGCTCCCAAGGTTATTACCTTTTCTGCTGGAACGCAATTCAAACAAACACCTCAAATAGTGACACAGTAAATTAACTTCTTGTTTCTTGCACCACATAAAAACCAGCACACATTTAATATCTATTTCTGACTGTCCCTTTCAGTTTAGAAAGATATCCCTCTATCAGACTACCTCTCTTCTTAAAATCACTTTATTCTCTCCCTTTGGTATTTGTAATGGAGGTTTTTTCTCTATTGTAATTATTTGGGGTGTGCTGATACTCATATTTTACTAGTAACTACCTTTAACACTTCGTCAGCATCAAGGGCTGCAAATGCAAACTGCGTGTCTACGTTTGTGTATAAGTTTCAAGCACTGTATGTGATAGGAGACAGAGACAGAGACTAAGGCTGGGGATGGTGTTGTTTTTTGTCCGCTAAAAACTGGCTTTTATTGAAAAGGCAGTATCTGTGTTTTATACCGAGCCCAGGTAATGCACCTTTATGTTGAGGCACCATTACTGACAATTCTTTGTTGTTCTTGTTTCGTTATTTATATTTATTTATTGTTTATGTATTTGCTAAGTTACCATGTGCAATACAATTTTTTTTTTATATTGTTTTGTATACAATAGCGAGCAAGTGGCACTTACTGCAAACTATATGGATAAACAAAATGTTAATTTAAAAAATATTCCAGAAGTTCAAAACTGTGTTTGATCTTGAAGAGGTTGTGCAGTTTCCAAATTGAAATACTAGTTCAACTCTTAGGAAAATGTGGCTTTGCAGTCAGCCATTTTGAAAATGTATTATGTAGATCTCACATTTCAAAGTTTGGAGCGTTGTGTGAGCGAGTCATAATTATGAATGGAGTAGTTTCCACAGTATAAGAAGTTACAACTGTTTCATCCTGTATAAAATGTTTTTAAAAAACATCATCAGTAAATATGTAGGAAATATTGACAGCACCTGGGTCTGACTGGAGCTGTTTAATTTGCTGTTAAACTGAAAAAAGGGCTTGCAGTTTCATTATTAGGTCTGAATACAAACATAAACAGACTGAGGCCCCTACGGCAGTGGTTCTCAAATCCAGTGCCCAAGGGACCCCAAACGTTTCAGTTCAAACCAAGACAGTATTCACTGCTTTCTTATTCACACATTGTTTTTCTCCTTTTAAGATCTAGATGTTAAGGACTGTGCACAAAAGATATGTAAATGAAACACAAACAGGAAACCAAAGCATCCAGACCCAGAACAAACAACAAACAAAAAACACCTGTTTACAAATTATCTTACAAATCTGTGTTTTCAAAACAGATTTATACTGTTGTTGTCAAACAGGAATAATATTATAGAATTATCTTTGACAATTAAGAGTAGTGCACTTTAACCACTTATTTGGTTGGAAGCTAGATTAGTCTAAAATAATATTGTAGTCAATTCTAAACAAATGCATACTTTTCTTTTATTCTGATCAATTGTATTGTATTTTATGTACCGGTACCATATATACAGTACTGTGCAAAAGTTTTAGGCAGGTGTGAAAAAATGCTGTAAAGTAAGAATGCTTTCAAAAATAGACATGTTAATAGATTATATTTATCAATTAACTAAATGCAAAGTGAGTGAAAAGAAGAAAAATCTAAATCAAATCCATATTTGGTGTGGCCACCTGTCACAAAGACGACTGAGCGGTGACGTCACGTCAGAAGCAGGAACAAAAACAACAGAGAGGAGTTTGGTGAAGCTGAGCGAATGCTTTCGCTCAGCATTTAATGAATAAACAGAACAGAAAAATAAACGGTTGTAACAACAAACACACAAAAACAGGACACGGCACTTTCGCCAAAATAAACAGACATAAACAAAACGAACTAACACTAAACAAACGGTGGACGGACAGACACACAAACACGGTGAGTAAACAAACAAGTATCGTGCTGGTCCTACCAGCACGCGATAGCAATTGTTTGTAAATATTTCACTCTCCTTCTCTCTCTCCCGTTCTCCACTCTCGAACACCCAACCCCGAGTGAGTGAAAACATGCTGTTTTTATGCAGTTGTACCGAGACTCGATTGCTAGTCAATCATTCAATTGGAATCTCGGTACAACTGCACGTGAATTAATTAAGTGCACTCCCGTGACCACACATTACATTTTAACTAGCACGTGAAGTGATTTGTGCCCTCCGTGCCTAAATATAAATCTACATTTTTAAATCACAAGTGAAACACAGACCCGTTTATATCCCGTGTACCGATGACTATACACCAACATTTACACACAACACGTAACACAAAATACACACAGGGGGCACTTTGCCACATATACCCCCCAGTAAAGCACACATGGCCTCAATGGCCACCTCCCCCCTCAGTCCCAAAGTCCCGGAAGAGGGGAAGCAAGTTGTTTCTGGGGTGGCCATGGTGAAATGTCTGGCACCCCAATTCTTCAGTGGCTGGCAGCTCCTCTTCCGGGCTTCAGCCACACTATCTCCTGCCGCGAAAGTGCAGCTGGGGAGCTGGTCTCCTGACCTCCCCCAAAATGATCAAAAGAAAATATATATATATATATATATATATAGTATATATATATATATATATATATATATATATATATATATATATATATATATATATATATATATATATATATATCATATATATAATATTTTATGGTCCAAGCAATAAAAAGCATAAGATGTGATGAAATTGCTTTTAACATGATATTGCTGGATTAGGTGGAGTCTAAAAACACTGAAAGCTGAAACAGTGTCTTTTCATCTCTTCTAAGCCTTGGGCAGATTATCCTCTCTGACCTTGACACATGGAGATGCTAATCCTTTTCTAGCCACAATTGAAGGGCAGGGGAGCCCCATAACACTATATATTACTGCCTAATGGTTAAAGGTACTGTTGCTCTGGTTTCATATGGGATTTGGGATGATTCATCTGCTTGAACTAAATGTCAAAAACCACTTATATAGTTTTAGGATGGGCATGGACAGTCCTGGAATTCAAAATGTGTTTCCTGTATACAGTTGAAGTTGATTAGTTGGTTACAGAAAAGTTAGAACAATACCATTGAAATACTACAGTGTATTACCCCTGGCTGATACTCGTCATACTTTAGTACAAAACCATTGCTGTTTCATTGTCGTATTACTTCATCTGGACTGAATTTATTATTTTTGTTTTGTATAAACTTGACGTTGTCTTCCAGTGCACTTTTGGAAATTAGACTTTGATTAGTTCAAAGGTCTTCTTCCTGGTAAAATAAAGTTAAAAGTAAAAAAAAAAAAAATGAGAACCCATGCCGGTTGATACTGTAGGTAACAGGCAATCAGAAAATGTATGGGTTTTTAAAGAAGCAATTGCACACAGCTTTCTGGATGAGAGTGCAGTGCACTAGAATAAACTGAATGTTCCTGGCCCTAGTTTGAAGGTAAAATAAGTTAGAGTCACACTATTTTAACTTTAAGTTGTTTAGAATTCACTAAACAAAGCTAAAATTGAAGTGTATCCTCGCCCCCTACTACTGTTTAAAACTGTTATGCATTTACTTATTTTACATCACAATTTCTTCCCTTATCAGATTTTAACTGTATTTTGGACCGTGGCGCACCCTAAATGTATTCCATGTTTTGCTATTTGGTTTTTTTTTGTTTTTTTTTACCTTTGGGGTTCACATGCCTGTTATTACTGTCTGTCAGAGAGCAGTGATGCTGATGAGTGCAAACTGGAACAAGACAATTGAGTCAATTTGTAGTGATCATTATGGTTCCAGTCTTTTTGATCGTTGCATGAACTTGTTCGCTATAGCTACTGTACAGCAATGAAATCATATTGCAGCTATAATAACAAATCCTCCTTTGTCCTTCATCCCTTCCATTGTTGAGGAGTTGGGCATTTTCTTTTAGGGAGGCACTACCTGTATAGAATATTAAATAAGCCATGTATCCTTGATAGCAATCAACAGTGGACTTTGAAGACTTTGATAGCTGCATAATTTTGGACTATTAGCACAGTCCTTAAAACTCTTATGGGCAGGATTTTCAAAAGTCTGTAAATGATAAATCAAGTTTTGATCAAGAAATCAGTACGTAGCATTGATTTTGGCATTTTCAAGCGGCCGTTTTGCCTATTTCGTTATTAAATAATCATCCTAAGGTGATTTCCGAAATTATGTTGATTTACAAAACAATGCCAATATATTTACGAGCAGGGCTTCCTGCAACTATTATCGATATTGTCCTTGTGAGGGTGTTATGAGATTACCAGTTGGTTTTAATGGGTTTAATTAACATGGATGGTTGTCTGAAACAGAAACAATTCACACCACTAATGACTGACAGAACTTTAAATGAAAGGAAATTGTATTCTAGCTAATCGCTGTTAGATTTGAGCTCTGCAGTTTTTTCTGTTATTGTAAAATATATATATATATATATATATATATATATATATATATATATATATATATATATATATATATATATAAAGCTCAAATTTAGACTTGCTTTTTACTGTCAAAATGAAATACATATTTGTTGTTTCACTACAAATACTTGTGGATTTGTAGTTAGTTGAACTTCATAAAAAATAAATGTAATTGCAAAATACTGCATATTAACCCTCCCATTATGTTCAGAATTTAGATATATATATTTTTTTCTTTGCATAGTTTTTACTATTTTATGTTAACTATTAGAAATTAATTTTGCCTTTGTATTGTACCTTAATATTTGGAGAAGGGAATGAATGAAGTTTAAGCATAGTGCAAAATTTCAAGCATGCAAAAATAAATAAATAATAATTTAAAAAAAACTTTTCATGAAGTACTAATTATAACTATGGTACATCCATCCATCCATTATCATTAACCGCTTACTCCTTTACAGGGTCGCGGTGAGCCGAAGCCTAACCCGGCATACACAGGGCGCAAGGCGAGACTACACCCTGGACAGGACGCCAGTCCATCGCAGCGCAATTTAGAGTGACCAATCAACCTGGACAGCATGTTTTTGGACTGTGGGAGGAAACCAGAGTACTCATAGAAAACGCACGCAAACACAGGGAGAACATGCAAACTCCACACAGACAGTACCCTAGGCCGGATTCGAACCCAGGACCCTGGCAGCAGCGCGGCAGCAGCGCTAACAACTACGCCACCGTGCCGCCCATGGTACATTCATATGCAATACAATTTCTTTATAAATGTCCTAATAAATATGTATAGAAACAAAAATAGGACATAAAGTGTTGTAGATACTATATTTTTTGTCCAAGATGAGTTATTTGAAGAACATTTCTGTCCAGGATAAATGATAAATGTATTCTCAGGTTCCTTTGTAAATGCAGGACAGAACAGTGAGTTCACACTGCACATGATGGACAGAAGGTAGACATATGAGGTTTGCACAGATACATTCTGAATTTCACGCAGGTAACGTTAGTCTCATTGTCATTGCTTGAAGGGCAAAAGTTGTATCTTGCAAGTTTTTTTTGCAAATGCTAGTTGCTGCAGGCAGAGATGCACTGGCTCCTGCTTGAACATCCTGGATAAGATTAGTTGCTGCATGTGCTCTAGGCGTTCTGGATTTTTTTTTTTTTGAATGAGGGGTGTTCATACAGCTTGCCAGCATTTGACATTGCTTTGATATTGTATGCCGACAAATCAACTATATTGTAGAAGATGACCAGTGTCCAGTGGGCAGTCATGTATTGACAGGTGTAGGTTGCCGTTAGTTTTATCCAGTCCAAGATCATCTTTGGCTTTTTATCATCCATGTACACACTCTTGCATCCTTGTGCATTGTGCTCATTACAGTAACATTCTTGCTTTTTTTGGACTGTATGGAATAAATGTTGTGCTTTCTGGAAAAGCACATTTTGAAGAGTGCACAATTCAGTTCTGCATTTTTTCAATCTCAGTGGAAGCTGAGGCTTGTTTTTTTCTCACTGCTCCATGCATGGTCAATGTTCTTTTTAGCAGTTCAGCTCCAAGTCTGCAGGATGTGAAGACGTTGTCACACATGACATTATGACCGTGGAGTTTTTGAGTAATTCCCAACACAACTCCCTACATCCCCTGATTTCTTTTAGGTGCTTCTCCGGGTAGTTTTCCTGTGTACACTTGCATATTCCATGCATTCCTGGATTTAGCATTGTAGGTTGTCCATGCCTCTTACACATTAGTTGCCTCTGGTCCGTCCGTAATTGTCAAACCGAATCACTCTAGCAATGATATGAAATGTTTCCAGGGACATAGTGGTGAGAAATATAGCCCTTCCAGTTTTTGTATTCCACAGTTGGTTCTCCTTTGGATCTGTACACTCTACCTAATAAAAGTAACCCAATGTATGCACGCAGATCAACATGATCAAGCTCTTTCCACTTTACACCAAGTACACACCTGCCTTCCAAGTTGGTCATTTCCAGTATTATATTTTCAATTGCTGGTGGTATGAAAAGATCAAATGTTGATGCTATATCACGAATGCGAGTAACAACATGTCTATTAGGCCAGGAACCATTTTGAGGACATTGGAATTTGACAGCCTACCTTGATTCATATGTGCCATGTTATAAAAGATCAAGTGAAAGCATTTTTTTTTTCTTCATGCATACAAAAAGCTTTATACATTATTACCTTGGGTCAATGGTTATATACAAGAACATCTCAGAGTTCTTATTTTCTGTTTTTACGTGTGTGACCCCAATCTAGGAACAGTCATAATATATTATATGTGGAGGGGGGAGTGCATACACTATAACTATGTAATTGTATTAGGCATTGCAAAATTAGCAATATTATCAAATTAGCAATATCTGAGATCAGCAGTTTGGGAAAACTATAATGATTTAGTCTGATGGTTCAAGTCAGGCAAGTGCAACAATGTTACCGTAACAATGCAGCCAAGAAGTATCCAGCTAATTGCCTATCATCTAATAAATGCTTTTCCCTTTTTAGTACAGCTACTGAAAATGCCACTATTTAGCCAGGGGTTAAACATTTAGCCTGCACCCTTGTCAATGAACTGACTGTACAGAGTTTCTAAAGGAGTGTTTTTAGCAACAAGAGTTAGTACCCAATCCAATCAGGTTAAGGGTTGTATTGATTGTTGTTGTTATTTTCCAGCAATGTGTTTTAATGATTTTAAACTGAAATGTGACGGGATGATCAGGCAGGCAGGGCAGGAATCACGCACACATGTATGAAGGTAATCCCCTTTTGGGGGAATTGTATTGTTATAAATAAACCAACAGTTAAACAAAACACAAGCTCACAAAGAAAAGTTGCCTACACATGCTTCTAAAAAAACCTAAACTCTATGTCACAGCCGTTATAAACTTTTTAGCATCACAGCTATTCTCTCTTATGAGTTCCTTCCTGAACTGCATATCTGTCTGTTTCAGGAGCATTTATACATGTGGCCAGATTAAATAAATTAACAAATTTAACTTGACCACATTCTGCACCTGGGTTTCTTGAGCCGGGGTTGTTAACCCTATTTGTGCCAAACAAAGTATTCAATTATTAAATGTGCAGGATCTTAACTAGAATGGCAGCTGTGTGGTCCAATGGTTATAGAAAATGACTTGTAACCAGGAGGTCCCTGGTTCAAATCCTGACTCACTCACTGACTCATTGTGTGACCCTGAGCAAGTCACTTAACCTCCTTGTGCTCTGTCTTTCGGATGAGATGTTTTAAGTGACTCTGCAGCTGATGCACTGTTCACACATCCTAGTCTCTGTAAGTTGCCTTGGATAAAGGTGTCTGCTAAATAAACAAATAATAATAATGGTGTAAATAAAGTCAAAGCATGTAGCCTGTGCAAGCATCTTCCATTAGTTGCTGAAAATAATAAAGAGAGATTATCTGTATTCTTTCATTTTTATGGCAGCAGGTATATAATCTCACAGGATTCCAATGACAGGTCATATGACATAATACTGGTAGATGAAGATGTGATGACATGTGAAACCTGATACCTTGTGAAACTTAAAAAAAAAAGGATAATCTTGTTAAAATAGCTTTTTTCCCGCACAATTTCAACTCAGTAATTCGAAATGTAATTCAATGGAGTTGTGTTGCCGGTGGGGATGTGGTATGTTGGCAATGGAATTTTTACAGATATATTAGAAGAGTTTATTGTACTGTACAGGTACTGTAGGTGTTTTTGGTAGGATGTAGCAGGGTTCCTTTATGCAAAACACTAATATTCCCAATTTTGACTGTCAGAAATGCCTTAATGAATTTTTTTTTTTTTTTTACTTATTCTTTTCCATATCACATTGTCCTTTACTGTGTATGACTGTGAATGCAGCATCATTCTCTGTTTTATTACCCATGACTATAATTTAACCTTGTAATTCTGCAGTAAACACACACTTTCTTTTTTGTGGAAGTATTAGATTCCCTATTCACTTGTCAAATAGGACAAGTAAATTGACCTGCATGCTCTTCGTAAACTCCTCCCACATATGTTATTATTTCCATACTCCACTTAAGCCCCTCTATGACAACCCTAACCTAACCTAAATAGGTAAGTACTGTAAACAGTAACATTTCTGACGTTTATCTAATTATGTGTAGGGCCTGGATAAATTCACGGAACATTTGAATGAGAACTGCTTTTCTGTAATTTAGACCTACAGCCACAAGATGTCATGTTAGACTCAACATAGGCTATGTAATTAAAAACAATTAAACAATCAGCCATTACAGCTATGGCCAGAAGCTTGGCATCACCCTATAAAATTAACTAATGTTGCCTAATAAAGTCAATGAAACCTGCTAAATAATCTTACTTAAACATATTGAATTACATACCGCTTTATAGTTTTCCATATACTTAACGAAAAACAGACAACAAAAAATATGGCATTCCGCAATCTTACATGAAATACTGTACTACTAATATAGTTCCTGTAGACTATTGCGATATCAAGTTTCTTTGATTACATGATTTTAAATAAAATATCTAAATGATGTTCATATAGTTGTTGTTTATTTCTTGTCTGAATCCTAAAATACTACGTGGTGTAACACTTTTGGCTAATAGCTGTACTTAAGATTATTAGAAAATATCTGTGTGGAGATAAATACACATACATAACTTTTGAAGTGGTACTGCAACAAGTTTCCTTGTTAAAACATAAAGATGTAAATAATTTTAGCAAAAAAAGTTTTCATTCAAAACAGTATCTAGTCCATTGTCCAACCTGTTCTGCTGTACTATATTTTGGTCTTACATTTAAAAATCTTTAGTTGGTTTGTTGTGCTTAATATGGAAACAAACCCATCAAGCCTCAAAGGAAGTAAAAGAACTACAGTAAACACTTTTCTTTAACCAATAATACAATAGAAAGCACTAGAATAATAAGAGACTTACTGCATATTGTTACCAACACTCCGGCGAGGAAGCCTTCAGATGAGACGTAAAACTGAGGTCTTATTGTAAGTGACCCTGCAGCCGCAGTTGTGATGCATAGTTCACCCCCTAGTCTCTGTAAGTCACGTTGGATAAAATCCTCTGCTAAATGACTATGTAATAATAATAATAATAATAATAATTCTGAAGGGTGAAAATACTGCCAGCCAGTATGGAGTTTATTGATGTAGAGATGCTGTAATTATTATTATTATTATTATTATTATTATTATTATTATTATTATTATTATTTTCTTTTACAAATTAATCTTAAGAAGTAACAAGCTGGCCATTGCTGGAATTTCTACAACACAAAAATGCTTCTGAATAACTTCGGACAAACAGTCTGAAGTAAATTGAGGTTCCAGATTTTGGAAGGTTATCTTTTGTTACCTTTTTTTAACTGTAAAAACATTTAGTTTAAAAAAGTAAAGAACACTGATGACAAGAGCGTCTATTTGGGGTTGATGGCCAGGAGAGGGCAGACGCACTTTACTGTAATCTCATTTGAATTCCCCAAATCTGTAATCCCTTGAATAACTGAACAATAATCTAACAGTGAATGCCTTCGAACATTGCATTTGAAACTGGGCTTGGGCATTTACAGTAGATAGACAAGAAACATTAATTAATACATTAATATGTCTAATAATGCTGATCCTGTAATATGAAGGTATACATTTATACTAATGGGCCTGTGTTCCATTATTTGTGGCAAAATTATTTTTGTCTATGACATAAAAACAGTACATGCTTCCCTGATTGCACTTCTGTTGCCTGGTTGCCTTATATCTTTTTGTTATACAAGCCAGTTCTTTTGTTGTTATCATAACTGAGATGGGCCTCCCGCAGGCAAATACTAGGCTTATTACAATTTAATTTGTATTCAGTAAAGCATGCAACTTGAATCAGAGTTACAAGCATTGATTTTACTCAAATTTTACATTGGAGAGGTTCAGCTCTGATGTTCACACGCCAAACAAGTCACTTCAGTCAGAGTGAAAAACAAATTGTTTATGTTTCTTAAGAAAGGCAGGGTTTTTTTAAGGTTGAGTAATTGTTCCTAATAATCTGACGCTTTCCATCTTCTTTGTTGCAAACAAATGGAACTGAAAACAGACATGCAGTTCATGTAAACAAAAATAAAGACGTCTATCCAATGAAATTAAAATAGGTGTCCATTTTGTGTATCGGGTCTATTGTTATCGGCTCCTTATTGGTCTAAGGTCTATTGTTTCTGATGACTAACACTAGGAATGCCAGTAAACTGAACATAGCCATTTAAACGATGGGTGTGGCCTTTCAACTGGATATAAAACATTACTAATCAGTACACAATAAAACACTAGTGGGGAAAAAAAATAGATACATAAGGAAAAGTTATATGCACACAAGTGCTTCTGTGGGTCAATACAGAGCATTCCAAAAAACGCATGGATAATTAAATAAAGGATGTTCTGAAGCACACACCAACTGCAGATTAAGTTATGAAACATTCTGAAAATCTACAGGTAATTTACGCATAGCAAACTAAGAATACAAAATTAAACAAAAATATTATTTTGTCAAAAAAACTGCTTTGGATTTGTTAAAAAAATATGTATGTATGTATTATTATTATTATTATTATTATTATTATTATTATTATTATTATTATTATTATTATTATTATTATTATTATTGTATCAGAGGTTACAACATTTAATTGAACCACTACCTTTTCCCTATACCATCTCCTGTTCCACATCGAGAGAGTAAAACATATTTTAAAATGTTGACACTGCATCATGATGAACAAGCAATTTACACACCACACACCAGCCACTGAGTATTATTTGGCAGTCCAGGTGCATTGTGGACTCCATAGTTTCCTAACAGGCACTTGTATGTCAGTGCTGGCATGCAAGTATGTAAAAATATACAGCTACAGCCAGTCTGCGAGAGAAAAGGCTACAGTAGGTTGTTTAATAACGAACCACCATTGGCAGTATGTAATTGCAATGTAATACAAACATACATCAGGAATTAAATGATGCATAAGTGTTTGTTAAATAGTTTATGAATTTTCTAAACATTTATTATGTCGAGTAAATGGTGGCGTTTACACGTTTAAAGCCAGCTACTGTAAAACCCTGAAAACTGTAAAAAAAAAAAATAATACTTTTAAACAGTTTTTTTTTTTACTTCACTGGAAGTGTTGTTTCTAAAATTGGAGATACAACACAGACAAAAACCCCAGCAGCTACTGTTGATTGTATCATTTGAAATCTGAATTTTTCCACTGTACAAAAGCTCTTTCTGTCATTATATCAATAAATTAATGATATAATATGGCTAACAAATATATGTTGTGTAGATGTAATATGCATAATACCACATATTTTCATTATATAAATTAGAAAAGTAGCCCCTTTCATTCATGTATGTTAGGTCATTTTGAATAATACAAATATTGCAATATCTGTACATATACAACATAAAGACAAAGGTAGTACTTGTACACCATTCTGTTGCATACCAGGACCACAGAAACCACCACTATTAATTAATAGTTCTTGTCATCTAAGGAAAGAATTCTGGAAGTTGGCTTCTAAAATGTGCAGTTAAAACTTTAATAAGTACCTACTTAAACCATCATCTAATTGTAAGCATATGTTGGATTTCCAGAGAACTGAAAACACAGAGTTGAGCTACTAACATTAAAACTTTAGTAGCCGAGGCAGGTTACGATGTGACATCCATCATCTGCTGGCAACCTTCACTCTTGTTTAATGGGAATTATTCCAGTATTGTCACAGGGGGTCCTTCTGTACAGTTGTTTGTTTCTTTTTTCCCTGGTATCTGTATTTGTTGGCATAAAACAGGCCTGCTCCTGCAAAGTCATTATATTTAGAGCTCTTGTTACTCTCTTTTCATGCTAAAGATTTTAAAATCTGAAAAGCCAAAAAACTCAGTGGCTTTAATAAATAAAGTATCAAAGGATTTTAAGCGTTCTTACACTGCAAGCCCCCAAACTGCGACATTTGCATTATTATTGCTATTACTTCAGAATGATTGGGTGGAGCTGAGGGTGCGAGAACCACAGTCCTTCCAGAATTCATCATCATAATTAATTTGCAACGTTCGTATTTTATGGTGTTTGTGACTTTTATCGTTCTTTTTCTGAGCCACACTAATTGTTTAACATTTTGGAAACTGCGGTGAGAATGCAGCTTTTAAAGAAAGAATGTGGCATGAACAGCACACCCTAATATTGGGTAAGGGTGCTTTTATCATTGTTTTAGAAAAAAAGTAGCTTTAAATTATAAGTTAACCTTTTATTTTAATATACTTTTACGGCAGTGTGGCAAAGTGGTTAGCAGTGTGCAGTTGATCAATAAACAGACAATTATAATCCAGGTGCAATGTTGTTTAATGGTTTTTTAAATCCAATGGCCTGATGGCGAAACAACAGTAAATAATAACAATGGTAATGAAGCAATACAGCGGCGTGTATTGCTTATTTGTAATCTGTGGATTGGCCCCGAAATAATAACAGACCCGTTTTTAGTTCACCCACACGTAACACATACACAAACACAAACACCAGTCCACAGTGTGTGCTCTAGCGCTCATGATGAATACAGTTCTTGAGTGTTAAACAAAAGTGCATTGTTGTTGATCTGGGTTTAATGCTGGCCTTTGGTGACAGCTCCGGATCGTGTTAGCCGTCTAAATAATTACAAACAGTATTATTAACGACAAACAAAAACGAACAAAACACTCACATTTCACAGTACAGGTTCTCCTCCTGGTCCTTTAATATAACCATTCACAAAGGAACAGATCACATCACTACGGCCCCTTTTTATAACGTCACCCATGACCCCTTGGTCAACGAGCACATCCGCTCCTCCAATCCGCGGATGCCACGCCGTTTCCTGTCCGGGTCATTGAGTTTGTATACCGTAGCTTTGCCCCCTTTCTAGATGGCCGACTTCCACCTAACCCTGGGAATAAAGTGTTGTGCCATTTAGTCCAGGGTATTCTGTTCCCTTTATGCAGCTGCCTCGCAGGTCGGGAGGGAGATCTAACACCAAGAATCATTCGATCTCTGTCACAGGCGGGCTCCGATATATTTTAGCCACAGGTAATTTGGCTCTACTTCAGTGCACCATTGTTTCAGTGTCTCTGTGCTTTATATGTGCATTTAAATGAGCAAATACAAGGTATTGCATTTTTGCAATTTAATACTTATATGCTAAGGTGTGTGCTGTGAAACTGTAATACATTTAATTATGAGTATAATGTATTTATGACATTGAACAATGTAATCTTGTTTTAACTGTCCAATAAATACTGGGCCTTTGCACTGTGAATCATTTTTAGTGCAATATATTGGAGGAGAACAGCAGATGTTAATTAAGACAGTATGTATTTGTAATGGCTGTAGTAATTGTGTTTTTTACTTGAATCTTTTCATGCACATGATTTGAATGATGCACTGATTGTTTCTTTGATTACTTTTAGATAGTAGAGATGGCACTGTTTTTTCTTTATTTGGTTTTCTTACTTTATTTTGACTATTGATAAATGATTATGCACAAATGTTGGTAATTCTGCTTGATTATATGTTGTTGTTGACCTATGGCACCCATTCTATTTATTGCTAAATTGAAATTAACGTTGTTACTTGGGCCTAAGTGGCCTATTATAATTGCTTGTTTGCACTTTTATATATCACTATTTGCACAGTGCTCGTCTGCCTTTTTTAAATGTTTTAAATAAAAATCAGTCTGGCATTTTGTATAAATTCTGTCTCTGAATCTTGTTTCTTTTAAATATAACTAATGTGGGTTACAAAAACATGACAACAAACAGGGTGAGCAGAGATAGCAAATAAATATTCAAGATTCAAACAAATACACCTTTTCATTTTTCATTGTAAGACATTGCTCAGCCCCTGCACAATGACTGCAAAAAAAGGTCTTGGGGCTTCTTGGTTTGTCAGACACAAAGACTAAACAAGTACAGAGACAGTATTCCATTGGTTTGTGGCTAACCTGTACAATTATTTGGAGGCAGGTCTTTCAATCGATTCATTCACTGCTGTTGTGGTTCTGCCTCACAGGACCTGAAATACAGCTGCAAACCTTTCGCTGCTGCTGCTGACATACACTTGAATGAGTCCCTGAAACGAGGTGCTATTCCCTGCTTTGAAGGACTAATTCTCACCCCTCCCTTGTAACTGATAAGATGACATCCATCCCATCCCTGGCCTTCTTGAAAACAACAGATCTATTTACCTGGAACCTGCGGGTGCAGCTGCATGTGTCCCTGCTGCTTGCTATCTGCAGCCATTATTCAAATGGGAGTTGACTGACAGGAGCTGAGCAGTGTTTCAGCCTGTGGGGCCCGAGATATGCGCAGTGTCTGTCAACACTCCCAATCATCCCTGCTTATATTTGCTGACTTTTTTTTCCTTTTTGCCTGATGTATTCATTGCTGGTCTTAGACACTTAGTTAGTCCGTTTAGAACCTATCAGCTCTGTTCATCTGTTCATAAACCTATTACCTAGGAGGCACTAGGCTCAGGGACACAGGTGCCAGACCGGCACAAGAAAACCAATTCTGTTATGTAGCAGGCCGCTAAGCCCTCCAGACCACAGTACTTTCCAACATGGGGAATTGTACACGTTATGTGGCAGCAGCCGCTTTATTAAATATCGATTTAAATCACAGCTTTTAATCAAATTTGAGAACAGTCCTCCCCCCCCCCCTCCCTTCTTTTTTCCCCAGTCAGCCTGCTTGACATCCCTGGTGCACCAATGACAGAGCATACCCAGGAATTAATATTTAGCAAGTAGTTTCAGCACAGTGGCCCTTATCAACAGTAATGAGGCATTTGTGATAATCGGGCGATGAAATGTAAATGGGCAGTAATGAGCACAATTACATCCACTGGGGGAAATCATCAAAGCAGCTTCTTTCCTCACAGATAGATGAGCTCTGAGGGTCAGGCTCAGAGCTACTTTCACTGCCTGAGTGGAAAGGCCCCATTGTAAATTGGGATCCTTGTCTCCATTGGCTGGAAGTGGAAGCTGCTGCTGTCAACTAGACCTTTACTGGTGTGACTGGAGCTCTGTTGATTTTAACTGGTCTGCTAATTAAAACAGCCAAGTGAAGCTAGTATTGAATTTATTATTACTATTGAGACAAATATAATATTTACATGTAATAATAATAATCATCACTTTAACAGATAAGTGGTTTGTTTTCATGTTGTTCAACCTTGGAATTCTGATTACCGTATTGTATTATGAATGAAATAAAAAGATAGCAATTGTAATTATAATAACTGGAACAAAGACAATTAACAAACATTTAACTAATACAGAGAAACATATTAGGTTTGTCGGAATGGCTGCTCCCAAAACATGATTTTTCTTTTTCAATTTATTAAAGCATTGCATGAGTGCACCGACATTGTAGGCTACTAACCTTTTTTTTCCCCAATTTGTGGAGTGGCACAGTCTGATGATTATATTGTGATGTGCAATTACAAAAAACGTGAGTATCGGTACCTATAAGAGTAAAGTCAAATACAAGGCGCCGGAAGGTGGTCAGGGACTGAGCAGTCCTGATATCCGTGGGTAGGTCGTTCCACCACTGAGAGGCAAGGGTGGAGAAGGTGCGGGCTGTGGAAGAGGGGGAGTGGAGTGGGGGTACAGCTAATCTGCCGGTGGTGGAGGAGCGGAGGGGGCGAGAGGGGGTGTAGGGAGAAATTATAATCTGGAGATAGGAGGGAGCAGAAAGGTGAAGATAGCAATGAGGAAGGGAAAAGACAAGGTGAGCACCAGAGTTTTGGATGAGCTGGAGCGGACGGATGGCAGAAGCAGGGAGGTAGTTGCAGTAGTCGAGGTGGGACAGTACCAGGGCCTGAACTAGGAGCTGCATGGAGTAGTTGGTGAGGAAGGGGCAAATTCTGCGTATGTTGCTGAGGAAGAAGCGACAGGAGCGTGCCAGAGTAGAGATGTGCTGAGAGTAAGAGAGGGAGGGGTCAAGGGTGACACCAAAGTTCTTGGTGGATGCAGAGTGAGAGAAGGTTGTGGATTCAAGAGGAATAGAGATAGAGAGATCAGCAGTGGGGGAGGAAGAGGGGGAAGAAAAGGAGGTCTGACTTGGAGAGGTTGAATTTTAGATGATGCAAGTGCATCAAGGAGGAGATGAAAGGGAGTAGAGCAGGGGCAGCAGCCTGGAAAAGGTGAGTGGGGAGGGGGTACAGAGCACACGTGGTGAGTTTATGGCTCTGGAGCAGGGAGCAAAGATCAGGGTCTGAGAGGGGCGTGAAGTAGGGTGGAATAGTAGGGGTTGCAGAGGGTGATGGGGCGGGATTGAGCAGAGGACATGGTATAGAGTTCATTTAAAGCACAGAGAGCACAAAAAATGGGATACAGTTGTATTTAGTGTATTTTTACCCCAAATAGAAAATAATTAGGGGGAAACAACAGCTTTCATTGTCTCTGTGTGAACCACTGCACTACCCTTGTGTAAAGAAAGAAAGAAAGAAAGAAAGAAAGAAAGAAAGAAAGAAAGGTGGTCAGATGAAAATTTGGCTCCTTTAATCCACATCAGATTCTTATTCTAACCCCCTCATACTCAAAGCCTTTGGGATGATTTGATTTACAGCGATATTTGAAAACGGTTTCATCGAGCTAACAAGATTAAGACAAGCTCCTGTCTGTTTGTTAGACTGAAAATTTGCTGGCTGATTAGAACTGGCTTTCTGCTACAACTGGAGACAGTAAATGGGATGGTTGCCAGGTAACAAGGCACGACTGCACGCTCCAGCGACATAGGCAAAAGGCTAACCAACATTTTGCTCATGCCTTTATAGAGGACCTTTTTTTTCTTTTATATATATATATATATATATATATATAATTAAAATGCACAATGAAAGGGCTTTGAAAATTACTCATTAAGATTTTTTTTTGGCAAACTAATATGTAGTTGGAAGATTGGTTAAGGGTGTTTTTTGACTAAATGAGTTGTGTGTTATCTTTCAAAAGTGTTTTTAAATGAGGCCTATAATGCTTAATTAGTTTAGCGATTCTGTTTGTGTGGATACCTATCTCCAAAATATTTGGGCTATTCTCAACATTTATTTGTACCGACATTAAAACAAACCTTGATTAACACAAAGGCTGTGAAAACATCATATAGTTCTCATTTTATGATGTGTCAGTTTGCTTTATTAACATATATATTTACACACTGCTTTTCATTATGAGGTACATGATATGCAGAAATCAACATTTTTGTTGTGGGATTACGTCTAGTTTGTCTGCAAAATGCCATGGCAGTATTTTCTAAAATGCAAATTGTAATAAACTCAAAGTTCTTTTTTTTTGTCTGTTTGTTCCATCTGCCACTGGGACAGACTTGAAAGAGCTTTGTATGAGTCCTGTACATTTCCATTCACAGCAGACCCAGATCAAACCCATATGAATTTTTTAACCCAGTTGGAATTGCAGTCTGGAGATATCAGTTTCCCCAACACAGTCAGCTACTAAGACAAATCAAAACCTTAGACTACAGAACAGAGGGTAGTGAAATATTTATACTATTAGGGAAGTATTAAAGGGAGTGAATTAATTTAGCAATGACAAAAACAACTGTTTAATGTCTGATTGCAGACTGGATTGTAAATTACAGATAACATTTCCAGCAGAAGCAGTTTGATATCAATGTATATATTTACAAATTACAATTACTGTTTATGAACAGTCTGATCCAGTTACTTTGCACAAGCTGCAACAGCAAACTAAAAAGTTTCACATTTGTACCAGTACATACAAAAACAGCACTATTACAAATAGTTTATATCTTACTTACTGGTTACAATTTGTCTTACTTACTGGTACCAATTTGTAAAGATAAAACCACATGATACCATAGAGAGAAGTGTGCTGAGTAATAAGTATAAACAGGTATTTGTAACAAGTTACATGAGTACAAAGCTTATTACTCATACTTAGTGATACCAATTATACATTGGATTCCAAAATCATTGTCAAATTACATTGAATAACTGGTCACTTTATGAATGCCAAATGCATTTTTATGCCACTTTGCAGTTTATGATGTCACATAACCCCTGATGAAAGATTTTCTCATAATAGCAAATAAGAATAATGTCATGTTTAAAAATGATTTTAATTAGAGAAATGTGGAAATAACATTCTGCCTCATAAACTAGTTCCTGTTTTCTATTTACAACTGTAGTAAAGTATTAACTATGCTGTTCTAATAGTATATTAATATTACGGCTATGGGGCGGTTCATTTAAGTGTCTGTTTAAGCCCGCTCTGAGCCCCATGTAACTGCTTATGCCATATGGCTCTCTGGCTATTTCTGACAGAGGCAGTGGCAGTTTTCAAGTCTATATTTGTGTTATTCTCACTCACCCAGTCATAAAAAACATCGACTGTCCAGTTGGTTTGTCTTTTTGTGGATACTTCATTTCTGACAGATTCTATCTTGTCTAGTCCCTCAGTCGATCTCCAGGTGTCTTTTTTTTTTCTCTCTCTCATTGAGAGGTGTCTGGTCTCCTGGCTGCTTTGTGTTTGAAAGCTCTTTGCCAAACAAGGTTTCCACAGTTGTCATGTTGTCAAGGTAAGGTCAAGGTAAAATTCACTTCAGGAATTGTGTAATTTATTCTGTTATTGACAGTTGTGGCTGATTGATATATCTGTCTAGGTTTTCAGTGAGGAGGTTGCCGGTACTAGATCTGTGATGTTATGCTGGGACACACATCACAGGTCTAGTGCAAGGCTGACCAATCAGAGCTCAGGAACTGTTCTTGCCATTATATAACATTCGATATATAATGGTTTAGAGGACAAATATGTAATGCTTCTCTGCACATCTAGTACATAGCTTACAACAGGCCCAAAATAAACAATACATGTCTCTAGCTGGCAGAAGAATTAGCATAAAGGCAAATAGCATATACCAAATACCATATATAACAAATCACCTGTCTGCTGTTAAATTGTATATTCAAATGCTGTGTTCTAATACAAACTGTAAATATCACATTGCATCACAATAAAGTTGTAGAGCCTAGACGGTTACAGTAAAACCTTGATGATACAAACCCTGATTATACAAAACACCTCTGTTACTGAACAGCCCCTTGTTAACCTGTCTGGTTGTATGCAGTGCTCTTCTTCCCTGTTGTCATAGTATCATAAAAATGCTCTCTTCACCCCTCGCTAATATTTACAGTACAGTTTAGTTCTGTATTTTTTATATGTACTGTTTAATGGGTTGAATTGTTTTTTAGTTTTCTTGATTTGCAAAGTTGTGTAAGCATTTTAAAGTTGTAATTTGATTACTAAAACACCCCCTGGTCCCAATTAATTTTGATAATAGAGGTTTTGCTATACTCTTAAAAAGTGAAAGGCTTATGATAAATATAGAAAAAAAGACAAGTTAGTTAGCTGTATCCAATAAATCTGTTTAAAGAGGTTAATCCTTAGCGGTCCATTTATTCAACGCGTCTCCAGGCGTCAGGTCCCATTATTTTCACACACGCAGTTTATTTTAGACGCTGTTTAAAGTATTTTTCACAGTAAAACAGGTTCAAAAGGTGCTGCATATCAACAGGACACTCAGTACTGCATCTCCAGCCCCGCCCCACCCCTTGCTGGCTGTATTTTTCACATACCTTTTCATAGTCGTGCATACTGATAAATCATCTCCTGATCATTCGTTTTATCACCAAACTCCTCAATAATGCGATCCAAGTTATTATTTTATTATTATAACATCTCAAAAAGCTCTGCAAATGTCTGTGATATTCTTTGAGTGCTGGATGCAGAAGCAGCTATCTTGTTTATGTCCGTTATCTCTGTGGTGCTGGGGCTATGTGTATTGCTCAGATCCACCATTTTTTTTCGGCTTATCTCGGCTCCTATCAGTCTGACTTGGCCATTGAATGGTTTTCTCAGCTTTTTCCAGAGAAAAAATGACTAGAGACCTGTGTTTTACATCTTTTTGATGACATCGGACCGGAAAGGGAAAATTGTAATGTTGGACCTGGTCCGACATAGGACCGCAAAGGGTTAAAGTAGTAAATGTTCCATATTGGATGGGTTTTGTCTTTTACCCTCTAAGTAAAGTTTTTTTGCTGTTACGTGTCCAACCTGTCTGTTGACCCGACCGCACAACCCCGCTTTGTTTATGTTGTACTGTGGATTAGCTGTAGTGCAGTTTAAAAAAAACAACAACAACAGCCAGTTAGCCGTGTATTCCTCCAACGGGGGTGAGTTTTCACCTGCCCCGCTGTAGAGTAGACCTCGCCAGCTGCCTTGGCCCTCCCATCCCAATGTGTCAGGTACTTAAAAAAAAAAACAACAACTGTGTTCTCTCCCAGCTGATTTTCAGTTGCTTTTCAGCTTGTCCGCAGCGGCTTTAGCCTGTGTGTGTGTCCCTGGAATATGCTGAGCGCTGACCAGGTCTGTGACTACATGTGGATAGGGTAGGCACTGCTGCTTTAGCTGTCCCCTGGTGTTTTGTTACCTCGGTGCACACTCAGCCCTTGGTACTTCGGTGCCTCGGTGCCCACGGTGCTCAGTGCACTTGGTGCGCGTACTGCCTTAGTGCACATGGCAGTCGGTGCACACGGTGCCTGGTGCACACAGTGCACTCGGTGAGCACGGTGCTCAACGCACATGGTGTTAGCACCCTCGGTGCTCGGTGCATGTGGTGCACACGGTACTCAGTGCACACGGTGCTTGGTGCGCATGGGGCTCAATGCACACAGTCTTAGTGCCTCGGTGTGCATAGCGCCCTCAGTGCTCAGTACACCCGGCGCACGCGGTGCTCGCGACGCTCGGTGCACACGGTACTCAGTGCGCACGGTGTTTAGTACCTCGGTGCGCATAACGCCCTCTGTGCTAGTTACACATGGAGCACAGTACACTCGACGCTTACTGCACTGGATGCAAGCTAGCACACTACTTGATACACTCAGTGCGCACTGTGCTTGTTGCACTAGGCGCACACGGTGTTCAGTGCAGGAGGCGTCCTCCACCTCGACATGCTTAGCGGTCGCGGCGCTTGGTATGCCCTGTACATATAGTACCGGTGCACACGATTCTCGGTGCAGTAATGGCAAGCAGGTCCAGGTTCCATGCTTGCACGTCCTGCAGGGCTAACATACCCCAGGAAGACAGGCATATCCTGTGTGCACGATGCTTGGGGATCCAGCACGCCACCTTGGCCCTTGGTGATGTGGCTTGCGACATCTGCGCAGCTTTTCAGCCCCGGGTGCATCAGAATACGCTGGATAGGACCAGGGAGATGGTTGGGCCGTCGGCGGCCCTTAGAGCCCCAGAGCCCCTTGCAGGGCATCCCCTGCGCGCAGGCTCGGGTACCAACCTCTCGTAGCCGCTTCCCATCTCCGCAAGCGAGATGGGTTAAGGCTCAAAACAGGTGAGGGACATAATGGACCTCAAGGCACAGATGGCCCAGGTCCTGGCGCTCCTAACAAGGCAGCAGGCACCTACGGCTCCGGTCGTAGCCCCGGTTCCGCCATCGCCTACAGTACCATACCCTCCCTCCCCCAGGGGAGATCAGGGTGAATGGGAAGAATCATCTTAGATGGATGCGCTATCAATAGCAGCCTCCTGGGGTGAGAGCTCCTTCCCCACAGAGGAAGTTGGGGAGCCTGAGCTCTCTGCTGAGGCAGAGCCTAGTTCCGAGGTGGCCTCGGAAGCTAGTGTGCCCCCGCTCTCGAGCTCTACATCTGCATTGATGGGACGCGCTGCAACCTTTTTGCAGGGCCCCTGGACGACAGCGGCCGAGCCATGCTGGTCTGTCTTCCAGACGCATGCTTTGGCTCCCCGCCCGCAGCCCTTCCCAGCTTTCCCCGATTTCATGGAGGAGTCGCGCTCCTCTTGGGATCATCTGGACTTGACACAGTGTGCTGAAGCAAGCCTCACAGCTTGCTTCTTTGCAAGGTGCGGAGAAGCTGGACCAGGCAGGTTTTCGGTTGATTCCACCATTGGGGCCTTGGTCATGGCTCTGCCGGTGGGGGGGTTACTGAAAGACCCTGTGTGCCTGAACCCGCAGTGTACGGTTACAAAGACACACCTGAAGAAGGTGTATGCAGCAGAGGCACAGGTGACCCGCCTTGCAAACACGGCGGGCATACTGACCGCCTATATGGACGGCATACTAAGAGAAGCCCCGCTCCCAGAGCCGGTGGCCACAAAGTTACGCCTCCTTTCAGGCACGTTGCTCCAGATCTCCGGTCTTCAAGGGCAAGCCCTAGGCTGGAGGCTGGCAAGCCTGGTAGTAGCTCGCTGACAGCTGTGGCTGTCGCAGGCGAGGGTCTGAGATGCGGATAAGGCGTTGCAGGGCATGCTTTTGGGCCAGCTGTGGAGGAAATCTTGCAGCACTCCCACAGAGAATGCAAGGCGTCTCGGCAAGTGGCCACGCTACTCCCTCCCTGTGCTCCGGTGTGGGGCAGGTCGAGCTGTTGACAATCTCCCCAGGCTTGCACTGTTACCAGGACAGTTCTGGTTCCCACGGCTCCGCTGGGTGACCTGAGGCATCTCCTACAGGCCACAGCGGCAGCAGGCAACCCCTCCCGCAAGGTGGGGGGAACGCAGTGCGTTCCAGGAGGCAGTTCCAGGGCCATCACCCTAAACCTCAGCAGTCTCAGCAGGGGCCCTAAGGCTTGCTGCCTCAGACCCATCCATTCTCCACACACCAGCTGCAACCTCTGACACCTGGGTGCTCGCTAACGTGCACAACGGTTACACACTACAGTTCCGCTTGGGGCATCCTCCCTTTCGAGGGGTCACTAATACATCTGTGACAGACCCTCTTCAGGTCTCGGTACTTCAGAGAGAAGTGGCTGTCTTGCTGTGCAAACGAGCCATTTGTCTTGTAGACCCCAACTCCTACGGAGAGAGGTTCAACTCGAGATATTTTCTGGGACCCAAGAAGGACGACGGCTTTTGTCCCATCCTAGACCTGAGACTCCTCAACGAGTTTTTGAAGGAGAGGAGGTTCCAAATGCTGACCCACTGTCACATTTTCCAGTCTGTCTGGCTGGGCGACTGGTTTACCATCGTGGACTTATGGGACGCGTACTTTCATGTTCCCATTCGTCCAGAGCACAGGAAGTACCTCCGCTTTGCCTTTCAGGGAAGTGTTTATGAGTCTTCCGTGCTGCTGTTCAGCCTCTCATTAGCTCCTTGTACGTTTTCAAGTGCGTAGACACTAACCTGGACCCCTTGCATTTGCAGGGGATCAGAGTAATGAACTACAGTATCTCGACGACTGGTTGATTTGTTCCCAGTCGCGAGAGGGAGCAGTGGCCCACACAGTGATTGTGACAGAGCATCTGGCGAGGCTGGGCCTCACCATCAACGATGCAAAGAGTCGGCTTACACCGGTGCAGTGCACAACGTACTTGGGGCTCTGGCTGGACTCCAGTACGATGTGAGCATACCCGTCGGACAACAGAGTAGTAGCTAGAGGTCGCCTCTCCCTGTTTCGACAGGGATCAGAGGTTACCTTGTTGTTGTACTAAAAACTATTGGGTCTGATGTATCAGCCATCAAGCTGGGTTTACTTTGCATGTGCCCGCCAACAAGATGCTCAGATATATTGTGAAAAGTGTTGAATTTAAATCAAGGGAAGTAATGTTAAAACTTTACAATGCATTAGTAAGACCTCATCTAGAATATTGTGTTCAGTTCTGGTCACCTCGTTACAAAAAGGATATTGCTGCTCTAGAAAGAGTGCAGGGTTGTGTGATTTTGGACAGTAATCTTGCATGTTGTTGTTGTGCAGTTCAGGTAAAATGATTTCAGATCAGACCTCGGGGGACAATCCATCTTGAGCATACTGTCTGTAAGTAATCTCAAAGAGATTTTTTTTTTTTTTTACCAAATCTTCATTTGTTGTGAGGATTAATGATACAAAAGAGATGTATTGTGAAAACTCGATTTTTTTAAGTGTCTGTGCCACCAGCGCACACCCAGGTTGCTTAACTTCAAAGCATTGATCCTTTAATTATCTGGCACTGACTCACACCAAAGTACAATATCATAAGGAATTAACAGTTCTATGAATAACAATGCCTTAATAAATGCTGCATACTACTGTTAGATGTATTATATAATATAGAACTATTTTTTAAATGACCTTTTGATTGACAACATGGTTAGTAATGTATAGGTTAGGCTGTGCTGTTTAAAATTGTTTTAGTATGATAAAATGTATCGTATTAAATCTTATTTAACCCATGTGTTCCTAATTTTTCCCAGTCATCTGCCTATGCAAATATTAATAACCTTTTTTTTTTTTAAATGCATGAAAAGTTACTGAACATTAGATTTTTAATGTTTGTCACAATTGTGACCAGTAGGAAGGTTTAGCGCAATAAGATCAATATGTATTAGGTTACATATAATGTGTCAAAAATGCTGCATCTGTTGAAGTTATGAGTGGAGACCATGCACATTCAATATAGGAAGGATTATGTTTATGTAATAATTATTTAATTATTGGTTATGAATAGTACTATTAAGGAATAATCAATTGAATGACCAACAATAAAGACACACAGACCAGTACACATGTATTTAAATGAAAAAGGGACACAGACCATATTTATTGAAAAACAAAATCATTGTACAATCTTAACAGTTTATAATCATGAAATCAAAATTATCAAAGTTTAACTAAAGGTTTCAAATATTTTGAAAATGTATAACTGATTAAAAACAGCTGAACACTGTTTTTGATCCCAAAACTGTCAGCAAAGTTACAAGAACACATTCGACATGCAGTGAAACGTTGCACTTTTGACAGCTGTTGGTTTTTCATCCATTGCACATGCAGCACATCCTGAATTGGTTTTGATTGGCCAGTGGGAAGTTTGATCAAACCTACCAGAATATATCACTATTCCTGAGAAAAGCAACCTCTTCCCATGTTCTCTAGGTCTGGTCTTGAAATGTGGCAGTAAACTTCGTGCCACAACAGTGCATTGGAAGAACAGAAGGTCACGGTCGTGACCAAAGATCTCTGTAAAACAGCCACCTATTAACTAAAGCACTGTTGTAGATGGGCCACCACCACTTCCAGCAACGCCTGCACCATGAAGATCTACACATGTTTTGGTTGTACATAGTGATACTCTTAGGCTGAGAGAGGTTGGATACAGTACTCTTAGGCTGAGAGAGGTTGGATACAGCCTGCTTTTCCTTGTTCCAACGCTTCACAAAAGTATCACAGTGTGCCATCCAGATTTGCTGCAAGGTCGACAATAGTGTTATCATTCCACCTAACAAGCAGATTCTTCCCTTGCACAAGGACTTCTGATGTTCCCCCTAGGAGTCTTCTGGAACATCTTTGAGGTAAATAGGAGGCTGTGTGGCCCAGTGGTTAAAGAAAAGGGCTTGTAACCAGGAGGTCCCCGGTTCAAATCCCACCTCAGCCACTGACTCATTGTGTGACTCTGAGCAAGTCACTTAACCTCCTTGTGCTCTGTCTTTCGGGTGAGACATAATTGTAAGTGACTCTGCAGCTGATGCATAGTTCACACACCCTAGTCTCTGTAAGTCGCCTTGGATAAAGGCGTCTGCTAAATAAACAAAATAAAATAAATAAATAGAAAGTTATGTAAATAGTTCTCTCGCATAGTACCAGAGATGAAGCAAAGCAGTGGTTCAGGCAGGGAACTCACTTTTAAATCAGTCAATCAAATCAAGCTTATTAAGTGTCGATAAACAGACAATTCACAATCGAAATAGCAGTATGTTATCGCTAACAACGTAATTACTTGTTCAATGATCGTCAGGGAAGAGATTCAAATCTTACCTGATCCATCATCTCCCTGCTGCAAGTTGGAGTTTGCCTCCTCCTCCCCCTCCCAGCTATCCTGCCCCCTACACTTATCAGCGGAAAACATTAAGGGGAGGGGTTTCCCGAGGCGAGGCCAAAGGCCAAAGATGTATTATATGTTAATGTGTTATCCAAGAACATATAATATGCATAAATGTGTTATCATGTCTAATCTGTAATAAATATTTTATCTATCACATCAGTTCCCTGACTGAACTCCCATAGCCTTGTTTTGTCATTTCGCCTAACAAGGACAAACTAGTGAGCAGATTGTTGTCAGTGAATTTGCAGCCTAGTACCTGAACGTGTACCAATATGATGCTGGGTTCCTGACCCAATCCAGTCTCTGAAAAAAGAGTGTGAGATACCCAGATGTTTTGGCTTGACTCCACAGTTTAAAACCAAAACAAATTGGTTTGCCTCTGTTAAACTGCTTCATCCTATGTCTTTCATAGTAAGGTATCATTGTTTCATCTAAACTCGGCGATTCATGGAATGGCATGATTTTGTAAAACGTATTGGGAAAAAGATTGGGCAGACTTTTTAAAAGTCCATTAATTGCAAAGCCACTGTGTTTTCAACATTTATTTTATAGCCAGAATATATTCCAAACTCCTGGTGGCAGGGTGGGTTTTTGTGTGTGTATTTATTGTAGCTTTATTTACATTTTAATGTATGTTCTTGTGATGATCACTTTGTACTATTTTTGGGCACTGTACCTTTAGCAATAGCAATGTAATAGCTCATTCTCGCAAGACACTGAAGGTTTTGGGGGGAGATGATATTTAGTCTCCTGATCCTTTGGGGGAAGTGTGGTTCGGCAAATACCTTGTAGAGTAATGGGTGTCCTACATGTGTGTAGGCTAGCATAACTCGGAATACAACACCAAGTCATGTGTGACTTACTGAGGAATAATAAAGTATTGTACTGGATTCCCAACAAGCTGCTGTGTCTGTGACCCAACTCATACCTGCTGCCGAACCGCCAGCTGATAATTCCTGCTCCGCGCGACATGTTAACTGCAATGTTCTGTATCCCGACTCCTTCATCCAGTTATCACCCACACACTTAACAAAACCCCCTGTTACATATGGTGGAGCGGTGGGGATTATTGGTCCTGCTGAGTCAAGGCAGGATGGACAGAGCAGTTTGCTGCTAGGATGCAGAACCACAATGTGGCAGAGATTCCCGGGGGAGGACCCCTGGGGAAGGACCTGGGGCCCCAACCCCCCGAAATGTTTTTGGCAAGCCGCAGGTGATGCTCAGCAGCTACCGGAGGCACTGCTGAGGGAGCCAGAGAGGGACCCACTGGAGGTATGGGTGAAGCCCCAAAGCCGGAGAGGGAGAAGCTGCCATCCCCGAAGGCCAGAGTAGTAGCTGCCATCCCAAAGAAGGAGGAGTTACCGTCCCAACAGCCGAAAGTGAGGAAGGGAGGAGCGACAAGTTTAGAATGCGGAGCTGTGGAAGAAACCACCTCCACCACAGCCCCGACCACTAACCCTGTGCCCTAATCCAGCACCTATAGGTCAGCTCTCTCGACCCATGCTCCCAGATACCTGACCTTGGCCTGAATCCCAGGTCACGACACCACCAGGCACAACTTGGAACTAGGCTAAACTTTTACCCAAACTAAAGTAGCACGGGACCGCTAAGCAGTTTAACTGTTTCAAAAACACAGACTATTAGCGAGACTATTGCCTGGTGGTGTTAGGATGTTAAGGGAATAGTTCAATCTATTTTTGCTCCTATGATGAGGTTTTAACCAATCACAGGCCAGAATTTCCAACCACTGATATATATATATATAGATATAAAGAACAACTTTTGTAAAAATGATAAAATGATTTTTAAACTGATTTTTAAAACAGTAAATCCCATTCATTAGGTTATTTTGCCTGTTTTGAGAACTAATTCAGATTTGTTTGTTGTGTTGTTTTCTTCATTGTTTGCTAAATATGAATGAGTCCATATCTTTTAAAAATTTTAATAAAATGAATTTATTGACAACATGTCAAGGATTTGTGATTGTTGATATAACATTGAGTACATTACTTTTTATTTGTATAGGCTTGCTAAGACTCAATTATATACCTTGTCATATAGTCTTATCATATGTGTCTGTATAAACAGTGGCAGAAAAAGGATTCAGTATCGGTTACCCTAAATTTTAATATTCCTAGTGTTATATAGTATGTTACAGTTCTATTGTGTAACAAAGTTTCATTAAGCTATATCCCTTGTGCATTAAGTGTTACTGCCTCGTTATACCAAAGTATGCTGTAATTTCATTGACCAATTCAAATACACCCCTGAAAGGTAAAGAAATAAACAGTTTAACACATTATCCAATTTATACTAATTGGTGTAATTAGCACAATGTGCCCCTTAACACCAGTTTGGATATTCTGTCTGTTTTAATATTTCATTAAACTATTTTTCAGTTTTTACATTGTAGTTTAATTATTCATTTTATTTTTCTTCTTTAATACTGTCCAGATTTCACATGTTTAGGAAGGAAGTTAGGCACTTTGTAGAGGTTTGCAGAGAATCCATTACTTTCATGCTCATACAAGTACTAGTGGGAGAATTATATGCTCAAAAAATGCATTTCTGGCACCCTGTTGTTTTGAAGTCCAAATGTGTGTTATTATTACCGAAAGGGGGTAGGGCCACGACCGGGAGTGCATTAAAATGTACCTGTGTCACTAAAACTGATCATTTTTTAAGTCCTCATGTGTATTTCTACTACTTGAATTTGGTGGGGCTTAAACCAGAGTTACGCGTAATACGCTTTTTAATTGTGTATTACAGACACTGAAAAAAACATAATCATCATGGATACTCATTTATAATTGTTATTCGGCAGACCCTTGGTACAAAGATTAACTGGCTTGTTTTCACATAATTCATCCTAATGTATAGACCAGGCCCTTTATTCTCAGTTTTTACAGATTTTGTATGAAAAATTCCTGGGCTTTACAAAGGCTTTAAAGAGTAAGTAGTGGGGGTACCGAAAAATATAGCGTTATCTCCAGGTGTTGCTACAGCTGTTTAAATAACATACCTGTCATTTTTTTTCATTGTTAACATCCTAACAACACTTATAACTTTAAAGTCTGTTTCAAAGCTCTTTTCAAAATGGCCGCTCCAGTGCAGTGATAGTGTAAGGATTATTGCCCACATTGTTAAACAGGTAACACAGCAATAATTATCCATGATGTGGTACAGATCAGAAAAAAAAACACTTGTGATTTTTTATTTAATCGCTCTTCCTGCAGTGATTTAGAGGACAGATCTCAAACCCCAGTGCATGAGACCATTTTGAAAAGAACTGTGAAATAGACTTTAAATTTATAAGTGTAAAATGTTGTCAGGATGTTAACAATGAAAAGAGAAACTACAGGTACATTATTTAAACAGCTGTAGCAACACTTGGGGATGTATAACTCTATTTGTAACTATATTTTTTGCAACCCCGCTACTTACTCTTTAAGTTGGTATTTACTGATTTTCATCCAAAATTTGGACCACTCAAGCATGTGAAAATACTGATTACACCAAGTAAAGCAATTACTTTACATTCAGAACATACATTTAGAATAAAACAATGGTTTAGTGTAATATGGTCTGTCTCTTTACCATACTGAACAACACTGATACAGGCTAACATCACCAACTTTACACAGTGTGCATTATTGTTATCACATATATTTATTTTCTGCTGAAAATGAGTACTTAAACATGAATTATCACTGATTAACCTGTTTTCATTTTTTTAAACATAAACACTGATAAATTCCCAGGAAATTTATTGAAAATATAAAATTAAAATGAAGACCCTTGTAACATTAACGGTTTGAATAATTTATGGTGCCGACAATAATAGCCCCCATAGATACAACAGTAAAAATGAGGTTACACACAGTTAAAATGTACATATCTCTTACAAGTATTGGGGCACCTGACAGCAAAGACCAAGCAGGATACAGTGAACAATATTTTGTAAATAATGTTCATGTGGCAACTCTAGCTATAGTGATAGAACATACCACAGAATACTACCACACTATACTGTACCGCTTGACCCATAATATACCCAGGTAAGATTGTGAAATCTTTTTATCCGTGTGGCCATGGTGGGGTATACTGATAGGAATATAAAACAAAATATGGTTACTTTTGTTATGGGGTTCAACCTCAACCCCCACACTACTTGCTCTTCCATTTCATTTTTTAAATACTCACCCATCTTTATATTAAGGCACTGCCTATTATATTTATAAATGTTTTATAACTATATAATAGATGTTTAATAACTATGTTATAGTGTTAATAAAGCATTATGTGTGGTTTATAACCATGTAATAGCCATGTATGGAATTACAGTTTTATAAAGGGGGCAGTTTTTAGCCACCTATTCTACTTTGGGATGTTTAACCACTTCAACTCCAGATGTAAAAATGAAACCCCTTCCCAGGTAGCAGATTTTGAAAATAATAATAATAATAATGTTTTCAAACCTGTAATTGTAATAAAATGTTAACATATGATGAATAAAACACAAATAACTGACCTAAACTGTGTTTTTCATTAACCCTTTATGCTCCTGTGTACAACATACCCATGTTCAATATAGAGATAAACCATGTTTTTTTTTGAACAATGAAAACAAAAATGTTGCTAATAACAATAAAAACAATAATAATAAGTAAACAGTAATTATTAAATAAAAATCAAAGAACATCAAAACGTGTGCCATTATCGACTTTATTGAAATGTTCAATACAACAGAACCTGGGGTTGCCTTCGCAACCACTGCACATTTTTCTTGTGTCTTTTCTTTTGTTTTCATTTTGTTAGCAGACCCTGTACCTTTTTTTTACGGTGTCTGCTTTGCTTGTTTGGGAGGGATAGTCACAAATGCGTGTACACAGCTACTCTGCGCAGGCATTGTGATGGATCTGTCTGCCGCATGATAATATTTTGTCACAGCACTGCCATTTCAAACCAAACAGCTTCCCGTTTGCAGCTGGCTTACCTGTAAAGTAACTGCAAGCTCTTCTGTTTGTACAGTTTGTACTGTTGTTGGCTCCACATCCTTTTCATCATCATCGCTGAGTGATGTCAGCATCACTGTCGCTGGTATTGAAATCCTCCAAACCAACTTCACTCCCGTTGCTCATTATAGAAAGACCATGTATGTTGCCAAGTTTAGCTTTTGCTAAAAACTATATAAACTACAACTAAACAAGTAAAACTAATAATAAAACAAAACAAAATAATAATTTAAAACACTATATATATACTTGTAAAAGTTGAATGGCTTCCTGCAATATATCTCAGTCTTCTAAACGCCTATAGCTAGATTGGAATCGCTACATGACACGCAATTGAATACAAATGTCATCTGACCCTCCCCAACTTTCATTGCACATTCCACAGTACTAGCACTGCCTTAGAGAAACCTGAAACGCTAGACTGAGAAACCGATCATAGAATAGAATGGGAAACTTGACGTACGCAGGTACGGCATGGTACTGTAAGTGGGTTTTCATTTGACGTACGTGCGCCATGGTGTTGAAGTGGTTAACCATGCAATAGCCACAGACAGAATTAAGTTTTTATAAAGGGGACAGTTTTTAGCCACCTATTGTACTTTGGGATGTTTAAATGTAACTCAGTCTATGGCTATCGCACGGTTATAAACCATATGTAATGCTTTATTAACACTCTATAACACAGTTATTAAGCATATGTTATATAGTTATAAAACATTAATAAGCAGTACCTTAATATAAAGTGTTACCTTTACAAGTAGAATGAGTCATCTTGTAAATAACATTCTCTGATACAGGACCCTGTTAACAGTCTATAGTAATGGGCTTAATAAGCACATAAATCATATTAGCCGTTCTAGATATTTGTGAGGAAAGCCAACTAGAATATTCTGTCTGACTTAAACATTGCCAAATAATGTAACTAATTTTTACAAATTCACAAAGCAAACATGTTCTATGCATTCTAAGCATGACAATGATCCACTATATATATATAAAAAACAAAATGTATTTGTTTTCAGGTGTCCCATCCTTTTTGTGTATGAGGGAATATCACAACGAGTACAGTAGAAGTGAATGGACTGAGATGGCTGATATAGTTGGCCGATGGTAATGTCATTATTTTTTAATTGCCGTTGCCGTTGAAGGGAATTCTGAGAAGTGCCTCAGGTGTCTTTTTAAAGCAGGTCATGTCAACTGTACTGACTATAAGGAATAAAGTGTGGTAGACATTTCAAAATAGGTATGGTTGATGTCAGGAACTGTGTTTCTTTGTAATGTGCCATAGTATGCAGCTGGAAAAACATGCACTCTGATAGTCTGAAAGTCTTTATCAATATCAATCACAATGAATCCATCATTTTACAAGCAGAGGCAAAGTAAATTGAGATTTAATAACTCTTTGGTTAATGGTCTCATATTTGCAGATTTCATTAAAATGCAAATAGTTGTGTTTCTTCTTTTTAACAGAACTCCTGAAATTTATCCAGATATTTATCCAGATATTTATACTTCAGAAAAAAAACGGAAAAACAATCAGCAATATTAGCTCTAGAAAATAATATTAGAGATGCTGACGGCAAGTTTCGTTCTGATCCTTCTTTTTCTAACTATACAGAACTTATTAAGCTTAAATTCCAGTTAAGTAACATATTAACTGAATTTAAACTTGCAAGAATCAAATGGCGTTACCATTGTTTTGGAGAAAAATGTGGAAAAATTTTGGCTCAATCATTAAGGAAGATTGAAGAATCTCGTCATATACCAGCACGCAAAGGAAAAGAACATACAACAACATTTGACGCTAAAGAGATTAATAATACATTCAAATCACTCTATGACAAATTGTACACTTCTGAAAAAAATCCAACAATTGAAGAAATAAATAGTTTCTTTAACAATCTGAGGTTACCAATTCTAAAAAATACATACACTGAGATACTGGATACTCCATTTACTTTAAAAGAAATAAAAGAGGCAATTAATTCTCTACCCAATGGGAAAGCACCTGGAGAGGATGGTTTCTCTATAGAATTCTATCAAATGAATCAATCAGTTTTGTCCCCTATGCATTTCAAACTAAAACTCTCCCTGAGTCAATGCATTTAGCAAATATTACTCTTATCCCAAAACCAAATAAAGACTTTTTAGATTGTAGAAATGATAGACCATTATCACTGTACAGTGTGATTTTAAAATACTCTCTGTTGTCTTAGCAAATCGACTTAAAAGTGAATAGATGATATTATGCATCCTGATCAAGTAGGTTTTTTTGAAAAACACGTTTTCGACAAACATATTCGGAACTTGTTAACTTGTTAACTGCCGGAGGACAACACAGATCTGGCGGCTCCACTGCAGAACCACAGGCGCCCTATCGGCCACAGGGGTCGCTGATGCGCGGTGAGCCGTGGATTCCCCTGCCGACCTAAACCCTCCCTACCCGGGCAGCGCTCAGCCAATTGTGCGCCACCCCCTAGGAACTCCCGGTCACGGTCGGCTGTGACATAGCCTGGATTCGAACCTGTGATCTTTACTAGATGCGCCACTCAGGAGCCCCCCAACTTGTTAACTTTAACTTTATCAAACAAAGATAGTGTTGTTCCTACGATGGCTGTTTCTCTAGAAAAAGCGTTTGATAAATTAGAGTGGAATTTCTTATTTTCTACTTTGGAATAATTTGGTTTTGGGGTAAATTTTCAGAAATGGGTCAAAATACTGTACAACAGCCCTCTTGCTAGAATCCCAACAGGTGGAGTTCTATCTGATCCAATTACTTTAGAAAGGGGTAGCCGTCAGGGATGTCCTTTATCTCCACAGCTATTTATAATTGGATTAGAACCTTTAGCAGCTCACATCAGGCAAACTGAGAGAATTGAATCGTTAAGACGAAGAACCATATATGTGCACTCCAAGTAGTTTTGAGATATTCAATCTTTTTTATTTAAAGTGCTAAAGATAATGTCCTGTAAGCCTTCATCTTTCCTTATTATTTTTTCAGTGGGATTTATTATTTAGGTTTTACAGTATATCTCCAGCTATTTGTGATTTTGTGGAAGAACAGTATATATCACATGACAAGGAATATTTAATTAAAAAGTTTAATATTTTTCCAAAATACATTCCAATTTTAATTAAATTCATTAGGGCAACATTAAGTAGTTTTACAAAATAATTTACAATAAAACAAAATTAATCCACTGTCAAACATAAGATGGGCCACCATGAACAGTGTTAGCGATTAGCTTGTGCTGCTTCTGTAATTTCTGTCATGGCATACCTTTCCCTTAAAAAAAAAATATTGGCGACCATAATCAATGTCGTAATCAATTTATTTATATATACTGTACATGTACATGTGCAGATCACAGTAATAATCAAAACAAAGCTGCTTGTGTATGTTACATTATATGTACGTTACATTATAACAAGGCAAAAAAACAAAACAGGACAAAAACCTGCCTTGTAATAAACTTGCCTCATGAAACCTACCAAATAATATATTTTTTACAATGTTCAATGAAAGTATTTTCTAAGAAAATAAACAAACAAAAACGTGTTTTTCAGTAAATATGGACATTCCATAAAAGAAAGCACATATGTTTTGGAAAATCTGTGCCTGTTTTCTTCTCCCCCTTTCTGTTAATATATGACTTCCCTGCATCCCTGAGTTGTTTTCGTTGCTTGTCCTTCGATTGATTCATAATTCGTTTTTATTTTTTACCAATATTGAGTCTGTTTTCATCGGCGACATTAAAATTAACGTGTCCGTCCACCATCTTCGTTCTTGCACATATACGGTTATTCCACTAGACAGATATTTTGTTGCTATGTAGGAAGCTGCAATACCGTCAGAAAACCACAAGATGGCATATATGGGTAAAGAGACTCCCTGACAATCAGAATATATCCCAGTCATTTTTCTAAAATTGGAGATATACGGTTTTGCATCGCATTGATTCAATTAAAGGTAGGCCCCTCTAATTCTTGTCAAAAAAAAAGCTTTATGCAGATGACATCCTGTTAACAATAAAAAAAAAATCAGTCAGATTCATTACCAGTAATATTTGATACAATATCACAATATGGAAATTTGTCTGGATATTCTAGAAATTGGGTAAAATCTGAAGCTCTCCCGATATCTAAATCCTGTTTTCCTTCACAATTAAAACAATACAACTTTACTTGGCCCAGTAATGGAATTACCTATTTAAGAATAGTTATTAATAAAAATATGACTGATACCATTAAACTAAATATTATACCTGTCATAATTAAAATAAAAGTTAAATTGGAAACATGGAATAAATTATAACTCTCAATCTGGGGAAGAAGAAGCATTATCAAAATGGCAATAATACCAGTTATAGCATATCCCCTTTCAATGATTCCTTTAGGAATTCCAAAATTGTATTTCAAGCAAATTAATACTTTATTTTCAAAATGTTTATGGAATTGGAAAAAACCTAGGCTCAAAATAGATGAACTCTTTTGTAGCAATGCAAATTGTGGTTCAGGTGGTTCAGAGACAGCACAGAACCGTCATAACTGCCTGTGTGAAAGGCTATACCACCACTGAAGCTCTATAATGAGTGTGGTTTCAAAGTCAACATACCATGTCACTATAGCGTAGGTAGGTAAGGGGTGTGCATGCAGTGCTTTATTTGTGCCGGGGCACAGCCCTGGAACCTCTGGGCGTGCAGAGTCATAGCGCCGGTACCTCTAGTTAAAAATCTCATAAAATGCTTTTTTTTAAAAAAAATCTCAGCACAGTTGCATTAAGTCTGTAAGTTCTTGTGTGCGTGCTAAAGAGAGACAGTCTGCTGCCATGTTTGTAGCCTACTTTAAATTACTTTACGATTTCAGCTTGAGTGCCTTTAAGTAAGATGACACTGGCTGCAACTCTATTGTTGTTTTTTATACACAAATAAGCTTACTTGATTTGAAAAACGTCATGAACGATACATGCCACTTCTTACACTACTTGGTTTGATTAAATGAGTAGTACACAACAAAATATGAAAGCTCAACATTAATTTCAGCAACTTTTTAATGAAAAAAATATAATTTAATTAATAGAGAATAAAAACATACATTACCTAGCCTAAGTTTAATTAATCGTTTTTGTAATCTACCAGCGGTTTCTGTTGCATACACATCACTGATAATAGTGCAAACCATGGGTCAAACCAATGTTCGTGTTGGGGTGTGTTTTTTCATCAGTGTCGTTCTTCTGGAGTGCCTCTGAATGCTTTTTAATTTGTTTGTATTTTAAACGTATTTAAATGCAAAACCATAACAAAACATGGATACAGACTTTTTTATGTTTAATTATTTGTCCTGTGGTTGCCTTTAATTTTTCTGCATCGCATCCACTACTTTGTATATGATGTACAATACGTGATTGTAAACATCTAACACAAGTATGTACAATACTCTTTCAAATAAACATGCTGTGATTTTGAATATGCACTTCTTAGGGTCGGTATTATTGTCATTGCTTGCGCCCTGGCACCTCTTTCTTTAAAAATTAAGCACTGCGTGCATGTGTTATAGTAGGTCTTGTCAGTGTTTCAGATTGCACGAGAACAGTCTGTTGTTGCCATGAGAACAAGCTGTTGATTGACAGGTTTGAAAGTTGTACTTGTGCAATCTCTTTGGCTGTGTGAAAGGGTTAGGACGGTATTACACCTGCATAGATTGCGCAATTTCATGCTGCGGTATTTTACATACTTGTTAAAACGTTTCAGAGATGGCACAGTAGCTGCATTTCTGTGTGAAAATGGTAGTAGATTGTTAAAAGAACAATTTAATATTCCAATGCACACATCTAGAACGTATAATCATATTAAAGATGCTTTAATGAAATTGTTAGGAAAGAACCTTTCTTTTCCAAAAATCACATCTTTCTTGACTAATAGTAGAAATGATATACACACTTCATCAAAAATGTATACTTTTATCAGAGATAATATCCTTAGAGTCTGTAAAGTTAAAAATGCTTGGGAAAAAGAGTTACAGATTACATTTTCAGAGGAAGATTGGTCTAACATTATTATTAGTTTATTTAGCAGACGCCTTTATCCAAGGCGACTTACAGAGACTAGGGTGTGCGAACTATGCAGCAGCTGCAGAGTCACTTACAACTATGTCTCACCTGAAAGAGGTTAAGTGACTTGCTCAGGGTCACACAATGAGTCAGTGGCTGAGGTGGGATTTGAACCGGGGACCTCCTGGTTATAAGCCCTTTTTTTAACCACTGGACCACTAATAGAACATATTATACTACCATCAAACTATTTATGTGCAATGTCTTAAAATCTAATAATTGTTGGCGTTGCAATGAAGAGAATGGATCACTTCATATGTTATGGACCTGTAAAAAATTAAGCTTATATTGGGAACATATATTCAATCATCTATCCAGTATTTTAGGTTTTTCTTTGTTAGGTCTTACTGAATACCACAACTTGAATAGAGTTCAAACCCAGTTAGTCTTAAGTATGTTACTTACTGCTAAAAAAGCTATAATGTTGCAATGGAAAAAAATGAACCACCAGCACTTACTATGTGGAAAAACATAACATTGGATGTTATACTATTAGAAAAAGCACATTGTAGTTTGGAGGGAATTAAATGTAAATATAAAATACTTTGGTCAGATGCAGTCAAATACTTAACTGATATGTAATTCTCAAGAGACTTAATTAATATAATGTGTTGTATGTATTATATAATTTTTTGAAGAGGCTATATGCTTTATTTGTTTTACTATATTTGGTATTATTATAATCTGTTTAGTACTATATTTTAAGGTAAAGAGATCAATTTTATTGTATGTGTGTTTTGTTTATGTGTTTTAAATGAATAGAATCTTAATCTGAAAAAAAGAAATGCAGTCCCTATCTCCTGCTCCAGGTATTAGAACACGAGAAAATAAATTATTTTGTTGTCCTACACAGCAACGACAGCCTTTCTTACCACTTCCTCTCCCCCTCTGTCTAAAATATTGTACTAATGAGACTAAAAGGGCTGATTTTCAACAAGTCCAATTGCTTTAATTTGAGACTCCAAACTGTGTTTTATTTTGCTTCTGAGTTTTGAAATATAATCAGTTTTCCTAATTTGATCAGATTTCTTAATGAAGCTTGCCCTGAGCGATTGTTCTGTGTGTTCCTTAGCAAACAGCGTGTGTCATAACTACTGAGATTAATCTTGATTACTTTAGCTAAAGTAGTGTGAAGTAGTGCTCTAATTGGGGTAGATAATATACAATGTAAATGTTAGATAGATAGATACTACATTTTCAACTCACAAGATGTAGACAGCAGTTCTGAATCATTTATCATATACAGTGCCTATAGAAAGTCTACACCCCCTTTCACAATTTTCACCTTTTGTTCCAAGTGAAAAAATATTCTAAAAATTTGTTGAAAATGAATTAAAAATAAAAACTGAAATAGCTTGGTTGGATAAGTGTCCACCCCCCTTGTAATAGCAATCCTAAATTAGCTCAGGTGTAACCAATCGCATTCAAAATCACACACCAAGTTAAGAGGCCTCCACCTGTGTTAAATTGTAGTGATTCACATGATTTCAGGATAAATTCAGCAGTTCCTGTAGTTCTGCTGGGTAGTGCATTTCAAAGCAAAGACTCAACCATGAGCACCAAGACGCTTTCAAAAGAACTCTGGGACAGTTGTTGAAAGGCACAGATCAGGGAATGGGTATAAAAAAATATCAAAGGCCTTGAATATCCCTTGGAGCACGGTCAAGGCGATTATTAAGAAGTCGAAGGTGTATGGCACCACCAAGACCCTGCCTAGATCAGTATATCCCAACAATATCCCAAGCACTCCACAAATCTGGCCTGTATGGAAGGGTGGCAAGAAGGAAGCCATTACTCAAGAAAGCCCACCTAGAATCCCGTTTGAAGTATGCAAAAAAAACACTCAGGAGATTCTGTAGCCATGTGGCAAAAAAGTTTTATGGTCTGACGAAACTAAAATGGAACTTTTTGGCCTAAATGCAAAGTGTTATGTTTGGCGCAAACCCAACACAGCGCATCACCCAAAGAACACCATCCCTACTGTGAAGCATGGTGGTGGCAGCATCATGTTTTGGGGATGTTTCTCATCGGCAGGGACTGGGGCACGTCAGGATAGAAGGGAAAATGAATGGAGCAAAGTACAGATAAGTCCATGAGGAAAACCTGCTGCCCTCTGCAAGAAAGCTGAAACTGGGACAGAAGTTCACCTTTCAGCATGACAACGACTCAAAGCACACAGGCAAAGCTACACTGGAGTGGCTAAGGAACAAAAAGGTAAATGTCCTTGAGTGGCCCAGTCAGAGCCCCGACCTGAATCCAATCGAAAATTTGTGGTTTGCAAGACAATGTGGGAATGGACCTGATTATGGACTGGGGAAGGGGATGGGAGTACTCTGTAAATAATGTGTTTGTAAACTGTGTTATTGTTGTTCAGATCTGTTAGCATTCTCTGTGTGTTTTGGTGTTTGTGTGACTTAGAGCTGTGTCTGTGTGTGAGTGCATCACTGAGGGTTGGGAGCAGGTCTGACATGACCAGACGGGGATAGGGAGTGTTGGACCAGGGAGTGAGCAACGGGGAGGGACTTGGGGGTGTTTGTGGAGATGACAGTCTAAAAAAGAGAAGCGGGACCTGACGGCGGGAGAACAGAGTTGAGTCTGCGAGTGAGAGGAGTGGAATGAGAGCCATTGTTCACTAAAAGCTAAAAAAAAAAAAAAATACAGTTATTTCCTACTGCTTTGAACTGCAACTGTTGTCTGTCTCATTATATCCTGGAAACCCTGCAGCTCAGTGCTGTAATACTTTTAAATCTGCTAGCAGTATGTAAAATTCCACATTAACGAGCCAACAGCAAAATGTTACCCATGCACATAACTGCGTAAAAGGCAATGCAATTAGGAAAAGATTAAAAAAACAAGAGTTTCCAGATTCAAAATTACAGAATATAGTGCTCAATAAGGTCCTAATGTTACAGTTCACTTGCAAATGAAATGCACAAAAGCAACTAAAGATCACTGATGTAAAAAAAAAAAATAGCATCATAGTATCTAAAACTGTTTAATTTATTAACGTTTTTACATTACCATAGCTTGTCCCATTCGCTTTGTTTTTGCTGCATTTTCATCATGGGAAATTGGAAGAAGTGCTGTGTAACTGCATAATTAAGACAGACTGATTTGGCATGTGATTAAAAAAGAAAAAAAATGCAGGATGTGACGTATAAAGAAGTACATTGTAATACAGAAGAGATGGGCTTTGCATCAGAAAAAAGATGACGGAGATCATCGGAGTCGGAAATCATGTGTAAGTGCATTAATTTGTTACATGTTTATAATGGGGATTAATTTTATTCTTAATACAAGGGCAGTAAAACGTGACTGACTGGGTAACGGATATCCGAGTGCTGACTGTACTATGTTTTCTTAACAGGACATTTATCTCAGGGAATAATGTTGCACGTGGATTATGTTAGCAATTTTATTGTATGTACTGGTACTTGAAAGTTTTAAAGATCAAGATATAATTAAGCAATGATATATTCATGTGAAGAAACTCAAGGGATTTAGCTGAAAACATTTATCAAGTCAAACATAGGTAAAAAGTCTGAAGTTGAAAAATGTGAACTGCAGTCGTTCCAGTAACCTTCCGATTTCATTTTTATTAAACAACATTCTTCCACATACAAGATCATTAACAGACTTTGGTAGGTCATATTTTGTGTAGACAAAGTGTCTATTTTGGAGCTTAAAATATTTTTTCTGTCTTGGGTTTTCTATTTCATTAAAGTTTCTTGACTAGGGGTGTACAGAGAACCCATTACTCAAACTCGGAAACTGATACTTGTATGGATACTTGGATGACGGAAATACCATGTAAATCTATATATGGTCCTGACTTTCACTAAGTACATACAGTGCTTTAACCCCTTTACAGTCAAGTGTTTGTGATGTCACCCCACAGCCAAGCATTTTATGACCGTTTTACTGCACACAATACACTAAATATATTTGCATCAGATCGGGTACCCACGGGTGACATCATCCGACATCATCAAAAAGATGTCAAGCACAGGTCTGGTCATTTTTTCTCCGGAAAAAGCTGAGAAAACCTTTCAATGGCTGAATCAGACTGGTAGAAGCCGGAAAAAAAGGAGGTGGATCTGAGCAATACACATAGTCCCTTCACCAAAGACATAACACGGACATAAACAAACAAGATAGCTGCTTCTGAATCCAGCGCTCAAAGAATATCATGGACATTTGCTAAGCTTTTTGAGATGTTATAGTAATAAAATAATGACTTGGATAGCATTATTGAGGAGTTTGGTGATAAAACGAGTGATCAGGAGATGATTTATCAGTATGTACTACTATGAAGAGATAATACAGCGAACAAGGAGTGGGGCAGGGCTGGAGATGCAGTACTGAGTGTCCTGTTGATTTGCAGTGCCTTTTAAACCCGTTTTACTATGAATAAAATTACTTTTAAACAGGCACTGAATAAATGGTCCGCAAAGGGTTAAACATTCAATAATACTGAATTTTGAAATACGAAATTAAACTGAATTGACGAACATTTTGACTAGACATCTTTTTCAATGTCTTATTTTCTTATAGTATTACTAAATGGTTTTCAAATACCTCAAAATATTTACAATTCTAGTAACATTTGGGTACATGTACACTGTGATTGTGTATATTGTGTCACTAAGAATTACAATTGAAAAAAGTAACTTGAAGATCTAACATAGATGCCAGTATAAAGGTGAGAAGCCTACAATATATGGAAAATGTTATTGATTTTTAAATAAAAAAATGTAAGCAGGTTTAAATATCCAGTTGGTGATAGTATACTGTACATTTTCACTTAGGTTGAGAAATGATTCCTCCTGCATTAGTGTTAGTGTTTTAAATTTATTAACAGAAAATACTCTTTCTAATTCAGTAGAAAAATAGGGGAAACGTAGTTTAGCATTATATTAGATCACTGTATTTTTTTAATTGATATGACGCAGTTTTTTTTTTGTTATTATGTTTTTTAACCGTCTCTTGCAGAAATTGCCTTTTGCCACACAACTTTATAAACTATGGTCTTCATATTTATTTACAGGCCTATACTTGTGAGTAGCAGAAGGATATCAGGAAAGGCCAAGGCTTCAGTTTGCAACACCTGCTGGTTAAAATCCTTAAAATTCCAGTTTTTACCCATGTGGTACTCTGTAGCGTTAAAAACACGCCATGCCCAGTTAAACAAATTGCACATCGTAGCAACCACAATTGTACTGCCAATTTTGTAGGAAAATTTAGCTTCACTGCGGTTGGAAACCTGCAGTTCCTACTGTAGTAGGATCTTTTAAGATTCAGGTATCAGTTTTATATGAATTGCGTTACAAGTTGACCATTGGGGATTGCAGAGGATCCATGTCTCATTCTCTTATTGAAAAGGGTCACATCACACAGGTACTCAGATGAGTTTATCAGAAGTGGGCAAGGCTATAACAGGAATTGCAGTGAAATGCCTTTTTGGCTCTTATTTTCATTTAGAAAGTGACCAAACAGTGTCTTAATATTTATTTAACAGATACTTGTATTGTATGGATTTATCTGTGAAGAACTTCTTTAGAACTTCTTCTCAAATGGGTTGGCCCGTTACTTGAGATTGACACACTGAAAGAAAGCATTTTTTTGCATAACAAATCTTTATCTTGGCTAAGTAATATGGTTATAACAGATACTTGTATTATACAAGTACTCAGCACATACCTAGAACCAAGTGAGCTGCTTTTCCAACTTTACACCTATATTACCCCTGATATTTACATGCAAGACTGCTAAATAATTTTGTGCACTGATTTTCAAAAAGGTTTTCAAATTGATAAATTCCTGTAAAATGCTATATAAAATAAAAAAATAAAACTGTTACATCAACTGCTTGTGAAATGCAGTTGCAACCATTCTTGTTCATCATAAGTCTCCAGAACCTGTCTTGAAGCTTTCACTCAGCCTGTCTCTGCTGGCAAGGGATTGTATGTGTGTAACACATTTTGCCCAGCACAAAAACAGAACAGCTTTCTTGCTACTTAAAGACAAAACGTAGCTGTGAAAAATTGCTTCTGCATAGTAGCTTTCCTGTATAATCAAAAATTCAGGACACAGGCAAGTCATTGTTGTGGCAGAAGATATTTTCAAAACGTGGATGAAAGTTTTTTCCTGTGACTTACTGGTTGTGTAAATTATTTTTGTCTGTGTTGTTTTGTAACTTTTTTTTATTAAGAAAAAAATGTACACAAGCTACATGTAAATCTGCCTCATGCAACCTCCAGCACTTTAGAACAGCCAGCAGAACTGCCTTCATAAGCTTTTGAATACAACAGGCTTCATGAGCTCAACTCTGATGACCATAAAACTGTAATATAATTACGGCATTAAACATGCCTATAATTTTCACATAATTAATAATTAATTTAACGAGGGTAGGAGACCGTAAAATTGCTAATTAAACTGTTCTGAATTGAAGCGGTGGGAGGATTTACCAAGTCAATAAATCCCACAACAGTATTTGGGCTATATCAATATAGAGAGGATGTGACAGGCATGCAGAATGTAACAAAATGAAGGACATAAAATTCAGAGTGAAGGCAACCTTGGAGATCATCCCTGACCAAAGTCTATGGTAGTAAATCAAAGAAATAAACTAAAAAGAACATAATGGAGGCAACTCTGTCATTATTATGACAAGTTGCTGTATTTACATCATGCTACTTACACTCAAATAAGAATTAGTTGGTTTTGTCACAATACTGATACAGAGTTGGGAAAAATCAATACAAAACATTGGGGCAAATTTGTATTACATTTTTATTTTAATTAACTACTATCATTTGAAAGGAGAAAAAAATAAACATGGGTGGTATTGGTATGGTGGGTGGTGGTGATGGTGATCTAATTTAACACTGAACTTACAGGAAAAGCCTACCTTAGCACAGTTCAACAGTGATCTCTATCTATTTACTATGGAATAGATGTGTAATAATGTTACTCAAAGACACCCCTTCTTCTTGTTTTTGTGTTGTTTCAATTGAATTATCAACATGTTTAATAGTCTTGATTTGTTATTTTATATTGTAGTTTATTATCGTACTGGCAGATAACACATCAATGTGGTCTTATAATTGGCTTTGGGAATAGATCTTTACTTTTTTGCACCAGTTTATTTGTGGTATCTTTATAATTTTGTAACAATTTGCTTGACACAATTTGCACTGCCGCCTTGATTTTTTTTTTATTTTTATAAATGAACCCTCAGTTTGATCACAGCAAACTATTCATATATCCATCTTGTTGCTGTCTTATCTGTCATTGATTAAATCTTGTCTTGTCTGCCATTTATATATGAGTACTAAGTTAAATACATTTCCATGCTTGCTTTTTGGAAGACTGTTTCACTTTCCTGGTCATTTCACTAGCAGTGTCTTTGGAGTCAAAGTATGTCACTGCTTACAAAACATGTCAGTCAACAGAATGAAGCAGTTGTTGGATTAATCACAGAAATGGAAAAGGTGTCCACCAGACCATTCTCTTATTAACTGTCCTTGAGAAAAAAATAGTTAAAAAGGTGATTCCAGTTATTGTAAATTAAAAGCAACTCACAATGGGAGGCAACTCCGTCATTATTATGACAACTTGGGCAGCAGTGTGGAGTAGTGCTTTGGGCTCTCGACTCTTGACTGGAGGGTCGTGGGTTCAATCCCAGATGGGGGACACTGCTGCTGTACCCTTGAGCAAGGTACTTTACCTAGATTGCTCCAGTAAAAACCCAACTGTATAAATGGGTAAATGTATGTAAAAATAATGTGATATCTTGTAACAATTGTAAGTCGCCCTGGATAAGGGCGTCTGCTAAGAAATAAATAATAATAATAAATAATAACAATGGAGCACGCTGTTTTGGCTAAAAGCAAGATTCTAAATTCTGGTCTCTTCTGTTTTAAGAATGCATGCACCAAAAAAAAACGTAGTAAAGCTTTTAAGATAATCTAGATAATCTGGATTCTTAAATGTGAAAATCAGTCAATATGAGTTGCTCTTATTTGTACACTAATTATTAAAAAAAATGTTGTTTGTTTCCATTCATTGAGCCCTGTATATATAACTTGTAATATACAGGGCTCACTAGGTTGATTTATGACATGTGCATATGTTGGTCTGATGCTATGATGGGTTAAGAAGTCAAATCACATTTGATTGCATATCATTGTTTTGTTTCCAATTCACTTGACAAACATGACGACAATGCACACAACACACTGCCCCATTCCACATTGTGCAGACTGTCTTCACACTGCAGTGGGGCTGTGTGAAGTGGCATGTGGCATCACTATGCCGTATGCATTTATGATGAGATGACAGAATCTTCTCAAGGTGAAGGTTTAGTTCTGAATGAAATCAGATGTATTCTGTCAAGTGTCAATCTGAGTCAAGCACCTTTACAGTACCAACATTATATCAGCTTTACTTATGTATAAGCAGTTTGTGACACATGCCCTCAGAAAATTGTTTTACATTCCCTCTAGGACTTTGAAAGATGTAGTGCCTTATACAGTTCTAAGGTTTCAACTGTGTTGTATGTTCTATGCACAGGCTAAGTGTAGTGCAGTAATTCTCAGTATATCAGCACAGGTCTTCCTCCGTCACTCTCTTGCATCCCAAATCATTCACTCCTCCCGATACAGACCACTACTCCCGCCCCCCATCTCCCTCCCACCAATCACTGTGCTCCGCCGGTCCAGGACTTGGCGGGGGACCTCCAGTCCTTCAGGAGAAAGGGGATTGGCTTAACACCCGCCTATACCCACCCAGTATAGGCACCCCAACCTCCCACACCTTCCCACCCCCAAGCACCCACAGACACCCACGCTCACACACAACACCCTCTCTGGCTCTCCCACCCGTTAACTCCCCCCAAATCTCCCCATAGCTAACTACCACCCCCCACCCACTAGATGGTGTAGCCCGTGCACCTTACAATACCAGTAAACAATAACAGTAATGCAACAGCAATAACAAAGTCCCTCTGGGGTGCGAGCACGTCGTGCTGAGGCCTCCAAGACCATGTCGTTACAGTACCATGACAAATAATTACAGTATCATACTTTTGTGTGCTTTCACCTGTTTAGAAAATGCAGTAATGAATTTAACCTATATGCATAATGATACAGTAATGTAAACATAGTAGGATGTATGTGTTGAATACATTGTAAAGCACTTTGATAATAGCGCTATATAAAAACGAATAAATACATAAATAAATCTGTGTTGTAATTTATATAGAGCTTGTTGAATAAAGTTATTTATTCAAAATATATTTTGTTAGAAATGCGTTAATTATTTGATATGTATCATTAGTTTTTATTTCATATATGTTTTTTTTATGACAGATAAATTATTCCTAAATACTAAAATCTGAAACACATTGGAAACGTGAAAAAAAAACCCCAAAAAAACGCCTAGTTATCAAAAGTTCCCAACCATTTAAAGTAGAGATATCAAAAACACAAGCCAAGTTTCAAGAAACCATTGTGGCAACCTTGTCCAGCACAAAGCAAATAGGCACAACTGTAAAACCAATGGGGGCCAAGGTTGCTCCAATTGTTTCTTCTATTTTGTATCAAAAACACAAGCTAAGTTAGAAGAAACAATTGGAGCAACCTTGGCCAGCGCCAAGCGAATAGGCACAACTGTAAAAGCGGTGGGGATCAAGGTTGCCCAATTGTTTCTACTAACTTGGCTTGTGCTTTTGATATCAAATCATACAATAACAACCTCACCCATTCCCAGATAAACAAACAATCCATATATATATATATGGTTGTTATTGTATGATTTGAATGTATTTTGTGTTTGATTTAAAATACAATGTGTTTCTTTGCTATTATTGGTTTGAATGTGGTCTGGCAGAGGCAGTGTTAGCAGCTTGTCTCTGCCAGACAGCTCATGTGAATGCATGGTCGGCGGTTTCTGATTATTGACTGCTGGCCATGCAAACTAAAACGTGTGTAGAATGTGACCATCTCCAAATTCAATAACTGAATGTTAATTCGGAGATGGTCACAAGTATAAAATCCTGCAGCTTTTCTTGTTCAGGATGGGTGTTTGGAAGGAAGAACGTGAGTGAGCGAGAATTGAAAACGAAAGTAAAAAGTAAAGAAAATAATTGCTACTCGTGCTGGGAAGCACCAGTATGGTACTTGTTTGTGTTCGTGATTTGTTTTTGTTAAACTTTTTATTTTTGCTCTGTGAGCAGTGTTTTTGTTCAAATATTTATTTTATATTTTTGTTTGGAATAAAAACGGCACCGCGTATGTATGACATCACATATGACATTACTGATGACATAACTAATCACAAGACAAATGCTTCCCAAAAACTGGCCATAGGAACATAACACTGGGGAATCGTTCACCATAACTTGGCCCCAAAGCATATGGTAGTTGATCAGTGTAATACAGACAGAGAGAACTGTACTTCCACATCAGTAATAGTGATGAAGATCACCAGTGTCCGTGTAGCCAATTATCAAATTATTATGAATGAAAGGTGAAAGAAAGAGAAAAATAAGTTCAACTGTGAAACATGATTTTAAAATAGACATTACATAGTTATTAAAGCCATAAAAAAAAACAGCAAATGGTATGAACTCAAAAAAATGTATTTATATAATTAGCATACTTAATCTATTGTCATTACAACTGTTCCACCAATTACTTTTGGACACAAAAATAAACAACATCCCAGTATATGGAATCATGACATAAAATATTTGTAAACTTTTAACTTTGAAAACGTGAATTATTTTTAAAGATTAGCAAAGATTTATAAAATAGTCTTAAAATGATTAAAAACAAAACAAAACATTAAAACAGGAAAAAAAAACCATTTAAATTAAATAAACACACAAACTACTTTTCTTATATGAAGATACACTGGAAATTATGTTCTTTAGCCAAACAAACTTATACTGCAGATAAACAAATAAATAATATATTAGCTGTAACTAAAGCCCATGAAAATTCATGGCAGTATCACAGGTAAAGTGGACTTTTGGAACATGTAAGTTACCTTATTATGTTTCTTTGCAAGTAAACCAGTCACAGTACTGCTCTGGATTTCCGCCTTTCTCTTTCGGTGAATACTTGAATCTAAATGCCTGTCAATAGCCGATTCTCAGTAGTGATTTACAGTAACATTGCACGAATAGAGCAAGAGCTTACCTCCATCGCTGTGTAAAACGCCTGCTGGATACTGCTTTACATGATCTGCTGCAGACACATGTTTAGCCTTTTTAGAGACATACATTTTCTTGTTTACAGTGTGTAGTATTTTAATTTCCCGCCTAGATTGCATATAATCACATGACATAATCACTGCACAGCACTATGAGGAGATGAAGAGGAGTAGAGCAGAATCAGCAGCTTGAAAGAGGTGAGTTGGGAGGGGGTCCAGGGCGCACGTGGTGGGTTTGTGGCCCTGGAGGAGGGAGGAGAGGTCAGAGTCTGGGTGGGGAGAGAAGGAGGGTGTTGGGTTTGGAGCGGGAGGGGCTGGGTGCTGGGGGGAGAGGTGTTAAAGAGTTTGCGGATATCAGAGATTTTAGAGGAGAAGAAAAAGGCAAAGTCATCAGAGGAGATAGAGAACAGAGGAGGAGGAGGTAGAGAATAGTTTCCGGGGGTTCAGGAGGATTGGATAATAGATTGGAACTAGGAGCGTTTAGCAGAGGAGAGAGTAGAGGAGAAGGAAGAGAGGAGGGAGTGGTAGAGGTCTAGGGCAGCAGGGAGTTTGGTTCTCTTCCATTTCTTTTCAGTAGAATGCAGTTTGGTTCTTGCTGAGAGGAACACAGAAGAGAGCCAGAGTTGGGGAGGGGAGGGGCAGGCAGGTCGGGAGGTGAGGGAGGAGAAGATGGTGGCAGAAGCAGAGTCTACAGAGAGTTGGGAGAAGGAGTCGATAGGAGGGAGGTGAGAGAGAGGTGGAAGCAAGGACAGAGGAGGAGAGAGAGCGGAGGTTACGGCAGGAGGTGACAGTGGGGGCAGGTAGAGTAGGGACAGAGAAAAAGAGATGAAATAGTGATCAGAGCGCTCCAGAGGGGTGACAGAGAGGGCGAAGGGGCAGCAGGCCCTGGAGAAGGTGAGGATGGCCAGCTTTGTGGGTAGGAGGGGATGGAGAGAGAGAGAAGTTGAAGGAGTGAAGGAGAGGAAGCAATCCAGCAGAGTAGGTGGGGTTGGAGAGATGGATATTGAAATCACCTCAGAACAGTTGGGGTAGACAGAGAGGGGAGGGAGGAGAGGAGATAGTCGAGTTCATCGAGAAAGTCAGTGAGAGGTCCAGGGGGACGGTGCAGTACAATTGGCAGGAGTTGACAGGGAGAGGTTAGCTGGACAGCATGAATTCAAAGCTGTTAACAGAGAGTGAGGAGAGGTCAGAGGGGACAGAAAAGAGTACGGAGGGAGAGAGGAGAAGACCAGTCCCACCTCCCCGTCCAGTGAGTGCGGGAGGGGAGAGAGTGGGAGGGTGGAGATACAGAGGGATGAGGTTAGGGTTAGGCGAGCAGCAGCAGAGAGAGGACAGAGGACGGGAGTGAGAGGACAGAATAACAGGGATGTGAGAGACAGTCATAGCAGGACAGGTGAGACAGATAGGTACAGTAATAGTGTGTGCAGGAGCGCTGGGGGGAGGGTACAGACCTGTCTAGTAGTTGGCGTCTTCCAGAGCGCTGCTAGGTTCAGATATTGTCCAACAGCCTCTCCTTGCAGGTCTGTCCTCGCTGGACTCCCACAGCTAGACTCCCACAGCTAGACTCCTGGCTCTTTGGTAGAGAGGCTGTTCGCTTGGCTGCTGCTTCGTGCTGCCGCACAAATAGGCTAGCTGTCTATTATACTAAACTGCACTAAAGATAATACTCAAACTGTACAATAGTTTCAATGTACTTCAATGGGATTACACAACTACAAAACGCTGTGTGGAAACCAATCAATTTGCAAATCAACCTCTATTCAATTGAACCACGCTCACCTGGTACTAATCACAAACAGTAGATCACCTAATTAAAACAACACCACCTTTATAATGGTACTTAAATACAGCTAATGTTAAGAGTTGGAATGAGGCCTTCTCACAGATGGCTTTATGTGGCATGTGCGTGGTGACGTCAGGTTCAGGAAGCAGTAGTCAAAAACAATGTATGAGCTGAAACTGAAGCACTATGGCTGTGCTCAGTGTTTTATTAAAATAATAAAGAAACAGTTTAAACAAAACAAAAACACTTCTACAAAACAAAAGGGCACATTGGCCAAACAAATAAACAAACAATAACGCAAACAAGTATATCAGTATATAGCAATTGTTTTTTTCTTACTTCAAAAATCACGTCTCGCCTCTGACACTCTCCTCCTTCTGAGCCGAGAGTGGGTCCTTTTATATTCGTGGCTGGAGCCTTAATTACCTATTAATAAATTACCTTATTAAGGATCCAGTCACATTCCCACAAGAGTTCTAGGGAAGGGGTTTTAACCCCATCCTCACCGACTACACATTAAAAGACCGGCTTTTTCGCCGGTCTCAAACAGTAAATAATAAAAGACGGACGGTGCTCGACCGCCCGCACATAAACACAATAATAATGATTAGGACGGATGGCTTCGTCCGCCCGCATACAAATACAATAATAATAATAATAATAATAATAATAATAATAATAATAATAATAATAACAAATAAAAACATACAAAAATAAATACCAAGGGGTGGGCACTCTGCCACAGGCCTCTATTAGCCACTGGGAGAGATTTGGAAAAGGTCCTCGCTCTACCTGTGCTCAGTCAGACTTTCACAGCTCAGACTGCCCTTGGACGTGTGGCCCTTAGAATGCCACAGCTCAGACTGCCCTTGGATGTGTGGCCCTTAGAATGCCACAGCTCAGACTGCCCTTGCATGTGTGGCCCTTAGACTGCCACAGCTCAGACTGCCCTTGGACGTGTGGCCCTTAGACTGCCACAGCTCAGACTGCCCTTGGACATGTGGCCCTTAGACTGCCACAGCTCAGACTGCCCTTGGACATGTGGCCCTTAGACTGCCACAGCTCAGAATGCCCTTGGACGTGTGGCCCTTCAATGGCTGGCGCTTAGAACGGCTGGCGTTTTAAGACACTGCTTGCCAATTTATACTGTCTTACAGGTATAGAGCTGGTCCAGTTTACACACAGTTTACACATCTAAATTCACTTCAATCAACCACAGCTCTGAACACTTTAGAAAATGAATTCCTTCAACCAGCTAATGTAGTTACATCAGCAACAAGCATTCAATTGTACTTACCAAAATCGCTAGTTTCTTCCTTCTGAGTGCAAACAGCAAAACACAATCCAAGCAGGTCAGTCACGAGAACATATCTAAGCCTTTATTGCTTTTACCACAATGTCTTCTTGTCTCAAGCCATTTTTGTTAGTAATGTGAAGAAATAAACAAGCAAGACCATTCTGACTTCACAGATTCCCTCCCATATTTTCTAAGTATTGAATATTGATCTTATTTCCTAAAAGGAGTACAAATCACTTTGTGAAATACGACCATTTACAAAAAATAGTACCGTTTGTTTTTGTTCTACTAGGAAAACGTCATCCAAATACTGTTAAAGGAGAAATGTTCTTAAATGATTAATGAGAAAAAGTTACAGAATCTTGTTTTAAAAAATGAACTACAAACCTTAATTATTTAATAGGAACTGCATATATTCAAGCCTATTCCTTTTATTTTTTATTGTAGACTTGGTAATTATCAGTTTTTGACTTTGTTGTCTTCATGATTAGGCTTAACAATTTATTTAAAATAAAATAATACCGGTAGCCTAAATTAAACATGTTTATATACCGTGGTGTTAGCTGTTCATGCTAATATTATTCAAAGTCAATCTGTGATCATTTATTATGCCACACCAGGGGCGCCGGAGTCGGGGAGGCTAGAGGGCCATGACCCCTCATTTTGGACAAAAGAAACGTGTGCATAGCAGGGGAGAAAAAGCACTTGTATAGCATACAATGTTTAATTGCAGTCATAGATGCAAGAACAACCGGTGCTATGGCATCTAGAGACCCCAAAATAATGTTTGTTCAAGTTTAAAAATGTGTCCGATCATGACTGCAGTAGAAATGCGGGAAAGGGGCACGTCACCCAAATCAGTGGCAGACAGACAAACAGCCTTTCAGTGTGCAGAGGCTTTGCTTTTGCTGTGAAATAAAGTTTTTTTTCAATAGATTACTTTTAAAATGGGGAAATATTTAGAGAACTTGGATAATTAAAGAATGGAAAAATGATCACTTTATAAGGCAATAATATTGTGGATGAGGCAGCAAAAACCCTAAATTCACAGTCACCAAATTATAAAATAAAACAAGGCAACATATTAATTTTTTTTTTGAGCTACTCTCCAGAACAGAGCAAGAACACTGATAACTTTAAACGCATACACAAAGACAGAACTAACACCATGAATGCTGGAAAAAAAAATGTGCGCAGAGAAGCCAATTTTGGGTGTGATAGTGAATGTTTTAACATTTGTCATCTTGTAACACTATAGAAGACTGTTCACTGTTGAAACATGTTGTAACATTTGTTACCATTTCATTTAATTTATGTCCGAAGCAGTAAATAACTGCAGAACTTAAATAATAGCCTTTAGGTAGGCTATTAAAGCTAAACAAATACTTAGTAGACAGCTGTTTAAATTCTTTATCAATGTAATGCTGTGCATGGTCATTTTCTTTTTTGTTCTGTTTTACAAAATTTAAATAGTTTTGAAGTAAATTAAGTGTTGTGTGTGGGATACGACTCACTACCCAACATTCAGCTAACAAGCTAATTGAATCCAATTGCTTCTCCTTCACCATTCATCACTATTGCATGAAGGCGGACATTTTTATTTTATTTTGAGATGTATTTTTTTGAGAATTTACAACTTGCTTTTCCCCACTGTATGAAGAGGGGTAACATATTTTGACACCACAGTACGACTCGTCACAAAATTTTAACCTGCATTTTCTCATAGTTTGAAGATTAAAATACTATTTAAAAAAATAGCATCAAACAAAGAATACATAGTTTAAGAGATATGAGTATGTATGTGAAAGTGAATATATTTTCGGTATTGATGCCAAGGGAAAGGTTTCAAAACAGAGTGGGACCTTTGCTTTAAGTTCAGTGCAAAAATACACATGTTGCCACCAGTGACACCTGCAGAAAGACACGTGCGAAAAGTTGTACCTCTTTTTAGAAAAGACGTAAACCGAATGCTCAGATTATGTAATTCCAATCTTAGGCTCGCAGACGCCCGAGTGTGACGTATGACAGGAGATGACGATCAGCAAAATGCCACAAGCATCAGGCTAACCCCCCGTGTGTCCCGCTGACACTTCCATAGCTGGCCACAATTACATTTGATCCTCCATGGGACAGACTTACTGTTTTTGATCAGCTTCCTGGTCCCAGAGTGCCTGAATAAAGCAGCTCAGCAGCATAAACAGCCAATCATGAACGGGCAGATAATAACGGTCACAGTTAGCACTGTTCAATTATTCGGGGGCGGGTGCCGTCCTTGCAAATCAAACTGACTGGCTTTCCAAAGTGCCACTCAGCTCTGATAGGGGGCGAGCACAAAAACTAAAAGCAGATAGCTCACTAGGCGTGCCAACGAATAGGACTCTGCGTGCCACTCTGGGCACACGTGCCATAGGTTCGCCATCACTGTGGTAGGGTTTTGTCTTCCAGAAGCATTTACCTGAAGGCCACAGCATCCCCTGCTGTTATTATAATTAAGTTTTACATTTTCTTCTGCCACCTTGTGGCAGGAATAACAAAGTGCTGCTGAATTCAATTTTTTAAGAATAACCACAATTGCAGCCATATGACACCATCACAACATGCTGTAATCTGCAGCACAGGATTAGGAACATGGGGTTCCTACTGTATGTATGGTCACAGGACTTCAGTCTTGTGGATTACCTTTGTGAGTATATTCATTACCCCTCTGACCCAGGACAGAAGTTCTGTACACCCTAACAAGACTGGTGAATTTGATTTGCAAATGCCGTCAATGAATGACATTACTTGTGTAATATGTAAAAGATTCATGACCCTATTAGTCAGTTTCAGTCTATAAGTGCAAGACAGCAGATCTGACAGACTTTGATAAAGGGCTGATAGTTGGAACCTTTGTCAATATCTGAAGTATCCTAAACTGCATACATGACATTTTGCAAGGAAAAGTAATTAATCTATGGGCCATTCTAGAGAACAGGCTTTGCAGCAGATTCCCACCCCAACTTCCCTTTAAACAAACAGAGACATTAATCATGAGGATTGGTTATGTGTCCCTCCAAAACAATGTAACACCTTGCAGACATGTCACATTGAATCCGTATCACCCTGACTGCCCGTGGCAGACCCACACTCCTTGACAGTGTTTTTCTAATGTTTTGACCTACGCCTGTATATGTAACAGGTCTTGCTGTGTTTCTTGCAATGCATTAATGCTGACCCTGTGGATAAGAAAAGGCAATGGAATAGCTACCTGTTCAAATTGGTCTGACCCTTGATTAGAGTGCTGTTGGGGACTGGTAACCACCAGCTCCAATCAGCCTTGGCCTGTTACAGTGATAGTGACCTGTTGGGTTTATAGGAAGAAATAAATGACAGGGTTTAACATAATGTGTGATGTGACATTAAGTGTACTGATAATTAAAGTGGCTACAAGGGAGTAACATTGTGATAAACAATCTGTCTGTGTAACTCAATAGGCAATCATGTTTTGCAATGTCATTATAGGCCATACTGTAATACAGTATTTTGTAAAATAATAAGTTACAAGTTATTCTGAAATGTGTTTGGGTGAAGGATGGAGGGTTAACTTTGCAAAGGCTGTGATAGAAACCAATTGTCAATGGGCATCAGACCAACTATCAGCCTTTTTGGTACTTCAACAATGACATCTTATTTCCCTTGGACATCCAAGGTTTCACTTTCCATCACTTTTCTTTAAACAGCACAAGGGTATAATTGCTTCAGTATTAACAATGCACACGTACACCGGGTGACACGATCTGAAACTATTTTCAATAATTGATTCTTTAATTGAACAGCATGACTGACTGACATAGCTCATTACTTTACTCATTAGTTAATTATCGAAGAAGTAGGACAAGTCAATAAAACTGAAGGCAGTAAATTCCAATACTAATTAGTACCGTTTCCTTAGAGACATATTTAAAAGCAGATTACTTACCTAAATGTCCCAAGACAGCTTAGATGAAGGAAATGGGCAAGAGCAAGGTAACGTTAGCTTGCACGCTGATAAGGAAGGTAGACAGTAGATTAACTTTATATAGTGAAGCTGATATAATACATAATGATGGGAGCATTAAAAGCTATATATATATACTGTATATATGTGTGTAGTGGTGACGAAAATGCAGCGGGTCTTTGTATTGCATCAGATTGTCCTGTTTTTTGGTCGGGTGGGGAATGAGGTGTATGCTATGCGGGGATATGTATTAATTAATTGATTAACCACTCCTTTGCTGAGGTGTGTCTGAGCCCTTATAATCCTTGTAGGTACCAGATTGAGAGGGGGAAAGAGAGCAAGAGATTGACCATGGAGTTTGGAACTGATTATATTTTGAGCTAAGTACAAATATATCTAGTTCGGTTTTGTTGTGAGAAGCCATTTTTTTAGGCCCTGTGTCTTTGTGTAACTGGAATTGTTGTGCTAGAGGATAACATCGTTTTTAATCCAGATTTAACTGGTTTTGGAGATTATTTGCCATTCAGTGATAGATTAGGAGTTGGATTTTGGCCAAATCCACCCGGTTATTATTACAATTCTAAAGCGCTCCGTGCCTCCTTCTCAGAGCCAGGTAATTGTTTTTATTCTTTCTTTTTTTGTATTTGTTTTAACCTCTGGTTGCCATGTGTTTTTTCTAGAATTTTAGCCTATGAAAGATTTTCCATTCTGTATTTATCTATTCTCCCTCTCTCCCTCCAGTTTCAAGTCTGGCATTTTCCTGTGCATTCTAGAATGTACCAGCCACATCCAAGCCCAGGGTTACACGTGTGCTAATTTATTAATTTCTTTATTTATTTGATTTATTTCGTTATTTGTGATACTGTTTGTTTGCTTTAATTACTATACCACATCATTTACAATGTTATGGTTATTTGCACTTTGTTTTCATTGATTGGATTTTTATTGTGTTTATTGCTGTGTTGGCTGAAGGAGTGTCTGATAATTAATGTGTTGTGACTAATTAAAGCCAGACTGGAACTGTATTACAGTGTTTCTTTGTTTTTTTCTTGGGGGACATATATTTTGGGGGGTCTGACCAAACTAATGCCGCAGATAAAATAATCTGTTTATCTTTCTAACTTGGTTTCTGTTATTTTCCCTGTGCAAAACCCCCAGGGTGGTAAAAAAAAAAAAGAACAAGAGGTGAGAAGTTGACCAGCAGATTAGTTAAACAGACAGTCAGATTGATATAAAGGCCGCAAAATAAATATCTTTGAAACTCCCTCTTGAAATAATGATCAATATTTAATTAATATATTTTTGGTATACTGGACTCTGGTGGTTGGGTTTAAAATTAAAATTACAACTTACAAAAAGAATAATATTAAAATGCAGGTGTTAAGAGCAAGTAATAATGTGATTATTATTAATTACAAACTTAACACTATTCTTCTAAACAGTATACAGAAATTATACAAATAAGTTCATATGAAACCAGGGGTCAAGTATGGTTATACAAGGATAAATACCCCCTATTGTTGCGATAAAAGATATAAACTGATTTGCAATGGGGCCTTTTGGATTTGTCACTTGAGTTCAGTTGATCCCCGGGATGTTTCCAAACATCCAATAGCTATTCTGCAGAGCAAGTTGCCCCCTATTCATCACTTTTTCAGTCAATTTGCTTGAACAGACCAAGTTTTCTAAGCCCCTTGTCTGGGGGCCCTGGGGAGGAAGTGACAGAAGGTTTGCTTTATTTACCTTAGCAGCCTCACAGTGTCATCTGGTTAATCATGTGGCTAATCGACAACACAGTGTATCCTCTCACACTGTGCATGACAATAACAGCTCATTCATATTTAATACAATGGAGTGTTTAAGTCATTGCATGCTTTGGAGAGGATATTGTGTTTCATTGTTGAAGAGACCTTTTAGCGCAGGCATATGCTCACACTTCTGCTATGAGGTGGATTGGTGCAGCTGGATGGGACTATTTTCTTTTTAATGAAATAATCAATTTATGTAATTAAAAACTGATATTTTGTACACTCAGAAATTAATATCAGTTGACAGATAGTTACTGATATTCATAAGCAGAAGTGCTCAAAAGCCACTGGATTGAATTTCAAGTATAGTAAAATGACACAGCTAAGTATTATATAAAAACATGATTGATTATGTTCGTAAGTAATTTAATAAAGGTTTGATTGAAAAACACAAAACGTAAAATGTTAAACCAATTAACATGAAAAATAAAAAAGCAGCAATTTTTTTCTTTATGTAGGGTTTGTGGTTTGTTTACAAGTGTTGCTTTCAGCGTTCCAGATAAGGCCATTGTGTAATTTACTCTCCAATTTAGACACTATGTGAGTAACATGTCTTTTGGGTGAGTAAAATTCAACATTACCTTGAAGTCATGAGTACTTTCAATAAATACTGTACATATTTTTCACCTGAAAAAAAATCCAACAATGTCTATTTTGCAGCAACTTAGTCCTGCCTTGATAATATTATAGTCTGGGAAGTTGCTACTCACCATGTATTTAGCGACTCCATTTACAGTCTCCTCCCACAAGTAGTACACAAGTGTCCAAAAATATATTTATAAAAACTTTGAACCAATACTAATTAAAATAAAGAAATGATAATATCATATTCCTTATTGATTGCCTTGCTATAGCAATATAAAGCATTCCGACTCTCCAAACACAGAATATTGTATTTGCCAAAAAAGTGTGTTACATGAAAACTGCATTAGCGACTATAGGGTTAAAGTGACCTGACAAGAATTAGATTAAATAAACATTGAACAAATACCTTCTTAACTTAGTTGAGGCTTAGTTACCCTTGTCACCCTGTCAGCTACTGTAGACAGCTGTCTGTATCTTTTATCACACTGAATCAACCTGCTGCATATATTTTTGCAACCAAGTAGGTTTCCATCTAGAAAATGAAACCTACTGAATGAAACCCAGAAAAAAAAACATATATATATATATATATATATATATATATATATATATATATATATATATATATCTTTGGGAAATAGTAAGTTATTCAATTGCAAAATCCATCTTCTTTATGGAGATAAGAAGATATCTTGCAGTTTTCAGTCTATTGAATAGATATCTTCCTGTGGCAGAGTGGTTGCAGTGTGCAGGTGTGGTGATGTCACGGACCAGAAAATGAAACAATAACAGAGTTTATATGGCAAAACAGCACTACTGTGCTCATATTTAATAATTAAACAAAATAAACAGTGTAAACAAAAGAACACACAAAACAAAGCAAAGGGCACTCTGGCCAAAGTAAAACAAACACAGTATATTTTCGATATAGAAATTGTTTTTGTATCATTTAGACTCACGTCTCGCCTCTGACACTCTCCTCTCTCCTCTGGAGCCTTAATGACCTAATTTAATACAATAATTACCTTAAGGCCTCAGCCACATTCACACAATACCTTAAGGCCTCAGCCACATTCACACAATACCTTAAGGCCTCAGCCACCGACTACACATTATAAGACCGGCTTTTTCACCGGTCTCAAACAGTAAATAATAAGACGGACGGCTTTGTCCGCATTAAAATACAATATAATAATAATAATAATAATAATAATAACAACAAATGAAAACATACTTAAATAAATATGCAAGCGGTGGGCACATTGCCACACTTCCTTAATAGGTTTTATGACATACCATCTTATCATTTCTTAATATATGTATTGAGAGGAAATTCTGATCCGTCATAGCATCTGTTATGTATAAATCTGGGCTTCAATTGTATACATAATAAATTCCACTAGGTTTGGTTTAGTTACATTCCCACATACTGATCTTCACAAATTAGTATTTATAAGGGTAATATTGAGTTAATGAAAGTAAAGGATGAACATATACATATTTAAAGAAATGAAACTGAATTCATAAGTATTGGTTGATGAGACAGGTTGGTAATATAATAAAGCAGTATAGCTCTATTCACAAAGATTGAAGTGTGGTATTCATTACACTGGGGCACAACAGATAAAAGCACTACTGTTGGGAGTGCAGGGGGTGTCATGTGAACGTACTTTGAATCATTTTCAAGACAAGTTGCAGTTCTGCTGGGTCAGGGTGAAAAATTGTCATTTAGTTTGCCTTTTCACTCTCCAGCCATCACAACTGAAAACTTATCTGAGGACTATAATGACAGATGCTTGTGTTTCTGCCCTGCCAATATTGCAAATTGAAAAAGGCCAAGCTCTTAACATAGGCAACGTTATTACAAGGTTCACAAATAAAAAAAAGACAGACGCTTACAGTGTTTTTGACAAGGTAAGGTCTTTACTTTAAAAAAAGTATTTGTTATTATGAAATGTTTGAAGTATGTGTCACAAACATTAATTTCATAACTACAAAGCACGTGGCATTAAAAATACTTAGGATGTTCATGAGTCGCCTTTGGCGGATTGTTTAAACAGATTCAAACCAGGTTTTGGCAGCACTGGTCCGTAGTTGATGCTAGCATTAATTACTATTATTATTAGGGGTGGGCAACGATATGAAAATTGTATATCGATATCGTGCACGTATTTCGATATCGATAATATCGATGTCTTCCAAAACACAGAATAATATAATAACACCATTTCAATATCAAACATATATACATATAGATGTTAACCGATATAATAATAATAATAATAATAATAATAATAATAATAATAATAATAATAATAATAATATCTTTATATAGCGCCTTTCATAGTGGCCCACCATCACAAAGCGCTTTACAGAGGTAGGCTGTGAACTGTGCATTATATGCAGAGTCACTTACAATAGGACACTGATTTAACATCTCATCCACAGGATGGAGCACAAGGAGGTTAAGTGACTTGCTCAGGGTCACACAGTGGAGGTGGGATTTGAACCGGTTACCTTCTGGTTATAAGCCCTGGACTTTAACCACTGGATTTTAACCTAGTGGTGCTTTGCTTCACAATATCCATGGAGAAAAACAAGGTCTTGTTATATTGTTTTAGTATTCCTTCCATGCCATCATCAGCCAACTCAAACCCTCCCTGTATGATAGTGCCACCGTAAGTCGAGAGATGCACCATAAACCTACCTTTATGATGCTACGTTAGTTTTATACCTCTAAAACAGCTACTTTGATGTAGTCTTAACTATCAAAACACTTCAAAATCTGTTGTTTTCATTTCAAAATGTAATCTGACAAACTAATAGGCTTCAAACTGCTAGTTAGCACTGAATGATATATATTGAGGGCATCTGGTTTACTGTGTTTTGGTCGTGTTTACTACTTTCCTTTTAAAATGACTGAGCACCGTTTAATGTGTTTTGGTTTCTGAACTAAAACTGAGATATGTGTTAATTGAGATTGAGATATGTGTTAATTCATAAAGGAGAGGCGAAAAGTCAGACGAAAACACCGAAAACCAGAAGCCCTAATGTGTGTGTGTGTAACTCGACACGGAGGAGAGGGAGATGGTGAAAATTAGAGGTAGTCTGTTATTATGTATTTATTTTTTAAAGAACAAAAAAAAAACCTTCCAATTGAATGTACATTTTAAAAAATGCAAAAGTAGCACAGGTCTAAAGATCAGTCTATTAATTTTCCCAAGAAACACTGTACAATACTGCCTCACCTGATCTTCCTCTGTGTGCATGTCTTCAAAGTTCTGCGCATGTGCAGTTAGCAAAAAGACACAATCATATGCTGACACGACACCTCAAAAAGTATTAAGTACGGTGTCATGCTGAGTGTTGCATTATTTTTAGATGTTTTAAAAGTACATCTACTTTCTAATACCTAAAGTTCACATTTTAAAAATACATTAATAGTAGTGTAAGTAATCACATGGACAAAATGCAAGGAATCATTGACACTTGCGCATATCTCAAAATAATCCCAAGAGTGCTTAATGCAGCATGCAAATAGCGTTTGGTATCTTGTGAGCATGTTCGGAATGGAAAAAATATACATATATACACACACTAATATAATAATCGGAAAATTATTTAAGCTGATTTTCCTGTTTATTATGTTTTTTTTTATAGCTATTGAATGTTTGAAATACATTTGTTACTCGGGTTATTAGAAAAAGAAAAACACCAATCAATGGAATAAAATGGTTAAATAATACTTTAATTAATGTGTGATGCTTGCCTACGAGACTAACAATGATTGGTATGTATAGGGTTTGTTGTATCTTAATATAAAATAAACTTGATTAAGCTGTGTTTGTATTTTTAGCAGTGTTAGCAATAACAAGTATGTCTCTGCGACCCTACATGATTTTCTTTTAAATCCCACAATATCGCAATATGTAAATTATTATCACTATCGAACAATATCGATATTGGTGCCATCCCTAATTATTATTATTATTTATTTTATTATTTTCTTGTATATAATGCTGCATTTAACTGTGTTCTTCATTCAAATTCCACAGACGGTTTTGAAATGAGACACAGGCACTTAAGTGAGCCCATCACCCTGAAAAAAGTGTAATTGATTGCAATCAATGAAACCTTCCACTGCTTCATTAGCACATTATCCTTACAATAATCCCTTCCCCAGTTAAAAGATTAGGGAGGGTCATTAAGACACTTGAAAGGTTTATTTCATAGTAAGGCACTGTGAAGAGAATTAATCATGGGGATGCCAACTGATGACAAGCATGCTTCACTGATCTCTTTCTTTTTAATTACTCATTTTTAGCTGAACTGTTGCAACATCTTTTGCCAATGTTCTATAATTACGAATCGGATGCTGTGATAAATGTTGGGTTAAATGATCTAAGGATGGCAACAACCTAACTGTATAATAAAGCACCGCCCACAATTCACTAACTTGAAATGAGCCCTGCTACTCCATTTTCCATTAGTAATTGACATTGCAACTTTTATTAATGATTGTGCCAACTGAAGAAGTGTCTTCTCTTTAAGCTGTAACCCAGTGGGAGTGAAGAAAAATGAAAGGTTGATCTGTTACTGAAATTTGAAACAATGTACTGTACATTATAAATCACATGTGAGAAATTAACCAATCACTGTTAAAGATTAGTCAAAATTCCAGTACATTGTGTGTATGGGTATAGAATGTACAACACAATTTTAAAGTTGAAGAAAAGCCCCACTTGATTTACTGCATAATAATTTTATATATTGTGTGTAGTGTTTCTCTTATAAAAACATAAATTCAACACTATAACATATCGTATAACAATAAGAGACATGCTACAAACAACATATTAACTTATAGTATACTAAACCCTGTGTAGACAAAAGCAGTTGGTCATCATGATATATTTTTTGGTGAAAACTGTATAATCCTAACCCCATATTCAGACTTAAGATGTGTAGAATTATCACAGATTTCAACCCATTGCTGTGTAATATGTAGTTCCCTGTAAAAATTCCCATTTCTGAAAGAACAGTATAAAATATACATTTCTTTATCAAACATTTGCTTTGTTGACACACTACCTGTTACAATGCATTTAGGAACCTGGGAGCCAGGTTTCTATAATGAACACACTGCATAGAGCGGCATGATTTCGTTAAAATGTCTTCAACGAAAAAGTAATCAGCTGCATCAAGGATTGTGATTTTTATTATATGAGAGTAGCTGCTATTTACATCATGCTAATATTAGACTTGGCTTTCACCAAGATAAAATGAGATAGTAGTGGTTTCGCCAAACGTAACTTCACTGTAATATGAGCCTTTTCCTTCGCCAGATAATGTGGATTTCCTATTGGTCCGACGGCTGAAGTGTAATGCCGGCTCCAGGGATCAGCCTATATGTGGCCTCCCTGGTGCATCAGCACACAATGGTGTCAATGCTGTCTCCAGGGATCAACCAAAGTGCGGCCTCCCTAGTGCCTCAGCATGGCACCCGTCTGGAATGGGTGCAGTCATCATCAGGTGGACACCTCCCATCTTCTGTGTTTTGTCGACTTGCCCACGAAACCTCAGGAAGGCTCAACAGAGGGCACTGTGTAAAGGGAATAGAGTGCCCTGGACTGGATGGCCAGACAATTCATTCCCAGGGTTAGGCGGAAGTCAGCCATCTAGAAAGGGGGCGGAGCTATGATACACTAAATCATCGACCCGGAAGGGAAACGATGTGGCAGCCACGGATTGGAGAAGCGGTTGCAATTGTTAACCAAGGGGGCGTGATTGACGGTATATAACGAGCGAGGTGATCTGTTCTTTTGTTATGGTATAGCTGTGTATTGCCTGTTATCATTATTGTTTACTGTTGTCATCAGACTTTCACCAGTACTTTGTTGTTTGTCCTTGTCTTGAGCACTGCATCACACATACACCTGCACACTGCAAACCACTTTGCCACAGTCAGCTTAGCTGATATTGGCGGAGAGCTGTTGATCTTATTACGCTGGTCTTCGAGTGCTAATGCCAAGCATCACAGTACCTGCTCATGACACCAAGTGAAGTGACCCAGGCTCAGAGCCACCTTACATCCTGTAAGAATGTGCCATGCAAGGTTCTCCCCTACCCACACATTCAGGTTCTGCAGTGATGGAAGAGCATCATGTGGGCCTGATTAGAAAGATGATCATACTCTGTTCCATTGTCCACATATCTCACCAGCCAATCTTATGCTGTTCCACATTCTCTTATCTCGTCCATTCTCCCTGCTTAGCCTGGGACACCACCTTGATACACATCGTCCTCTCCTCCTGCTTTTACACTTCAGTAACTACCAACTTCCTCTTTTCAACTGGAGCTGCTTTGTGCCATCTCGGGGAGCTGAACTGAGACCAAGGTCTCCTCTTTCCAGTTTTAATTGCCCTATGATATAACTGACACAAAGGGCAGTCTTTGTATCTTCTATGTGTCCTTTGCTCCCTGCTTTCTCCCAGTTCTCACTACGAGTGCTACCTCGCTCATACACCTGTCAAGTGATTTCATCAGTGTCATTTCCAGCCGAAGCGTAGCGTACTTTAGCGTACTTAGCGAACCGTAGCGTACTTGAATTCCTCATTTAGAGCTGAGACTGGCAGTTGCAGTTTCCCTTTACCGTTGAGTGCTATGCTATTAAGGCATCGTGGAACTCGCAGTCATTTCCTAATGTATGAACTAATCAAGGCTTCCAGTCTCTCAACTGTTGACAGGGAAACCTCATACACAGCAAGCAGCCACAACAACCTTGGAAGAAGACAAAACTGAAAGCACCAGAATTTAAACTTGCTTGGTAGTGCGCTACTGATGATCCTAATCAGCTCTTGCACCGCCTGCTGTTTCACCTCTCCCACTCGGACTGTTCTTCAAATCCCCATCCTACCACCTCCCAAGACTCATTACATGCTTTTCTGACACTGTTGGAATGGCCTTGCCATCAATATAGAACACCTTATCCTTTGTCTTTAATGATGGAGATGCTCCTCGACTTGGACTACATGCATGCTCATCTAATTTTATCTGCTGGTTTGCCACATCAAACCCACGCTACCTTCATCAACCTCCACAAGATTCTGTGAACCCCAGGTGCACTCTTATAAACTCGTTATGGTACACCTCCTTACACTTATGGTGTACCTCACTTAGGAGCAGTCCTCCATTTGTTATTTTGATGGATTAATAGGTGGAATATAAGAAGGAATTGACATAGGCTCCCCTTGTCTTGGATCAGTGTGTTTCTTTTCAAGATATCTGGTGAATACGTTCATTGCAAACATGAACAAATCTTTACAGCACTTTCTCCTTGCACAACTTCGCAAGCTTATGTTTTAGATAATTTTGTAGAAGATAGAGGGCCTCCTTCTGACTCTCTTCAGCCCTCCTAAGTTGCCTGCTTTCTCTAACCAGGCTTTCAATCTGCAGCTGTCCAAACTTATCCATCTTTCTTTCTACTGGCCCACTTCACTTCTCCAACAACACGTAGAGATCCATTTAACCCTTAAGTTTGCGTCCATTAAGGTTCCTTTCTCTCCTAGGCTGGTTCATCTGACTAGGCTCACCATGAGTATTGGTTTCAGCACTAGCTGTACTGGAACTACTCTTGTCTATAATAGGGGTGCTGCGAACTGTGGTGTGCACCCTGTCGCTGTATTTCACTCGTCTGACTTGACCAGCTTCGTAAGTAATACTGATCAATGAGAAGCCCCTGTCCTTTCTTCCTCAAGCATCTCTCTCCCTTGATGACTCTTCAGACACCTGACCGCTGTTACCTTTGTCCAGCCACAGGTACAAACCTGGAGTGCCACATCGTGTTCCAGAACTCTCACTGCAAATCATGAGCTACACAATTGGGTGTCCATTGTAAAGTAGCATCTTGCTAAATCTGAACCCGGAGAGCTGGTTACTGCTAGCTCAGATGACTAATCCTAACCAGCCACAGTGGGCTTTAAAATGGTGCAGCAGGAAAAATAATTGTGGTATGATAAGAGGGACAAGACAGGAATGTGATTAATGTGCGTTAAAAAAATTAATCTCCCAAAATATTAACATGTTAATCGCAGATGTTAACTGCGATTAATTGACAGCCCTAATATAAGAAATATTCCACACAGAATATACGGTTCAAAACAGGGCGATACCTGTATGTTTATATTCCTTACCAGCGTCCTTACGCAGAAGGCACTGGTTGTAACACAAACCTAGCTTTGTCAAAACAGCACTAGACGGCTTAGCCGTTTACCGATTTTAATAATAACAGTAATCATTCTTTTGTTTCATTACCTCTTTAAAATAGTCAAATGCATGTTTATCTCCTGCATTAATTTAATCGATTGTTAACGAATACAAAAATGAAAGTTAATTTTAATAAATGCTTTCATAGTACCATCCACAAAACTCATTACAAAATAAATATAGTTTAGAGAAAGCTCCTCAGGGTGGTAGGATGAAACAATAATACTATCAAGACATACAGCAAAACATTCTTGTAGAACATTTTAGGAAAAGACCAGCCTTCCCTGATAGTCCAAATTTTTCACTAGAAGAAATGTATATAACATTCTTTAAAGACTTAAATATGCATATGGAAAACCTTGCTAATGCAATGTCCACTTTTAACGTTGCCATTTTCTTAGGTTGAAGTTAAGCCCTTTTAAAACCCTTTTGAAAGGGGTTGGAGCCAGCACTGCTATTTGCAGTTTTCTGTGTTTTACAATCTCATTAAAGTGATCCTTTGTTTTGCCACTTTACAAGTTGTGATCTCTGGCTCCAGGCAAGTCAAGAGGCCATGATCATTTGAAAAAGCTCTCCGGGCACAAAGAGCCTGTTTGTACTCTATTGAAATAGGCCTCCCTTTTTTAGCTCTTGGAAAAAAAGAGGAAAGGTCAGCGACTGGCATGATATCGTGAGAACTTAATGAAAGTTTTATAACTCTTGAAATGTTTATGACCCCCTGTGCTCACCAGCTTGTCTCTCCAATTAATAACATTATAGAGTGGCTTATGAGACATCATTTCAAGCTGGACCGTGGCCAGTTAGCCAGACTCCTGTCAGCATCAGGCTATGCCATGCTACTTCTTCTTGCTGTGTTAATAATAATAATAATAATAATAATAATAATAATAATAATAATAATAATAATATAATTGGGTTATATTTGTAAAGCATTAACATGGCAATTCACTAATGCTAATACAGAGAGTTGACTTCCCTGCCAATTTAATCTGCTGATATTTTGGCCCATGTGTTGAAATCAGATTATATGGTGTTGAATTCTTTTTGAGTAACATCATTTTGTAATAATGACGTATCCCTTCATGTGACTGGATAGAAAGCAAGCAAAATGATCAGTGGCATGCAATGTTAATTACTGTTTGTACTTGTACTATATGAGGAAATGTACAAAAAGAGTATTTTGATACTTGAGTTAAACACAATAGTGTTGCCCGTTTATAAAAGGCAACATGTGTAAAACATTTTTTTTTTTAATATTGGCACTAAAATGGGATTTAAAACAAACAAACAAAAAAATGTTTATTGAAATATTTTAACATACCCCGCATGGGAAATGCACAAGGAAGCCTAATAAAATGTTTAGTAAATTGTGCATGATAAAGCAGAAGACAAAATCACCATAATAAACTTTTTTAAGGCATGGTTGTAAAATCCAAATCTTTTTCCGAGTTAAATAACACAATTATTGTTGATGATATCATGTACAATACCTTAAATATGGTTTAGATAATATTGCTTATTCATAGACTGAGGCAGCACTGATGGGTGAGTGGATTTACAGTTCAGCCCAGAATCTTGCCATGTGGATTATTTTATATGTGACCTCAACATCTGCCAGAAGGCAACCAAGGCCAGGCGATGGAACACAAAAGTGAGGCTTTGCCAAAGAGGGTTAGAGGGATAAGGGTCTGAAAAATATTAAGAAGATTTGTGGAATGGAGGGTTCTACATTCAAGAAGTAGGTTAACAGATTAAATTAGTGAAGAAAGATCTTTTGGCAAGTCTCTAAATGTTTAAATGCTGCTGTTGTAATTGAAAGCACATGCGTTTGAAATCGAAGTAGCCCTACTTGGAGCGGAAAGGGAAATTCAATTTAAAAAATACTGTAAAACGGAAAAAAACAAACTATTGTTTATTTGAAAATTAACCTATATATATATATATATATATATATATATATATATATATATATATATATATATATATATATATATATACATATATATATGTGTGTGTGTGTCTGTGTGTGTGTAATTAAACTTATGGTTGAATTGTATATGGTAGTTATAAATATAATACATTTAATTGTGAAGCTAAAGTACCAAAACTACATCATTTATTTATTTATTATGTCTTTAACTGTTTTTAGTGATGGATGCTTCAATTCTGCTTTCACAATTGCTTTCGGTGATATTTAACATGACACAAGCACAACCATTCTGCTGGTTAGACACAATTTTAACATCAGTTTTACTGAAAAAAAAACAGCCTTAAACATAGGATTTGATTAACTTGCAGTTCCCTTTCAATTCGAAGATGACCACCAACAACATTACATATGGGATATGCCTGCCTCTTGGTAGATACTTTCTCTATACCAGAACTGCCAATAGGCCCCTTCCTGGGATGACGCCCTCATACTGAGGAAGCCATTTCTCTTTTTGCCTTTCAAGACGGTAAGGTAATACGCTCTGTGTTGGTATCTGAGCGTATTGAGAAAACAGCTTTGAGTCCACTGCAGTTGCTTGCCTTTCAGGCTGAAAGCTGGCTTGCCACTTTCACGGAATCAGTGACTCCTGATTTAGCCTTTTTTCTTTCTTTCTTCCTCAGCAACCTGCACGCGCTCACTTTGCAGACTGCTGCTTTCCTATCTGTGGTACATGAGTCGACTGTCTGCGCAGTATTGATTTAAAGGAGTGAGTGTTGTCGTCTTTTACAGCCTTTCACTGGTGTGGGAGCACGTCCTCCACCGGGGCTAGGCTCGGCTTTACCCCCGCTGTCGAGCGACTCAGCTGGCTGCCAAGTGGTAGTTTTAATATATATACAGTACCAGTCAAATGTTTGAGTACACGTGCTGGAAACTAGGTTTTTTTCATAATTGACAATGTTTTACGTCGTATACGTTTCTGTAAATACTTGTAAATGAAAACACATTACAATATACAAAACAAAACAGGAGTATCAAAGCAATGTTCAAGAAAATTGAAAATTGTCTCTAAATCTTGGATTCCTCAAAATAGCCACCCTTTGCCTTAATAACAGCCTCACAAACACGAAGCATTCGGTTAACAAGTTTCAGCAGGAAATCACCCGACATGTCTTCCCAGCTCTTCTGCAGCAATTCCCAGAGATGTAGGGCACTTGTGGGTAGCTTTGCTTTGACTCTTCTGTCCAGTTCGTCCCATAAAAGTTCTATGGGATCGAGGTCTGGAGACTGGGCAGGCCAGGTCATTAGATTGAGTTGTCCTTCACTTTCCTTCTTTGCCAGATAGTTCTTGCACAACTTTGAGGTGTGTTTCGTGTCATTATCTTGCTGAAGAATGAAGGACTGCCCAACTAGCCGTAATCCTGATGGAATGGCATGCCTCTGAAGTATGCTATGATAGCCATGCTGGTTAAGCTTGCCATGGACTTGGTAAAGATCACCAACTCTGTCACCAGCAAAGCAACCCCAGACCACGACACTGCCTCCTCCATGCTTGACAGTGGGAACCACACATGCAGAACTCATGCGCTCACCGTCTCTGCGTCTTACAAATACTCGGCGGTTGGACCCAAATATTTCAAATTTTGACTCATCGGTCCATAAGACCGACTTCCACTCCTCAAACGTCCAGTTTCTGTGTTTTTTGGCCCAGGCGAGTCTCTTCCTCTTATTCTGCACGCTTAACAATGGTTTCTTTGCAGCAATTCTTCCAGTTAGGCCAGCTTCACACAATCTCCTCTGAACAGTTGATGTTGAAACATCTGTACTTCTAATAGCATTTAGCTGAGCTTGTATTTCAGGGGCAGTTAATCGCCGGTTTCACAGACTTGCGACTCGAATGAACTTATTCTCTGATTCTGAGGTCACCCTTGGCCTGCCTGACCTTGTTCGGTCCTCATGAGTGCCAGTTTCTTCAAATCGTTTGATGGTCTTGGCCACAGCAGTTACAGACATTTGCAAAGTTCTTGTGATTTGTCTTAAAGATTGACCTTCATTTCTTAAAGTAATTACAGACTGTCTTTTTTCTTTGCTTAACTGAGCGTATTATGCCATTTTCTGCTCCCTTACATTTAGGAATGACAAACTTGTGCCTATGCTACCTATATTTATAGTAATCATGGACCCTCACCTGTTAACAATAATTGGTGACAAAAGGTTAATTAGGTAACATGCTAGTTAACTCGGAGAACATCTAACAAAGGCACTTTTATACTTAGTCCAGTGTTCTAACACAGCACAGCCCTTCCCACCGTTCCCTGATTTTATGGAGGAGGTACGCTCCTCTTGGGATCGACCTGCATCAGTGCCGAGTGTGTTGAAGCAAGCCGCTCGGCTAACATGGCGGGTATTCTAACTGCGTATTTGGATGGCGTGCTCACAGAGACCCCGCTCTCAGAGCCGGTGGCCACTGAGCTTCGCCTTCTTTCAAGCATGCTGCTCCAGATCTCCAGTCTTCAAGGGCAAGCCCTAGGCCAGAGCCTGGCAAGCCGTTGCTGGACGCGCTGATATCCCCGGGACATACATTCGGGCTGGCTGTGGAGGAGATATTACAGCGCTCCCTTCAGCAGCGTGAAGCATCTTGGCATGTGGCTGCGCTGCTCCCTCCCCGTGCTCCGGTGCAGGGTAGGTCGAGCCATTGGCAGGCCCCCCAGGCGCGTACCATCACAAGGACGGTTCCAGTACCCACGGCCCCGCTGGGTGACCTGAGGCATCGCCTGCAGGCCACAGCGGCGATGGGAAACCAAGCTCCTCCACAGAGCACAAGGAAAGCAGGGCGTGGTGCGTCTATGCAACAGCGTTCCAGGAGGCAATTCCAGGGCTGTTGCCCTAGGCAGCTGCCTCGGAGTGCTCCACCCCAACCTCAGCAGCCCCAGCAGGGGCCCTGAAGGTTTGCGGCCTCAGGCCCATCCTTTCACTGCACAACAACTGCAATACTGGCGCGCTTGTACCTCGGACACCTGGGTGCTCGCTACCGTGCACAATGGTTACGCGCTGCAGTTCCATTTGGGACCTCCCCCAGGTCATGCACACAACCATGTCAGACCTTCTTCAGGTCTCAGTACTCAAAAAGGAAGTAGCCGCCTTGCTGTGCAAGTGAGCCATTCGTCTCCTGCGGAGAGAGGCTCTACTCAAGATATTTTCTAGTACCCAAGATGGACGGCGACTTTCGCCCCATTCAAGACCCGAGATTCCTCAACAAGCTGAAGGACAGGATGTTTGAAATGTTGACTCACCATCACATTCTCCAGACTGTCCGGCCGGGCAACTGGTTCACCACCATGGACTTACAAGACGCGTATTTTCATGTTCCCATTCATCCAGAGCACAGGAAGTACTTCTGCTTCGCCTTTCAGGGAAGCATTTACGAGTTCTCCATGCTGCCATTCGGCCTCTCCCTAGCTCCTCGTACATTTCAAAGTGATTTGCGCTCAGTCGCGAGAGGAAGCAGTGGCCCACACAGCGATTGTTTGCTTCGGGGAGGATAGGAGATTGAATTTCCTCTGCCTGGTGCGGTCATTGAGGTCTTACATTGATAGGACAAGAGCTCTGTGTCATTCTGACCAGCTCTTTGTCTGTCACGGTTTACAGACCCTAGTGATGGCTTACCCCCACCTGGGAGAGTAGCTGCACACTCTACTAGAGGGCTGGCTACATCTTGGGCCCTCTTCAAAGGGGCCTCACTGTTCGATATACAGTATGTACGCCGGCTAGCTGGGCTACGCCGCATACATTCTCCAGGTTCTACCGCTTGAATGTGGTAGATCCTTCCTTGCCTTCTATAGGCATGAGAGTCCTTGATGTTACACGCTCGCACCGCTAACCTTGGATTATACGGTTCTGATGCGTCCCTCGTATGCTGCCGTTCCTTCTCCCTCGTGACGGCTCATATGTAATGTTGTTGGTGGTCGTCTTCGAATTGAAAGGGAACGTAAGGTTTCTAACGTAACCCCGGTTCCCTGAAAGAGAAGACGACCACCAACCTCGAGATCGCATCGGTCGCCCTCACGGGTTCGATGCAAAAAGAGAAATGGTTTCCTCAGTATGACGGTTTTAATACCTCGGTAGGTGGGACCGAAGGCGTCATCCCAGGAAGGGGCCTATCGGCAGCTCTGGTATAAAGAGCTCAGAAAATACCTACCAATAAGCAAGCATATCCCATACGTAATGTTGTTGGTGGTCGTCTTCTCTTTCAGGGAACCAGGGTTACGGTAAGTAACCTAGCGTTATAATGCTGAATAAGATAATGCTATTAAAATTACAGATCTGCACAGTGGTTAGTATGATATGTCTGCCTTCCTTAGACCTATGCTGTAAGGGAATAAGAACACATCTGAAACAAATGACAGAAAATATTGCCGTAGGCCTTTTCTTTTAATGGTTATGATGGGAAACTGTGCCTGTCCACAAAAAATATGATAAAGTCCTCACCATAATAGGATTCATAAACATGACTAAATACAATTTGTTGAAATGTGTTTCAGGAAAAGACAATCATTTACAACTTGTGAAGGGGATTTAGGATAAATATGTTTGTATGCAAATCCACAAGACGTTTTATGTACTGTGTCCCTGCAGTTCATGAAAGCACATTAGAATTATGGCATTGCATGTGGGTAATTGTAAAGTGAAAATATTTGGAATTTATAGAAAGATCACTTAGGAGCTTTGATTACAGTAAAATGAGTTATGCTTTCTTAGGCATGTCATGAAAACAATCCCATCAAATGTACTATCATTATTCAGTGATTCTGGTCTGTTGCTTTTTCATGGCAGGCAACTGCAATAGCTCCTATGGATTACCATATTGTACAAGGCTCTAGGTTGCTTTTATTGTTTATAAATACTTTGTGATAACTCAGGTAATACTCTAAACCACATCATTACATAACTAATGGAAATTGTGCATGTTCTTCAGTGGGCTGTTAGCTTTGATAACTGAACTTTCTTGCCCAGTTAGCTTCCAAAGATAATAGGCCCGATTTTGGAAAGGGTTTCATTTTCGGTGGAAATGGCAAAATCCACTGAATCTTTCCACCTGGTAATCCATAAAAAATATCCTCCTGTTTTCTAAAGTGTTCCTGTTTTACCCGCTGGCGGATCACATTTCATGCATCATTTTCTGTGGTTCTTAGGAGCTTTAAATTAATAAATAATGAGCATTTAAGCGGTGCAATATGCCAAAACAATGTTTTCTGGTTCAAATGTGTTAGCAATGCTATATAAGCAGCACAATCGAAACCTGTCCCAAAACAGCGCGGAACAAATGAGTCAAAATGCAAACATATATGTTTTATATTTGTATTTTTGTATTATTCTTTTTCTTATTATTTTTGTATGTACACTGTTAAGAAAATATGTAAAATTGCAGGACAATGCAACAGTGTAATCTTAACAGATTGTTTGTAGTAAATGTAAATTGTCATTGAACATATATAATATACTGGCAAATGTACTGACATTTACCAATAAAAATGTGTTTGTGTGCATATACAAATGATCATTGCCATTCATTACCCTAGAAGCCAGAAGCAATATCGCGATCCACATTAACAAATACAATAAAGTGACTGTATTTTGATCAAATTAAAGGATACAAATACATCAGTAAGCAATATTTGTCTACATATAAAAGATTTAGATCATTAACTGCGCAATATTTTAAATTAAAAGTGTGATCGTAAAGCATCTGCTTTCATTCATTTCTATCAAAATTGCACCTTGTTCAAGTAATGGTAATTTATTTAGATGCACCAAGAACCAAAAAACGTTTTACCTTATCCACTAAATAAAAAAATAAAAATATATGTAGGGAGACTGTATACAATATATACATTTCACATAGGCTCCGACCATCCCAAGCATTTATGTATATATAGGTGCTATGCTCTGTTCCGTAAATGTATAGGCTAAAAACATTCATCTTAAAATAATTCTCTCTCTCTCTGTCTTGACAGACTTTTGTCTGAAACGCTCACTGATTTTAAGTGATAGTGTTTTTCTATACCTTGTATGGGCTACATAGTTTAGAGATACATGATTACAGTTTATTAGAAAGTCAACATTGTCCCAGGTTTGTACATTCACTGAAGGTTGAGCTGCATGTTTAAAATCATATGATACACTGGGATATATTTACTTTTGTTAATAGTTACTGATTCATTTAACCAGAAGTCAACAAAACATTTGTCAGCTCTTAATTTAATATTCTTGGTTTGTAAAAATAATTTCAATACTATCATGTAGGCTACTTACATTTTACATATACATTTCATCAGTATATAAAACAAGAAGCATATGGAAAAAAATGTTTTGCTCCACAATGAACTTTACAACAAAGTCTACAGATGACATTCATAAGCACCTGTTTAGTTGGAATGACTAATAATAATTGTTTTTCTATATCTGCAGCTTTCTCCCAATTTAGAATGGCCAATTATTTTTTAAGCTCAGCTCACCGCTACCTGCGCTGACTCGGGAGGGCGAAGACGAACACACACTGTCCTCCGAAGTGTGTGCCGTCAGGCTACCGCTTTTTTTCACACTGCGGACTCACCATGCAGCCACCCAAGAGCTATAGCGTCAGAGGACAACGCAGCTCTCGGGCAGCTTACAGGCAAGCCCGCAGGTGCCCGGCCAGACTACAGGGGTCGCTGGTGCGCGGTGAGCCGAGGACACCCTGGCCGACCTAACCCTACCTCCCCCCGGACGACGCTTGGCCAATTGTACGCCACCCCCTGGGGGCTCCCATCTTCGGTCGGCTGTGGAATAGCCTGGACTGGAACTCGCGATGTCCAGATTATAGAGCACATCCTGCACTCCATGTGGAGCGCCTTTACTGGATGAGCCACTCGGGAACCCCATAAGTACTGTAACTCTTAATACATATTGACCATTCTGAATCAGGCAGAAAGCAAAATGCTGGAAGTTTAAAGTATCCACCACTTTGACACGGATATCCACAGATTCATAGATCATTATATATTCTGCCAAAAAGAAAACGTGTGCACTAATAAACCAAACTAGTCGATAGATTCCTCCCGTGTTTTCTGCAGCTTTAGAAAACACTCAATCGGTGGGAAAAACAGAGGTGCAGAAAAACCAGTTGAAATAATGGTGTATAGTGCTATCCTCCAGCGGATCTCCTTTGAAAATAACCCCCAGTGTCTTGTTCTATCCGTCACAACATTAGTACCCACAAGTCCATTTAATAGTGTAAGCATTTCAGTATTCTGTATTTCAGCTTGATATGGCTATGTTCTTGGAACATATTCTAATAGTCTACTAGTACAGAGGAGGCCAAACCACGGCTCCCGGGCAGTTCAAGTGCGGCTCCCGGTGAAATGCTGGGTGACGACACTTTATGCTCGAATAAACTGATGAAAGAATAATAAACAAAAAACAAAAAGAAGAGAGAAAAAGTAAAAATAAACACAAGTTTTTTTTTATTATTATTGTATTCATTCATATTTATTATTCTTTCTTCTCTCCCCTTCTAGCTTCAGTTTCTTTGAGCCTGCATGTTCACTGCAAAGACATTTTGTCACAAGCTGACCTTCGACACGCATAGATTGATCACCTTGGGTGAAAGTCGGCTGTGCAGTTGAAAGCCAATTTCATAATTTTGAATTAAGCACCCGTTCGCATTGAGCAAACAATCCACGAGTAATAAATGAAAGTATGAGGCTTTAAGCCAGAATGGGAGGAAGAGTTTCCTTTCACTGAAAACAGTGGTAAACCTCTGTGTCTTATAATCCGTTGCATCTAAATATAGGTATGTTATGCATCATAAGCTCTTAATATTATAAAACTGTCCACAAACACAAAAAAAAAACAATTTCAAATCCTTTTGTTACTGGTTTTGTTAAAACTAACAACTGTATTTTCCATATTGCACTTTGGAATAAAGACATATAAATCTTCTTGTACACCTGGGGAAGCTGGTGGGGGGTTGCATGCTTTCTGGTCAAAGGGCCCAATATGCATACGTCCTACATTGGAACATCAATTAGTTCCATAACACCTGTCTTCAAAGCAAGGGTAGGGGGGAGGGGTTGGTACTTGTATACCCAATCCCCATGAACAACATTTAAAGTTAAATAACATTTAGTAGTCAAATTGTTAATCAACATATTAATTTAAAAATGCAGTGTGTTTGTTAATATAGAAATTACCTATAAGGCCTTACGTGGTCTTGGACCTTCTTAATTCATTTGAACTCTGTCAGGGCCGGGGCATTTAGTTATAATGCCTCTCATCTTTGAAACTGGCTCCTGATTCTTATCAGGAATGCTAGCACTATTTAATCTTTTAAATCCTGTTTGAAAATCATATTTGTTTGGGTCTGTTTATTTGTAGCTGGATTATATATTAGACACAGGCTTTTTTATATGTCTTTTGTAAAGCGCCCTGGAATGCTTGCATGAAGAGCACTAGATAAGTGAAATTTGTATTGTATTGTTGTTGTAATTATTATTATTATTATTATTATTATTATTATTATTATTATTATTATTATTAAGAAGAAGAAGAGGAAGGAGATCATCCAAAAAACAACCTAGCATAAAAAAACTGTTATCTATTTCTGGATTAATATTATTGCCCCTTTATAGTTTTATATTTATTTATACAGAAAAAACTCCAGCATTTGCTGTTAAATTGTTTGAACCAACTGCTTATTTATAATGGAGTCAGTTTATTACTCACCTTAATGCAGACTCTACCAGACTCTACTGCATATTGTCTTATCAGTTTCCTTTAAACAGGTATCCTTTACTGATGTTTTTCATTGCCGTTTAAAAAAATCTCTTTTATTAATAACTTAAAATTGTCTAAATAAAACAAAGCATTCGTTGAGTAGCAGTTATATTTTCTTTTTACTACCCGGGTTTCGATTTATTAATTTGAGAATTTAAAGAAAATGTAGCAAATATGACAATGCAGTTGTAAGCGCGGGTCTCTGTCCAGCGTAATAAAGACAACGTTAAAACAAGCTTTACATTAACAGCAAGTACACCTCAATAATAATAACTGCAGCGACTATTCTTCTCAGGAACTGCATCGTAAAGAAAACAGCATAACATTCTTTATGTCAAGGATAACTCTTAATATCCATTAATAATAATAAACGTATGGCTTCCAATACAGAATGCTTCAGTTCTATCTACAGTTATTGTGCAGATATAGTTTCTTACCAAGAAGATAAAATAAGTAGCCTTTATTTAAAGAAAAATAAAAAATAAATAATAATAATAATAATAATAATAATAATAATAATAATAATAATAATAATAATAACTAAAGTATTGTGAGCGGTGTACCCCAGAAAACACACTGAAAACCTTTAATGAAGTAGATTTACTAATAAAAAGCATACACACTCCAAAATGTGTATGGTGCAAAGTACAAAATTAAATCAGTATGATAAAAATGCTTCACAATGCTTGCTTGGATGCCATGTCAATGTAAAACCTAAATATTTACGTTTATTTATCAGTTCGGATTTGGAGGACTGCACCCTTAAGTCTCGTTTTGGACTATTGTGTTTGCTAAAGAGAGACCGGTGAACAATAAAGTTAGAAAAAATGGATGAGACAAAAAGGGATAAACAGGAAAGGCGAGAGAAAGAGCATATACCTTTGTTTTGTGTAAACTACACTGTTCTGATTGAGAAAATAAATAAAACCTTCATTATTGGAACCCTTGCATCGCCCTGAATCAATACAAGTGCAACATTACATTAACAACAACAGTGGAATATGGCCAATAGATGTTGCAAAGAATCTTGAGTATGAAGCCCATTTAACATAACTGTATTCAAACTGAGATGATGATAATTATTATTATTATTATTATTTTGATGTTTCCAGTGCTGGAAAATGTTACACAAGTCTATCTGAAGGGACTAAATGTATGTGTACTATATAGTATTTAAATATGTATCATGCACTTAAAACATTAATATATGTGCGTGTGTTGTTTTTTAATCATTACACAAAAAAGACCCAGGTATCTTGGTATTTTTCACGTCAGGTACCCGGTTCAAAATTTTCTATGCCGACCTGTAATATATGTAAGGTATAAACCACGACGGGCCATGCGGTTCCCATGATATATACCATGCCTGGGGTGGTGATAAGGCCCGAGGTGTAAACCAAGGGCCTTTAACCACCCCAGAAGTGGTATATATCATTGGAACTGCACGGCCCGAAGTGGTTTATACTGCCTATATATTTGGGGGATGAAAAATAATTAAAATAATGAAAAGACATTTTAAATTAAGACAGAACCAGAAACTTTTATTGTGTATACATCCGCAGTGTAATATAGTCCCACATTTTAAAAAGAAATTGCACATGTCTTTTTATTGCGAATTTCTGCATCGAAAGTGGCATCTCACTAGAAACTAGAGGACTGAGCAAACGCTGATGATGGGCAGAGTTTCAAGTGACACTGAGGAAGTAAGGGGAGCAGCTGACATGGATGGTGAAGCTGTATCTTCAGGTGAGTTTGTGTCCTTGTTATATGCGAGGCACACATGTTCAAGTCCGTCTTCATCCTTTCGGAGCTCAAAAGATATTTTTGTTAGTTGTCGGACACCCTTGTCCAAGTTGTGCCAGATTAAGTTGAAGATCAAACCAGATTTTACGCACCAATCTTTCCCGCAGATGCAGGCTGGGTGGTGTCTGGCCTTGTCGATACCTGCATGTATATGCTATATATACGCACGGTCATGTATATATATATATATATGTATATATTTGGTTAATTAGTAGTCGGTCCACTTTGCAACAGCATTGGTAATATTATCATGATTCATGGGCTTGCAGCGATCCTTGAATTTCTCAAAGTGTACTCTGTCGAAACTGACAGGCTTCATTTGTTGTTGTGTTGTTGGTAGAAAGTGTAGCACGCAGGTGATGCTTCAGATTAGATGTAGCCTACATTTGTGATACTGAAACTCAATTTGACATAGTTAGTTACATTTTTTTAAACAAACTTCCCATTCACAAGTCCTTCACTTTTAGTACTTTGCTCCCATAATGCAGTTATATGACTAACTTTCTATGCAAACGCAGACTGCACTCGTGTTGCATGCATGCGAGTATTTTATTAAAAAGGTGACGCAGGGAATGAATTACGGTATGCTAAGAGAGTCAAGATGGAGGAGTGTGATTAATGCATGTTAAAAAAATCTCCACAGAAATTAACAAGTTAATCACAGAAGTTAACTGCGATTAATTGACAGCTATCCAAATCATTATGTATACAGTGCCTTGCAAAAGTATTCAGACCCTCTCACAGTTTTGACATTTTGTTGCTTTAAAGCTTGCAGTCATGACACTTTGAAATAGGAATTAATATGTGCTATATATACAACCTACTCCACACATTTGAAACAAAAACAATAAGAAAGAAGTAAATTGATAATGAATATGAGATAAAAATGGAAAAGTCACGATTGCATTATTCAAACCCTTTGCTGTGGCAAACCTAAATTAATTCAGGTGCACAAAATGACCTTAACTAGCCACACAATTTGTTGAATGGCCTCTGTCTGTGTGCAATATTAGTGATTCTCATGATTTCAGAATAAAAACACCTGTCTCTGTCAGGTTCCTTGGTCAGGTAGTGAATTTCAAGCAAAGACTCAACCATGAAGACCAAGGAGCTTTCAAAGCAAGTCAGGGATAAAGTCATTGAAAAGCACAGATCAGGAGAAGGGTACAAAAAAATATCAAAGTCTCTGAATATCCCTGTGAGGACAGTCTACTCAATCATCAAGAAATGGAAGGTGCATTGTACCACCCAGACACTGTCTAGATCAGGCCGTCCCTCCAAACTGAGCAGCCGGGCAAGGAGGAAACGGGTAAGGGATGCCACTGAGGCCGACAACTTTGAAAGAGCTACAGAGTTCAATGGCTGAGATGGGAGAAAATGTGCATCAGTCAACAATATCCAGAACACTTCACAAAAGTAGACTGTATGGCAGGGTGGCAAGAAGGAAGCCATTACTAAACATAAGCCATCTCAAAGGCCATATGGAGTTTGCAACAAAGCACCTGAGTGATCCTGCAAAAATGTGGCAAAAGGTGTTGTGGTCAGATGAGACCAAATTGGAACTTTTTGGTCTAAATGCCAAGCGTTACGTTTGGTGCAGACCCAACACAGCACATCTCCCAGTCAACACCATCCCTACAGTCAAGCATGGTGGTGGCAGCATCATGCTATGGGGATGCTTCTCCTCAGCAGGGACTGGAAAGCTTGTTAGGATTGAAGGAAAAATGGATGGAGCAAAGTACAGGCAAATACAAGAGAAAAACCTGTTTCAGTCTGCTAAAGACTTAAAACTGGGGCGAAAATTCACCTTTCAGCAGGACAATGATCCAAAGCACAATGCCAAAGCAACACTGGACTGGCTTAAGAATAAGAAAGTGAATGTCCTTGAGTGGCCCAGTCAAAGTCCTGACTTGAATCATATTGAGAATCTGTGGAAAGACTTGAAAACTACTGTCCATAAGCAATCCCCAAGCAACTTGAGAGAGCTTGAGCAAATCTGCCAAGAAGAATGGGCAAAAATTGCACCAAGCCAGTGTGCAAAGTTGGTAGAGACTTACCCAAAAAGACTTGCGGCTGTAATTATTATTTGTTTATTTAGCAGACGCCTTTATCCAAGGCGACTTACAGAGACTAGGGTGTGTGAACTGTGCATCAGCTGCAAAGTCACTTACAATTACGTCTCACCCGAAAGACGGAGCACAAGGAGGTTAAGTGACTTGCTCAGGGTCACACAATGAGTCAGTGGCTGAGGTGGGATTTGAACCGGGGACCTCCTGGTTACAAGCCCCTTTCTTTAACCACTGGACCACACAGCCTCCTATACTATAATTGCTGCCAAAGGTGCTTCCACCAAATATTGAGTTGACGGGTCTGAATACTTATGCAATCAACATATTTCTGTTTTTTCTCTTTAGTTTTTTCTGACATTTACTGTAACTTATCTTACCCTTAGAAGTCTTCAGTTTGAGCATTCAAATTTTGAATGAAATATTAAGTTTAAAAAAATGTGTATGCATAATTTTGTAATTTCACAAAGGGGGACACCATAGGAAGGGTCTGAATACTTTTGCAAGGCAGTGTGTGTGTGTATATATATATATATATATATATATATATATATATATATATATATATATATATAATTGTCATATTACACTAATCCTTCCGGAAGACCTATTGTCGCAGGTATAGGTTCAGTTATTGAACCACTATGTCAATATACAGACTTTTATTTACAACCCTTTGTCCTTAAACTCCCTTTCATTTGTTTTTTGATGCATGTGATGTTCTTAACTGTATTAATGAAATCATGGTGATCCCCGATAATATTCTTGTGTCACTTGATGTCACAAGTTTGTACACCAACATCCCACATACAGGGGCCTTGATGCTGTCACTTTCTATTTAAATTCCAGGCCCACTAAGGTTATTCCACCTTCTCAATTAATTGTAGATGTACTTGATTTGTGCCTAAATTCAAATTATTTTGTGTTTGAAGGTCAATATTTTTTCCTAGATAAAGGGTACAGCAATGGGTGCAGCATTTGCTCCTAATTATGCAAATTTGTATATGGGATTTTGGGTGGAGAAATTCATCTACAATAATGATAACATGTTTTTACCATTGATCTCTCTATGGCTTAGGTACATCGATGTCTTTTTAATATTGTCAGGGTCAAAGAGTCATCTTGATCATTTTGTGGATTATATTAGTTCCATAAATAGTCATTTAAAATGTAAATATGAATCTGATCTAGATAGAATACATTTAGACTTTTAAATATCTAAAGGTAAGAACAGCACCTTGCAAATTACTGTATTCAATAAACCAACGGATCGAAATTTGTTACAGGCAAAAAGTCAACATCCTCGCTCACTCATTAGAAATATACCGAAAGGTCAATTCTTACGGGTAAGAAGGAACTGTAGCAGAGAGTCACAATTTGAAATTAGATCTGAGAAAAACACTCCAAGTTTATTACCCGAGGCCATAATGACCGTATTCTTAAAGAAACAATGTACAAAGCTAAAGATTGTGATCGAGAGATACTTCTTATCTACCTGTGAATTTAATTATTTGTCTAACAATATCAAGGGAATTTTTTTTCAAAGAATGGCAGGTACTAAAAAGTGATCATTCCTTGAATTCGATAACGGATCAAGTGCCCCGTATTGCTTTTAAACATGCAAAAAACATTAAAGACAAATTGGTTCATTCATTTATTCCAAAAGTGGACAAAGTAATTACATGGTTACCTAATCCACCGGATGGTAATTTTAATGTGTCCACTGGTCAAATACTGTAAATACTAAAAGTATTAATCACCCACGATCGGGTAAAAAGTTAGAAATTCAAGGTTTCATTAACTGTAATACCACAGAAGTATTACAGTTTGAATAAAGTTTGGTAACATTTAGAGTTGCACCAATTGCTGACCCAGAAAAGATTTTGTTTTTCAGATTGATACCATAATTTATTTATTTTTTCCCCCCTTTTTAAATATGACATTTCACACCTTAAAAAAAAAAAATCCCATGAACAACATTTCAAGTTAAATAGCATTCAGTAGTTTAATTGTTAATCAACAAATTAATTTAAAAACATGCAGTGTGTTTGTTAATACAGTACTCGCACAATACCTCATACACAGAGAGAAACAAATCTAAAGCAGAAATCATCTTGTTAAGGAAAAATGGTATGCAGCCAATTGAATTCCTAAAAGCTGTCTGGCGCAGTCTTCTGGAAAAAGAAAGTATTGGGTTTACACTTCAAACTGCACTGCATGATAACCGCGGTATACTGTGACGTGCCTCGAGGTACTGGAAAACTACCGTGGTGCTGGGGACATTTTCTATCAAACCCACGGTATGTTTATTTAGAAATACAAAAAAAGTGAATTAAAACAATCATAAGTGTTTGTCATCAGATTTACAATGTTATTTTTGTATTCCTAAATGTATCACTATTGAGTGTTTTAAATTCATTTCTGGTTTTTTTTCTGTCAGCTATTCTCACAGGTGCAGCAGATTCTAAACAGCCACAGAACTGGTTTGTTTAAATCATATAACAGTATATGTACTAAACAGTTTATGACTAGGCAATATTCTTAAATCCTGTTATAAACAAAACCCTAAAATGTAAAAAAAAAACATAAAAAAAACACTAAAAACATGTTAGTGGTCACTTTGACTGGTAGCTGCTCAAATATATAGAGAGCTAACATAATTGACCAATTAAGGGTTTGTCAAATGCATACACTAAAATGATAAGAGTTTATTTATTTTTTACATTCACCCTGTGGAAGCAGTTCTACAGCTTTACCAGCAGATTTGAATAACAAATCATGAAGTCTGCAGCCGCGGACTGTGCATCTGCCCTCCTTCATCCCACACAAAAAGCAAAGACGGTGACCTTTGTCCATGCTCGCAAGCTTCAGTTCAAAGGCACCCCCCGCAGCTTGTACAAACCACACTCAGTGGGCACAAAAGGAAACTCAATTTGCAGGGAGTTGTGCAATATACTTTATGCTATAAACTTTACTCATTAGGACATGCACTCCATTTCACTCAAAGGCCACTGTGAAGCAACAGGAGATCAAGTGTTTCTCCAAGAAAATAGGAGAACCTAAACCTTCTAATGAGTCGGTGGTTCCTGTACTGTTGCTTTCAACTGCTGTGTTCTCAGAAAGAAAAGGATATTTCTTTAACCCTTTTCAGTCCAGATGAGCCAGTACAGTAGTCTCTGGCTAAGAGAACACCCCTTGGGAAGCAAGCGAAGTGTTCTCTTAGACAGAGTTGACCACCGGACACAACATGCCAAGGCTAATCACGATATGAATCAATAAATACAAATGTATTTATTACTTATGTTATGATGCACATGCATCAACATATGAGATTAACAGAATAAGTAAGAGAAAATCAATATGCAAACGTGTGTTAATAAACTATAATAATAAACTAACTGACAAACTAAATTAACAAAACATGTCTATATACGGTAGTAATGCAGCAGCGTTATGAATATGAGCATGAATTTTAACATAGCAGTTATTAACACAGCACCACCCTACACATTGCAGCAGCAGCTCTAGATTACTCTCGTTAAGAGTTTTGAAAAGATTGAATAAGCTATTTGAATTTGAGCTCAGGTTACCAAACAGTGCAATTTTGGTTAGAAAAGAATCGCTATCGGTGTCGAAAAGATGTTTTTTTAAGTGAAGTTCCTTTTCCTTTAGGGCAGTGTTAGCAACGTTTTAAATGCCGCCCCTTTTTAGCATACATTTTGTCACGCCCCGCCCCCCCCATATTAAAACGTTAGACCATAACTTTATATTGTAACAGTTTTTTTCTCTGATTTCGTGTAAATTGCGTATTTTTTCCTTAACCACAAAAAAGTCCAGATTTAGCTAAATACATACGCATATCACAAATTCACAAAATCAGTCTACGCTAAATAGCCTGGACGTTGCCGGTTCGAGTCCAGGCTATTCCACAGCCGACCGTGGATGGGAGCTCCCAGGGGCGGCTCAATTGGCCGAGCGTCGCCCGGGGGGAGGGAGGGTTAGGTCGGCCAGGGTGTCCTCGGCTCACCGCGCACCAGCGACCCCTGTAGTCTGGCCGGGCGTCTGCGGGCTTGCCTGTAAGCTGCCCAGAGCTGCGTTGTCCTCCGACGCTGTAGCTCTGAGGCGGCTGCATGGTGAGTCTGCAGAGTGTAAAGAAGCGGACGGCTGACGGCACACGCTTTGGAGGACAGCGTGTGTTCATCTTCGCCCCTCCCGAGTCAGCGCAGGGGTGGTAGCAGTGAGCTGAGCCTAAAAATAATTAGGCATTTCAAATTGGGGAGAAAATAATAAAAACTAATTGGCAACGACTAAATTAAAAAAAAATATATATATAAAAAAAAATCAGTCTAGAAATCTTTTTTTACACTTCGAGTGAACATTTTGATATGTAAACCTAGGTGAATTTAAATATTTTTTTTTACACTGCAAGTCAACATTTAACTAACATTTCTAACAAATAAATCCATGAAAAAATACATGTAACAACTCTTTTTTTGTTTGTTTAGTTTAAACTTGGCGATTCAACAGTTACCTGACAGATACATCTGAAAAACATTATCGCTCAGCAATTAAATCTTAGGTTTTCACAAAATAGCCTACAGTATGCACATCAGGAGTGAAGCGAACGGCACGAATACAGCATGAGTACAAAAAAATGTAGCTAGTCATGAAAAGAAAAGACGGTCTCCTTTTGCTCATTTTGTGGAGACGAAATAAAATAAATTAAACACAGAAGAACATTAGAACACCACACACTAAAAAAAGGAAACAGTTTAGGGAATACCATCGGCTTGTGAAAGAGCGAATGTGATTATTATTATTGCTCAACATTAGTAAAACAAAGAAGCATCATTTTACAGAAATACGAAACCAGTGGGTGGCGCTCCCCATCACTTTGACTAAAATTAAGGTGAAATAAAGAGAGCTAGACATACCATCAATTTCCAATTGTTCTGCTATTTCTTGACATGTGGCATCCCTTTTTTTATTGTCTTTAACCACGGACACTCGCATCATAAAGAACATTATATTTTTTGACTTTAATAATTAAATTCTCATTGACGTCAATTTTTTTTTATTTCTGTGGTAATGTCTGCGAGAGCAAGACACTGACAGTCTGACAGCCACTACCTTTGACCTTATTTCTGATTGGTCCATTGCGACATGAACAGCGTGCAGCAAAATACAAATAAAACAAATGTATTTCTATATTTGCTTGCTTCATTCATGCCGTTTGCTTCGCTTGTGTTGTGCATTACTCAATTTAAATTAATAGTTTTAATTATTTTTGCTTGCATCTGGTGTGCATAGCTCTTGCCCATTTTGCGCACCACTGCTTTAGGGGAAACATTTACAATGGGAACATTCTGTTTCACCACAAGATTGTTCCCGTAGCCGAAGTGTTCTCTTAGGAGGTGCTCCTGCACATGGAGACGACTATTCAGCATTTATTTTCTATAAAGCAAGCAAGTATATGGAATACATTCTGGTAATTTTTTTCTGAATTTGAAAAACACGGTGTCATACAAACGTTTACAATTTTATATTAAAATCTGATGATCAGGTGATTGTTTGCTGAATTACTCTATTTAACCCTTTCAGTTGTGGTGGAACCTCAAGGTCATGCATTATCTAGCATCATTTAGAGTTCTTAAAGTATTGACTGGACAGTAACCCTTTGCGGTCCATTTATTCAGCGTGTCTCAGGTGCGAGGTCCAATTTATTTTCGCGCACAGTTTATTTTAGACGCCCTGTTTAAAAGTATTTTCTTTTCACAGTAAAATTGTTTTAAAAGGCACTGCATATCAACAGGAGACTCAGTACTGCATCTCCAGCCCTGCCCTACCCCTTGTTCGCTGTATTTTTCACATATCTCTTCATAGTTGTGCATACTGATAAATCATCTCCTGATCACTCATTTTATCACCAAACTCCTCAATAATGCGATCCAAGTCATTATTTTATTGCTATAACATCTCAAAAAGCTCTGAAAATGTCTGTGAGATTCTTTGAACCCTGGATGCGGAAGCAGCTATCTTGTTTGTTTATGGCCGTGTTATCTCTGTGGTGCCGGGACTATGTGTATTGCTCAGATTTTTGGCTTTTCTCGGCTCATATCGGTCTCACTCGGCCATTGGATGGTTTTCTTGGCTTTTTCCAGAGAAAAAAACGACTAGACCTGTGCTTTACGTCTTTTTGATGATGTCGGACAGGGTCGGATCGGAAAGGGAAAATTGTAATGTCTGACCTGGTCGGACCGCAAAGGGTTACAGTCTCACTTAAAAAATGTGTGTACAAAAAATGTTTTTTTGTCCTGTTCTCATGTGTGCTCAATAACTTCATTTTGCATTCTTCAGCTCGACAAAAATAATTCCGGACTGAAAGGGTTCAATATAAAAATAAACGCATATTTTAGTATTTTTCAGTATTTAATAGTTATAGATAAATTATTCCATAGTTTAACTATATTACATTCTGTTTTTTTTAACATTACAAAACAGCAGTTTTATCTCCAGAGACACTTTTATTATTTTAAGATCCAAACAGTTATACTTCTGCAACAGATGTTTTTGAAAACACAACACAACTGCACACCTTTAATATTTGGGGAGTTTATACTGGCACATCGTGTTTCCCATTGCTGCTTGGGAAATAAATATATTAATCAGATTTATTGAAGAAATCTTCAATTGTATAATTGCAATCTAGAGAACAATTGTACCAGTATACCTGTACAAGATAGGCAAGATGGTTTCAGGAGGCATGCTATAGAGCCTGTTACTCATACTCATACTCTGATGATGTCATCTGAAGTGGGTGCGGCTAAAAATGCACCCATTAAAATGCATGTTTGACCCCTATTTATCCAGAAAGTGTCCAGACAGGGATCATATTTGTCATTTTAATTTATGTCATTATTTTGTATTATCAAATTATATAGGATGTTGGTGATGGTGTGGTGATTAATGTACACAGTTAAAATTAGACCACTTTGGACAGATTGTAGATCTTCAAGTTGTATTTATTTATTGTAATTTATTTATTAGTTTTTAGATAATTCTGATGAGAGGGGTGCTTGTGTACAATGTGATGAGATCAGCTAAGTAGGATGTGATCAATCAGAGAAACCAACACATCTACAAGACATACTGTTTATTATTTGAGTGTTATATCTCACCTTTGCTACAATAAAAAGCCCTGTACTTTTACAGTCCGATGTACTATTGCTTTCCTTTTCAACAGAATCTATAATGAAACAGTCGTTTCTTAGTGTGCAAATAATAGCAGGCTAAGGTGTTTATGAAAAGTACAGATATGGTCAAAATGTTGCATCACCCTATATTATTAACACATTTTGCTTCATAAAGTCGAATGAGTTTGAAATCTAACTTGAAATACTGTACTACTATCATGGCTTCTGTTAGACTTTTGCAGTATCATTTTGTAGTCTCTTTGATTACATGATGTTAAATAAAATATCTAAATTATGTTGATATAGTTTTTTTTTTCAATTATGTTTCAATGCTAAAATCCTAGGTGATGCAAAACTTTTGGCCATAGCTGTACAATGTACATTTGACACCACATCTCACACTATTGCTTTTATTTTCAACAAAATGCATTAAGCAAGGAGTCGCAATAAAATAGCATCTGTTTATTTTTTTACGCCTTGTTTGGTTAAAGTCAGAAAAAAATGAAAAATACAACCTAAATAAAATCCCCAAATAAACCTAATAATGAGCTAAATATGTTATTTTTAATAATGTATGTCTTTTGAAAGTATATCCTTAGGAAATCACATTTTCACAGTGAATCTATGTTGGAAATCGATGACATGCTGACAGCTACTCTCCTCGGAAACTCTAAGGGGTCATCCAAAATTATCATCAAATTTAGCAAACGTACACAGCGTCGTCTTTTTCTTTTGTCTGGTTTATTGTATCCAATAGTGTGCACAAACACACAGGCATTCAGGTAATCCTGAAGAGAAAAGCTGAAGCTGAAATGTATAGTGTAGTGAAGTGTGTTGACCTCATTTCAGGATGTGCTGTATTCACAGGTACAAATAAAACTAATGATGCAAAAGTATAGAAAGAAAATAAAACATTAGTTGAGGTCCCAAACAAAAGCGGACCTGGAATAAGCAATGTACTGGGTAAAGCTGCAGAACAAGTACAAGGGATGCAAGGGACACGGGCAACCTCATACAAAAACAACTTGACAGGAAAAGCAGTGCTAAAAAAAATTCTCCCCAAAATGCTTGTGCCCACAGGGCACAGTACAATTACAAGATTTTTACATGCCCAGCATAATACTGAATTTACACTACTTATCTGGACGTTTAGAGGTAATGTTGTATATACCAAACGCAGCATGAAATATATTAAGTATATTCGGCAAGTAACACTTGCTTTATACGACTAATGGCTTTATTACTTGTGTAACTTTGGTAACCCCTAGCAACCACGTAAACAATAAAACATGTAGTACAGCAACAGAAAAAAAAAAAAAGAATACAAAAAAAAGTACATTGAGCTTCTACTTGATTTCCGTTTTTGACAATGAATGTGAATATACACAGCATGTAATTTTTTTCTACGAATAACGAGTAATAGCAGAATTACTTCTTATATTCAGAACAAATGGCCATACTCGTTACGAATACTCATTTGTGCTTGTACTCAGGGTCATCCCTAGTCTATATATATATATATATATATATATATATATATATATATATATTGTAAGGCAGCAGGTTGTGTGAGACAGCAGGGAGGGGGTTAAAACCTCCCTGAAGAAAAAATGGCACCTTTGTTGTATTTAATTGTTTTGCTTTTTAGTTAAATTAGTTTTTGTTAATTGTTTTATTGTTTAATTTAATTGTTTTATTATTAATTATCCCCTGCACCTGGTAGCTATTGTTAAATTGGGACCAGGTGCAGGGTATTTAAGAGGAGCAGTCAGTCTGCTCAAGGCTGCTGAGTAGAAGGAGGCAGATGACGTGCTCTGTCTCCGAGCAGTCACACGAGTGTTTTGTTTTTATGACAGGTAAACGGCTTAGCCGTCCTGCGAGCTAGTCAGGGACCTGTATAAAATGTTTAGTTAGTGCTCAAAACGGAGCTAGGTGTTGTTTCGTTTTGTTTGTTTATTTTTGTTGATGTATTAAAAAATAGCGCAACCGCGCTTTAAACTCCATTTCTTGTGTCCTGGGTCCTGCTTAATAGGGCAAACGAATCGACCGTGGAGTGCCGGCCGGGTTACAATATATATAGGCTCCCTTGAGAAAGATATGTACAACATATCGAAACGTTGGGCAGCTGGCTTTGAGCTAATATATATATATATATATATATATATATATATATATATATATATAATATATTGTGGCACTATAATAATTAACCTAGGAGATTATGCTTTTTGGGGTTCAGCTGTACTTTAACAGTTTTAACTTCAGCTGTACTCGATTCTTAATTTCTAATATACGTTAAAAGTTCCTTATTCAGGTTGCCTTATGCGAGGAAAGTTTGGAAACCCCTGTGTGGCAGGGCACAATGTGTGGGAATGTAAGGTTAGCAGGAATGGGGTATTGTTTTGAAACTTTACAGTGAAGGCTAATGCCCAGCTTGTATTGTTTTGTTTGAATATTTGTTTTGGCCGTTGTGCCATGTTTATTTGTTTTTGTGTTTTTCTTTGTTTAATAAAGTGCACAGTAACAAATAAACATGGCACGAGGGCTAAAACAAACATTCAAACAAAACAAAACAATACAGGCTGATTAGCACCAATTACCTAACTGGGGTATGGTGTGATTGCTGGCAGAGACAGATTTAACCCCATCCCTGCCAACCTTACATTCCCAGACACACACTATTTACAACAGCAACGCTTCTGCCCTGTCACACCCTGATTTATACAAATATAAATAATTACTAAAAACATATTTCTGGCAAGACTTTTTTTTGCATGAAGAAAATGTGAAAAAAATATTGTATAATGAATATGGCATGTAATTAACTTTGTACAAAAGGAGCCTTGCTTCTGGGATAAAGCAAACATGGCTAAGAAAAATAAAGTGAACAAATACTGAAAATTCCCAATATTTTCACTTTTTAAAACTATGCATTTGACACAACCCATTTCTTATTTTTTGCATATATAACATTATTTAAAACTCCTTAATTATAGATATAATTGATTCTGCTCTAAATGTTTGATAAAACATTGATTTAGATGACATGCAATACAATCTTTCTGTTTTTGCTTCAGTTGCTTAACTTTAAATATAATTTCCTTTCTTAAAAACAACCACTAGAAACAAAAAAGGAACAATTTCTCAATTAACATTACATGAATTTAAAAGGAACTGTGAGCCCCAGTCGTAGCTGTTTCTACTTAGCCACTAAATACACAAATGTAGCCACTTCAGCCCCCCAGCATCATAAAATACACATTAGAAACATCCCTCTCATCTGTTATTTATTACATTGGATGTTCTCCAAAATATACCTCTGCTCTGCATAGAGTTATTTGCTATGTGCAAGACAGAGACAACATCTCGGCCCTACCTAATCAGCACCCACGGAAATGTATTGACAATAATGACAATACAATGGTTCATTACTAAGGGGAAGTGGTAACACAGGCGCATCTACTGTATAATGATATAACCTTATGGTTGAATGGTAACATGTAAATATGTTTCACATACCAATAGATACTGATAAATCACTGCAGTACCCATTAATAACAGAGTGATCCGACTCAGAGCAATATTTGTTCCAAATCCATTGTGTTGTATTTGCTTGTAAACAGTTTGGGATCTTCAGATTAATATACTAGTATGCTAGTGGTATTTCATTTTGAAATCTCTGTGGAAGAGGGTCATTGTTAGTTACATGGGCAGTTGTCAACAGGGTACCATGAAGATGGAAATTGGGTTACCCATCAACAGGGTTGATGGTAAAAGTATGCCTAGAAATAAGATATTTATTACACTACATCAACAGCACCAGAGACTTTCTAAAAGTTGGGGGGCCAAGGTCCGGGGGTGAGAGCGTAGACCAGGGATGTTGGAGTATGAGGGTGTAGCCGGAGGGGATGCAATGGTTTTCAGGAATAAATGATTAGAAAATATTATTTTGAGAATGCACTTTTATTTTGAACAAACATCGCACAAAGCAAAAGTATACGCAGAGTATAACCGTACAAGCGCCTGATTTCCACTGTACACAGCTCCAACCCAGGACTACAGCATACACACACACTACAACCTAGATGTCTTAAAACTTATATTCACCTCCCACTCAGGCAGCCAATAATCTATCAAGAAATCCTTTGTGCCAGAGGTCAACTAAGCACCCTATTGGTAGCCTAGTTGTGGCAGCAAGGCAGACTGGGTAAGGACACTGCTTTATTGACTGAGCAGCACACATGATAAGGAGCTGGTCTTTCCATTCGTTCTTGCTCAGTGTGGCACACATGCTACCCAAGCAATCTTGCTTTGAACATGGGAAGAACTCAGCTGACCCACATCTGGCTTCACCAATGACAACATTTTATTCATGCATATTTTCTTGTAATGCATCTGTGCTGCTAAGTTTAAAGACCAGCATCCTAGACTAAGTTGATAACACGTTTCACAACCTTTGCAGGGGTCTGTCTTGACTAATTCAGGGCAGCTGATAGTGAAGCCACATGGTTGGTTAAAGCTGGTTGACCTATGATCAGGTCAGCTTGCAGAGGTCTTGGATGTTAATTAGGGGTCATTTTGGTGGTCTTTAATAGAATGATATACATATTGTATATGCATACATAAACACCTCATCAATAACTTTCCTAGCTCAAGTGATGTGTACAGACAATATTAATACATTATTAGTACCCTACTATGATATTTTATGTTTTACAGGTAATAGAACAAGATTAACTTTAATGCATGATGAACATCAGTTTATCATCATTGGACCAATCCACAAAGCTTTTAGTCCTGAGTTATAACTGGATACAAATATAAATATATACTGTACATACAAGACTTGAGTTAAATCCTGGTGCAGCTGGTTTATTTATTTATTGTAAGAGAAAATGTCTAAAACTGGACTTCTTTTTTTTTTAGTTTTTTTTTTTTTTAAATGTAATTACTAAAATTAAAACCCAACTGAATTCTCTGCTGACTCCCTTTTTGTTAGCCCTGTTCACCTGTGACCTCAGGGGTCAGGCTGGTCATTGCCATCATTGTGTACTCTTTATTCTGGCTCCTGTGAAGCAAGCTGCTCACTGTGTGTTTCCCTGGCAGATTAATGACAGCTAATAATATCTGATATTTCTGGACATTGCCACATAATCAGCTACTGTCCCAGTGGGTCCAGAACATGTCACCACTAACAAATTCACTGGAGCTCTGCATAATTAGCATGATCATGTACTAAATCAGCAGGGAGGAAGATGGATTGTCTAAAAGCAGAGAAAAATACCCCTTTCCCCAGCACCCATAACAAAAAAAAAAATGCTTCCCGTTGTATTTTCTTGATAACAAACTATGGACAGGTTACCTTTATGGTAACATTATTCCTGAGAAGCTGATGGCAGAATTTCATTACAGCACTGCTAATGGTGAAATATTTTCTGTGAAATGTCAGCATATGTAAATGAGATTTGGGGCTTCATTCCTGCGTCAAGATTTCTTTAAAATTGTTGCAACAATTTTTTCCCCACTATGAGTGATTTAGGCTGCATAAACAAGCACAGACATTTTTTATTTTTTTGCTTTATTTTTTTATGCGTCTTAATTAAACAAACAACTTATAATCACATTTCATTATATCCTTAACTTTTCCAAATTTATATAGTTTTCAATACTATACTTTACAAAACTGTTAAAATGTGCACACACTGATGTAGGTTTTATAATTAATATGCTATACAGTATATCATATACGCAGTATATATATATATATATATATATATATATATATATATATATATATATATATATATATATATATATATATATATATACACATTCATACTATTTGTCATGTTGTTGATATTAGTTTGATAAGAAGTAATGTTAATTGGATCATTTTAGTTCTGCTGTTTAATCGTTTTAATTGTTTTTAACTACTCTCTATATAACCACCAAGATGAATTGTTGGATTGTTTTAACTATGCCACTACATGCACACTAACCAGGTAAAGGGAGGTTTATTTGGAATACAGGCGCTGTCGATCCCATTACAAAAAGGGAGTTACAAGTTGTGAAGGAGGGATGGAGCGAGTGAGAGAGAAAACAAACATTTTCCAAACTATTTTCTATGTTTCTTATATTAAAAAATAAACAGTAAATACTATAGCTGTCCAAACTGTGACGTGGAGCATGTTTTCATAGCTTTAGGGATGCTCTGAAAAATATAGATTTATATGGAAAAAAATCAAATATATGAGGGGTGTCCTGGAAAAAAAAAACTGCATCCATCACATGTTTTTTTGTAATTTTTCAAAATACAAAATACATTGACGGAAATATTAGGCAAAATTACTTTAAGCTGAAATTGAGGGATATCATGTTTTTCCAGGACACCCCTCATATATCATGTGTCATCATAATTACTGGAAGTAGTTTATTCCAAAGAGTTTGGCATTTCAATATGCACATCATCATTAGCTGTGTGGTCTTCCAGAATTTACTTAGGTTTCAAACTCCACATAAGAAAGTACCCGCTAAAAAAATACATTATCTGGAATACATTATTTCACATGGGTATGAAGTGTGGGCTTTATATTATTTAAGCAATGTTAACCATTTTTATTTGTCAGAATTTTTCAGAGCAGCATATATGAATCCGGTAGGACAACTCTGCATGTACAGTATCACTTTGGGGACACCATAGAAGCTGCAAATCCTTTCAAATGATGTACTGAGTTTGTATTGGGTTAATAAATAACTGAATTTATACTGATGTAAGCAGTACACAAATGTATTTATTGCACCCCCTGATGTGTCATACAGACGGCATTGTATGCAGATGGCAGATGGGGGACCCTAGTTAGATGTTACTGGTGTTTTGCAAAAACTATCATATACAAAAAATATCCACAAATATCAACTATTGTATTGTACTACGGCTTCTGATTTTCGGTTTTAACCGAGTCAAAAAAAAAAAAAGAAATCGGTGTATAGACAATAAAAACTGGAAAAACATCAGAAAAAACTGTGGAAATGGTTACTCAATTCAAGTTGACTTCACCCCTTTCCCATTAAAAGAAACAAAAAAAAACTACTACGACTACAAAAAAAAATCTTTCCCAGTGCAATTGGGCAATGTCCTTCCTGACTTATCTATCATTGATTTTGTTCTGAATACTTTAAGCTCACCCCAACTACTGAGTGGCAGCAAATTCCTAAATTTCTATTGGAAACTATTAAAACGAGACTACAATTAGAAGGCTTGTTAGCGGGATTTAAAGCTATATTACAGTTAGACCGAATAAAACAGAATTGCAAATTGTGGCGTGTGACAAAGTGCTGTATGTTTTCATATGTATGTTTTCATTTGTTGTTGTTATTGTTATTATTGTTCGAAAATATACTGTGTTTGTTTGTGTTTGTTTTACTTTGGCCAGAGTGCCCTTTGCTTTGTTTTGTGTGTTCTTTTTGTTTAAACTGTTTATTTTGTTTAATTATTAAATACGAGCGCAGCAGTGCCGTTTTACCGCACAAAACATGTTATTGTTTCATTTCCTGGTCCGTGGCGTCGCCACACCTGCGCACTGCAACCACTCTGCCACATATTGTGTCCTGGTGGGATAAACGCCTCCAGGAGCCGGACCAAGGAGGAGTGAAGTGCGATTTTTTTAAAATTATTTTTTAAAAGTGATTTAAAAAAAAAAAAAAAATGGAAGGCTGGAGCTGGAGTGATGGATATGGGGAACTGGAGGACCTTCTCGGTGGTCTGGAGGACCAAGGCTGGTGCCTTGCTTGCAGGGTATATGGGCACACGTTTGTTGTCTGCCCCTTCCGAGAAGAGGAGTAGGAACCAGCCCAAGAGAGGAAGACGGGGAGAAGGAGCAGGAAGAGAAGGGGGAGAGGAAAGCTGCAGCAGCCACATCAGCAACCACAGCAACAGCAGGAGGAGGCCGGGGATGACTGCTGGGAGGCCTTTTTAAAGAACCTTGCGACAGAGTTGTGCCCTGGCTGTGGGGCATATGGGCACACTTTGGCCATATGCTCCACGCAATACGAAGAGGGGGAACTAATGCCCAAGTGGGGGAAGCCTGTGCATACAGCGCCCAGAAGGGGGGAGCCTGTGCATCCAGCGCCCAGAAGGGGGGAGCCAGTGCGGCCACAGCCCAGGAAGGGGAGGCCCACAGGTCCAGAACCCAGGTCTCCAGCAGCGGAGGAAGGGTGCCTGCTGTTCCCTCCTCAGCCAGCAGAGGGGAGAATGCCTGCTGGTTCAGGCCATGTGTGCTGCACACAAGGGGGGGCATGTGTGGCAAAGTGCCAACCTATTGCGTATTTATTTATGTATGTTTTCATTTGTTGTTGTTATTTTTATTATTATTGTATTGTATTTTTATGCAGGCGGACAAAGCCATCTTATTATTTACTGTTAAAACCCCTTCCCTAGAACCCCTTCCCTTAAAACCCCTTCCCTTCCCTTGTGGGAATGTGGCTGGAGCCTTAAAGTAATTATTGTATTAAATTAGGTAATTAAGGCTCCAGCCACAGAATATAAAACGACGCACTCCAGGTTTATTGAGAGGAGAGTGCCAGAGGCGAGACGTGAGTCTAAATGAATAGAGAAACAATTGCTAAATTATTATTATTATTATTATTTGTTTATTTAGTAGATGCCTTTATCCAAGGCGACTTACAGAGACTAGGGTGTGTGAACTATGCATCAGCTGCAGAGTCACTTACAACTACAGTACTGTGCAAAAGTTTTAGGCAGGTGTGAAAAAATGCTGTAAAGTAAGAATGCTTTCAAAAATAGACATGTTAATAGTTTATATTTATCAATTAACAAAATGCAAAGTGAGTGAACAGAAGAAAAATCTACATCAAATCAATATTTGGTGTGACCACCCTTTGCCTTCAAAACTGCATCAATTCTTCTAGGTACACTTGCACACAGTTTTTGAAGGAACTCGGCAGGTAGGTTGGCCCAAACATCTTGGAGAACTAACCACAGTTCTTCTGTGGATTTAGGCAGCCTCAGTTGCTTCTCTCTCTTCATGTAATCCCAGACAGACTCGATGATGTTGAGATCAGGGCTCTGTGGGGCCATACCATCACTTCCAGGACTCCTTGTTCTTCTTTACGCTGAAGATAGTTCTTAATGACTTTCGCTGTATGTTTGGGGTCGTTGTCATGCTGCAGAATAAATTTGGGGCCAATCAGATGCCTCCCTGATGGTATTGCATGATGGATAAGTATCTGCCTGTACTTCTCAGCATTGAGACCATTAATTCTGACCAAATCCCCAACTCCATTTGCAGAAATGCAGCCCCAAACTTGCAAGGAACCTCCACCATGCTTCACTGTTGCCTGCAGACACTCATTTGTGTACCGCTCTCCAGCCCTTCGGCGAACAAACTGCCTTCTGCTACAGCCAAATACAGCCAATAATACTCATCAGTCCAGAGCACCTGCTGCCATTTTTCTGCACCCCAGTTCCTGTGTTTACGTGCATAGTTGAGTCGCTTGGCCTTGTTTCCACGTCGGAAGTATGGCTTTTTGGCCGCAAGTCTTCCATGGAGGCCACTTCTGACCAGACTTCTCCGGACAGTAGATGGGTGTACCAGGGTCCCACTGTTTTCTGCCAATTCTGAGCTGATGGCACTGCTGGACATCTTCCGATTGCGAAGGAAAGTAAGCATGATGTGTCTTTCATCTGCTGCAGTAAGTTTCCTTGGCCGACCACTGCGTCTACGGTCCTCAATGTTGCCCGTTTCTTTGTGCTTCTTCAAAAGAGCTTGGACAGCACATCTGGAAACCCCTGTCTGCCTTGAAATTTCTGCCTGGGAGAGACCTTGCTGATGCAGTATAACTACCTTGTGTCTTGTTGCTGTGCTCAGTCTTGCCATGGTGTATGACTTTTGACAGTAAACTGTCTTCAGTAACCTCACCTTGTTAGCTGAGTTTGGCTGTTCCTCACCCAGTTTTATTCCTCCTACATAGCTGTTTCTGTTTCAGTTAATGATTGTGTTTCAACCTACATATTGAATTGATGATCATTAGCACCTGTTTGGTATAATTGTTTAATCATACACCTGACTATATGCCTACAAAATCCCTGACTTTGTGCAAGTGTACCTAGAAAAATTGATGCTGTTTTGAAGGCAAAGGGTGGTCACACCAAATATGGATTTGATTTAGATTTTTCTTCTGTTCACTCACTTTGCATTTAATTAATTGATAAATATAATCTATTAACATGTCTATTTTTGAAAGCATTCTTACTTTACAGCATTTTTTCACACCTGCCTAAAACTTTTGCACAGTACTGTACATCTCACCCGAAAGACGGAGCACAAGGAGGTGAAGTGACTTGCTCAGGATCAGACAATGAGTCAGTGGCTGAGGTGGGATTTGAACCAGGGACCTCTTGGTTACAAGCCCTTTTCTTTAACCACTGGACCACACAGCCTGAAAATATACTTGTTTGAAAGTGTTCATGTTTGTTTTACTTTGGACAGAGTACCCTTTGCTTTGTTTTGTGTGTTCTTTTTGTTTAAATTGTTTCTTTTGTTTAATTATTAAATACGAGCGCAGGAGTCGGCCTGTTAGGAGACTGGGGGAGGGGAATGAGTGACACCTTGTTTCAATCCCAGGTAATGGGATAATCGCCGAATTCAGGTGTACAAAAGGGGCAGGCTGTCCACCGATCAGGGCAATGTTCCTGGGACTGCAGAAGCGCAGCCACATATGCCCTAACTAACAAAAGAAACTTTTCTTTATCTCCTGCAGCCTGAGCATATATACATTGCTTCAGAAAATCACAGAGCAAGTACCTGTGGGCAGCACGGATCCTGCACTCATTTACCGACTTGACTTTACTTAGATTTTGTTGTAGATGCAAGCGCTTCTCCCTGGAACCTGTAAATATATTTTGTAAATAGTTGTCTGTATTTAAAGGGGCAATATCCATTTTCATTTAATGAACCAACTTTTTGTTTTGTTTATTTGTAAATACATTTTTGGTTACCCCTGAAACTGCACTCTCTGTGTGTTACTTCGAGGCCTTCCACAGTTACCAATTTTTTTTTTTTCCTAATGGTCTGCAAGTATACCAGATATTTTTACCCTCACATTGTTTGGATCTAGTCCGGTTCGTGCATAAATATAATAATAATAATAATAATAATAATAATAATAATAATAATAATAATAAGTTTATTTTTATGTAGCACCTTTTCTTAGTGGACCACCATCACAAAGCGCTTTACAGAGGTAGGCTGCATTATATGCAGAGTCACTTACAATAGGATATTGATTTAACATCTCATCCACAGGATGGAGCACAAGTAGGTTAAGTGACTTGCTAAGGATCACACAGTGAGTCAGTTAGTGCCAGAGGTGGGATTTGAACCGGCGACCTTTTGGTTATAAGCCCTGTACTTTAACCACTGGACCTCGTAAAGATAGAAAGCTGGCAGATTATTCTGACATTGTATTATGATTCTCCAGTGACTTGACGGGGCAGTTTGGATTATCGGGGCACTCATACAATCTCCCTCAGTAGTTGGATTTTAAAGTGTCCGTGGGGTTGTTTCTATTTTTTGTAGCTTCACTGAAACATAGACTTGCAAACTTTAATCCATTTTCATCGCTTTCAACCAGGAAAGCATTATGAGGTAATTCCCTTGAGGCTTCTCTGCCTCTCCGTCTAAAATATATTTGTATGTGAAACCACATTTAATATAACAGGCCTGGTGGGGTATTCGTATTTAAAACATTAGTTTTGACAAGAAATAAGTGAGGCAAGGTTGGACAGTAAAATGACTAAATATGTTTTGTTTAAATACAGCTGATATAGCATACGTAAATAAATATTGACTTATGTATTTTGTTTAAATATAGCTGATCCAGCATAAGTAAATAAATAACAGAAAATGTTTTTTAAAGTTCATGCCCCATAGTTATCAAAATTTTTCTCCGTCTCTGTCTGGTTTGCTGACTGCTGCATAATCCAGTTTAAATCCTGCCCGTCATATTTTTCGGCAAATTGAATTTGTTTGAATTTCAGCAAGTCAGAAAACAGAGACAGTGATGTTTTAATCACCATTTTAATGTTTAGCATCTTTCTTTTGTAGTATGTTTTGAAATTCATTTTCTGTTAAGTCACAGAATCGGCGTTCAGCCATTTTCTCTTTTGTGGAGTGCAGGGGAGAAAGGCGTTCCTTTGAAAAGGAGCGGGACTGACAGTGATGTGAACCAATCAAATGACAGATGGCAGACTATTACCTAGTAGTGTAAGGATATTAGGGCAATAGTTCAATCTATTGTTGCTCGTATGATGAGGTTTTAACCAATCACAGGCCAGAATTTCCAACCACTGATTCAACAACAGTGATTCAAAGCATACATCAAAATCTACTGCAGAATGGTTAAAGAAGAATAAAATCAAGGTTCTGGAATGGCCTAGTCAAAGTCCTGATCTAAATCTGATTCAGAATCTTTGGTATGAGTTGAAGAAAGCTGTGCACAAGAGAAGTCCTTGGAATTTGAATGAACTGGAACAAATTTGCGTTGAAGAATGGTCGAAAATCGCTAAAGAATCATGCCAAAAGTTTGTTGACAAATATCCTAATCGTTTAAAAGCGGTTATTATTGCTAAAGGTGTCTCAACTAGCTATTCAATTTATTTTCCTTGTCAGGGTATGAATACTTTTGAATTAGCATTTTTTGAGTTTTGCCCAAAAATTGCTGAAATAAATAATTGTAGAAATCTATTCCTTGTAACTTTTTTCCTCATCCACAAAAACAAAACTTTTGCTACAAAAGATTTTTGCCTATAATTATTTGTTTTCGAGAAAATTCTAGAAATTATACATTTCCATTGGGGTATGTAAACTTTTGACTACATACATATATATATATATATATCTGTCTTACCACGTGTACATGTCTGTGTTACCATGTTTCATTACTACATTTATTATGCTAAACTGTTCTTCGCTATATTGCATAGTTCTTGCTTACGTGTTGGTTTACTGAAACTTGCATGAAGCATTTCATACTACGCTAACAGTGTTTGGATTATGCATCAAACTTATCATACTGTTATTCGCAATTCAGTTATTGTGGTGCAATATACTGTTAAAGACTACAGCTTACTACTATGCTGTAACCGTATTCGTATTACGCATGTAGTGTATGAAAAAAGACAAAGATAATTTTAAATGTGTCTACACTTCATTTTAGTCTCTAAATACATATTTCAAAATTACATGAGTCACCTGAGGCTAGATATTGCGCATATTTCAAACACATACATCAATGAAAAGTAGGCCTAATAGCAAAATGGAAAGTAATACTCCCCCTCCCTACTGCTTTTTGGTTCTGAAAGATTGGCAAGTGTGGCCAGGAATGGGGCGTGGCCAGGGTTTTGTTTCATTTGGGCTTGATTTGAAGAACGAGGTCGCTATTTTTCTGTCATAAACACAAAAACATCAACCTACAAAAAGAAGTCAGCACCAAGCCTGAACCAAATCAGCAAACTTCTCATCAGCCAGGATCTTAAATAATACCCGAGTGGGTAGCATGTAGTATATTCCCATTTGGAAGCACCCCAAAACTTCAAACAGCAGTAACTAGAAAAACAAAACAAAAAATAACATTTAATGTATGTAGACTTTTTATGATGTGTAATCTAAAAGCATCTGGCAGTAAAACTATTGTTATGTTTTCATTTTATAACATTGAAACACTAACAAGTCCTTTTAAAAGCTTCATATTACATTGTAGATGGCATTTAAGAACGTACATACATAATCCATAGCTCTGGCTGAATGTGGTAAAATCAACAACCACCCCCACGCAATTTTTTTGGAACATGTTTAAAGTTTGGAACTTATTATCTGTAGCTTGGTGTCGTTTACATTATTGTCTATACACTGCGGTTTGAGGTTCAAACTACATCTTTTAAGTGGATGGAAGCTAAAAACACCATTTTCTTATACCAATACAGTACTAGAATCATTTTAATAGCAAAACTGTAGTTATGTTAAATATTTAAATTGTGGGCAATTCTCATACCTCCCATTAAATCTGCATTATGCCACAATCGCTCTAGCGTTCAACGCTGCCTCGGGCCGGTTGTACCAAAGGGCACCGATCCTGAATCCAGGCTCCGATCTGAGAGGAGCCTCATTGTTCTTCGAAGACTAAAGTCACAGCTTCGTAATTCCATGACTCAGAAGCGACTGAATAGTAAAGCTATTTGCCATACTCATTATCATTCATGACAACATTGTGCCAAAAATGTATTGCTATGAATGATTGCCGCAGGAATGTCTTTGGATCTTTTAATTAGACATACAAGGGATGTGGTTTTATTATACTTGTTTGACATATTTTTATTTCAGATAGAATACTCTTCATGCATGCCCTAGCTACAGAAACTGGCCTCCTCCACTTTTGAAACCAAAGTTACGCCACTGGGACCAGCCATATAAAGATGTGATATCTACCATGAGAGCCAAGTTACATGAAATGCCAAACTCTACAAAAATAGGCAAGTTATGTAAACATGTATAGTATGTAACAAATGTAAAATGGCTAAGTAAAACAAGACACAATTGTTTTACTTAGCCATTGGCCCTCCTATTTTATTCATGTTTCTTCTAATTCCTGTTGCAATGAAAAGGATAGCAATATGGCTGGTCCCTTTATTCTAACTTTGCTGGTTTCAAAATAATAATAATAATAATAATAATAATAATAAAAATAATAATAATAATTTATTACATGTCAATTTGATTTACATTACCATTATTGAAAAAACCTCAGCAAAGCATGTGTTCAAATCCTCGACAACTAAGCCCTGTACTCCCAGCTAGTCCAGAGAGGAGCTGGGTATCTACAGTGGAGAGTGCTCCACAGAGCCGTCGCGTCAGGAGAGTTCCTGTGTCACTTTACTGACGCCGCATGTCCTTTCTGCGGTCAGTCCGAGTTGGTAGTTCATATTTATTTTTATGTGCCAGACTGCAGCCGTTCTTCCTCCTTTTGAAGAACCTCCTGCTGCAGTTCTGGCTGTATTTTTCACCAACCCTTCTCATTTTTGGGCACCCTGTTCGTGGCTCCACCAAGGCGCGAGACCACTTTGTGAATCTGCTCCTGGCTCTTGCTAGACTGGTCATCTACAAGACCAGGAAGCGTAAGATCGCCAGGGACGGTCTCTTTGACTGCGGAGCCATGTTCACGACCCTGGTACGGTTAAGTTAGAGCACGCCCATGCAGAGTCCGCTAATGACATGATGGCCTTTGTCGTTTGGGCTTGATTTGAAGAACGAGGTCGCTATTTTTCTGTCATAAACACAAAAACATCAACCTACAAAAAGAAGTCAGCACCAAGCCTGAACCAAATCAGCAAACTTCTCATCAGCCAGGATCTTAAATAATACCCGAGTGGGTAGCATGTAGTATATTCCCATTTGGAAGCACCCCAAAACTTCAAACAGCAGTAACTAGAAAAACAAAACAAAAAATAACATTTAATGTATGTAGACTTTTTATGATGTGTAATCTAAAAGCATCTGGCAGTAAAACTATTGTTATGTTTTCATTTTATAACATTGAAACACTAACAAGTCCTTTTAAAAAGCTTCATATTACATTGTAGATGGCATTTAAGAACGTACATACATAATCCATAGCTCTGGCTGAATGTGGTAAAATCAACAACCACCCCCACGCAATTTTTTTTGGAACATGTTTAAAGTTTGGAACTTATTATCTGTAGCTTGGTGTCGTTTACATTATTGTCTATACACTGCGGTTTGAGGTTCAAACTACATCTTTTAAGTGGATGGAAGCTAAAAACACCATTTTCTTATACCAATACAGTACTAGAATCATTTTAATAGCAAAACTGTAGTTATGTTAAATATTTAAATTGTGGGCAATTCTCATACCTCCCATTAAATCTGCATTATGCCACAATCGCTCTAGCGTTCAACGCTGCCTCGGGCCGGTTGTACCAAAGGGCACCGATCCTGAATCCAGGCTCCGATCTGAGAGGAGCCTCATTGTTCTTCGAAGACTAAAGTCACAGCTTCGTAATTCCATGACTCAGAAGCGACTGAATAGTAAAGCTATTTGCCATACTCATTATCATTCATGACAACATTGTGCCAAAAATGTATTGCTATGAATGATTGCCGCAGGAATGTCTTTGGATTTTTTAATTAGACATACAAGGGATGTGGTTTTATTATACTTGTTTGACATATTTTTTATTTCAGATAGAATACTCTTCATGCATGCCCTAGCTACAGAAACTGGCCTCCTCCACTTTTGAAACCAAAGTTACGCCACTGGGACCAGCCATATAAAGATGTGATATCTACCATGAGAGCCAAGTTACATGAAATGCCAAACTCTACAAAAATAGGCAAGTTATGTAAACATGTATAGTATGTAACAAATGTAAAAATGGCTAAGTAAAACAAGACACAATTGTTTTACTTAGCCATTGGCCCCTCCTATTTTATTCATGTTTCTTCTAATTCCTGTTGCAATGAAAAAGGATAGCAATATGGCTGGTCCCTTTATTCTAACTTTGCTGGTTTCAAAATAATAATAATAATAATAATAATAATAATAAAAATAATAATAATAATTTATTACATGTCAATTTGATTTACATTACCATTATTGAAAAAACCTCAGCAAAGCATGTGTTCAAATCCTACGACAACTAAGCCCTGTACTCCCAGCTAGTCCAGAGAGGAGCTGGGTATCTACAGTGGAGAGTGCTCCACAGAGCCGTCGCGTCAGGAGAGTTCCTGTGTCACTTTACTGACGCCGCATGTCCTTTCTGCGGTCAGTCCGAGTTGGTAGTTCATATTTATTTTTATGCGCCAGACTGCAGCCATTCTTCCTCCTTTTGAAGAACCTCCTGCTGCAGTTCTGGCTGTATTTTTCACCAACCCTTCTCATTTTTGGGCACCCTGTTCGTGGCTCCACCAAGGCGCGAGACCACTTTGTGAATCTGCTCCTGGCTCTTGCTAGACTGGTCATCTACAAGACCAGGAAGCGTAAGATCGCCAGGGACGGTCTCTTTGACTGCGGAGCCATGTTCACGACCCTGGTACGGTTAAGTTAGAGCACGCCCATGCAGAGTCCGCTAATGACATGATGGCCTTTGTCGACCAGTGGGCTTTAAATGGCGTGCTCTGTACCACCTCCCCATTTTTCCTGACTATTTAATTTATAGTTCTTTTCCTGGTTTTTCATTTAAAATCAGTTAAATGTCCATTTAGTTAGCATCCTCTTTTGAATTTTTTCTCCAAGCTGTTAAGTGACGGCTGGAGTAGTCCCATTTAGGCATTTAAATAAGACTACAACTAACAATAATAACATTCACCCAACTGTACATAATATGAATTATATTCTATCAAGGATTTCTGATGACATAAATCGGAGATAAGCTACCTAGAGTGATTTATCAACCATAAACCTGAGACAGAATTGCATCCTTTTATGTGCAGTTCAGTTAAATATTATTTAGCCCTGATTAGATGTTTTAAATTTAGGTTAGCAGTCTTATTATGCACGTTTTGCGCACATTTAGAGGAAAAAATATATACTAACAGAATAAAATATTAACTAAATAAAACTAATTGTAAATCTAAATTTTGCCTATTAGCTGTTTAAACTAATGTACAGGTAAGCAGTTATTAGAAAAACACAGCATACTTAAGTAGTTGCACTGAACTGAACCTATATATTAATTCACTGATATGATTATGTTGGAGGTAACAGGGAGTGTTTTCAGCATACTTGGGCGTAAATACAGTGTTCTGAATGTAAATTCCGAGCACAGTGTTGTGATGAACATATGCTCATTGTACTCAAGAGTGTTTTATTATTATTATTATTAAACTCCTGAGTGTTTTGAACATCCTACACTGGGAAGATGTCTTAAAAGTGAGGTTACTGTTTGCTTTTGAACATACAGTATTGGATTATAAGTTTTGGATTTCTTATGAGGAGAAATTTAAGTGCAAAACAACAGGAAACGTATTATTATTATTATTATAATTCACATAGCTGAGTTAGTATAATTTTTTTATATTCCAAGTGTTAGTAAACATTGCGCGAAATTAGGGGGGGGGGGCAGACAATTTGTGACATTAATGACAGAGGGTATATTATTAAAAGCTTTATAAAATCACATGTCAAAATATAAAAAGTAAATATCCACAAATGCGAGATTTGTCTTGAACGTTTCTGAACAAACTGAATGATCTTTCCATACACTAAGGCACTGAGTGCACGTAATGCCACACCGGGCGTGACAGGCAGTGACTGGATTTCACTTTTCCAGTAATCAAGTGCTGTTATGTTGTTATCACAGGGCATGTACAAAAACAAAATTATTATAGGGCAGGTTAACCACCCACGACAAACGTAACTGAGTACGATATGATCTTTCTCAACTTTAACCCCACACACCGTACCGTACACTTGAGTGATGCGAAGCATAAATTATTCACAGCTCCGCACCGGAGCAATCTGTTCTAGCCAGAGATGCAAATACTGTACCTCCTCCACTCATTACGTTTTGTACACATTATTGAACTCTAATACGTTTTCAACCATAATTTTTCTTATGTCCCCATTCTATAAAGTTTGATTATTAATGATGGATATATTTTTTTGTCGGTCTGTGAGTGTGAGGTGAAATCGACCTTTATCAATGTTTACCGATAAAAATCGAATCCTGCCAAGCCTAAATATAAAGCACTTATTTCATACATGTGTTTAGTAATTTATTCCAAATCATTAAATATTTTTAAATGCACCTTACTTTGTGTGCTTGAAACGTATACATGGTTATTCGGAAGACTGACAGCAAAATAATATCAAAATAAAAAACACTAAATTACTTCCAGAAATTATGAAGTATGAGGTGTTGGCCTATGTATTAAAAAATAAATGTTTCATACAAATCGTTACTTTTCACAACAGCATTAAAGTTAATGATGCCACATTTCAAATCGCAGTTCCCATATAAATGTTAAATAAGCTCTTTATTTCAAAGGCTAGAGGTATAAAAATAATTAATGTTTATGAATATAACATAACACTGCAGTCACATATTCCAACATTGTTCAATGAATGTAAATATGTCGAAATACTTCCTTAACAAATGCTGCTATGGGAATAAAGAACAGCTTTTTGTTAATCAAAATTACAGCAAAGGCAAACGCTAGGGCTGTCATTTTCTTAAAGGGAATGTCATTTGTTCCTGATTTGCTAGCAGCTTCTGACTCCCACTTTTTCTTCATTGGTCAGCGTTAAGGGAGTTCCGCTAACGCCCAGTTCAAACTCCTTTAAAAATCACAACATGAAGGAGATGGCACAATCCAGTGCAAACGTAAAGCACTTTGCCCATACGTTTGTATTTTACCTTGTTTCCTCAAAATCAGGCCCATTCAGTCATTTCACATAAATACAAAAATACTAATACAAAAATACTAATACACATAATACAATGTATACAGTACAAAAAGGCATTAACAGTTAACAAAAAAAAAAAAAACGCTATAGAAAATTTTAAACAGAAACTCAGTAAATCCATAACAATCTTTCCCCTCCTTTTTGTTACATTAACAAGTTCAACAAAATATATGCCATAATATTGAAAATTAAGTTAGGGAGGCAGTGATGTGCTTCAAGTAGCCACTAAAATCTGCATGCAAATGCATAATAATCACACATTTACTATATTACAGTATTAAAAAAATACCTTCAATTAAATTATCATGTGAGAAATAATCATAATGTTATTGGAAACTCAATTATGGAGACAACCCTTGTCTGGAAATTAGCAGGGCTTGGAAAAGGCAAGTCAGCCCTGAATTCATCAAATATAGATTATCACAATATTACATGTTCACTTTGACTCTTTCCAAAGACAAACATTCTCACTCACTGGTATATACTCAGTGCATTTGTATTATTCATGAAAAACGCTGTGATCTATTATACATACAAAAGTGATTCTATGCTGCTTGCCGCGGGCTACCAGGCACAGACACAGCATTAATTTTATTATATACACATGCATGATCATTTTGTAAGATTTGGTCAAATATCAAAATATACTCATGTGTGATTATTATTATTATTATTATTATTATTATTATTATTATTATTATTATTATTATTATTATTATTATTTAGTTTTTTAGGTTACAGGTCAATAACGTGTCCTCTTGTCTGACAGTTTAGAAGTTGTTTTTTTTTTTTTTTCTGTATCATTTACCGTGTGGAGCCCACAGGTTTCAGTGAAGCTTACTCTTAAGGTATGTCTATTTACAGCAAGTAGTAAATCATAACCTTCAAAAGCATAAAGCAGCGCACAAATTGTACCTTAAATTTACTATGTTTCAATTTTAAGGAAGGAGTTAGAAGCCTCTGAAAAAAAACATATTAAATCACACATATTCCTTCAATTTTTAAAATTATTTAATTATCACCACTACTGTACAGGGTCCTATATTGGTCACAAATCACTGTAGTTTTTATTTAAAATTTCCATGAGGAACTGGGCATGAGTATAAAATATCCAAACTAACTTAACATATTCTTATTATTGTCATTGTTTAAATGAACTCCATAGTGTTTCCACTGATCACATCCCGATTATTTTTAAATCTTGTTTTTTGAAGCTCCTGTATGACCTCAACATAGCTCAGAATGTGTTACATCCAAGTACATCTGGTGCACCATAGTGTAACCATTAACTTGTTCCCCACAAGAGATTCTTAGATGATTGGGTTAACAGAATAAAACATCTAGAATAAGGTATTTAAACAAAATAAGAGATTATTATGTAACTAAACACAAAGAGTGCCTCAATTCCAAATATCCTGAAAATTATTTTACCACCCGATTAAGGAAGAACCATAGCTGAGTGCACACATGTCCAACTAGATTTATCTGATAAGCTGTTGGCACATCCATTCGTCTTTATTGACCGCCATGTATCCTATGGGAAAAAACTGTTCCTTATGAACTGCAGTATATTACTTTTTTTTTTTACAGCCGTTTACACTTTAACAACAATTCTTTAGAAATGTTTAAAAGTACATTATCAGAAATTCAACCATTTCTTTTGACAAGGGCTTAATTTATCTGTCTGTTTCTGAAAAAGATTAAAGTTGTCATCTATAGTAACTGGATGTCTAGATTTTTTGTTAGGCTTTGACTAACACCCTTTATCTGAAGCTCTTACTTCACAGTTGCAGGCTACGTTACCACTGCTCTCTGCTGTTAATTTAACATGTCCTGCTGCACCCATGTATTTATTAGGTCAAGTATCCCACTCTGAGCTTCCAGCAAACACTTAACCTTACATTGTGTAATGTGCTGGCTGAATACTCAGATATATGTGTGTGATGAATGTAGGCTAAAATCTGTAGTGTGTTCCCTTAGCTTAACTTTATGTTAGCTTACTAAATCATCCAAATACAGTGTTATCACCAATTCATCTCATAAATGTATAAATTAACTTCTATATAGAGATGGTTATTATTATTATTTGTTTATTTAGCAGACACCTTTTATCAAAGGCGACTTATAGACTAGAGTGTGTAAACTATGCATCAGCTTCAGAGTCACTACAACAACATCTCACCAGAAAAACGGAGCACAAGGAGGTTAAGTGACTTGCTCAAGGTCACACAGTGAATGAGCTGGGATTTGAACTGGGGACCTCCTGGTTACAAGCCCTTTTCTTTAACCACTGGACCACACAGCCTTCTATTGTCATACATCATATATTTTTTTCTGTTATCCAGTAACATTGTCTGAAATGACATACATTGATTTCACATTGGTTTTGATAAAGCAATAGCATCATAATAAATACCTGTGTAAATTGTAAGTGTGAATTGAGGTAGTTTTCATGTACTGACTTGAAAAAGCATCAATTAAGATATTGTAGCGAAGGGGAGATGGGGTGTGGACCAGACTGTTGCATGATTGGATAAACTGTTGGGGACTGTATCTGCATACATTTTCAATTTGGGGGGTCAAGTGTATCACAGTGAAGCAGTTATGTTAACATGTTAAGTTATATCATAGTAAAAGCACAGCAATTGGTAGTAAAAGTATATTAACAAATATGATAAAACCTTTAACAACACCAGAATATTCAATGCGATAAGCCAGAATAAATTACCTAGGTCTCCATAAATCCCAGATATGAAACCTGTAAAACAGACATGGGATAACCTTAATAGGAAATTGAAGAATATTGTCCTGGATATTTGGAAAACAATTGACCAAGGTGGTTTACAGACCCTCACTTCAGACAGTTTAAACAATGTATCTTATCCTTCTCCAGTCTTCAAATTGTGTTTTTCACATTATTCTTCCAAGCAGGTGTATTAACAAACACAGAGTTGTGATGATTTTAAATAAGTGCTATAATTAGCTGCAATACTACAATAACATGGTTCAAAGATTCTCCAGAGATATCTGGCAGCCTACACTGTCAATCCCAGTCCTTATACTGTACACTCAAACAAGGAGTATCATATGATGATTGGCAGGGCATTCATGTATTTGCTCATGTGTATGAACAGATAACCCATTATAAGAACAGTATTTTAGAACTGAGTGCGTTTTCAAGCTATGGAAAGATAGAATAATAGGCAGGAATATAATTATGCTCAACACAGTACAGTTTAGACAACAACAGTATATATACAGAATAAATTAAATAATGCATGCAAATATATATTATAAATCTATATTTATAATACATGAGCTTTTATTTTCCCATAAACTGCTTACCAGTGTCATTCTTCAGTTCTTGTGCTATACTTAAGGCTATAACACGGAAAAGTTAGAACACATTTAGACTATCAGTCAGACCCATTTACACTTTTCAGAGTAAAACACAAAATCAGGTCATTAAATTAAAATGACATTGCCAGTTATAATGACAAAAAATAAATAAATTACATATTTAAGTCTGTAATTCCATCTCTGTGTTCTGGTCTCCACTATTATGTTGAGGGTACACACACCTGTTAATATTTCCACTATGAATTTACAGTAGCAAGATGCAGCTAAACAACAAAAAATACATTTTGTGCAATTCCCAGTGTGTCTGCCTGAGTCAGAATAAGGTTAGAGACTATGACTTATGATATACTCAAAGGTATATCTCATATAAAACCAGTTTAACACCTGTCTTGTTAAATTTGGGATCAAGCCATAGCTAGAAGTAGTGTGTGCTGTTAACCCAGCTGGTGACAACCCAGCTTTCCTAATGCAAATAATGTGTTAATACTCAATCCCCAAACATATTATGTATGTGCAGTGAAACCCGTCTCTACAGGCTACATGTAGGGCTGAGAAAAAAGAGCCTTTGGAGAACAGATGGCTGTTGCTACATTGTTTCGCATGGAAAGGTAAATGTTATCGCTTGGGAAAGGAGTTACACCAGAGATGTACATTTTATATACGAGGAAACCCTTAGGTTTGCAACAGCCAGTGTGTGCGCAACAGGATAGAACATGTGGCATATCTATAAAGATCATCTTTATAGGGGGATATGCAAAAGTTTTTATGGTTTAAAAATCACTTTCCCCTATAATGCATAACAATTTGCTTAAGATGCATATATATATATATATATATATATATATATATATATATATATATATATATATATATATATATATATATACACTATAAATGTATAATCATAAAAGACTTGATATTTTAGTTTAGCGGGACATTGTATTCCATTCCATCAAATACTACATTATATAGGTTGGTGCATTTAGAGTAGGTACTGTACAGCAAGTACTTTATTTTTTTTTTGGTAAAGTGAAAGAAAGTACAACCTCATGTGAGATGTGGATCATTGGAAAGTCATTGTAGGACCACAGCTAAACAAATATTTAAACCTTTGGCTATAGAGGTAGAGTAAGCATTATGCTAATATAGGTCCCTTAATACCAGTGCAATACTGTCAATTGAGGCTACAGAACAAATGTTCATATAAATCTAATAATAACGTAATTATTATTGTGTTAAAAGCGGTTCTGTCTATTAATTTACTACACAGAGGTGTAATATTCAAGTGTTTTTATTTTAGGACGCTTTGGGCACCATGGAATGGCAATGTGCTTTGGAGACAGTGGTCTTTTAGGCAGGTCTGGTTTGAAAACATTTCTCTGTGGCACAAATCTTTAAATGGCATCATAATTATTTCACTGAAGTCATGTGTTTAGTCATTATAATCACATTATTACGCATAGCCGAACTGAAGTTCGCACCACATCAAGCAGCTTTGGTCTGCAAGTCAGAACTTGAACGCAAAGGCAAAGCTGGGTGTTTGGGCTTTAGCAGCTCATTTCTTGTCTTCAATATTGCACTATAACACCCATTTAGCTGGGCTTGCTGGGCCCTCCTTATGGAGGTTTTTGACGGAGTGTTCAAGGGAGAGCCTTCAGTGCAAGCTTGTTAGTCCGTCTTTCCTCCAATCAACTTCTTTCAAAAACTGAAAGGAGGGGGTCTTTAAAGCACTACATTCCTCCTTTTGTTATATACTTAATTCCCAGTGATTTTTAATCACCATTTGAACAAAACCCTGCTTGGAGGCAATACCCTCAGAACATCCTTCATGCAATTCTCAACAAACCTAGCAATTTATTTAATTTTGGCACTTGCTAGTAAAATTGAGAGGAACGGTTGTTCCTCGCTTCAAGTTACCAGCGAGAACTGCCAGAGACTCTCTGTACAGCAAAGATAGTTTACGTGTTTTCAGGGTATTGGCGTAGCAAAAGTAAATCAGCCAAAAGTACCATTTCACTTTTAAATTGTAGTTCCCAACACTCTTAGGTGAAATGTAGAAAAAAAGTCAATACCTGTCATACAGTAAGAGAAAATAAGTCGCCAAAGTAAGGTAAAAATGTCCTTCTCCTTCTTTTTCTCCCAAAGTAGTTTTAACCATGCATATGAATATTACAGGACATCTGAGTTCAATGACAATTAACTTATTTTGTCAACATGAAAATATACTAGGGAACACACTTATTGTGACATATATATCATTTATATTAAATGATTTATTGCTGTTTTAAAATGAAACATTTGGCTGCAAAAAAATCTTTATAGAAATATTTAAAAAAAGGTCTGGAATACATGGGATGTGAACCTATAACCTTCAGTTTGCAAGTGTGTCATCAGTGATGCATGTTTAGTTATTATTATTATTATTATTTGTTTATTTAGCAGACGCCTTTATCCAAGGCAACTTACAGAGACTAGGGTGTGTGAACTATGCATCAGCTGCAGAGTCACTTACAATTACGTCTCACCCGAAAGACAGGACAAGGAGCACAAGGAGGTTAAGTGACTTGCTCAGGATCACAGAATGAGTCAGTGGCTGAGGTGGGATTTGAACCGGGGACCTCCTGGTTACAAGCCCTTTTCTTTATGTGCCACAGGGCTCTATTTTAGGACCCTTACTTTTAATATCTATATGCTGCCACTTGGACGGATCATACGTCGTCATGGTGTGAGTTTTCACTCATATGCAGATGACATACAATTATATTTTAAGACTCCACCTGATACAAATGTGGCCGTTTTGGCTCTTGATAATTGTCTGACTGAGATTAAAACTTGCAGCAAAACTTCCTAAATTAAATAGCGATAAAACCGAAGTAATGCTACTTAGCTCTCCTCGACAACTCAGAAATATTGACTCTTTTAGCATAATGATCTATGAGCCTGAAGTTAAATCTAGCTCTGTAGTTAGGAATCATAGTGTGGTCTTTGACCCTAGCCTTACTTTCGAGTCACATATCCGCAATGTCACCAAGGTATCTTTTTTCAACTTTGTAACATTGCTCGTCTGCGCCCTATGTTGTCTGTACCTGATGCAGAAAGGCTAGTTCATGCCTTACTTTCTTCCCGGCTCATAAGAACATAAGAAAGTTTACAAACGAGAGGAGGCCATTCAGCCCATCTTGCTCGTTTGGTTGTTAGTAGCTTATTGATCCCAGAATCTCATCAAGCAGCTTCTTGAAGGATCCCAGGGTGTCAGCTTCAACAACATTACTGGGGAGTTGGTTCCATACCCTCACAATTCTCTGTGTAAAAAAGTGCCTCCTATTTTCTGTTCTGAATGCCCCTTTATCTAATCTCCATTTGTGACCCCTGATCCTTGTTTCTTTTTTCAAGTCAAAAAAGTCCCCTGGGTCGATATTTAGGATTTTGAATGCTTGAATCAGATCACCGTGTAGTCTTCTTTGTTCAAGACTGAATAGATTCAATTCTTTTAGCCTGTCTGCATACGACATGCCTTTTAAACCCAGGATAATTCTGGTTGCTCTTTGCACACTTTCTCGATTATTGCAACGCGTTGTTTGCAGGTGTTTGCAAGGCTACTATTAGCAGGCTACAATATATTCAGAACTCAGTTGCTCGCATTTTAACTGGCACTAAACTGGGTGCCCATATGACATCGGTTCTTGCTTCTTTGCACTGGTTGCCACTTCAGAGCAGGTTTAATTTTAAAATACTGTTGTTAACCTATAAGGCTCTGGACGGTTTAGCTCCATGTTACATTGCTGAATTGCTTACATGTTACACACCCGTACGTAATCTACGTTCTTCATCCTCGGGTTTATTGGCAATACCCAAGACTAAGCTTCGCTCCATGGGCAATAGGGCTTTTTGCCGCTATGCGCCCAAACTTTGGAACGACCTTCCTCAATCTATCAGGGATGCTGAGACCGTTGATGCTTTTAAAAAACAGTTAAAGACACACTTTTACATTTGATTTGGTTTTTGATCTGAGTAATTTCTTTTTATATTATGTATAGTCTTAATATGCTGTATGTATATATGGTTTTCTGTGTTTTTTGTGTTTGTACAGTGCTTAACTGTTAACTGTTAATATGAAGCTGATTGGTTTTGAGATGCGTGCATTTAGGCATTTTATAAAATAAAGATTATTAGGCTTCCTAGCCAAAGGCTGGGAAGCCTATTGTTATTGTTATGTTTATTATTATTATTAGGCTTCCAGGCCATAGGCTGAGGAAGCCTATTTTTTGTTAGGATTATTATTATTATTATTATTAGGCTTCCAAGCCGTAGGCTGGGGAAGCCTATTGTTTTTGTTAGGATTATTATTATTATTATTTATTTATTTTTTTTTCTGCCAAAACATGCTCAAAAACTCACGAAATTCGGTTGACTGGTAGATGCCTATGGATGATAGTCGGTGATATTCAGCAATTTTGCGCAAGTCACATGGTTCGGCAGCCATATTGGATTTTGCGGAATTTGTTAAAACGCCTATGTCTCGGAAACCGCTTACTGCAGAGTTCTGAAAATTGCTATACATGTTGAGGGATAGTCCATGATTAACTGTTAACTGTTAATATGAAGCTGATTGGTTTTGTGGTTTGGCAACCACATTGATTATTGACATAAAATTACCATAAAAATATAAAATCATCAAAATTCAAACATCTTCTTCTCTGAAACTGCTTATCCGATTGAAACAAAAATTGGTATAAAACATCTCAGTATGGTCATCTGTTACGCTTGTTCAAGGGAAGTTGCTGCTGTGAAAATCATGGCGTCTACGCTACATGACATCATCAACATACGCAACTGGCTATAAAACTGCTTATAACTTCTTATCGGCTGCACCAAAAAGCACAACATTTGACAGGGATGTAAGGGACTATGGGATGTTGTGTCATGGTCAATATGGCGGTCTTTGGTCACATGGTGTGGCAACCATCTTGGATTTAATGAAAATGTTGGACAATATTCAAAAGTCTTCTTATGAACGGTAAATAGTACAGATGTGAAATAGTTTGTACATAGTGTGCTCATGTCCACAATTGAAAAATGGATCGGTCACATGGTGTCGCAGCTATGTTGGATTTTGTGTAAAATGCTTAAACGACAACTCCATGAACCCTTTGGTTTTTATTATTTTTCCACACAAACAACATCGCAGAGTTATGAAAACGCATACGTAAGTAGATGGACAACCAGACTGGCGTCCCCGAATGAAAAAGTCACATGGTTCGACCGCCATATTGGATCTCGTGGAAATTTGGGGAATTTTTCAAAACTCTTGGCGTTAAAAAAAACTTAAAGTGGAACTATGACAATGGCAGCAGATAGTGCAGCAATGGCCTATAAAAAACTTATGTTCAATCGAGGTCGATTGAACAATTACTTTGCCCGCTACGCTGGATTGGTGCCAAATATTCAACAATCTTCTTGTCTTAAACCGCAATGTCAATCAACACCTAAATTGGCAAGCATGTTCATAACCAGGTCCTTTCTACTGTTTGTAAAATCCACGCTTTTTCGTTACAAAACATGGCCGCGGCGCGCAAATAACCGTTTCACGACGGCGCTATTTTCATACATTCGTGCATAAATCCAAGGTGCAATACACTACAGTCATGAAACTTTATATGACCATAGAGACTCATGGTCATGACCATAGAAGTACTGGTGATATGAAATATGAATTTTGGTCACATGGTTTGGCGGCCATATTGATAATTGTAAAAAAATTTTGCAACCCATAACAAGAACACCATTGCACTTATGCTCTTCAATGTCAACACAATTGCACAGACCATTGGAAAGTAATAACTGCTGAAGATTGAAACAGATTGCTTATATGGCGCGGTGGCCATATTGGAATTTACGTTGAAATTTTAACTCCTAGGGCATGCCGACAGGGTCATAGTTATAATGGAACACGTATGGGAAGTCATATGTGCTCTATGAAAAAAATGTCATCGGCTGCAACCTCTGACCCCTCCTAAAGGTCAAACGTGATGCATGACATCATCAACATACACAACTGGCTATAAAACTGCCAATAACTTCTTATCAGCTACACCAAAACGCAAAAAATTTGACATGGATGTAGGGGACTATGGGATGTTGTGCCATGGTCAATATGGTGGCCTTTGGTCACATGGTGTGGCAGCCATCTTAGATTTAATGAAAATTTCAGGCAATTTTCAAAAGTCTTCTCATATTTGTGCCAAAATGGACACAGTTAGCACAGTTGTGATGATAACGTTTCATCTATAATAACCAATGTGCTTAAATTTCACGATAACTGCTTGGAAGCCTTTATAGTTGCTAGCAACTCTCGTTATTAATATTATTATTATTATTATTATAAATAAATAAATACATTAATATACATATTGAAATAAATGAATTCATAGACATTTACTTATTTATTTATTTATCTTGATAGTTATTTTCCACTATCATACAAACACTGCCATTTAATACTGTATGAAATGAAAATAAATCTTCAACAGTTCTTGTTCAATTGTATATTACTGAAGATTTTTGTACATAATACTGCTTGTAAATGGAAGTTTGTCCCTTGTTAAAATACGCTTTGTTTGGATCAGTATTAGTTCCTCTGCTATTCCTAATCTACATTAATGATTTAGATTCTGGTATAGTAAGCAAACTTGTTAAATTTGCAGACAACAGAAAAATAGGAGGAGTGGCAAACACTGTTGCAGCAGCAAAGGCCATTCAAAATGATCTAGACAGCATTCAGAACTGGGCAGGCAAATGACATTTAATAGAGAAAAGTGTAAGGTACTGCACGCAGGCAATAACAATGTTCATTACAAATATCATATGGGAGATTTTGAAATTGAGGAAGAAATCTATGAAAAAGACCTGGGAGTTTATGTTTACTCAGAAATGTCTTCATCTAGACAATGTGGGGAAGCTATAAAAAAGGCCAACAAGATGCTCGAATATATTGTGAAAAGTGTTGAATTTAAATCAAGGGAAGTAATGTTCAAACTTTACAATGCATTAATAAGACCTCATCTAGAATATTGTGTTCAGTTCTGGTTACCTCGTTGCAAAAAGGATATTGCTGCTCTAGAAAGAGTGCAAAGAAGAGCGACCAGAATTATCCCAGGTTTTAAAGGGGACTTTCGACCTGAAAAAAGAAACAAGGACCAGGGGTCACAAATGGAGATTAGATAAAGGGGCATTCAGAACAGAAAATAGGAGGCACTTTTTTACACAGAGAATTGTGAGGGTCTAGAACCAACTCCCCAGTAATGTTGTTGAAGCTGACACCCTAGGATCCTTCAAGAAGCTGCTTGATGAGATTCTAGGATCAATAAGCTACTAACAACCAAGCAAGCAAGATGGGCTGAATGGCCTCCTCTCGTTTGTAAACTTTATTATGTTCTTATGTTCTTATATTCAATATAGAGATAAAAAAAATTTGAACAATGAAAACAAAAACGCTGCTAATAATGCTAATAACAATAATAATCAGTAAACAGTAATTATCAAATAAAAATCAAACAACATCAAAACCATTATCATCTTGCTCTGTGCCATTTATTGAAATGTTCAATACAACAGAATCCGAGGTTGCCTTCGCAACCACGGCACATTTTTCTTGTGTCTTTTCTTTTGTTTTCATTTTCGTAGCAGACCCTGCACCTTTGTTGCAGTCTCTGCTTCCCTTGTGTTGGAGGGATAGTCACAAATGCGTGAACACAGCTAGTTTGCGCAGGCATTGTGATGGATCTGGCTGCCTCATTGCCTGTACCCAGTGCTGTGTTTTTATAGTATTTCATCACAGCACTGCCATTTCAAACCAAACAGCTTCCTGTTTGCAGCTGGCTTACCTGTAAATAAACAAATAAAGAATAAAAAAAACAGATTCATATTGCTAAGTGCATGGGTTCTTAAACTAAGCTGAGATATATACTGCTAGAATTCTTCCTGTAACCATTTTAGTTGTTATGTACCTTGAAATAGTTTATTCCCAAAACTATTTTTTTTTTGCCATACCTGTAACTCTTGTATTATGAAAATCAAAACAGAACTGTACTACTTACAAAATGTACAGGTAAAAAAAATGGAAAAGTGGCAGTGAATGTCTTTGTTGAATGTTATATCAATAGGATATAAGTCATATTTCAGTTGTGATGTGGTCAGTGGAAACAAAGCCTGTTCAGACTACTTCAGTGTAACCTAAGAAAATATTATTTTTGTTGCTGCTATGTGCACAAAATATAAAGGCAACCAACATGTACATTAGTATTCAGCAGCCACGTTTATTAATTACAATATGTTTTAAATTCACGAACCTAATCAGCAGTAGCTCGGGACTGTGCCATTTACCACACAAATTATCCATAGAACCTATAACTGCTCACCTTTAACTGAAGGTGTTCTGTGATTCTACAACCTTCACACTTGTATCACCTTCAGTGCCACCATATTGTTGCACTCATTAGACATTGTATGAGTGATGTGTTTAAATTGTGTTCTTCCAGAGGCCTGCTATAATAAAGGCCTGTACAAGCCAGACAGTTACTCTGGATTAATGGAAACCATAGCAACTTTAAATACTCACATGAATAACATGGTGAAACAACTTAAGTGACAAACTAGTAATATATTTTTCTGATTCAAGCAACGAATATAGGGTGTGTACTTTATATCCAGAGAAAGGTGGATAAACTTTCACTGAACTCATATTGTAGATCTGAATATGTACCTAACAATCAGCAACACTGAAATACAGCAATAACACATGCTATCAATACAAGATAATTGTTCAATGCTCCCCATCTCTTTGCCACTAAATGAACAGCTCGTCTCAGAGTACAATAGCTTGAGAAGTTTCCACAACCTCCTCATGTCCTCCTTATTTGTCAGTGTCTAATACCTGAGAGACATTTTCTGTTTTAAGAACTGCTTTGATTAATATGTTACTAAAATGATTAACAAATTGGTTTCTCTCCATGTTACCTTCTACTCTTTTTAATTAATTAAAGACTTACAGACTCAAAGAGTTGTAGTATGGTATGTTGTGTGGTCACAGTGAACCCATATTTTTATATTTGCATCATAGTGAATAACTTGTTCATGCACTAAGAGCGGACTGGTCTACATGTTGGTTACTGCCTATATAACATGTTTTTTCAAAAAAATGTTAACATCCTTCTATTTTCAGAACTCAAAGAGGATGACTGTAAGTGGTGGGATTTCAGCTTCAGCATGGTGTAGTGACAGTACCAGGCTTGTAGTAGGGTGACTTACCCATTCAAAACTTTCAGGGATGCAGCTTTCACATGGATTGCTGTGAGTGCTGGTGTAAGTCAGATCCTCACTATAATATGTCTCATCATAGGGGTCATCGCTGTTGCTATGATGGTAACCGAGTTAGCTGTGTAATTTGAGAGGTCTAAATATTTCCAGCATGATACAGTCAAAAGTTTACGCATTGTCTACAGTGCTTGATCCCTGTAAACAAACTCTGTATTATTACCCTCCATGACATGAAGATAGACACCTAAAACAAATAATGCATAATTAAGTACAAAATACATTGTATTGTAACACTCACTGCTATTGTGTTAATTATTAGTTTACATTGTTGGGCTGTCAAATATGTGGAGGGCGGAATAGGACATGCATTTGATAAATATGTCACGGGAGATGATGTTTCCCAAGTAAATGAAAAATGGAGCACGTGGGCAAAACTTCTTCTTCTTCTTTTTTTGTTTTTTGTTGTTTTTTAGCGCAAATTGCATTTTTGTGATATTTGTACAGACATTGCCAAAGACTTGTTAGGCTTCAGTTTTATTAAGATATTTATGTCATGGATGAAAGAAAGTGCTGGGATGTAAAAGTGAAGATTGTTTGACTGATATCATTACTACTATGAACATAAAAACTGCTGAAACAATGCTGTTTGGGATACTTAAAGCATGTAAAGTTAGTCTTTATCAACTGGTTAACTTTTAAATAAGAGATTACACCATAAGGATGACCCTTCAAGAAATATAAACAGACCAAAAATGATTTGTGAATATGGTCCTCAGTGTCTTGTCCACATATTAGTATGAAATCTGTCAGACCATTTCAGGATTACAATGAAAGATAGCTATATTCGGACCAATAATAAGCTAACATTAAAAGCAGTGAAGCGAAACTAGGAAGAAGGCATTGATGCACTGTCCATTAAGACTCAAGCTTCACTAAATTCAAATAATGTAAAGTGTAAGAATTGTGTTTCCATTTGTCGACCGTCTAGTTTTGTTAAAGTGGCTTGCTTTTGCATTGACAACGCTCCACTGGGTTGAATGTATGAATCCATCATGAGGGCTGAAATCACCATTTTGTTTCTTTTCATTCAGAGTTTAGTCATTTCTATTTAGAAGTACATGGTTTTAATGCAAATTATAACCATAAAACCAAAATGCACCATTCTATTAAATGAATAGAATTACAAAAAAATGTAATGATAGCAATTAAGTCTGAAAATGGTAATTTTATAGTTAAGGACAATTACCTCATTTATAGTGTATTGGAATGGTGCCAGGCAAAGGTAATTTAGATAACGTTCCTCATGGTTACAACATGATTGATATCTTCAGTGTATCAGTACGGATTGCCTATAGTAGGCTGAAGTCACAAATTATATAAGGCTCTAAATGTTTTTTGTGCACGCATTTTTTCATAGAATCCTTGTGCCCTTATAGACCCATATTTATCAAAGCCATTTACACCATGTTTTTGAAATATGATGTCATCATACAACACTTTTCTTAGCCCCTTTCACACTGGCACTCCTACCCGGATTCTGGCTACCCGAATCACCATTGACGCCCGCAGCCGTACTCATGTTACGCACTGTGCGTACCTTTGGTTTGCAAAATTTCATCTTCATAAGTGTGGACTTGCATTGAAGTGAAACAGACATTTTAAATTAGAATCGTGCTTTATTTAATGGTAGTAATGAGCAAACAGAAGCAGATACGTTTGGTTGAAGGCTTCAAAAAGAGCAAAAATCTTTTCTGATGATCAAGAATGTCAGAGGGAAAATGAATCAGTAAAAGCATGTTGGCAGCATCGAATCTTAGTACAGTACTACTGCACGATCTGAATTCTGCTGCTCTTCCAGGATTGAGCACAGTAAGTTTAATTTGTATTTTATCAGTGTCTTATATTAAAATTAATAATGCAGTTTCCTAATCATTAACACATAATTGCCAAGTTGTGTTATTATTATTATTATTATTATTATTTTTTATCATTATCAGTATTAGCCGTTTACAGCCCTATAGATTATATTAGAACTCCTGGAGTTTACAGTCTTATTATGTACAGCTGCAAGATTTTAAGGTTTATTATGTACAGGTCAAGTGGGTATCTTAACTGACTTCACCACAGCACACAAACTGGCAGTTTAATGAAAATGACGACCAGATTTCAAAATATCACTGATGAAAATGAAATCAGGAAAGTGCCGTCACAAGAAAAAAGACGTTAACTGATTTAAATTTACTAAAAGCGTAACTGGAAGAAAACGGAAAAAACAGAAAAATTAATCAAATACCAGTACAGCAACTCAACAACATTACGGTATACTGGGAAATGGTCATATGTGTTACTTTTTGAAGCTATTGTAAATGGCTACAACTAATTATAACAAATAAAGTACACCAAAGTGTGCAAAAAAAACCTGTAATTGTATCTCGGGCTTCTGGTGACGTGGATACTCCACCTTCGGCCTTGTCATTTATCTTGCCACGAGAGTTTATTCCTTATATTATTATCTTAGGACTGCTCAGTCCCCGACCACCTTCTGGCGCCTCCTCAAGACACACCTGTTCAGACAGCATCTGTAAACCTCAACTCTCGACTATAATGGACTATATGTCACCCAATTGTACCGGTTCTTGCATCAGCTTGTACCTGCACTGAACTGCTCCATAACACATTCAACTACTGCGCCTATAACTGTATCTTGTATCTGATTTTACTCTTATAGGTAACCATACTCATGTTTTTTGTATTTGCTCTTATTGGGAAATCATTCTCATCCATTTATCATACTTACTATATGCTCTTACTAGACTTTACTCATCTAAGCAAATATTTACTATAAGTTATAACTGCTCTTAGTCAAACTTGCTCTTACTTATACCTTACTGCATTCTTTATTTTGCTCTTACTTGAATTTGATCGTATTGTACTTTCATAACTGCTCTTACCTGTATTATGATATTCTGTAATGTGATATTTTATTATGTGATAACTTCTAATGTGATATTTTATAATGCGATACTTTGTACTGTGATATTTTGTAACAATTGTAAGTCACCCTGGAAATAAATAATAATAATAATAATAATAATAATAATAATAATAATAATAATAATTATTGTTATTGATGTTTTGTTTTTTTAACTGCCTGTTTTGCCATGCTTAGGGGATGAGTAATGATCAGTTGTAGTGATTTTAGAAAATGCGCATTCTAAGAATGGAACACCTGGAGAGGGTAGTCCAGTGCCCAAAATGTGTATTGAGTTATACAGATTTATGCATCTGTTTGAAATAATGAAACAGTACATCTTTGTTTTTTAAGAAATGTTCTTTGAGGGCCAGTAAGCACACATGCAGAAACAATATTGAACTCATATGTATATAATTGTAGCATACATTCTGGAATTAAACTGACATAATTAAAATACTTTTTTGGCTATTTTCAGGGTCTATATTACTTTCTAAACTGAACATTTTACGACATTTATATTCACATCAGTATCTACTAAATACTACTGTCACGGAGTGACCCTGAAACCCGTCTTTCCTTGTAGAAGGTGCAAGCACCTTTTTTGAGTGAAAGGTATATGCGGCAGAGATGGATGGCTCTTTGATAGAAACAGTTTACATTTATTTGAAGTTTGCCCACTGATGATGGGAATGAGAATGTAGAGATGGGAGCACAGCTAACAAGATTTTTTTGCAGGTATTATTCTTTTAAAGACTGTCACCGCTACTGGAAGCAGGATGATCTTTGGGAAACACATTGAACATTTGTGAAACTGCAACAAATATTGTAATGACTGTAATGTGTTTTAAAGAATATAAAACCAGTAGAAAATATTACTAGCAGATCTGTGTAAGGCCTTGTGACAGTCTGGCTTGCAGTGGTGACGTCACGGACCAGGAAGTAACTGAGTCAAACAATGGATGGGCGGGTGAAACTGAGTGCAACGGCACTCAGCTGGATTTATTAATAATTAAACAAAACAAAAGATTTAAACAAAACAACAAAACACAAACCAAAGGGCACGAGGGCCAAACGAATAAACAGACAAACAAGTAAGTGGCGTGCTGGCTAAACCAGCACGTTTTAGCAATTGTTTTTGCTCGCTCTCCCGTGTTCTCCCGTACTTTCCTCTCTGTACACCCAACCAACGCAGAACGGACTGCTGCAGGTTCTTATACTCTGGCCGAGGGTTAACTAGCTGTTAATTATCTTATTACCCCTCGGCCACAGTCTGCATCGTTTGGTAAGGATGCATGACTGTCAGCTAGTTAAATAATCAGTAGCTGATCAGTCATGCATCCTCACGGGTTTTTAAAAAATATAAAGACGCGGCTGTTATCCGCGCCGCAAACAATAATACAAATAATAATAATAGGGGCGGACACCACACATGCCCCCCTGTGCAGCACACATGGCCTTTTCGCCACCTCCCCCTTATTCCCTAAAGTCCCGCTAGCAGTCCCGGGCGCAGGAACAGGGGCAGCAACGGGCCAAAGGTGGCGCCACGGTGGGATGTCCTCCTCCCACCCAAACAGCCGAGGCTCCAATGGCCAGCGCACAGGCCGGCTCCTCTGGCCAAAAATTTTGGGGTGGTCTCCAGACCTGCCCCCCTTCTTCATGGCGGCAGCTCCCTCCGTGGGGCTCCGCCATCCCTCTCCTGCAGCGAATTGCTGCGGGGAGCTGGTCTCCTGACCTCCCCCTTCTTCATGGCTGGCAGCTGCCCTTCATGGGGCTCCAGCCACAGTATTTCCTGCCGCAAGTGCGGCTGGGGAGCTGGTCTTCTGACCTCCTCCCTTCTTCGTGGCCGGCAGCTGCCCTTCATGGGGCTCCAGCCACAATATTTCCTGCCGAAAGTGCGGCTGGGGAGCTGGTCTCCTGACCTCCCCCTTCCGCGGGCCGGCAGCTCCCCTTCATGGGGCTCCAGCCACAGTATTTCCTGCCGCGAAAGCGGCTGGGGAGCTGGTCTCCTGACCTCCCCCTTTTCCGCGGGCCGGCAGCTCTCATGGGGCTCCAGCCACAGTATTTCCTGCCGTATGGCAGGACTGGTAGCACCCCAAGCAAAACAGGACCCTCGGGAGGCGATGGCAGCAGCAGCGACCCTCGGGAGGCGACGGCAGCAGCAGCGGACCCCGGGAGGCGACGGCAGCAGCAGCAGTAGCGGACCTCCGGAGGCTTAACTCGGGAGGGGAGCCCCTGGCCATGGAGGCGGCAGCGGAGCTCCACTTCTCCCTCGCACCCTATAACTGGTGGCTCTCCAGGCGATGCGAGCAACAGGCAGCCCCAGGCGATGCGGGCAACAGGCAGCCCCAGGCGACGCGGAGCAACAGGCAGCCCCAGGCGATGCGGAGCAACAGGCAGCCCCAGGCGATGCGGAGCAACAGGCAGCCCCAGGCGATGCGAGACAGGCCTTCTTGGGCGCGAGGCAGGCATCCTTGGGCGAGTGAGGCAGGCATCCTTGGGCAGCGAGGCAGGCATCCTTGGGCGGCGAGGCAGGCATCCTTGGGCTGGGCGAGGCAGGCATCCTTGGGCGGTGCGAGGCAGGGCAGGAGCAGTTCTTCCCATGATGGTGGATGTGGAACCAGCAGGTATTCACCCTCTGCTGGTGGAGGTGGAGATGGAACCAGCAGGTATTCACCCTCTGCTGGTGGAGGTGGGAGGGGCAAGCAGTCCTCCCACGGGGTTGAGGCGGAACCAGCAGGCATTCACCCTCTGCTGGTGGAGCTGGGAGCGGCAAGCTGTCCTCCCACGGCGGTTGAGGCGAACCAGCAGGTATTCACCCTCTGCTGGTGGAGGTGGGAGGGTCAAGCAGTCCTCCCACAGCGGTTGAGGCGGAACCAGCAGGAATTCACCCTCTGCTGGTGGAGCTGGGAGCGGTAAGCAGTCCTCCCACGGCGCTGAGAGACGGAACCAGCAGGCATTCACCCTCTGCTGGTGGAGGTGGGAGGGGCAAGCAGTCCCCACGGCGGTTGAGGCAGAACCAGCAGGCATTCACCCTCTGCTGGTGGAGGTGGCGGAGACAGAGGCAGCTCTGCTGCTCTGCACCTGGCGGTGGTGGAGACAGAAGCAGCTCCTGCTGCTCTGCTCCTGGCGGTGGTGGAGACAGAGGCAGCTCCTGCTGCTCTGCTCCTGGTGGTGGTGGAGACAGAGGCAGCTCCTGCTGCTCTGCTCCTGGTGGTGGTGGAGACAGAGGCAGCTCCTGCTGCTCTGCTCCTGGTGGTGGTGGAGACAGAGGCAGCTCCTGCTGCTCTGCTCCTGGTGGTGGTGGAGACAGAGGCAGCTCCTGCTGCTCTGCTCCTGGTGGTGGTGGAGACAGAGGCAGCTCCTGCTGCTCTGCTCCTGGTGGTGGTGGAGACAGAGGCAGCTCCTGCTGCTCTGCTCCTAGTGCTGGAGACAGTGGCGAGGGCTCCTCACCCTCTAACGCTGGAGACGGCAGCAACGGCTCCTCTCCTCTGGCGTTGGAGACGGCAGCAACGGCTCCTCTCCCTCTGGCGCTGGAGACGGCAGCAATGACTCCTCTCCCTCTGGAGAAGGCAGCGATGACTCCTCTCCTCTGGCGCTGGAGACAACAGCAATGGCTCCTCTCCTCTGGCGCTGGAGATGACAGCAATGGCTCCTCTCCCTCGGCGTTGGAGACGACAGCAATGGCTCCTCTCCCTCGGGCGCTGGAGACGGCAGCAATGGCTCCTCTCCTCTGGCACTGGAGACGGCAGTGATGGCTCCTCTCCCTCTGGCGCTGGAAACAGCAGCGGGGCCCCTCCCATATCTGCAGCCAGGTAGTTGAGCACCATGGCTGCGATGTCTGGGAGGGATGCTGGTTGGTGTTTCTGTTCCCAGGCCTCCCAGCGCTCCCCATCTCTCGCCCACAGGAGGTTGATCACAGCAGGGAGGGCGACCATTATATCCCTCTCAGGCTCCGCCAGCCAGTCCCAGATCCCCTCAGAGGAGACGGGATTCTTCCGCCCGGAGGATGCGGGTCTCTCTCACCCTTGCTGGATGCTCAGGCTCCTTCCTCTCCTGCCATGGAGGGGTTGGTCCAGTGCCACGTGCCCAACCTCACCAACCGCGAAGCACCACTCCTCACCCTTCAGGCAGGTGAGGCAGACGTCCAGCGTGGTAAGGACCTGCTGCTGTTGCTGCGCCTCCTGCTGCTGTTGTTGTTGCTGCTGCTTTCTCCTCCGGCTACTCTTCCCCATTTTTTATTTTTATTTTTTTCCAAAAACACAAAAAATACTTTTGAAAAACAAAAAACGTCCTTTTTCTTTCCTGGTACGGCTCGTGGAGGCGTTGTTTGTCCCACGCAGGACACCATATGTGACAGTCTGGCTTGCAGTGGTGACGTCACGGACCAGGAAGTAACTGAGTCAAACAATGGATGGCGGGTGAAACTGAGTGCAACGGCACTCAGCTGGATTTATTAATAATTAAACAAAACAAAAGATTTAAACAAAACAACAAAACACAAACCAAAGGGCACGAGGGCCAAACGAATAAACAGACAAACAAGTAAGTGGCGTGCTGGCTAAACCAGCACGTTTTAGCAATTGTTTTTGCTCGCTCTCCGTGTTCTCCCGTACTTTCCTCTCTGTACACCCAACCAACGCAGAACGGACTGCTGCAGGTTCTTATACTCTGGCCGAGGGGTTAACTAGCTGTTAATTATCTTATTACCCCTCGGCCACAGTCTGCAGCGTTTGGTAAGGATGCATGACTGTCAGCTAGTTAAATAATCAGTAGCTGATCAGTCATGCATCCTCACGGGGTTTTAAAATATAAAAGACGCGGCGCTGTTATCCGCGCCGCAAACAATAATACAAATAATAATAATAGGGGCGGGACACTCCGCCACAGGCCTGTGTGAAGAATTTCATTGCATTGAAGGTCAGGCCGGCCTGCTGAAAGTTCCAAACCTCCCTTATCAGGCAAAAGCATCTTTTTAAAATTCAGAGCCTTAAAACATTCTGATCCAGCGAGAACAGAACGGCAAACACTATGGAACAGAATTAATATGCCAGAAGCAATCAAACTAGGATAGGTATGTGGTTTGATTATAGTAAGAAAAAACTAAAGTATTTAAATAAAACCTAATATAATAACATTTAAGTAAATGTATGAGCAGTCTAAGTTTTAATATTCAAGGTTGTATTTGCTGCCAAGCAGGTGCCTAGTTAAACTTAACCTCTTGCCTTCTGTGTCTATCAATGGAGTAAAATAAAATTCCACTTTCTAGGAGAGACTGCTATATTGAAGTATCTGAATTAGAAATACATGTTATGAAATCATTTAAAGTTAAACTGTTGAAAGAACATATTAAAAGTTTATTATAACATTAACAATGTTGTAAACAAACTGTTTAGACACATTTGAGATAATGTTAAATATACTTTGCATTGGTTTAAGGGAATATTGTAGGATTATATATATATATATATATATATATATATATATATATATATATATATATATATATATTTTGAAAAGTCCAGTATAACAGTAAAAAATAAGAATTATAGAGTCTGTGTAATTCTGTGTAAAGAGAGTGCACTGGCTTGAGGTCACGCTGACCAAGCTTGTAACCTTGGCAGAAGCAGGCATCTGGGAGAACCAAACACAGAGGCTAGGTATTGAAACTTAACAAAAATAAAAAAAGTAATCCTTTCTAGACAGAACAAATGCTTAAAACTAAAACAGCAATGTTATAAAATTTGATTTTATTTGATCGTGTTGTAACTAAGCATAGAGGTTTTAAATAAAAAAAATAAAAAAGTATTATGATCTAATAATAGCCCTTTAGACAGTACAATATCAATTAAACTAAAGAATATAATGTTTAATAGTTTATATAAAGGGTTTACTGTAATAAAAAACAGAGGAACTGTTAAGTTTGAATATAAGACAATAAAGTGTAAACTGTATTTAATAACTTTAGTACACAGTAGACTTACTAAAGAAAAATAATTAATTTGGTGACCTCGCCTTTACCTGCTTGTAGCAGAGCGGAGCTGGGCATGGAAAGTTCTTTTTGGCCGACGAAGCGGGAATTTTTGGTGATCAGTGGTTAAAAAGCCAAGGTCCTTTCTATAATGAGCGATCTCATTAATATTAGGAGTTTATATTAAAATAAACATTTATATATATATATATATATATATATATATATATATATATATATATATATATATATATATATATATATATATATATATATATATCACAGAAATTAATTAGAACCTGGCAAAAAGAGATGAGAGCGTAAAGCGTAGGATGATTTACTGAGTTAAGCTAAAATTTGGTTTAAAATAATTTGTATTACAAAATGCTTACGGTAGTGTTTCATATCAATCAACACTAAAATTGGCCTGAATTTAGATGAAAATAACTGGACCTAACAGAGGCCTATGACAAAACTCCCTACAATTCCTATATAAACATCTCTTTTAATTCACATATAAACTAGTATCATATTACATTGTATTGTAGCAAGGATCATGTGAACTCCAGTGAAAGGAGGGGTTGAAAATGAGAACCATGAGATCATGTTCCAATATTTTGGAAAGGAGTTATATCCAATTCATTTTGAATGTTTTTTTTAAACTCCAATTAGTTTTTAAAAAGGAGTTGACCGTATCCTTCTAGAATATATCATTAACTCAAAGATAAGAACTGTCAAGGCAGATTGATGATCAGATTTAACTGGGACTCCTGATGTATTCAATGGAGGGAAAATCCTATATAAGCCCAGAGCAAGACCCCATTCGATACCATTGAACTTGATCTTGCAAGCTGACGTGGTCCATGCTCTGAGGGTCTCTGAAAAACAGAGTCTCTGCCTTTTGAAGACAGTTCTTATTTTTCAATATATCCTACACTACACTTCCATATACTGGAAGGTAAGCATATATTTGAATTTATTTCTCGTTTATATTGGATGCATTGCTATAAGGTATAGAAATTATGTTTTAGTTTTAAGAGAGTAGTATATTGAATGTTTTAGAACGTAGCTGTGGGTGCTGTAGCTTTTTGCATTTTATAGCCTGAAGGCTAAGCATATAATAACCATATTTGTAATACTGTATTGAAGTACTAATGCTGTTAAACTTGTAAAGGCACTGGATCACCCAGATTGCTTATTACTTGGGATTTACGATGGTCTGCGCAACCAACCAGTCCACTTTTTAAAGCATTTAATGAACTGAAAGTGCACTACTACTGCTCTGATTCATTAAAACTTCAAATTAAATGAGTCTGTGCATGAACAAAACCACTTACAGGAGTTTAAAACATCTCTGTCCTCCTTAAACGTCTCCCCTGAGTTTAAGAGCTGCAGTTCAAAGTGCCTCATCCATATGGAATGTTTCAGGACTTCTCTTTTACATACATGCAAAATGTGTAGAGAAAATAATTAATAACACCTTAACTTAGATCAAAGGTGCGACTATCTTGATTAAGGAAACAGCAAACGGTAAACAGAGACTAGTAAAGAGCAAAACAAATCTTTGAACTATTGTGGGAACAGAAAACACCTTAAGTTTACACTGGGGGAACTTGCTGTAAAAAAAAACAAACAAAAAAAAACAAAAACGTTTGTATATTTTGAAGCAACCAAGACCTAGGTGGATGGGAGTGAAAAGGGAATAGGTGAAATGTTGTGATAGTTTCTGTATACACATGGGGCATCCCAATCTGCAGTCATTCCTAACCTCCAGTCCTGCTGGCCAGAACTTGCGGACTTCACGTCAACATGGCTCCCAATGGAGAGGCGGATATACTCATCTAGTCATTGTTTAAAAGCTAGTTTGCAGGATTTAATTGTAGATGAATTAAAGTAGTTAAGTGTATGTTAATCTGTATCGTTTGGAACCGATGAACGCTGTCTAAACCCGGTTGAATATTCTGTCTAAATTCAGTTTAATAAAGTGTCTGTCAATTATAAGTAATTTGAATCGTGATTATCCTTTATTCATAATTGTTTTGTTTAGGACAATAAATATTGCAGGAGGATGACGTAATTAATAAACACAGTCAATTAAATCACACTTCTTACAACAGTATGTGTTAATAATAATGCAAAAACAGTACAATTATGAATATGAGAAAATCCAATAACCTAACCTTAAAAATATACTAATAAAGTTGGTACTATTTTTTTTTCTCTTAAGAAATACAAAATATACATACATGCTAACAGTCCCTATATGGTCAGGACAGTCCCGATTTCCTAGCAAATGTCCCGTGTCCTGATGTATAGGAAGAAACTCCTGATATTTACACATAGAAAAAAAATCATTTATTCTGCACAGTTGAGTTAGTGAAAACCACACGCTGTGCTCTTCATGCGGCTGACACATCTGCTGATCACTAACTTACCGGTATACAAAGGTAAGAATGTTTCATTGTGTCTATGTTTACTGTCATGCTGGTCGTGCGGTGTTGAGTTGAGGGGTCTATTATTATATGAGGGAGTGTTTTTTGCGTATGACCCCTCCCATGTGTATGATGCAGATAAGACACACCCCTCCCCCTCCCCCCCATCCCACTGAACAGTTTCCAAATGTTGGCAAGTATGAATATAAAACCCAAATGCTAATTCTATATAGGGAAGTTTTTATATGGAAACAAATAAATAAATAAACACCCTTGCAAAACCACTTTGTTTATTACTGTTCTTTCAGTCTAGAAAATGTTCTTATTAAAAAATTACAGTACCTAGCAGGTAATTGTGAGACATCTTTGCCATTTAGAATACAGTATTAACATCATAATTATGCTTTATTGCTACAAATGAGTTACATTACAACTATAGACAGAAATGACATTTTAGTGTGAGGATTTTAAAAGGGCAACAACATTTAGTCGAGTAAAATAGCCATTTTACTTAATTATCAGGAGACAGCATTGTCTTAGTTTCACAACAATTATAAAACAAAGGTGTCTCTTTTATGGATGAATGTGGTCCCTTGTTGTAACAATTTAATTTTTTTGGTTCAGCTCTGGGCACTCAGTAAAATACAAATCTTAGCTGATGTCTGTAGCTATTCCAGGAGTCATTTGGATCTTGCTGTCTATCAATTTTAAAATGTATTATTTTGTTAATTAAAGGTAAGGGTTGAGGAGTACAGACTTGCTGCTGTACAATAATAGGACTACAATCTGCAATTTCTCACTGGTCCAAATGAAATACCTAGACTATTATGTTGTAAACTTGAACATGCTATCATAATAGGATATTGATTATATCAGAATTCATACGAAGAGCAGCTGGATTCTGTTATAGTGCATTAAAGGTCATTCTTTGTGCCTGCTTAATATTGTTTAAAAACACAAGGACCGTTCCTTTAAAAATGCAGCTTTCAAATGGAATTTTAAAAAAAAACTTGTAATGCTATAAACAATGTCGGTGTACTTGTATCCCTACTCCTTCAGAATCCTAACAGCTGTATTGTGTTAAATAAAACACTTCAGAATACAGAATAATATGTGTATATATATATACACTACCGGTCAAAAGTTTTAGAACACCTCCATTTTTCCAGGTTTTATTGACATTTACTCAGTTTAATGTCTCAATGTACTCTGAAATTAAAGCATAGAACAAATAAACAATTGGTGATAAAAAAGAAATCATGGAATCGTTTTGTTTAACAAAATTTAATCTAAATTTTTGACTCATCAAAGTAGCCACCTTTTGCAGATATAACAGCCAAACACACTCGTGGCATTCTTTCTACAATGGAAATCAAATATTGTTCGGAAAGTTCTTCCCAACACTGTTGCAGAAGTTCCCACAAATGTGTTGCACTTGTAGGTTGCTTTGCTTTCACCCTTCTGTCCAGTTCATCCCAAACCAGCTCGATGGGGTTTAAGTCTGGAGACTGTGCTGGCCATTCCATGATTTGAAGCCTACCGTCTTGTTCTTTTCTTCTAAGGTAGTTCTGACATAGCCTGGAGGTATGTTTTGGGTCATTATCTTGCTGTAGGATGAACCCCTGACCAACTAGGCGTATACCAGAGGGTATTGCATGGCGCTGCAAAATGCTGTGGTAGCCGTTTTGGTTCAGGGTGCCACTCACTCTGTGCAAGTCGCCGACTCTGGATCCAGCAAAAGAGCCCCAGACCATCACGCTTCCTCCTCCATGTTTGACAGTTGGTGTCACACACCGAGGAACCATCCTTTCGCCTACTCGACGGCTACAAAAAACCCTGCATGATGAACCGAAGATTTCAAATTTTGATTCATCGGTCCATAAGACCTTCTTCCAGTCTTCAGTAGTCCACTGGCAGTGCTTCATGGCCCAGGCAAGCCTCTTTTTCTTATTTTGCCATCTTAGCAATGGCTTTCTTACTGTCACTTGACCTGTCAAACCTGCAGCTCGAAGTCTTCTCTTCACAGTTGAAACTGAGACTTGCTTACTTCGACCGGCGTTAAGCTGTGCTTGAAGCTGTTGTCCTGTGAGCCGCCTATCACGCAAGCTGTTGACTCTCAGAAACTTGTCTTCTGATTCTGTTGTGGCTTTGGGTCTGCCAGACCTCTTCCTGTCAGAGTTTCCTCCAGTTTCCAAGTGTCTTTTGATGGTGTAGGAAACTGTTCTCACTCACACCTTGGCTTTCTTTGCAATTTCTCTAAAGGAAAGACCTACACTTTTAAGGGTTATAATGGTCTGTCTGTCTTCCTTTGTTAATTGCCTTTTTTCTTGCCATTATGATAGCAATATACTACTTCCTGCAGTACAATACTGTCCAAATAATGCTTAAGAGGGTGTAGTAACACAGTCTGTTCAAACACTGCTTTTATACAGACAGAGGGTTTGTAAGTAATCAACAAAAGTTGGGACACCTGTAGGAATTGTTAGCATCAACTTTCAAGGCTTAATTTACTTAAATTGCTGCAGAACAGCTGTAAGTTGTTAACCCATTACTTGTTCCCTGAAAAAGGCCTTTTTGTATAACTCTGAAATGTACATTATTTTTCAGTTTTTGATAACCTAAACTTTCTTTTTAACCTCTGGCACTTTACCGCTTACCTTTGTACCATTTCAGGTTATTCACTGGACTTGAACTGCTTAAATTTCAATAAAAACTGGAAAAATGGGGGTGTTCTAAAACTTTTGACCGGTAGTGTGTGTATATATATATATATATATATATATATATATATATATATATATATATATATATATATATATATATATATATATATATATATATATATATATATATATATATATATATATATATCAATGAATATAGTATTGTGGTTGACTGGGCCTCAAAACACAAAGCTAAAATCAAGCCGTTTTGAAGCTGACATAAAGTGGATAATAATAATAATAGTTGCTGTTAGAATAAATAATAGGTTGTTGTTTGTGGGCAATCGAACCATCAGGTTGAACTGTGGCTTTTTATGTTGACATTATTAACAAATAACACTTTTTGTGTCTGGAAGTTCTTTTTATTGGTAAATCCTATTGGCTAGTCATACTTGTCACTATTGGTTTACAGCTGACGTCTGGTAAATGCAGTTTAAACTGTACACTCACTCTCTTTGAAGTTGTAAGATGAAAGAAATATGTGACATTTATCTGTGCATGTCCTAGGATGTGAACAGCCAAACAATACAAGTGCTGTGATGTAACAGGGCAGGAATACTTACTAACTGCTGCTGGCACAGTAACAGTTACATGTATCATCATAATGTACTGTACTTTGAAAATCAATAAACAGTAGTGCATGTTTTTTTAATTTTGTTCTGTAGAATTAATTTATTCTAGATTACATACAGTTAATCTTACATTCTGGTCATTCCAGTTCAAGTGGACCAAGTTCTAGGGAGGTGTTTACTCGATTTGTAGCTGATTATACATAAACCATATGTGAGGGTGAAAAGTGTTCCAGCGCAGGTGAAGTGTGCATGAAAAAGGCCAGTGTTACTCAGAGTGACTCAGCTTTGATGTAAAGGGTCGAGCAACCCTTATAAGTCCATTCGAGCTGGAATAAAACAGTTTATATGGCCATACATACCTACAGAATTTAGTAAGCGACCCAACATCATGCAGAAACAGCAGCTTTTCATTGAGAATACCCAAGATGGTTGCAGCAGAAGAGAACGTTATTTTGCTCATCCTGCTATTTTGTGATTAATCATGAGAGTGTGAAAAAGAATAATGTTAAGAATATTAAGTTTTTAAAATATTAATTTTACTTCTGTTTGTATTTGAAACAATGTATTACTCTTTTTATACATCTCCAACATATCAGAATCTATGCCGATGTTTGACCCTGTTTGATAAATATGGAATGATGTCAGGTTACAGTCAAATGGACTACATCAATTTTGATGCCCTTGAATACTGCTGCTAGGGATACTGTGCTGCCTCCTATAGTGACACGTTTTACTTATTTAGGCATACAGATGTATTCCTCTTTATACCAGATTTGTAGAGACAACTGTATTACTCTTATGCAAAAGGTCTAAGGTGGTCCTCTTTACAATTTTCTTTCCAAGGTAGGACAGCAACGATTCAAATGCATGTATTACCAGGTATACATTTTTTGGTTTTTCATTTTGCCTGTAGCACCTCATCCCAAATATTTTGAAGAAGCCCATTCTATGATTTTCAAATGTATATGGGGAGGCAGGTGGCCACGAATACAGTTGACAAGTCTCTTCCTAATTTGAAATTCTACTACTGGGCGTTCCAACTTAGTGCTGAGAACTTGCCTGGATCATGATTCTCAGGTTCCTTGACGACATGTGGAGGAGGCTTTGGTGCTGCCTTACAAGCTTCAAGACAGTCCTTTTCACTGGCATTAATCCAAAAAAAAATATTGACTTAAAAATGCGGTCCTATTGTAGCTCACTCATTGAGGACATGGAATAGCATAAAACAATTCACAGGTGGTCCTTATAAGTTTTATAAATCATTTTTAATTTGGAACAACTGCCATTTTTTTTTTAACAGGAGGCCAACCCTTTGTTTATCCAGCCTGGTCATCCAGAGGCATTTTTACTTTTGATGATGGAGGCCTTTGTATGTTTCAGGACCTCAAGGAGAACTACTCTGTTCCCGGCTTCTCTTATTTTATGTACCTGAGACTCAGATCAGCAATGTGGGCCTATGGTGTGCAATGGGATACAGCTCAGCCGCCTCATCCTTTGGCAGATTGGATCCATCCTACTAGTTCTTTACGGGGGATGGTGTATACTATTTATAATCCCCTACCTGTCACAAAAATGTACGAGCGGGAATTGAGGAGTATAGGTAATATTCCTAATTGGGAGACTGTATGGCTAAATAAATACATGTGTGGCAATCTAGCAAATTCTTTTTGCTGCCACATTTCATAGTGTTCAGTGTGTGGATCTAGTACATGTCTATGATTTATGAACTATTGGTGATCCACACACCTGCACTACACTAGCTGTTGGATGCTATTGTTTAAGGTGCAGTAAATTGTTACCTTAGATTATAAAAACCCTGCCCAAGTAATACATTTTTTACTTATTCATAGAGTTTATGCAAACCCAGACAGCCGTTTCCAAATGAAAATTATCTCCACTGCCCTGGCTGACCTTATTATGGTATGTCTGGTTTATATAATTTATTTATCTTTTATTATTTCTTTTATTAATATTTTATGTATTAATTTTGTGTAAGCTCTGGTTGCCTTGGATATAGTTTTGTACATCTGTTGTATTTCTTTTAAGATTCCATTGTATTATGTATATGCTTAAAAGTTGTATGTCTTATTATTGAACCTTTAAAGTAAACTCCAAATACACCTTGTTTTAGATTTTTACCCCCTCATTCCATTTGGGATTTTAAATGAATTGTTTTGCTTATGATAAGGGATCTGATTGTTTTTATGATTGTAATGTTGAGGTTGCTGGAATAATGTTATCTAAATATACAAACAAAGAAGCACAAACACAGCATAATAATAACATTATTTAACACTTTATTTTTATTTATTTGAACTCTAACATTGTAAAAAGTGTTAAAACATATTTATTATACATTCTCACAACATCTCTGGCTACTAATGAACTTAACAATATATTGTGACAAACCAAGGGGCCGAGTGATAAATTAAGGAGCACCATTTGTGCCAAAACTATCGGGCCGTTAGTTTGTCAATTTGTTTGTCAATTCGTGAATCTGTCAATTTGTTTGTCAATTTGTTTGTCAATTCGTGAATCTGTCAATTTGTTTGTCAATTTGTGAATTCGTCAATTTGTCCAGCAATTAGTCCATAAATGTGTCAATTCATACAGTAATTCATAAACAAATTTGTTAATTCATCTAATAATTAATTAATTTGTAAATTCATTAATACAAAAGGCTTTACGGATCTGCAGATTTCCAATCAAATTTCCCAACGACCAGACAAACCTCCAACTGTCAATCTCGCACTGTGCGAAAAAAAATGCAACCTTTCTAGCCAATGGGAGCACACACTAATATTTTAATCAACGAAAATCCGGCCTCACTCAAAACTGCTGCAGCCAATAATACTTAGAAGGGTGTTTCAAAAGATATTCTATTTAACAAGATACTTGCCTCTGCTGATTTTCAATGGAGACTTCCGTCTCACTGTGTGCAAAGCATTGTGGTATATAGAGAGTTAGGTAAAAAAAATTATATGGAGTGTTAATGCAGGCATACGATATGTTGCTGGTTTTCGCCATGTTAAAAAAATGCATAAAACTTTTGAAGTAGATTTCACATTTGCCCAAGACCTTTTGAAGAAAACAGCAACATTAGCAAATTATGACAATACGTAGTTATTATAAAAAATGCTATTTTCTGAGCACTGTCCCATTCGTTGGCGCATGTGCAGAAACATCGCTCTAAAGAAGCGTATTGATTAAATCATTTAACAGTTCGGTAGCACCAGTTACTTTAGAAATACACAACATAAAATATTATCAAGACACAGCAATATAGTACAGTAAACAAACTACCGGCATTTTCTTAACATGGCGAAAACCAGCGACATTTCGTACATCTGCATTAACTCTCCATAGAATTGTTTTGCCTAACTCTCTATATACCACAATGCTTTGCGCGCAATGAGACGGAAGTCTCCATTGAAAATCAGTGGAGGCGAGTATCTTGTTAAATAGAATATCTTTTGAAACGCCCTTCTAATTATTATTGGCTGAAGCAGTTTTGAGTGAGGCTGGATTGTCGTTGATTAAAATATTAGTGTGTGCTCCCATTGGCTAGAAAGGTTGCATTTTTTAGCACAGTCTTGAGATTGACAGTTGGAAGTTTGTCTGGTTGATTGGAAATTTGCAGGTCCGTACAGCCTTTCATATTAATGAATTTACAAATTAATTAATGAATTATTAGATGAATGAAGAAATACGTTTATGAATTACTGTATGAATTGACAAATTTATGGACAAATTGACCAGTTTACAAATTGACAAACAAATTGACAAATTCACGAATTGACAAACAAATTGACAAACTAACGGCCCGATAGTTTTGGCACAAATGGCGCTCCATAATTTATCACTCGGCCCCTTGGTTTGTCACAATATATTGTTAAGTTCATTAGTAGCCAGAGATGTTGTGAGAATGTATAATAAATATGTTTTAACACTTTTTACAATGTTTTAGTTCAAATAAATAAAAATAAAGTGTTAAATAATGTTAGTATTTTGCTGTGTTTGTGCTTCTTTGTTTGTATATTTTCCACATAAAATTCTTTAAAAATAAGACCAAATGTGTTCTGCGTCGAAGTTAAAGGAAACGACTGCTAGTTGGTGCACTGAGGCCAAATTTTAGGTAAAATAAACCTCAGTCGGGATGAAGGTACTGTATTACACAATAAACATGGTTATACAATTTGATTGGAAATTTGCAGGTCCGTACAGCCTTTCGTATTAATGAATTTACAAATTAATTAATGAATTATTAGATGAATTTAACAAATACATTTATGAATTGCTGTATGAATTGACACATTTATGGACTAATTGCTGGACAAATTGACCAATTCACAAATTGACAAACAAATTGACAAACTAACGGCCCGATAGTTTTGGCACAAATGGCGCTCCATAATAAATGGCAGGTATGTGAGGGCAGAACTGCTGATGGGGTTCTGCCCTCTCACAGGATTGCAACCAAAGGGGGGACTACAATTCACAAAATGGCCGCCCCAAAAAAGACTACAAGCCCCAACAGCCAGAGCAATGTGCCGAGGCATGGCAGCCACACCCACAACAGTCATGGGGTGTGGCTGGCCAATATAAAAAGGGTCAACACAGACCAGGAAGTGAAGAGAGAGAGGAGTATAAGGTGGTAAGGTGGTAAGGTGGTAAGGTGGTAAGGTGGTAAGGTGGTAAGGTGGTAAGTGTGCTATGTGTGCTATTACTGTTTAGTGGATCTTGAATTGATTTATGTGTATGACCTGGACCGACTGAGAACCCTACTGGCTGTGAACTTGATTTGTACGGAGAACCAGACTTGTGAACTGACCCTTGATATTCCTGACCCTGTGGGCCTTGTGTCCAACACAGCCCGTGTGTCCAACACGACACAAGGTAATAAACATGCAAGCACCGTCTTGTTGGAAAGAACGTTATTTGTGACTGTACCTTCTTGTGTGTGTCTCCCATACCGATGTGTGTACAAGTTCGCTTACCAAGCAAGAGCTGTGTCACATATTATCTTGTACTGTGAAAGGTAAATATTTGAACACCCCACAGACAGCTAAACATATATGGTAGCCAATTAATTCACACACAACTGGCTGAGGGTGTTCTACTTCACCCTCCAAAGCAAAACCACAACAAACTGGGCTGTCCTTTGCAGCTAGGTTTTATAGACCAGTTAGAATATGGATCAGGGATTTCCTTTAACCTGATTGGTCAATATGACGGCATTCATTTCTGGTAAAGGACCTTGAATGTTATTTTTCAAACTATGTTTAATCAATCCGTATTCAGTATTTGTGTATTTTACCTTTTTTCTGCTTGATGAAAGAAAAACTCAGTTCTTGTACGCGCCCTCTGTCTGTCAGTGCATCCTCATTGTCCTATACATTCAATGTATCTATTTAAATTTAGTATAGCAAAAAACTGTAAAAAAAAAAAAAAAAAAAGATATAATTCGCTAATACATTTTAGGACCCAACGGTAACTTAAATTCTGAAACTTACAGAAATAACAAACCTGCACTCAAATCCTAATAAAAAATACATTAGCTGTACTTTTATTATTTACCATGTTTTACAAACAGTTCACAAACCATGTTCGGTTTTCTGTACGAGGTACCTGAAGTGAAGAATTTTTTAGTATTGAGGTATTAGTTACGCTATTAGAAATACCCATGGCATGACATAGTCCACCGCTGGGATAATGAAGCCCAAGTGCAGGCTACCAGACCACAGACACAATTCTGTGCAAATTCATTAGAAACAAAAACTAGGTTTGCATAAAACCAGGAAAAAAAACAAACAGAAAAAATGTAATTTTTTTTTTTTTTTTTAATGTATCCATTTTCTAATAGCAATAGAACCCTCATATGAGGGCTTTACTGTCTGGTAAGGACCTTCTCGTTATGTTAAATGCCCTCGCACTCAGCTCGGAACTTTTAATGATAATACATAGACTACTCTTCAGGTTCTATTGCTTACTAGTAACATGATCTAATTGGAGACCTAACATTTTTCATAAAATGTATGATTTTAACATAAATAGCACTGTAGCAGGATAGCGTCACAGCCTGAGCTGCAACTGGCAGGAGTGAGACTCGAGACTAGAGAGCTGCAGTTAAAGCACAAAACAGGAAAACACAGGCACAAATACACACGGTACAGGGAACAAAATAAAGGGTACAAAAAACTATTCACCTTTAGGCTGGGCAGTGGCCTTCACTATAGGTTCTCCTTTCAAACTCCTCCAGCTAAACAAAGGATTAGGCTTCATTTATGTAGCATGTGGCCATCAATTATTCAGTCAAGGACACAACCACATTCCCCACATAGGTTCTGGTAGCGATGGAATTAACCCCATCCCTACTAAACTTAAATTCAAAATACTCATTCTTTATTTCAACAATATTACATACACACACTATTTACACGTGTGGCTCCTGCCCTGCCAGATGCACCCTATTCATAACATGAAGGCCTATATTTTTAGTTGTTGCAAATAAGTACATTTAAAGTGGGCATTTAAATTCCAATATGTTATCTGGGCCCTGATATCAGCCATCCAACAAATGCCACCCCCAAATCTTAAACCTTGACATTATTTTACACAGCAAAAATATTAAATTTAGTTTTACAGTTGTTAATGAGAATAAATCTCTCCATTGTTTTTGATGCAAAACTGCACATATGAGAGCCACATGTTTTTAAGTTTCCGTCTTTGTACATTTCTGTTTGTTTTTGGAACAGTATTAATAGTAATTATTCTTCTTATTGTTCCTTTTTTTATGGACTGGTATTTCACTTGTGACACAGTGATCATACTGCGATGCATATAGTTATGTACTTTTTTTGTCCACTTATCGGCATCTATCAATCAATTTGCCACTTGACTGTCGAGTCACTACCATGCATCCTCCCCTACACACATAAGGTGTTTGAGTAAAGTGGTTCGTTGAAACATGTAAGTAAAAATTAGCTTGTCAGCACTAGGACACTTTTGTTGTGTCTCAGAGGTGGCAACCCTAGATCCAGTACATATTTGGTCTAACAGGCGAAAATTATACAGTTTGAAAATGATAAAACCTCAATATACATGTACAATAACAAAAAAACAAACAAAAAAAACAGTTCTATGAATTCAATAACAAATGTTTACCATAACAATATATTTTATTATTATTTATTTCTTAGCAGATGCCCTTAGCCAGGGCGACTTACAGTCGTAAACAAAAATACATTTCAAGAATCACAGTACAAGTAATAATACAATTAAGAGCAAGATAAAAATACAATGACTTTGGTTCTAGCAAGTACAAGTATGACAAAATATGATTCAATAACAGAGCAGATAACAGTGTTAGTGATATTTACATCAGGATATAATTAAATACAAAATACTACAGTTTAAATAACACTTGGCAGATTACAGTACTCTAAAGTACAGGATTAAATGTAGTAAAATAAGAGCAAATAGGGGGCAGATTAGAGCATATTTTAGGATGCAACATCTATCAGTAAGAACATTTAAAAAAATGTACCCCTCAAAAGGTAAACTGCCAAAAAACTACCGCTCTTAATAACAGTGTCATCACTCCTGTTAATCAGATTAGTCTACCCGCCACTGGTATTGTTCAGACCTGAAGGCAAAGGTTGGCATGCAGCTACCAACACCAACACAAGCAGATGAGAACATGAAGCATATGGAAGCTATTGTAAATCAGTACATTAGGTCTATAATCAAAAATGCTGTCCCTATTTAATTATAGTTGAGCTTGTTCCTAAACTCTGCAAGAGACTGACAAGGACCCCTCCCTCATTTAAAGATCCGACTAATCCCAGTTGTTTACAGATAACTCCCCCAACCAATCACAAATGTGTGCATTATGCGGAGCAGTGTGACCTATTACCCCTGTGGCACAAGATGTAGTTCTGGGGGAGCGACAGGACTACATCTCCCAGAAGCCCACGGGAAAAAGGGGAGTCGCATTGTAAATGGGACACACCTGAAGCTGATTAAGCCGGGGGGATAGAAACAGGGCTGAGCGTGCACTCGAGAGGGAAGAGAGCAGTGGGCGAAGCCGGCGAGTGAAGCCAGGACGGTACTATTAAAAAAAAAAAAAGTAAAGATAGTGTTTTGTGTGAACTGGGAAACTGCATAGCCGTCCAGCGAGACAGTGAAAGAAACTGAAAAGTTTAGTTAGCACTCCGGTTTTGTTTTTGTGTTTTGTTTATTTTTTGTGCATTTTAAATAAAAGTGCACGTATCGTGCTTAAGTCTACACCCCACTCTCTGGTCAGTGGTTTCAAGGGGCAACGAACCTGAATAAGCAGCGTCTCCTTCACACCCCTAAAATATGTTAATTTTACAAAATAACAGTATTCATGTTTTGACCATTGCATAATGTTTTCTAATGCATAAACACTTATTGTAGCTGTCACAATATGGAGCTCAATCTACTTGATCTGTGCATGGGGGCAAATACTAGAAACCAAGCTGCAGCATGAACCAAATCTTTATAGAAAAAGTAATAAGTTGTTACCTTAATTACTGAAGTTTAATGGTTTCTAGCAACTCTGTAGTCTGTAGGTACTGTGTACTCTATAATAGACACAGGGAACCACCGTTATACTGAAGTGCAGATACTGGGTCTCAGTTCTTTACTACCCTGTACTTGCCTTCACACATTTTTTTTATTTTACAAACTAATTAATTCAGTATTGAAACTACTTCTGGGGTTAGGTTTAGTTAATTCAAGAGCTGAACAGGTGACATTGTTCCACAATTTACCTCTGTTATGAAGGCAAACATAGATTGAAGATCTAGTCAGACGGCACACTCACCTCCATATTAAAGTCTAGTGTAAAAACACTATATGATAAAGTAGATCTGTATGTGTTTCATTAGACATTCTGTATACATGCAAAAGTAAAAAAAAAAAAAATGTTTGCTTCTGACTGAAAAATGTGGTGGCAATCTCAGTTTTACCATTTAGATAGTTCAGGGGCCTCAAAAGAAATCTGCATTGTTAAATTTAACTTACCTGTACTGTACCCCATAGAGCAATGTGATACATGTTAGGAGTGGTTCCCTATAATTCAGGCACTGGCCGGTTTACATGTATCTGTGAACAGCTGTGTTTGTTTGTCATATCCATAACTGAAGCAGGGGACCTTGCTTCTCTGTTGTCAATCTTGTTTGGAGCATTCATGAGGATCGTTTATAAAAAAAAATACTGGGCTATGATGTTGTTCAAAGGGGCCAGGATCTAAGAAAGCATAAATGTTGAAGCCAGGTGAGTCATTGAAAGCAATAGGCCTGCAGGTACATCCATAGTAATTCTAAAATTCCAAATTATTTCGCTTTAGTAATGAATGACCCAAGACACTGGAACTCCTTGCTACTGCCATAAGTGTGGCTTATTTCACTGCATTTTACAATCTAAAAATTGGTATTTCACGATAATTCACGATTAAACATAATATTTATTAAAGCAGAAAAAACTACGTTGTCACATTCAAAACTTTTCTAAATATTTAAATGCTTACCTGAAAAACAGTAAATGCTAAATTGTAGAGTGTTACGTTGTTTATGACCACCTTTTAAAAACATTACTTTTCACAATCAGTGAATTACCAAACAAAATAAAAACATAAATAAAAGTAAAAATAAGAACATACATGTGAAATGTCCTCTTTTTGTATTGGACAGGGCGATCTTTAGCATTAGTATTTCCGATCTTTGAAGCAGCTGGTGTCTTTTTGGTGAAAGACATTTTAAAGAAATTGTGCAGCTCTATGCAGTGTGTTCAATCACTAACCAAAAGACAATTCACTGATCTCTATCACTATGATAAAAAAATATTGGGATTTGGTGGAATAACAGACGATTGCTAATTGTTTTAGACATTGTGGTTTTACTTATACTCCATCGGCAGGTGAGGATAAAACTACTGAATCAGAGGAATTTACCCATTTCAACTATGCTATTCAGCATTTATGCTCAGCTGGCTTGTGGTCTGTCAGAGTCTCAAGGGAAGATTTAATTAATGTGGACACTGTAGCTAGAATTTCTGTAGCTATTAGCACTTCAAAGTCAAAGGATGATAATGACCAAGGCAACAATGAAATTGACATTCCACACCCTTAAGGTATGGCTAAGGTAAGGTCACGTGTGTGCGATGAATCGTTATGTTTGGCTAATTTGCATACTTTCTGACAGCGCGTGAAGGAAAATGTCGGTGTTTAGAGTGAAAGGAAAATTTACCTCAAAAAAATATTTTAACCTGATTCAGTTCAGAAAAACTTCACACTTCCCCTACACTTAATATAAAATAATTCAACTAATTTAATATGACAAAGACAAAATACACCATTTTAGGTAACTTGACAAACAGCCATTATAATTATTATTTTTTTTAAAACACTTAAGCCATTTCAAGTATGTCTTCATGACAAAAGTGTTGGCACCCTTGCTTTAGTATTTCGTGTGTCCTACTGTAGCGTGCACGGGGGAGGCAGCAGCAGGGCTGGTAGGTGACATAATCACACATGAAGACATGAGCCCGATATACGCTCCTTGCAAAGGAGATGGCTCTTTTGTACAGCAGTATCGGCGCTATGCTTTAGTGTGAGAGGTCCTGGGTTTGCGCCTGCCCTCTGCCTGTGTGTGAATTGCCTCACCCTGTGTGATGCGCCTGCCTACATTAACCGAGATTGCTACACTACTTTTTGCTTTTATTATGCCTTTCAGGCATGTATGATAGTCCTTAACCAGTATGTTACATGTTGTTGGTGAAATCTGGGCCCATTCTGTCTTGCAATTTCCTTCAGCTCAGACAGATTGAATACACAATTCTTGACTACAGCTTTTTTTAGATCAGTCCAAAGCATTTCTATTGGATTGAGATATTTCATATTTCTTTGATACTGCTCTGTAGCTAGTTCCTTTGTTGTAGTTTGCTACAAGTGCTTTTCTCAAACATGAATCCAACTCCTTTGTCTTGAACATCATCTGCTGTGTTGCCAAAACGTTCTTCTTCAACAGATGTTGGAAATCATGACCTCTTTTTTTGGTTGTTGACTTTATAATGCAGCTTGGCTACTGTGTAATGGTTGTCAACCAATTAATATATATTTCTAATTAGTAACAGTACATTTTACAAACTTTTAATGTAAATGTGCCAATACGTTTGTCATGAACAAATATTTGAAATTGCTTAATTGCATTTATTTTTTTGTTAAACATGTGTTCTTGAATTATCTTACATTAAGTGTAGGTTGCTAATACATTTGTCTGAGACTGTATGGCCTTTGCAACATCTATGAAATTCAAATGACCATGAACACCAGGACTTCCCACAGATTATGTGCTTATTTGCTAATCAAACATTAAAACTGAAAAGTGTTCTGTTCTTTTCTATTTATCATTTCTTCATTGTTTTAGTTATTTTTCCATAAACTACAACATAGAGAAAAAAATTAATTGAAGAAACAGGATCTGGTTGATGTTGGTTACAAAATGTCTAGCAACATCATACCAAAGTGTACCATAGTGAAAGCACGGTAAAGCAGAGGTGAGCAGAGCAAACTAGAAATACCTATTGTGAAGCATTATACAATTCATAGTCAACCCATTGAACAGTAAATGAATGATATAACCACAAACAAGAGCATGGTAAACTGCAAAATTGCTGTGCAATTGGTAAACTTTAATAAGGGTACCATAGCACTGGCTAAGTCGACAAAGTATGTGGACAAAGAAATAGAAACACGTTACCTGTATGTTTTAAATTGCTTCACAGGCTGCCATGCATCAAGAAAAAACAAAATAAAGGATTCTGACAAGTATGTCATTATTATAATGTGAAAACAATTATATGTGTTATACAGTAAATATGGGCACAATATGAAGATTAATCTTTGTTTTCCATATGTCTGGATTAAGACTATAAAGGTATACTGTATCTGTAGAGAAAGCTAGACTGTACTTTAACTGTGTGTTGTTTACAAAGTTTACTTAAATAAATGTGTGTTCTGTTACAATGCATTTTCAGGTTTGTTTTGCTTCCTGTTACGTTCCGAATCTAGAAAATATGCACATTTGAGTGATGAATTTCCTACAGGAACTAACAGCTGTATGTGCAAATCATGCATATAAATCAATTACCAAGGCCTATGTACTTTAAATGCACCCATTAATTAAGCAATGTCAGAGTCAATGAACTGTGAAGTTCATTACATTTTTAGCATTCAAACCAAGGAATTATTTGAAAAAGAAATACAGAGTTTATGTAATGATTAGTGAAATAAGGTCGAGTGGTTGCCAGCCCTCGTACATTGTGTCCTTGTCAGTGTTTCAGTATACTGGCATAACTGTTGAACTGTTGGAGGGAAAATTGAATTGAAAATGTGTTGAGACATTGGAGTGTCAGCCACCCCATAACAACAATATTTTTATAATCAGAACATTTGTTCCCTGGGTATTTTGCTAACCGTAGTATTATTATAAAATGGTACAACGTCATTAAAAGGTCTTGCTTCCACATTGGGACAGTATTTGCATACACAGATATCTCAGCACATTTGCTTTTACGAGCACTACATCTGCCAAACAACCTCCCCAAAAGAAAAGATTCACTCAGCTGCTTCCACAAAGAGGGACGTTTTTATTCGGTCAGTTTTTATTTTTGATTCAAACTAAACATTGTAATATTATTGGTTGCAAATACATTAATATGTAACACATTTTTTAAATATATTTTCTTGCAGGTTTATTTTTGTAATTTGCAGAAACTAGATCACCCAGCGCTCCATCAGTTTTTTTGGAAAATGTCAAAAATGGAGGAGCAATACCGTTGCATTGCAAGCTAATCATTTGCCAAAAGTTTACAAAATGCACGAAAACCAACTTCGTGAGCTATTCCAGGAGGCAAGTTCAATTGCTATCATTTCTGACGAACCCATTTCTGAGGCCAGGTACGTGCTTGATATTCTGTTTTTTCTCTGCATTTGTAGAAAAGAAAATTGATTCTCTGACTTCGTGTTTAGGTGACGTCGTTTTCCTGAAAGAAGGAAATTCTCACAAGCTATTGTACAGGCAGTTTCAATGTATAATGTTGATTTTGATCAAGTATCTGCGTTCCTAAAAGACAATGCTATATACATGACAAAAGCGTGGACACAGTCCCTGAAAGGCTTGTTTGCATATGCAGTTCACATCACTTGTAATGCATACATCCTTAGCCTTGGAAGGAAGTATTCCAGCATGCAAATACAAGAAAAATACGAAAGCAGTCAATTTTCAGAGTGAAGCTCTTCCCCGAGTACCAGTACTGACTCGATGGAACTCGTGGTTTGAAACTGTGTTGTACCACAGTGAGCGAATTCACTTCTATGAACGTGAATTGTCTGAATTGTTAGCAAATGCAAACTTGAAGGATCAGTTTGGGTTTGTCGCTGCACACACCAAACCACTGCTGTCTGCAATGAAAGGTTTTGAAAGTTGTAAACCTTCAATCCACCTGACGTTCAATACTGTGTTGGATTTGATTTCCTGGGCTGAGAGGAAGGCACAGAATGACAATCACTGATAAACATTTGAACGTTTTGTTTAAATCTGTACTTTCTGCTACTGCTGAAAGGCTATTACGAGCCTCAACAGGTCAGTGTAGCTAGACGTGGGCCTTGTTTTCATCAACTGGGTGTGGAATTTCTCAAGTCGGTTCGTGTATTAGATCCCATCAAGTGGTAACACTCAGATTTGATCAAGGTGATCTTGCAGCAAGAATACCGTGCTTTGGCGACGAGGAATACAATGATTTTTTGAGTTACATTTCTGCCGCTGCAGAAGCAAGTGCTGTTGTAAATCCTGCCACCTACTGGTTTCTTCAGAAAGAGAGATGGCCTGCTTTAGCCAAACTTGCAATCAGATGTTTATCCATTCCGCCACATTCAATGGATGTCCAGAGATCTTTTTCTCGATATGGACAAGTGGTTACAAACTTGACCAGAAACCTCAAAGGAGATAACATCAGGCTGCAGCTCATGCATTCTTACAATAACCGGCAAAAGGAATTAGATTGAAATGCTAAGGATCAGCCAACTGGATTTGTAAGTATTGTTTCATTTTGCGACTGAACTCTCACTGCCGTTTTACAAATACTGGTTGTTCAATTTTCATTTTACTGCTGTTTTGCAAGTGTAGGCTACTGTATGGTATGAGTTATTATTGTTAGCTGCAACTCTTCACATATATGAAACAGCCTAAACATTGTATTTTTAAACGGTGATAAGTAGGGACTCTTAACTAATATTCTGGTTTTCAATGTGTATGTGTTTTTTTTCTTGTTTTTTGAACAAATGATCAGAATCCACCTTGAAAGCAAGTATATACGTGCAAACTGTTTAAATATTTTATGACCGCACCAAAACCGCAACTTTATTAAACAGTGGCCGCAACTTCTTGACCTAAAAGTCACGATTTTCTTACAGCCTTATACATCACCATATTAATTACCTTAAAGTAATTGTAGTTAAAACATGATATTGGTACTACACTAGGTTAAAGAGTAAATAGTGGGGTTCCGAAAAATAGAGCATTACACATCCATAACGTACATGTCATTTTTCTTTTCATTGTTAACATCCAGGTAACTTTTTACACTTAAAACTTTTAAAGACTGTTTCAAAGCTGTTTTGAAAATGTCTGCTCTAGTGCACTGATAGTGTAAGGATTATTGCCCACATTGTCAAACAGGTAACACAGCAATAACGATCCATGATGTGGTGCAGAACAGAAAAGCCCAGCGCACCTGTTATGTTTTTTTTTCTTCCTGCAGTGATTTAGAGCAGGGGTTTTCAACCCTTTTTTGAAACTGTACCCCTTCTGTCTGAAGTTTTCAGCTCAAGTACCCATTTACAATTTTCACTCGACTGAATGGTACCACAGTTGCAATAAAAGGCAGAATATTCTGATTAACACATTTTGCTTATGTCTCAACAGTTTGGGACTGACAAACTGCTGATTTAGGACAGAATACCAAACAGTAGGCTAAATTCTTAAAACGTTTAATTACATGTCTTTGGATACACACAATTAAAAGACAGTATTTGGGAATCTCTTTGGAAACAGTCGAATTTGCTTTCTATTCAGCAAATTATACAAAATAATCTGCAAAGTAATTGTTTATAATGTTACCATTTACATCCCATCTCAGCATAACTATGTGTGACATATAACATTTTTACAACATCAGAGACATTAACCTCAAGATAAAACTATAATAACTAACATTGATAAACTTTTTATTAAAGCAACATAAAAATTATCCAAAAGGATTCGATATAACTTTCTGTTGCTTTGCACTTTCTGTACTCTTGTGTTTTCTTCCTTCGTTTTTCTTTTGCAAGTAAGAAATGTATCCATTTCAACCAGCTGCTATTGCTATTACAAAAAATGCAGCCATGCCTAATAAATAAAACAAAAATCATCAAAGTATGAGTATTGTGATTATTATTTATGTTTACCAGAGCATTTATACTTCTAAAAAATGCCAAAATATTGTGCTCCACTGATTTTAGTATTCAATTATGCGACAAGTTGAAAACAGCAAAGTTAATGAAGAATCACCAGACCCCTGCTTCACCCACCCATATCAGAGTGGAAATCCACTCAATCAAAATCATGCATGCGTACAAGTGGAAAGTACGGACGTGATAGATTCTGTGGGGGGGGTTCCATCTGCGGTTCACTTTGAGCTGCTAAACAAAAATGTAATATTTATGCACACCGGTTTAGAGAGAATATATAATACTGTTAACAACATTTTTTTTTGCAACTATTTTATTCATTTTCCAAATTTCTCCCATGTTTTGGAATGTCCAATTATTATTCAACCTGGCTTATCGCTGCAACCCCTAAACTAACTCGGGAGAGACAAAGATGAGCACTCGTGTCCTCCGAAACGAGTGCTGTCAGCCATCTGCTTTTTTTTGCTCTGCAAGCCCGCCATGCAGCCATATTCAGAACTTACAGCATTCGAGGACCACTCAGTTCTGAATTGTGTACAGGCCGGCCTGCAGGCACCCTGCCAGCCACAGGGGTCGCTGGTGGGCGGTAAGTCAAGGACTTCCGTAGCTGACCTAACCTCTACCCTGCCTTGGCAGTGCTTGGCCAATTGTGCGCCGCCCCCTGGGAACTCCCGTCCACGGTCAGCAGTGGAATAGTTTGGATTCAAACCAACGATCTCCAAGCTATATGCTGCATCCTGAAGTCCGGGCGGAGTGCCTTTACTGGATGCGCCACTCGGGAGCTCCCGATCTTTTACTTTCATTTTTACTTGTGTATTTCTGAGTCGTCCTCATGCACCTCTATGACCCTTAGAAGCACCCCCAGTTGAAAGCCCCTGATTTACAGGACAGATCTCAAACCCCTGTGCACTACAGCGGACATTTTGAAAACAGCTTTGAAACAGAATTTAAAGTTAGAATTGTAGAAAGCTGTCAGGATGTTACCAATGAAAAGAAAAATGACAGGTACGTTATTTAAACAGTTGTAGCAACATGTATATTTTTCCGAACCCCACCACATACTCTTTAAGGACATCTCTGCTAGCAAGCCATGCTTTTAAACTTATTTATGGACATGCTTTCAGCCAGTACCATGCATTGATCCGGAAGGTGACTCTGCTGAGAGTGGTCCAGTGGTTAAAGAAACAGGCTTGTAACCAGGAGGTCCCCGGTTCAAATCCCACCTCAGCCACTGACTCATTGTGTGACCTTGAGCAAGTCACTTAACCTCCTTGTGCTCTGTCTTTCGGGTGAGACGTAGTTGTAAGTGACTCTGCAGCTGATGCATAGTTCACACACCCTAGTCTCTGTAAGTCGCCTTGGATAAAGGCGTCTGCTAAATAAACAAATAATAATAATAATAAAGCAGCAACAGACTTCCTGGTAGGCAAGGCAAGCAAACTGAGAACTTAGTGTAGTACAAAAATGAAAATACATGTTCATGATTTATAGTCCTGTTTTTTTTGTTGTTGTTGCTGTACTCATTTCAGTGTAGTTTGTAGTTATGGATTTGGAGGATTCTGAATTACATTCTTGTCACAGGTATGATTAATTGTTTTGATGTTGAGCACTAAATATTGATTATTGTCACTCTAACTGCACGATCAAGTTTAACGTCTTTTTTTTTTTGTTATATACCCTATGTGTGACTTCCTTTTTGTGTACAAATAACTTGATATTCGTTTTAATTTGCACCTGATTGATGTAATTGAATAATTAATTGGATAACCTGTAGCAGGTTAAAAATTACTTTGTTATGCTTAAAAAGGGGAACAAAGAGCGGAGAAATGAGAGAATGAAACGAAGAACGGAGAGGAATAGGAAAAAGGCACGGAAGAGACGGGGAACTGAAGAACGCTATGAAAGGACATTGATTTACCTTTTGGACTTTGTAGATATCCAGTACGCTGGGGTATGCGGTTGTTTGAGTCTTTTTCAGGCTGAGTTTTCCTGGGTTGTAACTATAAAGACCGACTGAAGTAGGCAGAGCCCATTTGCACTAACAAGGAGGATGACAGCTGGATCCGTGTAACAGTGATCAACGAGACCAGAGAGTGAGGCTGAGCGGGCTGGCAGCTAGGAGACTGAGTCACAGCTAAGAGGGGAGGGGGATTCGTTTACTCCCCTCTTCAAAGTTAAGTAAGTGACGTAATTGTAAGTGACTCTGCAGCTGATGCACAGTTCACACACCCTAGTCTCTGTAAGTCGCCTTGGATAAAGGCGTCTGCTAAATAAAGTAAATTAGAGTTATCTCTTCTCTATAACTAAGAGGTTGGCGTAGTTGGCTACTTAATTATAGTTTGTATAGTGCCTGATACCACGGCTCACACGACATTCTGGTTACACAACATAATGAGAAAACAGTTAATACATAACAAATCTACTTTATTTAAACATGTTGAATCTGCAAATATGAGGCACTGTTGAAATAATAGTAGGATTAATACAGGCTAAAGGGTGGCAGAATTTAGATTCCATCTGTAAGATGATGTCTTTGCTGCCTATACATGCACATATTCAAACAACTATAAATGAGACCATACAAGGATGTAAAAGCAAAAATAATGCTTCTGTTCAAAACTCAGCAGCAGAAACCTGAAATATGTGAATCAATTCATAACCTCTTGGTGGACCTGTGGTTTCAAATACAACTAATTGTAAATGTATCTCATGTTGAATATTCCCTGGATCCATAACTTTATACACTGAAAGGGAAACTTTCAAACTAAACGCATAGGACAATAAGCATGATACTTGGAAATCCCAAAGTGTTCCTACTAAAGAGGTTTGGTGGTAATGAACATCAGTAAAATGAGCATCCTCAATGAAAATGACAGGCTATTAAGATTTGGGATTAGGCTATGACTTTAATATGATAGGCAATCTATAAAACCTTTACAACCTAGTTCTAAATGCACATATTACATCCCCAGTGCTCAGTGCCATAGACACATGTTAATAAGCTCACAACCTTTAATTAAGCAATATGTATAAGTAGATCCCCATTAAGCTGTGATTTGTGGGCTAGTTCATTATAGCTAGCCCCAGCCACCAGACATATTCAATACAAATCAAGCAGCCTGAATATTACCCAGCTTAATGTGAGCCCAATATTGATATTTTATCACTGCTTCTGATTAGTGACTTTTAGAATCTTCATTTTTCATCTTGTTGGGGCAGAAAGGAAGACCTAATGACCCTAGTTCATTTCCAAATGGAATCATTGACAGACATTGTTTATTGGGTAATTAATTGCTGTAATATAAACCATATTTAAATTTCCTTGCCATGCAGGATTTTTTATAACAGCTTACACAACAATCTTGTAAAAAAAAAAACTGTTAAATTGTACTAAATGTAAATGGTCTCAAACTCATACTTGCATTATGCTCTTTTGACAGATAGGTGATACTGACATGTGTCAGCGGCTTGCTTTGAACATATACTGTTAAACACACCACAAAGATCTTGTTTGTGGTTGTTTAGATATAACAGTTAGATAGGTAGTAGTGTGCAGACGTTGTGTAATATACAATGCCTGTGGTGTAACTATTACCTTTTACACATCAGAGAAGTGGTACGTTAAAACAACTGCACACCCTGGAGTGTATAGTTAAGTTTTAAAAAAAAAGAGCATATAAATGCATCGTTTTTATTTGCATATACTTTATAATTATATTAACTGTATCCATCTACTAAAAAACTAGACAATAGCTATTGGAAAGGTAAGTCTTATATTAAATCTGCTCTTTAAATATTTTATACAAACTGGTATTAAAAGCTGGTGTTCCCTAAACATCAATTGTACACTGTAACGGCGCTGCAGTAAACACTGAATACTGTTAGGGGCGTTCGGCACTATAGATCGAAGCTTCCAGAAGGCCTTGCAGATCTTTTGAAACTAATAGGTTAAAATAGTATCACAATTTTAAATGTTTTATTAGCATTTGTATAATAAATGAACTGATAAATAGCTACAAAAAAGATAGCAGCTGCTTGACTTTATAACATGAGATTACAATAAAAATTGTTTATGTTCTATTAGTGTTTCAGTAATAAACACTTAAATACAGTGCTCTCCTTTTATGACATTGTAGTCGGAAGTCATAGTTATGAGACCATGCTATTAACGTGCCACCCTATAACGAGAATGAAAGTGTGAAAGAAATGGCATTATGGGGCAAATGGAAGCCACACCCATGCTGTCTTATAACTAGTTCTGCTGTATAAAGGACCACCGTATAAATAGGAAGCACTTTAAATAACTATAAAAAAGATTAAAATATCAGTAACGAGAAAAAAAGATGCAGCAGGCTACACTTTTACAGTTGTTAACAGACGCCCTTTGACCCTTTGATTGTCTTTTGAGGTTAGCCACTGAATCTTTGCCAATCAGAGGGCTTGGTTTACCCAAGTAATGTTATAATAAAATGTATGGTACAGTCAACCTCAGTTAACTTGACACACTACAGGGATGCCATTTAGTGTTGACTTATCCAAGGTGTCGAGTTAACCACGGGTGCACATGAGCCATGGCATTAACATGCATGTAAGTAACAGAATTCACATGTTTACAGTATTTACAAGTTTATTTTTAGTTAAATGTCCTTATGAAAACGGTTGAAATAACTGCAGTGAATGAATCAATTACAGTGCACAATACTGTACAAACTCGGTACAACTCTTATAGTTTGATTAATATTAAGAATTAATAAAATAACTACAGAGTTATTTTTACAAAAAAAAAAAACAACCACCACAAACTGTAGGTATTGGCTTGTCCTGTCTAATTTGACAGCTTAAATAGCAAAAGTTAACAAATGTACATTATACACAATTTAAAATAATAATAAACAACTTACAATTTCACACAGAATTCAAACATTGTCGATTGTTTCGCATGCAAAAACACTTGCTTTGAAAGTTCTGCTGACAAGCTTGTTATCCCGAATAACCTGAGCTTTAAAGCCAATTGAATGAGAACTCATTTTTTGCTTCTCACTCATTGTGAGCTGATACTGTAACCAGCTGCACCTGGTAGTTGCGAATGAATAAATGAATGAACGATCCGTTTCCATGTGAGGTTTCCACAAGAGTGTCAAGTAGATCAGCCACGTGACACAACAATGTTGAGTTATCCACTAGTCTTTTTAATAGTTTTTATCCCTTAGGTACCGGTAGTAAGTGTCGAGTAAAGCGTGGTGTCGAATTAATAAATTAAAAGAAGCAGGATGCATATATTTTGTATGGAGAAAATTCTGAACCAAGACGTTTTGTTGAATTAAGCGAAGGTGTCGAGTTATCCACCAGTCGAGTTAACCGAGATTGACTGTATGTTCATTCCATAATTCACTTTAAAATATGTGTTGTGGTTTACTTTAAATACCAATTATATTTTGAAAATAAACTAAATATAATAATTATGAAAAGTTAAAAGTCTTATTTTAAAATGATCATTCTTCACAACATTTCAATATAAGGCAGGATCATAAAGTAGATTTTGTATGTATTAATGAGCTATTTTCCAGTTTTATTGTGTAACCAAATTCAGAATCTACCAAACTCAGACACAGTACTGTCAGCACCAGGATGTTTTTGATTGTCAGTTACGTATGTTTTGAATAGTATAGTCACTCATTATAGATGTCCAAGCACAGAAGGCAATTTATTTATTTTTTCTGCCCGGCATGTCAGAACCTTCTCTGCAGATGTCAGCGTTTGGAAACTGTTGGAACCACCATGGAATTCAATCAACTTCTTCCTGCTGGCTCAACTATAGGAGAGCCTAAAAAAGAAGTCCAAACAAACAAGTCAAATTCACTTTTTATATCTGCATTGCAAAATTTGGGGTGTGCACAAAACCAAAGCCTGTACCCAGAATCATATCGAATTTGGATGTCTTATTCATTAACCAAAACTGGAAAAAATGCCATATGTGGCCAGCTGGTTACTCTTTATCATAATCCTGGGTCCCCTAAATGAGGTGTACTAACCAAAACAGATTTTAAAAAAAAGTTTTGGCGGCTGGAGGTACTGCTAGCCCCAAGACAGAAAAACATGTTTTAGGTTCTCCAATAACAATTTCTGTTATATGAAGGATACAAGCAGGGCAAGACCTAATATTAATGAAAGGCCAATTAAATTATCGTGTACAGGGGATGGATAAAACGTCCTTGGGGACAGATTGAGCTTCCAGGTATTTGACACCTACACTATCTTTAAAAGTATTATTTCAATAAAGGGGACATAAACCTCAACCAAACCTTTTTATTACCCTTTATTAATGTCATCTTTGATTCTCTTGGAAATCTCTAAAAAAATGCCTACAGGTATATAGGGAACTGCAACCACCACATACTATGGAACTACCCACAGAAACTGCTGATTTTTAATCCCTGTACTGGTATAGATTTTAGGATTAAATACCCTAGACTACAGTTGCAGCTGATGTGGAACTGAGCATCAACATTGTGTTATTGATTGGTGGCTTTAGTCTTTATTGCTATTAATACCTCACTGGTTATTTCGATTAATACCTACATGTAAATGAAGGCCTTATTTAAAATCAGACAGAACAGCTCTGTGGTGCAGTCTCTGCTCCATACTTACACCATACTGCTTTCTTTTTCCTTTCCCTTAGTTCACATGTAGAGGACGGTCCTGGCACATTGTCTACTTCATTGATTTTTTTTTTTATGCACAACTGTATTGACTGCACTCTGTAAAACATTCCACTGAAGTCACCAGTTACCTGTAATGGAAACACAAAATGAAACTATAATAAATGTCTCCTGGTAAATATATGTTACAGAACATGATATGAATTTTAATTTGTAATTTAATTCTCTAACCCACATAGCCACCAACAATTAAATGTACCAGGAAATCAAGTTATGTATTAGATCTGTTATATGTTAAGAAGGAAGGTCAGAAACAGGATAATTATGCAAGAAAAAAAAAAAAACGATTTGGTTTTTCAAGAATTGCTTCTGATTTCTAAAGGGTTGCAGCGACCTCAATACTAATGAAGCATGCTCTCAAATTCCAATCAAGTGTACCGTGCACTGAGTAATTATAAAATGCACATAAAAGCAGAACTGATGCATTTTGTCAATTACTGTTGCTGTAAGGTATTTTTAAAGGTTAATTTTTATTTAAAATATAAATTAGGTCAATATCCGGCCAGCATGGTTTACTTTGGATACAGTATTTAGACGGCTGAGTAATATAAATGTTAAGAGCATAACTACAGTTACACTATAGTGAAAAAACACTCTTAGTGTACAGTACGTTAGTAATCTTCATTATTTTATCACACCTAATCAATAACTGAGTAATATGAATATGCTATTCTTACACTTAGTTTCAGCACAATAAGTGGTTTGGAAAGTTAAGGCAGATTAAAAACTGGTCCTGAGGATCCAAGTTATCAGTTTGTCGTTAGGGAATACAGGATGATGATGGACACAAAAATGAAGTATTAAACAAAGCTGGCCACCTCACAAAGGATATTGATTAGCTGATAAGTTATGGCACTGACTTGTGGTAGATGGGGCTTAAAGATGCCTGCGCCATTAATTATGTTGGTCTAGGTAACTTCAAAATCTGTGAACAGTCATTCAAACAACATGCAAGATTCTATGGAAAACTAACAAATTGTGATGGGGTGGGCAGGTGAGATTTTCAATTTTGTTTAGTAAAAGGTAACTGTTTTTACTGTGGTTCATAAAAACTATGATTCTTACTCAAATAATTGAACCAATAATCCAAAATGGTATCATGAAAAACAAAACAACACTATAAAAAGCAATGGAAAATGGTAAATATTTTCCTATACAGGCTCTCTGAATATAGCAGGTGTATCCTAAGTTAGCCTTTCCACTCCTGGTCTTTGTTCTAACCCTGTTCTAAATTGTTTAATTGGACCAATTAAGTGTGAACCACGCATGTTTTTATTGTGGTGTTTGCACTTTGTGATTGGCCTGTTTTATTGTTTTCAAGGATGCCCTTATACATGAGGCCTTGGTCTTCATGAGTAAATCTCCTGGTTAAATAAATACAACAATTAAATTATGCAGTCTTTGTAAAGTAAATGTTAGTGAAATTATGATTCTGATTGTGATTATTATTCATCAGTGGTCTGACCGGTAATCTGAGTTGCTTTATATCCGATTTCACTTGGGTCAGGGATGACTTACATCAGTTTTGACTTGTCCAACAGTTCTTGGGCCGACCTGGTTTTGGGATGAGTTGACTGTGAACCTAACAATCTGGAAGTGTGATCAAACCCACTATAACCACATACATTTTATTTTAGATTATTTGTCTTGCCTTTTATCTGTTTGATATAAAATCATTATGATTTAATCCTGATTTCCACTTTGCATGTTTCCATAGAAATGCATCAATCTCATAATGTGGGCAACACCTCTGCAGTGGATTGTGGGTTTGTAGTCCTGGACAAGATTTAACAACTGGCTAAACTTGACAAACAAATGCATCTCCCAGTATACACAGTTGTAGGTAATTCAGTCTGAGTGATTAGTTCATAAGGTAGGGCTAAAGACAGGTGACATATATTTGATGCAATACAAGGTAAAGGCATCTTTTCTTGTTGAGAAATTAACACCTGCCAATAAAAACCCTCAGATACTCAGATTATCTGAGTATATGTACAATGCATAGATTTTACTCTACATCTCTAATGCATAGATTTGACTAAAGCCTTTCAATTCATAACCAAGCCAATGCAATTTTTAAAGAGAGGCTAACCTATAAAAAAAGGATTCAATGCAAGGAGCACAGATAGACCACAAACTCATCTCAGACTTGAGCTGCACAGAGTGCCCCGGTAGCATTTGAGATTTTGGTCATACCTGAGGTTACCGGGTGGTGCTGCTTGATTATTTAATTCAGTGCTATACATGGGATATTAAAATTTACATTTCCTTTGATTTTTGTGCTTTTAGAAAGGGCAGATGTTCTGAGATCAGCGACAGCTGGTCCAGCGCAGTACAGAGGTGGTGAGTGTGGAACTTAAGTAACAAAACCGATATGTGCTAAATAAATTTCATACTGGCCTGTAGTATAAATGCATGGCTATTGTTACACAACTATCTGAAGCAACCTTGAGCAATGTATAAATACAGTATAATACTGTATTTATAATACTGTATATTTGTATAAATTAATGTATGAATATATTAAAATGCTGCACTAATGCAGCTTTGAGACCCCTCTTTTTGAACTGTACAAAGAGCCCAATGTAATGATCTAAATAGTGTTAGTCTATATCCACCACTGTTTATTAACTGAATACATGATAGATATGTTTTAAAAAGAAAATTCTGCAGCACTGCATAGCATTCATTGTTCAAAACAAGAAACACTTCAATGTTATTTCTCAAGGAACAGCTGTCAACTTCAATGTCAAAATCAGTTTGTTTACAGGTTCTATTTTATATTCTTTGGTAAATGACATAAAACAGTAATAAAAGCACCTCAAGTGTTCTTCAGTGTTGTAAAAGCCCGTTGGTCTTACTGTACATATCTATATAGATAAAACCACTATAAATTTTCTGGAGAATGATGTTAAATATGTAAAGAGTCTTCTGTTATAAAGGTAAAAATGCAAGCTGTTCCTTGGTTGTAATGCAATACTGCTGTCAATATTATTTCAGAAAAGCTGCTGTTTCATTCTTTTAGGTGTCACTCGAGCTAGCAGGTCTTGTTCTTAACATTCAACAAGAAGAATGGAAACACACTTTTTTTTAACGCACTCATTTTGCTTTGAAGAATAGCTTCGCTTTGTTTATAATCATTTAGTTCCCAATTCTCTTCAAATATATATGGTATGAAATCTAAATGCTTCAGTTCCAAAGTTACTGTAACAATTGCCATTTTAATGATTGGATGACATTGGTACCTCAAGGTCATGTAGATAAATTATCAACACAAAAATTGTAAACTTGATTTTTGTATACAGATTGGTATACAATAATTTTGCAAATAATACTATTCCTGACTAAAATAACATTTAATTATTACACATCCAGGCACAGCTATAGTATTCTATATCCTATATAGTATTTTTCTATAGCAATTAATACTTACAGTATAACTAGAAAGGGGTGTATTTAACTTCATCAAAAGGATCACAACAATTTAACTCATTATCTCTCTACCCAGAAGATCAATTTCATGGTCAACAACAAATCAACCCTGCAAACTACCTCAAATAGTTTCTGAAATACGAGACATAGGGCAATATTTTCTACACCTCCTTTTAAAAATTTGGTTTAAATGGCCCCTTCATTGAAGTTAAATATCCCAGATTATGGACAATACAACATGAAAATAAATGTTATTTAAGAGTAAAAGTGTAATGAATCTCCTCCTAGCGGCTGACGAGTTAAATAATACTGACATCAGCATAAGTGGTATGATTTTTTTAAAGCAGGTGACGTCAACTATGCTGATATGGAGAAAAAAGCTTGGTAAAAACTCGGAATGGTTAATGTCATGAAATTGGATTTCTTTGTGATGTGTCGTTTATTTTACATATATTAAAATAGGGATAAAATCGGTAAATAATAGTTTTTAATTGAAACATCGGTAAAGATCAGGGAAAAAAAATCTCAGTATATACATTTTACATGTGGAATATGATGTGTAGCAGTTCTGGTTTCTGATTAAGTTTAATGTCCCTGGCATCTATAATGAAGTAGAATCTGTGCAAGTCGAAGCCACATTTTCCCAAGTTAGCTGGTACATTGCGAACATATGGGCAATCACTGTGCTGACAGAAATAGTATCTACAGAAGGTATGAATGTGACATCAGCACAAAACAAGACAGGTTTATTCGCCTTGAAATCATAAAAATAAAAGAAAATTGACAGAACTGGGCAGTGCAAGCCATTGGGAGAAAAAAATCACACTAGCCATTTCCATCAATGCATTCCATAAGTTTACCAACTAAAGCATCACCATTTTCTGTCAAATATTTATGATTAAGATTGTCGGTGTTTGGCAGTGTTTTAGCTGATGGACAGTACTGTTGCACAAAGTCACCAATGCATACCTCTCTGCAATAAACAGTGGCTGTCCAGCAAAACACAGTGCTCTGAAAAACTCATTAACACAGTCATTCTGTGATCTTTTTATTAAAGTGCGTGTAAAAGCTGCATATGGATTGCTTGTCTCTCATTTCACTTTCTTGTTTTAGTTTAATGTGTCGGTTATTTTTCAGTATGTTATTTTATTGTCAGCGCCCACATGTACCTCAATGAAGCAGCATTTACAATGCAATGCATCCTCTGCCTCATCTGACCCACTTCTGCTATTTTTGCTTTTTGCATAATTCGAAACATTGGTTTTCTTTTGAATATTCATAAAATGAATTACGTTTTCTCTCCATTCCTCATCCATTCAAAATATTATTTTTTCTTGTAAGTATTTCAATTTAGTTTTTAATCAAGCTAGTAGTTACTATGCCCAGCAATTGTCACAATAATCAGACTCTGATTGGCCAACATAATCAGGTGGTAATGTGTTTGTGAAGTGACAGAGAACCACGTTTGAATGTTATTTGATCCTCTGATGTCTAAACGTCTGCTGTATCCTAGGTTACAGTGTAGGGCTGCTTATTACAATGTTGGAGTCAAAATAAAACAGCACTTTAATCAAAATATTGTGTATTTCCTAGAAAATAGTAATGGGAAAATATTTAATAATAGACAAAAATCTAGTATTAATAAGTAAAAACCGAAGTACAGTTAAAAAAAAAAAAATCCTGTAATGTTTCGGTAAAATTCAGAATAAACTGGAACCACAGAACACTAAATATAGTATAGAACTAAACAACAGTACACTTATTGCAGTACGCAGTTTTGTTTGTGTCGACTGGGAGTGACACCTGAGCAAGCAAGACAGCCTGCACCACTGAGTTGAGCTGATATGCTAGTTTAAGAGTCTGGAGGACTGGTGATGGCAATCGGCTAGTTTCATAGACCCTGATTTACACTAATCTTAGACAACTCAATGTCAATTGATGTAAAGTAATCCAACATTAGTGCTAATTAGGGTCTGTGAAACTAGACGTTTGTGTTTGGGGGGAAATTTAAAGGTGCATAGCGTGAATATTGTACTAGGGAAACATACAACTGTGTAAAAATCATGTAATTATGCAGTTTCTCTGCATTCAATTAATGCTGCAATATAACAATTAATAATAGGAAATACATTTGCATATCTACAAAAATAAATGAAGATAAATCATAATAAGATTTTCAAGTCAATTTAATATAGTGACACGATATTGCTGCTGTAGTTATGGTTTCAGTTTTGTTTGCAAATGTAACTTCGATTTTGGACCGTAAATATCTTGGCAATGGTAGGGGGTAGCATGATGTCCTTTGGAATATAGACACTTTGTGACATTGTTAGTCTTTCAAGTGGATTCATATTTTAAAAGAAAAATGGGGTGTCAAAATGTTAAAATACAAATTAAAATGTAATTTTTCCGCAGACCTGGAGAAAAAAAAAAACTGTAATACCTAAAGCTATGGTACTTGGTGCCAAGGTAGTGGTCTCTGCTGACTTAATTTCCTACAGTGGTTAGAATTTGATTGGCGCTGTAGTTTAAGTTATTTCGATTTTTAATGTCGGCTTTTGTCACATTTGAGTGTTTAAGAGGTGGCAGCTTTCCATCAGGTCAGATCAGAAAGACATGCACTCGTAACACATGGCGCTGTGTGAGAATGCTGCCCGTCCGGTGGGGGATATCTGCTCTCTGCGACTGGCCTCATAAAACTATTTTCGGGCCGCTGGCCACCCGGACTCCCAGCCTCCCATTGCAGATTTCCATCCCTATTCAGTGAAGCAGCTTAGCATCTGTTTTACTATCTTGAAAAGCAAAACATTTGTGTATCATCTAGTAAGAAGACAAGGTTTTTTTTATCTTATGTTTTTCTTTATCTTATGTAAATTCAACAAAGACATTCTTTCCTTATTTTAGTTAAACGAAATATGGTTGCATTAGAGAGATTTTTTTTTGTATTATTTGTATTAAATTTGAGATCACATGTCAGCACTGTACTAGTAGTACTGTATTATACACATACATCACTTTTGTTGTAGTGTGTAAAATAAAATATTGTTCAGCTTTTTTTTATTTAGGCTTTTTTGTTTTTGTTCTCAAGATGTGTGCGCTGCTTAAAGGGAAACACATTTACTTTTGCAAAACACTTTTTTTCCTGTCAGACATACATATCTTAAAAAGTAAAGATATTTTATTGTTTTTAGTTGTTAGTTGTTTTTCTTGTTAGATAGGGTGTCTCTGATACAGCATCTATTTTGTGTGTTTTGTAAACACTTTACCTGCTATTTTTTGCGTACAAAGAAACTACTTATTCATTATACATTCTGTTGAAAAGAAAAGCAACAATATATCGTCTTAAGAGGGCAGGGCTTTTCATCTTAACACATATTTTGAGTTGCTTCTGATGTTTTTAAAAAGAAAACGCTTTTTTTCTTGTACTTAGGTGTCTTTAAATTAAGTTTTCCTGTCCTTGGTTAAACTAGCTATCTACTGTATCTCTAAGTGTTTTTCATGTCTCCCAGTTTCCAGTTTGCAACGATAGTGCGGCATTTGAGTGGTGAAGCAAGGGAGCTGGTGCTGAACTTGCCATTGCAGGAAGAAACTGCAGCGAGGACATTCAACAAGCTCAGAGCATAGTATAATGAAACTCAGCTTTCACTTGACCCTTTAATTGATTTTTATAAGAGGGGCTAGAGGCCAGGAGAGCCCGCCTCCTCCTGTGCTATTGCTTTAAAGCAAATGTCTGAATTGACTGAATTGGTGAAGCAGTGAGCTCGGTCAGGCAGAAAAGGCTAGTAAGCTTTCACAGTTAGAAGCTAGAGTAACTACCCCACCTGTTGTCCCTAAGCAGAATAACAGCAGCCATGTACCCCAGTGCAAGAGGCCGACACAGCTACAGCCGAGCAGAAGTCACCTGCTACTGATGCAGCCAACAAGGGCATGGAGCCAGAGAGAGTAGGACCAGGAGCCAAGTGGGGCAGAAGGGAAGCCAACGAGCTGTCAGTAAACAGTGAATGCCCGCGACCAGAGGGGCAGTGGCAGGCAGCCATGAACAAGTAAATCCCTAGACACGTAGCAGCAAGCCGAAAAAAACTGTGTGCAGAGCGAAAGAGAAACATCTCTAATAGGCCCAAGTAATGAGGGAGTAGTGAAGGTGAATGGAACAATGTGTAGAGCTCTGATAGATTCTGGACCTCAAGTGACCACGATGAGAGACATGTTCTGGCACAAACACCCATATCTCAGCAAGCAAAATATAGAACCCTCAGATGACAGAACCATTTCCATAAAAGACGCAGCAGGCCCGGAAGTCACCCACCAAGGGGTATTGTATCTCACATTAAGCCCCTTGGGCTGTGTACATGAAATTGCTGATAGGGACAAACATCCTTTGAGTGAACTGCAGTTGCCTGCAGGCTGTCCATGGGAGGAATTACTTGACCAAGGTCAAGCAGCAGTCCCCTGAATGGTACGCAGCCTTCTTGGAGCTCGGGAAGAAAGAGTTTGGAGGACCCACAAGAAAAGTGGGTAGTGCTAGATACGTGGGAAAATGTGTTCACATTGTCCCTGCAGAAGAAGCCTGTTAATTGTCAGGTTCCCAAAGGGCCAGGTGGCACGCCTTATACTGCGCTGATTGAAAGGCGGGAGTCCTCAAGTCTGCCTGAGAGTCTAGTCATTGGTTGTGTGTTAAGCGATGTGAAAAACTGATGTGTGCCAGTTAGGGTGTGTAATTTTTTCCGCAAAGCTGATAGCTATTAAACCCAATACCTATATTGCTGAGCTCTTTCTAGTGACCGCTGTTGATGAAAACACCAATGCTGAAGATCTAGATAGCCACTGTCACTTCCCTGGAAACCAAGAGGTAGTGCCCTAACACCACAGCTAAGAACACCATCTTGTCTGGAGCCTGCCGAAGCCAGGATGCTATAGTACCTGAGATGGTGAGTTGTGAAATTCTCCAAATAGAATTGACCAACTGTGCTGTAGAAAGTGGCGAAGTTAAACCAGTTGAAAGATCTGCTTCTGAAGAATGCTGATGTCTTCCCACAACATTCTACAACTGTGTAGCACGAGATCCCTTTAGTGGACCCTAAGCCATTTTGTTTACCCTATAGAAAAATATCCCCAGCCCAATACCAAGATGCGAGAAAGCAGATAGCTCAAATGGAGAAAGCGGAAGTGATTCGGCCCAGCAAAAGTCAGTTCACATCCCCTATAGTTGTTGTCACTAAGAAGGATGGATCGGTCTGGATATGTGTTGATTACTGGAAGTTGAATTCATGCGACACCCGTGACTCGTTTTCACTCCAGAGGATCCAAGAAATACTAGAGGCGTTAGGACAGGCCAAGTACTTTTCGACACTACTGGCAGGTGGATGTTGCTAAAAAGGATTAGCACAAAACCCTGTTCAGCACCCCAATGGGCCTTTATGAAGCCAACCTAATGCCCATTTGACTGCAGAATGCCCCTTCCACCTTCCAAAGGCTGATGATATGCTGCTTAGGTGATCAAAAATTTGCCAGCGTATTGATCAATCTTGACCACATATTAGTGTTCTCCGAATCATTTTAAGAACATTTGGAATGACGCCAACTGATGTTTGACAGGTTGCGCCAGCATGGGCTCAAATTGAAGCCACAAAAATGCCACTTCCTGAAAACTGAAGTGTAATACTTAGGGCATGTTGTATCTGGTGAAGGAACCCAGACAGATCTGGAGAAGATCAGGAAAGTGAAGTAGTGGAAAATGACCTCCAACCGGAAGGAAGTTCTGCAGTTCCTTGGGTCCTGCAGGTACTACTCCTTCTTCATAAAGGGGGATGCAGCTATTGCAGCAACCTTGTACCACCTGACCTCTGGTTACCCATGAAAGAGAAAGAGGGGAGTGAATAAGAATAATCTGTTTCCAGGACTTGGATATGCTGATTACAACCTGCCATCTTGGTGCAGTGCTCGCCCAGATACAGAAGGGGGTTGAAAGAGTCATTGCTTATGCCAGTAACCACCAGCTAAAATTCTTAGCACTGAAGTTGGTTGCCACAGAGAAGTTTTATGACCACCTCTATGGACACCAATTCACTGTACTGATGTACAACAACCTGCAAAGCTGACTGCAAAGCTTAATGCAAAGCTTGATGCCATTGGACAACGTTGGGTTGTCAAATACAGGAAAGGGAGGTCCAACAGGAATGCTGATGCGCTGTCTAAAATGTCATGTGAAGGCGTCGCTGAAATGCTCCATACCTGTCCACAAAGAGCTCTTAGTTTGAACAGGAACAGTATTTACCCCTAGAACAGATGTACTACCAGCATTGACCAAGTAGGAGATTCGGGCAGGACAGACGGAGGATCCAGTGATTGGACGTGAATTGTACTATCGGATGCAAGGCTGTAAACTGAGCCACAAGGAGGGGAGGATGTGCTCTTCCTACTGAAAGAATGGCCAAAATTGATGATCCAAGACAGGATTTTGTCCCGCAAGACCCAAGATGGCCAGAGAGGGCTGATAAAAAACAGTGTTGCCAGAGAAACGGAAACTATGTGTGAAGGCAAGGTTACATAATGACTCTGGTCATTTTGGTCCAGACCAAACATTTGCCTTAATCTGTGAAAGAATATCCAGTGAGACTAAGAATTTGTGTGAGAGATGCTGCCTTCGCAAGACGCCAGTCACAGGTGTTCAATGACTGTTAGTCAGTGTTCATACCAGTGCACCGTTGGAACTCATTTGCATTGATTTCCTAATGCTGGAACAATCGAGGGGAGGGGTTGAGAATGTGCTGGTCTTGACTGACCACGTCTCAAGATTTACACAGGCCTTCCCCACTCACAAACAAAAGGCAAGCACGGCGGCCAAGATACTATGGCACAATTGCTTCTGCATGTTCTTATTTTCCATCAGAATCCATGCAGATCAGGGACAGAATTTCGAAAGCATGCTAATTAAATAACTATGCAAATTAACAGGCATTGCAAAAACCTGCACAACACCATGCCAACCGCAAAGAAATGGGACGACGGAGCGCTTTAACTGCATGTTGATGAACATGCTGAGCACTTAGTAAGTAGATGTGATGACCCATGCATGTGTACTCAGCATGACTCGACTGGCTAACTTTACAATCGACTGGCTACATATTGTCTCTATCTGATGTTTGGATTGCCCTCAGAAAAAGAAACTGTCAAGTATAGTGATTATGTTCATTCTACGTGTGTGCCTGTCTTGTGCAACAGTGATTAAGAGAGAGCAGAACATCATTGTCTACATGTGGTGTATCACAACCTGCTGACCCAATGTATGTTCCTTCCAGTAGAGAAGATTGGTTCTGAGGAGCCTAAATGAGTCCAATCACGAGTGATTGAGAAGGATGACATTGATGTGTCAGGGAGTGAAGCTGATGAGGTGGAAATGTTGACATACTCAAGGAGGGATATGTGGTATCGAGTGCTCACTGAAACACCAGGCTAGCCTGAAATACATCAGGAAGAGAAAGATGTCACCACGACATCAGGTGATGAACCTGCGATGTCAACATGCTGAAGCCACGAGAGGCCCAGGAGATTCTACAGATGACTCAACTCCAGAAAAAGATTATCCCAGTCCACTCTCTGGATGTTGAACTGACAAATGTAGAGTGCGAGCCAATCAAAGACACTGAATCCCAGAGGAGATACCCTACTTGAATCAGACGACCCCCAGCTGACGGCTATGAACAGCAAGTACTGGTCACTAAAACCTAGTCAGATAAAGAAAAGATAGAAGAGGAATAAAATTATGGAATACCAGAGGAGGCTGTGTGGTACAGTGGTTAAAGAAAAGGGCTTGTAACCAGAAGGTCCCAGGTTCAAATCCCACCTCAGCCACTGACTCTTTGTGTGACCCTGAGCAAGTCATTTAACCTCCTTGTGCTCTGTCTTTCGGGTGAGATGTATTTGTAAGTGACTCTGCAGTTGATGCATAGTTCACACACCCTAGTCTCTGTAAGTCGCCTTGGATAAAGGCATCTACTAAATAAACAAATAATAATAATAATACCATACAAGAAACAAACATATCACCCTAACTCACTGACTGTAGTGTTCAGTTAAACATTTTGAGTCTTCACTGTTGAAAGTTAAGTGCCTTCCCATTTTACACAGACATGCACACACAACAATGACGACTGTCTTTATAATTAATTATAAAACAGTGTGAACACTTGCTTTCTACCTGCTAATCGGCTGTTTAAATTCTGAACACAGATCGTATGTTACTGTAAACTCCCAGTTGTGATCTTCATATACATACAGTGCTTGCAAATATATTTTTCAAACAAAAAAGTGGACTAGCAACCCCCCACCCGCCCATAACTACCACCCCTAACCACCCCCCACCCCGAGGACCTCGAGAACCCACATCACTCCCAGTTAGCAAATGGTACACAAACAACATAGATTTTATGATATCAGCAGCTGATTTCCAGGCTAGAACATTCTCCCCCCTGGCGCCATGGATCCGAGCCATGGAGAGCTCCATATGAACAACATCAAGATAAGAGAGAATCCATTGGCGATAGGGGAGAGAGTGTGGTGACTGCCAGTGCAAAGCAATCATCTTTTTTGCTGCGGTAAGGCCTGCCAACCAGATCTGTCTCTGCTGTGACGATAGATCAAAGGATGAGCAGAAGTAACGCAGCAGAACAGGAAATATCTTTTGACAGAATAGTGGGTAAAGCAGAAGAGTCCTGCTCCCAGAAAATGGCTACATCTGGGCACTCCCAGACCATATGTAAGAAAGTGCCATGGGTACCCTGAGGGCAAAGCAAACAGAGAGGGTTGGGGACAAGTTTCATTTGAAATCATTTACAAGGGGTCAGATATAATCTGTGGAGAAAATTATAATGAATCATCTGGTGATTAGGGTTCTTGGAGGCAAAGCCTGTATTAGACCAGACAGTGTCCCAATTCATTTCAGTATCTGATGGTGGTAAATCCAGATTCCAAATTGTGTTAGTTGTTAATGGTTTATAAGAAGCCTTTAAGAGAAAAATATAAATTATGGAAACCAGTCCCTAGTTTTACCCCCCTTGTCTAACATATTCTGGAGTGGGTGTGTTGACAGTGCTGTCCCCCAAGGCACCCCATAGGCATGCAAAGATGATCTCAGTTGGAGATAAAAAAAAGAAAGAAACACCCAGCAAATTGTACCAAAGTTGTAAATCCTGGAGTGCACGGAGACAGCCCCCATTAGAAATATCAGTGAGAGTATGTATCCTCCAATCTCTCCAGTGCGGAAAAGAGATGGGTCGGCCCCATAGAAGAAGGGGGCAGCAGTGTGGAGTAGTGGTTAGGGCTCTGGACTCTTGACCGGAGGGTCGTGGGTTCAATCCCAGATGGGGACACTGCTGCTGTACCCTTGAGCAAGGTATTTTACCTAGATAGCTCCAGTAAAAACCCAACTGTATAAATGGGTAATTGTATGTAAAAATAATGTGTACAAAATAATGTAATTGTTTGTAAAAATAATGTGATATCTTGTAAAAATTGTAAGTCACCCTGGAAAGAAATAAATAAATAAATAATAGAAGTGGTGCAAAATTGTGAAATATAGGAGAGTGAGTGCCACTTAAGTTGGATTTTTGTATGCTTCTCCACTAAGCACCAAACATAAATAACTGTGTGATTATGGGGCCAAACTGTAGTTTACAGTATATGACAGCAATATTTGAATAGATTAAATCTTGGAGTCTGTATGGGTACACCAAATTTTCTTCCAGGGAGCGCCATGAGACAGGAGCATTAGGGTCACACCATAGAGTAAGCAGGTGCAGAACAAATGACCAAAAATAAAATTTAAAGTTTGGAAAGGATAAACCTCCTGTACACTTCTCCCGCTGTAAAGTGGATAATTTAATGCTTGGACGTTTACCCTTCCATATAAATTTGGAAGTTAGCGTGTAATTTATCCCAGTATACTATAGGGGGAGAGAGGAGAGCATAGAGCTGATAAAATTAATACGTGGGAGCACATTCATTTTAACCCTTAGCGGTCCTATGTCGGACCAGGTCCGACATTACAATTTTCCCTTTACGGTCTGATGTCAGACCCTGTCCGACATCATCAAAAAGACATAAACCACAGGTCTCTAGTGGTTTTTTTCTCCGGAAAAAGCAGAGAAACCATTCAATGGCTGAGTGAGACTGATAGGAGCCGAGAGAAGCTGAAAACCCCCCCCGGCATCACAGAGATAACACGGCCACAAACAAACAAGATAGCTGCTTCTGCATCCAGCGCTCAAAGAATATCACGGACATTTGCAGAGTTTTTTGAGATGTTATAGTCATAAAATAATGACTTGGATCACATTATTGAGGAGTTTGGTGATAAAACGAGTGATCAGGAGATGATTTATCAGTATGCACGACTATGAAAATACAGCGAATAAGGGGTAGGGCGGGGCTGGAGATGCAGTACTGAGTGTCCTGTTGATATGCAGTGCCTTTTAAAACAATTTTACTGTGAAAAATACTTTTAAACAGCGTGTCTGAAATAAACAGTGCGTGTGAAAATAAATTGGACCTGACATGCCGAATAAATGGACCACTAACAGTTAACTATAGAGATATGCGCTTGAAATGAATTAGGAAGTTGAGACCATCTATCTAAATCTGTCTCCACCTTTTTAAAATTATTATTGAAATTAGTCACAACAATAGAGTGTAAAGAGGGGTAGATCTCTACGCCAAGATATTTAAAGTGCTGACCACCGATATGTTCAAGGGTAAAACTATATTTCTCATTGCATCATACAGGGGTAATAGTGCCAATTTAGCCCAATTGATTTTATATCCCGATAGCAAACTGAAGTTATCAAAAATAGTCAATAGGTGAGGAAGTGATTGAGACACATTTTCGACAAACAGTAATAAGTCACCTGCATAAAGCGAAATATGATATTGAGTATTATTAATGGTGATGGGAGTATAATTAACAGACTGGCGAACAGCCTGAGCTAGAGGCTCGAGTGACAGGGCGAACAGCAAAGGAGAGAGAGGGCAACCTTGCCGGGTTATATCGGAACTATAAAGTTTGGAATAAAAAGAGCGAAATGCCGAATTTATTTGTACAGGGTCTGAGAGTATATCTTCCTTTGGAGATTTAACAGACATAATGTTTGCGAAGTGCTCATTAGCCCGGAGTCTCAAGGCTAGAAGATGACTAGGTCTTGAGCCATTGAAATAATAGTGCTGCCTAGCTCTATGAATAAGGAATTCAGCTCGCTGCCTGAGTAAAAGATTAAGATCTTTTCTAAATAATCACATTCCAGTGCAGTGTTAGCAGAGAAATTAGAATGTAAAGTATTTTCTAGAAATGCCAGCTTGGTTTCCAATGCTTTAATTCTACTAAGTCACAACTTACTAAGGTTAGAAGCAAATGATGTAGTACTATTCCTGATAAATCCTTTAACTGAATCCCACAGCACATGCGGATCATCAACCGAATTTCTGTTAATTTAAAAATTCTGATAGTTGGTTTTCAAATTCTGACCTAAAGAACTCATTCTGCAGCAAAGTGGTATTAAAGCGGCATCTGGCGGCCCGAGTGAGAGCGCCCGGGAGTGTGGCTGTACAGACCAGTGCTCTGTGATCTGAAAGAGAAATCGGCAGCAAATCTATATTGTGAACTTTAAAAAGATCCCTTGATACAAAAATAAAATCAATCCTCGAATATGACATGTCTTGGGGAAAAGAAAGAAATTTTTGAGGGATTCATTACACGCCATAAATCTACAATGCCTATATCAGACGTCAATCTCTGTAGTGCAGTGGACGCTAAACGCTGATCTCTCCCCTCTGCTAATCTAGTCCTGTCCAAAGCATGCTCCCATACAGGGTTCAAATCGCCTCTGATAATCAATCGGAACGCTGACAGATCAAGCACTAGTTTTGTCAATAAATCAAAAAAACCTTTTTCAAAAGAATGTGGTGCATAAACCGAAACAAAAGCTATTTTTTTACCCAAAACAACTGTCTTTACATATGTTATTCTACCCTCTATATTACTTCCTGATTCCAGAAGAGTAAATTGCAGGTTGTGCCGCCCACAATCAGAACCCCCTTATTTTTTTATCTTAAGATGAAGAAGCTAGAACATGGTAATATCTATTTGCGAGTCTAGGAATTTCTTTCTGCATGAGGTGCATTTCTTGAAACATGGCAATATCAACTCTTTTCCTATGCAGGAGGTCAAGACAACTCGTACATGTATGAGGTGTGTTCAGACCCCGCACATTCCAGGATAATAGCGACAAACTAGTCATGGGTATCGAAAATAAACTTACATATCAGTAACCAGCAATCAAAAAATCCTATGAGTAATCTAAGTGAAAAAGAGTAGCAATAACAAAGGGAGCTAAAACAGTATACAATCCCACAAGGTCTTCTCCCACCCCTCCTCCCCCCACACCCACTCCAGCAAGAATGAAAACAACAAAACACAGTCCCGTAGTCCAACCCCAAAACATTCTGAAAATGGTGCCGAACAAGAAAATGTCTGCCACCCCCTCCCCCAAGAAAAACTGTTATTCGTGACCCTGTTTTGGGCAGAAAGAGCCTTCTCTTCACATCCCCTCATCCCCCCTCCACACATAGTTCTAACAGCAAAATTTCCCTATAAAATGTAAACAAGGATAAAATATAACCGCGATTAATATATGTCACCGATAACAATAGGATAATAAACTGGGATGAAAATACAGTAAAGTCTTAAATAGAAAAACTTATAATAAAGAGAGCTTCAATAGCAAGTCCTGGCAAGTCTGAGCTCTGCGATGTTGATTCCAGCACCGATCCAAACATGAGGGACCAGCAGGCCGATCAGGAACTACTCGAGTCAGAGGCGCCAGGTGAGGGGTCTTCTTCCATCATGTTCCATCCTTTCGGGAGAGGAAGAAGAAGGACGTTGGGCTTGGACCGGACCAGAAGACCCCAGTGAATCCAGGAACTCCTCAGCGTCTGCTGAAAGTGTCAGAGGGTTCTTCCTGGCAGCTTGCAGGATGGATGAGGGTCCTGGGCCCTCATCATATGTCCTGGGCCGACCGTTGTAAATGCGGTGGGCATGCATGACCTCAATTTTTTCGTCAGCCTAAGACGGGAACCACTGTGGGAGGAATTTTATAAGAAAAGCCGCGCATCCAAGCCCTCAGAATTCTCCTCCAAGCCCACCATGCAGAGATTGGGCCGTCTGTTCCTGTCCTCTAAATCTACAGTTTTGGCCGGTCAATCCTGTGCTGATCCACTTTCAGGTCCTTCATGTCGCGAGATAAATTAACAAACTCTGTCTGTATGGAGGACAGTTTGGCGTCTGAACCTCTACCCATTTCCTCCAAATGAGAAAATTGTGATTCGAAGTACAGACGGTACCACTTCATGCAGGCCTCAACAATGACGACGAGATCAAGCTGGGAGCAACTTTCATTGCCTTTAGAGGGAGACACCAGCTGCATCACACAGGACGAGGCAATCCACACACAGGCGGAGGCGGCGCGAACCCGGACCTCTCAAGCACTAAAGCATAGCGCCGATACCGCTGTACAAAGAGCCGCTCCTTTGTAAGGAGCGATATCGGACTTATGTCTTTGTGTGTGATTATGTCACCTACTAGCCCTGCTGCTGCCTTCCCCCGTGCACGCTACACTCTCCCCTGCCAGCCTCAAGTCCGCCCTGGACTTGCTAACCAGAGCTTTTGTACAGAGGTATCGGCGCTGTGCTTTAGTGCAAGAGGTCCCGGGTTCGCGCCTGCCCTCTGCCTGTGTGTGGATTGCCTCACCCTGTGTGATGCGCCTGCCTGCGGGAACCGAGATCTCTATAATATATATATATATATAAAACACGGCTTGGAAAAATAACAACATCTGATTAGTTAAACAGCATCACATGGCCATGCGTATATATAGTGTATAGCATGGCTTGCATACTAATCAGCCGCTTCACACTGCGTAACAGTACATTCTAAATTCCATGACAAACTGCCATTTTATTTGTTATTAGTTACAAAACCACAGCCAAAAATGAGTGGCATTTCATCTATTTCCTTTAATATATTTGAGGATGAAACTCCACATAACTGGTACAACACCAACTTTCTGAGTGAAGACAGCAGTCCATCTGAAAAAAATAAATAAATAACATAAGTGCACCAGCAAGAGTAGACACATAACAGTAGATGAGGAACAGCTTAATGAAATAGAAGAAAACAAAGATTGAAAAACAAATACAGCATGGGCTGGTTAATGTACTTAAAGAAAAAAATATGGACATTCATTTTATGGAAATAAGTCCAAAAAATCTCAGCAACATTAAGGGAATTTTATGCCAGTGCAAGAAGTTCAACTGGGGACTAGTATTCAGTCTCCAGTTTTATAATGCTGAGCTAGACTAAATATATATTTTAACAGTAGAAGTTTTAACTCTTATCTCTGCTGACAGCGAGTATAAAACCAGCAATAATGTATTGCTGTCAGTCAGGAAAACTCTTAGAAAAGCAGATAAAGACAAGGCCAGACACCACCCCACATATTACTGGCCTGGATTTGAAGTGTCTGACACCGCGGTTGTATTGGTGCGTAAAGTCTGGTTCGATCGTCAACTTAATCTGACACGACTTGGACACGAGGGTGTCCGACAACTAACATAAATATATTTTGAGATCCAAAAGGATGAAAACGTACTAGAACATGTGTGCCTCGCATATAACCAGTCCACAATCTCACCTCAAGATCCACTTTCAATGCAGAAATTCACAATAAACGAACGTGTGGAATTTTTAATAAGCGAACAATGAATTAAATTAGGGACTATATTACACTGCGGATGTATACACAATAACATTTTCTGGTTTTGTCTTAATTTAAATGTGTTTTAATTATATTAATTATTTGTCTTCCCACAAATGACAGGTAGCCGTGTTATAAGCGGTATAAACCACTTCGGGCCGTGCGGTTCCGATGCAGTGCGGTTCTGACGCCTCGGCCTTACATCTGATCACATCTAATTGTGTCTGAGGCTGTATATTTTAATTAAATACCTGTTAAAACCCCCCAGAAAAATGACAAAACAAGAGCAATGCAGTTGAATACCTGCTGGTTGGTAATACAGAAAGAAAGCAGCTGTGATTGTAGTGATTTAAACTGAGAGACTATACATTGAACTTTTGTTAGAGCAACGGGCGGATTTGCCTGGTGCAAACCTATATTCCATTGAGTGTAAGGTAGACTAGTCAATCAAATTCTGGCAAGCAGTTCCCAATACACAGCCTTCAATAGCTTAACCAATCAGGTGTCAAAACTGTGAAAAGGTGTATCACCTTGAGCTACTGTCAAAATATGTGTAATAAATTGCTGAAAAGAAAGTCAATGTAAAGATTAATAAAATTGGAGCAAGCAGTTCCCAAAATATAGACTTAAATAGCTCAGCCAAATAGGAGTCAATAATGTCAGCATGAGCTACACTCACAATGACGTCTTGTAACAAGTGTCCATGCAATGTTTCATCAAATTTGGAAAAATGGTTCTGTAGCTTTCTTTAGCCCAGCTACTGAGGCCAAAACTCATGCAAAAGTAGGTGACAATGACAAAGATTTGGATACCCCCCAAGCACTTGTGCTAATCAATGCCCACGATGTTTATTCTTTATCATCTGAAAAACACAAAGTCACATGACCGCAATATGGCAGCCATATCAGGTCACAGATCAATAAAGTCTGCATTTCAAACTCTTTTTTGGCATATGAGGTATGCATTAACTACAGCCTTACATTTTAACTGTAAAGGTAATTTGAACTATTGTACACAAACTTTGTCTTATTCAGTCCTCCTTTAGTCCTGCCTTAATACTATTAATTGTCTAAGAAGTTGTTATTCTCTATGTAGTTAGCTACTGCATTTACAGAGTAAATCTTTTTAAAAATGTCAAAACAAACAAAAAACTAAATTCCAAAAATATTTTTTAATAACTGTACCATTACTGCACTAAAGCAAATAAAGAAACAATAATACTGTATTCCTTATTGATCGCCTTGCTATAGCAATATAACGCATTCTGACACACTGAGTATTGTATTTATTATATAGATTTATCTTCCAAAAATGTGGTTGATAGGTAGGTAAATTGGTAGGTTAGGCTGAGGGGGACGGTGCAGAGAAATACTGAAGGTCAAGAATCCAGTTGATTATTCACCAGTCACAAACACGCATTGCAAGTCAGTTATTCAACCATATTTTTTAAATGATTGAAAACCCAAATTAATTGGTCACGTGTACAGCTTACAGTATATTAACAATTGACCAGTGAGACTCCAACAAAGTACAAGCAGCTTGATAACATCACTTTTGAGACTGTTCCTTCTGAAACATTAGTCATTTGTGCAGTCTTGGATACAGAAACACCTGACAACAGCTGAATGTCCGCTTCTCTTTAGTCTGTCTGATCTGCTGCTAGCATTTTTTAATGTTTTTACATTAAAAGATGCATCTCAGGGGTCCTTTTGCATAACAAATTAATCATTAATTTGAGTGTCAGCCCATTTACCCCGAAAAGCTGTGCTGCATATCCCAGGTGTTTCTGATTTTTCATCCAGCCTATGTATTAATTTTGTCGACATTACATTCTGCACGTGCTTTCATACTAAATATCTCATGTGTGCAGGTTTTACATATTTATCACCCGGATTTCTAAAAATGTTTTGTTTGGAGGCCCCTGCGTAAACTACAGAAAAAAGAAGTGCAGAAGAGAAATGAGTGCATGCTGCATGCATTACACATGAATACGAAAGCTTTTTGTGTACCTGATGATGCATTAATGCCATGCAATAAGTACAGTGAGAACACATCTAAAGCCTAAAAAGCACATTCCGGGGAAATACCTCAACAATGGTCCCATTAGGCAGACGGAGAAAGTGGTGGTAGAGATTTCTGAGCCCACAGAGGTGGACAGTGTAGATAGACACCTGAGTTGTGATTTCTTCATGACCATCTGCAAATCCTGAGGTTTCATAGTGATGCTGGGGGTCACAGCTGGGATCTCCAACATTGGGATCTTCTGTCCAGATGTAATCGTACACTGCCACCTAGTGAGACAAGCCAAACAGCCCCCACCCACACCCCAGTTTAATTATGAATTGTCAAGGGTGTGACATACCAATCATGGCTTTCAGTAAACCTGAAGAGACAGAGAAAGAGACAGGGCTGTGCCACATACCTGCACTCACTTATACAAATCCTCAGTACACATTCCAAACAATTAATTCCACATAAGTGAAAATATAATTGCCTCCTTTTAAAACAGAAAACAAATGAAGACGCACAAGGACTTAACCCTTTCTCTAGCACAAACCTACTGCAAGCCATTTGATTTAAAGACTGGAAACATTTCATGAGAGAATGCAGGGCATTCTGATGTGTGTGGCTTTGCAGACAAACAATTAATATCATACACCAAAAAAATGGTTCCAAAATGAAGACTTCAATGTTAGCATAACCTTTTATTTAGAATGTTTTGAAGATTTTTTTAATGGATTTTATTTCGGAGAAATGTTATACTTTTAAATGATGTGTTAATAATACCCGAAATTCCTTTTTTTTTAACAATAACAATATAAACACAAGAACATTTAAGAAGTAGTTTAATGTAATGTCTGGTTTGGTTGGGATGGTTTGAGCCTCACCTCTGGCTGACCAAGTGTTAATTTAAACTATCCTATGACTGTGCGTTTAACGTTATGGATGAACTTCCTAATATGTCCTTACTATAAATTATATATCTATCAATTTTTATGTTTATAGTTAATAAATGTTTTTTTTTTATTGTTTTTATCATGTTATATGTTTGATTATGTTGCAGACTTAACATTTAATTTCATTAGCACAAACTCTGTTAATGTGCTCTCTGAATCATTGGCCTAATGTTAGTATTAGTTGCATTTGTGTTCTTGTGTGTTGTACAGTAAGCTATTGAACCTACTGTGCATTTCACTCATCTATTAAAAGAACAGTGAAAAGAAACAGAGCATGAAACATGTTACATAGGTCATGTAGCTTGAAATCATTCATGCATTACTGAGCCAGTGGTTCACTTGATATTTGATACATGAGATACCAGTTGTGTCGACAAGAGAGCAGATATCTGGATTAACCTGTTTTCAAGGAAGCTCCTAGCTTTAGTCACTGATAGGTGAAAACACACCTATGCATGCTGCTGTGTAGTCCTTCTGTACACACAGACAGTATGCTTTTGCTTTAGCATTTGAAATAGCTTAACTACCACCATACAGGGGTCTAAAAGTCTGTGACCAACCATCATTTCAGCTGACAAAAAAAACACATAGGATGCAATAAAAGTGAACTATAATGCCCAACCGAAAATTCTGTCCAAGTACAAAAACAGATTATGGAAATTGACTCGTTCACAATAAAGGCAAGGAGTGGCAGGTTCTGAAGAATCTGAAGATTGCTTACTGTAAAACTTCAAATAATCGCCGGTCTCCAATAGTCGTCGGTCTCTAATAAGCGCTGGGGCTTCTGGGAAATATGGTAAATATATGCCGGGTCTCTTTTAAACGGCAGGTTATGAATAATAATATAATACGGGTCAAACTGAATGTTCCAGCCAATACACACACATGGCTGTACAGTGAGTTTACCAATTTGGCTGTACAGTGAGTTTACCAATTTATTTTTCAGCAGCGATGAAGAGACCCTGAGGCTCAGGATGAATGATAAGAAAACTGAATGTAATTTATTTTAAGGTACACGTAATGCATACAGTTATTTTTATGACGTTATTCATTTTAAAACCAGTTGTGAAGCTTTTTTCGTATTAACACAGTACTTCATGCCGTTGTTTTGCAATGAAGATTTGTTGCTGGTTAATTTTTCATCGATTGTCCATGCTTACCAATGTACACGTTATGAGGGTGAACAATAAATATAACGTGTTAATAAAGATGATACTTATTGCTTTTATTCATTTTAAAACCTTTATTTTTTTATTTTTTATTGTGCTGCAAGTTAATACACACTTGTGTTTTGATATCGACTTATGTTCTTATGTTCTTACAGGGCTGTCTTTAGTGGATTTTACTGTTTTTATTATTATTACAATACAAACTGTTATTACCCACTGACACAACCTTTAATGACGTTGCTGGAATGTTATAATTTACTTCTGTCGTTTCTATAAGGTTGTGTGCAGGCAGCTTTTTCATGATTGCATCTGAAGTATTTGCAGATGTTAGTGATCTTACATAATAAACGCCAAGTCTCAAATAGTCACCGGTCTGCAATAGGCGCCGGGGCTACTGGCAAATATTGTAAATAAACGCTGGGGCGTTTATTTAAAGTTTTACGGTAGTTACAACATGAGTCACTCAGATAGCAGTTCTTAGAGTCAAGATGCTTTCTACAAGAGCACTCATTAGGTTCAATGAAGGTAAACGGCATATGGGGTACTTTCAAAATTACCTAAGTTTACAAAATTCAATGTGACCTACAAATTGATTTTGTATTTATAAAAAGTGCCTTGCTTAAACAAAATAGCATTTTAAGGAAATCATTTGAACTGTTACAAAAAAACTGCTTAAAAGTTCTAATGTAAATTGCACAGGAGTTCAAGCTTGTTTTATATTTGGAATCATTAAAAGGGAAAGTACAACAAAATCAACCGTTACAGCAATATAATAGAAAACCAACCATGATGTTTTCTTGACCAAATCCAAATTATATTAATGTTTTTACTCAGCAGCATTTCAAAGTGCACAACGCACTTTATAATAAAGCTATGTAGTATGTAGTACACTGCTCTCCAGCAGTACTTGAGAGGGTTGTGTATACAGTCCCTTCAGACCGATATATTTATTTATTAATTTTTTTGTATGCAGAGAAAGCACTGAATGACCTGACCACATTTAAAGCCTCAGGGCCTGAAGGAGACTCACAAGGTTAGGAAACTGCACCCCTTGTCCTCCATTTTGGCTCCAACAGCTTTACAGTTTAGAGCAGCATACCTTCAAATGTGATTACTGGTTAAGATGGTAATCAAATTGATACTGTTCATGTTACAGACAAACACTTGCTTTCAATACCTCAATGGTCTTTTCTTCAGGTCTAAGGTGAAACAGATGGTATTGTTTACATTTACATACAAATAAATCACATTCATACAAGTTATTTAAACTACATTGTAAACTTGATGCTTAACTGAGGTATCATTTTCTCTATCTAGCTGCACATATGGTTTGTTGCATTTTCTGTCACAGACAGCATTGTCTATCCATGCTCACAGAGTGTGTCTCATCAGTGCATTTGATCTGCTTCTGTATGATAGCACTAAGTGATGTGCTTGATTTAGAATCAATGGCTCTGTATTTTACAGAGACCAGCTGTGGGTAACACAGACAGGATTCAACTCAACTCATTTTAAAGAATCCACTCTGGGTTTATAGTTTTGTTCTGTATTTAGAAATCTAATGCAGTGCTGTCTGTTGTCTGAACTGAGCACAGTCAACCAGTGAGTACTGGTTTCAGTCTCATAAGCACGGTTAACAGCTGATCAGACACAAAGGAGACTAGAAGCACAGACCTCTACATGGCAGCCTATGAGGATGGGGCATCCCCTATATGTTGCAGGCAGCTAAATTCAAAATTAGTAGAAGAATATGTTGGCATCGCTGTTCTATATGCATGCATTGTGTACCGAAAACAAAATGAAGGGCTTTGACAATTAACTTTTTTCAATAGGTATAATCAGTTCATGTAGTCTTTGCATCAAAGAACACCATCTATCTATCTATCTATCTATCTATCTATCTATCTATCTATCTATCTATATATATATATATATATATATATATATATATATATATATATATATATATATATACAGTACTGTGCAAAAGTTTTAGGCAGGTGTGAAAAAACGCTGTAAAGTAAGAATGCTTTCGAAAATAGACATGTTAATAGTTTATATTTATCAATTAACAAAATGCAAAGTGAGTGAACAGAAGAAAAATCTACATCAAATCAATATTTGGTGTGACCACCCTTTGCCTTCAAAACAGCATCAATTCTTCTAGGTACACTTACACACAGTTTTTGAAGGAACTCGGCAGGTAGGCTGGCCCAAACATCTTGGAGAACTAACCACAGTTCTTCTATGGATTTAGGCAGCCTCAGTTGCTATTCTCGCTTCATGTAATCCCAGACAGACTCAATGATGTTGAGATCAGGGCTCTGTGGGGGCCATACCATCACTTCCAGGACTCCTTGTCCTTCTTTATGCTGAAGATAGTTCTTAATGACTTTCGCTGTATGTTTGGGGTCGTGGTCATGCTGCAGAATAAATTTGGGGCCAATCAGATGCCTCCCTGATGGTATTGCATGATGGATAAGTATCTGCCTGTACTTCTCAGCATTGAGGAGACCATTAATTCTGACCAAATCCCCAACTCCATTTGCAGAAATGCAGCCCCAAACTTGCAAGGAACCTCCACCATGCTTCACTGTTGCTTGCAGACACTCATTCGTGTACCGCTCTCCAGCCCTTCGGCGAACAAACTGCCTTCTGCTACAGCCAAATATTTCAAATTTTGACTCATCAGTCCAGAGCACCTGCTGTCATTTTTCTGCACCCCAGTTCCTGTGTTTTCATGCATAGTTGAGTCGCTTGGCCTTGTTTCCACGTCGGAGGTATGGCTTTTTGGCCGCAAGTCTTCCATGAAGGCCACTTCTGACCAGACTTCTCCGGACAGTAGATGGGTGTACCAGGGTCCCACTGTTTTCTGCCAATTCTGAGCTGATATGACACTGCTGGACATCTTCCGATTGCGAAGGGAAGTAAGCATGATGTGTTTTTCATCTGCTGCAGTAAGTTTCCTTGGCCGACCACTGCGTCTACGGTCCTCAACGTTGCCCGTTTCTTTGTGCTTCTTCAAAAGAGCTTGGACAGCACATCTGGAAACCCCTGTCTGCCTTGAAATTTCTGCCTGGGAGAGACCTTGCTGATGCAGTATAACTACCTTGTGTCTTGTTGCTGTGCTCAGTCTTGCCATGGTGTATGACTTTTGACAGTAAACTGTCTTCAGCATCCTCACCTTGTTAGCTGAGTTTGGCTGTTCCTCACCCAGTTTTATTCCTCCTACACAGCTGTTTCTGTTTCAGTTAATTATTGTGTTTCAACCTACATATTGAATTGATGATCATTAGCACCTGTTTGGTATAATTGTTTAATCATACACCTGACTATATGCCTACAAAATCCCTGACTTTGTGCAAGTGTACCTAGAAGAATTGATGCTGTTTTGAAGGCAAAGGGTGGTCACACCAAATATGGATTTGATTTAGATTTTTCTTCTGTTCACTCACTTTGCATTTAGTTAATTGATAAATATAATCTATTAACATGTCTATTTTTGAAAGCATTCTTACTTTACAGCATTTTTCACACCTGCCTAAAACTTTTGCACAGTACTGTATATATATATATATATATATATATATATATATATATATATATATATATATATATATATATATATATATATATATATATATATATATATATATATATATATATATATATATGACAAATTTGGACATCTACAGCAGTATTTGAAAAAACCCATAAACATGCAGAATGCTCAGTATAAGAAATTCATTGAATATCAAATTTTCTATGGAAAGCAATTTGGAAAAGCGTGTGGTACACTGCACTTGTTATGTTTGTAAAGATGTTAATACATTGTGCTGGGACCAATCTGGTTGAATTACACCAGCAGTTTGATGTGTGATCTTTAAACTTGTTATGACACTGATAATGTATTGATGAAGGCATTGTTGTATTAATCAATCGATGATCAATATAAACCAGACCCCCATTCCGTGTAATAACCCAAGCTCATTTTAAAGGTTTCATTTTATTCTAATTTATTTTCTTTGCATGCTCTTTTTGGCTAATTAAATCTTTCCTTTCAAATCACTGAAGTGACAAACAATGCTATGTAATTTTGGCACATTATTATGTACCTTATAAGACCTTATAAAATGAATGCAACAAACAAGACACAACATTTATTTTGTTCACCTTGTTCCTCTCATTAAGACAAAAGCTGCCAAACTGTCCATTCACCATCTCCCCCTTTCCTTTGTCCCCAGACGCGTTTCTACCAGGTTTCTTATAGTTTCAGTTCTGTCCCACTTGGCTTTAATTTACAGTGGGAAAATAATTAGAATCTCACTTTTCTGAAGACGGGAGTGAAAATGTAAACAATGCTTCCCTCCGGGCGAGTGCTTTATCAATCTGACAGGTGCATTTGAATTTCCTTGGGTGGGGAACATAATAGGTTATTTATGTGTCATTCCAACAGAAAGGCTTGGCCATCAAGATGGGCAGCAGACTTCCCCACAGTGGCATTTTGCACCTAATCTGGCGATTCAGAACCAACTCGATCAGACCAGGGACATTTATAAGCTGAAAATGTTTACCTGCCTGCAAACTCCAAAGTGCCTTGGGGAAATTGCCAATGCTCAACTGCTCAATACAAAATGTGACCATTTTGAAGGCATTACTAGGATCTGTACACTTATCAACCCTGTGGTGCTGAGAATGAGTCCAAAACAGGAAAATAGTAAAAAAAAAAAAAAAAAATAATAATAATAATAATAATAATAATAATAATAATAATAATAAAAAGTCAAAACTCAGCAGAATGATCTCATTTGATGTCATTGTCATTGATCCTTTTAGTGTCCAGTAGACTACAACATATTCATGCAGTGAAAGAGAAAGATATTACAATGATAAAAAATGAAAATAAGTTAAGCACATCTTATTATATACTCTTTGAAACTTGTATTGGTCAAAAAACACAGTTATCTTATTAATTATCTAGTGTATAAGAGGTAATGCTAAATGGGGTTGAAACGAATGCTTGCACTTTTAATATTACATGTTGATAGGATGTATATAAAACACACAATTCAGAAACACACTTTGACAAACGAATTGCTGAATCCAATGGTATATAAATCAATAACTAGATGTTTTGTTCTGCTAAATAAATAAATAATAAGAAATATAGTTATTTCCCCAAAAGTACAAATACAAAGAGACCACTTACTGTTTTTTGTTTGCATAATCACAATAATATGGTCAAATCAAATATGGGACATTTGTACATGTTGCAGTTGGAAGGAATGTATTCCTAAATGCACGACATGGAATGTGGCTTTTCTGTATATCTAAATGTTATTAACTGCCTTTGCTGCTACAGTGGTGTTCATTCATTCACCAGCTATTTGCAATTTGTTCCTTCTGTTTTATATTAGGAGTGGCAAAAAGAATGCTCTGAGAATCTATATGATCTGTGGACAGACAGAATAAGTTCAACAAGGTAACAGCTGCTTTCAATAGACCAACTTACAGATGAGTGTGTGTTTTTCCAGCTGACGGGACATTCTACATATTATTTTGTTAATAAAAGGGCAAATCTTTAGCATTGATGTTTCAACACAATCTCCCATTGTCTATATCGGTTGCATTAAATTAAATATAGTTCAACTGCTATTTCAGTATAGAAACACATTCAGTTGCACTGGGTGACCCTTTAACTTTGTCTAAAAGCTATTTAATAAATAAATAAAAAAACACTGTTCAGGGGATTATTCGTTTTTGGAACCAATTCATAATAGATTAATACATGTAAAACACATAGAGGTGGTTTTGCCACTCTCACCAATACCATGTGTAAATCTTAAACCAATCATTCTTAAATTCATGTTTTTTATACTGTGAACACAATATATATATATATATATATATATATATATATATATATATATATATATATATATATATATATATAAAACTTCTGGTATTCCTTGGCAACTCAGAAACACACTTTGACAATCGTTATGCACAAGCAAACTGAATATCCACTTCCATTAATTTAAGGTTGAGAGCTTTTGTTATGTTTATTATGCTTTTGTTCATTGTTTCATTTGTAGTGTTTTCCTCAGTTTTGAAAAAAAATAAAATAAAATAAAGCCTACAATATTCAAATATCTAGCACAAATTCAAGTCTGACAAAATGTCAAAAAATGGAAAGCACTGATGTTGTTGCTTTTCAGTGTACTGTATATTCTAGTGGGAACAACGTGCAACTTGTATATTTTTCTGGTTTTTAATATATTGTGTCTTTGTATTGTTAAATGATAATATATGTACAGAATATCTGTGTAACATTTTAAAGAAATATAAAATGTGTGTGTGTTTTTTGTTTTTTTTGTTTCTGTTTGGCTTTCATAAAAACAACCAGTACACACACATAAAAAGGTTGCTAACCTTGCCACAGTCTAAATGCACTAAAGAACAATGAACAGTAATTTGGAAGGCTGTCCTCAAATTATACACTCAAAGACAAAAACAGACAAGGCTTGAGGGTTAATGTGGCGTTCCGAGACGGAGCATTGTAACTGTGTTTTAACCAGTGGGCTGCCACATTGTTTTCACACTTTTCAACCCCTTGAAAGTCCATGACCTTTTCACAAACCACAGCCCTATTCCCTTTTCAGTCATGTTTCATATTGAATTCTCTAATGCAGTGTTCTCCAGCCCTATGGCCCCAGGCCCTGGAGCCTCATTGCAGTGTCCACTAATTGCCCCTGTAATTGAAGAAGCTGCTTGGATCTAATGTGAATGCACAGCTTCTTTGAACAAGAGCTGCACTTTTGTAGCAGAAATCGCTGACCTCTCCGATATCAGTGAAGATCAACTTTTTTTTGCTTCTTGTCTTTTTTAATCTTGTGTTTTTGTTTACAAGTGCATCTGCTTTTTGTCAGACATATCGACCATAAGCTGGTCTGCTTTTCTGGTATTTCGAAAAATGGTGTATTAATATTATTAGTATTTTAAGATTTGTTCCGCGGCAATTCAAGAAAAACTGTTAAAAATAACCCTCCGTTTTAAATCCTTCCTATTAAATAAACTCTTTGCAAATGATGTAGCTACCATTTGAAAAGACAGGTTACATGGCTTCAGACAGATACAGATTAAATATAATTCCATGATCAACTTCAATAAAGATGAACACACACAGCATATGTTTAAATCCATGGAAGAAAATGCTGATTTATCTTCAACAGCGAAAAAAGTAAAACTCTTATTTGAATGTACCAACTAAAAAAAATATTTTTGGACAAAAAATGATTATTGTAAAAGTTTATTTACAAAAATGACGGTGTAGAATGCGTGTCAGCATTTGGCTGTACAGAGAGTCCCCTTTAAGACATCTTGTATAATATATACATAAATTAATTTCACACACTAACGTTTGAATGAATGATTGCATTTTTTTGTCAATTTTAAATGCTTTTTACTACTGGAATTTAAGTATATATTTTCTAAATGCTGTTCTTGTAAATCCATTGCTGTTAAACCATCTGTCTTGATAAATATAAAACAAAGTTCAAAATTGTAAGTGCAGCACTGTACATACTGTTCTGGTCACCTTGTTACAAAAAGGATATTGCTGCTCTAGAAAGAGTGCAAAGAAGAGCAACCAGAATTATCCCGGGTTTAAAAGGCATGTCGTATGCAGACAGGCTAAAATAATTGAATCTATTCAGTCTTGAAAAAAGAAGACTATGCAGTGATCTGATTCAAGCATTCAAAACTCTAAAAGGTATAGACAATGTCGACCCAGGGGAGTTTTTTGACCTGAAAAAAGAAGCAAGGACCAGGGGTCACAAATGGAGATTGGATAAAGGGGCATTCAGAACAGAAAATAGGAGGCACTTTTTTACACAGAGAATTGTGATGGTCTGGAACCAACTCCCTAGTAATGTTGCTGAAGCTGACACCCTGGGATCCTTCAAGAAGCTGCTTAATGAGATTCTGGGATCAATAAGCTACTAACAACCAAACGAGCAAGATGGGCTGAATGGCCTCCTCTCGTTTGTAAAGTTTCTTATGTTCTTATGTTCTTACTATATTGATTAGCAATCTACAAAGGCAAAATAAACTTTAATTAATTAATTAACCAATCAATCAATAAATTAATACATCAAGCTGAATTCACACTATCCACAACAAAATACAATAATTTCCAAATAAGCAATTATCCAAGGTTGTTAACTAGCTGTTTTGAACCCCCTCTGCTAAATTATCTCTGCAGAAGGGATGTGCATGGATAACATGCAAGTGTGAGTCAGATTACAGGAGATGCAATGGATTTAAGTACCTTGCCAACTGGGGATCACTAAGAAGGATTGCTTGCATAAGAATGACAAGAACCCTGAGTGCTTGCTCTTCATTAGTGCTCCAATCTGTGCCATCTAAACAACGACAGATTTACCCATAAGAATTGTTACAACCACCTTGGGTTTCCAAAAGTTTGCCTGTGGTCACAAATTATCTAGACGCAGAAAGAAAAACTATGTGACTGAGCAAACCTTGATACGGCAATTGCAAAATTCTGTTGTGAAAACATCTTGAGGGCAATCAACTGCAATTAACACATGTCAACGGAACTTATTATGAATTACTGCAAAGATTACAGTTAACCATGCAGCTCCTTTATCACTGTCGAAATGTTCTGACAAAACAGTTTGCATACCTGCTTAAGTATTATAGAAATGAACACCCCCCTTCCAGGTATAGTAATCAAGGGGATGACAACGGACAATTAATTAGGTCCATCTGTAGCACTGCTTTTACATAATTAATGTGTTCATTACAGAACTTGAATAGATTTTCATACTTGAGGTTAATCTTAGAATTAAAAAGAGATTTTTGAGAGTGTGGGTGTTTGATTAATGGACTTATTATAGAAAACAACAATATAATACATCAAAGAGTATAAATATAAAGAACCGAACAGTAATATACATTTATACTAAAGAAATACAGTTTGTTTTATGATTGTCTTTAAATAATAACCTTGTTATACCTGTATTTGTAAAGATTTCCTGTATGTTACAATGAACGTCTCTAAAAATTATACTCTATAGAACAATATCTAATTGTTGGCAGATATGAAAGAAAGTACTAGGACTATGGTTTACAACTGTTGTATTAGCATTAGCACATTTTCAAATTAATATTAGAAAAACATGGATGAACATGGAAGAAAGAGCACATATTCACACATGTAAATATAATACTGTATATGTTATGCGTAAAGAGACAAAGCAGATGTTTTGTGCAAACACTCTTGGTAGATTTCTGTTAAATATTCGTTACATTTCTTTAGCATAAGCAAAGCATACAAAATCTCTGTTCAGCCCTCTTTACAAATAGTATGACTCTTCAGTAATTAGGTAAACTTTGTATTAGGGCAACATCCTCTTTGGGAAATGCACTCAGGAAACGCCATAGGTAATTAATGAAAGAAATACAGCTACAAAGTAAACAGAAATACTATGGGAATAGGAATGTGTTGTACTTACACCGGACACTATAAAAGAAACCTTACATAATACATATACCATGTGTTTTCAAAAGAAATTGCAGTTTAACAATGACAACCCCACACTATAAGGTCACGTGCACATTTTATTTCCATTTTATTGGTTTTATTCAATGAAACTAGAAAATAATTCAGGTATGCAATAAATAGGGTCCTCTGCCCCCAGGAGTTTCTCTTTAAACTCTTTAAAACTCAAGTTTTCATTAATGTTTGGTTGATTTGTATTTTCTTCATACCACCCACTCAATTACATTGCTAGTGTTGCCTGAAAATGCACCCCTATGAAAAAGTGTGCCCCCTGTAACTGCACAGTTGAATACTGTATATTTAAAGAAAAAAAACAAGAATGCCTTCAAAAAGGTGTTCTAGTGTACACTTAATATACACTGTGTTATTTTTGTTTTCACGGCTCAGTATGGTGTCACTCAGCCAATGCCCACTGCATTAAAGATCCGTTGATATGCTTTAATGAAGAACAGAGATGTTAACTCTGGTTAGAATAATCTTAAGTCCAGTAAAATTCTGACTTGGTTAATTCTCATAATCAAGTCTCCTATTCCAGTGATGGTGGAAGAGGAAGAGGAGCCCTGGTACAGCACCTTATTGTGCCCCCAACTTTAATGTAATTCTTATTTATAAACCTAAAACATGTGTTCAATATTTAACACAATTTAATTCTCAGAATGTTAGTATGTATGAAACAGTATGTGGCTACATGTAATACGAAAACGTTTTCTACCCACCTACTTGAATTGCATTTTGCGTGAATCTTCACATCCAACACTACACAATTTTAAATCCCAAGCTTACAAGTTTAATCACCAGTCCCTCCAGGATTCCACGATTCTGCAATCGCACAAATTAATATAGAAGTTACACAAACGTGAAGAATTCTGTGCAAAATGTTTTGGAGATTTTTATCTTGCATAGAAAATTGTCTTTTTGTTTAGTTTCCTTTAAATCGGAAATACAGGCATGTTAATTTGCTTTAGTTTATTTTGTTACGCAGCAGCAATATTGAGTGACCGCCAGGCTAAAGCACAAGTGGTTGCAGAGTTTGAATACGACGAAATATAAAACAGTGCCTAGTACCAGCCTCCATACAAAGACAGTTGTGTGGAAAGAAAAAAAAAGTTAGGAAGTTCATTTTAATTCAATATTTTGGTTTTACATAATTAAGAGAATAGCAGTGCCTGTCGAAATGAGGGAGGATACAAACTTAATTACTGGCGCCAGTAGCTACAAAGATACAAACATTAAGGTTGTAACATCTGGAAATATAAATCTGAAGGATATTATCACAGTTAAATATTTTTTTCATAACTTTTGGACCCCTCCGGGGCCCTAATAGAAATGTTGTTACAATTTACAATAGAATCTAATCTTGAGAATTTCTAAAACTATAGGGCTTCTGATTTTTGGTGTTTTACTCTGACTTTTACACTGTCCTTTAAGAATTAAATGTATACCTATTAAGCCATTTGTGTATCTCAATCACAACTGAGGAACGTGTTAATAGTAAAATTGATTTAATGTATGTTTTCTTTTTTTCTAAATGGGCTTTTTACAGAAGCGTCCTAGTGCCAATTAATACATATATATATATATATATATATATATATATATATATATATATATATATATATATATATATATGTCCTACGTAGGACTTTATATCTCCTACATAGGACTCAAAAAATAAAAAAGTCCTAACTAGGAGCTATAAAGTCCTACGTAGGAGATACTTTTTTCTTTTTTTCTTTTTTTAATTGGCACTTGGACGCTTCCATAGCTTTTAAATAGTAAGTCTTGCTTTTTCATTTAAAAGCAGAAGAGACTCATCTTTATTAATGTAAATACAGTTATGCATAACAATTGTAATAAAGTGTGTCCAACATAAAATACTTTATTTGTCATTATAGCTTTATTAAAGATTAGTCGCTTATTAACATGTTGCAATCTCATTTGCACGTTCTGTTTGTAAATTAAAAATGAAGGCTTGGCTGATTTAAAAGCCCATTTAGTTGTTTCACAGAAAGAAAAACCTGTAAATTACATCAGTTTTACTATTAACACATTTCTCAGTTGTGATTGGGATACAAAAAAAGGCTTTTAATTTACAATTACAAATTTGTATACATTTAAACTTTTTTCTACAACTGTGAAGGAAAACGTCTTTCAATAGTCTTTTTACCCACTCGCCTACTTTCATTTATAAATTAGGGCTTGTGTTTTTCTGTTTTTATTAATTTAATTTCTCTGTGCTTATTTTTTAGCTATATCACATACCATGATAGTCCTATGAAATTCAAGACCTCTTTTCCAACAGGCTCCTACACCAACACTTATACATTCAGTACAATACACCTTTTCAATTACAGAAGTACGATTCAACAAGTGTGATTTTTGCTATTCTAAACAATGAGAAGGCATTCCTGCTTGCAGATGCTTAAACATCCACGTTTTATGGAATTGGACTAATAGGTTACTTCTGTCATTATAAAGTATAAAGTAATAAGAATGACAGATTATTATTAAGAAAAAAACATAGAAAACGAATTTGGATTCCTTTATATTACCGCCTAAACTTGCAAGTAAGGTTTCCTCCTGTACATCCATCACATCACTTTGGTTGAGCCTCTATCATAAATTTACCTGCAAATATCATTTTTTTTTCTAATAAAGGTCCTATGGCCCAATGTTATTAAAATTATGCTTTTCACTTGGATATTAATTGAGTCCATAATAAGAAACACGTTGGATTCATTATTTAATTGCAAGGGCATATTACGAATACAGTTTCTAAAATGCATTTTTAATGAAAAACACTACATCCTGACCTAATCATATCAACCTTATTCTATCTAATTAGTGATGCAAAAAATCATTACAGTTGCAAAATATTAGTTTCAGCTCCATCAGGCTTCTACTCTCTCCTTCATGAATATAATTTTTTTAAGTCGATGATAAATAGTTAATGAGGTAAAAATGACAAAAATTTGCATGTAGGCAAATTAGTTTAATAGGGATACGTCTTCCCTGAGTTAGGAAAGTGACATTTTTCCCGGGAAAAATGGCTGAAATATTATGACAAGGCCCATCTTATATAAATGAAAGATAGCCTGCTTGAATATAAAAATCATAAAATGTAATAACCTTCAATTTTCATCATACTGGCAAATGTGTTAGCATTTTATCAGTTTAATAAAGGCAAATTAGGTCTAATATGAAATATATAGTAATTGGTGGAATCATGGAGAATATATAAGCGAGGCCATGCTGCTAAAGCCATCCTGTAAAATGAAATATTTTCCTAATCATAAACAAACCAAAATGCTAATATTTGTAACGTTTTTTTTTTATACGTAAATTGAATACCATTCTGCTTTAACATGATAAATATATTCCGCTATTTGTTATTCCGCAAACACATCTTTACAATGTACTATTTGCTTAAGGTTTTGCCTACAGTATACGCTTGTTATTTGGATACAATTGGCTGCAACCAACAGTGGGAGTCACACTAAAATTTTACACTCAACACACTGTGAATGGTACATTCAGCTATTCCTTAGAGGCATGATGACAATATATTGTCAGTGCTTAAAGAGCAGAAAATAGGCCAATAACTGCAGTTCAGGTGAGTTAGGAAGTTATTTTTTTGTGCTGCCAACAAGGTAACAAGCATGCTTTTGCATAATTCTAACTGGAACCATCTCCCTGGTTATGTTAAATTATTAGAGATCAAAAAGGAATTTTGTTTCTTGGAAAGAATACACTTGATATGCCTTCAAAATGGTAGGCATTCTTCTTGAATTTGTGATATATACCTGTATGTGCAAAAGGTACATGTTTAATGGCAACATTATAGGGGTGGTTGATACATGTATGTTCTAATGAGGCTGAGACTTATAATATAACATGCTTGTTGTTGAGTGCTTAGTTTACTGTAAACTACTTTAGATCTGTGGCCTCATTTTGGATTGATTTATTTAAACTTAAAATTAGACACCATACATTTTAGTGATGAAGGACAAACTGTTGTAATTCATAGTACTTTACATTATCGACCATTTAAGTTAGTGATTATGTGGACATTGCAATATTAACTAAATGTAATGCTACACAAATAAAGGAGGATTTTACATTAATATCAAATGGAATGATCAGACCCACTACCCACTACAGGATTTTAAAAATGTTTAATAAAAATACAGTCAAAAAGTAATAAATAAAGTGTATACTGTACACCAGAAGCTAAACTGTTGTCTATGTGCAAAGACAAATTAGGATTAGCTATTATTGAATTTCTGTACTACATCTATGATTTTCTGACAGAAAAGACACACGAAAAATTCATTATTTTTAAATGAAAAGGCTTTATAACCTTAGCTGAGGTTCTGTTTGGGATAATTATCCTGTACTAATTAGATTAAAGTTAAAGACCTTTGAGATGATATCTCAGCTTTCTGAAATGTAACTAATAAAATAAAGATGTTGTTAGGCTGTCTTGTGCTTTACAGGATTAGAAGTCAAGAAGGGTTACACCCAAAGTGGCTGCTTACTCCTGGGGTTTTAGTTTAAACAAGGATCTGTAATGCTGCTGTATCTACAGACAATAACTTCCCTGTATGTATGAGGTACTTCATGCTTATTGAAGAAGGTTCCACTGCACTGTTATTATTTTGATCAAATTGCTTGAATACAAGGGCTAAGTGTTCTTTCTCATCTTCGTTGCACTCCAATGGTCAAGAATCCTTCAGAAACCAGTCTTGGTTATTATTATTATTATTATTATTATTTTATTATTATTATTATTATTATTATTTGTTTATTTAGCAGACGCCTTTATCCAAGGCGACTTACAGAGACTAGAGTGTGTGAACTATGCATCAGCTGCAGAGTCACTTACAACTACGTCTCACCCGAAAGACAGAGCACAAGGAGGTTAAGTGACTTGTTCAGGGTCACACAATGTCTCTGAGGGTAAGATCCCAGGCTATATTTTGTTTTTTCCTTTCCTCTCACAATGTAATTCCGCTCCTGGTGCGAGACCTCCAGATCCAGTGGAACAAAAAATTTAGCCACCTCACTTTGGATACGCTGAAAAACATCCAACATCCAGCCACCGTTATGCAGCCTGAAGTAAAAAAGGTGTTTTTTTTTTGTTTTTTTTTAAGACAGGTTTTAAGACACCCTGCACACATACACTTGTGTCCTTTGAATACCATGTTAAGCCTGCAGTCTCGTGCAGTGCAACTTCAAAATGCTACTGCACCTTTGACAAATAGAAGATGTTTATCTTACTTGTATTAAACATCTGTATTTTAACACAAAGCCTTTATGGAACAAATGAAGAACAACTTGACAGGAGGGTGAAAATAAAGCACTCTTAAATGGATGAAAATGAACTGCAAAACCATGGCCCTTGATTTTTTGTTTAATTGCACAGTACATTTTAGTCTTAAATTCAGCAGTCTTAAATTCTTTAAGAAAGGAAATACTATTTGCCCTTATGAAATTACCATACAATACAGGCTGCACGAGGGATATCAACTCCTACTGTAAAAAAATTATTAAATAATCACAGTTTTTCATTATCACTTAACCAGACCCAGACTTTAATTAACATAAAATACAATGTAAAATCACACTCATTCCATAATTTTAAAAAAGCAACATTTATAGGATTTGTTATTTCACATATATACCAAAAAGTGTCACAAAGTTAATCTTCATGTATAAATAACAATATAGCCATTTGCTATATATATTACAACACATCTTTAGGCTATATTCATTTAAAACATATACATGGGATAAAGCATTAAAATGCAAAATCTTGTTTTAATGTCCTTCTTGACCCAAGGCATTGCATTAAAAATACATTACACAAGTTATATTACAAATTAAAACCAGCATAAAACTCACAAGATAAAGTTGTATAGGGACAGAAAACAATAAACCAAGTAAAAAAAAGTGTAATGATTATGTGTGAGTGCATGTTTTTCATATGTACATTTTTTAAATGTGGTTTTGTAAGAAATCACTAGACTTGTCAGTACTTATATGAATGCTGGCATCTGTTCATAAGTGTAATGCAGGAGGCGACAAGATAATTTATTAAACGTGCCACAAGTAAGTATTTTTGCCTAATTTCAGCCCAAGATCTTGCACCCAGATTGTCACATAAAATGACATTTACTGTCATAGTGTCTACATGTGTGACTTGTATTTCTTTGCAACATATTTAGGCTTAGAGCATCCACCCCATTGCTGAGAGACATCGTCAGTTATATGTGATTCCAATCATATAGTGTACATGAAGCACAGCTCACATTCTCTGTTGTCCTTGTGGCATTTCTAGAATTGCTGCTGGCACCAGATTACATAACATTTAGCAATGTATCTTTTTTATACTGTTTGACTATGAAGCATTACATGACCACACCAATACCTTTTGCAGTATTCAGTGTCAGTGCAAAACATTTAGATGCAGATGAAGTTGAAACAGCACGTGTTGCAGGGATTGTCTGAACAATAGAAACTATTACACATCTGAAAAGACATATATGTATGTAATGCAATGTTCTTTAAATACATTACATCTTCTAATTTCACTGCATGTTTTATTTAGTGATGTTAATAATCATCCCAGAGTAGAGTTACAAAGGGAAGTGGGGTTTGTATCTGCTGCTGTTCAGCTCAGTAAGACCCATTTTGGGCCTTATTTACAAAGTTTTAACTCAGGTATTCACACTCACTAAACTTAAGTCTGCCGTTAAAGAAAAGAACATAGGGTCCTTTATCGAATGCATATTTAATTTATAGCAGGGCCAAAAAATACAATCCAACCACCAATATATCTGAAATATTATGACATATTATTATGTCAGAATACAATAGTACGATTCTATTGCTGCAGCCCCTGCCTTTTTTCTGCATCTCCATTTTTGTGGGCCACCCAGTGCCAGTGTTGGATATACCGGGCCCTGGTGCTAGTCTCTTTTTAGACAAAGTCCCAAGCAGTAGTTATATCATATGTAATAAACTATAACATTAATATAATGGGTCTGATATATAAAAACATCTCACTATACAGTACAGACCATTGTAAATCAAGGCTAGGTTTATTGTATGTTGCCAGTATTGCATGTACAGTTGTAATGTATCTATTAGAATACAGTGAATTAGCAGTACAGCTATGGCCAAAAGTTTTGCATCTCCCTATATAATTAAATCATTTTGCTTCAGAGTCAAATGAAGCCTGTGGAATAATGCTACGTTAACATATTGAATTACATACCGCTTTGTAGTTTTCCATACTTGACTAAAAACCGACAACAATTTAAAAACAACTATTATGGCTTCCAGTAGACTTTTGCGATATCGTTCTTTAATTTATTTGATTACATGATGTTAAATAAAACATCAAAATTATGTTAATGTAGTTTTTATTTTTTTTATTTTTTTTTAATTAAAAAAAAAAATGTTGGCGATGCAAAACTTTTGTCGATAGCTGTACCTGTGGGGCTCCACCATGTTTCATGTGTGGAGCTGCTTCTCGAGCAGACCGGGCTATTCGGCCGAACAAGCAGAACACGTTCCACGACAGGAAGGTGGAACGGTTTCGCCAAATCAGGTTGTACAGTTCTGTTCGGTGACTGTTCAGGCTCACGAAATTGCGCCTTTAGTATCACATCTCCCAGCGGAGCAATCACATGACTTTAACACTGACCTATTGCCAGAGCGCTCGCTTTGCATCCTGCCTCCAGATAGACAATCTGTCAGCTGTGACTTGCGAATTTGTGTTTTGATTGACAGTCAGTTACTATACCGGTTTTAATTGTTCTATTTTTACAAACTAGCTTTTTATCTTGGTTTATCTCATTTTACAATTAAACAGTTTTTTTTGTTGTTGTTTTTCCAATTGTATTACATTTTTGGTTTAGACTGTTTTCATTGTTTTATTTTTACAAACTAGCTTTTTGTCTTAGTTTTTCAAATGTTACAATTAAACCCTGTTTTAATTTGTGTTTTATTAAACTGTGTATTAGACTGGTTTTAATGAAATGGTTTAATTGTTCATTTTTTGTGTGTGAAGCAGTTTGGGATCTTGTGATAAAAGGCACTATAGAAATGTGAATTGTATTTTATTGTATTGTATTGTATTGTAAGGAGGTTCACAGGACTTGAGTGACCAGCCCTTTTATTACCAAGTGAAATGTTTTTTGTTTGTTTTTTTACATTGCAATCATTTTAATGCAATAATGCTGGTAACAATGTCACATCATATGCTCTTTATTTGTTAAGTTACTGATGAGAAATCAGTAAAATGTTTTGATTCTGATGTATCAGGGCTGCCTAAAATGTAATTAAAAAGCAGGATAACAGTTCATTCTATCTATACATATTGCCTGAAGCCTTTTCATTTTAGAACTAGGTCACACGCTATGTCACAGTTCCTGATGACAGCCAATAGGAAAGTGTAATCCATAAATTCATCAACCCTCTTCAGCTCCCTGTCCTACATGTGCGACAACTCACTGCACAATGAGTGGCAGAAGCCATTACATGTGGCTCATGTTTTAATATTGGCCATTTAGTTAAATGTGAGGTACACATGCTGCAGACAAAAATGTGATCTTAATATTTTGAGCATAGATTTCAATTTTAAGATTATTAAAAAAAAAAGTTATTATTACCAACACTAATATTAGTACTATTTGAGAATGTATTAATCACATCTATTTTGATGCTATACTCGTTACAGTATGATCATAAACTAAAATAATATAGAAAACAATGTACAGGTTAAGGTCTAGCTATTTTTAAATCTGTGTCTGTATTTTTCACAGGTTTACATACATGTTTTATTTGTATGACAGCTGAGGAAGTGAGCAATCAGAGATCTTTCCATCAAAAGACATGTTGACCAGAAACTAAAAAAGTCTTATTATTCACTTATCATATTTCCTAAAAGAGGCCCAGATAAATCCAAAGGAAGCACACTGTAATGTGACTTTATCAGATTACATTACCTTTTATAATACCTTGTGATTTATAATGAATTGCAGTGAAATAGCTAGAAAAAACAGGTATTCAATTGGAATTTATATTATTATTATTATTTTATTTTTTAATTGATCATAGCTGACACTATTGTTCAAAAGCAATTAAGGATCTCCTTGTTTTAGGATAGTTGGACTCAGGTGACTATATTCTTCAAGACTGATCTTTAGTAGGTTGCTATAACATTTTGTAAAATTCATTGTGTGTAATGCATTTACAGTTTGGTATCGGGTTGCAAACTGCAGTTCAACCCTTTACCCATTAATTTCTACAAAATCAATCAAGATGTTTTTCTGTTGATGAATTTGCTAACCCTTTCCTACAATACTAACCAATCTAGCCAGCACCCAGCTTTTTCTCTGTGGGGATATGACAGGACACAATGCAGACATATTTCAATTTGCATGTTGTCTTCTATTATTTAGCATTTATCAAAATCTGGCCCATCGTCTGTTTTAAATAGCATTGTCACTATTTACTCCCACCTTCATTTTGATGTTGAAAGATGCGTGAGATTGGCTGCCTGACACATCTGATTATCACTATCTCAAGGTGCAATTGCATGTAATCAAGGACTGTTGTCCAAGAAGACTAATCGGTTTAAAAGAGCTCAGTCAATACACACAATAATTCTAACGTGGCTACAATGAGGGAAGGTCTATACCATGGGAGACAGAGAGACAACTGTAAATATCAATATTACCTTCTCAACTTTAAAATAAATAAGAACCATTTATTATGAAATATCAGAATGAAAATGTGATGGTTTTGCTTACCTGAGAAAGTACATGAAGAGTATTGTCAAGGAGCAGATGAGTATAGCGATGTAGAGGAAGACTGTAATAATGACACCAGGAGTTCCAGAGCGCTGTGTTCTATAAAAGAGCCAGTAGAGCTTTGCAACATCTGTTATTGGATTCTCAGCACTCCAAGCAAGGTGCTGAACATGTATCTAATAATGTGATAGCATGGCAAAGAACTGTGTAACAATGTATACTGTTTAAAAGTAAAGAAGATGGCATACAATCTGTCAGTGTATCTGCAACCTCTCATTTAAAGAGTATTTCCCTTGATATAGCAAACTTGTTACTGCTTGTGTAGCATGCAATAAAAGCGGATTTAGAAACACAGAGAGACCTAAATTGATTATTCCCGGGTGCAGTTCTCCATTTAACTTTATTACTATAATATATATTCAAACTGAAAAATGAAACAATTGTATTAAAAACTATATGCTAGTTTAACACAGCCCAATTCCAATTTGATACACCGTATTTTTCATTCAATAAATAACTTGCAACTTCCATAAATTATATTTAAACATTAGTACTGCAACCGTTTATTAGTTAAAGCAAAATACAAATACATTTACAAAACATCGGCAATCTATAAACTATAGGTTGGATTACACCAATATATGTTTTATGTTATTTTAATCTGCCCTTTGATATATATATATATATATATATATATATATATATATATATATATATATATATATATATATATATATATATATATCTATCTATCTATCTATATATATATATATATCTATATATATATATATATACTTTTTTTTATTATTTAGTATACTAGAATACTAATCATGCAGCACTTTTGTAATAGGAATTTTGTTGTATGCCAAATATTGCAATAAATCACGCTTTATTTTTTAATATACATTACTTCAATCAGCACTGGTTAGCTAAATTAGATTATTATGATTAGAGCTCATTTACATTAACATTATGGATATATGATTTTCCAATATAACTAACAAAAGTAAGTTTGAAATCTGCATATATATATATATATATATATATATATATATATATATATATATATATATATATATATACACACACACAGTTGTAATCCAAAGTTTACATACCCCAATGGAAATTTATACTTTCTAGAAATTTCTCGAAAACAAAGAACGAAAAATCTTTTGTAGCAAAAGTTTTGCTTTTGTGGATGAGGAAAAAAAGTTACAAGGAATAGATTTCTACAGTTATTTATTCAGCAATTTTTTTGCAGAACTCCAAAAATGCTAATTCAAAAGTATTCATACCATGACAAAGAAAATGAAATTAATAGCTAGTAGAGGCACCTTTAGGAATAATAATCTCTTTTAAATGATTAGGATATTTGTCAAAGCAAAATTGTTCCAATTCATTAAAATTCTGAGGACTTCTCTTGTGCACAGCCTTCTTCAACTCATACCAAAGATTCTCAATCGGATTTAGATCAGGACTTTGACTAGGCCATTCCATAATCTTGATTTTATTCTTCTTTAACCATTCCAAAGTAGATTTTGATGTGTGCTTTGGATCGTTGTTGTGTTGGAACGTCCAGTTGCGCTTTAAACCAAGTTTTGTAGCAGAGGGTTTCAGATGATTAGCCAATATCTTTTGGTATGCTATGGAATCCATTTTACCATGCTTTAGAACCAAATTTCCTGTGCCATTATAGGAAAAACATCCCCATAGAAGGATATTACCACCTCCATGCTTGACAGTAGGTATGGTGTTCTTTTCTTTGTGTGCCTCACCAGACTTTCTCCAAATGTAACGACTATGAGCGTGACCAAATAGCTTGATTTTTGTTTCATCACTCCACAAAACCTTTGACCAGAACTTATATCCATCATGCAAATGCCGTTTTGCAAACTTTAAGTGATTGTCCTTGTGACATTTTCCTAAGAGTGGCTTTTTCCTTGGCCTGCGACCATTGAGACCTTCACCATGCAATACTCGACCTATGGTTGAAATGGAAACCCCAGTATCCCCACTTGCAGCCAATTCACTTTGAATGTCTTTGGCAGTCAATCTCATATTTTTATTAACCTTCCTCAAAATTCTTCTACTTCTTCTTGGAAAAAGAACCTTCTTTCTTCCAGACCGAGGGAGCATTGTGACAGTACCATGGGTCTTGTACTTCTTGATAATAGAAACAATAGTTGAAATTGGGATACTCAAATGCTTGGAAATCTTCTTGTATCCTTCTCCAGCTTTATGACAATAAATCATTTTCTGCCTAAGGTCTTCAGATAGCTCTTTACTTTTTCCCATATTGACTTATTGGTAATGACAGCAGTCATCCTATGCCTAACCGTTTTATACTCTGTAATAGGTTCTGCATTATCATATTGAAAAAGGGTATGAATACTTTTGAGTTAGCATTTTGGAGTTTTGCAAAAAAAAAAAAAAAAGCTGAAATAAATAATTGTAGACATCTATTCCACAAAAGCAAAACTTTTGCTACAAAGGTTTTTTTCCCAAAAACATTAATATTTTGCTTTAAGATTTGTACATGTGGCCACTTGCATATGATAAAATGAACTTTTATTTAAAGCGCACAAGTGTCCAAGTTATTTTAAGTGACTTACCCCCAGGAATGCATCCACTACAAACACTGCCAGAGGGTCCAGCAGTGTCCACAGTCCTATAGCCATGATAAACTTTGACAAGAAGGACGGGAATGAGCCAAATATTGGCTGACAGCCCCATCTGATCAGAACCATAAGTAGCATAACTACATTCAAGGTCAGGGGTCCCACCACTACCATGGCCAACTCCTCCTGGGTATGAAGCAGGGAATTCTGGTAACTCAGTTACACATTGTGAGGGTAGAAACGAAACCTTGAATTAACAGAGAGCAGTTACATTTGTTACTGATACACTTTCTTTTCAGTTACAGTGATCCTTTTAGGTGAACAATCATATTATTAACGATTGTCTAATAATATGCTCTGACTACAGATGTGGTCATGTAGCGTGCTAATAATATATGAAACTACACAAGCACTTACTATAAATATAGGTGGATGACATTAAATTATTTTACTGGATGTCTTTTGGTCACTGCAAGTTACTGTATATATGGTTTTAATAAAAAAGCACAAGAAGTAGAAAGCTATTTCAACAGATAATCATTATAATATTACAGTGAAGAAGGCATACTCTGTACCGCAACCAGATGAATTGGAATGATTGCATTTTTGAACATGTGAGTGCTCTACTAGGTTTCCATGATCAAATCTTACAGAGCTGCTATAGCAAAATGAACCGCTTTTAATAATGTCAATTTTCTTTCTTTTTTTATTTATTTATTTTTATTTACTTTGGACTAAATCATCTACGTTGAATCTATAATGAGGGGGGATAAAAAATAATGTCACCTGCTACGATTTTTAGGGCTTTTCTCCCGAGCTTGATACATAAATGGATATCAAAGAAAGCAAACTCACTTGTTGAAAGGAACTGCAGTAATGCAGGTAAAGCCTCACAAACCAGATCAAAGCTAGGAGCAGTATAATGAACCACAATTCTTGTGAACGCCACTGTGACAGGCCCAGCTCTGACAGCAACATACAAAGAACAAAATGTGTGTGCTCAGCATCTCTGCCACAAGCCTTCACACTGCAACAATGCTGAGGTCTAAAAACAATACATTAAATGCAATCTCTGTTTCCACATTTGACAATTCTGCTGGAAAGCAAAACAGGCATCTTTACTCTGTCACTGTAATGCACAGCACAGGACAGCACATTTCTTACATATATATATATATATATATATATATATATATATATATATATATATATATATATATATATATATATATAAAATATGAAACATTAAAATATGTGCAAATTCAAATCCACAGTTGTCTGAATTAAACATACTGTTCAAGATATGAAGGCAAGATGCTGCAATGTCAAATGCCATTATCTAAAAATGGTAATAAAACTTGACTTCAATGTTCCATATAATGAAGATATTCATGATGCATGAATATAAATATTTTTAGTTGTCTTTTTGTAAGGACTCTTCAAGGGAGAAGACCTAACTAGATGTGAAATCTGTTATCACCAGTGAAATTATTTCATATTTGCACCTTTAATTGGAAAAAAAAAGATGGGGGTGGAGGGGACGGGTGTCTTGTAGGCACAGTGTATTTGACTTTAATAAGGGGACTTGTCCATTAGACTTACGTGATTTAGCATCTCTGGAAGAATTCAAATCTAAACTTATTAAATCTAGGGGTAGATTAAATTTAAAGCTAAGGTGGATGTGTGTTCTGAGATGCTTCAAAAATTGTGCGGCTTTCCAGTTTATGGTTTCTCTTACTTAGCATCAAATCATACATTTCCTGAAATTTAAGGTGCTGCAACATGGGAGGCGAGATAATAAATCCATTCACTGAAAATAAATCCATTAATAAATAATAATAAATCCATTCATTGGAAATAAATCCATTTCTTAATGTGTTGATTGAAAAACTGACCTTCCATCACCTTTACAATTGAGTACTAATCAACGGCAATTGACTCTCTGTGGCAGGATGGCTTGCAGTGGTGAGGTGTTGTGACGTCACAGACCAGAAACACAGACACACAGCAGCTGCGGGTTAAAACCGAGACGCAAAAGTGCTCGGTTTCTTTATTAAATAATAATGAAAATAAATAAAGTGTTTTAAAAGTCCTGGGTGCTGACATCTTTACTGCCGTACCAAGGCACTAAATTGACAATGAAAATATGTTGCAAAGCTAGCTAATGCAACTGATTTATCACGTAAACGTGATCTTTCCTTTTAACTTAGCTCAAGAGCTATCGCTGTGGAAACTGGGCTATGTCAAATTTAATCAGAGATTACATCTTGCCCAGAACTACAATCCCACAATTCACTGCAGAGTTGACGCATTTCTAAGGAAATTGCAATACAAATATGTCATGTTAAACGTATAAAAGAAAGACAAATAATGCTTAGTTTGATCATGACAGGTCATATATTAAATAACACTTTTCTTCCCCCACTACTAATCTCTATCTCTATTTCTTTAAAATAACACCTGTAAGTTGTAACACCTGTAAGTTGCACTGGATAAGGGCGTCTGCTAAGAATAAATATATACTAATAATAATAATAATAATAATAATAATAATAATACTTTATACAACTATTTTTTTTTCTTTTTGCCAGAAATGTGCTGGATAAAATATACAAAGGAAATTTATATAACAGTAATGTGTCTATATTAGCGGCAGCTTACATTTTTACATATACTGTACAGTGCAGCAGCTGAGCTGTGGATTTTGTTTATTAATAAAGTTATAGCTTTTTGTGTTATCAAGCCATGTGGGGCAGTGATACTTGTCAGTTACTGAAGACATTAACCCTTGCTCCTGTCCCATGAATTGTAATTTTATGAGTGATTCAGGGGGCCTGGACGTACAGCTCCTCCCCGTTCTGTCCCGCCAATCTCCCAATTTAAACCCCAAGTCATGTTGTTATTCTCGTTCTTACATTTGTCATTTCCTCCATCCTCCTTTCCTCCTCCACTACACTGCTTCTCCTCTGCAATGGTCTCCCTCCAGGGGCAAGTGGAATCCGCTTCCCAACCTTAGAGGCCAAGCCGCTCTGGCCTTGTCCTACGCCACGATTCTCTCTCCTCCTCTAGGTTCTGCTTGTGGGAAGTAACAGTAGCTTCCCAGCCTTAGAGGCCGTTCAGATCAGCCTCAGCTCTGTGAGGGCTGCTTTCTGTGAGCCAAGGGGAAACAAAGCACTCTGCTCCTATTCTCAATTCCTGAGGTTCTTCCTCCATGCAGCCCATGCTCTTGTCCTGTGAACAATACTTTTTAAAGGAGTGCTAACAAATTCATTTACTGTTACTGTCACTAGCACTATTATAATTACTCCCCTTTTGGCTCTTTACTTTCATTTTAACTCCAATTTGGAATATGCAGATATTTCAAAGGCAACGCTATTGAAAGTAAAATATGTTGTTTATTGTTTTAGAATCACTTACTGTCCTGAAGCTCGGTTTCTTTCTAAACTGTCTGCAATCAGTCCATATGACCTACAAAACAGGAAATAAGATACCTGAAAGAAACAGTTGGGTTTGTTTTGATCCACTATACAGCATTGTTTTTGAAAAAAAAATGTATATCCCAAATTAAAGGATACGATATAAGCAACAAACCAAACAATCTATAACACAAGAAAGGGGGAATCAGTGTTTTTGCTCCTAATAATTTCAAATCCTTGATTAGCATTCCTTAAACTTTAAATACAGTACATTCCACTTAGCTAGTTTCTTTTACAAGTTTTAAACTGTAAGCACTTATTTAGTTTTTTAAAATACAATTGCAAATTACCTCAAGATAAGAGAAAGGAAACTAAGAAATGTATTTTCAAAATGTACATTACCAGCATTAGTTAACCTATTACAGAAGTGGCCAATCTGTGGCTCACAAGCTGCATGCAGCCACAGGGCAGTTCAAGTGCGGCTCCCGGTGAAATGCTGGGTGACGCACACTTTGTGGCTCGAATGAACTGAAGAAAGAGAATAAAGAATAATAAACAAAAGTGAAAAGAAGTTTATTATTTTGTTCTCCAATCCATTGATGTTTATAATCTTTTCTCTCTTCTTTCTTTTATTTATTTATTTATTTTTTAAAATAAATTTAGTCGTTGCCAATTATTTTTATTATTTTCTCCCAATTTGGAATCGCCTATTATTTTATTATGCTCAGCTCACCGCTACCACCCCTGCGCGGACTCGGGAGGGCGTGGACGAACACACGCTGTCCCCCGAAGTGTGTGCTGTCAGCCAACTGCTTTTTTTCACACTGCGGACTCTCCGTGCAGCCACCCAAGAGCTACAGCGTCGGAGGACAACGCAGCTCTCGGGCAGCTTACAGGCAAGCCCGCAGGCGCCCGGCCAGACTACAGGGGTCGCTGGTGCGCGGTGAGCTGAGGACACCCTGGCTCCCCAATTGGCGCCGCCCCTGGAAGCTCCCGTCCTCGGTCGGCAAAGGAATAGCCTTGACTCGAACTTGTGACGTCCAGACTATAGAGCTCATCCTGCACTCCACATGGAGCACCTTTACTGGATGCGCCACTCGGGAGCCCCTCTTCTCTTCTTTCTTTGAGCCTGCATGTTCACTGCAAGGACATTTCGTCACTTAAGACCTTCGACATGCAGTGGTGCATGGGTATTGCATCACCTGGAGTAAAGGCCGTTGTTCTGAAAATCTGCGCCTCCCCCTCAAAATGGGCTTCCCGGTACACAGATTAACCCTCACAAGGGAGGCTGTGTGTCCAGTGGTTAAAGAAAAGGGCTTGTAACCAGCAGGTCCCCAGTTCAAATCCCACCTCAGCCACTGACTCATTGTGTGACCCTGAGCAAGTCACTTAACCTCCTTGTGCTCCGTCTTTCAGGTGAGACGTAGTTGTAAGTGACTCTGCAGCTGATGCATAGTTCATACAGCCTAGTCTCTGTAAGTCGCCTTGGATAAAGGCGTCTGCTAAATAAACAAAATAATAAATAATAATAAGGACACGTCATATAATATGAACACTTTATTTAGCTTTTCCTTTACTTCTAGCCATCGTTTGTTATAATGTGTTGTTTAAGCTTTGCAAAATGGATAAGACGCCGAATGCGCACAGCTGTCTCCTAGCAAGTGAAGGCACCACTGTATACTGGACGCTGTAGTTTATTCTAGGAACATGTCACGGGCATGTGAGATATAATTGAAAAGACCCAAGCCTCCTCTTTCAGCTCTTTCCGTTTTTGAGTTACAGGCACTTGTATTCAAACGCTTGTATTCTGTACTTTCAAACAAGCCAGAAAGCTATTGCGGTGCCTAAGAAATTCACACGAGAAGGTCGGGCCGCCGATACACTGCGCCTGGGGTCCATATGGACCCCAAAACATAAAACTAATTGGTGAAATTCAACCAGGTTACCTGGACTAGAATTATCTTTTGCATAGTGTAACAGGATGGCTGCATGATAACTACCTAAAAGGAAACAAAAATCAAGTCACTAGATCCATATAATAACTGATACTAAAGCACCGTGGGGTCCGAATGGACCCCAGGTTACCTTATGAGGGTTAATAGACAAATAGCACTTAAACTCAATGTTTTGGTCAATATATAATACGATGGATAAAACCAATTGTACATAATAAAGTTAATGAATTTATGAAAACCGAGGCTTTAAGTCAGAATGGGAGGAAGAATTTGCTTTCACAGGAAACAGTGGTAAACCTCTGTGTCTCATCTGCAATAAATCGCTTACACACTATAAGGCAAGTTCATGTAACGACAAATACATTTTTTTATAAAATTGGAGTGTTGGCGCTAGACTAGAGAATGCATGTTTACATGTTATATTACAGGTCTAAAATTAATATTATATTTACATATCTTATGTCGCGTCATGAGCAGGTACTGTAATCCCTTTTGAAATAAATACAGAGCATTTGCCATCTACAAAGCTCTTTAAAGTACTTAATACACTTAATGCAGTCATTCAAAAAAAAATGCTACTTTTTTAAAAATTACGCACTCAGATCTTTAAGGGAAGAGCTTGTCAAAAATAATCCTTTTTAATGTGTTTTTTGGTAAAATCAGGGCAGTTATGCCACCAAGAGATAACAACTACTGCACAGAGTAAGTGCAAGATTCTCGGCCATGTGAAAATTATGGAATGCGGCTCCTAGGCTCAGGAAGTTTGGCCACCCCTGACGTATTAGTTAAGGTATTTGCTCAAAATTGCACCCGGATGCTTATTTTCTCAAAGTTCTCTTTACCTGGGCAGTTATTTGGAAAGTGTGTCTAAAAATGAGAATTTGTGCTGCTTCTCATTTCCTGTCGTGACTACTCACACCTGTTTTTCTCCCAATTTGTGAACTGTGGTATTACAAAATAGTCGTTAATTTGTATCATTATATGTTGTATCCTTTTAATAATGTTAAAAGTGCAGTTAAGAAATGTTAATCCTATGGAATGGAAGTGACATAACTTAAATACTTCCCAGCCTTGAATGGCTTTATAGGTTAACATTACAAAAAGAAAATCAATTCCAAATCATACTAGAAGTTGGTGTTACAATATAAATGACTTGTATTCTCAATGGATTTGGTTTTGACCTTTAAGCCATTGAGTTCACAAGTACTCAACAAAAAGGGAGATATTATTAATCAAGCAATAACTTTAGGGCTGGTTAAGTGTTCAAAGAAAATAAACCTACTCCAGAGTAGATAAATGGCAAAGACCTTTTTGAGAGCTGTTTTCACACACCCAGCCCTAAATGTATAGCAATTATGTTGTTCAAGTATACTTTTCATAAGTCAATTTTCTGGAGTTGGAGTTTAAAAAAAATGGAACCAGATACCAGTGAAGTAAAAATTAAATTGAACTGTATTTCAACACAATATACAATTTTTTTACCATTTACCCTTCGTTAGTGGCAAAAATTAACCTCAAGGCTGAAAGGGGTGCAAATGCACCCCACATGCATTAACATGGTTAACTTAGGTTAACAAGGGCTGCGTGGAGGAACTGATAATAGGAGAAGTGCTTTGTGACTTAGGGATGACTACAGTGATTCCCCTTGGCTCGTGGAGAGACTAAACCGATCGGCCTCCAAGGCCAGGAAGCAACTGATACTTCCCCCAAGGGGAACCTAGAGGTGTGGAAATGGGAAAACAAAAGTTATATAGATTTAGCCGGGGGTCCCCTTTGTCTCGCGGAGGATGAAGCCAGTGCGGCTGGGCTAAGGATGGGAAGTGAGCTTCACTTACTCCCAAAAGAGGATGCCCGGCTCCCATCAACTGTGCCACCAATGCAAAAAAGTATAAAATAGAGGTTAATAATTATACATATATATATATATATATATATATATATATATATATATATATATATATATATATATATATATATATACTGTGACAGGATGGCTGAGTGGTGACATACCCAGACCAGGAAGATGACTCTGATACAGGACTGCGGGTTGATGTGCTGGGGGGCATTTTTATTCAAAATAAAATAATTAAACAAAAACAACGCTCACAGAGCAAAAATAAAAAAGGTTTAACAAAACAATCACGAACACAAATACCTCTGCCAAAACCAAGTACCATGCTGGTCCTTCGATCACGATCAGCAGTGATTATTGTTACTTTCTGTTTTACTTTTACTTTCATTTTCTCTCGAACACCCGCTCTCGTTCCTCCTTCTTGAACCCCAACCCCGAACAATAAAAGTTGCAGGTTTTTATACATGTGACCATCTCCGGATTATAAATAAATTAATCAATACGGAGATGGTCACATTCAACACAAGTTTTTAGTTTGCGTAGCCGACAGTCGCTTTGTCAATAATCACTGACTGCCGACCATGCATTCTCACAAGCTGTCTGTCATAAACGAGCTGCTAACACCACATCTGCCAGACCACATTTAAACCAACGACAATATTTCCCGCATAAATAATCGCAAACCATACATTTAAATACAATAAAACACAATACATTTATTTTACAATACAATCACCCGTGTTTTCAATATATCTAAATGCAACCATAAATTCAACCGTTCTAAAAACAAAACAATACATTTTTAGCACGGCTTTGGCCTGCCCCCTATTTACAGTACACATACCTGTTTTTGTTTTGTTTTTTGATGCAGGATATTAAAGACTAATCTCACCACTCAGTGGAGAGGAAAAACCCCACACTGCTGAGAGGAAACTCTGGTCCCGTCAGAGAGATGGCCTCCACTCTGGGCATACTAGCAATACTCTGGTGGGCAAAGATATATCATGGAGAAAAATGAACACAAGATTCCACTGTAGCGGAAGACCTATTGACATTGACTATATGGAAGCAATACATATTATGTTTAATATAACTCTGTCCTATCAACAGTAAATGCTTAAAATGCCAGAAACACAAAAGAAAATATTATATTGTCCATGGAAACTCAACATGAACAAATGTGAAAACACAATTTGTCAACACATGCGTGTGGTTCATATGATGTTGCATTGAGAACTAACCTTAGTCTTTTAAAAAAAAAAAAAAAAACAAAAACAACAACAACATAGTACACAATACACTGTTTCTATATCTCCCCCAGCTCTCCACAACCTTTTGTGCCAGTAAGCAGGAGCTTTGATTGTGGTATGTGAAAAATGTATACTTTTTGAAACCCTTGGAAGGCAGAAAGGAGTGCAGATACACCCCCAAAAAATGTACTGTGCTCTTTGAAGGATTACTCAAATTGGACAATGACATGCTTGGTATCAAAATAAAGATAATCAAATTAAGTTTAATCATATTTAAGGATATCCTGTGATCTTTATAGAGTTGTAAGACATGTGCATTTTAAACATACTGGCTTCCATTCTCACCGCTTGCCGCTGACAGAGAGTTAAAAGTGTCGATTAATATCAAATCAAAGTACAGGTACAGTATCCAGAAACAGCCATACAAATCTTTTTCATATCGTAGGGTACAACTTGGAATACCTATATATAGAAGTAAGTCAATTGCCCGTTGTATGATATCTGATACTGTCAGCAGACTACTAGAAACTGCAAAAAAAAATGGATTTAGAAAATTATGTAGTGGAAGGGAGGAGTCACGCTATTGTCAATAAACATTTAGTCTTTCAGACCCCATAACTGACATCTATTGTTTCATTATTGATGAGTATAACACCATTATTATCAGCTGTCGCTTACTATTGTACAAATCACCTGTACATTTATAATGTTTATTAGAGAACATATTTATTAGAACATGAATATATAAAGAAGCACTGCAAAAAGAAGTACCAGTTTTACTGTACTTTAGATATTTAAATATTTTAGAAATGCAATTCTGAGGCACATAATGAAATGTTTATCATGTTCTTGATAGTTGAAGTTATTTAAATTAGTACTGTGACAAACATCCATCTTTTGTAGTAATATTGCCACTTTCAGGGATCTTGACCGCTGTCTTCTAGTGTAAATGAGTCAGTGCATACAACAGTATGCCAAGTTCAAACAGAGCAGTGCCCGTACTTTTATCGATAGCAGCATCCTCCGACAAGAGGTACGCTGTGTGAAATAATAAACAAAACAAACAAAATCCTAACTCCCCTATGGAGTTCTAACTAAACCTTTTTCAGTTCTAACTAACTATCGGACGGCTAAGCCGTTTACCGATACTTAAATCAATCTTCACAAAGTATTATACCTTCTTTCTTTTTACAGTTTCCAGCACACAGATCTCCACCTTTTTCCCACCCAATAAACTGTTTAAATACCTTGTTTAATTAGTATCAAGTGTGCCACATTAATTAATTAGCAGCAGGTGTGCCGCATTAACCAACTCTGGGTTTACTTTTGATCGGCCATGTTGTTTCTGGGCCATGTGGTCGTCCCCATGACCTTTTTTTTTAACTTCAAGGATTACATTTATTCTTTGCTCTGTTATAGAGGGAATAAACTGTGCTTAATTTGGGGACCAACATATTGCCCCTCTAACTTTTCCTCACACACTACCACAGTACCTAATTTAAAAATACATTATAATGTTTACACTTGACATTATTATTGTTTTAAATAAATAAAAACAACTGCAACAAATGGGAGCACTGTAACATGTCATACAGGTTATAGGCTTAGAAATGAGTTATTCAGATTGAGTTACTAGTGTCTTTGTAATGATGGAAGTGCTGCTCTGTATTGTTGGCAGTTATTGGTTTTGTGCTCACAAAGTACTGTTCATTCTGTACAGACTCTTTACTTTTCCTTTTTAAGTATTCTTCTTTGATCACCTGAAATACAGTGCCTATATATAGTGACAAACCATCTTCTTGGCTGATAATTTGTCATTATTTTGGGACCTTTATCACTGTCTTCCAGACCCCAGCAGTTAAAGTTCAAACAGGGTGGTGCCTGTATATTTATTTATAGGAAACAAAATAAACAAACAAAACACTACTACGGAGTACTAAGTAAAGGTTGACAAGTTTTAACTGTAAACCGGACGGCTAAGCCGTTTACCAGTAACCAAAAACACGTGTCCATCAATTCAAGTTACACCATACCTTTCTTTCCTGGACACAGGTCTAAGCCTTAACAGAGACAGCTACCAACATATTAGACCACTTTAAATACTTGCCTGCTTAATCACAGGCAGGTGTCCCTCATTATATAAGAGCCAGGTGTACTTACTTCTGGCGCTAATGCTCGGCCGCACGGTATTCTGGGAGATGTAGTCCTGTTACGCACTTAGACCTCAGGAGTACATTTTCTTTATCTTCCCCCAACTCTATCACAATATATAAATCAATATACACTTTGGCAAAACATTGGATAGGTATACTTTTTTGCTGAGATAGAGAAGAATGTTAAATTTATTATACTAATAACTTTGAAACTGTATTGTAGATTTCTCATTTATTGACATCAAGTTTTGCTTTCTTAACCTCTCTAAACTTTATGTATTGAAATATAGAAAGGTATAGAATGGTAATATAAATTAATCGTACTGCAAGCATTTAGACCAATCACATCCCATAATAGCACCCAAAACCGTTCTGTAATGAAGCAATAATGGCATGCTGATTTCACTCCCCAAATTCTCTTTTTAAAGCAAAGAAATTAAAATGTATCACTTCTGAGACAAATTAGATGTCTCAGCTTCTAAAACAACACTACTAAAGAATCAGTACTAAAACACTACAGATAATTTAGGTGATATAAAGTAGGTTTTGCTTAATAATAGTGACCCTTTTTACATTACGATTTTAATGAAAATAGACAATTATATATAAATATAATTTATTCCAAAACAAATTTCAGGTTTTAATTTTCCGTTGGAAATCCACATTGTTTCTTTCCAAAGATATAATTTTAAAGTTTGTTTTGGGAGTTAGTAAATGCATGCCACTGGAGCCAAGGAGCAGTAAATAACACCACTTCACCCTCCTCTTCCCCCACAAACAAACAAACTCACCTTTTCACAGTAAATGTGTGTGACAGAAATACAATGATTCTTGGTTGTAAATCTCCCTCCCGACCTGTGAGGGCACTAAGCAGCAAGGACAGAGTTTCCTGGATGGGCTGGCCTGACAGTTCTTTGCCAGGGTTCAAGGGAAGTCGGCCAGCCAGGAAGGGGGCGGAACTCTGTTGCATTAACACATTGACCCGGAAGGGAAACTTGGAGGTTGGAGGGGTGGCTGCACTCGTTTACCAAGGGGTCATGTGTGGCAGCATAAAAGGGGGTGGAGAGACACAATCTGTTCCTTCGCTTTGGTTTGTGTTTTGAACCTGGAAGGACTGTGAGAGACCCAGTGAGATAACAGTATTGTGAGTGTTTTGTTTGTTTGTTTGTAATTTGTCTTGTTTGTAAATTACTAGACAGCTAACACGATTCCGGAGCTTGTCACCAAAGGCCAGCACAAAGCCAGAACAGCACTGCACTACTGTTACAAAATAAACTATATCACCCACCACAAGCACTACTGCACGCACCCAGGACTGGTGACTGTTTTAGTATTATTGTGGGGCGGACTGCAACCCGTTGTTATTTAATCTGTGCAATACACATTGTTGTGCATTGCTGGGGTCCTATTATTTGGTCACCAGACCTGGATATAATAAAAACCCTTTTTCCAACCAGATCATATCTCTCTGTCTGTTTAATCACGCACTGCATCACTCCTGCACCTGTATCCACTTAACCACTTTGCCACAATGTGTTACAAAACTATTGGCATATATTGCATTTTCATGTTAACTGTATAGAGGTACTGAGGCAGAAACTGGTTGCCTTACAGGGGTTCCTGTATGCTATTATTTTAAGTTACATTGTTTTGAATTAAAGCATTTATATTTTTTTGGCAGTTTGAGATAAACAGAACCCTTTGTTTCATTGAGAAAGTATGTAATAAGTAAGTAGTTGGAGGTTGTAAAACAGCAGTTTCATGATGCAAAATTACATCATGTTACTGGGGGTGCAAGTTTATCAGGAAATTATTTGCAGCTGAAGCATAAAAACTAATTACATGTATTGTAATAACAATTAGATACTACATGGCCCAAGATCTTGCCTATTTAAACAATTTGGCGATACCATTATAAGCAAGGGGGGTTAAAATGGATCTGTTGCAACCTTCTAAAATGCAGTTTACCATGGTAATGACATACAGTAAAACATGTTCTGGAATGCATGGGAACGTACTATCTTATGGAATCCAAAATTGCCATTAATAGCCAGACTTCATAAAACCTTAAATGATAAGATGTTAAGAATACACTTTTAAAATCCACTTATTACAACACGAAAATTAAGTAAATAATGTGTTTTACATGCAAGGCATTTGGATAGTATTTAAAAGCCTTTTAATGGATATTAATTATGAACTCCCTTACAAATTGCTTATTTTAAAATGAAAATACATTCCTGTTTTTTATACTTCTTATTGCTGTTGACATTGCTCCAACAGTAGTTTCCAAAGATCCCTATACTGTGTGTGAAGTTTGTTTGTGGGACTACAAAATATCTACTGTGCAATGCAGGGCCCCATAGAAAAGGAAGGTGCAATGAAAATATATACTATATATGTTCCCCAAAACTTGACTCACAGGATAAAACTTACATAAGAGTAGTGAAAAGATAAAAAAGGAGGGATTCACAAAGTAATTTAAATAATAGCCTTGAAAGCTATGATAATGTCAATGGATTTAAAAGCAAGTGAGTTATAAGGGAGTTTAAATTGAGACAACTCACAAGGTCATACTTGTCCCATATAGGTCACCTATTGTGTATGTATTATTTCAAGTAATATACAATAGATATGACATATATTTGTGATCTCCAAAGCTGCATTGTAGAAAGATGTATAGCAAATGAGCAACAAAAGCATCTTATACATCTTGACTGCTTTGAATATTTCATTTTTTTGCTTCTTAAAACTGAAGACAGTCTAATCACACAGAATATACCCTTGTGCAGCTGACATGACAGCAAGATCTGTCAGAAGAGCACACCTGTGAGGGGATCAATGCCACCTCAGGGCTCTGTGGTGCCAAGCTGGAATACCAATCACTGTGTAAGAGACAGTACACTACCTTCTTTCTCTGCAGAGTGGGGAAGAAGCTCAAACTGATTATGTCAAAAAACATAATTATGGTATTTTTATCATTCCTATAGTAAAAGATTTATTCTAGAAACAAAGCCCAGAGAGTCCCTCAATCATAAAATATGGCAGACAGCATTCTAATCCATATGCCATAGGGCACTGGCTGTGAACCTCCACGAAATTATTTTAAGTTGGATTTCAACTCTTAACCAAGCAGCCAAACGAATGATTAAACAAAAACACAGCTAGTAGGTTTTGAACCAAATTCTTGTCAGACAAGGAAAATGGCAAACCATTAAATCCACATCTAAAATTAGGTAATCTCCTTTCTTTCAAAATTATTAGTTATGCATGATTACCAAGCTCAGTGTTGTTTCTTTTATGGCAAGAAGACTTCAAAGGGATCAGTACTTTTTGCATCAACAGGCAAACAATGCAGAACAAATTGTATCAGGAGCCAGTTAAATGCTCTGGAAAAAAAGCCTGCTCTATATGTTTGGGTAATGGGATTGATCCAGTTTGGCTACTTTAAAATACATTTCTTAACTCTACTGGCCAGACCTCAGGATTAAAGGTCAGACAGGGCATTTTTTGTTATTGCCTGAGAAAGATGTAAAACTGAAGTAACAATGGCAGAACCAAAAGCTGAGGTATTCAAAATCAGGTTCTGTTGCACTAATCCAACTTGAATCATCAAAGCATGTTTAGTAACTTCTAATGTACCAGCTTTAGAAATGATGGTTAACTAACACATGCACTTTGTTAGTTTCCTGCTATAATAAAAAGATGAGACTAACTGTTTATGCAATAATAGTTATAATACAGGTAAGTCTCACTATTATTTATTATGTCCTGACATAGTCATTGCCTATATTAAGATACAGGTAATTACTGTATAAAAATCATAAATTAAAACTTGTCAATTAATTGCAACTCATAAATGTCATTCATTGAACAAAGTATTGGGTATACAATGCAGAAGGTTTGAACTGTACAGCAGAACTGTCATTTGCATGGCAAACTCAACCCTGCTTTACAGACTTGTGCATGAATACTTTTAAGGGAAGGCACTGTACACTTTCAACCAGGTCTGCCTTGTATATGTCTCCCTTTTGCACATGGCTTCATCAGCAACCTTTGGTCAAGTGGGTTGTGGGAAACCAGTGCATCTAACAATGTGAATCTGTCTGGGCGGTCATATCATGTTGTAATTACCAGCCCCCTTCACCATTAGCTCAAACTGGTAACAGAGCAGGCGAATGTTAAATCTGACAATCCTTATTTCCTTGAAATGTCCTTGTACCTCAACCAGAGTATATGAGGTGAAGCTCACATCTGTGTTTGACTTGTTCTCAGAGCTGGGGGTTTGTTTCCCCATTTTTCCACTGGTCTTTGTTGCCTATCTTCCATTTACATATACACTACTTAAAAGTGCACTGGGGATTAAATTTGACCTATGGTTCATTTCTGCCAAATACTACAAAGTATTACACCAGACTTAATTTACCTCTATCAGGTTTCACCAAGAGTTTATTTTTATGTTTTCTTGCACTATATTCATTTTGTTAACAGCTGTGCTGTCAGGTTTTTTGACCCTGCCTCTCTACCTGCATTTTTCCTGGCAGATTTTTTAACCCCTAGTTTATGTATGCAAACTGCAGTTGATTACTTAAGCTGTCACGTTCGAAAGGGGAATTGAACATTTTCAAGTAAAGTAAGCAATATAAAAGAAGTGGATTTTCATAATTTGAGACAGTATGCAAATAAGAATTAACATGTTCACTCAAATATTTATTTTGGTCAACTATGAAAATAAAACCTGGGAGTTGTTATCAATAATTTGAGTGTAGGGTATTGAAACTACCATTCCAGTTACTGCTGAAATTCAGGATGTAGCTGCGTATCGGTAGTTCAAACAATACTGCCACCTATACATGTTTTATAACTACTTTAAAATGTGTGAAATAATTTCAGATTTCTTTTGTTGTTCTGATTTGGACTCCAATTTCATTGAGAACGAGTTTAGTCAAGAAATGCCAGTTACTGATCTGACTGTGTCTGACTTATCTGAGCAGCCTGTAGCCCCTTCATTAAAACTGGTAAAGGTAGGAAACAACAGAAAGGATTTAAATTCACAGACTGAGCTCAAGGTTCTATCTAGACGGTTGCGAAGAGGTCATAAACAGGTTACGAAATGAATCTGTGTCAAAGCACAGTCTGTTGACAATGAAAGTAAAGATCTGCCAGGTAACATAATCCCTGAATTAATTCATTTAATATAAAAAATGTGCACATTTTATTGTTTATTTTAAATATATAATTGTGGTATAAACAGAATACTGAATGATTGTTCGTGGTATACGGTTTTTATTCCCCTTAGGAGTATGTCCTTACATAAACCACTGAGACAATATCCTGCGGTGAATAAAATCCACCGCAGGATGGATTTTAGATTTTAATTTTTATATTAGATTTTAATTGTTTTCCTACCATTTGGTTTAAAGCAAAACAGAAATGGGTGTTGCTCTGATGTTAAATAACTCATATGCACTGTATTTTTCCACTTAAATGAAAAACTCTGCCACTCTTACTTTTGTGAATGGTCTCACATGTACTTGGATTCAATTGTACCATTCAAAACACAATGATGCCTTCTAACACACAGACAGCAAATGAATGAACCATTACAGTCAACATAATGGTGGAAAATGGTCCTTTCTTCAAAATAGGAATTTTTTCTTCAGAAAATTCAATTATTGCCTCTACAAATACAAACTGTTTCCTTGCATACTGTATGCATGCATATATTGGGTTGACAATACCATTGTATGTACAAATTATTTAAAACATTGCTATTTTTGATATAAAACCTGTATCTTTTATGCAGCTGCTTTGAAACCCCACGTTTGCATTAGCTATTAGCCATAGTTTATCTAGGAAATAAACTAATTGTTTTTGTAGAAGTATCCGGCATGACCATGTGGCATTCTGTAGCCTGCAGCGTTACACATTTACAAAAAAGAGAGAAATGTAAACATCACAAAGTCTGCTTTAAGGAACCATGAGAACGAGAGAGTGAAATGAATTTGTAAGATTTGAAGCTTGAAAAATAGAAAATAGGTCACTCTGTTTTCAATGAAATGGAGACATTACTGAATAGATGTAAAAAAAAAAAAAATACTGTTCACATGTATCTAAACATTTTGTCCAGTTCTTCCTGCATGAAATGCCAATTTGATACATCACACACCCAGTCAAGTACAACATGCAGGCAATTTTATTAATTCTAAACAAAGAGAAGGAGGAGATGAGGCTTGTAGTCTTCTAAAGTCTAATTTATCACTACTCGGGGTAAAATCAATCTGTTCTATTTGTATGGCATAAACAACAAACGTGGTATGCCAGGATCGGAACAGAAACATATGTGGAGGTGTTTTACAGAGCACAAGTGGGAATACATGATGAAAGGAGGCATCTGCATTTATTTCCATGTCAAATCACATGTGTGTTATAAAGGAACGTTATAGTTTGTATTAAAGAATAATATTACTGTTACCTTCATGTGTCTTTTATGTCACTTTTAAAGTTGTTTTTTTTAAACCCAGCCAGCTAAATTACAGGAAAGTTTAGTAAAAGCAATTGTTTATTATACAGTTAACTACATTTTTTATTATAAAGTAAATGAAAGTGAAATTGGGTATATTGTAGCACTACCGTTTAAGTGCCAGCACAGCACTATAGCAAGGTTGCCATTATAACAAGGGCCAATAAAATATACACTATTGAAAAAATGCACATGTTAAAATTTTTTATTTTTTTTTAATGTTTTGAGTACAACACTGGCACTGTCTACATTAAACAACACTGAGGGCATTTGTCAAAAGCTATTTTCTGCATTTGATTTGGTTATGAGTATCTTGCTAGAGTGAGGCTGTAATGCAATTATGACAGGAGCGGTACAACTGGAGAGGAATGTAAATATTAAAAGAAATAATGATAACAATTCTAAACATGTCAGGCATGCTGAAGGTATATACTGTGCAGTTATAAACTGAACTATGTCATGAAAGTTCTTTAACAGTGTTTCCTAAAGGCATACAGGGACTGGAAGCTTCACTCACTGCAGGACATAACCAGATACATTCTTTTAAAAAGCCCTGTTCTTGTTTTTACCTCCCACCATTTTGTTTTTATCAGAAGTCATGTCAGACATCTCTATTACATTAGTCTCAACTTTCATTATTGTCATAGACGCCATACTAGTTTTGATCAAAATCTTGTTCCTGTTCTGAGAGTGTAGACAAGATAATACAAATATCTTTCTGTATGATATCTAAGTGTCAGCAGAAAACACCATGGCAAAGTCTTTGATTGTAGTGTTGGGTGTCTCATTAATACAGTGTAACAAGCTAATCAGACACTTTAAAGTGATCTGTCAATAGAAACTTTAACCTTGATCATGTTCAACCTTGAATAGCTGTTCTGTGGCTTCTAGCCTCTATGGGGTTAAGATCACAGTTTTATTTCACACTTTGTCTTTTTTATTCATTTTTGTATAACAAGACAATTCATACAGTTAATTGGTATGAGATTTGGGGGGGTACATTTCAGTGTAATTAGAGTCTTGGTAACTTGGCTAATTAGACCTAATTGGTAAGTGCAAGTCAGTTTGATTAAAACAGATTGTCCACAAAACATGCAACAGTATTTTGGTTAATGAAAACCGCATTTCATCTCTCACAACTACAACAGACCATACACAGCACTCTACTGACAACAAGGGAGAAACCAGGGGAACTGTATTTAATTCCTTATGCAATGTGAATTTAGTCAATATGAAAAAGTATGGGAAGTTACATACCTTGATTTTATCGTAATATAAACAAATCACTACTCTAAACATCTGTATTGTTACTTAGGCTGCATTCACACTTGGTCCATTTCAAACAGACTCGATCTGGTTCGTTTAGTTTGAAACAATGTATCAATGTGCTTGCTGTTCACACTTGTTCTGCAGCAAATGAACCGAAGTTCGTTTGGAGGCGAAAGCTAATGTTCATTTATTTTGGTCCTTTTAAAAAAAAATACAATACAATTAACAATGTTACTGTTTTCGACCGGGGCAAAAAATTAAGGATGAAATCTGTGACAATCTAAATTTTCCCAGGATGTCTGGTAACCTTAACCCTTTGCGGTCCTATGTCGGACCTGGTCCGACATTGCAATTATTCCTATCCGGTCCTTCCCTATGGAGTAGAGGCTGGCCCTATTGGCCTCCGGGCCCCTGAGTCCTCTTACTTCTCAGAGAGTCGTTATAGGCTCGGCTTCGCAACTGGGTCCTAGTTAGCGACCGGGTTTGACCCTCAAAGGATGGAACAGCTCATACGAAGCTTTGACGTAAGGAAGAAAAGAGAATCTGAAAGAACACAAATAATTGTTAGTTACGGGACTTGAGCACTAAGTGTATGAAGACCATGTCCCAGGAGGATAAAGGAGGAAGTATGACAGAGCCTTCTTTCATGAGGCAAGATAAAGCGCATGAGCTGTGAAAGAATAGTGTGGCCGGTGGTCCCTGGAGTTATGGGAACTCTAGGTCGAGGAAGTGAGAATCACTATCCCCCCAAAAAGATGGACCATCGGCTCCCCACTGAACCCGCACCTGTGAAGACAAACAAATACCGTGTGCCAATGTATAACATAAAAGCAAGAGGAGACAAACATTGACAAACAAAATAAGTAAACAATTAAATGGTTAAGAGAACTAGCTATGTGATGACCATCCGCTTGGCGGAGAGGAAAAAAAAAACCTCTGTTAGGAAGAAAACCTCTGGTGGTCTGGTGGGCATGCTAGCTATAGACTGATGTGCTGCAGTGATATCGGATGGCAGCGATTGGATGTAGGAGTTGACTGCTGAAGAGGACCAATGCCCCATGGTCTTGATCAGGCGATGGCTGATGCAGGCTCTGGCTGCTGAAAAGGCTGCGCCAATGCTAAAGGAGTGTGTGGTGTGGAATTGGAGAGAAAGACCTGTTCTGATGACAAGAGCGGTGAGGTGAGAAGAGAACCAGTGTCTGGTAATGATGCTTTTGGAGCAGCTCCGGTGGTTGAGCCTGCTGGCGGGGCATTTTGATCTCCGTAGTGCCGGGGCAGCAGGTCTGGTTGCTGGGTAGAGGTCTGCATTAGAAGTAGACGGTACTGAGCTTCCATTGTAGAAATGAATGAGATAGAGAAATTAGATATTTTGAGGAGAATCTGGCAGGGAGGTTTCCTGCAACGTATGCAAAAAAGCTAACGTAAGAGAAAGAGCCGAGCTGTGACTGGGTTTAAATAGGGAGTCGATGATAGACAGGTGAAATTAGGAAATAGTGAAGTCCTGGTTCACACCCCCTGAATTTCACCAAAGTTAACATTAATAGTTTGACCTTACATAATAATAATAAGTATTAGTATTGCATTCCATTGTTGACATATGGATTTGTATTTCTGCTGTTTCAAATTACTCAACACAGTCAATAGAGCAGAATACTTAACTGTTATTTCTGGGTGTGTTACAATTGTATTGTAGACCAACATCTAATCATAGTATATAATTAGGGCTTCTGATTTTCGGTTTTAACCGATAAAACCTGATCAAACACCCCCAATACAAAAAAAATGAAATCGGTGGATAGCCAATAAACACCGGAAAAACTGTGGAAATGGTTACTGAATTCACGTTGACTTTACCCTTTTCCCATTAAAAAATAAAACCTACTCCAAAAATTATAATAAATACATTTCCCAGTACTGCTGGGTAATGTCCCACCTTCCTGACTTGCATCTATCATTGATTCGTTCTGAATACTTTAAACCCGCCCCAACTACTGAGTGACAGCACATTCCTACATTTCTATTGGAGACTCCACTTGCGAGATTTAAAACAAGATTACAATCAGGATGGAGGCTTGTTAGCAGGATTTAAAGCAGTATTACAGTTAAGATATTGAGAATTTAAAATAGAATTGTGGTGAAATGTACAAAAATGATTACACACAAAAACCCCAGAAGAATGTGCCCATGACCATAGGGATTTCATTGTGGAAGACAGCAAAGGAAAGAAGGTACAACTTAAGTGTTCAAGTACTGTCAAGTTACTACTATATTTTGACAGAAAAAAAAAACGCTCAAGCTTTTTGAAAAATAACCGAAAACACTAATTTTATACAGTATATCAAAAACAAAAACCTCGAAAAAGTACAATTAATAAAACCTGAAAAACAGAAGCCCTATATATAATGTGTCACAAGGTGTCAAGTTACACAGTGTGCTGACAGGGTCAATTGTCTTTGCCTTAGAATAGCGCTGGGTGCTACTTGAATGTCATTCATATGGAACTTATAAGGCATTCACATGCTCTGATTAACTGATTTAAAAAAAAAATACTTTCATTTCTGTATTATACTCTGGAACAGAGGCTTTACCAGTACTGGAACACCCAGCATACCTAATGTTATTGCAGATAACAGCTTTAGACATTAGCCTTTGAGTAAAGGCCATATTGCTACAATATTTTTTACTTGTTTCTGAATATAGATCAATACTGTAAGTAAATGCGGCAATGGTGTAAAACTATCACTGTGTCACCAAACATATTTCCATGGTTCCCTGTTGAGTTCTGTTTTCTTTGAAACTGCAGTTTCAAATTTCTGGTTGAAGATAGTTACTCAAGATTATTTATTGGGAAGTTACTTTTGAGGCAAGGATCTGTAATAGACTATTGGTATTACAAAAAATGCAAATAGAATTTAAGTGGGAAGTTTAATATGGAAGTAACCAGAAGTATGTTCCCTGTTACAATGTCACTTTGTAGCCTCTTACAGTGGCTTATTTTGTCACAATTTAGAGAACTCTGTTGGTATAAGCCACCTAATACACGTGTCAAAGCACAATAGTAGCAGTTTGGCCCCTAGATGAAAGTGAAAGTGTTTTTCTCCTTCCTGCTCTTGGGTTCATTGACTCTTGGGTATAAACTTGAATGTCTAGTATTTCAGAAAGTCTTAACATAATGTTTAAAGGTTCTGATATGCTGTACATTATCCAACAGGGAATCTGACATTTAGGAAAGTCATATTTACCACTGCTTCCTAGTTACTCCATGTAACATTTCTTTGAAGATTTCCATTGCCAACTGGTACTACCATACAGTGTTCAACACTGTTTTAATCACACAACAAAGGAGTATGTAACAGTTACTGTAAAGAGAAGCGGTATTCTTCCAGTTTGTCCGCATATGAACAATACTGCAATCTTCATTTAGCTCTTTCTGTTTATGAAATTAAATGAAAATACTCTAAACCTAGCCACTAACGCTAAAACACTCCTATAATGTTGGGTGGTAGTTGGAATGATAAAGTAAAAGGCTATCAGTTTTTACATCACTGTTTAGTTAAAAAAAGGAGTCTGCTTCATTTACTGGAATAATGTAAATATACTATTTCCATAGGCTGTGAGAACCTGCACAAGTTTGATGGCAATGGGGTTCTCAAAACAACATAGATCATGCAGTACAATATAGATAAGGCTTCTGTTTTTCAGGTTTTAGTAATTGTATTTTTCGGTGCTTACTTTTAGCTATTTTCGAGTTTTATGTAAATCGTTTTTTTTCGTGGCTTTCCTTTTTATATACTGTATGAAATTAATGTTTTCGGTTACTTTCCAAATGCTTGAGCTTTTTTTTTTTTTTTGGCAGAATATGTATAGTAGTAACTCGACAGTACTTGCACACTTAAGTTGTACCTTCTTTCCTTTGCTGTCTTCCACAACGAAACCCCTATGGTCATGGGCACATTCTTCAGGGGTTTTTGTGTGTAGGCATTTTTGTATATTTCACCACAATTCTGTTTTAAATCCTCCGTATCTTAACTTTAATACAGCTTTAAATCCAGCTAACAAGCCTCCATCCTGATTGTAATCTTGTTTTAAATCTCACAAGTGGAGTCTCCAATAGAAATGTAGGAATGTGCTGTCACTCAGTAGTTGGGGCGGGTTTAAAGTATTCAGAACGAATCAATGATAGATGCAAGTCAGGAAGGTGGGACATTACCCAGCAGTACTGGGAAATGTATTTATTATAATTTTTGGAGTAGGTTTTATTTTTTAATGGGAAAAGGGTAAAGTCAACGTGAATTCAGTAACCATTTCCACAGTTTTTCCGGTGTTTATTGGCTATCCACTGATTTCATTTTTTTTGCAGCAGGGATGTTTTATCGGGTTTTATCGGTTAAAACCGAAAATCAGAAGCCCTAAATATAGAGCATAGTTTGTACTCAGATGTCTACAAACATGGGGAAGTGAGTTGGAGAATATTAGTGTTGCTGGAATCTAAGCATAACAAATAAAGTTCTAAGTTAAAACAGCAATATAGAATAATACAAATCAAACATAACAGAGCATTAAACAGTTAAGAAATTAAATATTAGAAAAATGTAGCATTCCTTTGCTATTTTGGCTTGGTACTGTAGTTAATTTTGGATAGAATGGATTATGGCTGGCACCTGGTTTGAGATCACTGCATTAAATCATTAGATGATCAGTTAAAAATCTGTGACACTTGACAAGGAAAACTGCATTTTTGAGAAGTATGCTGTTTTGATGTACAGAACAACTCAAGGGAGCTGAAGAATGTGTTTTAAAAATAAATGCAGAACCCTTACAAAAAAGCTCTGATGAGGTCAACAATTGTCAAGATATGCAGAGATCAGTTCGTAAGAAGACTGGTGTGCTTGTAAGAAATATTGAGTTCTTTCTTTTATTCTTTCAGAGACTTTTATTTTTTAACAATCAACTCTTTTATTCTTACAGAGACTTTTATTTTTTAACAATCAACAAAAAGCCACATTGAAGGAGCAGTGACAGCCAGAACCTGAAACAGCATTGCAAAATCAGCAAAGAAGGTTTTGCAATTACCACTTCAAAGGTTGGCAGGTAACTTATATGCTTTGATTAATTTAGCTTAAGTCTTCAGTAGCTCAGGAAAAGGTGTGTTTCACACAATAAAAAGGTTTGCTGGCATTGCTGATTTCACAAAATTTCAGCACATCAAAATTGGCTTTGAAGACTGAAGTGTGAAATGTATTTTGACAAATCTAAGATAATAATGGAGCAGCTTGTGCATTTCTGAGGGTGACACATTCAAAACCTCATTCTTACCTTATAGCACATTCCATTCTCTTCATTTGCAGGGATTGGATCACTTGTCTTCTTTGCATTTTCAGGTTTTGATTTACCGCAATCCTTTCCTGCAATGTAGTGACTCATGTCATAGCTGTATTGTGTTTCTGGTAACTATTTAAAAACAAACACAACCCTACAGAATTGTGCAAAACTTGTTTAGAATGATCTCAAAACACCATGTGATAAGCTGCTATAAAAGGAACTCTACTTGCTCGTCAGGTAAAGAGCTTCTCTTTTTAGCTTTCTTGGCAACCCCCAGATTATGAATTTGGATCTGTTCTCTTTATAACCTTCATGGCAGGGATGTAGTGCATGTGTCTATGTATGTACATGCTTTAGCAGAAGTTGATCAAAATTAGAGCTTCTGTTTTTCGTTTTTTATTAATTTGGGCTATTTTCAAGTTTTATGTAAATCGCTTTATTTTTTCGGGGCTTTTGCTTTTTATATACTGTATGAAATTATAGTTTTCGGTTACATTGGAAAGTGGCTTGGTGTTTTTTTATGTCAAAATATGTACAGTAGTAATTCGAAAGTACTTGCACACTTAAAGTTGTACCTTCTTTCCTTTGCTGTCTTCCACAACGAAATCCGTACGGTCATGGGCATATTCTTCTGGGGTTTTTGTGCGTAGGTTTTTACATTTCACCACAATTTGCAATTGTGTTTTAAATCCTCCTTATCTGTAATACAGCTTTAAATCTCACGAACATGCCTACATTCCTAATTGTAATATTGTTTTAAATCTCACAAGTCTCCAATAGAAATGTAGGAATGTGCTGCCACTCAGTAGTTGGGGTGGGTTTAAAGTATTCAGATCAAATCAATGACAGATACATGTCAGGAAGGACATTGCCCCGCTGCACTGGGAAAGGTAGTTTTTTTGTAGTTGTCGTAGTAGTTTTTCCGGTGTTTACTCGCTATACACCAATTTAATTTTTTTTGTATCGGGGTTGTTTATCAGTTTTTATTGGTTAAAACCAAAAATCAGAAGCCTTAATCATAAACAGTGCTCCCCCTTTATAACACGGGAGTTGGGAGCCATAGTTAAGAGACCGTGCTGTTTGTGTTCCGCCTCATAACGAGAATACTAGTGGTAGTGTAATGGCATTAAGGGGCAAATGGGAGCCATGACCGCACCGCCTTATAACCTGTTCCGCAGTATAACGAGCCACCTTATAAAGAGGGGGCGCACTGTATGTATGGAGGCTGTCTGTATGTCATAATTAATTTTTTCCCCAAATATAAAGAGAACCGCTTATCCAAATTGTGATTGAACATGGTTAGAACATTCTTTAGCACAAGTTATTGGGATTACCAGAATATGGAGGTATACAGAGGCATACAGTGGATGTAAATTATGATTATATACTTTTAATCATATTACTGATTTAATTTTGCCACCGACATACTTGCTGACAACTGCAATTTTTAATCTTAAAATGTGATCTTTGCATTCACATCCATCAAGCAAAAAAAAAGTGTGTTGTTATCGTAATTCAGTATATGTGTACTAAAAGTTTGAAAGCTGTACAGTCAGTGCCGCCTAATCAGTATTTCTGCTTAAATGGGATACAAATCTGGGAGATGGTTCTTCCCAATGCTATTTATGTCGTTTAATTGGGACATCACTTCATTTAATTGGGATACAGTATTTTCAAATGATGAACGGAGAACACAGTGCAGTGAATACGCTGTGACTTGTGTAGATTGAGTAAACCACGTTGAACTCTTGAAGAAGGAGGAGTCTCCTGTGGTTTCTCAGACTGCTGGTGCAAATAAAGTTGTTCTGATAAGTTGATAAGATGTGATTTCATTCTTTTTCATTTCATGTAGGATTAAAAAACTACAAATAATTTTGTTTAGGAATAAAAAAAACATTGACTCATATTTTAAATTATGTATTTAACATTGAATCATAATGTGATGTGATTTCATTCTTTATCTTTTCATTAAGAAACAAAAAAGTTTGACTAAGGTCGTCTCAACTGCCCCTCGTTTAATTGGGATGGCCGCTTATTCGGGATATTTCACCTTCTCCCGAGGCATCCCGATAAAGTGGCACTGACTACTACATAAATTCATATGTACAGATTATAAGTGTGCCTTAGCAGATGTTTCACAGTTATTATTAAACCGTAAGAGACGGAGTCAGCTGTAAATTTGAACTCATTATAAATCATCAGAGCTGGACATACCTTTTTGTTACCATTTTTTTTTTAATTTAGATATATTTTACTATTAAATATATATCATTTTAATTACATTTTAAGCCTAACCTCATTTTTTTCCAATCCATTTACTGAGCACATTTCTTTTAGATCTGCTTAACAATGTAGACACAATATTTCAAGACTGGTTTTGTATCTTTGTTAAAACTATAAAAATACACCATAAACTATATTTTACATTTTGTAACATTTTTCACCTCAAAGATGATCTCTTAAAAAAGCTACACTTTTCATTTGAACACATGATTAACTGTAACTAATACCTAATCCACAATACCCATACATTACTTGTACTGCATGAATAGGGTATTGGTATAAGTACTTTAGTCTACATTGGTTTCTTGTTTATTTGCACCAATACTGCTGTTTAATTTTCTCTGTTAATTATTTATGAATATTGTTTTAATAATCTTGGTGGCCCTTTTGCTACACTTATGTTAAAAAAGTAAATAATATTATATTTATCTTTACAACCACAGTATCTTTCAACCCAACTTATTTTCACCAGTTGAATAAACGCTCTCAAAACTTTCCTTAGGCTATTTTTGTCAGAGCAGTCTCTGATTATAATATATTTATCTGGAAAACTCTTTTCATATGTAATATACACCAGGGATGAAGCCAAACTTACTTAATACTCCTACAGGTGCAGAGATTTATTTTATGATCTCTGTTTTAAATGTAGCTAATAGATCACATCTCGGAAAATGACGACTGTATCTACATATCTTTTGGTGCACTACGTCGCATTCACTGAAAAAGACACTTGATGAAAAGCTTAACAGACTCTTTTACATAAAGTAAAACTTAATTTTCTCAAACAATAACTCATAACTCTCTAAACGTGACTGGTGTGAAATCTAAAATGTTGAGATTACAATTAGAATAAAAACATTATATACAGCATTTTGTTGTCAAACAGCAGCATTTTTGACAAATACTAACATACCATAACTGGAGAAACCAAATATGAATGTCTGCACAATTACTCTTATGGCACTGTTAGAATTTTCAGTGGTGGGCTAATCAATTTCTTGAAAATCTGGGAACGTTCTTCTTTTACTAAAAAAAAATAATAATTTCAAATTTAAATATCTCTAGTATTATATTTACATAGCAACATATTGCAAGCCTACGAAAACGTTACACCCCCTAAATCCATAAAATGCAGTATGCCTAAATGAAAAAAAGTTAGTCATACTGTGTAAGCACTTTGTAGCCACACAACTCATTTTTCTTCCTTTTTTTCTTTACAGCTATTACAGGAATTGCTATTGCCAGCTCTTGGAAGATTTGTTTTATTCTTCTCCTGATCTCTCGATACCTGGTAATGTCGTTGAAGAAACACTGCTGGTTCTTGCAGCATGATGCTAGTAAAAACCAACTCTTATTAAAGTTCAATCCGCTAAACAAGATCTGCACCAAATCTGAATAAACCTTATAAGTAAAACAAGTCTAATGCATGCAGTTAGACATGATGAAAAATCTAAAAAGAAATTACATTTAGTGGTAATGCATTTGCCATTCTTCCTTCCCTTGGAAAATTACTTCTGAAGTGTTTTTTTCTGTAATTTAAATGTTAAGCGGCCAGATGTGTGTCTCATGCTTGAAGAGCCGAGGCTTTGCGAGGCTTTGCATTATTTAGCATATTAACATTCAGAGAATTTAAAAAAGGGTTCCTTCATCGCCTGAAGGTTCTAATTAAGTAAACCTTAGCCTGATACATGTTAAAATTTCAGTATGAGAAACTTTTTTTTTTTTTGCAGCCATCAATATAATAAATATGGAAACTTCCAAGATGATATAATTTTTTCTTTTGCTTCAGGAATTAAATATATCTGTAATAATATGTTTTAAGTAGAGGCTTGCAATCAACAACGCGTCTGAAGGCTAAAATCTGCTTAATAGCAGTGCTGTTTAGCTTGCAGAATGCAGTCAGTTATTTGGAACAGACTTCATATTTAATTTTACTACAGGTGTAGTTTCTAATTAGTATTTTTGCTCGTAAACATCTTAAATGCCTACAGTTACATATCAATATGTTTAAGGTAAAGATAAAGTATACATTTACAAAATTAACCATTACTTCTGTTGCACTCATTTGACCTGCTTATAGCTTTGCTTTCTAAACTATGGTTGTTAGTAGTTTCAGAGTTGGGTTGATAGGTACGGTATAAAATAGTATATTTATGATATATTAACAAATGTAAGGTTAACATTGAAAAAAAAATAATATTCCACACTTTTTTCTTTGATGTCATCAGAATTTGTTTTATTTTTCCATTTCACAAAATGCCAAATGTGCCAACATCATGCCATAACCGTACATGTTTTCTCATTTAAGTGACTGGAGTCATTAAAGGTAATTCTCAAAGTAGTATAATAGAAGACAACCCAAGTTGTTATGAACTGTATTCCTAGAAACAAGTGTTGTATTGCTTAACTGCCTTTTTTAAACAGTAACTCACTATTATTTTCATAAGGTTTAAAATGGGACTGTATTTTAAAGTGTTATTCACTTTGTAATTAATAAAACTGGATTATATTTTTAAAACAAGTAATATAAACTGGCTGACACGCAAAAAATGCTTTGGTTCCTAATTTACAATATTTACTATGCAGGATCCATTGGTGCACGCAGCCGTATGTACGTTGCACACTGTGCAGTTCGCAAAATTTCGACTTCAAAATTGTGGACTTGCATATAATCTCATGCGATTGGTTGAAGTGAAACAGACATGTTAAGCTTATAGGATTTTACTGTTTATTTAGACCTATTTATACACCAGTTTGTAGGGACTACTCCAAAATTCGATTTAGCACCACGAAAAGAGTGTGCTAAAAGAGTCAGGTGAATAACTAATTTTAACGGTAAAAAAGACTGTAAATTAAATGTTTAATTGGATAAAATATCCAAATTGGATGGTACAGAACACGCCATTTAGAGACCACTGGTCGACAAAGGCCATCATGTCACCAGAGGACTCCAAATTAGCCTGACATCGGACCAGAGCCCTGAACATGGCTCTGCAGTCCAAAAGACCCTCCCCGGCGATCTTATGCTTCCTGGTCTTGTAAATGGCCAGTTTACCAAGAGCCAGGAGCAGATTCACCAGGTGGTCTCTCACCTTGTTGGAGCCATGAACAGAGTGCCCAAAAATAAGGAGCGTGGGGCAGAAATGCAGCCAGAACTGCAGCAGGAGGTTCTTCATGAGGAGGAAAAACGGCTGCAGTCTGGCGCACAAAAAATAAATATGGAATACTTGGGCTGACCGCAGAAAGAGCATGTAGCGTACAAGTCAGTAAAGTGACGCAGGAGCTCCCCTGACACGACTGCTCTGTGCAACACTCTCCATCCTAAGTCCCCAGCTCCTCTTGGGACTAGTGGGGAGTACAGGGCTTCCCACTGGGGACTCGCCCTCCAGGTTTGGAGGGGCTCCCGCCACGCTGTGTCCTGGTGGGAGACGAGGGAGAGGAAATGGAGAGTGTGGAGTATCATTGCATACAGAGTTATCCTCGATACAGTGGAAAAGAGTCGAGGAGAAGTCAGAGCTGCTCAGGTTGTTCTCGAAGTGGGGGGATGAGGAGGGTCCCGTGCCTTTGGTTCTATAAGCATGACTGTAGAGAGGGGGGTGGGGAGGGAAGTTGGCTCTCCGGTCTTAACCTTTTGCTGCCGACGTGCTCTAATTTTGATACTATGATGTCGATTACAAAACGCATCATATCTCAGCTGTCCAACCAGCAATCTTGTTTCATTGAGTCATAGCCATGACTACGGTGAATGCCTCCATGTAATTGGTTTAGGGCTGGGCTGGGGTGGGTGGGACATTTTTTTTTTTTTTTTTTTAACTACAAGGATGATTAACTTGGGTCCGCCATTACAGCCGAGTTCAATGGGGTACTCACACATTTGGAACGTCCCCTTCTACATGCCCTAAAGTGCTGATCTATAACTCATCCGAAATCTAAGAATTGGGAATAATTAATTGCTTTTTTATTTTTTTAGGTTTTATTTAAAAAAAAAAAAAAAAGTATTTATTATGTGTGTGTTTGATTGCGTGCAGGGAATGTTGATTGAGACAAAAAATAAGTTACTGTACAGACATCTGAGATCCCCCTTTGATTATATTTTTTTTACTGTTATATTAATTATATTTGTATTTATTTTACTTTATGACCTGTTTTGAAAATGTTTCTCTGGACGGAGGTGGAACTAATGTAAACGAGTTGCATGCATCTGTTGCCTAAATAACTTGTAACTTCAATATTGTAATTAGTCTTAGTTACTTTCACTATGTTTTCTTTGTTTCCATGTATGTAAAAGGATGGAAAATTATTTAGATGTAGTTATTAATTTTATTATCATTTAGCTATTTTTTATTGGTAGTACGTTTTTTTGTCATTTGTTTTGTCTTTTTTTTTACCAATACAGTAACATACTGTATTCGCAAGTTTTTTTCTTTTTGAATAATAATGATAATAATAATAAAAAAAACACTCTTGTGTGAGATATATTTTTTTTCTTTTATCACAAACAAGATAATATTACGTTTCCAGTTTAATTTCACAGCTGACCGTTCACTCATTTCGGCTCTTTTTTTTGTAAAATACACACATTACAAAACCCTGTATAGCTCTGCAACTATACAAGCAATTTCAGTTCTGATTTTCTGATTTGACTGAATCCTTGTAAAATTGTTTTACAAATATTAGATATTATTATTATACAAGTTTTTATATCTTTGCAATGAGTCACTAGGAATTCAAAATGGGGATTAAAGCAATTTAACTTTGCTCGCTTTTTGGTTTCAGTTTGATTTGAAAAAAAAGAGTTGCCTTTAAAAAAAAAAAGCATTATTAGCAGTGAAACAGAATGACAGTTTTAGTCACAGGGGAAAAACAACAAAAGCGATCTTGTATTACAATCAACACTTCTACAGGAGTTTAATTAAGAAATTAAGTCGGCTCAAAACAAACAAAGGGTCATTACATCATCAGAAATAAAAACCGAAAACGAAGAGCCCTAACTATAAGCAATGGAACCACAATAACCACTAACAACAGAGTGTAATGAAAGAAAGATAATGAAGAAAGGTGATTTTTTTAATCGTTTGTGCGATTTTAAATTGAACAATAATGAAAATAGATACACAATATTTTTAAGGCTTGTGGCCTGTAGAAATTGTCTTATGTGCAATCATTTCCACAAATGTATTGTTCCCACATGCAAACCAATATCTATGCAAGTGTGCAAGCAAAATTCACAACAATACACCTCACCAATACTTTTAGCCACAACCCAGGCACAGTACGATTTTCGAACATGCTGACTTGCCCCGAGTTCTCCTTACGCCACACACACATCACTGTCCTCCTGATCGATATGTACACATTTTGTATGCTTTCCCACTAAAAACGTAGTTGTAAGCATCTAAGCTTCTGTACGCCTTTACTGCTTCTCGGGTGTAACAGCCCTCTGTCTCTACCAAGTAATGATAGACGTCTGGGTATCTTATCTCTGGAAGCTTTTTAAAATCATAAGAAAATAATCTTGTCCTGACATCGTTGTCAAATGGATCAGGTAGTGTGGTTGTATTATTTGCAAATTTTTCAAGATAGCGATTTCTTTCTGCTGCCTGTAAATTTAAGAAATAGCTGCTTGTAATTTTAAAACTTTGCGCTGGTTTAAAGTCAACCGGAAATTTCTATGGACCCACAACACTAACGCATGCGCAGTGCCTTTTGTTTATGTTGTCATGCAGAAAACGGTCTATACAGCCCTCTCAAATCGAATGAACTTAAGCACTGACTCTGTACCCTTCTTCCCCACACCGATTGGCTGACAGTGTCACAGACCGCAGAGGGAGGCGTCGTTGAAATGAGAGACCAATTCTCATTGATTTCAAACACTTTGTTTTCAAGGAATACTGCCTAATATTCGTAAAAATGAAAGACACTATTCGGCCATTACTAATATTAGGAAGAAGACCATTATTCGTGCATATCCTAATACAAATTTGTATTTGGGAACAACCCTACTACATAGCAGAAAGTATTCTGTTTAAAAAATATGGTGACCCAATTGCCTAAAATATCTGAAACTGTTTTAAATAACAGTAATTACAGTAATTTGCAAATAGTTGTCTACAGCACCCAGCTCTAAACCTGCAGAGCATTATATAAGCACTGACGCTAAGCTAGTGTACCAGCACTCAGCGCCAGCTCATCGAAGGGCCATATCACCAAAGGGACAGTAGTCTACACTGTGTTTGTCTACACTGTGATAGTCCATACGAGGACAGACCAATGTGGACCGGCTGCATAAACTTCTATCCAAGCATCGATCTGACAGCTCCAACTCTAAACCAGGTTTGCATACATTCCTTTCTTCTTCTTTTCTCTACTTAACGCTCCCTGCTCTTTTCTGTCCCCCTGCTCTTTCCTCTTTCTCTGTTGGCACTTTTGAGTTTCATGCTGTTGAAATCACCTCCCCTTGTTGCCCCCTCTTCATTGTTCTCAACCGCCCTCTAGAACCCCTTACTCACTTTCTTGATGAGCTTGAGTTCCTTCTCTCCTCCCTCCCCTCTCCTTCCACCCCTGTTGTTCTACTAGATGTCTTCAACATCCACCTTTCCAACCCTAACCACTCTGCTGGATTTGTTCCCCTTCTTCACTCCTTTGCCTTCTGTCTCTCCTCACCCCCCGCTCACTTAGCGGGCTGTCAACTGGACTTCGTCTTCACCAGGGTCTGCTTGCCACCCTCCCTCTTGGTCACTCCTCTCGACATCTCTGACCACTACTTTATCTCCTTATCTCTGTTGCTCCCATCCCTTCCTGCTCTGCCGACCCCCTCTGTCACCTTCCATCGAAACCTCTGGTCCCTCTCCCCCTCTGTCTTCTCCTCTGCTGCTCTTTTGCACCTCCCCACTATCGACTTCTTCTCCCAGCTCTCTGTAGAGTCAGCTACCTCCATCCTCTTCTTGTCCCTCAACTCCCATTGCCTTTTCCCCCTCACCCCTCGACCTGCCCACCTCTCCCCGCCCCAGCCCTGGATCTCCTCCATGCTCCGCTCGGCTCGTGCCGAACTGCGCAATGCTGAAAAGAAATGGAAGAAAACCAATCTCCCTGCTGCCTTGGATCTCTATCGCTCGCTCCTCGCTTCCTTCTCTTCTACACTCACCTCTGCCAAACGCTCCTACTTCCACTCTATCATTCAGTCTTCTATCAACAATCCCTGCAAACTTCTCTCTACTTTCTCCTCCCTCCTTAGCCCCCCCCCTCTTCCACCCTCCTCCATCTTGGCTGATGACTTTGCCTCCTTCTCCTCCAAAATTGCAGGCATCTGCAAACTCTTCACTATCTCGCCTCCTTCCCCACCCACACCCTGTCCTCTGCTCCCTCCCTCCCCATCTCTGCTCCCTGCTTCAGAACCATAAACCCACCACGTGTACTCTGGACCCCCTACCCACTCACCTCTTCCAGGCTGCTGCCCTGCTCTACTCCCGTTTATTTCCTCTCTACTCAGCACCTCTTTGCTCTCTGGCTGCTTCCCCTCTGCCTTCAAACAAGCTTGCATCACCCCCATCTTAAAAAAAACCCTCCCTGGATCCCTCATCTCTCCAGAACTACTGTCGTGTCTCCCTCCTCCTGTTCCTCTCTAAAACCTTTGAGCGAGCGGTACACATTCCCTGCTCGACCCCCTGCAATCTGGCTTTCGCCCAGCAAACTCCACTGAAACTGCTCTTCTCTTCATCACAAACTCTCTACTCTCTGCTCATACCCCCTCCCTCTCCTCCGTCCTAATTCTCCTCGACCTCTCTGCTGCCTTTGACACAGCTAACCACTCTATTCTCCTGTCCTCCCTTGCTGACCTGGGACTCTCTGGCACTGTTCTTGCCTGGTTCTCCTCCTACCTCTCCCGAGTTCACATGGGTGTCCTGGCATGGCTCACCCTCTGCCTCTTGCTCTCTTTCGACAGGTGTCCCCCAAGGCTTAGTCCTGGGACCCCTGCTGTTTTCTCTCTACACCCGCTCCCTGGGTCCCCTCATCACTTCCCATGGCTTCTCGTATCACTTCTATGCTGATGATGCCCAGATCTTCCTCTCCTTTCCCACCTCTGACAAAGACATTTCCTCTTGTATCTCTACCTGTCTCTCGGCCATCTCCTCCTGGATGCACTTGCATGATCTCAAACTCAACCTCTTCAAATCAGACCTCCTTTTCTCCCCCCCTCATCCTGCCCGACCACTGATCTCTCTATCTCTATTCCGCTTGAATCCACCACCTTCTCTCCCTCCTCATCCACCAAGAACCTTGGTGTCACCCTTGACCCCTCCCTCTCCTATTCCCCTCCAGCTCATCCAAAACTCTGCTGCTCACCTTGTCTTTTCCTTTCCTCGTTTCTCCCACGCTACACCACTGCTCCGCTCTCTGCACTGGCTCCCTATTGCTGCTCAAAAATTCAAAACTCTTGTACTCACTTATTGCTGCTCCCTCATATCTCCAGACTATCATTTCTCCCTACGCCTCCTCTCGCCCCCTCTGCTCCTCCACCTCCGTCAGACTAGCTGTAACTCCCTCTGCTCCCGCCTCCGAGCCGGCTCCTTCTCCACCCTTGCCCCTCAGTGATGGAACAACCTACCCACGGATATCAGGACTGCTCAGTCCCTGACCACCTTCTGGCTCCTCAAGACACACCCGTTCAGACAGCATCTGTAAACATCATAACTCTCAACCATACTGGACTTTATGGCACCCAATTGTACCAGTTCTTGCATCAACTTGCACTGAACTGCTCCATACCTTGCCGCATTCAACTATGACTCCTAACTATAATTGTATCTTGTATCTGATTTTACTCTTACAGGTAACCATACTCATGTTTTTTTTTGTATTTGCTCTTATTGGGAAATCATTCTCACCCATTTATCATACTTACTACATGTTCTTACTAGACTTTACTCATATAAGCAAATATTTACTATAAGTTATAGCTGCTCTTAGTCAAACTCACTCTTACTTATAATTTACTGTATTATTTATTTTGCTCTTACTTAAATGTGATCTTATTGTACTTTCATAACTGCTCTTATCTATATTATGATATTCTAAGAGTTATAATCTGTTTTATAATGCAATACTTTGTACTGTAATATTTTGTAACAATTGTAAGTCGCCCTGGATAAGGGAATCTGCTAATTAATAATAATAATAATAATAATAATAATAATAATAATAATAATAATAATAGTTGTCATTGTACATTATGTCTCTGTTATGTGCTTATTAATCTAGTGTACTCCTACTTTTCTACTGAATACTTTTTATCCTGTATTTCAACTAAAGACAATCTTATATGTTCAAGACCAACTCAAACATCTGATATCAATTTATTTCACACCACTTCCATTTAAAAAAACAGAAAAATATATGTACATAAATGTGACTTGAATTCCAACCTGAATCTGAGTTCAACCTGAGTAAAAGTTTATATATGGTAGGGAGCTAATCTGGTCCAAAAAAAAAAAAAAAAGAGTTAATTTTTTGGATGCACTGTTTCCATCTCCCTGAACAACATACATCTAATTCTCTACTTCATTTGCACTAGTGGGAATACTTCCCTTGTGGGTGTTAGGATCTCTATGGAAGGTTAAAGGTTGTCCAGCAGAGGAAGTGGCAAGCTGTGAAATGTAAAAAAAACAATTTCTTCCACATGTTCTTTTTCTCTGAGAATGGTATGGAGCTGTCAGCCAACATCACTTTAAGATGGGCCAGATTACTACACTGCAGACCTGTCAGAACTCATTTGTAATTAAAACAGTACATAAAAGCTGAAAGCTTTAGTAGTGCAACACATTTGGAAAACTGCTAAATAAAGATGACCACTGCTAAAGAAAAAAAAATATTAATCATTATTATTAAAGCAGGAGTCCTAACTCGAGTAAGCTATGCAACACACTGCATATTGTTTCACACCAAAAAAAATGTAGGACATCATGTGCAAATCAAACTTAACAGAGCATGAAAGGAAGTGTCCTAACATTAACACTTTTCTAAATGACAATACAATAAAATAACAACTACTTTCAACAGATGTTTTCACTTTTATATAATGTTTGCATTACAATTACGTTTGCATAAAGTTTAAACATACTAATAATAAACTACACCCTTTATAAATGGATACTGGCTTTTGTAGTCTTTGCAAATAAACTTATTAAAACCTATTTTAAAAGCAGTAATATTTAAAAATGCAACATTTGTGGAGAATTTCTGCATGCTTATATATATATATATATATATATATATATATATATATATATATATAAACTGATTTGTATCTATCATTGATTCATTCTGAATACTTTATACCCGCCCCAACTACTGAGTGACAGTACATTCCTACATTTCTATTGGAGACTCCGCTTGCGAGATTTAAAAAGAGATTACAATCAGGATGGAGGCTTGTTAGCGGGAAACAAATGCTCACTAATTTCATAAAGTATATCAAGCCCGAAAAAAAAAAAAACGATTTACATAAAACTCGAAAATAGTTAAAAATAAGCACCAAAAAATACAAAAACTAAAAACAGAAAAACAGAAGCCCTAAATATAGGCTAGGTAATTGTTAGCTTAGTTTGTTTTATTCTATATTAAATTATATTCAAATGGTTATTTATATATATATATATATATATATATATATATATATATATATATATATATATATATATAAATAAGGCCGTTAGTAGGTTTGTGTTGCTGCGAGCCATGAACGAGTTTAAGTTCAACAACAACTTTAAATAAAATGTTACTACTATTAAGCACTGGTAATAATTTGAAGCAGTGGTATTGCAAAATAACAGAATCCCATTTTTACTTTAGAATTTTTTTTTTCATTAAAACTTGTCGTTCTTTATTGAAATTAATTTTCAGCTTTCATATTGAAACTTGTTGTGTACTACTCGTTCAAGCAAACCAAGTAGAAATTTGCTTAAGACCCTTACGACAAGTAAGCGCATTTGTGTGTAAATAATGACAATAGTTTAATCTTACTTTAAAGGCACGCACCTGAATCGTAAGGCAATTAAACTGTTTGTGTATACTCTCCCCGTCAGCCCTGGCTAAAGATATAAATAATGTACCCGATCCGAAGCAAGTGTAAAACTTGCCTGAATATTAAACTAAAAGATATACAAGAAATGACTTGTTGCACTAGCAGCAGTTACATTATTGTTTTGCCATCTAACTTTTTTTTATATAGTAAAACAGTACTTTTGACATGGCAAGTATTTTGACCTGCCTTACTTGTTGAATAATTACCTTCTAAAGAACAGTACTTGCTTTTCTTTGTTTGTTTAGCACTTTCCTTTAATAAACTACGTGTGGGAATTCTAGGTGTAGCATGTGCAGAGACTTGCATGTATTTGTATTTAATGTATGCTCATATAGAGCGAGGTAACCAGTGGTGTACCACAGGGATCAGTATTAGGTCCTCTGCTATTCCTAATCTACATTAATGATTTAGATTCTGGTATAGTAAGCAAACTTGTTAAATTTGCAGACGACACAAAAATAGGAGGAGTGGCAAACACTGTTGCAGCAGCAAAGGTCATTCAAAATGATCTAGACAGCATTCAGAACTGGGCAGACACATGACAAATTACATTTAAAAGAGAAAAGGTACTGCACGCAGGCAATAAAAATGTGCATTATAAATATCATATGGGAGATACTGAAATTGAAGAAGGAATCTATGAAAAGGAGTTTATGTTGACTCAGAAATGTCTTCATCTAGACAATGTGGGGAAGCTATAAAAAAAGGCCAACAAGATGCTCGGATATATTGTGAAAAGTGTTGAATTTAAATCAAGGGAAGTAATGTTAAAACTTTACTATGCATTAGTAAGACCTCATCTAGAATATTGTGTTCAGTTCTGGTTACCTCGTTACAAAAAGGATATTGCTTCTCTAGAAAGAGTGCAAAGGAGAGCGAATTATCACGGGTTTAAAAGGCATGTCGTATGCAGACAGGTTAAAAGAATTGAATCCATTCAGTCTTGAACAAAGAAGACTACGTGGTGATCTGATTCAAGCATTCACAATTCTAAAAGGTATTGACAATGTCGACCCAGGGGACTTTTTTGACCTGAAAAAGGGGGTCACAAATGGAAATTAGATAACGAGGCATTCAGAACAGAAAATACACAGAGAATTGTGAGGGTCTGGAACCATCTCCCTAGTAATGTTGAAGCTGACACCCTGGGATCCTTCAAGAAGCTGCTTGATGAGATTCTGGGATCAATAAGCTACTAACAACCAAACGTGCAAGATGGGCTGAATGGCCTCCTCTCTTTGTAAACTTTCTTATGTTCTTATATATATGGTGAATTTTACATAAAATATGTGCAGTATACATCAGTAATATATACAGTATACCTTTATAGTGTACTTTACAAGAGGTGCACAATCTACAAAAGCTCAGTCATGCTCATTATAAATGCTGTGCATGTTATATTCTAAATATTACATTAATAGCAGAAGTGAATTGCTTCATTTACTTTTGGTTCCCCTGGAGTTCTTTCCTTCAATTTCTAAATGACCAGAAAGACATCAAGTGAACGTTTAATAAACTTAATTTGAAATGAATGGCCACATATTGTGTTTGTTTTCCCAATAGTAAATTTCTATGCAACCTATCACCATCAAATATACCCTGCTTCTACAGATAAAGGCAACAGTAAAATAAAGGGCTCATGTCCGTGTCAATGGGGCAGTTTCCATGGAGAAATGGGGCAATTTCCATGGAGAAAGAAAAATAAGTCTCACTCTATTTTGGTAGTACTATCGGGTTGTGTGTGTTTCCATGTAGTTTTTTTTTAAATTTAGAGTGACCAATTATTATTTTTATTTATTTTCCCCAAATTTGGAATGTCCAATTATGTTTTATCTCCTCACCGCAGCAAGTCCCCACACAACACAGGCGTTCTGAGGATGTGTGAGCATCCTCTGATCTCACAAACCTAAAGCCAGAATCGCTTTTACACCGAGCAATCCACAGCAGAGGTGGGCGGGCTACCGATCCAGGAGAACAGAGATCAGCCCTGCTTTTTTCCACTCTGAATGTGCTCGGTGTCTGGTCAGTAGGGTTTGCTGTTGCGCGATTAGGAGAAGCAATCCCTGTCATTGGTAGGTGAATCACTTGAATCTCTGAAAACACTTCTGGAAGAGATTTGTGATCATTTTGATGATTTTTGAAAACCGTGCAATGGAAACTGCAGTGCTGAAGAAATATCGAGACGAAGAGCGACGGCAGAAATGACCACCCAGTGCTCAGCAGGATCACGATTGCCCCAGTGGAACTAAAGTTTTACTAAAGGGCAGAGACAGATTTCGTGTCCATATTCTGGATACTCTTTCAACGGAATGCTTGCACCAATCAAAAGCTTATGCTACTGTGCATAACTTGTTTGACTTCCTTACCGACTTTCAGAACATGTCAGAATATGGCATCAAAAACAAAGCTGCTACACTCGTACAAACCTGACCTTCAGATCTGGATGGATATTTCCCATCAGAAATGCTCCAGTTTACTAAATTTGTTTCTGGCAAGGACATGAGAACAGTGTTTGACCACCTTATCCTGAATTCTCAAGTGATTTCCACGTTTCTGAATGTCACCACTGCTCTGCGCATTTACCTATCCTTAATGTGCACTAACTGTTCTGGAGAACGATCATTCTCACGCATGGGACTCATTAAGAATGAACTGAGAGCCACCATGAACCAGGATCGCCTAAATAGCCTTGCCATCATGCCCACGGAATATGATATACTCAGAAAACTGGATTTTACTGACATTATTAGAGACTTTGCACAGATTGAGAAGAAGATTAATTTAAGGTAAGTGTATGATTTAATTACTCTGCGATGTAAGGTTTACTTAGAACAGAGGTGATTAGGAAAATTTAAGTAACATGCTGTTTAATTTTAAGATAGATTGTGGTATTGAGCACTTACTAACATTTTGATATTCCTAACATTGTCTTTTAAAGGTTCTTTTCATATTAATCCAGTTATTAAAAGTTGTGTATTTAAGTCACTAGATGGCGCTGTGTAATGCCAAGTCTTTATAGGTAATTGTTTCATGAATGTATTGCACGTTTGGTATTCACGTTAAAACAATGGAGTGGTTATTTGAATCTGGTGTCAGTCATATTTTCCTTCAACATTGTTTTTTACATTGTTATAACAGTATTAAGGGGGGGAGGGGGTGGTCTGTTCTGGTTCCTTGTCCAGGGGCCCATGATACCAAAATCCGGCCCTGGCTTCGTTATTTAATTATAAGCACTTTTTATAAGTCAAATGGCAATAACCTGAAACACTGAATAAATGGTGTCACGTAATTATTATTATTTTTTTAAACACTGTATGAAGAGGTCTTTAAACTCCTCGTTCTATTTGTTTTTTTCCCAACGTTTGGTCAAAGAAGCTTGCCAATAAAGGATTGCTTGGCACAACCTTCAGTTATACGTAGAAAGTTGTGTGAGGTTACACCACAAACGGGATTTGCACTGCTGAAGTCTTGTAAACAAAGTGCTGGGACAAATATCCGAATATTCAAACGAATATTATTTATTTATTTATTTATTTATTTATAAAAATTTAGTAGTCGTCAATTCGTTTTTTGTTGTTTTCTCCCCAATTTAGTAGTGTTCAATTATTTTTGTTTAGCTCAGCTTACCGCTACCACCCCTGCGCTGACTCGGGAGGGGCGAAGACGAACACACGCTGTCCTCCGAAGCGTGTGCCGTTAGCCACCCACTTTGTTACACACTGCAGACTCACCATGCAGCCTCCCAGACCTATATTGTTGGAGGACAACACAGCCCTTGGCAGCTTACCGGCAGGCCCACAGGCACCCGGCCAGACCACAGGGGTCGCTCATGCCCGGTGAGCCTAGGACACATTGGTCGACCTAACCCTCCCTCACCCCGGGCGGCGCCGCCACCATTGTGCGCCGCCCCCTGGGAGCTCCCGTCCTCAGTCGGCAAAGGAATAGTCTGGACTCGAAACGGCGACATCCAGACTATAGGGCGCGTCCTGCACTCTACGCGAGTGATTTTACTGGATGCGCCACTCAGGAGCCGAACGAATATATATTCGGATACAGAAATCAGATGTTCGTATTCGCTAGATATGACAAAAATACATTGCACTTATTTACCGCATTACCAGAAAATTGCACGGCAATTTAAAAAATGGCAAATGAAAAAGAGCTCTGTGTGATCTGTGAGATTAATATTAAAACAGGATCTATACAGGAGCTCTTGAGCCTCTATTTAAAGGCTTTAGACAGCAAAAAGTAAACAAACCAGGTTATGCGCGAGCACGCATAGTGATCCCTATGGAAAGTCATCTGGGTCAAAAAAGTGCTGTGCTGCTTTAGAGTGAGTCAGAATCCCATGGGACAGAAAAAAGGCAAGCACATCATTCTGAAATGCCTCTCTTAAACAGTAACCAACTTGTTGGAAATGTTGTGTAATGATTTTTATATCAATTGTATACATGCTATATGTTTTTGGTTGTGACTTTCTGTTATGTGCAATGTAATAAACGAGAACCAAAACGGTGAGTTTTTTTCCCCCTTCACTTTACAACGGCATTTCCATGTTTGTTTTATTTGAAATGTTTAAAGTTACATTTCAGTTTTTGTTTGCTTGTTCAACTACAAAAAGGCATAAGTAAACCTCATGTATATACTATTTATTTCTAAGCTGCATGGAAACCTGGCCAATGTGAAATTACCTACTTTAGAGTGTCGTCCTATTTGAATCTTGGCCCAAACCAGACATAAGACATTCAAACCAATGTATATAGCTTATGCAGCTTTAAAGAAAACAAATACCTGACTAGAAATGTCAAAGTGTTGATTAGAAAACAGTTATTGGCTTTCGGTTACACAGTAGTATAAAATGTGAAACTTCACAGCTCATATAGACACACTGGATTGTGACACAATTGTTGGAAAGTTAAGACCACCAGCAATGCATGTAAGTCAATATAATGGCTGTTTTGCAGTGACAGTCTAATGTAGCCACCAGAAATATAGCCTTAAGCTAAAGTGCATTCGTAATGTTACATGGACAGAAATGCCAATATCCACATAAACAAAAGTTTTAATCATTGTAAGAACATGTAATTAATACAAAATGGAACCTTGTGGTCTTCACTTCAGAAAATACATATTTTAATTAGTCAGCCAATCAGGTTTTAATACTGTGATAAACTCAACTTAATACTAGCTTCTGTAAAGGAATGAGCGGTTATCAAAATATGAGCGGTTATCAAAATATAAACGTGATATACAGACAAACAATAATACACTAAATTGATCATGCAAATTCAATTCAGAAATTCAAATGTTTTCCATAATGTACTTCTTTTAAAAGAGAAAATGGGAAACCTACAAAGTGAATGGCAATACACTGCAGGTAAAATGTGTTTATTAGCAGCAAAGGTGTTACAAGCTTTTGAGTCTAAAATATATATATTTTTAAAAATCTATCATTATAATCTCTAACTCAGTAGATCCCACCAACACACTCAGAGGTATTTAATAACTAAACCTATGGCAACATAGAGTTAACAAGATTTTGATGGGCAGACAGAGAACGATTAAAAAATGTAAATCTGAATGACACAATGTTTTGGTAAGGTTGTGATGAGGCTTTAAAGTTTAAATGAGTTATTTTAGGAATGTAGGTAGGGGCATGTGTGGTTGCAGTCAATACATGAACTCAACCCAACAGGTATTGCAACTTATTTGTATTTTATTTAATTGTTTCTATTAACTCTTTTATGCATTTTCATATCTGTTCTCTTGGCAAAACTATATGCAAACTATCATCAGATCATAATACTGTATGTTTATTTCAACTAAATGTTTTCACTGTTCTTGGTTTATGGTGGAATAATACAGTATGTTATTTCTGTAACTTAAAACCCTATAGTACCTTGAATGGTTTCAAAAGGATTACTTGAACCGTAGTAGTTGTTTCAACTACGAGTTGTATTGAAGTTTGAATCATTTTGATATAAATGTAGTATGATTGATGAGGCTTACTACTCCCAGTAGGGTCCCTGTGTAAACAAGACGCTGCAGCACAGAATGAATTCCCTCTATAAATATGTTTAAATAAATTTAATGCATGGAGGGGCAGTTGCTGCTGCTTCTGCTGCAGAGCAGCTGTGGTTAGGAGTTGGGCTACTCGTGTATTAATTGTTGGCTAGATTTCACAGAGGTCTAGCAGAAAATATTTTAAAATATACTGTGCATGCTTTCTCTGTGGGTTGATCAATCAATCAGTCAATCCATTTTTATTTTATGTAGCGTCTTTCATAGTGGGCAACCATCACAAAGCGCTTTACAAGATGCAGTAGCAACAAGACAACCCATAATATTTTAAATACAGAAAAATGCATAATACATTAAATACATTGGAAAGTGCATAATACATGATAGTAGCATAATACATGAAATAGTAACAGCAACTCAACAGCTAATAGTAGATATCAGGCTTAAAGAGCATGGAAAGCAAGAGAGAACATGTGGGTCTTGCGAGTTGATTTAAAGCGAGCGACGGTGGGAGCATCACGCACCAAAGCTGGGAGAGAGTTCCAAAGAGTTGGAGCCATGAAGCTAAATGAGCGTTCTCCAAGTGTGGTGCACTTTTGCTTGGGGATTAGAAGCAGGCCAGAGTCGGAGGAGCTCAGCTTGCAGGCAGGGACGTAGCGGGTCAGCAGGTTGAGGAGGTACTCGGGACCTGTGTGGTGAAGGGCATTGTAGGTGAGCAGGAGAGTTTTGAAAATAATTCTGAACTTTACAGGTGGCCATTGCAGCTGGGCAAGACAGGTGGTGATGTGATCACGTTTTTTACATCTGGTAAGGATCCTGGCAGTGGCATTCTGGACTAGCTGCAGTCGGTTTATGGTGCATGCCAGGAGACCACCATATAATTGCAGTAGTCGAGTCAAGAGGAGACAAATGCATGACAAAGTATCTCTGCATCCGGGAGGGAAAGGTAGGGATGGACTTTGGAGATGTTTCGAAGATGGTAGAAGGAAGATTTGACCACGGAGGAGATGTGGGCATCAAAGGAGAGGTTGCTGTCAAGAAGTACACCAAGGCTTCTTACTATGAGGGGGAAGTTCAGGGCAGCTATATTGAGATTCTTAAGTTGAGTTTTAGATCCCACTAGATGGAGTTCAGATTTTCTAGTGTTCAGCTGAAGAAAATTCGCAGACATCCAGGCCTCGATGTCTTGAATGCAAGCCGAGAGCCGGACCGTGGCAGAGGGGCTTCCAGGGTCGACTTTTAAGTAGAGCTGGGTGTTGTCAGCATAGGAATAAAACATGAGGCTATGTTGGTGGATGAGTTGACCCAAGGGAAGCATGTAGATGTTGAAGAGAAGGGGCCCAAGAACAGATCCTTGGGGGACACCACAAGTGACCGGGTTTGCAATGCCACTGCGTTCAGCATAGAAAACAGACTGCATGCGTCCAGATAAGTAAGAGGACATCCAGGAGAGACAGGTTCTAGAGATTCCAGCATATTTCTAAAGGCGGTCAAGAAGAATGCCATGATCTATGGTGTCAGAAGTAGCTGTTAGGTCAAGGAGGACAAGCACAGAGGGAGCACCAGCATCAGCATTGAGCAGGAGGTCATTCACAATCCGGAGTTGAGCAGTTTCAGTACTGTGATGCGGCCGGAAACCAGACTGAAGAAACTCAAGCAGATTGTTATGCGTGAGATGTTTTTGAGAGAAAAGGGAGATTGGAGATGGGACAGTGTAGCAGGGCGGTAGAAAGCCCTGCTGTTTAAATGTATTGTTTATTTATTTTTAGAACGGTGTCTCCCCATCTGCCCCTGGGCAGTTTATTATTTTGTATTTGTTTTGTTGTATTTGTGGTGTATTATTATGTATTGTTGTATTATTGTTATGGTTTATTGTTTTGTAAATATGACGACGAGAGCCGTGTTTTGTTATTGTTTTGACGGAGTAGCCGAATGTTTTGTTTTATTTTGTATTGTTTAATAGTGTGGATGGAAAGCCCATCCACAGTAATTAAAAACCTTGTGCAGAAGGTGACCATCTCCTGAGTTAATTCATTGTTTAAATTGTTGCTAAATCGGGAGATGGTCACCTGTATTTAAGCCTGCAGTTTTCCCAGCTTGTGGTGGGTGTTCAGAGGAGGAATGAGAGGGCGAGTGGAGCGAGAGAGAAAATTAAAAAAATAAAACGTATAGGATCAGTGAAGGCTACTGCCCAGCCTGATCGTATTATTTGTGTTCGAGATTTTGTTTTAGTTTTTATTTTATTTTTGTGTTTAAATAAACGGCGCACCACGTGTCTTTAACTGCAGTACTTCCCTGGTGTCAGTTTTTCCTTCCTGCTTCTGGCCTGACGTCACTACACGACCACCCTACCACAGACAGATATTAGATAGGTCAGCCGAGTCAAGGGACGTTTTTTTGAGTACCGGTGTAACTCGGGCAAGCTTAAGGGCCAGAGTCCAGGGACAGGTTGAGAGTGTGCATAATGGAGGAAGCAAGATCAGAAGCACAGAGACGGACAAGGTTAGTCAGCCAGGGGTCCAGGGGGCATGAGGCAGTAGTTGATTTCAACAGTAGGCCGGAAACATCAGGAGAGGGCAGGAGGGGCAACCGGAGGAGCGTCAAGTTGGTCAAGTAGTAGGGTGTTTGGTGGGACAGCGTAGAATAGATGTTGTCGATTTTGTTCCGAAAGAAAGATAAAAACAACATCCTGCTAAACCTTCTTGATAGCCTCTTAGCAAAGGGCATTTAAATTTGCCCTATAGTCTCAAACTGGGAAGGCACCCCAGCAAACCACTTGATTCTTGTGGATGTTTGTTCCGGGAAGAAGAAACAGGTCAAAGATGAAGACCATGCCTGGTTGAACGTCACTTTTAGCAGGCAATATCTATATGTATAATAGAAACAGGTTAAGATTATGCACACTTCCTAATAACTAAACAGCATACATCTACAGTGTTTAACCGTTAAATCAAATGTACTTTATGACAGAATTTATATTTCATTATTAGTAAAGTACATTTAAAACATTTTCTTTGCTTTAGCAATAAAACTGTCAATTGACCTGATATGGTGACTTATGGCTTAAGCTATTTTCCTGAAGGTTATTAAAGGCAGAGATTTATACTTGCCAAATGATGGGTTGGAAATGTAGATACTGTATTTCACAAAAAGCCATCAAAAGTATAAAAGTAGCCAAGACTTAAATAATGAGGCAGCTTAAATTATCAGAAAAAAAATGTTGGACTTGTACTTCCAGCTTAAACATCTGATGTTACCATGTAAATGTAGTACAAATGTAATGAAATAAAAAATAAAAAAAACACTTTATAAATCCCAACTAAAACATTTCATGTTCAGTTTATAATAGAAAGGTTGACAACTTGTTTTGTTACAGAAATCATTTATATTCGTCAAAATATATTGCGCCGCCTGAAAAACAATAGGTTGTGTCTAACATTTATAGTCACATTTAGGGCAAACTATTGCATATTTACATATATGGCTTATATTTATAGCTATAGTAAAGTTAAAGTATAAAACAAGGTTTTTGAAAGATGCAAAACAAAAGCTGTGCTGTATAAACATATGATAAGTCGGTCACAGTAATACACACAAAGGAATTTGTCAGGCTGAAATGAAACAGAAACACATGCTACAAAAATGCCCTTACCCCATGGCACCTGTTATTAACCCATTATGAGTATCAAGTTTCATTAAAAACAGATTAACCACATTTTGTAACAGTCTTCTGGAAAGTTAAAATCATTAGGTCCAGATTGCAAAAAGACAGCTTAATCAAATCTTTTCTTTTTCTTTTTCTCCTTTAGCAATGCTGTCAAAAGACCCAGTAGAAATTGTGAGCATACAAATAACTGGAGACGGACTTCAGAAAAATGATTAGATTGGGAAAAATTCCAGATATTTTGTTCATCATCACATGCCCTGCTTCTTTCTTCAATATTAAGATGTTGAATCTTATGCTTCCCACTTGAAGTAAACACCACATAAAAACCGTGGGCCAACCTAATTTCATGAGAAGCCTCACGAGAATCTTTAAGACAGATAAAATTGAACTGCAGCATTCCGCTAAAACCAACAACAAATACACAAAGAAAAAAATAAGCTCTTGGCTTCCTCCTACAATGGCTAATTCCTTATTTCCTCTTAGAACCCACAACTAGCACTTCAGAAATTACAAGATAACGTGGGCAATGCAGGCATGAGAATAAAACCTGATATTCTCATACAAATCTGATCCTCATATTTACAGCAAACAGAATTCTAAAAATAAATACTTTGAATATGTTTGAACTACAAGGCTGCGTGACTCAGTACATATGCAGTAGGATATGAAGGCGTTCAACCTCTAAGCTATTGAATTGATTACTAAGGTCAGCAATCTGTTGAGCATCATAGAAAAGGAAGTAACTGTTTTTCTTTTTTTTTTTTAATGTATATTTTGTATTTGGACAGAGGAATACTAATGTGAGGTATCCAACCCAGAAAAGCTGAAACTTACATAAACTACTGTATTTAAAAAAATAAAAAAAAAATAGTACTGTTTCAAACTACTATAAAATCATAATTTAAAACAATACATAGTGTGTTTTTTCCATTTTAGTGAATTTGATTTTAAAACCATGTATTTGATTAATATTAATAATATTTAGTCATTCAAAGCAGTTGTGGGGATCAACAGGGCAAGAGACTGGTGAACCTAGCTGTTTCCAATCCAGCTTCAGAACTACAATAGAAAAAAGCAAGGCTTGTTTGCACTAGCACATATAAAACTGTAGTTTTGCTTTACATGCATTACCTTTCCGCAAAAGGAGTCAATGTTCTAGACTCTCACTGTGTCTCTTGATGGAGCAAAGGTTGTATTCATTATTTCTAAATTACTACTTTATAACTTTCAATTTCTGGTCTTGTATGGATAAGATGCAGTTCCAGACTATTAACAGCATCTAAAGACAATCTGTTTCAAGTATGTGTCTAACGATATGAATTACCACAAATACAATTTTTCTAAATACTAACTATTTTTTTTATTAAATAAAAATGAATACCCCCTTTTTTATTTACTGGAAAACTGTATATTGCAAGATAAATACTGACATGTGGAAAAAAGTGTTGGACTCATCATATTTTAAGAATGAGTACCTTAGGTCATGTTAATCAGTTTCTGATAAATGCTGCATCATAAAGGCAATTTAGAGAAGGAAATTCTGAGTATGACTAATACGACTCGGATATTAACAATATTCCTTATATATCACATTAGCATTTAAGGGTGCATAAAATCTGAAATCTGACAGCATATTAAAAATGTATTTTCAAGTATCGGGCTATGTTTATCAAAGACTGCTACTTTTAAATACTTAGATTGCTATTTTTTATTATGAGAGCTAGCCAAGTCTCACTGTCTGCATGATAAGTGTTCTGAAACCCTTAGAAAAGACACTAAATTTTTCACAGCATTTGTACTTCATTTTCAATCCAATAAAATACTGTGCTCTTATAATAATGAATAATATATCTCCAGTTTGATTTACATGCATGGATTAAATGTCATGTTTGAAAAGTTGCTGTTATATTCATATTAGATTCCCCTGCAGTAAAACAGAGGTACCCCAGCACATTTCAATATACTGCCTTTCCACCTCTTATAAATACACAGTAGATGTTTGAAATACCTTTTCACAACCCTTTCAATCTATACATTAGTCTACAGGCAAGGTGTGAACTATTGGGGAAAAAAATAACATTTAATAAAAATAGAGATACACGCAAAATAAAATTATAGAATAATATTAATCACATTTTTTTGTACCTAAGAATAATAGATAGGCCAGAATACATTATCACATGATCATATATGTCTCAAGTTTGTTTTGGGCATTTACCAGCCCACAACTAACAGACATGTACAATTGTGATGATAATATGTTTGACCCATATATTTTTTGTTTCTTCCCTATACCTTGTTCTCCTATTAAATGTAAACATGACTGTCTGAGGTTGTGGCAGAGACAGAATGATTCTTGGTGATAGATCTCTCTAGTGCTGGAATTACTTTAATATTGTAAATCCATTTTTTTTTTATTTCGCTTGATAAGAATCTAAAAACTAGTTTCAGTTGATTCCCCCATCATCTTTTCAATAAAGTGAATTTTATGGAATGAATCACAGAACCACACATCACATCCTGTCCTTCCCCTTGAATAAAAACATATCCATCACCATAAAGTTGGATAAATGTGTCCATTACTTGGTGATTTTATTTATCTTGTGCTTACAGTGTACACACTCTGGTTGACATGCAGCTCCAAACTGTAAAAGTTCCTGTTGTGTTGGACTGGCTGTGTTTTCCCAGCCCAGAGCTGTTTTTTTTTGCTTTTTGTTTAATCATCTTTTATTAAGAACACTCTGCATAAAAAATCATCCTCCATTTTTTGTATGTATAGTTTTCAGTTCCAGCATTCATGCAGGTTCAGAAGAAAGTTTTAGCCTCTGCGATGTCTTCCACTGAGGTGAGCGTTGTGCCAAGATCAGAGAGGAGATTATACTTCCCCAGCTTCTCCATCTTTGTCAGTCATCTTACTTTACCAATGCCAACCTAGATGTCTGTATCGATTGCTCTTAAACTCACAGGTCTCGACTATACTGGACTGTATCAGTGCTTGCATCATCTTGTACTTGCACTTAACTGCTCCACACTTTGCTGTATTCTACGACTGCTCTCAATCATAACGATATTTTCTGTATCTTGTACTTGATTTTACTCTTAAAGGTAACCGTATTCACGTTTTTTGCAATTGCTTTTTGAAATCGTTGTTATCCATTTATTGTACTTACCTATTTGCTCTTAATGGAATTAACTCTTATAACCAAATATTTTTAAGTTTAACAGCTCTTAGTCGAAATCACTTTCAAACTTAATTATTTACTGTATTTATGTTCTGTCATTTGAATTTGCTCCTATTTACTAATGATTGTATTGTATTTTATAACTGCTTGTAACAGGGGAGACCTGGACTGGCCATCTGACGTATGCACGATGCTGCAGGAAGAGGGGAATCAGCCTGTCAGTCATGGCAGTGACACAGAGAGGTGGGGAAGAGGGTGTGTGGGCTTTCCCTCTCTCTGAGTGGCTGGGGGCGGGCTCATGGGGATTGCTTGGCCTATAAACGGATACTTTGTTGTTCCCTCAGGTCTGCCCTTTTTAGATAAATGAGCCAGCGGAGGCGCTACGGACGGAGCGGGGCTGGAAGAGAGCCGCCAAATAATTACAAATAAAATATAAAGAAAAGTCTATTGTGTAGTGGGGAAATGAATGGGCGGAAGTGAGGGAACACTGGTGAGTGTAGGACGGAGTCCCGGGCCGTGCGGGTAGCGACGGTTGAGGAATCAGCTGCAAAGTGCAGCACCTTTATTTTGCAGATTTTGGTTAACAGTGTTTATTTTTGTTTTTCTTTGAGCCTTCTGTTTTGTCTATTATTTAATGCACCTGCGTGTGCGCTATAGGTGAGCGGTGAAATACCTTTACCATCGTTGGTAACAGCGGTATCACAGTGCCACCTTGTGGCCGTAAATAAATCGTGCACCTGAGTGGTGTTTAGAAACCCAGTTTTCTGTCTCCTGTGTCAGTGATTTTCCCCCACCCTTCCACACTGCTCTTATCTGTATTGTAATATTTTGTAAAGTGATACTTTGTAACAACTGTATGTCATCCTGGATAAGTGCATCTGCTAAGAAAGAAAGAAATAATAATGATCAAGGGGTCTTGAATACCTGAAGAATAAGTCTGCCGTCAGCTTCATGGTGATTGCTGGAATCTAGTTTTTCAATACCAGACAGTGATATTGACCAGGTATCCTCCTCTTCAGTCACAGTCAGTGGAATCTTCAGTTAGCATCTCACAGCATCATCCTTGTAATAACCAACAAAAAATCTCTACAGCTCAGTCTTATTTTCTGCATTTCATAGGAAGGAGTTGCAATATTCTTCCAAGTATGCCATGACAAAGTTGAGTGAGCTCCTTCATCATTGTTGTGCTGTACAAGTCAAATATGATTTCTAATTGGAATGGTTTTGCATGACTCTCTCTTTCTGGAGCTGCATATTTGTTCTGAGCTGGAACAGATTTGACAGTAGCCATTCCATCAGTTAGCCAGTTTGCCCCCAGTAGCTGTTAATCACCAACAGAATCAGACTCTTCCATAAAGTAATTCCCCAATGCTGCTTTGGATCCCTGTCTCAAGTCTCTTTCTGGCATTGCAAGAGCCAGTGGAACAGAGGTCAGGTATATGAATGGGCCTCTTCTGGGGAAGTTGCTTTACCCACTAGTGAACCGAAGGCCTGTCTGTCTTCTTTGGGGATGTTCATGACTTTTGGGTCTTTATTGATCTTCTCCATCCCAGTTTTGATCTTAAGCTTGGCAATCTTATCGAAGATAATAACCCGTTTCTCCTTTGTGGCTTTAAGTTTTAAGTCAGCAAATTCCTTGTATTCTTGTTCTTCAGCTTCTGTCGATAATAACAGCCCTGTTAAAACATCATCAATTTCCATTCTGGTTTTCATGTGGCAAGCTGTACCATCCAAAAAAGGATCCAAGTGCTTGACAAGTTGAACAACTAGGCTAAGAAGCATCAGATTTTTGGTTATTTAAGGCAGAGGTTCCAAACTTTTTTTGTTTAGTGACCCCTTTTCAAATGCAGTCATAACCAGGACCCCCAAAAAAATAAAAATAAATAAATAATAATAAATGCCAAATGCACCTAAGAAATCGTACCGATATTATCAAGCTGGATTGAAAACTGCTTGTATGCACATAGTCTTTCAGTCAATTGACATTTGAAATCCTTTGCAAGGTTGTTAATTCTCTTGCTGACTGTATCGTTTGAAGTGGTATAGCCTTCAGTTTTTTTTGCTTCATCTTCACTCACCTTTACCTGACACATTTCTATAGCAGCTGGAAGAATCAATCCAAAGCACTGTTAAAAAAGACGTTCCAGTCAAAGCACTGCTGCTCGGAGCGCAGGATGAGTCACACAGCTTGGACGGCACCAGTTCGCGTCCAGGCTGTGCAAAGAGGCCGAAATTTTCAGGGGACCTCGAGGGGTGCGTCACATTGGCTCACGAGGTGGGGGATGGGAAACCGGCAGGGATTGCTTTTCCTCATCGCACAACAGCGAACCCTACTGGCCAGACACTGAGCACATTCAGAATGGATAAGAGGCAGGGCTGATCTCTGTTCTCCGGGATCGGTAGCCTGCCCACCTCCGCTCTGGATTGCTCAGCGTAAAAGCAATTCTTGTTTTAGGCTTGTGAGATCGGAGGACACTCACACGCCCTCAGAACCTCTGTGCTGTGTGGGGGCTCGCTGCGGTGAGGAGAAAAAACATAATTGGACATTCCAAATTGGGGGAAAATAAATAAAAACAATAATTGGTCACTCTAAATTTAAAAAAAAAAAGATGCTTTCAAAGCCTGTGCCGGAATCGATGTTATGTTTATCATTGTACTTTTCTGGCGACGGTGTTCTACTTTCTTTTGTTCAAATACACATGGCTGTGTTGCTATACTCTGGGTGCTTTGTTGTGAGATATCTTTTGAGTTTGGCAGATTTCATTGATTCATTTGATAAAGCCTGTAAACACACAACACACCACGGTCGTCCATCAATGTATTCCATAAAACCAAACTCAATATAACTGGCATCAAGCGTTCCCATTTTCATTGTTTTCTCTTTCTTACCTGTGGACTCTGCCTGCAGCTTCAGCAGAACTACTACTGGGTAAACCAGGGGTTAAATTCTGACAGTATTCACCGGTACTCGGTACCGGGACTTATTTTGATGCTGCTACCTGGTACCAGAACTTTAATCTGCTTTTCATCCAACACGGATTCATTCCATCCACTCACACAGTTGACAAGTGCAATATTTCTCAAATGCGCTTTCATTCAGCACAGTTCATGCTGTTTCCTCATTCTGCTTCTGTTCCTGTTAGCTGCTATTGGCCACCATAAATGTCAGTATAATCACTGCATGTTGATTGGTCAAGCATTCTGATCAGATTTCATTTTGGGATGAGTCAAAAATCTCGGCCCATTTCGCTTTGTGTCAGTGCTCATTCGTTGATCAACGAGAGGAGACCTTAGCAGTGCAACGTGAAAACAGCGGTATGGAGTAATTTGGATTATTATTAAGTAATAATTATATGAAATATTAGAAACAAACATTGCTGCACATGAATTTGAAGGCAAAAAGCCACATCAGTGTGCTCCATAAATTACATTGTTTTGCCTTGCACGGATTTACAACATTGCCAGAATTTGCATGAAAGTTTCGAAAATGGCAAGTGATGTGAGGTGTTTTTTTCTTTGTACAATGCCCCCTTTTCTAAAACATTTTGAAGAGTTTATTTAAGTTAAATATGAGTTTTCACTTGTGTAATTAAACCACAGTAATGATATTACTTTATGAAAATGTGTCTTTTGCCACTTTGTTTTTTGTTATTTTTTTGTTATACTGTTTCTGCCTGGAAAATCTCTTTATGGAATAGATCATGGTAATTAATCTATGCAGGAACACAACAGAGAAATACACAGAATATATTATTGTTGGTAAAGTAATAAGTAAAAAATACATAAAAGAAACAGGGATATATGTTCTAATCCAAGGCTATTATTGTAGCATGGCCAGCATGGGCAGGTCCTGTTGTAGGTGAGTACCCAGGGTCTGGAAAGTATGGGGATGACTGCTGAGAATACTATGGAGATTAAAATGGTCAAGTACATTAGTAGTCGTAGTGCCTGTTACATAAAATATTTGAGGGGTATTTTAGCCCATATTGTGCATTGTTTGACTTAGACCTTTTTTGCATTATTTTTAATGAGACAGTTGTTTTTTACGCCATTTTTTATAACATCATCTCTTTTTTAGGATGTCTTAAAACAAAACTCCCTATCTATAGCAGGCATAGTGTAATATTTCTTAATGCTTGTCATTTAAGGTTTAACTTAAGTGTTATATTACAGTACATGACTGCGTGATACAACAGATACAGAGGATACAGCGCTTTCAGTATTTTCAACTTCCTTGTTTATGGTGAATTGGTTATAATTGATCAGTTATTTTTTAAGGCTTATTTTTTATTCAGAAATGTATCGTGTACCGATATGTATACATTTTAAAAGTATATTCATTGGCACTTTGTTTGTTGAGAATTTCACCCCTGTTGTGGATGCTTCATAAATGTATACAAATGTATACATTTTTGCAAAATTATTCTGTCTAATGGTACAGATCTTGCACATCAATAAAAATACATAGACAATGGGAGACTGTTTCCTGACCAGTGGGAATCAGACATGCCAGATGTCCAGTTGTAGGTTTTTTTTTTTAAAATAATATATTTCAGAATATTTTGTGGACACCCTGGACAGTCTTTGTGGACCATAGTTTGAGAACCTTTGGTTTAACCCTTTGCAGTCCATTTATTAATTGTGCATCAGGCTCGCCAGGTCTAATTTATTTTCACACGCGCAGTTAATTTTAGACGCGCTGTTTAAAAGTATTTTTTTTCCACAGTCAAATGGGTTTAAATGGCCCTGCATATCAACAAAGCACTCACTAGGCATCTCCAGCCCCGCCCCACCCTTTCGTTCGCTATCGCTTTCACATATGCTAACAAATAAATAATAATAATAATAATAATAATAATAATAATAATAGTCGTACATACCGATCAATCATCTCCTGATGACTCGTTTTATCACCAAACTCCTCAATAATGCAATCCAAGTCATTATTTTATTGCTATAACATCTCGAAAAAGCTCTGCAAATGTCTGTGATAGTCTCTGTGCGCTGATACAGTAACACCAAGCTTGTTTCCTTATGACCGCCCCTATCTGATGCCAGGGGCAAGTATGACTATTCATGAGATACGCCTTTTTTTTTTTTTTTATCAGCTTGTCTCGGCTCCTTTCGCTCCCACTCGGCCATTGAATGGTTTTCTCGGCTTTTTCCAGAGAAAAAACGACTTTTTTGCGTTTTTTGGATGATGTCGGACAGGGTCCGACAAAGGACCTGATAGGAATAATTGCAATGTCGGACCCAGTCCGACAATGGACCGCAAAGAGTTAAGGGATTATGGCCCCATAATCAGGTGCTTATAACATTTGCTTTAGTGTCAGTGCCTTATCCTGTGATCAAAATTAGGCCCATACTAATTAATGCACCAGAAAATGTAAGTGATTAGCATTGTTTAGTTATTCCATATTTGTATGCATATCTGTAGAATGACACTATAGCTCTAGGCAAATAAAGAATTGTAGGCAGATGTCCAAATATCAATGTTTAAAAATAAAGTAAAACTCAAACTTCACTGTATGCATTGTAGATGTACATACAGTAAGATTAATAATTTGTAGTCATCACATCGGCAACATATGACCAATATCCGCCACCCCTCCCGCCCCCCGAAACTGCACCCACCATAAACGTTAAAAATTGCACCAAGAAAGGATGGTCATCAAGAAAATCTTGCCATGGTTTTTGACCTTGAGGTGTGAAAACTGAGGAGACTGGTGAATGATGTGTGACTGGTGAGTAGAATTTAAAATCGGTGCTCTCTCTGCTTGATAAAGTTGCGCGTTCACACTGGAAACAGTTTGACATGATGCCTTGTTTTATTTTACAGGGAATTTGCCGTGAGAGCAAAGTGAGCTTGGCACTGTCCACTAAATCTGTAACAGTCAGTAAGTAATGATTAGCTTGAACATAATACTGTCGAATCTCCTTGCTGAGCATCCTTGCATACACAAAACCCTTTTAGTAAACTGAAATTAGTATAATTGGTGGTAAAGCGGTTTAGCACACACATTGCATCCAGAAGGTTGGGGCGTTAAGCTCCATGGCGTTAAGACTAACTAACCCACCCGGTATGAATTCTATCTGGAACAGGTTTTCAACAACTTGATCCAGATGCATTGTCTTTAGTACCTAGATGCAAAAGTTAAATCTTCCAGGAAGGTAAAAGGTTAAATGAGCCAATTTTCCATTTCAGAGCGAGTTAATTTGCTTAGAGTCCTTATTGTGCCTTAGGTGCCATAACATTACACCACTCCTACAGATGAGATCAAAGCTGCTACCAAGTAACCTCAGCATTTTTGGCAGAGAGACATCCTTAGTTTACATTTTTTTCAGGTTTTAAATTGAGTGATTTTTAAATATCCTTAATATACAGGAAACACAACATAAAAGAAACTTCTTTTCTTTCTAAGTATAGCCTAATATTCAAAGATTAAGCATTCTCGTTAATTATTTTAATTTTAATTAGTAAATCTTAATTAACAATGAACATTTACCCTTAAAATTTTTGGCTGAGGAAATAAAAAAAAAATATGTGAATAAATATGACAATCTTTTTTCGAACCTCAAGGCAGGATTACTGATGCAGGCAGGCTTAGTTATTAAACACATTCTAAATTAAATGCCTCCATGAATTTTGCAGAGAAATATATTTTCATAGTTTTGCATGCCAAATGTGACATTTTATATTTTAGATTCATCTGCTGCAGTAATTTTGGAAATGTCATATAAACAAAGATTTTGTCATTTACCAATGAAATTACTATGCATGGCAGGTTAGCCATTGCTTTTCTGGCTGTGCTGGTTGTTTCAAGTCAGCAAGCCATAAAAAATCTTTATCTCTCTGAAACACAGCAATTTGGGAGATAATCGAATGGTGACTGGGGGGCAGAAATGCCAGTCTGAGGAATTATACCACAATCTCTCTTGCATTTACAACCTTCCTCAAAGCGAGTTGTCACCCTGGCAGGAAAGGCTGATAGAAGATTCATTACATCTCTAAGCCTGCATAGTGGCATAGCAGCCTCATCACTAGGCTACTACTGAAACAACTTTTTTTTTTCTTTAAAAAAAAGAGAAGATTTTATATTTTAAACCATTCAATGGTAATGCAAAGATTTTTTTTTTTATGGCACATCATCTTTAATTGTATCTCTATGAACTATAAATTATGGAACCCCCTTTTTATTTTAATCAACTGATTGATGGTATATCCATATTTTTCCATTTCAATTTTATAATTTTTTTTTTTTAATTGGAACGTTTGTTACTTAATTATATTTACACTATTAACAATACCACAGTTTCCTCTGTACATTATTGTTTGTTTTGACTGCTATTAAATATTTAATAATTTATAGAACAATTATCTGTTGGAATAATAAAAGAACAAAGTAAACAAAATGCTCTCTAACCCAAATTGAAAACAAAATGTCCTGTTTGTTAATGTTCATTACAGTTCTTTTAATTCCTGTTTAAAGACCTTACCTTCCACTTCATTCCTCATATCCTGTCAGGGCTAGGTTTGGTTTCAGTCAGTTCACCATACTTGACAGTCACGTCACCATTGTGTTTTTTCAGTGCCTTAAGCAACTGACTTTCTCTGCTGCAACACAACAATGCCTGTGTTAACATCCACCCGCATTTGGTGGTCTTGTGTACCACTTTGCAGCTAGTAAAATACCATCTATTGAAAATTAACACACTATTCATTATGTAGAATGCTCTTTTCAGCTTAGATTGCATGTCTCATCTTACTTTCAATGGGTAATTTTTCAAACCTATAGATTGGAATATGAAAAATATAATTATACTTTAGCCTTCATTTATGATGAAATACTTTACAGGCATAACTAGTAAATATTTTGTTTAAATGTATATAATGAACTGCTGGATATTTAGTCTCTTATGTCTTTTTTTTTAGCCAACTGGTATAAGCATGATTTTATTGAGGTGAAACAGTGTTCAGGTCAATTTGGATTAACACTACTGCAAAAAACTGACATTTCTGGTGTCTACATTATATCAACAATAAAAAGTATAAAACATTTTCCTGATTTCATTATGTCAGTCAGCATGGTGCCATAAGGATATTAAAAACTTAAACATGCTCTGCCTTCAGGGAAAGGGAAGTAAATGCACATTTCTAGTGTGCACTGGATAAAATATGAAGTTGATACTGCTTGTAAACAAAATACCCACAAGTCTACATATTTTACAGTTTTACTTTATGTTTTATTTATTGACTTGTAAATGTAATTACAATGAAACATTCACAGAGTATCGGTGTATAGAGAGTGATTTTGTTATACAGAGGGATTTATAGCAGGCTCGATGAGCGCTATTTACTTGAAGGGGAAAAAGTGAATAGGAAAGCAAGTCTCAGTCTCGTGATCGGGAACCTTGGTGACTGAAGGCTGGTCGGATGACCCCCGAGACCTGGAAAACATAAAGTGTTAGTCCCCTACTCACAGGAGAGCTGCAGCGGGGGCTTGGATGCGGATGCAAACCCACAGGGGGGAGGAGAATGGCTCTGACTCGATGGGGCCGAACGTACTTGTGATCAAGTTCTTGAAGGATGAAAATATGATATAGAGAGGACCAAATGATTACGCAGCAATGGCACTTAGAGGGGGCACTAAGGAAACAGATGTTAGTATAATTACAAAGTTTGAGAGAGTAGAGGAACTAAAGGTCCAGTATAGATGGAATCGTAGCAGAATAGCGCACATAATGCGAAAGGTAAGATGATTGTAGCCGGGGGTCCCGCTGGCTAGAGCTTGAATGGCAGATGCCAGAGAAGCTAGGGGAAGTGATCAATATACCCCCCAGAGAATGGACACCCGGCTCCCTGCTAGAAAGTCCCACACCTGTGAGGGGAAGGAAGACTGCGTCCTGCACAACACTATAGAATAGAAGACAAACAGGACATAGCAAGATTAGTAAGACAACCTAGAAGAAAGTAATCCGTGCAGCAGAGAGGAAAAACACCTTTTTTTTCTTTTTCCTTTTTAAGGTGGAAACCTCTGGTAGTCCAAACGAGAGGGCACCCTACTCGGGCAAGCTAGCTAGGGATTGCTGGGCTGAAATAATGTCTGAAGCTGACGTTCGAATGTACATCTCAACTGCTGATGAAGTCCAGTGACCTAGAGTTTTAATAATATGTTTATTTAGTCCTGCTCTGGCAGCTGAAGTTGCAGCTCCAATTCTAAAGGAGTGAGGAGTAAAGAATTGCTGTGGCAGACCTGCTTTAGTTATGAGAGAGAACAGATGAGATGCTAATTAAATTCCAATGATATTTATCATGGGTTAAACAGCGAAATATAGAAACAGATTGAAAGCACTTAGCTGGTCTGGCAGCGAGATGTCATATAATGACAAGGTACTATATAACAATTAATTGTAAACACTTAGCTTTAATCAGCAGCTGGTTGCCATGGAGAGCATGACCTCACCGAGAAACAAGCAGGAATGTAGGCTCTGATGAAGCAGGCCGAGCTGCTTTTTTGAGCGTCAAGCCTGATGTTGATGGTTGAAACAGCCTCGAACAGTGGCTGCAGTTAGCCCTTGATGTCAGCGAATATCTCTGCGTGTAGGCGGGCTGGGTGGAGGCATCCTCAGAGACGAGCAGGTCATCATACAGCGCTCGGAGGCGACTCTGCAGCGCTGGGGCACCGAGACGAGTGGAACGGGCAGCTGGCGTTGATCAGTCCAGCCAATAGAGCTTCGGATAGAATGGTGCTTCGCATAGCATCAGGAACATTGCGCTCCTGTCAGACCCTGCAAGAATTGCCATGACCTTGTCGAACAGCGCTTTTAAGAGCTTGCTTGTAGGCCAATCCTTGTAAGACCTTTTGTGCACAAGCTTTTACTTAACTGCAATGATATTTCACTGGAATGCAAAGGGCTACCTTCCAAGTCAGATGGAAGGAAAGCCTCGATCTGCGACTCCATATCCGAGCAAATAAGCAAGAGGGGTAATCCGAAAGAATGGTCCGAAGTCCGTAAGCAAAGGAGATCCGAAGAGCGAGAGTCGTCAGCCAGAACCAATAAAGTGAAACGGTCAAACCAGGTACATAGTAATAATAGTAAGGAATCGGCAACAAAAACAAAGCTCAAATGAGAGAGATTGCTAGAAATGGGAGTGTTTTATAGAGGCAGGATAGATTGGTTAACCCATCAGGAGACAAAACATCACAAAATTGATTGATGTGCTGGTAGAGATCGAGTTACAGATAGAGAAAAGAAGGAGAAGATAAGTCTCTCCTTCTCTCCTTGAAATTCAATCTAAAGGTTAACACTAGTCACAAAAGGAACTGACCATCCTATTTCAGAGCTCGTGTATGCAACAACAATTAAAACATATCTTTGGAAACCCACAGTTTATCATGTAATATCTTTCTTTTCTGCTGTTTAAGATCCCCTTGTAAAGCAATTTCCTTTGAAAAAAATAAATCAAATGATTGGTTCAACCAAGACGTATGAAAATACTTCTACTGTTACTTTAGTCATCACTCTATCTTGGCTGCAGTTCACTACCTTTGCATTCCCCCCTTAATAATGATATCAGTCTGATTAGATCCTTATTCCTTTCTTAGCCTGACAGCTTTTTCTGCTTCACCAAGTGCTCTTCCTGAAATTCAAAACATGCATGTTTTTTAAAGCTATTCTGCTGTTTCAGGATTAGGCATGGGTTTTGCACACTATAAAAACAATACGTTAAGGCAATTTGTGTACCAATGGCATTGTTTGGCCATAACCAGAACCTCTGATTGGTAAAACGGTTAACTGATTTTACAGAAAACCTTTTTGGGTAACTATGAGTGGTCTCGTTGCTAGAATTCAAGTTAAAAAAAAAAGCACAGTAATCTTTACCTGTAACTGCTTTACCTGGTTACAAACAAGGCATGTTGGAAGTTACATAAAACCCTTCTGCTTAAAAAAGAACACTCCAAAATAGAAGCAAAACCTTCCAATGAATAGCGTGTTATTTTCAGTGATATGTGGAGGTGGAATTATGCTGTGAGTGAACACAGCATTGTAGTGGAATAACACATTTATTACCACTAGTGTAGAGAAGACCCATTATTATTCAACCATTTTGTCAAGCAATACATTTTTCTTGTTAGCAACACATAATATGGCAGTCAATAAAATGCCATATCTTTTTTAAAGTAGAAAGTAAAAATATACAGTATAGTCCCTTAAAAGGATTTTGTAAAATCATGATTTCTTTTAGTATCCCTTAGCCAATTCTACAAAATGTAATGGCTTCTGCAAGGTGCTACCCACAGTGTACTTCCCCCAGTGTGTATGACTTATTGCAAGTATGCAATTATATCTATTAGAAAATGATTCAGTATCATCAGCCAATCAACTTCCAGCTATAGCGGGCATTAATACACAGTTAGATGCCCGCTGGAATGTCACCGCATCACCTGTGAATCTAATTTAAAATCAATTGGTGCAAGTACTGGCTTTTTCTTTTTGACTTGCTGTATTTTTAAGCGTAGTTCACTGTTAGACAGTAAATACTAAAGAAAGACACAACTGGTCAAAATTAATTGTATTATCTACCAAAACCAGCCAATCAATATGTTGTGTTGAAGAAAGTAACCAATCATGTAACTGCCTGTCAGCTCACATAAACTAGAAACAGCCCCGACAAGTAAAAAAAGTTATTTGTTCATTTTTTTTTTCTCTAAATATGTGTGTGATCCTTTATGAACTTTTTTGAGACTATTTTCCTAAAACCTTTCTCAGCAGAATGGTACCTGATGAATTATTACAAGTTCAATGTACATGTCGGTTTTAAAGTGTTTTTTTTAAAGAAAATAACAAGAAAAATCATTTTTTAATAGCGATAGTGCCTTCTCGATGAAGGCTACCTTCGGCTCAGGATGCATAACTCCAGTCGCGGTCAACTAACACAAGGTAGAGCCTTCATCGACGGGCACTATCGCTTAAATACCATTGTATCAACTGTAATTTTAAACAAATAAATACTGTTGGTCTGGCAATCAGAATATAGAGAAGGAAAGTATAAAAGGAAAATGTGCAGTGTTCCAGAAAGTGCCGTTGACCAGTGATGTAAGCTAATTGACTTGTGCCAACAGCAAATGAACGCTCTTTTCAGGACTGAAGTCTTTACATGAATTTCCAATGTTTATCATCTGTTGTTTTTTCTGATACATGTTTGACAACACTATCATTCAGGAATATTCCAGTTGCTTTAACAGTTAAAAAAAATGTAAACTATTTTTTTTTTTTTTACAAAAATGGTAACCAGGATATTTTAAGCTGATGAAGGGCAAATATATCCATTAGGTAGAGCACAGAACTGACATCCTAATGTCATAAAAGAAGAAGTGACATTGTTATTCTGTTAACTCTGATCTGTTCCAGCGAAAGGCTGCTGACCATGATCATGTCACTCTGCACACATTACTTGAACTGCTCAACATAACAAGGGAACACCTCATCTTCAACCTCCTGCCACAGGCTTGCAATACCAGGGAAAACTCCAGAGCATTTCTGAACTCCTGGTCCTGCTCTTCCCTCCTGTAATCATACCTGTGAATTCACATTCACCAAGACCCTTGCTGTTTATAAGATCCATTCAATGAACATTTCACACCTCAATGTATTTCATTAACCAGCAGCTGGCTGAAAACTTTCCCTCTTCTGACAGTCTCTACATGCCTGTGTTTTTATAAAAACGGATGGGGTGGAAATCTTATATTTCAATAAACATATTTCTAGCATAGGACTATCTATAAGCACGTGTACCATAACCTGAAAAGATATCCTTTCAGTCTATACATTCTGTTGAGAACTTCTGACAAATAGAAATCCCACTTTTTGACAGCTTGCAAATATGCCCTTTAGCTTTTGATGGCTCTGCATTACATCATTGTTAGTTTTTTGCTGCAAGAAGCTCTACGTGGTTATAGGGTGTATTACTGCAGCAATCCACATACAGATCAGGAGAACTGAAGGTTCAGTGGGTAGCCTCTGATCCCACGAGTGAGCCAGCTTCCTCTTTTACAGCCATGAACTCGAGAGTGGATGTCAGTGAGCTAAATGACCTCTGGAGGACAAGGGCCAGCCCTGTAGGTGTCCGCTTTTGAGCTCACTTGGTACCTAGCCAGCAAGGTTCACTGTAGCGCGATGAGAAGAAACAGTCCCTGCTGGTTTTGTCTCCCTAACCCACAGGAGCGCCAGAGCCAATGTGACGCAAACCTCCGCTGTATGAATCACCCTGCACACAACACGGCTGTGCTTTAACCAGGTGAGCTAATCGGGGACCCTTCACTTCACTTAAAAAATATATATACTGTATATATCTAAATAATGTCAAGAAAAAAATGCAATGTAAATAGTTTCAGTTATTTCAGTGCTGGTAACTAGTCTTTCTAGTAAATTGTCAATTATTTAAAATATATATTTTTGTTTTGCCAAATTACTGTTTTCATAAATTGAATATCGGTTTCTTTATTCAGATATAAACAGTGTAAAATGGCAGTTTTTGTGAACAAAACAAAGCATTAGAAGGGGCATAATCTAAGAGTAATGTCATATTAGACTGAATGGTATGTAAACATATGGATATGTGATCTGTATCATTGGGGGAGTTTCCATGTGTGTTCTAATTTTTCTCGAGACATTGTTCTCGAGCCAAATGAAAAATTATCGTATACATTTTAGGTTTCCATTGGCTCAGTTTATTTTACTCAAGAAGACCCTCTTTTCATCTGACGTCATGCAAATGAAGGGGAAGGGAGGAGGTGGATATGCAAATTAGCCATGCGTCACGTTCTCATGCTGTTTTTGCAGACAGCTCGGTAAAATGTGGTTTCCATGCACAGAGGACAGGTATATGAGAGAATCTCAACTGGAAATCCATGGTTGTCAGGTGACATCTTGTTTAAGTGAAACTCTAAAGCACAGTGTTAAGCTTGTGTAATAAATCTGTGATTTGTAAATGTCTCGTGCCTGGTTATTTAATAATGTGCTTTACGGCTCTTGCCCAAATTATTTTTTAAATGTCCATTGGTGGAGTGGCATATCGTTAGTAGTGAAAATATTTCAACTAATTGACCACACGACTTATTAATTAAAGAAAAAAGAAAATAAAATGTAGTCTGTGGGTTTAAAAAAAGGATACAGGACTGCATCCCCCAAAATACCTTGGGGTTTGAATTTAGAGCTGGGACGATTATCACGTGGCCTAATGTAATGAGGGCCACCTGCCTGTAATTAAACAGGCAGGTATAAAAGCAGGTCAAAAGTGGTTGTCTGGGGTCTGTGTCTGCTTCTTTGTGAGGCTTGTGGGGCTGATTAGGTTGAGTTCTGCACACAGACAGGAATAAAAAGGAAAACTTAAAGGTAAAATAAAAGGCTCTGTTGTGATTATTTGTCAGTAAGGAGATTAGCTGCCTGACCTTTAGGTAGTAACTTTTTTGTTAAAGTCTAGCTAGTGCTCCTTGGTGGAGTTATGTTTTGTTTTGTTTATTTAGTTTTTGTAAATAAATAAACATACAGACACTGCCCTTTTTGGAACCCATCTGTTTGAGTTTTGTTCATATTTTATACAAGAATGTGATTAAGGTCCAGAGAGTGGCAAAGCATACCCTAGTTTGTCACCACAGTTACAGAAAGCACCTCTTCAGAAATACTTTTCCTAGTTGACTTTTATAAATGTGATATTATCTTATTCAACCAAAACTTGCCAAATTTATGTTCAGTGGTATGACAGTTTCAGAAAGTTGCAAGTATAATGTAGATTTTCTTTTTAATACATAATTCTTAAATATTTTTTAACAAGATCTTTTAAAAACAGGGTTAAATTTCAAAATGAAAATCAGTGGAGTTAATGTTCATTTTAAAGTATTGTAACTGTCCCTTTTAAATACATATCAATAGGCAAACTCAAACTTGGAAAGCAGGGTGTCGTTGGGTGTGCTTTACATGTTGGGCTCTTTGTTTTCGGGTTTTATATTTGATCATGTGATGTCCCTTTTTTGAGCCAACTCTGTTCTTAATTAAGCTCTTGAAAAAGTTCACTTTAGTTTTTTCTCCCGTAACTTAATTGAGACTATGACTCTGTTTAATTGATAATGTAAAAAAGAAAGGCAGCTCCTTAGTTTTAATTAAAACCGAACACAAAGTGTGAGTGAAGTTAAATTGATTTAATTAAATCGTAATTAAGAGGAGACTTATTTGCAAAACAGGTTATAACATTTTTGCAACGAGTCATTAAGATTTTAAATCTGGGAACATTTTACTGAACTCGCTTTTTGCGCAGATTAGAGGGAACCTTGTCATGGTCACCAACAAATTTAGCATATATAAATAAGAAGTCACTACCTCAAATGCATTTTGAGATAAGAAGCTTTGACACTGTTGTGGCAACAGCTTTGTTAAATAACTGGCGCAAAAGAGTTAATTTTTCTTGTACGATACCCCAAACAAACTTCGCCCATGAGAATTACAGAATACAGCTGTGTATCATGTATGAGGCCAGTATCTCTAAGCATTTGTTATTTATCAGATGAACCAAGTCACAGGTCAAAGTCAAAGGTGACATTACATTTTGTCCATAACACTGAAAATATGAAGTGGGAAACTGAAATTATTTGTGATATATTGGCAATTGTAGCAGTGGTGATAGATTTGCAAAATACAAGCTCCCCTCACGGGATGCTTAATTAAAATACTATAAAAGACCTCACAGGTACTATTTGTGCATAAAATTAACTTCTAATTGGTACGCTACAGGCCCACTTACAGAAGAACCCCATAAATGTGTATTATTGCATTGTTCCTACTTTGTTCTCCTAAATACCAACTGAATATCACATAACAGTACAAAAATATCAGCCTTTAAGGACTAAAGGTAAACTACTGCCTAAAGGTTACAGACGTTACCAGCACTGATATTGTGTTAATAATGACAAAGGTGTGTATATATATATATATATATATATATATATATATATATATATATATATATATATATATATATATATATATATATATATATATATATATATATATATACATATATAAGTGACTATGTAAAACAAAGAAATGTATTAAAAACAAATCTTAAAAAAAAGAGGATACAAACACAGGCTCCTTGAGAAAGATATGTGCAACATATCGAAACGTTAAGCAGCTGGCTCTTTTGAGCTATATATATATATATATATATATATATATATATATATATATATATATATATATATATATATATATATATAATGGACAATTGCTTACAGCTTTAAGCCATTGTAGCTGGTTAAAAATTAAACTAACATTATAAAATAAAGTTTTGTAGCAGCAATAAATAATGGACATTAAAAAAATATACACATTTAGTGTACCAAATGATAAACAATTTACACAGAAAGGTTTAAAATAACCTTTTTTGCTTCTTTTTAGCTCTTTTTTACTAGCCTACAGATCTAGATGACATCATCTTACTCTAAGACATTTTTTCAGTAACCTTCAATCTCTTCTGCTACAACAAAACATTGTTATAATATATGCATGGACAAGGTAATTGGTGCATAGATTAAACCTGAAAAAAAAAAAAAAGTTATATTTTTCTTTCTGCAGTTTATTTTCCACACCATTAAATTTTAGTTGCTTTGCAGTTAAAACACTGCATTTTTTATGTATGGCTTTTTATTTCTCATACAAACCTGCAGTAGGAATCTGGCAGTTGAATGGAATTATTTAATTTTGATTGAACAGGTGCCATAAAACTGTTCTTACTTAACTAGGGGTCAGTGAGTCACCTAAGTCTCAAAAATATATTACACAACTTCCAAGTTTTGTCAGGCAACACATTGCAAAACTATAAACAAAATGTTAAGCGCTGTTTTAGGAATGCTGTTTTAGGGACTGTTCTTTGGGACAAGTTTATAAACAGTATTAGATTGCCATGAAAGATGAAATTAAATGTCTAACCCCATCAAAACGCGATTTAATTGTTTAAAATGGGATTAAAAAATATATATATCTTAACAAAACATTACTTAAACTAGCCTTGAAAGTGTTAATTTCTGAATTCTATAATGTTTTCTTTAAGATCCAGTTGTCAACAGGCTTGACACTGTAACCCTTGTATTCATTAACAGCAGTAATGTACAATTTAAATGCTCACTGTATTTTACAGTGCACTGTGTGGCAAAGTGCCAAATTCATTTGATAACATAGAGGTTTACATTTTCATACCAATTGCAATAAAATCCTTTTGTGTTTGTCTATGTTGAATAAAAAAAAGCTTGATATTCTTTGATCTAAACAGCATGTTTACTCAAATAAATGTTACTGCCTTCCTAATACTTTGCATATGAAGGCTGATTTTGAAAACTGATCAGGTTAGGCAAATGCTTTCATACAGTTTTTGCTAAGATATAGATCTATAGATTGGTGTTGCATGTGCAACTGTATCCTTTACCCTGCCCTGTATTTAAACATATTCCTGTGTGTGTGAGTGGTGAACCAGTGAAAATAGTTTTAGACAGGTATTTCTAATCAATACATAATAAGAATGTGTACATGCTATTACAAAGATGCAACCTAATATTCCTGAAACGTATCTAAAATTCTGTCTGCAATTTAACAATGGTGTAAGAAAATGTTCATGAATAACACACTAACATAAGAAAAAGCTTTGCAGAGCTTTAAAACATCATAGATTGGATTTAGCTCACATGTTTATCTCCCAAACATACACAACAGATGTCACCTAGCTACTGAACCCTGGAGGCAAAGGCCCAGCCTGGAAAGTCTCTGCCTGGACTCGTCGGGTGTCTGACCAGCAATGGTTCCTAAAGTGTGATGAGACAAACTGTCCCCAGGCTGATTTTCTACACAGACCCCACTGGCGCACAAAGGTCAATACAGACCTCCCTGTGGGTCCAATCCAAGACAGGCAACTTGGCACGAGCAGGTTTTGAACCACCTCACCTGACTCCCCCTGCACTCTAACCAGTCACCGTGACCACAATTTTGCTAACGTTTCAAATATAAAATGTATTGTTGGCTACCTGCAGTATTAATATAGATTGTAAAAAAATATTTTAACAAACAGACGCCTACTACAGTACTGGTGCACATGTGCACAAAAAGGCTATTTGTTTACAACTTTAGTACTGTAAAACTGTACACATCACATGCCATCAGTGGCACCAAAGTACAGCAGGTAGATAAATCTGGAGTCCTTAATTCATACATGTTTATAACACTGTAACATGTGCCTATAAAATGACATTATTTTAAAATAAAAGCCACCTACATTATCCAAGACTTTATGTTTTAATGGTTTCCTGATATTCTACACTATAGCTCCACAAATAGTATTAAAATGGTTTTCAATAATAACCCACATTTCATTATAACATTCATAGTACTTAGCTCCCAAGAGCACATTTGTAATGGGGATGGGGGTTGTAGATCTCTCTACTGTAGGTTTTTTTTTTTGTCAGAGCTTGTGCTTTCTATAACGGAATAAGTGCAAACAGGTACGGCAACTGACCAACTGATTACTGACCTTCGTCAATGACATCCAGTTCTGTACCAATTTTAGTCTAGTCCCCTGTATGAGACGTTATATTTACAAAGAAAGTCCCAAAAATGTAAATGATACAGAATGAATGATCTTTTCACCTAATTTTAATGAAATGAAGAGAATATTATGACAAGAAATTGCATACTTAATTCCAACTCATCTTGTGTGCTGACCTCCATCCCACACTGCCTTGGGTTTATTTCCTCATCCATTGGTGGGTCAAAGTAATTTTGTCTGCGTTCATTTCCTGTGGAAAGTACATGAAGTGAGGGGTCACTGATTATTAGAAGCACATGAACTGAAATGTTAATTCTGAAATCAACACCAGGGCGGCAGGCCACTCCTGCTACCTGATAAGCTTTACCTTCAGTTCTCACAGTTCCTTACAAGACCCTTTGAGCTCAGGGGCCTAATTACCATGTTGCGAAAGGTCAGAAAAGGCAATCTTTTAAATATGATCACCATATGTTACTTCTCTTGAAAATAACTAATGAGAACATTTACAAGTTAAAGTACCTATGATTCAAAGACAATGCCCTCTGTGTAGGGAGTCACATGTAACCAGGCTGAAGTGAAAAGTAAACCCCGAAAACCAGGTTCTAACCCCAATGGCACTAAAGATACGTACTGTCCTGTTATGTGGGTGTCAAGATGGCTCTGAGAAATTTGAGCAGTTTATCTGAAGGGACTTAGAAGTTACTTTGTGAACAGATGGGCACCTGTTTTTGCTAAAATGGTATTGTATTTATGACCACTAATATTCATAATTCCACATTTTTCCAACCCCAGAGTATGCTAAGCATTATACTGGCAATGTATTGCTGTATTATCACAAAATTCATCCTTATAGTATTCTCTCAGTTACATTATTGACACTAATATTTACCTGGGTACTACACCAACAACTGATATCTCTCTTAATATGCTTATTAGTACCCGAGTCATAATAATAATAATAATAATAATAATAATAATAATAATAATAATAATAATAACATCATCAATATAACATCTATAAAATAAAGTGCTTAACTGTTATTCCATTGTACCCAACTAATATTGGTTAAAAAGACAACATTTTAATGTAGGGTAATATAGGGTATTTTTCTACTTTTGTTTTACCGCTGCTGGTTGAGTTGGCGTTTAACTTTTTCCATGTTTCTATGAGTATGTGATGTGATGTCAGAGTTGAATTGTTTTTGGTTTTGGGTGTGTTATGCTCAGGTGAAAAATAAAAATGCTGAAACATGATTTAGATAAATTGCAATTTATGGGTTGGCTGAAAAAAAATGATTGAGATAAAGGATCTGAAATGCACCTTTTCAATTCAAGTGCTATTCCCATTTCAATTTTTATTAAATGAGTACATTACGCATGGGATACATTATGGAACTGGGAGTCAAGAATGAAAAAGAAATACTGGATGATGTCTTTTTTCACTTTCTGCAGAGTATAACCACAGGCTAATTAACACTGGGAACAAATAAAATGGAAAGGAGAATGAACTTTAGTCGTCAGGGTGGACTATTTGTTTTAATCCACAACCTACAAGAAATGCATAATAAATCATTTACTCATAATTTACAAATATCGGAATGGTAATATCCCACTACTTATAAGATCTTTCATAAATATTTAAAAAGAACAAGAACTGCTTCTGGGTTCAAGAAAAATTATATTTTCTAGGATAAAGGATTCAACTTTTCAGAAATTCTAGGATCTGATTTAAATTATAATTAAAATGAGTTTACTGGTCTCTTAATAGTACTGGCCAGATTGTCTATCCAAGCTATTCTCAGGACTGTATAGGCATCATTAGAAGAAGAAAAAAAATTAAAATGCATGAAAGAAAAATGTAAGAGTGTTCTTTGTAGGGCTACACACACAGACAATGAACATAAATGACATTCAAATGTTTGTATAGCTCCTTCGGGAATTAAAAAAAAAAAAAAAAAAACATTACCCTAAAGAGGTTTGAAAGAGAAAACTGAACTTTGTAGGAGGAATATATAACAACAGCGTGCATTCATGTGTTTTATATCGTGGCTTTAGTTTTAATTCCCTTTGTATACTGGCTTACTGTTCGTTTAAACAACGGCATAATAAATGTTATTATTTGGTAAATATTATTTTATTTTAATTGTTGTTTCATATTTAACTATGTAACAAATGTTGAAATTGTTGAAATGTTAACCCACAACATGAATCTCAAACATGTTTGCTAGTCCTGAATTTTGTCAAATTGATGTTCTTAAACTGGGCTGTATTTTCATTTTCAGAACCTATACATTTACTGATACCATAAATTAACTGTTAAATTAATATTTGGCAGCTTTACATTGTAAACACAGTTTTAATGATTATGCCGTATTAGCTCTAAGGTTATAGAACTCATATTCATGTCAGTATTTGCATAATGTTTGCAGCCCTAGATCCCTACTTTAAATATCTTTAATTTACCTAAATAGTCTGGCTGTCTTCTAGTATTTTACTCACTTAATACCTTAAGGCTGTGTGGTCCAGTGGTTAAAGAAAAGGGCTTGTAACCAGGAGGTCACTGGTTCAAATCCCACCTCAGCCACTGACTCATTGTGTGACCCTGAGCAAGTCACTTAACCTCCTTGTGCTCCGTCTTTCGGGTGAGACGTAGTTGTAAGTGACTCTGATGCATAGTTCACACACCCTAGTCTCTGTAAGTCGCCTTGGATAAAGGTGTCTGCTAAATAAATAAATAGTAATACAATTTCCATTGACCTGTTTTTACAAGCAGATCAAAAATGAATGAATAGCTGTGTAAAGCACAACTCTTAAAAGGAAAATTGGGTATCACTGTTAGTACTAGAAACATGTATGAAAGATATTCCACTGATTCATGAGAAAACTTCTTGCCCATTGCCCATGAGCTGATATAAATGGAAATATGTTAAGCTAAACTATTTTTTTGCAAGAATCTTTTAAAAACATATTTGTTTAACTAAATATGTACATTTCTATAACTTAACCAGTTCATTGTTGTTTGTGCTTAATCATTTCAACTTAAAAAGACAGTTAACAAAAGAAAGTTAACAAAACTGTGCTTTGTACATTACATTTAATCATATACCCAAATGGCTTTTTTTTTTTTTTTTTTAAATAACTATAAATATGAACTACAATTTTTCATTTTTAGTAATCCTTAAAAAAAAGTGATTTAGGTGTATTTCAACAAATGGTATAGTATCTGAATTCCACATTGCTTAATATTATTACTGTGACTTTAAGGTGTAGCAATGTATTATCGTGAATTGATACAGGCTGTGTGCATGGAATGTTTTTATTTAATGTTAAAGGGCACCCAATTTTATGACACTTCACAATCTAATGCCCTGTTAACACTTGCATTTTTATACCGGTATCATTGCGGAACAGTATTGCAACATCTGTTCACACTGGAGTTGTTACCAGCATCGTACCGGTATAACTGTATCGATACAAAACCCAGACAAGAGCATGTTTAGTACTGGTACAGTTGCGATATGACTCTGAACAGATCAGTGTGGACAGGTGGATTGGTACGTCAACAGAATGTTTGAGTCTGAGGCATGCGCACACTTACATCAAGAATATTCTATATTACCAAGATTCTCAACTGCCTTTACTTCCATCATGCTTCTTTAAATAATGTATTTTTCTTTATATTTACAGATAAGTTACAGTAGTAAAAACACATAAACACTGACGGCTAATACCAATAAATCCAAGTTTTATAATTGCACCCATCTGCTCTAGTACCATGTGAAATGCTCATCTCTGTTTTCTGCGCATGCACCATCTCTGGTACTGCGTTCAGAAAAGTGCATTTTTTGTATAGCTTACAGTATGTCATCATTACCATAGGTTACGTTTTTCGTCAAGACACCCTGGGAAATACTAAAATAGGCTTCACATGTTTTTTTTTTCTATTTTTAAACATCGATAAAATAATTTCAAAGCAGCTAAGTCCACCATTGGCTCAATAGAAAATCTTCTCCCGAGCTCTCTATATCCCAAAACCATTTACGCAGAGCGGGACGGGGGTCCACTTAGAGAATCAGTGGAGTGTGTAATACAGAACATATTTGATGTAAGTGTATCGATAAAACCAGCTTAATGTGGACAGGTATATTGCAACCTTACCGTTCTTGTACTGTAGTTGACTTAAGTGTTGCCATATTGGTATACTCTAAACCGAAACTAATTTTACCAGTATCATTCCGATAAAAGTGTGAACAGGGCATAAGTTATAGGGGAACTTGTTAGGATGTGCAAGGCTGGAATGTAAGTTCAGGCCTTGGAATGCAAGGGTTAGATCAGCAACAAAACGACTGTCACTCAGTTTGAGGTTAATCAAAAATGAAGCTTCACCTCTTGGTTCAGCATGGACTTGCAGCCCATTTGTTTGTTGGTGAGCTGCAAGGGTGCTATCTTGCCTGTCATGTCTAATTTATTTTCCTTCTGAAGCCTGATAAGCTGAAAGGTCTGTCTTGCTGATGTTAAAAGCAGGATTTTCAATGCCTTCCGCTGCGGCTCGCTCTTCTTCCCCTGCAAAACAACAAGAAGGTCAGGACAGCACATTATACCAAAGTACATTTCAATGACAGTCAGAAAATTCCTTCTAGTGATTTTTTTTTTTTTTTACCAAAAATACCCAAGCGCATCCTCTTCGGATGTCACTAAAACACAATTAGGTTAAAATTAAATCTGAATCTCAGAAAAAAAGAAGAATAAATGATTAAAATAATTACAAATTGCGCCATGACAAGCAAGAGCAAAATTTAGCCCAAAGCCATTTGTCTGTAATTAGTTAATTAATCCTTACACAAATTATGAGCAATAACTCATCAAGGCTCACCCATCAGAAATTCAGCCGACTTGGATTTCTTCTGCTTAGTTTGCTTCAGAGCCTTCTGCTGGAACTTCTGGAGGGAAATTGTTAAATGAATAAATTAGCTGCAGAATGAAGATCATCATTTATGATCCGCAACTAACGCAGTATTTTAAATATGGGACGACACTGAAATGTCATTTAATTTACATCTCCGCTAAAGGGGTCAAGCACTAATTCAACAACAGGAGTGGAAAAATTAAATCATAAATAGATAAGAAAAGTTGACATGAATGCGTAATGAAGGTCACATTAAAATACGTTCTGTGTTTCTTTCTTTTTTGTTATTAATGCCAAATAATACATCACCCTTCAAATTAATGGAAGTGTGTAATGCTTTTGTGAAGTGGATTTTCAAAACAGTAATAATAATCAAGGTTCCTCATCTAAAGTGTCACACATTTATTTTAATGCACATGTCTGTCTCAAGATGCACCATCATAATGCAATTTTTATAATATAAAAAACAGAATATGAAATATGGTAAAACAATAGTTATCAAAGAAAAACTAACGGTTATAAAAGCACATATTATAGTCCTTTAAGAAAATATATATGAACCAATTCAGCACTGATGTATGAAAAAAGTCTTTCTTTTGGCCCCTTAGTTGCAGAATATTTACAGTATATAAGTGGTTAAAATAAAGAAATATGTTATTAAAATGAATATATTTCTCACTGTGAAGGTAATTTTAATCCAACTTTGATACTCAAGTCTACTTTTGTTGTCAATATCAACTTTTTCACTCATTTAAAAATATGCATTTGTAGATGTGTTTGAATTTGTAAAACATACACCTCAACAAAGGCCCAGCTATGACTACTGAATAAGTGAAATCAACCTAAGATAAATATCTTTATCTTTTTGCAGCTCTGGGTCCTACTGCATGTATTTTATATAATATTGTATATATGTTGTATAATACAATCTGATATCCACCTGCAAGATGTTAGGGTGGCTACCCACAGGTAGCTGAGTTTTCTGGCCACTCTGAATTCAAGCAGGTTAAAAATGAGCTTGTAACATACATAACCCTATACTATACTGTCATTTGTATAACATATAGTTAAATAAGAATAATTAACATCATCTAATCTTAATGTGATACAAACTACGGGATAAAAAAATAAATAAATGCAGCCGGCTATATTATATACAATATCAGGGTCTGCCACATATTATACTGTATGGGTGGTCTGAAGAAGAGACAGAACAGTAACTGTGTTAAATATAAGAGAAATATGTTTGTTATATTGTCACAAACTTGATAAAATTATAAAACATGTGTGGCATCACATGTCACTCCTGTAGAATGAAGTAACAAATGAGCAAAACAAGATAAATACAGTTGGCTTTGCAGTTGTAATATAATGTTATATTGAAGATACACAGACAGATTGTACTGTATATTTCAATTTCAATAATTACATGTATGCATTTAATAATGCACATACGCCCAGTATATATTTTAACAACCCAATCCATACTTGGACTTTCAGTAAATGAATTAAAGTAAGGGACACCATAAATCACTCAAAGTCTGACACGTTACATTACAATGAACTTTGCAGTCACTATTATGTATCTGTTACACCTTAATGTAATACCAGGTTATTCTGCTTCAAATATGTTAACCTTCCCTTTCTAAATAAATGTGTGAAAAACCCAACTCCCGACATAAATATTATTTCTTTGGCCTATTGTGCTGACAACAAGTTTGTATTTGTCGCTTCTACTATGTATTTCAGCAATCACCTATAACAACTTATACAGGCCTTTTTTTAAGAAATCAAATCTTTTCAGGCACATGATCTCCAAGAACATGCATCTTTTAATGGAAATGTGTCATGCAAACCCGGTTCAACGCCTTCTAAGGAACAAACAGAAGTTGTTTTAAAAACAGTTATTGAAACAGGATTATCCTTTCCAGCACTTCAATACAAATTGTATCAGATGTTCTAAGGTTGTTCTTGCCCCACCCCAACATACAAAAGAAAGAAAAAACCTCAAATACTCCTGAGTAACCTGTTTATTCTATGTACAATTAGCTTTGTATTTGAAACTGGTAATTCTATAAGTATACACATTTTTCTCGTTTTGTTTTTTTCTTGACAGTAAATATCCTTAATTAACCTTCTGATACACACAGTAGTTCAAAAATATGAGTACACAGAACTATGAATCTGTAAAGGGTTAATGACATATACATTAAAATTACAGACTGAATAGCATACACAACAGTGCACATCAGAACCAAAAAAGTATATATATATATATATATATATATATATATATATATATATATATATATATATATATATATATATATATATATACACACACATGTGTGTGTGTGTGTGTGTGCGATTTCATCTGCTTTTAAAAAGCAATATTATGCTTTTAAAATGCATACTTATATATAAATACACTACAGTAAAACAAGTGTTTCTGCAGTGGTTTGTTTTCTAGTTTTAGATCTAAAATGGCTACATTTGTAATCTTTAAATTGCTGATATTCAGTGCAATGTGTTTTGAACTGTATCTAGGATATACCAATAGTCATCAAAATGATTACTCAACTAAACTGTTTTTAATTCCAAATGAGAATTCAATTAAAAGAGGTGAAGACATATTTCAAATTCAAAAGAAGAGTTTTGTAAATCTGTTTTTTTTTACATTCACAGAGCCCTTAAGCTAGACATTCATTTATACTACAAAGATGAATGGATATCTAATTGTAACTTATTTAAAAACGATTTTCTTTCCACTGCTTTCCAATCAATTTCACTGAGTTACACTTAACAGTAAGACTTTACCACTCACAAAACAGATTAGTTGATGACAGCATGTAGTGCTCTAAATTACTTTCCTTTTTTAACTAGAACACATTTAGTTACTCATGGGTTCAAAGGAAACCAAAAGTTAATTATTTCTCTTTTCATATCTTTTCTCAGACTAATTTCCTTAGCATTCTCTGCTTTACACATGAGCTCTCTTAAATGGAGCAAATATCTTATTTTTTGTATATTTTAGTTTTTATTGAACTGGCAGTAAATTATCCACTACTCACCTGCTTTATTAATTCTATCTGTCTTCAATAAACTACAATGAAATAGGCATGTATGCAGATGTATTTATATTATAATTGTTAATCAGTCTCTCTGCATTGTTAAAGCGAAATCTGAAAATGTAGCTCAAAACACATTCAACAGTATTTAAAAGATGACACCTGACCACAACTATTCAAATGGTCATTTATACAGGCACTTTATTTAAAAGCAGTAAGATTCCTGTATCAGCCATGAACTACAGCCACAATTTAAAATGTTGGGCAATTGTTATAATCCCTCACATAACCATAAGCATTTACTGTATGAAAAGGAAAACTCTTCTTGACATGACTCAACAAAGATAAAATATATTAAAACAGCAGTGCTAATTCTGAGATGTGTGCCAAGTAATTCCAGTGAAATAAAACAAGCATTGAATTCAAAATAGAAAATCCCTGAATTCATTTGGTTGTCATCTTAACACATATAATACTTTGTGCTGTTTAATTTTTCCCCCTTTTCCCATAACCTGCACAGAAAATGCTTACTTTGTAGCAAGAAAGTCATTTATAACTGGTGACAAGTAAAATCTATGAAGTTTTTAAAAGAATGTGATTGTTGTCAAAAGGAATTGGGTACAACAGTGCCTTGTTCAGTTCTGGTTCCATTCAAAGCTGTAGCTAACAGGGCTCTGGGAAAGCTGCTGCCAGGCTGGTGGGCACCGACCAGCAAGAAAGTGAATTTTGCATACTGTACGGATCATCGCTCAGTTCAGGGCAGTCATATTCAATCTGTGATCAACCAATTGTGCTTCATGAAACCGTCAGCCCTTATTTATGTCTAGCTGTTTTCTTCAGTCCCACTGTAAACAAGCTCTGCTTTAATCTGTCTCTCTACCCTTATTTCCTTACAAAGATCACACAGACAGACCATATCAACGGTGTCAGAATTAAAGTTACCACTTCCAGACAGCAGGCCCTGCGCAAGCTGGAAGTCAAAGACAAGAGCAACTTTGGAATGACAGAGTTGTTCTTCGTCTTAGGAATGTTTACATTAGATTTGTACACATACTGGCATGTTGTGTCTCTTTCATTAGATTAAATCAGGTGTTCTTAATATGAACAACTGTTTTTCAAATCAGTAAACTAGCAGTATGGTTAGTTCACTGACTTTTCCCTGTCTAAGATTGAATGTCTAATACACAAAGGGAGGCTCTGATGAAAATCTTTTAGACTAACAGAAAAAATAAATGAATATACAGTTGCTGGATGTGCCGTTCAATATACATAATTTAAACATTTTGAAACATACACAACGACTATATGGATCTTAAAGCTAAATCTTTATAAATAGAGATCAACAGTCAAAATTAACTGATGAATTATGAACGATTATTGAAATCCTAAGATGAAATATGATTTGTAAATAGGGCAGCAGTTTGGAGTAGTGGTTAGGGCTCTGGACTCTTGACCGGAGGGTCGTGGGTTCAATCCCAGGTGGGGGACACTGGTGCTGTACCCTTGAGCAAGGTACTTTACCTAGATTGCTCCAGTAAAAACCCAACTGTATAAATGGGTAATTGTATGCAAAAATAATGTGATATCTTGTAACAACTGTAAGTCGCCCTGGATTAGGGTGTCTGTTAAGAAATAAATAATATTAATAATAAATTATCCCATATACCTTACACATAGATGTAGTGGTGGTTGCTTTTTTAGTAAAATATGTGTTCAATTTTGTTCCAGATACACAAAATCATGGTATTAACGAATAAGTAGTCCTGTAATTTATTTTATATTTCTCTTTCTTATGGTGAGGGGTTCTGGTGTACCACTACTGAGTTCTGATAATTTGTTCTGCTTATGTCTTTACCTCACTTTCTTGGAGATCATAATGGCTGGAAATAAACAGACTTCTTCATTCAAATAAAATCATGTGGCATTGTGACCTTTCAACTCTGTAGTTTCAAATGGAATGATGGAATCTCAGCGTTAAGTTAAGATTGGTTTTGATATGATGACAAAATATGCATATTGACATGTACTAGTATAAATATAATTATGAAATGATGTCATTGTTTTAATATTTTGTAAACCCTATAATGATTAAAACTAAACTTTACTAATTCTACAAGATTGTTATTTTATTTTTTATTTTTTTATTATGTTACCACACATTATAACAATTAAAATATAACAAAACCATAGATTTGGTGAAAATTATGTAATTACAGTTTTGGTGGATTTTACCCATCATTTTGTTGTGCTCAGAGTTTAACACATTGGCAGCTTTTGTGCAAGTCCCGTTTGTGTATTAGTGTAAATTGCCAGGGCTCTAGCCAAGCCATTTAGGTCAATTAAATACATCCCCTTGATTTTACTGACAGAAACACAACATAAGGATAATTTCTTTTTTATGTATTAATTTTTGCAAATGCAAGCCATGGTCTAAAGGATGCAAAATATTTGGTCTACACTTTGTTGAGCAACAATTTATGTGGAAAGCTGTAGCAACCACGATAGTGGACATTTGGACGGTTTTTGGTGACTATGATGCTGTAGTGAAGGAGCTGAGTTTTCAGGCAGCAGACAAATATCCCAGAAAACAGACTGGGATATTTGGGACATGGAAAAGTTGCTTGAGCTGATCTCTTGAAATGACATTCCTGCTCAAAACTGCAAAACCAGTTGCATACTGCCCTCAAATAGCTGTCACACCCCCACCTAAGCAGGTCTGGATATCGGTGATACTGTACAGGCACAGATTAAAGTAGGTCATTGCTTACAACAGTTGACAGTCCTATTTTCTTTTAAAAGTACTTTTCATAGGTATTTGAACTGTAGGCAATTGTTATTATTTTTGGTTTTGTGTGTGATCATTGCTATCTACTGCCAGAATCAGTGCTGAGGCTGCGTAATGTCCCATTTTAGTGTTTTAAACACTTACTGATGTTATCATTGCACATCCTGTAAAAGATGATGTTTAGAAATGCTTTTATCTGGCGCACATTATTGACACATGATACTTCTAATTTTCCGAACGAAAGGTTTCATGAATCACACAAGAACATTACTCAATGGCGCTAATTGAATGGTAAGTGTCATAGAAGGAGAGAAACCATTAATAAGCAATCATGAAAATAAAATATAAAAAAATAGAATTCTTCAATAAAAACAGAATATTAAACAAGTAAAAAAGGACTGCAAACGTAATAGCTAAATACAAGTAAAAAATGTAAAAATGAATTACGTTTTACTTGTGAATAGGCTTTACAACTTAATATCAGCCTATTCCTTACACACAATGAACATGATGAATGTTTTTAAACTTATGTAACAAAGGAACAAAGGAAATAATTATTTTTTAATTGTTTATGAATGTATAGTATATTTCAATAAAAAAAAAGTATTACAAAATGATGAGCCTGATTTCCCAGTACAGTAATTTGTTACTATTCCAATGTTTTTAAAAATATTTACAGATTGAATTGAGGAAGAAGATTTCTCTTCATTATACAATGGATTTTTTTTTTTTTTTTAAGTCAGAACTCAAATGTGTTGGCCGCAAAAATGCAAAAATAATTCCTCAACTACTGCAGCTCCAAGCTGCACCCTGATCTTGATAAGCCTAAATAATTAACTTTGTAGTCTTTACAGCTAATGAGTTTGTGAAAATGCACATTTCTTTTAACTCTTCCAAGCCATTAATACTAACACATTTGTTTTTAACAGACTGTGAACAAAACACATAATAGCTTGTTATCTGGGTTACTGAACTGTCAAATCCCTACAGATATCAAATTAAATCAAATAAGGGGTACATTAATATAGACAACTTCTTCAGCAGAGCAAAAGTAATGAAAGCCTTTAAATCTTCACTCTCAGGAACAAAAATGCCCCCCAAATTACTCCCGTCAGTACAGGGCTGTTTTGTTTTATCATTCTGAATTTAGCATATGATTAACACAATCATAAACGCGTTTAATATAGATGGTGGAATATTTTATACACCAGCATCTATTAATTGCTATTTATGTTTTATACATGTGCAACATGTACCAATAAGGGTTAAAAGAGTACGTTGCTAATGTGACCACAGCACAAATGAATGTACTTTAGTATTCTTGTTGGCGCATGTCTCCTATGGCAGATAATGTTCTGACATGTCATTGATTGGACCTTTCAGTGCTGCTTAAGGAGATACACCAGGCATTTCTGTGGCTGGTCAGGTCAAAGGGTGGACCCATTTGTAATACAGAAGAGAGGCAGTCTTACAGTCACTGCATGAAATACAATCAGACTACTTATTTCCTGTCCCCTGCCCCGGACATAGAAATCTTACAATTTCAGTGCAACCCCTTGGGCTATAAAGCATGTGCAAATATGTGGTAGTGTTTATAAATGTAATAAAAAACAAAAAAACATCAGAAAGGCACAATGAGGTCCTACCCCAGATCATGGGAACTCCTTTGGATTCTGAAGAGACGCTTGTTTTACTTCATGAGAACCTCTCTTACTATTGCATTGTCTATAATGCTCGTTTATCAACCACTGGCATGTAAAACTCAGAATGAAACAAGCAAAATGGCATAGTACTTTCATGGAACAAATGTGTTAAATGTGTTTTTTATTTATACTTACATCATTGCCCATCTTATCCATGTTTTCATATGAAATCTACAAAGTTACCTGGGAGACTCAACAGCAAGTATACTGTAAAAAGTGTTAAAGGCAGAGTGATATTTTTGAGTTTCACTTCTGCTGTGGTTGGTATGTTTATGTTTTGCACTTAATCTCTGTAATATATCTTGACAGATGTCAGCTCACATGTATTTAAAAAAAAATCCTAGATATGGCACAAAGCACCACTTATCAAAATTGGCAGAATTTTCTAAATGAGTATTTTGGGAAAACATTCAACATTCACATGTTGGCAGGATTTGTGCTGAATGACAACCTTGACACATGATCATACTGTATGTGGTATTTGTAATAGAGTTATATAGACAATAGGGGGTTTTGAACGTCAAACAATTCACAGATCCCAAACTGGATTTAATGATCTTGAGCTATTAGTACCTTTGGTAATGTAGTCCAATAATAGTCATAATAGGTCTCTGTAAGATCAGCTGTATATAACATGTGTTTAGCAACACAACGAGTATTTTTCAGGACAGCATATCTCATGAAGCACCACACCCATAAAACCACAAAACAAACCTGCCACTGACTGCAAGTGCTGACACATGCACGTGTCAAGACAGTAACCTGCTTTTTATATACGTACATAAAAGTAAGTACCATAATAGATGTGTATCTGTTGTCTGTTTGTTATCTGTGGTTTCTGTTTATTGTGTACATTAAAACTGTAGCTCTAACCAAACCCAACCCAGAGCCGATATAAAGATTGTCTGTCTGATTTGCAATGCCCCACTTCTCCACAACCAGTAAGCATTCCTTGGGAAAACTACTGATTTGATATATAGACAAAGTGATTCCAGCTCAGATACAGAATCAGGTTTTTAAATAGGAAGATCTGAGTTTCAAGTTTTTGTTGTAAGATCTCTATTGGGCCTGCACTAGGTTAAATAGCGCCCTAGGCAGCATTTAAGGTGATGCCCATCCGAGTTAAAACTAAAGAATATATGTATGGGTAAACTTTGTTAGTTACCGGTAAATCTTGGTGAATAGCTTTAAACTGTAACATGTTCAAAATATTATTATTATGGATAATTCAATCAGATCTATACAAAACTACAGGTACAGGTGCTGCTACAGTTACAACTGCAGATAGAGTTATCTTTGTTCTCTAACATTTACTCAGAAATTACAGTAAATACAATTTAACTAGGAGTATATTAATTAACATACTAAACATAAACATAATAATTCTTACAGTAACTTTAATGTAATTTCCGTAAACTCAGACGCATTTCAATCTTGATAAAAAAAAAACTACATGAGCAGCAATGCAAAGCTCTAAATTGTCCAGCTAAACAGAGTGACAAACAGAATAAATATTATCATCAACCAAAACATTATCAGTTCACTCCACTCAATACATTGCTTTGCATTTACTTTGTAAACTAATAGTGATAATTCTGTTATAAACATTACAGCTATCTCAACTTAAAAAGAAACTACAAATGAAAGCTTTAGGTAAAACACTAACCCCTTTCTTTTTAATCCACAGGGCTCCATATGGTTATTTTTATGGTTTTATGTCAGTGTCTGTAAATACATCAAAGATATTATCCCCAAAATAATACAAAAAAGCAATTAGTCTGGTATATATATTCTCAATAAAGAAGTACAAACATCTTCCAAAAGAGCAACAGTTCAGTAATGGGATGGGCAACTTTGTAGAGGGCCACAAAAACCACTAAAAACCCTAGCGGGCCATACATTTATTTTAGTAGGCTACATCAATCAATCAATCAATCAAATTTATTTTATATAGCGCCTTTCATGCCAAGGCATCCCAAAGCGCTTCACAGTAAAAACAAGAATACAACATAAAAATAAAAACATTAATCGGAAAATATAACAAAAACAATGTAATGGGGCTCCCGAGTGGCGCATCCAGTAAAAGCACTCCGCATGGAGTGCAGGATGCGCTCTATAGCCTGGACGTCGTGAGTTCGAGTCCAGGCTATTCCTTTGCCGACAGAGGATGGGAGCTTCCAGGGGTCGGTGCTCAATTGGCCGGGCGCTGCCAATGGGGGGGGGGGGTTAGGTCAGCCAGGGTGTTCTCGGCTCACTGCGCGCCAGCGACCCCTGTAGTCTGGCCAGGCGCCTGCGGCCTTGCCTGTAAGCTGCCCAAGAACTGCGTTGTCCTCCGACGCTATAGCTCTTGGGTGGCTGCATGGTGAGTCCGCAGTGTGAAAAAAGCGGTCGGCTGATGGCACACACTTCGGAGGACAGCGTGTGCTCGTCTTCGCCCTCCCGAGTCAACGCAGGGGTGCTAGCGGTGAGTTGAGCCTAAAAATAATTGGCCATTCTAAATTGGGAGAAAATAATAAAAATAATTGGCAATGACTAAATTTATAAACAAAAACAAAAAACAATGTAATACACAATATAACAGAGCATGTAAAGTCTGATACAGAAAACACTCGAAAAGACCATCCCAGTCTACTAATAGGCCTTTGTGTAAAAGGTGTCTACACTGCCGGGCCAAGGGACCTCCTACGGTAACGCCGGACTGGCGGCACATCCTCCCCCTTGACTTCCACTGGTGCCTCTGGCAACGGTGGCTCCTCCCTCTGGGCTCTCCAAGGCGGCTCCTCCCTCTGGGCTCTGGAGGCGGCGCTCCTCCCTCTGGGCTCTGGAAGCGGCGGCTCCTCCCCTCTGGGCTCTGGAAGCGGCGGCTCCTGCCCTCTGGGCTCCGGAACAAACACCTAGCTTCTCTTTGAGCACTAACTAAACAGGCAGGTCCCTGCCTAACTCGCAGGACGGCTAAGCCGTTTACCTGCCAAACAGAATAAACAAAAACAGACACAGGTCTACACACCACCAAAAGGTTTACGCACAATACCTTTCTCTTTGTACGCTTGCACACTCTCACTGCTGTTCTTATATACCCTGTACCTGTTCCTAATTTACAATTACCGCCCAGGTGCAGAGGATAATTAAACACAAACAATTAACAAAAACTGATTAACAATAAAGCAAAACAATTAAACTAAAACAAATGTACATTTGCACATGTTTTCCACGCTTGGAGGCTTTAACCCCCTCCCTGCTGTGTTACTATATATATATATATATATATATATATATATATATATATATATATATATATATATATATATATATATATATTGTAAACGGACCGCTGCTACACGGGTTCGTTGCCCCTTTAAAACCACGACCCAACACACAGGAATGGATTTTTTCAAGTGCTGACGCACTATTTTTAATTCACACAAATAAAACAAAATAAACAAACAAACACCTAGCTCTCTTTACGAGCACTAACTAAATAAACAGGAACACCCTGACTACGAGTGGGACAGCTAAGCTGTTTCACCACCAAGCAGAAAACAAAACACACAGGTTTAATACACCACACTTTACCTCACGACTGCTGGGAAGCAGAGTACCTCTTTCTGCCTCCTTCTACTCAGCAGCCCTGAGCAAACTAGCTGCCTCTCTTAAATACCCTGCACCTGGTACTAATTTAACAATGGCTACCAGGTGCAGGGGATAATTAATAATCAAACAATTAAATTAAACAATAAAACAATTAAACAAAACAAAAGGTGCATTTCCATTTTACTCTTCAGGGAGGTTTTAACCCCCTCCCTGCTGTCTCACTCAACCCGCTGCCTTACAATATATATATCATTTTATACAGTATTTCACATAACTTGTATATAAAAAACAAACAAAACAAAAAACCAGATCCTTTTTGAATGGATTGACTCACATTACCAAGGCGGATTTACTACTTCTACTACAATATAGGCTCTATAGTGTAATAAAGTCAGAGGAAAGGTTGTAACCTGGGGGATCAAATTCCTAGAAAGAAAGAAAGAAACAGTATTGGAAATTATTTTATATAATTCTGTCTGGTTAAAAAGATACAACTGTAGCAGTATAGTAAATAGGCACCCGCATAAAAAAAGATGTGTTAGATGAACACAGCAGTATTAGTGAGGTAAAAGAAGGCAGCACCGTGATATGCAAGGTTTCAGATGTCAGGGAGAGCTAATCTGGAGATTGGTGAAATGCTGGTCACTGTCAGCCGAGGGAACACCGCCAAAGCACCCATCCCTGTTGTGAACACCACCAAACACAACATTACATTAGGTTAATGTGTTATTGTAGGACACCTGCAACCTGTTAAAGATGTCTGTCCTGCAGCAGTATGCCTCCTGGAGGTGCCCGAGAATCCCCCTGTACCAGGGACAACACCCCGACAGATGGCGGACTCCACTAGGACCCCAGAGGGACCTAGCGGCCGACAGCACAGTATATTCAATTAAATCTTCAATTAAATCTTCAGCTGATGACCAGGCTGAAGGTGCATTGTGGCATCACAGGCTCTCACACCACACCATATCACCCTCAAGGAAATAGACAAGTGGAGAGGTCCAACCGAACCCTGATTGCCATGCTGAGAACCCTGAGTGAGGAGCAGAAGCAAGACTGGAAAAACTAGTCACCCGAAATGAAGCGTCAGGATTTTCACCCTTCTTCTTGCTTTATGGAAGATTGCCAAGGCTCCCAATTGGCCTTATATTTAGACTGCAAGACAGAGGGGAGGAGGGTTCTTATCAAGACTGTGTTGAGAAGAGGTGGGCTCAGATGAAGGAGGTGTACAAGGTAGCGGATAGGTCTGCTACAAAAAGAAGCCACGAGAGGAAAGGCGTCCTATGACAAGAAAGTCTATGGTGTAGAATTGCAGCAGAGAAGCCGAGTCCTGTTAAGGAATGTGGGTGAGAGAGGAGGTCCCGGCAAGATCCATTCTTATTGGGAGGACCGAAAGAAAGATTGGAGGCAGCCCAGTGTATGAGGTGAGGCCAGAAGGTGGAAAGGGTAGAGTCAAGATCCTCCACCGTAATCTGTTATTGCTGTGTGATTTCTGCCCATCGAGGATCCCCAACCAGAACAGCACAAGGAGCACGGTTAAAGAAACAAAAGAAGATAGACTTGAGATACACTTGAGAGACAGCCGGATAAGAGAGTGAGACAGAAGAACTGCTCGAAGCTAACTACATCTGGAGAACAATGGAGCGACCAGGTTTCTCAGAACTGAACCCACAGGCAGAAGTGTTTCACTGCTTGAGAACGCTGGAGCCAATACAGAGATTAATGCTGTGGATCACAGGAGGAGAATGAACAGGAGGAACCAGCAGACACAGCCAGTAATGTGAGTATCAGGCCAAAGAGACAAAGACAACCGCCAAGGTGACTTACGAAGCTTTGGGACAACCGACTGTAGCGAGGAGGGAAGTCACTGCAGAGGGATCCAGGATCCACCACGTGCAAGGGGACCTCTTCAGCTGTCCAGGAACCTAGGCCCTGGCTCACTGCATCAGTGTGGATAGCCACATGGGAGCAGAAATAGCTGTACTTTTCAAAGAGAAATTATCTGCAGTACAGGATCTTCTAAGTGAGAAGAGGAAACCTGGGGAGAGGAAACAGACTTGTGTATTACCTGATCACAAAGGAGAGGACATACCAAAAGCTGAGGTACGACAGTTTGCGCAGATGATTAGAATCCATGCTGCATTGTGTCGTGAATGGAGCGGTCAGTGTGTTCATGCCTCAATCGGATGTGGGCTGGATAAGATGGAGTAGAAGAAGATGTCCAAGATCCTTGAGGGAGTGTTTCAGAACACAGGCATCCAGATCACAGTCTGCTCACTGTAACAACTTGTGGGGGGGATCTAATGTAGATCAACTAAAAATACTGCAAGTAATGGACTGAAAAGTTTAGAATGTGTTTTAAAATGTTTGTTGAAATAAGTAGTGAATGTCGAGATGACATTTCTTTTGAGGGGGAGAGTGTAGCATTATAGTAAATAGACACCCCTATAAAAACCAAAACGATTGTAAAAGTGCGTCTTACGTGAACACAGCAGTATTAGTGAGGTAGGTGAGAGCCTACGGCCGCTAGATGGCAGCACTGTGATACGCAAGGTTTCAGAAGTCAGGGAGAACTCATCTTCCTAGAGCAGTGGTTCCCAACCTGTTGTCCGTGAGTAAACTCCAGGTGGTCCGCAAACAACTCCCAAAATTCGGTTAAGCAGTTGCATAAACCCATTTCTACACAATCATACGTTGTGCAGCTGCAATATGTATTACTAAGCAACGCAACAAACAGCTTTAGCCATGTGATCTATAACTATAAGATATGTATGTAGTCTGCATTTTCCCCCTTTATCTGTTTTCTTTTATTACGGGTGTGTTTATAAATTAATAAATATCACAGCTCCATTTGATGCAATACCAAGCATCGCCTTCAAAGCCACCATTAATTGAAACAGCTTGTGTATGTGAAACAAATGCTAACTAAATAACTGTTACACATTATGAAGGCACATTTGTCTGGTCAAAATTACAGACTTCTTTTTTTTCACGCATTCACATAAACGCACAGCTCTAATCTATGCTTATTCTACTGTTTGTTTTCACTATTCAGAAGAAAAAAAACATAATCGTGCTGTCCCGGCCTTTTCACTGCATTCAATATTCGGTTGGAATGACTTAATTAAAGCAAACAAACATATAAACAAAAAACACTAAAACCACAGTTTTAGTACTTTTCATTTTCAACAATATAAAATACGTGCTACAGTGTTGCCAGTGATATAGGAATATCACTATTATTTCCATATTATATGTTTTTGGAGAGGTAAGCTGCATATAGTAACAGAAGTTAATGTGAAACAAAAAGAGGCTATTTGTTGCTTGACTTGTGAACTGTACCGTAGTGTGAATGATCGACTGTAGCTCCCTGTTAATATATGGGTTTTTTTCAGCCAGGTTTAATATCTCACGAGACTATATGCCAAAAGGAAATTCTCTTGACACTACTTCTGGAAATAATGTGTGCAGTCTGTTCTGACGCCATCATATCTAACCAAAATGCTATCGACTGTGTGCCACCAATCCCATTTAATTTACACTCGCCAATCATTTTTACATTTTTCAAATTGCTTCCCACCCACCTCATCTTCATATTCCGGTGTTTTTTATATGTACATTGAGCAAAGTTTGCGACTCAGTGAGTGAAATAAGTTGCATTAGAAATGGATAGATTTGCTACACGAGGTATGTAGCGGTATGTAGCAGCAGCGGTATTTAAATGTACTGGATCCGAGCTGCAGTGTGTTATTTGTGCTACTTTTGATACAGGAAATTGGCATAAAATATGTAAATAGAAATGCGGCCTACCCACAGAGTAACTGCCAGTCTGTATAACTGTACGGAGATGGTAAGGGCAAGATATATATATTATCCGCTCTCATCCTTATTAATAAATAATCTACGGGAAGGTAAATGCATATATAATGATGTATTAGAATAGTTATTTGTGTAATCGATATTAAGTTTGGCATTAGTCAAGAAGATTGTTGTAAATAGTCATTTTAAAGTAAAGGTACATGGCGGCAGTCATTTTCTCTAAATGTGTAAACGGAAAGCACTCTTTGACTCCCACCCCTGAGCCTTGCACTGTAAACAGACAGCTGTAACAATACTACTTCTGATTGTTATTACTTTGTTTATTGTCTTTCAGTAAAATCAGGTTGTAGCGGGAAAAAGAGCCTCCAGTCATTCATACCCTGTAGACACCTCTTAGTGCAAGAGCAGAACTGTAACACAACAAAGGCTGAAAAACTCACAGCTTAGCTGCCCGGCGCCCTCTGCGTAGATATGCGTAGATATGCAACAGTTAATAAACATACAGGTCCCGTACTGTTTAACCTCATACTGTTGCAAAGTCTGATCATTCCTACACTAGAAGACGGTGAAAAAGATCAGCAACAATGACAAAAACTGTTGAAATTTACGCACTTTGTCACAATAGGTTTTAGTTGTTTCTGTGTGTTTCTACATTTTAAGTTGAACCCCCGCCAATTCATTTTTTCATTCTGGTTTAATTAATTAATTAATTAATTAATTATTTGAAAGAAAACTACAATTTAGAAATATGATTGTAGCACCCAGGATGGGCACTGGTTCTTTCTGATCGGGGTGGGATCAGCCAGGCAGAATACCAGAAGGAAAATAAACTAGACCACTATTATGTCGGGAAACAAACATTGTTTTATTAAATACAGGTGGTACACAATACTTAACAAACAGGGCAGATCTAGAATACACAGTCATGGCAGGGGGTTTGCACTGCCTGTTAACTAAATACAGAATTACAATTTAAAACTAAAGGGCAGTGCAGCTCAATACCTGCGCGGAGATGAGGCTCACAAAAAAGCATCAATAAAACCAATACAACCCATCTCCAGCACTCCTATAAAACCCCAATGACTTTTAAAGTACTAGTTTAAAAACACATACACAACAGAATGGAGACCAAAAGCACAGGCAGGGAGATACGCCCTTAAATTCAGCAGCTCTTTCTTTCGTCTTTGTTTTCCTACCACTTGCCGAATCAAACTCCAATTCCTTTACTCCTCTGGCAGCGTGTTCAGCCTCCACTCCAAATAAACCAGGGTTCACTTCAAAATGGACAAATCAATCAATTTACACTGATGGGAGCTGCAAACAGAGGAGCATTAACATGTTTGTGTAATCAGTGCAAATCTACAGAAAGTAATGTGCCAAAATAAACATGCTTTATACAAGGTGATAACATCAAAAAGACAATATTAAATAAAAAGTGAATATACTACAATAATTAATCAAACGTGCCTATTTTAACGTGACATGAGCAAACCTGTTACATGATGTATTTTTAATATTTCAGCTTCTTACAAGAGTTTCACTGTTAAACATACTTTATTCGACCTGCTAAAACATTTACAAATATTTTCAGCCACATGTACAGTTAGTTCAGAGGGCTTGTGTAGTTTCTATGCAATTTTAGACTATGGCACAAGACGGAAGGTCCTGAACCCAAAATCTCCAAGCTTTTAGTATTTTGCTGTAACCATTAGGCCTACACAGCCTCACATTTTAAGTTTGCTCTGAGAGAAAAAAGTAAACAAAAGAGTGCTTGGGGAGAAAAAGCCTTCCAGCTGTTCCTTGTCCATATGCGTTTTATTGACTCAAACATGGTTTGAAATGATGTTTTTAATTTGGTAAATTGTTTTCTTAGTTACCATTATGCTGTGTGTATGAATGTTTTATAGAGGTTATAAAATGGTTCTATGAAAAGCCCAGGCAGTTGGTTGTTAAGGTTGTTAGCCTATCTCTGCCAACTGCTATTCAATAAATAATTTGATACCAAGCAGTTTCAAAACCACAGAAATGACTGACTCATAGCAACTTCAAGAATAGTCACCTCAGAAAACAAGTCCCTGTGTATTATATCGTTGCTATCAATAGATGTTATTATTATTATTATTATTATTATTATTATTATTATTATTATTATTATTATTATTATTTATTTCTTAGCAGACGCCCTTATCCAGGGCAACTTACAATTGTTACAAGATATCACATTATTTTTGTTATCCATTAAGTCAAAGCCATTCCCCTCTAACTATAACGGGCTGTGTTATCACAATATTTGGGTAATGGGGCAATGCCTACATGGTATAGACAGGGTTTGTCTGGTTTCAACTATTGAAATTGTGCAACAGTTTGTCGTAGTAATGTTGCAGTTTATCTTGCTTTTCCCATATTTATAATCATTATGATTAATGCAGATGGACTTTTAAAGGAGCAAAACATTTTTCTAAGAATGCATTGTATTACAAAAAATATGTGCTTGATGGTCTGCTATTTGGTATTAGGAATAAGAAGTTTATACTATAATAAAAAAAAAACAACTGAGTGTTGGAATTCTAATATAGAGCCGTGGAACAGATCTGTACAGAAAAACAATAAACATTGTACCCTTTAAGTTGAAGAAAATTCTCCCATTCACGTGTTTCTGCCCTAGTCTCTGAATTATGCAGCAGACGGAGGGTCTCTTTTTATCTGTGTGATTCAGACAGTCTAGCTTTACTATACCAAACAACTGTAAAAAAAAAAAAAAAATATTCAAGATTTTATAACCCACTTGTCAACACATGGAGCATATTATGAAATATGTATTAGGTAACCAGAAATTATTAAAACATAACTACGTTTTTAAATAATCACACACATTAACATATTTAACTATTTTGGTGGAAATGAAGTTAAGATATTCTGCTTTTCTTATCAGTCAGTGCAAGTGCTGGTCAGATTATTAAATTATAATATCATACAAAGCGTTGTCTTCACTGACACTCACTTCCTTAGGGAAGGTTGCTACCTGGTTCCAAAACAACATGGCGCTTTCAATGTTTTCAGGGCTCACTTTTTTTAAAGGGAAGAACAACTAATTATAAAGGGAGAAAACTCTCAAATAAGGGACATTTCAATCATTCTTATAGGATGGTATACTTGGTGTCTTGAAAGCCAAAGTTAATGCCAGTATGAAGTGTAAAACGTACAATGTTTTCCGCTAAATTGACTCTCAGACTTTATTGTTTGATATAAGATGATTTTAAATCAGTGCTTAATCGCTCCTTGCATCGGTGCCCTCGGTGCATTGCTGTCTCGGAGCCTCAGTGCATCAGTGCTTCGACACCCTCGGTGCTTCAGAGCCTCAGCGCATTGGTGCTTCAGCCCCTTCAATGCACAGATGTCCGAAGCATCGGTGCTTCAGTGCTTGACCTCTCAGCTCCATGCATCGAGGCTCAGACACCCCTACTGCAGACGCTCCGGGCAGCACCATGTCTAAGTTCCACCCTTCACGTCCTGTGGAGGGATGGTTCTCCCACAGGACAAACAACTCTTGTGTGTTAAGTGCTTGGTGATGCAGCATGCCTCCTCTGCCTTAGGCGACGAGACGTTCTGCTCGATTTGTGCAGCATCCCAGCCTCGGACTGGAAGAGTTCACAGGGGCGGCTTCATCAGTAGCTCAGCTGAGCCCTCTGCAGCGTTGGGAGCCCCACCCTCCGCCCTGCCCTTCCCCTTCACCTGCCTTCCCTGTGCACAGGCTTCTGCCCACCAAGCCTGTAGCCGTGAGGAGCAGTAAGTGATCTAGGCACAGCAGACAGGTGAAGGACATTTTGTACCTGAAAAACCAGATGGCCCAAGTCCTTGTATATCTGGTCAGGCAGCAGGCTTTGCCCCCCGCGCCTGCCTCAGCTCCGCCCTTGGCACCTGCCCGGCGGTCGACAACGTCTCAGACCGAGACGAGGTGAAGAGTGAAGGGGACCAGGACAAGATTTCCATCGTGGCCTCCTGGAATGGGGACTCCCTGGAGCAGCAGGAGACAGAGGTCCAGGAAGTGACTCAGGAGACAGGGCCCACCTCTGAGATAGCCTCAGAGACTGATGTGACCCCTCCGTCAGGCTCGGTTCGAGCGCTCATGGAGAAAGCCTCCAATTTCCTCCAGGTTCCCAGGAAGGCAGCGCCAGAATATCGCCATTCTGTATTCAGACCGGTGCAAGCTTTGCCCCCGCCCCCCAGACTTTTCTGGTGTTCCCGGATTTCCTGGAGGAGGTGCAATCTTCCTGGCACCGACCGAACTTGGCGCTGTGCGTTTCCAAGCACGCAGCCCTGCTGGCCTCCTTGGAAGGCGCAGGGGCGTTGGGGCTAGCCCAGTTTCCGCCTGTGGACTCCACCATAGCGGCCCTGGTGTGAGCCCCTCCAGTAGGATGTCTGGCCAAGGATCCTGTATGCCCTAATGGTCAATGCAGTATCACAGAAGCCAACCTTAACCCTTTGAGGTCCATTTATTCAGTGCGCCTCAGGCGCGTCAGGCCCAATTTATTTTCACATGCGCAGTTTATTTTAGACGCGCAGTTTATTTTAGACTTGATGTTTAAAAGTATTTTCTTTCATAGTAAAACAGGTTTAAAAGGCACTGCATATCAACAGGACACTCAGTACTGCATCTCCAGCCCTGCCCCACCCCTTGTTCACTGTATTTTTCACATACCTCTTCATAATCATGCATGCCGACAAATCATCTCCTGATCACTCGTTTTATCACCAAACTCCTCAATAATGCGATCCAAGTCATTATTTTATTACTATAACATCTGAAAAAACTCTGCAAATGTCTGTGATGTTCTTTGAGCGCTGGATGCGGAAGCAGCTATCTTGTTTGTTTATGTCTGTGTTATCTATGTGGTGTTGGGGCTATGCGTATTGCTCAGATCCCCCCCCCCCTCCCCCTCCCCCTTTTTTTTCGGCTTCTCTCGGCTCCTATCGGTCTCACTCAGCCATTGAATGGTTTTCTCGGCTTTTTCTGAGAAAAAGCGACTAGTGTTTTTCATCTTTTTGATGATGTTGGACAGGGTCCAACATCTGACTGGAAAGGGAAAATTGTAATGCAACTGGATGTGCCACTCGGGAGCCCCCCGACATGCTTTCTGCTACAAGTAGGAAGCCCTGCACCCAGGCAGGTGAGTTTTTTAAACTTCATTTGTTTATCAGGAATGCACAAAGTGTTTTATTGCTCTTGTTGCTATGGTGGACCTTGTAAAATGTACAAAGATAAATTAAGAAACAAAATTACATAACATAATGACTTACAAAAGAAAGAAAGAAAGAAAGAATTTCGATGACAATTGCATTTGTATCCAAAAAGTATACAATGTTTACCACCAAGCAGCAACAAACCCCCTGTAAACTGCCAACTGAAAACTATAAATCCTTCTGGTCCCCTAAACCTCCCTCTCCCAGCCTGTCACTGCAGGATAACAAGCTGCTAATAAGAAGAACGTGTTTAGAATTGTTTTGTGACATCCAATCCAACAGACGTTGTGTCTAGATTTAAAAGCCATGCAAAGAAAGTTCTCATAGGGACTGACAGTAACAGTTTGAAGAAATGTGAAGGAGGGGGGTGCTGTATGTGACAACCCATTGTTCTTTTAAATCAATACCATATTGAGAGGTCATATTTGTTTATTTATATACTGTACATTTAGTATGTTTGCCAGGTTCAATAATGTTTTAATTACAATCTAACATGCTAACTTTTATGTCATAAAATGTGAAGCTAGAAGTAAAGAAATGCACAGTTCTATATCTTATGAAGTAGGCTATACTATGATAAAAACTGAGGAATTAATTAAAGCACACACAGGTACACAAAAGTAAATACAGTTCTGAAGTTTCGACAGAGCAGTAGAATAGTTCTGACTGGTGTGCCTGAATTATGGGACATCGCACTGTTATTCTTTGACTTCACCAATTGTAATTACGTCACAGGAGGAAACTACATCTATGTAACCAGCGTCTTGAGCATTAGCTTTACAAACATTGTGAAAGTAGTAATTATGCAAACTGCTTTCTTTCTGCCGTTTGCGTAATGTTGACTTTCACAATTTAAACTATGTTTATGTTTTCCTTTGGCAGTGAACCAAGAGTTCATTACTGAATTAGTAAAACAGAAAATCAAATGGTTCTTTATTACAATTAAAACTGCTGAAAAGCAGGAAGCAATTTTACTTTTTTGAGCCAATTAAATCATTAGTCAGTGGCACCTGCACTCAAGGATGGGCAGTATTGGAAATACATGTAATTGGAATACGTATTTTCATTACATTTGTATTTTTGTAATTTGCAATGCAAATGCTAATGTATAAGTATTTTGTATTGAAAATACACATCCCTGAGTAGTTTGTAATTTCAAAATATTCAAAAAGTACATTGTTTTACATTGCTGCTATGCCATCCGGACCTAAGTTAATTGCAGGATTTCAGATGCAAACATCCATTTTACTATGAAAACACATCAAAATAGTATGGCAAACAATGTTCTATATACAAAAATATGTACTTTTTATGATCCTGTATAGTGTGTATCTGAAAAAAGTAGACTATTATCTGATTAAAATCACAATTTTCCCCTAAATTCTTTCTTGTGTACATATAACTCGTCCAGTCAGGAATTTCTGCCAGCAGCCCAAAGAAAACTGTTAACTTGTCAGCACATCATGTAAGAAAAATGTATGTTATATACAGTAGTTTATAGCTATTATTATTATTATTATTATTATTATTATTATTATTATTATTATTATTAGGTTGTATCTATAATTGTGTTCAGCGTTTAGAAAAAAAAAACTATGTAAAAAAAAAGAACATCTGAAGCAAATGAAAGTACATTTTAAAATAAAGATGTGTCGTTTGCCAAATTTGTACTTTTCATTTAATTCTCATAATAACAAAGACCAATGTCAGTTAAAATCAATCACGTTTATATTAAAAATAATATATCTGATTGCATTCTCATCAAAGGTCGACCAAAAATCTGCCATTGTCAATTGATTAGTCCATGCCCTACTCGATGGAATTCATCGTTTGACAGTTTGAACCTACTAATTGAGATCCGTGAGAAAGTTCCCCAGTTGGTGGAAAAACTCCAACTTCCTAGCTTTAAGGAAGTGGAGTTAGATTTCCTTGATGAGTAGTGATGTGTCGTTCGATTCTTTTTACTCACTCGATTCGTTTGATTCAGTTCAGTTTGGTGAATCGGTTCAAAAGATAATTTAGTTTGATTCACTGATTCACTGACGCAAAACAATTACGTCTTGGCTGAATCATTGAACTGAAAAATGTCCAGAAAGGATCATTGATTGTCTGGGTAGTTGTGTTTACACATGAAATTGTATTACAGTTTCAAAAAAACAACATTTTAGTAAAAAAAAAATCCTTAAAGAGAAAACTTAAGTATTAACTATTTTTTTTAAACTATGTCATTTAGCTTTAACTGCAACCTATTTAATAACCTGAAATTTTACAAAAATGAAAAAGTAGAAGCTGTAGTGTAAATGAAATTAAGAATAGTCAATTTCTTACTCAAACTGCACATCACTATTGATGAGTATTCACTGTCGAGTGCTGAAGCCCATTGCCACTGCTATAGATTGCCTTCAGGGTCAGAAAACCTGTTACTATGGTGATCTCATCCCCACTCCTTTTGCTGTGGAGTCAAAATTATTGCAGGCAACGAACCTACACCACTGCTCCCATCTACTGCAGGCCGTTATACCTGGATTACAGAAACGATCCGGCAGTTTTATTGAGCTGAAGTCTGAGGTTAATGAATCAATTTTGGCCATAATCACCCATCCATTTTTTTATGATGCGCTGGCTGCCACAGCGTTTTGCTGGAGAAATAAAGAAATACCATCAGCGTATGCGTATCATACTGCTGAAGAGCTGGGTCTTGTATCTGAATGTGCTTGTGGGAGACCCAATGAAGAAGAAGAGGACCATTTCTTTGTTTTCAGTGATAGCAAAGCTGTTGGAGATCCTTCATTATTTTGAAGACACTCAGAAAGATGTGGCATCTTTAGAGCAATACCCTTTCATAAAAAAAAAACTCTTTGTACGCTTTAATACCACTCTTCCTTCATCTGCTCCTGTTGAGCGCCTGTTCTCTTTTGCTGGGATGATTTTCAGCCCCCAAAGATGCTGACTGTCGGATAACTTCTTACAAAAACGTGTTTTGTTAAAGGAGAACTGATGGAGAACAGCCACTGTAGTCTCCTTTTTATTTATTATTTTATTTAATGTGCCCAATCGTACCTAATTCTATGTACATGTCTCTCTGTCGAGCTTCCTCCTGTCAATCTGAGGAGCTCCGAACCCGCTGCGGTCCTCCAAGCCACGTGACCCTAGATGCTGTTTTTCCACTGGAAGACTCCAGCTGTTAGACAGTGGTTCATAGACAATAATGTTGAAAATTTGCAGTGGCTGGCGCAGATTCCATCAAACCACTGTGGGACGTTTTGATATGTCACCTTAGGCATGAGACCACCAACCCCTGCTGAAATGTAAAAAGCTCTGAAAGAAAATTGGCATAATATTCCACCAGATATCTATCAGAATGTAGTGACCAGTGTTAGTAAAAGGGCCCGAGTGACCTACACTCTAGACCAGTGGTTTTCAACCTGTGGTACGCGTACCTTTACTTATTTAATTTCTTAAATATAGCAGAACTTACTGCAATTTAAACTTGTTTTTACTGAAGAATAAGCAGTATGTAAATCATAAGAGCTGATCTGATCTGTGTTACATGCTGTCAGAACACTGAGCATGGGAGCTGCAGCATGCTATTTCCCATATTACAACTGTACACAGGTACGGTCACCAATTCCATACACAACACTTGCAAAATATTACAAATACAAACATGCTGAGTTCATTGCAGTCATCAGCTACATAGATTAACCATTCAGCAGAGTGAGGCAACAAACAAGTGAGTACAGACACAACAAACCTGGCTGTAATGGGGTAGGTCTCGGTTTTACAACAGCAGTTTAAGACTGCACAGTTACTGGTACACCTGGTGGTCCCTGCAGAAAACACTGGTACTTGAAATGAAAAGGTTGAAAATCACTGCTCTAGACATTGGGTCCCCTGGTGGAAACAATGACCCATTGCATGTTTGCTTAATGTAGCTTGAAACTTGTTAATTGTTAACTGTTTCAGTTCCTTTATTGATAAAAAATATTTTTCTGGATGACATATGCAAATCTTGGTTTGTTTTATTAAAGGTATTTTGTAATTTTAAACTGTATTTTCCAAATACAATTGTATTCTATATTGAAACTACAGTGTTTCCAAAGCAGTTTGGATTTTGGATTTTGTACATTTCAAATTTTTCATAAAATTATGAATTTGCAGAGAGTAAAAAGCAACAAAAGGAGTGAAGGGGAACATTTTTGACCTTGAATGAGCTGGGTGACCACAAGTAAGTTCATTGCACCACCACATTGTGCCCTATTGACTTCATAGTTTAAATGTTTTATTTAATGTATTAATTAGTTTCTTAACATGTCAGGATAAGCTTACCAGTTGCTGATTTTTGTTGTATTTGTCTTGTGCCAAAGCTATTGACAAAACTCGATACTGGCATGCTGGAAAAAGGAAATCCTTAAACCGAATAACTAGTACTTTATGTGAAAGATGCCCTTCAGATATCCTTGATTTTGTTCCCAAAGTTCCTGAAATTGCAACTTTAGATAATCAACTATGCATGTGTAAAGTTATTTAATACAGAAAATGTGTACTGTTCCAAACAATATAAAAAGTATTTAAGCAGGCCCTTTTTTCTGGTATGCAGGGATTATGTGCCACTTTCACAAACTATTATTCTGTTTACAGTAGTCTCTTTTAAGCCAGCTTTGAGGAGAGGAGGGGTGGTGGGGGCGCTGGTCTGTTTTTTGCTCTACTGTGAACACATCGGTCCCTGGCTCAGGTTTGCCATGTGCACTTGTGGAAGATGCCCCCATTGTCGGTGTTAAAAACAGGCACAGGGAACAGCAACAGGAAGTTTGGATTCTTACTCGGACAACAGAACAAAAAATATATATTTTTACAGAACCCTGAGAGAGACAGAGGCAGAAGATTCCAAAATACAACCAGACTTTTACATGTGTGCTATAACGTGAAAAGATTAAAGGTGTATAATTTATGTGGGATAAATGTGAAACAAGCCTAACTGTTACAAAACTTTGTTGTCAGACATATTATTTTTTACATGTATCTACAAACGTAACCTGTGATCATATTTTGATACGTATCATTATGAGGAAATGTTCAGTTTTTGGGTACCGCTATCTAGAATTAAACAAATTATTACAGTAAAGTCAGTAAGAAAATATAACGTTTCCTTCATGTAACGAATACATTGCTTTGTTTAAAAGTAACATGTGTTTGACATGAACATAGCGCTTGTTTATACGCTTCATGGCACTTTTATAAAAAAAAAAAAATCTAAGTAAAGCTGCAAGCTGGTTGGAGTTTAATCAATTTAAATTTATAGACTTCGTATCATCGTAAATGCCGTGATATGAAAATATGTATCATGATGCATTGTTAGCAGTGGCGGCTCATTAGCCGAGGAAAGTGAGGCATGGCCTCACCAATAATTCCCAAAGGCTAAAAAAAATGTTGTATATTTGTTTTATTTAAATATAAACACATTTAACCCTTTGCGGTCCTATGTCGGACCAGGTCCGACATCATCAAAAAGACGAAAACACAGGTCTCTAGTCGCTTTTTCTCAATGGCCGAGTGAGACCTATAGGAGCCGAGAGGCCAGGGTTCTCGATGCGGACAAATCGGCCCTGTTGGACACACCTATCTACCCTGGCCAGACATTCGGGCAAGCGGTGGAGGAGATGCGCCCGGCCCAAATGTGGCACAATGCCTTCTGGCTACATCCCAAACTCGATAGACACCGTCGGCTGACCGTGTCTTCGCGTCTGTTACATAAGAAAGTTTACAAACGAGAGGAGGCCATTCAGATACAGTTTCGACTGCATATACTGCTGCTGGCCTACCCCCCACCTGGGAGAGTGGCCGCATATTCAACTAGAGGAGTTGCTACGTCATGGGCCCTCTTTAGAGGTGCCTCATTGACTGATATCTGTACTGCAGCTAGCTGGGCTATTCCGCATACATTCACCAGGTTCTACCGACTCAATGTGGTAGATCCATCCATGCCTTCATTAGGTACAATGGTCCTTGAGGCTGCACGCTGACACCACTGAAATGAGTTCAGTGGTAGCGAGACGTCTCTCATCAGCTGTCTGTTCACGATCCCTTGCAACGGCTTTGATATACTTTCCCAAAAGTATTGTTGTTGGTCATCTTCGAATTGAAAGGGAACAATAGGTTACGGATGTAACCCTGGTTCCCTCAAAGAGAAGACGACCAACTAACCTTGCGAGGTCGCATCACTCACGTTTGCGGGTTCGATGCAAAAGAGATTGTGGTCTCCGCGGAGCGACTACTTAATCCCTCGCTACACGGGACCGAGGACGTCACTCCCCGGAGGGGCCTATCGGCAGCTTTGATATAAAATGCTCAGTGAATACCTGACCTGTGGCAGTCATATCCCAAAAAAAATTGTTGTTGGTCGTCTTCTCTTTCAGGGAACCGGGGTTACATCCGTAACCTGTCGTTTTGAATTAATCATTTTGTGATATTGTATTTGTGTCTTTATAGCGAATGACTTGTAGAACTAAATACTGTGTGGTTTTAAGTTTCTGATTTGCCTATTGATTATAAAAACTTGTATCCGCAATTCTGTAAATGTTGTGCTGTTTACAGTGCTAATGTTGTTTTTTAATTGATGGGGGGTCTATTTTACATAGCGACTGCAGTCTATTATTTGAATGCATCAAAATGCTCTCAGTGGAGGCATATATGAAATCAAATGAACAAAGTAAATTTACTTTTAGTACGTTAGCCATTGAGTGGGGTTGGTAATAACTATTTTGTGATTTGTGCCACACCTGTCAAAAAAGTCATGAGACGCCACTGGTTGTTAGTATATGGTTAAACCGATAAACCTGGATTTTCGCAACATATTTTAAATCGTTCACTTCTCTTTTTCTCCATAAATAAAATGGCTTTCAGAAGGCGGGCAGCTGACCAATCATCAATTTTCTGCACTACATAATACACGTCATTTGTATCAATACATAATTTGCTTAGCAACTAATTTGTTTAACAACCACAAACCCGAACAAACCAGCAACACGGCATCGGCAGTTTTTTTTTTTTACGGCGTTACAGTTTTATTCAGTGATGAACCAAAAAAGTTATTGTAAATCTAAAACTGCTATACAGTTATGCTTCTATCAATGCATAGTAAAGTTTTTCTTGCGTAAAATTTTATTATTATAGCTACATAAACATCAAACCTTAATCAGAGTACCATGATGAATGTTTAATCCTAGGAAAAAATGTAAATAACTTCCTGTGTGATGAGATTAAGTACTACAGTACGCTAATCGTACAATGTGGTGGACAGAAAGCAAAACATGAACTGTACTGTGTGATAGGTATGTGGGCGGTAATGGGTGTGAAATGAAATCTGTCACAATTCTCAGATTCAAAATGCATCCAGAGTTCTACATTGCAATCCTAATGTGGACATCCTCACTTCAACACAGTAAGTTAATCTTTTATATATGTATTACTGGAAGGTACATTCAATGTATTATATATGTATTACTGGAAGGTACATTCAATGTATTATATATGTATTACTGGAAGGTACATTCAATGTATTATAGAAACTGAAAATGGGTGTTTGAGTGGTGTTTATTTTTAATAACCGATTTTGCCAAATAATAATAAAAATCAATACCCGCCCGACCTGAACAAAAAATAAAAATAGGATTCAATCCTATTTATTTCGTGTCGCTCCAAGCTTTTGTTTTATTATTATGTGCGTGCATACTGGGCCCAATCAAGCTTAGGTATGTGCTCAAGTGTAAATGGGTGCCTCAAATGATACGAATATTTGAATTGAATTGATTGAGTTGTAAGTGTAAACACACCTTATGAGACTGCAATTCTGCAGCACAATGAAATAGCTAGCTTATCAACAAAAACAGTGCTATTTAATTATTTTGTGTTGCTCAATTATGCTTCCAATTTTCTTGTTGCTGTCTCCAAATCAAGCAACTGGGAAGTGCTTAGAATTTATAATTGTATTAAGATTATATAGAAGAGGATCCATTCATTGAGTCCTGTAGTTTTCCATGAATTAGGATGGCTAAAGAGATGTGTGGGTTATTATATGGCCATACTCATGAGTGAAATAAATAAAGCACTCCATATACACAATTTAGTTATATAACAAGACCAATCTATGAAAATAAAGTTTGTTTAAACATAACTTAAACAGCTGAATTTGGGAAATTACCATACTTTCCTTAAATTAAGTTCAACATCTGCTTAGCAACAGTATAATTTTGAACAGAATCCACCCAGTCATTCTGATTTTGGATTTAAAGGAATAACAGGAATAAAGATCCAGTTAAAAACAATGTAAAAAAGATTTTCAAACAAAATATCAACACTAATATTGTTTACAAGTAGCATTATCATTCTACATCTTTTCAGGTTTGTTTTGTTTTTGTATTAGTAATTTGGAACTTTACTGAAGAGGAGATTATATTAGTAGCTGATAAAAATAAAAGATTTGGGACTAAACAAAACATATTAAAAACTATAGTAATTGTGTGGTACCCTTTTCAAGACATTTCACATTGCTTTAGTGCCCCGTCTGGGCAGTTTTGTCTTCGCCAGGCTTTCACTCACTCCCTAGATAACATAAATGCTGTTTCAACTGTTCCATGAGAGTGCTCTGGGCACAGCTACAGTACCATCAGTGCCTCCAACATCTGAAACTGAGAACGTACTGTACCTGGGTATCAGCATCCTCCGTTCCTGTTTTTGGAGCTGCAGACATCTTAGGGGGGATGTATAGAGACACAGGTATTTATTTTTAATCATATTTAAGAATTAAAATAATACATATTTTTGTTTATTTAGAAACAGTATCTTTTCATGTTTTTTTCACTTCTCGTACCGCTCTGAACAACTAAAACTAAAGTTAATTTAAACAAAACTTAAGTGAGCTCTGCGCTCCCTTTTGATTGGAGTAAATAGTATTTAAATAGCATTTTAGCTTATTTGCAAATTAGTGAAGTAAAAAAACATGCACATTTTTTCCCCCAAAACATTTTTGCAGAATTTTTGTTTGAATTTCACACTTGTAGGTGGACCTGCATAAGTATTACCAAAAAAAACAACAAAAAAAACAAGAAAAGAAAATGAGCAAGGGTTTTTTTTTCTTCCGCAACTCATGTTTTAAATGTCACTCTCAGGCTGCCCCTGCGAAATTCACATCTCTTTTGAACATCTGGCCCACAGTTCTCATCTTTTTTGTGTCATCTCACACATTGATAACAGCTTCAAAGTAATCACCAAGGAAACTGACTTAAATATTACATTTGCTCTAAATTATTCGAGCGATTTGAGTTAACCTGAAAAAAAATATCAGAGTATTTTGTTTTTACTTTATTTTAACAAAATACATCACCTTACTAGATTAAATTATTTCATTATTGAACATTGTTTAATCAATTTAGTTTTTCCCCCCAAAAGTACTATAAATCAGCTGGCCTAGAGAAATACGAAATATATATGGAATATTCCATTTTCAGATAGGGGGTTCCGTAATCATGTTCATAAATAAAACATTACATTTCAAATAAAAACATGAGGAGCCGCCATTGACGAAGTTACTTCTTCATCTACCAGATGGTGATATTACTTTTTTTTTTAAATATTAATTTATTATTTATGCAGATTTCAATGGACAGAGACAGCTTTTCAAAGTGATTTAAAACTCTTTATTTACAGAATGTGACTTCATGGAAAATAGCTTTGTTCCTTGCAACATCCATTAGAACAATAAAGCTATGATCAGCCTTCATACAGGTTGCTAAGCATTCATTGTGTAGTTTGACAATTTTTACAAAGCTTACTCATACATTATTTAAAATTTTTATTTTATTTTAAAGATACTTACTATACACAAAACAAGGTGAAGAATAGGTAAACAATACTGTCAAAGTTTAAAACAATACAGTAGAACCAGTCATGTCTGATTTAATTGGTTCCAGTGGTCCATCGGATATGTACATGTATCCTAGCTCAGAGGGAGTCTTTATATTACATGTAGTTGCTTTATTATCATCGGGGAATTATAAATTAACAATGTAATTCCTAAGTATGGTACTGCACATATACTATACAAAAAAATCATTGAAAATGATTGCAAAAGAAAGCACTGTAAAAAGTATTTGGTAATTTACAAAACAGCTTTCCAAAAACAGTTCTTACTGTTTTAGACCCAAAATAAAATGTGCATTGATCGGTATTGTTCAGTTGGTAGCAGCATGTACAAATGAAACATGCCAGATGTCCATTAGTTAATAGAGGGGATCGTATCTTACAGGATCAGATATGACAGGTTCTACTGTAGAGGTAAGGGCACCTCATGACTAGCTGGCAGCAACCATGATTAACCCAAGCAATTTTATTTTTGTTTTATTATTATTATTATTATTATTATTATTATTATTATTATTATTATTATTAGTACATCAATGAACTAGGCTACGTATGCCCTTTCTACAACATTACAATTGAAAGATACTGTACAGTATTGCTTAATATTTACTTATTAAATAATTGTGCTTTTTCCATGACAGCTTTAAGATCAAGAATCTAAGGCACTAACATTAGATATTTGAGAAAAAATAAATAAATAAATAAATAAAAAACATTTGATTTTGATACTTTTGGATGAAACTATGCTTATTCATTGAAAATTATGTTGGCAAGACAAAAGGATACAGAAATTCTCAAGGAGTGTCATTTCACATTGACGTGCCATGCAATTTATACTGCTGCATCATTTACATTCCAATAAAAAGAAACTGAAAGTATATACACATTAGTGAATTAACTCTCAACTCAACTTGAGGAGTTCTTAAAGCTATTGTACATCTTGATACCTTTCACTTGTCTAGCCATAATCCAGTAAATGAGAGAGGGGATTATCTGCAAATAAAGGCCCTAACCCTAATGAACACTGCATGCTGGATTGTCTATATGACAAAAAAAAAAATGTGTATACCTAGAGGTCTCTCTGAGTGGAATAATTGTACAAAAGGATTTTGTTAAACATAAGACCTAAAAGGCCAGACAAACCCTTTAAAAATTAATAAAGTAGTAGAACATGTTTTCTTGTTATTCACAAAACTCAGGCTTCTGGCAGAATCAACAAACTAGAGGTAGAATATTAAGAAACTGTGTTCAACATTTTTTTTTTGTTTTAACAAAAATGCTTTTATTAACAAGGTTTATTAAACTAGATGCTTGAAATTGTCCTTGCTGTTTCTAAAGAGGCTTTGGAGTTTATATGCGTATTTAAAAGCAGATACTTTACAGAACTATAGATTTACAGACACTCTTAAAAACAGTATGTTAACATTTTGTGAAGAGGAACTAATATAATAGGAACCAATTCAATTACAAAGTGTTTGTATGTCCACAGCTATTAAAACAAAATACACAAATCCATTTTGTTGTTTAGCTGTACTTCAGTAACTAATAAAACCCTGGGAAAAAATACATGAATCAATCATTAATGGATCTACTGTATGGCATGTGTGTGCTAAACTTACTAGAAAAGGGGAATATGCTGTGCTTCAGGACACTGCAGTTCTTTGTCATATTGTATGGCTGTATTAACCTTTTTAATATAAGAGCTAATATGCCAAAATCCATAGTGTTGGGAAGCATGGATGCCTGTGAGGTACTGGCAGATTTGGTTCATGATACGACTAATTACAGATTTTAAGTCTTTGATTAACTGGTTTCCTCTATCAGAAAATAAAATAACACAACAAAAACAGCACTCTGTATAGAGCTACTTTTTGTCAGTTTTCCTATTTAGCGAAGCAGCTTCAACTTATTAACACCGCAGAGTGCACAGTAATCAATACTCTTCATTGGCTGATGTGTCATTTGTTAATCGGGTATTGATGAGATTATTGACACGCAGCTAATTCATCTCTGAAACCCAGCTCTAGTTTTCGTATGTTTCCTTAATTATGTTCTTCATCTTAGTCTGGTGACATTGGCACTCAGACGCCTTGTTCTAGACAGTGAATGAGGTTAGCTGTCAGGTTATTTTTTTACACCATTCTAAAGCTTTAGCAGTGAATTGCTTTTAGTCATATAAAGGCATGACATAATGAACTATATTCAAAAGCTTCTTAGGTGATACTTTGTGATACAAAGTTTCTAATATATTTGAAAATGTATTCATTTTTGGAATTTGATGCCAGAGTAAGAAACTAACATTGACTTATCTATATCTCAACAAGATCTTGTGTGCAAGTTATTAATGTCTTTCTTATATATATATATATATATATATATATATATATATATATATATATATATATATATATATATATGCTCCTTAGGGCAGGGTACATTTAAGCCATGAGATTATTAGTTAGTAAAAAATATTTTAAATGACCACAGACCAGGTGCATTGTGTTTAAACTGTTTCTTTTGTTGCTAATGTTATTTGGTTTATTTGTTCAATTTTCTTGGATTTTACAATATTGCGGAAGCGTTTTACCTTATTTACCCTATATTTTTTACATCAACAGTTTTAGAAGGCTCTTCCAGCTTGGCACACAATTACCATTGTTAACACTTGTTACCATAGAAACCTGCAACATAAACAGTGAATTTTAATCTATTCCAAATTAATTTCATCATCCGCTTCATTATTTTAGGGGTTGGATGTTCTGCACACAGTATATTATTTTCCTATTGGTTGTCTCATTTTCCTTCTAGTAATACTTTACTTAAATTACTTTAATATGAGCCTTTACTTGGTTTATTTGAATTAAACATTAATATAAAGCATCTTTGGTAGTGAACAGTATTTTTCTTTATTTGCTTTTCCTTTAGATTAGTGGTGTCTAAATGAACCAGTGGTTATATTGTAATTTGATATTTGATGTGTAGGACAGAATAAAAATAATAATATCTTTACTGTTAAGTTTTGTATATCTTTAGTGATTTTACAAGAATGTTAATAGTAGCTATTAAATGAAAAACATGCAATACAGCGAAAATGTTTTGCAATAAACCCCCATTATGATCCAAGCACAAAATATCCTTTTGATGTGGGTTCAGACTGTGTGTGGATTAGTTCCTCCTCAGATTTTGAGATCAGGGATTATTTACCAAATCTCCTACACAGTATTAGTGGTAACAGCTAGCATTCACAATCTATGGGGAAAACATTTTTTTTTTTTTCATTCACAATTTATTATTATTATTATTCCATGCAATTGTTTTACTCTATTATATTAGTTTGGTAGCAAAATAAGGGTGAATTGTATAAACAGTTTAGCTAGAACTGCATGAAGCCTGACTGTACATTACTCATTAACAAGATGTGGGTTGTAGCAATTACAACGTTTCCTCCTAATGTCCCCATTTATTGAGTCACAGTGGCAGTCCCCCTTTCACAACACAGAAGCTGAGACAATAACAGCTTTAGTACTTGTAAAGAACAGGCACTATGCATGCTGCGTGCCTCCAACTTAATCGATAAAAGTACATATTAGCTCTTAACCTTGCAGGCAGGAGTTCCAAGAGGTCAAAATTGCCATGGGCATCCCTATAGGGTGTAGAAATAATTTTTACAAACTGTGAACCATAACAGCACAACTTTGCTTTGTAGTTTGATTATTGTTTATAGATACAGCGAGACAAGAATTAAAGCATAGCCTTGAGGCAGTGTAGTTATTTACAGCTGAAGACTCATATCATTATCAGCATGCTCCTAATTACTTGAAGTAATATAAGTGTTAGTTGATTAAACAAGTTTTTGACAACATGCATGGAAATTGTTTTCTTTCTGCATATGGAGCGAAAGAGTAGCAGTGCATGGATTCTCTATTTTTTTTTTTTTATAATTTTGTTTTTATGATGTTTTGTGTTTTTGTTTCTACTACCTATGTACTAAACTTCAGCTTTGAAGGTAAGGAAGGTCAACCATACTTTATAGCCAACTTCAGCCAAAATTATAGCCAATACTTGTTCAAGGAAGCAGGTCTATATATCAGTCATAATTGAAATGCACGGCTACAATAAATACATTGAACATACACAGTCTGGGCACTTTATTAGGACCAGTCTATCCGATTGGTTTGGCATCACCCTGGGGCATGTTCACTTTGATTAATCTGGAATGCCATAGTTTACTTACGCATTAACATCCCTCAAGACACCTACCAGCATGAAAGCTGTAACCAGGACACAAGGTCCCAGCCTGATGAGCCTCTATAAATGCACTATGGCAACTCCTCCTAGTAAGGTGTTAACCATATCCTTTTCATCATGGTCTACTGTTGATACCTTACAAGTTTATGTGTCTTTCAACGGTGAGTGACATTTTTCCGCAAAAAACCTCTGGGAAGAAGAGGCTTTAACCATAACACCATTTATCATTGATAGTTGCTATTCAGTACGTCTTCTCCTATACTATTTTTAAATTGGTTGGATTTTTATTGTAAATGTGTATCATATGATATTTACCTCAAATTGAGAGGGCCTATATTTCTGTCTATTTCTGAAAACTATAACTGGATATAAGAAGAATGCTTTCAGAGTACATAATCCAGTTTTTTTGTTGAAAGAGAAAAGGTTGATAGAGCAAGTTTGAAATAACTGCTTGTGGCAGAGTGGTTGCAGTGACGTCACGGACCAGGAAGGAGCAACACAAAAACAAAGGCAGCAAAGGTGGGTACGACAACGAGACGCGTTTGCGCTCAGCTGCAATAATAAATCAAATAATAAACTAAACACTTACACAAAACAAAAGGGCTTGAAAGCCAAAATAAACTAACAAACAAATACCGTGTGGTACAGCGGTAGCAGTTGCTTCAGGTGTATTCTCTCGCTCTACAGTAGTCCCGTCTCTGGCTCAAAGGAAAATGCCCCAATTAGCCGGGAGCTGGTTCTTTTAAGCTGTGGCTGGAGCCTCAATTATCAATAAAACAATTACCTTGTCGAGGCTCCAGTCACATTCTCACAGGTTTTTAAATCAAAAACAAACAATAAAAACAGGGCTTTCCCACTGTCCAAAATACAAATATAATTATAATAATAATAATAATAATAATAATAATAATAATAATAATAATAATAATAATAATACAAAACATACAAATAATACAGGGGCGGGGTGGGTGTACCCTGTCACACTGTCATTTAATGTGATTAAGTTAGAAATATGAGACTTTCATCGAGCTTTGTGATGATGTGCTTTTGCTGTGAAAAAAAGTGTCATATCCCCACTTTTTGTGGAAGTGTCCTCTTTTTTTGCAAAACAAAGGGCCCTGTTTAGCAACATTCGCAAACCCCTAAGTCTATCGCAAAACACTTTTCCGGACAGTTAGCGCACCAGAATCATGCGCACGTGTGAGCAAACCGTGTATTAGTGCCCACTCGGCAAGTCAGCGTTAGCGCTGGACATTAGGGCTGAACTTTAGGGGTGTGTCCTCATTTACATACAAAAAGGTTGCGATTTAGCAAACCATCAACTGTTAGCGTTTGCGTTTCAATTGACATGTGAAAACCAGGTCTAAACTGTGTGCAAATTACATGGTCGACTATAAATACAGTGAAACTAGGGAAGCAGGCAAAGAAAAGAGAAATACAAGAAATATGGAGTGCCCACTGGATTAATGTGATATTTTATAATGTGATACCTTGTACTGTGATATTGTGTAACAATTGTAAGTCGCCCTGGATAAGGCTGTCTGCTAATAAATAATAATAATAATAATAATAATAATAATAATAATAATAATAATAATAATAATAATTTCTATGTGGCCAGACAAAGATCCCCAAATATTTAGAAGTCATCAGTCTTTTCTGAGCCTGTCTGACACAATGTATGCAGCAATTTCGCCTCAACAGACAAACAATCACTGACATCTGCCAACTGCTTCAGGCTGAGCTGGAAGGAGACATGTGGAGAGGACACTGTTTGCCTGTAGCATTAAGGTATGCGCACCAACACAGAATAGACACCTCTCCGTAAATCACAAGGGGACCTGTTCTGTTAAGGCAAACTATTGTTGATCCGCTCATGACTTGTTTATCCTGGCTAATTCGCAGGTGGCAGCTGTGTTTCAGCGGGATGACTGAGTCTGAGAGGCTGGTTGATAGGAGACAACGGGTATCCACTGAAGCGGTGGCTACTGACACCGCTGCTCAACCCCATGACCCCTGCCGAAGGTATAATCGTACCTTTAAATGTGCTTGTACTGTAATTGTGCCAACATTTGGAATCCTCAAAATGTGATTCCGATGTTTGGATGTCTCTGGGGGAACACTACAGTACACTCCTCAGAAGGTTAGCAATATCATCCTGGCTTGTTGTGTTTTATACAACATAGCTCTCCATAATGGATGTTGAACTTACAAAGGAAAGATTACAGGGTTTGAGGGAAACAGATGCTGAACTTGAAGCCCCAGAGTTGGAGGTTGCAGATGCTGCAACCAGGCAGGCCAGGTAGGTCAGACAAAGTCTTATAGACAGGGGTTCACATAACTGGACTTATTTATTGTTGTATAAGATGCAAATGCGTACCGTCAGTATATTTTTTAACAGGAAAGGCAGCAACGGTGCTCACAGCATGTATAGGTGAAGTATGCCTAACTTAAGGAAAACTCCTGATTCTAAATGGTCCCATAGTATTAGTGATGTTTATTTATTTCATCAAATTGAAAAATCCATCCATATTAAAATTAGAATCAACCAGAGCCCCTATATATATATATATATATATATATATATATATATATATATATATATATATATATATATATATATATATATATACTTAGGAATAATAACCATTTATCTTTGCTAATGGTGAGATAAGTAGAACTACTGTAAACCTACTGAGCATAATACACTACTAAAAGAACAAGGTGCACTTTTTTCCAAAACACAAATAACAAGTAGAATCCCATCTGTGTATTTCTAAAGGAGCACTCTTTACACACTGAAATTAATAGATTTAATTATATTTTATGAGTAACATCAGTAACATGCATCTGAACACAAGACCCATGGAAATAAAAATGCCTATAAGCTTGATCTGGAGATCAATTTGTTATACAGTTTGAAAATGGTACATGAAAGCTCTCGACGGCCCTGTCAACAGGGTATGCTTTTAATCAGGTAGACTTGGGGGATCCTGTCTCTTTCTTCAGTCAGTCCAACATCAAGTTCTCTGATGTCATGTGGAAGTTTACAATGCTGACGGTCACAATGTTCTCAATAGTCCAAAAGGGTGATCTATGAAATTAAGGTCCGGAATTCTTGCTGGCCAGTCCGTAAAATCTATAGTCTCCTGCTCACGATAACCCATGACTATCCTGGCAGTATGACTGACTAAATGCATTATCTTGCATCAGAAATAACTCACGGCCAATTGCACCAGCAAATGGTCTTACTACAGGGTCCAAATACCGCAGAGCTGCAAATCTGCCCCTTGGAAGCACAATAAGATCTATGTGATCTACAATGCATCTGCATCCCCATGCCATAAGTGACTCCTTTCCAAAATGGTCATATTCAACAATGTTTAATTGAGGAAATTGTTTAACTTGGGCATCTCCATTTCATTTGATTATTAGTGGACATGAAATCTTGATTTCGTCAGTAAATAAAACAGGTGCAGGTGATGGAACTGCCAGTTCTGGTGATCGTGTCAGTAATCTACGGTCTATTCAGTGTTCTGGGGTCAATTAAGAAGCTGGAGCTGGCCTTCTTGGCCTCCAGCCAGACTCATGCAATCTATTTCTCACAGTGGTTGCTGTTTCTCATAGTTTGGGGACTCCTGTTGCTGTTCTAAAGTGGATATTGAGCTTATGGATTATCGATTCCTCAGTGCCATATTGTACAGATGTCAGCCATTGCATAGTGTGGTTGACCTCCCACGACCTTGTACGTCTAGAGTACAAACCTGTAGTTTCACAACGTGTCCACAATCTGAAAACAACAGAAGGGGTCACACCAAACCAGCTTCACATCTTGATGTATCCCCAGATTCCAGAATTTGAACAGCTCTGGCACCAACTGGCATCATTAGAAGCCATGATTCCCAAACCAACAACAACAAACAATGTTATCACCTATGCAACTACTTGTCTAACGATCTGAAGTCTAATTAGGTGTACCTACTATTTAGGGGGGGAGCAACCGGTGCAAAATGCTTCTCGACAGCTGACACAATTTATTATTGAAGGACACATAAAAGATCTACCTGGTGAATGCCTTAACTTTTTGGAGTGTATGTTCATTTTTTTGTTTGTTACCATATTTAATGTCATGTTTGCTCCTTACATTTTTTAAGTAGTGTGTATTTATATGCATAGAAAACAAAATTATGGTATTTTCTGCTTTCTTTGAGTATATCTTGCCTGCTATGTGTGATACAATAATGAATGTGATCCACAAAGATTATGACTACAAGGCAGAGATGTGGGAAACCATCTTGGGCTTGAAAAAAATTGAGCAAAGAAGTGGAATAATTGTTAAAAGGCCAGTGTAAATAATTATTAAAATGGTCCCTGAGGTTATTCTTAGGGTATGATCTTTGAAAACTGGGGAGCATTCAGAGAACATCTTGAGCTCCAATGAGAACCATTTTGCAGGCAATCAAAACATATCCTGTTTAGAAACATTGCCCCAATAAGAATGTATAACCCTTATGTCAGGCAGATAATTAGTAGTTTCTTTTATGAGCCTTAAGCCCATAAAGGGTTCACAGGAACAAATGTAGCAATAAAAGGTGTTTTTTTTTTTTTTTTTAATTAATATTTTGGACATTAAAAATGAAAATGTCTTAAGATATCTCATACCACCATGGTCTGGTAATACCCTTCTCAGTATGTTACATGCCCTTGGGTTGGGATCACAGTGCTTGACTGCTTGAATAGTACATTACCAGATGGTAATGCCCACTTCATTGGGTCCTATTACTTAAAGAGTCACTTATTAATTGTATTTGCCACCATCATCAAGTCTCCCAAGTGCCATGTGAACCAAGTAGAATGTATTGTTTTTAACCAAAGGAATGCAACCCAGCTCCAAAAGTGTACCTGCCATTATTAAAAGTGCCATTATTCTGTCTTTTTCAGTATTTTGCTGTCTACATTGAGCCCTATTTACAAAACTTTAACTAATGAGTTATGTAAGGTTTGTATGCATTAATAAAAATAAAACAGTTCAAGACTATTTGTAAAGAAGCCAATAACAGACTCGAACAGTTTCTGGAATACCAAACACTACTTGATTAATAATAAAACTTGAAAAGAACATTCTTTAAATTACTCATGAGTTAAAGTTTTGTGAACTGGGCCAATTTTAATGAATCTGCTTCTTTAAGAAATAGTTACCACTCACCTCTTAGGAAGCCTTAGTTGGTGTATACCATTTAGTAAGCAGAGCTTATTCAGGATGTGGAACAGATAAAACGATATCTCTATATATGTTGTATTTTACTTTTTGTATACATTCAGAATTATCCATCGCTGGGTATCGTTCCGTGAAGTGTAGCTACTGTATGCAACAACCACCAACTAACTATAGGATTATATTTGTACCATAAACTGTCAGTTGTATTTAATTTCAACAATTACAGTGAAGACATGAACCAACACAAATATTCTTCACAATATTGTTTATATTTTCTTACAGGTATAGTTAGCTGCCTTTAAGGGAATAAAGTATGAAGTATTTATTGTATGGATCTTGTAAATTGTAGTTTTGGTGGTCGGTCGGTACTTTACACAACAAAACAGATGTGATGAGACTATAGATTGATTAACTGGGAAACACTGGTATTTGCAATCCCTTATTCTGTGGTACTTATTTTAATGTAGAGCAGAGTTTTGCATATATACATTCTTCTCTGAGGGGGTTATGGAACATTTGCAAGGTCAATAGCTATGTTCATCTTCCATAAGGGTGGTAGGACATTTAAGGATAAGGAATGCAGCCAGACAGAACCTTGTTTTAGCATGTTATTTCCATATGCTATAGTGGGTTGTTGGAAGATGCGTCCCATCAGGATTCAAGCCTGACTTCCATATCAGAAATACTGAGAACAGTGAATTAGTCAAGCATAATACATACAAGTACTAAAACGGTATTTAGTTAAATACATTGTGTTATTCATGAAAATGTGTATTTAATATTTTACTTGATTGTATTGGATGTATTTGGCCTAACTGTGGTCCAGTGGTTAAAGAAAAGGGCTTGTAACCAGGAGGTCCCCGGTTCAAATCCCACCTCAGCCACTGACTCATTGTGTGATCCTGAGTAAGTCACTTAACCTCCTTCTGCTCCGTCTTTCGGGTGAGACGTAGTTGTAAGTGACTCTGCAGCTGATGCATAGTTCACACAACCTAGTCTCTGTAAGTCGCCTTGGATAAAGGCATCTGCTAAATAAACAAATAATAATAAATAACAATGGCTGTAATTCAGAGGGGATCCCAGTCACTTCTTTAGTTGATCCATCCTCTCATTCCTCTCATTAGGAATTGCAAATATTTGGAACTATAATCCCTTATTTATTTGCACATAACAGTATATGAAAATGTTGTTAATCATAAATCGTGTGATGACTAATGGGCAGGTATTAAGAGGAGAAAACTCAGAGTACATAAAAGGAGAGAAAAGAAATGTTGATACAGTAAATGCAAGCTGCTGTCAGTACAAACCAGATTCTTATGGCACAAGCGTTTTTCACATAGCAGCTCAAGCATGACCACTATGATCACAGGCTAGTGTTTATGCATTCACAAGAACAATGAAGTGACCTGGCAGTTGCTGGATATACATTCCTCAATCTTTCAGGCTATGTCATGCTTAAAATTGTGGTCAGCTCACATGGGAGAAACTGGATCCACTTGGAGATTGTTGTAGTGACAGTAATTAAATTGTATGTTTTGGCATTCTGAAAACCTTGTAGCAACTTAAACTTTGTGACATGGAGCACAGCATATGAATCAGAGTATTCTCATGTTATATATTGCAAACAACTACAAAAGGATGCAGTTGTTTTGTACACTGATACAGCCTTTGTCATTTTTGGCTCAAGATTCAGAAATCGGTCTGACCAAATGCTATTTCCATCTGATTCAAGTTTTTTGCTTCAAAGAGCTGGCGGTGTGGTTTATCAATGTGACAATGAAGGATAATGCCCAGCCTACACATAGTTATTCTTTTGTTTAAACCTTTTATTTTGGCTGTCGTGCCATGTTTATTTTGTTCCTGTGTTTTCTGTTATTTTGTTAAATAAACGTGCGCATACACACTTAAAACTGCAGCTTTCTGTCTCTGGGTCTAATTCCTCCCAGCCTGGGCCGTGATGCTACCCTGTCACAGTCATGTATAATATTCAGAATCATCTCTTGGGCACTGCTCCTTTGCAATGACTAATCCTACACTGTACTCATTGCGTTCAGAAAACAGGACATTAGGTGTGGTCGAGATTATTGATGTTTTAAACAGTGAAAGCTTTTTCAGTGTTTATACTAAGATGTCCAGTATTTTTTAAAACAGGGGAAAACATATCTTTCTGATGGGCTGTGATTATAGATTTTTGCTCCCTTCTCAAGATTTTCACCTAAAGCAAGCACATATGTTTTTTAAAGTGGTATCTCCAATATCAATAATTCCTTAAATACTGCCTTGTACTATACTCTTATACTCTTCTATATGGAGATCTCATATGTACTATTTAGACAGAATTCATGTTACAGCAAACATGTGTTTTAATTAAAAAATGTTAAAGCAAGGAATCAGTTTCAGGTACTGGTACAGTTGAATATAAAAGCAATCCCCTGCTGGAAGCTAGAAAAGCTGTGTGTTTTATAATTCTTGTTTGGGAAACACTTTTCCAGAAGAACAGACCTCTAGGAGTCAACTCTCCAACAGTAAAGTGACAATGTGTAACTATTGTGACAGGAATGGCGTTGTGGTGGCGTCAGGACAGATGCAGGAAGAAAAAACACTGACAGGTACTGCAGGCAAAAGATGCGACGTGCACCGTTGTTTTATTTAAACAAAAATAAATAAAAGATTTAACAAAAATAACACTTGCTCACAGAGCAAAATAAAAGGTTTCACAAAAACAAAAGTCACAAACACAAACCAAAACAGACCTAAGGTCAGGCTGGGCAGTTGCTTTCACTGTTTCACTGTTCCTTACACTTTCAGTTTCGTTTCGTTTTCGTTCTCCAACTGCTCTCCCATTCTCTCCTCTAGGACACCCACCCCGAAGTGCAGAGAGCTGCAGGTTTATATGCAGGTGACCATCTCCCGATTTAGCAACAAATTAATCACTTAATTAATTCGGGAGATGGCCACCTTCTGCACGAGGTTTTTAATTATTCCTGGCTGAGGACAAGCTGCCTACCTCGCCTCACGCTTTGCCATCATATTTATAAAACAATAAACCATAACAATAATAATACAACAATAATCATAATAATAACAACTACAACAAAACAAATACAAAAGAATAAACTGAACAGGGGCAGAGGGGTAGACCCCGTTCTAAAAATAAATAAACAATATGGAAGGGCTTAGCCCTGCCCACTTTTCATGTGCAGGGCTTTCTTACCACCCTGCTACACCTATTTATACATATTTATACAAATATATACCATTAAGGTCACTGCAACAAGTCTTATGTTTGAAAAGAGTCTCTTTCACTGGTGGGTTCTTTTGTCTCTCCATTATTGGTGGATTATTTAGTTATCACATTTTGCAATCAACATATGTTTTAACCAAGGCTACAACTTTATGTGAGCAGACAGCACGTGTGCTAATTATTTATAGCTAATCAATGAAAATAATCATTCCTAATGAAGAAACGAGTGGATTTTTAAAGGGTTGGCAAAGTGCCTGAGGGTCAACCCACTTGAGACTACTGTTTGTTGTCTTTTGCTTTATAGGTTTGAGGTGAAAACCCCTGTCTTAAATGCTATTATTACATTAGCTGCACTAGATATTATGATGTTGCATGACACACTCTTTCGGCGAGACATCAGATCGGACCTTCTCACAGAGTCAATTACAACTACTAGTAGAGCCGCGTGAATAAAAAGTGTTTGTCTTTCAATAAAACATTGAACACGTAAAAGCACCTTAACAATGAAAATAACAGTGCTATATTGCATTTTTGTGTTTCCCCAATTTAGATGTATAAATAAATATATATATTGTGATTGTCAGATAGTGGAGGTATGATGAAAGCAGTAAAAGAAAAAATACAAGTAAATGAAAACAAAAAAGAGTAAAGAATGTGAGAAAACATTTCTGCCATAAAGAATATTTTACGAATTTAGCTGAGAACATTAGCATTCATAAGGTGTTATGAGATAAATTTGCTAAATAACCAGCAAGCAGAGAGATATGGCTTCTTTAATTACAGAAAAGGTACAGGGAAAAATGCACGCAACAGTATTTTGCGGGTTAAACCAAAAAAGTGTTCCAATATAAAACAGTTAGAATTGTAATAAATAAGAGACAATAACAATCTGAACAGGTGCACTACAGGAATACGTTGGTTTTCTTCAGGGCTTTATTAGCTTGCTGTCTGTTCGTCAATCAAGAAAAGGCAGACTGCTATTTGAGCTTTTATTGCAGCACATTATGAGATTACCCTCATACAGCTTGTGCAGACCAAGTCTTTTCAGACAGTTTTGTCAACAGTGATCCCCTACCTTTCAGCTATAAAGCATGCTCCTCCTCCTTGAAGGTTACAGGTTAACATAATAAATTAAGAAAGGACTGGGGGTTACCTAGTCTTGTGAAACTCAGCAGGATTGAGTTGGGGGTTACCTGGTCTTGTGAATCTCAGTAGGATTGGGTTACTAAAAAGCTGATTATGTCTCATTATGCAGTGCATTTCTCACTTTCATTAATACTAGTGATTAAGGACTCAGGCATGGCTAGGTAGAAAAGGGAATTTGACACGAAACCAGGTGAGTTACATTAGCATCCAATGAATGAATACACATTTTAACACAGAAATCAACTGAAACACAAGCCACTATCAGAATACTCTTCTTTGCTGTCAGTTTAATTAAAAACAAAGCTAAAAGTTACTCAGTAATAATGGGTCTCTGTCACAGCACCTGCCCCTTCCATTTTATACCACATGACTGTGAAGAGGTAGTGCTGCAAAAGTGACTGCCATTAAACTCTAAACTCCTGTCTTCTATTTAAAATGACAAAGCAAGATTCTGAAGTTGCTTAACTATATACAATTTAAATCAAAGACGTGATAGCCACATTCTGCCAACTTGACCAACTCAGTGATTCATACCGGGGGTGTGTTATGCCTACTGTTTAAAGAGAATGGATCAACGAGAAACCTGAGGAACTTTGAAGTAAGCTGGGCAAGTGGAGGAAGGGGAGTTGTAAATGTTTTTGCTATATGTAAACTGTAAGTGATCAGGACCTTTTACCCCAACTCTTTCAAAAACAGATACAATCATTAATCATCAGGGTGCCGTGTCCTTGATGTTGGTGATCATTTTCCGCCACCTTGTCCTGTCTTCTGCCAGCTGGAGTAGTTCACATGGTTTCCATCTCTCTCCTAGGTCCACCAGTATTCGGTCCAGATATTTTTGCCTCTGTCTCCCTCTCGCTCTCTTCCCTTCAATTTTACCAGTTAGGCTCAGGTTTAGAAACCCATTCCTCCTTAAAATATGTCCTAGAAATGTAAGCTGTCTTGTTCTTATTTGTGTCAAGATGTTCCTGGTGGTGTTTGCTGTGTTAAGTACGTCTTTGTTACTTTTCCATGTTGTCCAGGGAATTCTTAGCATCCTGCGCAAGAACCACATCTCTGCTGCTTCCATTTTACTTTGCATCTCATTGCTTATGGTCCAGGTTTCACATCCATATAGCAGAGCTGCACGTACATAGGTTTTCAGTGTTCTTAATCTTATTTGAAAATTTATGTGATAATTTGTTAACAGGCTGTGCATTCTTGTGAAGGTTTTCTTTGCTATCATTATCCTTTTCTGGATTTCTGTTGTGTATCTTCCATCTGCTGTTATTGTACTGCCTAGATATACACATTTTTTTTACTTGTTTTATACTGTTGTTATCTACCTAGGTATTGCACTGGGTTTTGCTTTTTGGATACGACTAAGGTTTCCGTTTTCTTTATATTTATTTTTAGTCCCCGAGCTTCACTTGCTTCATGCACCTTTTGTACTCATTTTTGTAGTTTGTCTTCTGAATCTGCAACTAGAACTGTATCATCTGCATATCTAATGTTATTTATGTTTCTTCCACCTATTGTTGAGCCCTCCACATCTATTATACTACGTAAAATCTCGGGTACCTCCAGATTTCTGATATCCAGTTCAAAATCACTTTTCCACTTAATCAATTGTGGAAAAAGCAAACAACTTGGAAAACCAGCTCATAAAGGTTTACTGGGCTGTTTACTTGAAATTCGAGCCCTAATCTGCTGTAATTAGCTTCGACAACTTCCACACCTATAAAGGCTGATTTATTAGCTATTGTGGACCAGATACAACTGTATATATTTGTTTTACAACAGTCACACAAAAATAACATTTTGCATTTGTACTAGTAGAAACACTTCTGTAGAAAAAATATATAATGTGACATTAACTTTTATAGCCACTTGCTGTCAAACATTGCGTATTATAACTTCCACCTATACTGTACAGTAGAAAAGAAAAATGTAGCCTACGCAATGTCAACTACAACAACTTTTTATTTTAAGCATACACTGCTTAAAACTGCAGCACAACTTAAATGTCATAAAAATATGAAATTTCTGGTTACAAAATTCAGTCAAACTTGAATTTGTTACTTAACAAAAGACGGCACAGTAACCAATTTCTGCTTCAAAATGCCGCCAAATACATCCGCAACCAATGCAGATTAAACAAGGTAAACAACAATTACAAGAGGTAATTTTGAAGTACATTGTGAATTAATAATAATAATAATAATAATAATAATAATAATAATAATAATAATAATAATAACGATCCGGCAGTTTGCGCTAACTAAGATGACTTGTTTTGCTGACGCGGAAAGAGTGTTGAGCAGCACGGAGCAGGCGAACACTCCAGAGTCTTAAATATTATTTTTTTTAAAAAGCATCAGAATAATATTCTACTCACAGTTCATCATTGGATTTAATGTAGCATCAACTCTATTCTGCTGCACACAACTCGGCTATCTGCTCTTTTCAGACATATTTACTTCAGGTTGATCGCATGTTAAACAGCACTGGGAAACAGTGTTCTTGCGTCATTAGTATGGTAAGTACATCTGACCAAACATATATATATATATATATATATATATATATATATATATATATATATATATATATATATATATATGTGTATGTATACATATATACTGTATGTATATCTTGAAGAGCGCTGAATCTTTTCTTCAGTTCCAGTTGAAACACCAGGCTTTCTGGAGCATTTCTATGTTGATTGTGCTGGATTTTGTCATCACAAGTTTCACTCTCTCCAGTGCTGTGTTTTGATGTATTGTTTAATACTGTGAAATCTTGTACGGTGTGTTTCTTGTTGGTGAGAATGTAGTCAATTTCATTCTTCACTCCATTGGGTCCTCTCCATGTCCTCTCCATTGCTTGATGAGTTTCTTTTGGAAGAAGGTGTTCATGATGAATAAGTTATTTTTCTTTGTAAATTTGACTAGTCTATCGCCCCTCTCGTTGCTGTCTCCATGTCCAAATTTGCCGACCGAATTCTCGTCTTCTTGCTGGGCTCTTATTTTGGCGTTGAAGTCACTGATGATAAACTTATAGTAGCTCTTCCCATTTTCGTGTAGTTCTTGTACTTCTTCATAAAAAATCTTCGACTTCTTCATCCAAATAGTCTACTAGTCTTTTGCTTTTCACCATACTTTGCTTAGTTGTACAATGTCCCACTTCCAAGTTCTTCTTCCAAGACTTGCTTCACCTGAAAGAGATCTGCAGTTGTACGTGGTCAGGGTCAGTGTTCTGTGGCAGCCTAAAATCGTATCCCGATGAATCTTAGCACCCTCTGCCTTCATGCCTAACTTGCCGCTGCCATGGTCGTTGGCAATCCAGCCTCCAGGGAATGAGGGCCATGTTTTTGTGCTGTGCTTGCGTGTATATATATATATATATATATATATATATATATATATATATATATATATATATATATATATATATATATATACGCATATTACATCACATATACATTATACATATAAATAGGATTAATAATGTGCAAATGTACAGTAGTACACTACAGGACATGTAGCGCTTAAAGTTTGTTTCTAAATATCGGATGTACCGATTGAGATTTTTGTGGCCAGCTCCAATTACCGATATTCCATATCAATAAATGGCAGGTATCAATACCATTTTATTTATTTTTTTGTTTAAACTGAACACATCACAAATTTTACTTATTGTATGAACAGATTACGTCGCTTCGTCCCTTACTTATACCGTCACTCATGACCCCTTGGTAAACGATTGCAGCCTCTCCTCCAATCCTCGGCTGCCACATCATTTCCCTTCCGGGTCGATGAGTTAACCCTTAACGGTCCATTTATTCAGCGCGTCTCAGGCACATCAGGTCCAATTTATTTTCACACGTGCAGTTTATTTTAGACGTGCTGTTTAAAAGTATTTTTTTCACAGTAAAACAGGTTTAAAAGGTACTGCATATCAACAGGACACTCTGCATCTCCAGCCCCACCCCACGCCTTGTTCGCTACATTTTTCAAATACCTCTTAATAATAGTTCATACCAATAAATCGTCTCTTGATCACTCGTTTTATCACCAAACTCCTTAATAATGCGAACCAAGTCGTTATTTTATTACTATAACATCTAAAAAAAGCTCTGCAAATGTCTGTGATGTTCTTTGAGCGCTGGATGCGGAAGCAGCTATTTTGTTTGTTTATGTCCGTGTTATCTATGTGGTGTCGGGTCTATCAGTATTCATGAGATACACCCTTTTTTTCGGCTTCTCTCGGCTCCTATTGGTCTCACTCAGCCATTGAATGGTTTTTCTCGGCTTTTTCCGGAGAAAAAACAACTAGAGACCTGTTTTTTACGTCTTTTTGATGATGTCGGACAGGGTCTGACATTGGACCGGAAATGGAAAATTGCAAATTTAGGCAAAATATTTCATATCTGTGGGAGGGTAGTGGGCGGAACTTAGGGAGGACCAGAAATGACAGCACACAGGAGCCGGAAGTGAAGTTTAATCCTGGAGCCCTGTACCAACAATGGTATCTGGGCAGGATTTTATTTTAATACAAAATGAAAATAAACAGTCCAGTATTGCAGAAAACAAATAAGAAAACCACCTGGAATACCAGCAATGGTAAACTCAGGTTTCAAATAAAAAGAGTAAACAAAAACATTGCGGTTACAAAAACAACAACAAGCACTGGGTTTCTCTGTGTTACTGCAGTGGGTTTCCTCTCACTGCCTCTTGGCTGCCTTCCAAGGAATAACGACTCGTCCTGAGTTTTCCAAAGTTTCAAATTTCTGTGAATTACAGCAGATTGGTCAAAGCAAAGCAACAAAACACAGTGCGTCTCTTACATGTTTTCAGTTCAGGACAGGGAATCCGAATGGCAAAACCACACTGCCTAAATACTGCCAAGTCCCGCCCCTGCAATCAGTCCCGCCCCTGCGTCAGCCAATCGACGAGCACAGCACAGCTGATTACAATGATGGGACTCGGCGGCCGCATGGTTCCACCTTGGGCCAAGATGGCCACCTGACCCGGAACTTCCTGTCTGGTCAGAGTTCAGCCTCCTAACCCAATCACGGTCAACCCTACACAGCGCTGCTGGTGGTCGGGAGGGCGAATTACAACAGGGACTCCTTTCAATCCTGTCACAATATCTTAATTAAATATATCACTGTATATGTTTGAGTTTTGTTTATGAATAAATTACTGATATGGCTACAGGAAGGTGGTGATGCCTGGAATGTTTGGCATCAGTTGTATAGTAATATAATTATTAGGTGACTGCTTTACTACATTCTTTCATAGTTCTCCATTGTGTGAATACCGAGCAACAACAAAAATATGTAAATCTTACCAAATAGAAATTACTATCATTTTGTACAATATTTTTTTTCTTATAAAAGATGCACATATGGTGAACATCTATTTGATTTTTAATGGTATTCTTTTCAAAGACACATATGAACTACATTTACTGATCCTTCCAGATATTTCAGTGCTGCACTTCTGCTGCATCCCTGCATTTCAAGCGGTCACATAATGAGCAAAGATACATATTGAAAACACATGAGCCATTGGGAAAGCCACAATGGGTTACTGAGGAGTAATGTTACTTGGCAAACTTGGAGATTTAAAGGAACTGCGTCACAAGAAGCGTCACGCTTTGGTTCTCCTTAGTAGCCAATTGCTGCTACGCACTGTAATCAACAAGATAATGTTCATTAGAATCACTCATTAGAATTTGCTTGAATCCCCTAATCATTTTAATAACATGGTAATACTTATGCAGGATCACAGAATTAAGAATGTATTATGGCTTCAGCTTTACCTCCCCTATAAGCTTGTTACTGCTGATTTTAACTGTTTATCATTGCCTAGTTTAGAACTGCAGTTTGTAGTCACAACACTTCAGGTGTAAAAATGTTAGTTGATGTGAGTTTAAAATGTTGTCAGTATAGCAAAACCACCACTTGAAAAAAGAAGGAACATATCAAACATATCCTTGGTCTTACACAGTAAGATCCCCTTTCTAATTTGTTTACATTTTTGTTTTGCTGTCCTGAACTGCCCTTCCCTGAGCAGTAAATAATCATCTGTAAATCACATGTAAAAACCACCTGCTTCTGATCATGTCCACATAGGAAGCCAGCAAAACGGGAAGAAGCTTGTGGTCTGTTTTCTGAGAAGTGCACACAATGGTGAACTATGGAAGAATGTAATAAAACAGTCACCTAGAAGTTATATTACGATGCAACTGAATATGTTTTTTTTGGATACTGCAGCTTTAACATTGTAAACACTTAATTGCTTTTTGTCACTGTACAGTGGTTGAAAGAATTTAATACATTTGCCTTTGTAAATAATGATATTATTAACTAATAAACAAATGAATATTTTCATATATAGACAATCATGACTGCATGGAAAGCTGTAGTAAATCCTGCTCTTAAAAGAAAAGGAAAGGTTGGTTCTGTGGATAAAACAGAGGCCAAAAATCAATACACTTTTCTGTAGAAATACCAACATTCAGGTGCCATCATTTCATGATGTTGTTAGCAGCCTACTCGTGCTAAAGTTAGTGCGGGAACCAATGGTGTGAGTTCACACAAGTAAGATGTGCCGCCTGACTTCACTGTGGCTGATTACAAGTGACGCAGAGTTAATAAAAGAGCAACGCTAACTGTCAGAGCAGATTAGCCTGTTTAAAAGACAAGACAAAGAAGATAGCAGTTGTTATTATTCATGGTCATTAACTGGGTTCAGTTCAGACTTCCAGTACCTTACCTGAGCATTAAATAATCATCTGTTTCGAAATTATGATTTTGTAAGAAGTTGCCTCATGACTCCATTTGTGTAGATAAACATATTTATTCAACAAGACACCCACTGAGCCTGAAAATCTTAAAGTGTATTTGTGTTTATTTTGAGGTGTTATAAATTTGTGTCATGGAATGTGCAAACTTAGATTTTACATGGTTTGCTCTATACATTAATAAAATGTTCTCTTACAACATTTTAATTGAAAGGCTGGGAACATGGTCTGAATCTGAACTTGGGGAAGGCAGGGAAAATCAATATTAATAAGTAGCACCATTTAATGTTTTATACAGTTTTTTGTTAGACAGCTTTCTTGTTCATCTTCAGATGACCTCCCATTTTGTTGATGAATGATTCAGATTTGTGTGCATCAGTAAATAGCACCATGTTCCTGTTGGCAGTGTAATTTCTTTAGACCGTTTCATTCTTTTGTGTTGATTTCCTTTGAGTCAAAATATTTTCCTAGCTGGACCATTTGGGACCAACTGGTAGATTATCAGTTGAGGTAACCTGAATGCTCACCATCTGGTCAGTTAATTAACTTCATTCCTACTGGTCTTTTTCTTGTCCCCAAAGCACACCTTTAGAAATTAAAATCAGTTTCAGAGACCATTAGTTACCTTTCAATTCGAAGACAACCACAAACTAATACTTTTGGGACATGCCTGCCTTAGGTAGGTATTCGCTGAGCATTTTATGTCAGACCTGCCAATAGGCCCCTCCGTGGAGTGACGTCTTCAGTCCCACCTACCGAGGGAATAAGTAGTCACTCCGTGGAGCCCACTTCCTCTTTGGCCTCTCACCTACGGTAAGGTATGCTTCTGTGTCACTAACCCGAGTGTGTTTTTTGAGAGAGCTCTTCTGAGTCGACTGTAATTCCCTTGCATTCGTGCTGAGAGCCGGCTTGCTGCTCTCGTAGAATCAGCAGCTCCATTTTGAGTGTCTTTTTTCCTTCTTCTTCACAGTCTGCTTCACTTGTGTTGCAGGATGTCTTTTCTCGGCTGTCCGTCGTATGACTGTGACTGCTTGTGCAGTATTGGTGTGTGCATGTGTTGTCTTTCAGCCTACACCTTTAAGGAGAACACTGTTCCTCCGCCAGGGCTCAGCTTGCACATCGGTGCATAGGTGCACACAGTACTCGGTGAGCACGGTACATGGTGCACATGGTGTTCAGTGCCTCGGTGCGCATAGCGCCTTGGTGCTCGATGCACATGGTGCTTGGTGCACTCGGTGTGCAAGGTACTCAGTGCGCATGGTGCGCAGAGCGCCTCGGTGCACAAAGCACTCAGTGCATACTATACTCGGTGCACATGCTACTCAGTGCACAAGGCATTCAGCGCACTCGGTGCTCAGTGCAGTCGGCGCACACAGTGCTTGATACGTGCGGTGCCCTCAGTGCTTTTGTACTTCGCTCCCGTGCTTACACTCAATGCAAGACGGTGTGCAGTGCCCAGGGTTATACCCCAGCTAGCATGTCTTGGTTCCGTGCTTGCACATCCTCAGACCGAACATGCCCAAGGAGGATGGGCATACATTGTGTGCGCGATGCTTGAGTGTTCAGCACGCGCCACTTCAGCCCAAGGGGACGAGACATTCTGGAACATCTGTGCGACTTTCCAGCCCCGGGTGCTTCGCAAAAGGCTTGACAGGGCCACGGGGATGGAATGTTCGTCCCCTGTGACCGAGCCTTTGAATTGAAAGGGAACGTTAGGGTTACTTATTGTAACTCTGGTTCCCTAAAAGAGAAGACGACCACCAAACCTTCCAAGGTCGCATCACTCGCATTCGCCGGTTCGATGCAAAAGAGGAAGTGGGCTACACGGAGTGACTACTTATTCCCTCGGCAGGCGGGACCGAGGACGCCACTCCACGGAGGGGCCTATCGGCAGCTCTGACATAAAATGCTCAGCGAATACCTACCTAAGGCAGGCATATCCCAAAAGTATTGTTTGGTGGTCGTGTTCTCTTTCAGGGAACCAGGGTTACGGTTAATAACCTAAAGTTTTCTTTCTCCCTTTGAACACTAGATATGTATCCTGTATAAAGTACAGGTCTTACAATGTCGTACAACCAATCACAGACAACATTATCTATGCTGACTCTACCAAATACATTATTTCCAAAGCTTGTACATTGACTGCAAGGTTTTTAAGACATATTTTTTTAGCCAGCTTTAATCATCACATTTTATGTATGCAGGGCTACTACAACTTTACCACATAAAGTGGCGGTACTCTCAGGCTCTCCAGCTCTCTCTCTGACTCCCTTTCCACCTTTATCTCTGTCTCCCTGCCAGTGCCCAGCTCTCTCTGTCTCCCTTTCCATCTTTATGTCTGTCTCCCTGTCCCGCTCTCTCTCAGGCATCCTGTCCAGCTGTCTCTCTTTCCCTCTCTTCCTGTCCAGCTCATCTCGTCTAATCAGTACTGCGTCTAATCGCAACTTGACCTGTACCATTCAAAATAAATTCCCCCGCTCTGTTTTGCAATACACTGTGAGAGTTGCAGTTGTTTTGTAATGCAGTCTGGGAGTTGCAGTGTATGTTCTGCTGTGACGTAAACCTTGCAGCTGCTGTTGGGACAACAAAGTAACAACTAGAAAGTCACATAAATGCAGCTGATAGTTTGGAAAAGAAAACAGGCAGATAGTGAGTGATAAGCACCAAAATGCTACTCAAATGTTTTCAATTCAGAAGTGGCGGGACTCAAATATTTGAAATTGAGAAGTTGTGATACTCTGTACCGGTGAGTATAGCCCCATTTCAAGCACTGGTAATTATATTTGAAGCATGTCATTTTTTTTAAGTGTTCGGCATGTCCCAGATTCTACCACATAACAACTAACTAACTTGGACTTCCCTTAGTTTAGTCAAGCACCTATTCACTGGCTGATTGACTTGTGCAGATGAGCTGCACATATACACACACACATGCTCCTATCCCTCCTAACAGTTGAGTGACCAATGAGTTTGCATTTTCTCTTAACTCCTATCTAGCAGGTGGATCCTTGTCAAACAGTTGTCTCTTTTTTTCATAAAGAAAATGAAAGTTAACATTCTCGTTTCTCCCATGCTACACCGCTTCTCTGCTCTCTGCACTGGCTCTCTATCGCTGCTTGTATCCAATTCAAAACTCTTGTACTCGCCTATCGCTGTCTTGACGTTTCTGCTCCCTCCTATCTCCCCCTACACCCGCTCTCGCCCCCTCAGCTCCTCCACCATCGGCAGATTAGCTGTACTCCCCCTCCGCTCCCCCACTTCCAGAGCCCGCTCCTTCTCCACCCTTGCCCCCCAGTGGTGAAACGACCTACCCACGGATATCAGGACTACTCAGTCCCTGACACCTTCCGGCGCCTCCTCAGGACACACCTGTTCAGACAGCATCTGTAAACCTTACAACTCTGGACTATACTGGACTATATGGCACCCAATTGTACCAGTATTTGCACTGAACTGCTCCATACCTTGCCGTATTCTACTACTGCTCTTAATTATAACTACTTCCTGTATCTTGTATTTGATTTTACTCTTATAGGTATCTGTATTCATATTTTTTATTCAGATTCTTATTTGAAATCACACTGGACTTTACTCGTATAAGCAAATAGTTTTATTATAACTTACCTGCTCTTAGTCGGACCCGCTCTTACATGTAATTATTTGTTGTAATCTCTTTTTTTAACTCTTATTTGAGTTTGATCTTTTGCCACTGATTTGATTGTACTTTACAACTGCTTTTATCTGTAATGTGATATTCTGTAATGTGATACTTTACAATGTGATATTTTGTAATGTGATACTTTGTACTGTGATATTTTGTAACAATTGTAAGTCACCCTGGATAATGGCGTCTGCTAAAAAATAAATAAATAAATAAATAAATAAATAAATAATAATAATAATACACTGGTAACTAATTTCAGTTACATGTTATCATCAGTAATCATCTGCTACCAATAAGGGTCACTGTGCAATATTTGTTCTATTTTTTTAATTTATTTTTTATAGATTTCATTTGTATTTTAAAAGTGTCCCAATGTTTTTGTGTTAACCAATGTGTAAGGGAACTGTTCTATCAGAAGCATATTTGAATGGTGTTTTAAGTAAGTCTGAATAGGCAGAATTCTTTCTAAACATATAAATGAGAAAAATGTGTGTAAGGAGTGTCCATCAAGCGTTAAACTGAAGGCTTACGCTGGTAATATAGGAGAATTCTGTACTGACTTTCTTTTACCAGACAGACCACTGGGTAACTAAGCTGTTCTGGGCAGCTGTTAAAAAAAAGAGGCTGTTAATTTAAAATAACCTGTTTGCTAATGGCTTTGAACCCTGGTCAGTTTTCCTTCTACACTGTGAACCCTAAAGGTAGTTTTGAAATTAGTGTCTTGGGAGTGTGGAAGGTAATTAATGCAAGGAGGCAACCTCAGCCGTAAGACAAGAGGTTAAGAAGGGAAGGGCTGGAGTTGGAATGTGCGTACTCTCAGGGATGGACCTGGCAGGGTTTTGTTTTTTACCCTTTTGTCTGTGTATTTTTCAGTCTCATTCTCTCCAATTCTCCCTTGCCTTCCCTTACGCGAAATAGGGGACTGGCTGCAGCTGGAACCTGCTGCCAAAACCAGGGGTGTCCCATCAGCCCTCTGGCACACGATGTTGATCAGTAGATAAAACTTTCCAGTCAGCAGCAAGCTTGCTCTGTAAGCCCCAGCAGCTAGGCTGGATTTACTAAATGCCTTTCCACCTGCCGTCACTACACTGTACTTCCCCCATCTCCCTGAAGGTTAGATTGCTGCTGGGAGTTATGGTGTCTGCCTGACCCTGGGCCCTATTGCTGGGTTTGTTCCAAAGGTTTGCTGAATGAAAAAGGTGTGCTAGGCTGCACATTGTGTTCACTGGATTATATGCACAACAGCAACCTGCTGCAGTCTCCACCACAGCTATTCCCTTAAAGGCAAATAAAAAAAATGCTTTTCCTCTCTCTTTTTCCCCTCTCTCTGTGCTGTGGGAGGCCCAGACTGTGACCACCTTGAGGCTGAATGGCAGCAGAAAGAAAGAAAATTAGTAATTTGTTTTATAGGCAGCCTAAGCTGGCTTTGTTGCATGCTCGAAATGAAAAGCAAGTGAACTGTGAGATTTAAACATGCATATAACGTTTATAGATGTCATTTTTTTGCATCATTATTTTTTTATATATTTAAAAAACAAATGCACAGCAAAATAAGGGACCATTATACATGATATGTTTATCCTGTTTATCATAATGCTTGAAGCAATTACAATGAAAGAGCCACTTGCTCTGAAAGCTAAACCTCCATCCTGACTCATACCTTGAGGTAAGAAAAAATTTCTTAAAGCCATCATGCTGAAACTGATAACTGCCATTCACTGTTACAACTAGTTTCTTATAATTTCCGCCAGTAAGCAGTTATCAGAGCTCCAAATTCATTTTGCTACCACAAGTCTCAGCTAGATTGATTAGGCAATCATGGGTGAACTTTTAATATATTTTTCTCCTGTTGAACTGTAACTTGAGGAAACACACACTGGGTCTGTGGCACGGTTCATGTAACCAGAGGTATTGTGGGATAGAGGTTTCCTGTCAAGATGGCGACGCAAGTTTAACAACTTGTTTCTGCAACCTTTTCTGAATTATCTAGATTATGTTTGTTTTTGTAAATATATATATATATATATATATATATATATATATATATATATATATATATATATATATATATATAATCAAGAGGCTGTCAGTAACAGAACAAGGTACTGTGCAAACCTTTTGTGTGTAAAATAACGTCTAAAAAGGGTTTTGTGATCAGAAAACGGCTTAGCCATCCGATGTAGTGAGAAATGGAAGAGAAAAAGTGTAGTTAGAGCTCAGTGGGAAGTTAGGTTTTTGTTTTGTTTATTTTTGTTTTTCTATAAATAATAAAAATGGCATGAAAGTGCTTAAAACTTCAATTTCTGTGTCTGCTGAAAAAGGGTAATCGAACCATGGATACAAGTGGAATCTTTCACAATATGGATATATATATATATATATATATATATAGATATATATGCTGTAAGAAAATCGCGGGCCGTGAATTTGTTGCAGAAACCCCAACTTTTAACACAAACCACAACTTTTTATAGTTGACGCAACTTGGACTGTGACTACAATGTTTCTATTATTTATATGTAATTTCGTTGCAAAATAATGCCTAAAAATAAACTGATACAGAAAAGCAAACCTCACTCTCACATTGTGTTTTGCTAGTGGGGGGATTGGTGTACTTGTCATATAGTTGATCACAAATTAAAAAAAAAAGGTTTCACATTACTAGCGTGAAATACAATTAAAGCACTTGGAACAAACTACCTATAGTCCATATACATAGCAATGTAGTCTAGCACATTTGCCTAGAGACATGTTTTGCATTATTTATTGGTAAAGAACTTCTGACAGACATATCTGTGACATTAGTCAGCATTATACACATAACCTACCTGTTGGTTCATCAATAATACTCATAACTGCTATGACTACATTTTCAATCTCTGCCATTTTTAATGACCGGATCCGTTCTTGCGTTCTGGTAATGTTCATGGGTTCTTGGTCAAAGGTCGCTTAACCCGGTTCTGTTGTGGTCAAAACGCGAAAATACACCCTTGACTGAGACCATAGGCACCTTACCCATAGAGCACAGGGGAGGCAATCGATAGGTTACAGATGTAAACACGGTTCCCTGAAAAAGAAGATGACCACCAACCAATACTTTTGGGATATGCCTGCCACAGGTCAGGTATTCACTGAGCATTTTATATCAAAGCTGCAGATAGACCCCTCTGTGGAGTGACGTCCTCGATCCCGCCTCACCGAGGTAATAAAGAGTCACTTCATGGAGAACTCATTCTCTTTTGCATCGAACCCGTGAATGCGAGTGATGCGACCTCGCAAGGTTTGGTAGTCATTTTCTCTTTCAGGGAACCGGGGTTACATCCGTGACCTATCATTCCCATTGAATTCGAAGACGACCACCAACCAATACCAACCAAGCCGTTCCGAGGGAGTATGAGCAGACAGCATATGAGGGATGTCTCACTACCGCCAACTAGCACTGGTGATGTGAGTGTGCAACTTCAAGGACCCTTGCACCTAATTAAGACGGTATAACCTGCTGAATGTATGCGGAGTAGCCCAGCTAGCCGCAGTACAAATATCAGTCAATGAGGCACCTCTAAAGATGGCCCATGACGTAGCCACACCTCTGGTAGAGTGTGCGGCCACCCTGCCAGGTGGGGGTAGGCCAGCATTAGTATACACAGTCGAAACTGTGTCCACAATCCAGTGGGACAGTCGCTGCTTCGAGAGGGCTTGATCCAGGGTCTTTTCACCATGACAGACGAAAGCCTCTAGTTCCACTGATTGATTCAAGTGAAAAGCCGTAATCACCTTAGGGAGGAAAGCAGGGTTCGAGAACGTAAACGCCAAGCACCCTACAGAAAACTGGTCACTAGTATATGAGTGCCCGAGGACACTGAGTCAATGGGGACATGGCATGCAGATATGGCTGCAAGTGCCTTTCAACATAGAAGGGGATCTACCCGCCTTTAACAGATCTTGCAGAAAATGCAAAATAGTTGTTATAGGGCAATAAATGGGGTCATGACCTCTGGTCATGCACCAGTTTTGAAAATACTTCCACTTATAGGCGTACAACACTCTTGTGGCGGAGGCCCTAGTGTTCTGCAGTGTACTGACGACTGCAGCTGAGAGCCCTAAGGCGGACAGTTGGTTCCGTTCAGGGGCCAGACCCACAGTCTGCCCGGTTCTGGGTGCCAGAGGGTGCCTTTTGCCTGACTGAGGAGTTCCATGCGCAGCAGGATCTCCCAGGGCTGGCCTTGCAGCAGCTGGCAGCGGTTTGAAAACCAGAATCTCTTGGACCATCTGGGGGCCACCAGGAGAACTGTCACCTTGTCTCTCAGCAGTATCGGCGGGAAAGCGTACAGAAGCTCTCTGGGACACTCGTGAGCGAGGGCGTCGATGCCTAGTGGACCTTCCGCAGCTGCAGAGGGAGAACCACAGGGGGCAATTTGTCGTCTCTGCCATGGCAAAGAGATTGACTTGGGCTTCCCCGAAGTGTTCCCAAATGCGCTGCACCACTTGAGGGTGCAGTCGCCATTCTGACGGGTGAGGACCCTCCCTCAAGAGGAGGTCCGCTGCCCAGTTCACTACTTACGGGAGATGGACAGCCCGGAGGGAAAGTAAGTGCCTTTGTGCCCAGATCAACAGCCGAAAGGTTATGTGGTGTAACCCCGGGGACTGGAGCCTTCCCTCGTGGTTCACTTACGCCACTACTGACATGTTGTCTGATATGTCTGTTCCGGAGCACAGGAAGTAAATGTTGAAGTGCGAGGTGGACCGCTGTCTGCTCCAGCGCATTTATGTGCAGGGATGTCCAGCGCCTCGACCAGAGCCTGCTGACTCCTCTGCCTGCCCAGACCGCACCCCCACCGGAGATGGATGCGTCTGTTGTCTCCACTTGACGGTTGTGTATTACTCCCATCCTTACACCCTCACTCAGGTGAGAGGCTTGACACGTCAACCGATGATGCCTGTCATGTTTGGAGTGTAGCCGAAAGGCATTGAGCCATGCTTGAAGTGGGCGCATGTGGAGTAGCCCCAGTCGGATGGCTGAGAAAGCTGTGGCCATCAGACCCAATACACAACACCAATTGTACTGTGAACCCTTGTTGAAACAGGGCCAGACAGTTGCGAATGGCAGCTTACTCTGTCGTCCGACAGGTACACTCGCACGAAGGAAGGGTGTGCATGGTTAGATACTTAGGATAACTGATGAGTTGTCATAACAGTTTAAAACCATTCAAAATGAGAATTATGAAGGAAAATACAACTCAGTAACAGTTTGTATACAGCTTGCCTTCAAAACACTTTTATAAGTAGAAGTGATTTCCTCTACCTTTCAAACCAATGATAGAAAAAGAGAATGGCAGGTCAGGTGTGATAGTGTAATTCTGGGAATATATAACTTAAAAATGTGCCTTTTGGGTTTCTGTTATTCTATTGCAAATGTTGATCACGCTTTGTGTTAACACTTTTTTTGTTTATTAACTGTTAACGTTCATTTTGAGCTAAGAGTTACGCATTCAAATCTTTATGAACAATGTAATAGGCAGTGTTATGTGATGCACTGCCATTACGGATTATGTTCCCTGAGATGAGGTTGAAAGCTACATAACCAACAATGCAGACGAGCCCGGCTCTTCTGCGTTGTGGTTAAGACACCCACTAATAAAAACATGATTTAATTTGCTAAACATTACTGCAGTAGCATTCTGAACCGATTTCAAATATATGATCGACTGAGAATTAATAATCCACAGGGCTCTGATGTTTGCAGTTTTAGCTGGCCTAATGTATTAACTAACCATTAACAGAAAAATAAATATTAACATGTTTATTAGCAGGTTGTTAATAGTTAATAGGCAGTCCTTAAAATAAAGCATGACCCAAATATTTAATTTGAAAAAAAAATTAGTGATAGGGGATATAGCTAGGTTAAAGACTTTCAGGTAGTCTTGCATTTCCAAGGTCATTTTACTCGGACAATAACATTGTCCCAATCCCTTCCTCACTTTCTTTCCTGTCATAAAACAATCAACTGAGATATTGGACATTTTAACAAATGTCTTCTTAGTTTGTGTGGCATTATTAAGGCTGGAATAACCCAGCTCTGAATATTTCAATGATATTGGTGATCTTAAAAAAGACAGAGACACAGTGCTGGAAGAACATCAGCCTCTTAACATTTTTTTTTTAGGGACCAGAATCATTGATGGGGGTGTGTGACAGGGTGGCTGGGCGGTGACGTCAGACAGAAGCAGGAAGGGAAACTGACACCAGGGAAGTACTGCAGTTAAAGGCGCTCGCGTCGTTTTATTTTTAAATAACAAAATTAAATCAAAAGTTTAAACAAAAAGAAACTGCTCACAGAGCAAAATAAAACAGGTAAACAAAACAAATCACGAACACAACTAATAAATAAACCATACAGGTCAGGCTGGGCAGTCGCTGTCACTGTTCCTGTATTGTAATTCTCTTTCGTTTTAGCTCTTGCCTTGGCTCACTCGTTCCTCCTCTGAACTCCCACACCGAGTGCCAAGAGCTGCCGGCTTTTATAACAGGTGACCATCTCCCGATTAGCAACAAATTAAATCACCTAATTAATTCGGGAGATGGCCACCTTCTGCACGAGTTTTTAAATTATTCCTGGCAGAGGACGAGCACCAATCTCGCCTCTGCCAGAACACGTTTTTAAAAATAAATAAAACAATAACAAAACCCGCGGCGCTTCGCCGTCATACATACATAAATAAAATCATAATACTAATAACAAAATACAAAATAACATGGGGGCGGAGGGGGAAAACCCCGTTCTAAAAATAAACAAATAAAACAATGTACAGGGCACCTCGCCCTGTTACAGGGTGTTATACACTTTTAGACTCTCTAAAGTTTAAATTCATGGTACCTGTATTAGATTAAATATATGACACAAAAGACTAATGAGCAGTACATTCCCAATATATCATCATCCATTTTTTATAAGGAATTTGTCAAACTCAGTTTTAACAGGGCGATATATAAGTGATTTTTTCAGTACAATTTTGTGCACAATTCAGTGATTCTCAAACCATTTTTTGCTGGCCTCAAACTGAACTCAAAACGATCCTTCGCTGGTACACATCTGGGGGCAGGTTCGGTCTATCGAGGGGAAGGATGTAGAGGATAGCCGGCCGCTTACATATCCCCACCACATTATTGTCGGGCACTTACTATATAGAGTATCCCAAGCCACGAGCACAAGCCAGATTGTAACACAATTACTCGTTCCTCAGTCTTTTCGACGTGAGATCATGCGGTTGGCTCACGATGTCCCCTGTTCGGGCCATTTAGGTATCGATAAGACTCGGGAACGAATATTGGCTCGATTTTATTGGATGGGAGTTTTAGTGAGGTGGCGCGATATGTAGCGGAATGCCCGAATGCCAGCAAGTAGCGCCGGGCGAAGTTCGCCCGCCCCGCTGGTCCCACTGCCCCTGATCTCAGTTCCCTTTGAGCGCATTGCTATGGACATAGTGGGTCCATTGAGCCAGTCTGACTCTGGATATACGCACATTTTGGTAGTGGTGGACTACGCGACTAGATATCCAGAGGCAGTACCATTGAGATCCACTAGTGCCGCAGCAGTTGCTAAAGAGTTAGTAAACATTATATCGAGAGTAGGGATTCCAAAAGAAATCCTCACTGATCACGGAACGAACTTTATGTCACAATGTTTGAAAGAATTATACAAATTGATGCAAATTAAGTCGATCCGAACCTCCGCTTATCACCCGCAGACGGACGGTTTGGTGGAACGCTTTAATCAGACCTTGAAACAGATGCTGAAGCGGTTTGTCAACCAAGAGCAAAAACATTGGGCTAAACTCCTCCCTTACCTAATGTTTGCAGTGAGAGAGGTGCCTCAGAGTTCGACCGGTTTTCTCCCTTTGAGCTGCTGTATGGGAGGCAACCACGAGGTATCCTTGATCTTGTGAAAGAAGGGTGGGAGGAGCAAACAAAGACCTCTAAAAACATAGTCAAATATGTAATTATGTTAAGAGACCGCCTAGCATTGGTTGGTCGTTTGGCACAAGAGAACCTAAAACTAGCTCAGCATCGCCAGGAGCAACAGTACAATAAACAAGCACGTATTCGACTTTTCGCCAGGTGATAAAGTACTGTTGCTACTTCCCACATCGGAATCTAAGTTGTATGCTAAGTGGCAGGGGCCATATGAGGTGGTTCGGGAAATTGGTAAAGTAAATTATGAAATTAGACAACCCGATCGCGAAATAAAACCGAAATTTATCATATCAATTTGCTAAAACCCTGGAATGAAAGGGAGGCCCTATTTGTAGCCGGTGACAGTTTGGAAGAGGATTTTGGTCCCACTGTCAATCCACCAGCTACAACTCATATTCCGATGGGGAACAGTTACTCCGGATCAGAAACGGGAGCTCTACCAGTTGGTGGAAAGGTTTAATGATGTTTTCTCTGACTTGCCCGGCAGAACTAATGTTATTTCTCATGCCATTATTACTCCACCAGGGGTCAGGGTCCGGGAGAGACCGCATCGGATCCCAGAGAGTCGCAGAGTTCCTGTTCGCAAGGAGGTGGAGGATATGCTCGAGCTTGGAGTCATTGAACCTTCCCGAGCGAGTGGTGCAGTCCTATCGTGATGGTGGGCAAGAAGGACGGCTCTACTCGGTTCTGTGTGGACTTTCGAAAGGTTAATGCCATCTCCAAGTTCGATGCGTATCCAATGCCCCGGTGGATGAGCTCCTTGACCGACTGGGTAAGGCGCAGTTGATTTCGACCTTGGACCTGACGAAGGGATATTGGCAGATTCCACTGACTCAGAGCTCAAGAGAGAAAACTGCTTTCTCTACCCCAGATGGCTTGTTCCATTTCCGACCATGCCCTTCGGGTTGCATGGAGCTCCCGCCACCTTTCAGAGACTGATGGACCAGGTCTTGGCTCCCCATCATCAGTATGCCGCCAGCACATTGACGATGTGGTGATTTTTAGCTCCACCTGGAAGGAGCATATTGTTAGAATTTCAGCCGTCCTCCAGTCTCTGAGGGAGGCGGGCTAACAGCCAAGCTGGGCAAGTGTGCATTTGGCAAACAGGAGACCCAATATCTTGGCTACATTATGGGTAATGGCGGGTGAGGCCGATCGCCTCCAAAGTCCAGGCGCTGGTGGAGACGGCGATCCCGAGAACCAAGTCACAGGTGAGATCACTACTGGGGCTAGCCGGCTATTACCGCCGATTTATCCCCGAGTATGCCACCATAGTTAACCCCTGGTAGATCTCACCCGAAAGGCTGCTCCAAAAATAGTTAAATGGACAGGGCAGTGTCAGGAAGCATTTGATTTGATTAAGAAGCGTACTCTGTCAAGCTCCCGCTCTGATTTCACCAGATTTTGGCAAAGAGTTCATCCTGCAGACCGATGCCTCCCACATTGGTCTGGGGCGGTCCTGTCCCAACAAGTTGACGGGTAGAACACCCTGTTATTTATTTGAGCAAAAAATGGCTCCTAGGGAGATTAACTACTCCGTCATTGAGAAGGAGTGTTTAGCCATCAAATGGGCTACTCACGCTCTTCGCTATTACCTGTTGGGGCGTTCTTTCTCTCTTATCACTGATCATGCTCCTTTAAGGTGGTTACATACGATGAAGGACAATAACGCTCGGATAACTCGGTGGTATCTGGCGCTGCAACCCTTCCACTATACTGTGAAACATCGTGCGGGTAAGGAGCATCAAAACGCAGATTTTTTTCAAGGGAGGGGGACCATTGGGGAATGTAGAGTTGGCCGAGTGTTCCTTCGCATCACTCTGAGGGGTGAGATATGTGATAGCGAGAGAAAGGATCGATGCTGTAAATCTCCTCCCGATTAGAAAGGGCGCTGTGTAAGGGGAAGGTAAGCTGCCTCCTAGATCTACTACCTCGGTGGTAGCTGGAAACCGGAAGGTAACCATATTAGGAGGGGCGTGAGCTGCAAGTACTCAGGACGATTCCATTGCAGTCAGCTGCGGGCAGCCCTCTATTGGAGAAACCAGGCGACGCGTTGACTGCAGGGAGGAGTTTGCTGGGTACAAAGGGGAAGCAGCTACGCCAAAACCTCCCTTGCGCTGAGGTAACGAAAGCGACCGGCCGGAGCCGATGTTTGTTTTTGTGTATTACGTGTTGTTGTTTTGTCTGTAAATAGAGGAGCCGGAGGACGGGAGGCTGTAGCCAGCGAGCCAGCACTTACCCCAGAGCACGCCCTCACCACAGAGCACAACACAGCATCAGCGACGCACCACGATCCACCGAGGAGAAGAGCACAGTTTCGTGCACGGAGGATTGTGGTTTAAGGAGTGCCTTTTGTTTACTTTTGAGTCGGGACTTGTTTTGTTTTACCCCAATATCATTGCTGATAGCGGGGTATATTATTATTTTTCATTTTGGATTATTTTGTAATATTTGTGTTAATAATTAAAAAAGGATTATTCTTTGGGAGACAACGGTCTGGACATTCCACATCCTTTGCACTGCACCATTCATCCTGTCACAGAGGGTCAATTTTCAAATACATCACTTAATACCAACATTATATTAAAAATATAATTAAAGTTTTGTAGATTTTCATATACCAACACTAACATGTAAAAATAACATATGCATATGCAAATACTAATGTATGTTAAATAACATAGTGTAGCGATCCGTGTATTGTGTTTGCGTACGGTATTCCCTCTTGTTTCTACTGTCTGCGCTACACTGGTGTCCGAAGTGGGATGAAAACAAGAAGTAACCCAGCGTTGAGCAGGAGCAGATAGAAGACGGAGATGGACCAGTGGCTGTGGTACGACCCCGAGCCGTCACGGAACCGGTGGGATGGCGGACTGGAGGATCTCCTCGGTGGCTTGGAGGAGCAAGGCTGGTGCCTTGCCTGCTGGGAGATCGGGCACCAAGAGGCGTACTGCCCCTTCCAGGAGGAAGGGGACCTACTGCCTGCCCAAAAGCGGAGGAGGGGTGGCCGTTGGAGGAGGCTAACGAGGGAGCCTGGACCATCTCCAGTGTGTGAGATGGGAGACCAGCAGCCGCCGCCGCCCGAGAGAGCACCTCTGCCGCCGCCACCGCCCGAGAGAGCGTGGGTGCCCGCACCGCCCGAGAGGCGTGGGTGCCCGCCCGAGAGCGCCTGTGCCGCCCGAGAGAGCGCCGCTGCGGCCGCCGCCCGAGAGAGCACCGCTGCGGCCGCCGCCCGAGAGAGCGCCGCTGCGGCCGCCGCCCGAGAGAGGGCCGTCGCTGCCGCCTGAGAAAGCACCACTGTTTTCTGCCTTGTTAAGAGAGCCACCGCTGGAAGCGCCAGTCCTTTTAAGGGCTCCTGCAAGGGGTGCGACCAAGGGACAGGAGCAGAGAGAACCACTGCCGAAGAGCCCAGATCTGCCACTGCCTGAGGAAGAACCCTTGTTGCCTGAGAGCGAGCCCCTGATACTGGGGTGCCGAGAGTCACTCAGGCCAGCGGAGGAAAGTAGATTGCCTTCCGCACAGCACGGCCCGCCAGCTCACCCACCAAAGCCCTTAGAAGGAAAACCAGACATGCGGGGAGGGGGTCTGTGTTTCAGGGGTGGAGGTTGCCGATCACGGTCATATGCTGCATGGCGCTCTGTGAACTTTTTGGGGGCAAAAAGGCAAAGGTGGGGGTAGTGTTTGCATACTGTATTCCCTCTTGTTTCTATTGTCTGTGCTGTTAATGCCGCTGTATTGTGTTCCTCTCCCCCCGTCTGTATTACCTGTAGTTGCGGGTTCGCTCTGTCCCTGTGTATGTGCGAGCTATCCTGCACGCATGGTGCGCCCTGTTCCCTGTCATTGGCTGTTGGTTGTGTGTGCCCATTGGTCCTAGTGTACGGCTGGGGACCAATGGGATAGCTGTTCGTTTTGGCACCCAATTAGCATAAAGGGGCGGGGCTAAGTTATAAAAGGGGGCGTTGCACGCTCATTGTGGGGGTCCAGGGCAAGCGGCTAGAGCAGTGGTTTCTGTAGGGTGCTGAGAGAGATCCTAAATAAAGCTTTGCACCTAAAAGCAGCGTTTTGTTTCCTTCTGTTCTGCTTACTGCGTGAAACGCTACAATATGTATATGTAACTACTAATATAGGAGGCTGTGTGGTCCAGTGGTTAAAGAAAAGGGCTTGTAATCAGAAGGTCCCCGGTTCAAATCCCACCTCAGCCACTGACTCATTGTGTGACCCTGAGCAAGTCACTTAACCTCCTTGTGCTCCGTCTTTCTGGTGAGACGTAATTGTAAGTGACTCTACAGCTGATGCATAGTTCACACACCCTAGTCTCTGTAAGTCGCCTTGGATAAAGGCGTCTGCTAAATAAACACATTTTACTAATGTATGTTAAATAAGAAACATTAAACATTTATTATTATTATTTGTTTATTTGGCAGACTTACAGAGACTTGGGTGTGTGAACTATGCATCAGCTGCAGAGTCACTTACAATTACATCTCACCTGAAAGACGGAGCACAAGGAGGTTAAGGAGCTTGCTCAGGGTCATACAATGAGTCAGCGGCTGAGGTGGGACTTGAACCTGGGACCTCCTGGTTACAAGCCCTTTTCTTTAACCACTGGACCACACAGCAGAAGAATTCATGTATTTTCCGTGATGTCTGTTGTCAGTGGAAAGGCCGTAGGAACAAGGATATTATCAAGACAGAGATTTTACATATTTATAGCGGGAAAAGTGGTACGGACAGGATTATTTTTTCATAGAACTATGAATACATTCACAATGTATTTGTTTCGTGATGGAGCTCTGCTGTGTTTTCCCGTTTTTTTCAAAGCTGTAAACAAGTTACTGTATCATGTTTTGTTTCTGCGTGCTGCTGAAATGTTTCCATCACACGAAAAAAAAAAAGCATGCAGTGAAATTCAATCCCTGACCAGAACGAGCAGTTTCCGCATATGGACAGATTTTTACACCACAAAGACAAACCATGAGTGTTGAAACTGCAACAAGATGCATGATGCTGGCCAGCAAATAATTAGTTTTCTGCTCACGGGCCACATCATTATTTTGTGTGTGTGTGAGCGTGCTTGTGTGCGCACAACACACTTGATGGATAAAAAGTTGCATACGATTTCTTCTTCTTGTTTTTCCTGTTCTTGTGCTTCAGATTATTTTGTATAGGTTGATTCGCTCAAGTAACACGATGTTATGTGGTTTAAAACGTCATATATAATTTAGTGTGTGTAAAGAAAAACACAAAGTTTCGGTTTTGTCACTTGCACTTAACCCTGTTTTAACAAGTCAGCATAACGTTATACAACACAGTCTGTTTAATTACTGTATGAACACATTTTTAAACGTTTACAAAACTCAACAATGTTGCCAAATTTGTCATTCAAACTTGTTTTGTTTTTATCAGTTTTGTCTGCTTGTTACTTTTTTCAGCCAACACATTTAAATGACCCTTGTTTGTTACATTTTAAAAGATTGCTTTAAACGTTGCAATGTAAATGTTGACTCAGTAACTACCATTAAATGTTAAAATGTTTCAACCCTGGTGATTTTCTTTGATGTGTTGTTAACTTTAGGCAACTTACAATAGAAACTTTTTTTTTTTTTTTTTAAATAAAATGGCACTTCGGTGAAATGTATTTTTTTTCTTTATTGTCATTTGTGAATTTCTTGAAAAAGTACAGTGAATTTTCCATGACCCTACCTATAAGCAGTGCTGGATTAAACTATCCCTATCCCCCAATATTATTATTAATAATAATAATAAAAATAATCCCCTTACCTTCAGTACTACAGGGATTTCTTCCGAGACCGCAAAGTCTTCTGTTATATCACTGAAGTCCAGCTTTCTCGTCAAGTCACTCTCAATGGACATTAAGGTGAGGGTGTTCATTCTGGCCTTTCCCATTTTTGAGCGGTCAAAGCTTTTAATCCTGCTCATCTTGGAGAATGACCGTTCTGCTGCAGCATTTGTAACCGGCAAAGTGAGGTAAAGACGAAGAGCGATGTCCACGTTTGAAAAAGTGGATTCCAGGTGGTGAGCCTTAGTTGCTTTTCATTTTTTGTTAAATAAGAAAACTGTTCAGACTCGTCTGAAAAGGATGCTTCGAGATCAGATGAACATTTTGAAACCAAAGCTGCAGCTGCTGAACGAAGCTCACGGATGGGGCATATTGTCAAAGTTGGTCAGGAAGCCAGAAACCTTATATGAACGACTATACGATTCCAGGCGATTTTGCAGGGACACTTTCAGATTGTCAAAGATGAAGTTAAACATTTCGATTTTAAATTTTTCTGGACCCTGCAGCTCTACATTTTGTATTCTGTGAATTGGATTCACTTGTGTGCTGTTTATGTTTTGGGGTGTGTTTGTTTTGGGAGTTTCACTGTAGTAAGCCTGAGATACTTTGCAAGTGCTTCCATTTCATCAAACTGATCCCACAGGTGTAATAAAAAAAATACCCAGTGACTGTAGGAGCTGGACAGCGGAACTAAGGTTGATGTCTACTTTTTGAAGCATGGAACTTAGTGACTGAAATCGCTGGAGGATACGATCCCATAGTTCTGCCATTAATACAAGAACTGAACTACTGTTATATTCAGTGGTGTCTTCGCTGACTTTAATCAGAGCTTCTCGTATATATATTTTTGTAATTGTGGCAGAGGGCTTTTGTGGATTCAACGTGGCAGGACTCTTTTCTCTTTTCAAAATGCCTGCTTTAGTGCACTGAGAGGCGCACTACATCAACTCGCTGTAGCACCTCTCGCCAGTACTGTTTCTTACTTTGAAACTTAAATGAAAGCTCAGTATCAATACACTGATTAACTTGACATCAATTAACATGATCATGGCAGATCAGTGGTGAATGCTATTCTCATGCTCTGTAATCCGAAAAGTAGAATGGGCTAAATCACTGAATCCATCGCAAAAAGCATGCTTCTTGTCTGAATTAAGTTTGCACATGAAACAGCACCAGTTGAAGGGCCATTTACGCTTAACTGTTTTACCATTGACTAACTTTCAACTGAAAATGTCTTGGGACACATAATCACTGTAAAACTGACCAACCATATCTTTATACTGCCGTTCAGATGCTTTGAAATCTGTATTGTGATTCTGGCAAAGAGAAAGGCCCTTACCAATCCAGTACATTCAGACACTTTCATCAATTACCTGTCATTCAGTTAGATCCGTCGATAAAGATGGTTGTTCCCAGGCGGCGGCGCACAATTGGCCGAGCGCCGCCCGGGGGAAGGGAGGGTTAGGTCAGCCAGGGTGTCCTCGACTCACCACGCACCAGCAACCCCTGTAAGCTGTACAGGGCTGCATTGTCCTCTGACGCTGTAGCTCTGGGTGGCTGCATGTTGAGTCTGCAGTGTGTAAAAAAGTGGACGGCTAGTGGCACACGCTTCGGAGGACAGCGTGTGTTCATCTTCGCCACTCCCGAGTCAGCGCAGGGGTGGTAGCGGTGAGCTGAGTTGTGAGTTGTGCATTAGGATCACCTATCCCCGTTTCATCCTCAGACATCTCTAGCTCAGTTTGTTCTGGTTCAGACTGTACTAGGCCATCTTCAGCTGCACATCCTGAACTTGACATTCCCCCTAGGTCAGTGTCAGTTACCACTTGATAGAACAACTTGCTCAGTTTGGGCACTTTGTTGAGTAGCTCTTTACCCCACCATTGCTTTTCTTTAATTCATTTTCTTTTGGCTGAAATATTTATGTATTTCCGATATGACATTTTTAAATAAAAACAGTCGATAATGTAACTAATGTGATTGAGTGCCTTATGTTTTGTTTTTTTCCCGCGCTACTTAGATGTATGTTTAAGCTAAATAACGGCAGCCTCTGAGGGACAAACAGAAAGGTGCTTGAATGCTTTGTGACAACAATGAATTTAGCAGAATGCCCGCCTTGTGTCATTAAATGTCCTGAGCCAAAGGTAAGAGCATTTAACATAATGAGAAGGGCCTTACAAGACGGTAAAGCCCTCTTATGAAGGTTCTATTACTATTTAGAAAATGGATACATTAAAAAAAAAACATTTACAGTTTTATGCAGCACTCATTTTTGTTGCTAATGAATACAAATGTTTTCCTCATTATTCTATGGGTAATGCGGTTTGCTCAGAATTCTTACTGAGGTCTGGTAGCCTTCACTCAGGCTTCATCCCAGCGGTGGACACTTCATGGGTATTTCCAATTGACAAATAATTTTTTAAAAAAAGCTTCTACTTACATGGAGTTCTTCCGTTCAGGTACCTCATACAGAAAAGCAAACATGGTTTGTGAACTGTTTGTAAAACATGAAAAGAATAAGAGTACAGCTAACTTTTATTGTTTTTTTTTTATTTGGATTTCAGTGCATGTTTGTGTATTTGTGTAAGTTTCAGTATTTAAGTTAGAGTTAGATCCTAACATTTATTAGTGAAATAAATAAATAAAAGTTTTAGTAATTAAAAATATCTAGCTGTCTACAGTATGTGTTAATCCTGATTATGCTGTTTGTTCAGAAACTTGTTCACAGTGTGTGTTCATAAAGTCAAAGCCTCCTTTCCGAAATAACGTTGCTGAAAGTAATCAGACTGCATCGTCATTCAAACCAATTGGGCATAACCAAATTGGGGATCAGGCGAAAACACAAAACATAATGGCGGACTCTTAAAAAATGTATGCTTTAAACTATGCAGTTGAAAGTTTGTATGGAAATACATATTACTCAAATGACAAAATGGTTGGAAAAGAAGGTACAACAAAATTAGTTATTTATACCCGGTTCACTGTTTATAAATCATGCACAAAAGCACCTTCTCTGGCCACAACATCGCATTTCATTTTGAACCAACTCAGAGGACACCTGAGTTTTACCCTGTGCGACTCATGCTTAAGATATGCTAAATTAAAATGCATCAATTAAAGTGCTAAGTTAGCAGTAGATAAAATGGATAATGTAACAAAATCATGTAAGATTTGTAGATTTGTTAAATGCTATACATATTAAAAAATATATACTTGCAATGCAATAGTACTAAATAGGTATTTAGTTGTGAATCTAAAGCCCCTTTCACACTAGCACTCCTACTCGGGTCTGGACCCGGGTTCTGGCTACCCAGGTCACAATCCTGCGTAGTGTGAAACCACATACCTGGGTCGTACCTGGGTTGACCCGGGTTCCAGCGACCCACCTCAGAATGTGGGTCGACGCGCTTTGACCCGGGTTGAATGAGACAAAATGCATGAGCCGGCGCAATAACAACCAGCCACGCCTGCGTGAAGGTTTCACTTCCGCAAGGAACGTTTCTGTTTATTCTATTTAGCCATATTTTTGTTGATTGAGATACACCATGAGCTATGTGTGTGTGTGTATATTCAGCCCTGCTGTAAGAAAAGAAAGGGAAAATAAACATACCTCCTCAGTGTTGAATTGACATTTCTCTCTTGTTATTATTTCCCTCTCCATGTTACATTGGTATGTGTCCTCACCTAGTCAAACACTGATCTGATCTGCGAGCTCAACAGCTTTCAGTTTAAAGTTGTAGGACTTCTTTGCCATCCTGATCAAGTTGTATCCGCAGAAATAAACTTCAATATACACCTCCCTCAAATAACGCAATAAAAAATTGCGCCTTTCGAAAACTATAGTACTTCTAATTACCGTTGCCCTTGAATAAGAGCCACAGCTGTTCTTCACAATTTAAATTAAACGCGGATGCGTTAAATCAAAGTAATACAGTATATATAAAGTTTGGGACCCGTGCTTTGAACTTTCATGGCAATTGCACTGGAAAGTTATCAATTACAACCTTTTACAGCCTTTATACCCATAAACTTTTAAAAAACCACAGGGATTCAAAATGTTTGTATAAAACCAGTTTGGAGAAAACAACAATGTGACACTGTCACAGAACTAATTGCTAAAACATTTAAACAATATTTAAGAAAATCAACTTATATTTTTGTTTAAAAATGTAATGATAAAGTCAACCAAACTAAACGTTCCCTGCTACGAAACAAACTGCAAATCACAGGATTCCCCGGCTCTGCTGCATGAAGTCTCTTAAGATAATGCCTAATGATGATGCAGACTCTGACATTGAGACTAAGAAACTGTCATTCAAGTATCGACTGCCTCTCAGTCTAAGAAGAAAGATATCTGCATTCATTGTCAGTTAGAAATATCTGACAGCTAACAACTAATTAAAGTCTCATTGGCAACTGACTCCGGTGCAATTCAACTGATGACTCTGACTTACGGTGGCGATTTGGGGGTCTAAGAGGCTGTTATATACTATACAGGGCACTGTGGTGCTTGAAGTCTTGAGCTGGTGACAGAACAGAACAGAAAATATAGCTAAACCATATTCACCTGCTAGATGCATTCAAAGCAAGCCAAATTTGGTTGGAAAACCATCAATCTGGCAGTGCCAACATATGAGCACTACCAAAATGAAATTTGATCAGAATGAACATTTGGCCAATCATCATGCAGTGATTATACTGACATTAATGCTGACCAACAGCAGCTAATAGAAACAGAAGCAGTATGAAGAATCAGAGTGCAAGCAGCATGAACTGCGCTGAATGAAATCTGGATAGCAGCACCAATTAAGATAAAGTTTGATTAAGAGAGGAGTTGCTGAGGGGCTGCTGTGGCTGCACACAATCCCACTGGTGGCTGCACACAGTCCTACTAGTGGCCATATTTGAGAAACATTGGTTTAGAGGAACATGAATTACTGCAAGCTGGTATAAAAAAATGATGCCCAATTTCAAACCTCATCAACCCTTTGGGGACTCCCTGTAGTCCATGATATCTTCAGCCTTTGGATAGCCAGATAAAACAGCCCAGGGGACTTGATTTGGGCCTTGTTTTTAACACATCTGCTTCAAGCCAGCTCTAAATCAAAAGCTACACCACCGATTAATCTTCTCCAATTGCAAAATTGTAAATAAACTTCTCTGACCCTTTGCAATTATACATTTTGCTAGGGTTACAGCTGTCAATGCTTACCTTCAGTTCAATCAGGGCTTTTTAAAAACAGATTTGGGGCTCTAGCCTCTAATGATTTAACCAAATGATGACCATGGACTCATTCTGGATGTGGAGGAGCCAGCAGGAGTTCCAGCTGTGCTGCAGCTGCTGTTGTTTGAACTACAAAAATTCAGGTTCAGGAGCTTCTGCCTATAGGCATTCAGGAAAACTACTTTATGAGTAGGCTGGCCTCTTTTTATCAACAGAAGAGAAATTAGGACTTTCCTCATGCAATGTTGCAGTCATTTAGATACGGATGAAGCACATTTCAATCCAATATATCCCATTAAGGGATTGTGGAGATGTGGCAAAGTGGTTTGTACTGCACTGGTGTAGAGGTGATGCAGTGCTTAGAAACAACAATCCAACAACAGTTCAATGGTAAATAATGAAGCTTTATTAAGAGCTTTTAAATAATAACACTGACTATACACAACTATGTGTATAGTCAGTAAAACTATGGGTTTCAGTCCCGAAATGATAATAACAATAAACACACACTTCAGTGCAGTGCAGTCCAGGTTTGATGCTGGCTGAATAGCAACAGCTCCCAGATATTTAGCCGTCTACAATGACAAATAACAACAGTTCCTCACAGTCATTCTGTAACCATAACAGAGGAACAGATCGCTCTGCCACACACTCTGATATACCTTAAGTCCTTTGGTAGTGAGTGCAATCCTCCAATCCTCCAATCCAGGACTGACACATCGCCTACCGCAGTAAGGCGCTGACTTCCCCTTTTTGGATGGCCAACTTCCGACTGACCCTGGAATGAAATATCAAACCATCCAGTCCGCGGCACACTGTTCCTGTTATACCGTGCCCTCACAGGCCGGGAGGGAGAATGTTGACTCGGATTCATCCTACCCTGGCAGAAAAATTGAGAAAGACCATTGGAATATTAGTGTTTTACCCTTAAGAAACTTTAGCAGGACCATCAGCAAACAACTACATTACCAGCAATGACAATACAATTAGTCCATAGCCATTGCATTGCCATTGAAGATCACATTTTTAAGAGTAGGCAATCTAAGCAATTGTTCCTTATTTTCTATTTATGTACAATTGTCTATATTCACAAAGAGTTTACCAAAGTGCTATTTTATTCTAAACAAAAAACAACATATGGATGTTACAAAGTGTCACATAAAAAAATCAGTTTACTTAAGAGCTCTTGCATATCTTTGCTGATTCTTATTCTTACTTGTGTTGTAACATTAGCAGGTTATTTATTAGCTGACTGACTGAAGTATGACCACTCCACCATCGGTATTAAAACATACTTGCTGTATGATTGTATCTTCTTCTCATAATCATTCTTAGGGTTGGCAGTATTTCAGTGTGTGTGTGTGGAAACAGGAAGTTCCACCAATGATGTTGCTTAACAGTTTATTTAATTTATTCCTAATAAATTCATAACTATTGATGGATAAAGGAGCAGGTTATGCAAATTACAGGGGAAACACTTGTAAGAGCTTAAGATATAGAGATGTATTACTTAGCTGTTTGTGAATCTCCAATCTAGAAGTTCTTTAATAGCATGAATTTAAAACAAATGTATTTCATTTGATCATACCTCACTTTGTGTTCACAGAAGTTGGGAGAATATAAAACACTAGAGCTTTCAACATGCAAACACCATTTAAGTTTCTTTCTGATGTAGAACAAGAGTGATATAAAACATGTGTAACTAAGCTTGGCTACTGCTCAGCGATACAAACTTGTTTATTTATTACACTGTTTGAAGTGTTGACAGCTAGCACGTCTCACATTTGTTATTGCAGTAAGGCAGTACAACAATTAGTTGCAGCTTTACAGCTGCCACATTCTTCTATTTCAGAAGATTTTTTGGGTGCTGATTGTTTTGTTTGAAATTTATGAAGAGTGAGATAGTTGGCACTGCATACAGGCTACTCATCATTGCTTGGGCCCAATAGTGTACCATACCAGATTTACAAGAGTGCACCTCGGGTACTAAGAATCTTGTTGAGGTTGATGAAGGTAGCGTTGGTAACAGTTAGTCACAGGATCTTGTCGCAGACCAGGAGGAGTCTTTATTCACAAAGAAAAAAAAAATGTTCTCGCATTGATCAATTTCATCCAATTTCCTTGTTAAATGTGGAAAGTAATATATTCAGCCTTGTGGCACAAAGGTGAAGAATCCCATGAGTGACACCTCCATACAAAAAGCTGGTATTCCAGGTTTTCCAGGAGCATGTCAGTGTGATTTGGCCACATATTCAGTCTGCAAAAAAGAAGGTGGCGCTCCATGTAACATTCCTGGGAGTAGCAAATTAATACATATGGTTCAGTGCCACATAAGCTCCTTTGGTCTGAATTAGATTTCTCCATCATACCCAGTACTATAACAGGATTAGTAAAAGCCTACTCCGGAGACTTGCAGTTCAGTTTTTCAACTCCACTACCTGGCAGTTTCTCGAAGTTGGATTAATGGCAGGTTGTACCGTTTCTCCACTGGCCTTCACAATGACAATGAAAGTCATTATTTGGGCCTTGAAATGGGTAATGGGAGAACGGCTGGCTTCTGGCATGCAGCTGCCACCACTTAAAGCATACATGGATGACATGACCATCATGACTACGATGGTAGCCTGCACCAATCGGTTACTTGACAAACTAGCAGAAAACATCAGATGGACACGTATGCATTTCAAGGCCCCCAAGTCGAGGAGCAAAGCAGTGGATAAGGTGTTCTACATTGATGGTGAGGCCGTTCTAACAGTGTCAGAAAAGCCTTCAGAAGTTTTGGGTTGTGGTAGGACAGGGATTTAAAGGACAGTCTGAGTGAGAGAGGTGAGATAGCAGGCAGTGCAATGGCTGAAGGATAGTGTACTACTGGACAAGCTTAAAGTCTGTCTGGTGAGACTGGAGACTTTGATTAGTTTGTACATTAGGAAATGGCTGGGAGTTCCAAGATGGCTTAACAGGGTAGCACTGTGGTAAGGGGAAACTGCAGCTGCCAGTCTCAGCTCAAATTAAGTGCACTAAGGTTTGGCTGGAAATTACAGTGATGGAATCACTTGACGAGGGCGTAAAGGAGGTAACACCCATAGTGAGACCTGGGAGAAAGTTGGCAGCCAAGGACACCGTGGAAGATGCAAAGGCTCCCCCGATACCACATAAAGCAGATCCAGCTGAAAGGAGGAAGTTACTGAAGGACAAAAGCAGGAAGAGAGAATGAGGTCTGTCAAGGTGGTGTCCCAGGCTAAGCTGGGAGGATGGATGAGACTGGAACAGCGTAAGATTGGCTGGCGAGACCTGTGGACAATTAAACAGAGGAGGATCAGCTTCCTAATCAGATCCATATATGATGTTCTTCCATGAAAGCAGAACCTGAATGTGTGGGTAGGGGAGAACCCTGCATGTCCTCCTTTGCCTTCATTACCCTTAAGCACAATTGTACAGGATGTAAGAATTACATTATTTCGTCTGGGAGAGCAACCAACAGGAAAGGTTATTAGAACTAACATTTGCTTGGGACAACTGGAGGCTGCTAGACATTGGAGAATGCAAACATTAAAATTTCCTGTGTACAATATGAATTATGATGTAATTTTTCAACAGACCTGAAGAAAAAAACTGTAATACCTACAGTGGATTTGTAGTTTTTAAGTGATTTTAGTGTTGTTTTTGTTGCATGTAAATGCAAGTGTTTGAGGGGTGACAGTTTTCCATCAGTTCTGCTCAGAAAGACACATGCCCATAAAACAGGGTGAGAATGCTGCCTGCTCGGTGGGCGAGATCACCTTTCTGCAGCCGACATCGTAGGACTAATTTTGGGACTCAGGCCATCCAGTACAAAATGCCAGTGTAAAAGGAGCTATAGACAGACTGCATAAAATTATTTAACACTTAAACACAATTTTCACTTGTTTCTTTTAAATAAAGTATTTATGGTTCCTATAAACTAGTTTCCTTTACTTAAACATTATAGCAGCACGATTTTTATGTTAAACTCAAGTTTTCAATCATTAATATCTCGGTCAAAGCACATTTAAGAAAATGTCCCCAACCCCACCCCAACCTGAAACAGCCATGTAGTATATTATGTCATTACATCTGAGTAGAAAAACGTTCAGTCAAAGATAAACAGATTTAAATTAAAGCATAGTGCCTGCAACACTGCGCCTTGTTAAGAGCCACCACATTCACATTTTGTCCATGCTAAATGAATATTTCTTAGCTTTTTTTGTTCTAGTTCTGTAAAATGAACAGATACTTTTCTCCTTTCCAAAAAATAAGAGTTAATTCAAGATTGGAGTAAAGACTTTGAAAACATGGGACGGAGTGTTATGACTAAAAATATTGACCCATTCATAGCCTTTTTCTGTTTCACTAGCATAAAGTAAAAGCTATTTTACTCATATGTTGAATGAGGTCCAAGCAAACTTAGGTCTATAAATAGTGGTAGTTTTATGATCCGTCACGGTTTAGTTTAAAATACACCCCTTAGTGATAGTGTACTAATAACCTGGGTCAGTTTGATAAGTATTTACATATTTAGTAATGCACCTTGATACATGAGTAAACACTGTTAAATCCCTGGAGGATGCTAATGTTGCCACAGAAAAATGTTGATTCCAAACTGCTAAGCTGTCATGCAAAGGCATGTGGTGTTGATGGTCACCATGTAACATTTCGAGTTACAGAGAGTTGCAGGGACAGCAGATCAGCAACCCCTGATAACTATCAAAATTAGCATCAGCCTCAGGATCACAAATGCCAGGTCTGGGACTCAGTTTTAATGAAGCTGCTTCGTTTATGATTAAACAGTTTTTGTGATTGGCATTAGAAACATGTTGTTAATCTGCTGCAGTCCCCCAAGCCTGACTGACTGACTGATGCATAGTGTGTGTCTGCCTGCTACAAGACGACACAAGTTGTGGTTGTTGTGTGAGTTATTGATGATTTATCCTTTGGCAATGGTGGTGTATATAATATGTGCTTTACTTACTACTTTTACATTCATAAGAATCCTTTGCAATTGCATGCAAGGCATTGCTACCATATACAGTGCCTTGCATAAGTATTCACCCCCCTTGGACTTTTCCACATTTTGTAGTGTTACAACCTGGAATTAAAATGGATTTAATTAGGATTTTTTGTCACTGATCTACACAAAATAGTCCATAATGTCGAAGTGGGGAAAAAAATCTACATATTTTTCAAAATTATTACATATAAAAAACTGAAAAGTCTTGATTGCATAAGTATTCACCCCCTTTGCTGTGACACCCCTAAATAAGCTCTGGTGCAACCAATTGCTTTCAGAAGTCACATAATTAGTTGAATGGAGTCCACCTGTGGGCAATTAAAGTGTTACATGATCTCAGATTAAATACACCTGTTTCTGGAAGGCCCCAGAGTTTGTTAGAGAGCATATCTAAACAAACAGCATCATGAAGACCAAGGAGCTATCAAAACAAGTCCAGGATAAAGTTCTGGAGAAGCACCAATCAGGGTTGGGTTATAAAAAAATATCCCAAACTTTGAACATCCCCCGGAGCACCGTTAAATCCATTATTAAAAAATGGAAAGAATATGGCACAACCGCGACTCTGCCTAAAGACGGCCGTCCACCAAAACTCAGTGACAAGGTAAGGAGGGCATTAGTCAGAGAAGCAACCAAGAGGCCAATGGTAACTCTGAAGGAGCTGGAGAGATCCACAGCTGAGATGGGAGAAACCGTCCATGGGACAACTATAACCCGGACGCTCCACAAAGCTGGGCTTTATGGAAGAGTGGCGAGAAGAAAGCCATTGCTGAAAAAAACCCACATCAAATCCCGTTTGGATTTTGCCAAAAGGCATGTGGGAGACACAGCAAATATGTGGAAAAAGGTTCTCTGGTCTGATGAGACCAAAATTGAACTTTTTGGCCTTAGCGCAAAACGCTATGTGTGGCGCAAAGCCAACACTGCTCATCACCCTGAGAACACCATCCCCACTATGAAGCATGATGGTGGCAGCATCATGTTATGGGGATGCTTTTCATCGACAGGGACTGGGAAACTGGCCAGGATTGAGGGCAAGATGGATGGAGCCAAATACAGGAAAATTCTAGATGAAAACCTGTTTCAGTCTGCAAGAGACCTGGGACTGGGGCGGAGGTTCACCTTCCAGCAGGACAATGACCCTAAACACACAGCCAAAGCTACACTGGAGTGGTTTAAAAACAAGAACCTGAATGTCTTAGAATGGCCCAGTCAAAGCTCAGACCTCAATCTGATTGAGAATCTGTGGCAACACTTGAAAATTGCTGTTCACCAAAGGTCCCCATCCAACTTGACAGAGCTTGAGCAATTTTGCCAAGAAGAATGGGCAAAGATTGCAGGATCCAGATGTGCAAAGCTGGTAGAGACTTACCCAAAAAGACTCACAGCTGTAATTGCTGCCAAAGGTGCTTCTACCAAGTATTGACTTGGTGAATACTTATGCAACCAACAGATGTCTTTTTTTTTGTTTAATTAACTTTTGTGTCACAATAAAAAAATATTTTGCACCTTTAAAGTGTTAAGTATGTTGTGTAAATCAAATGGTAAAAATCCCAATTAAATCCATTTTAATTCCAGGTTGTAACACTACAAAATGTGGGAAAGTCCAAGGTGGGTGAATACTTATGCAAGGCACTGTATATATATATATATAGAGAGAGAGAGAGAGAGAGAGAGAGAGAGAGCGCAAGAGAGAGAGACTGTTCATATGCACAACTTTACCATGCATATGAACTTTACATTCGGAAGCTGGGGCTTCTTATAGCAAAACTAAATGATATGATATACAATAGTTTTGCAACAAACCTAATCTAGTATTTACTTTATAATACTGTATTATAAATAAATATTGTAACCAGAGCTACAACATAAATTATATACAACATTTTATTTATCTATTATAGAAAGAACAAGTTAATGTAAAAAGGGCATTGGTAGTCTTAGTTAAGAGGTTTGCCTGTATTTTGAAAGTAAGACACTATTAGGCCTGCAATACAAGTGTCATCCTTCAAAACAGGGCACATTTGAGAAAACTTTCTGCTGCCAGAACTGAGGGAACCTGACAGTTTGTGATTCCCACTCATTCACTTTTCTTTCCAGCTTGTCGGCCTGCATGACTGAAAAAGGCCTGGAATGGCAGAAATGTAAATATTGTAAATATGTGTGAAGAAAATACATGCAGGCACTTTTCCATACCAAGCGCATTGACATTTTTCTGTGTTTGATCTTTTCCTCGTCTTTGTTTTGGCTACAGATACATACTGAAGGGGAGGGGTGGGGTGGTGGTGGTGGTGGTGGGGGTGGTGGTGGGGGTTAGCGGGCTACCAGTAAGTGCTTCAGCCTTCCCTGTTCTACACAGCCAGCTGGATCTCTCCAAATTAGTCAAGTACTTGATTATCCACCTCCCCCACACAACCCATTTGCACCCCCCTTTGCTTTCGTGTCCTGCACGTTTTGCTGCTGGTAATACATGGAAAAGGCATTCTGTTACATTGTCTGTGAAGCTTTGTCCTTTTTTAATTGTGTTTTTGCCTACTGCATAGCAGCACTGTGCTACATTGGTGGGGGGTATTTGCTGGCTTTTCATCTGTTGCCTGTAGTGTTGCACAGAACCTCCCCTCAGTGAAATTGCTAGCCGGCATGTAGATGTTGACAGAATAGCATGCAGTTTTGCACCCCTTATCCCTAGGGAGGTCTGGGATTTCTCTTCGCAGTGGGCCTGAGTAACTGAGCCACTAGCCAAGGGAGCTGGACCAATTACATTGTTGGGATATATGTAGCGCTGTGCATGGATTGTGGTACTTAACAGCCTGTGTGATGGAAGCTTTCACCAGGGTATTTTAAATGGAAGGGAATTTAAAAACAGATTTATGGGTCAGTTAAATATAGTCTGACAGAAATATATTTTTTCCATTTTTTCCCTTAGTCTTTCATAAAAAGACATGTCTTTGTAAGAGGATAGTCTACCCCTTATTAAACAAAGTTGCATGTGGTATTTAGTATATAATAACATATTATATATATATATATATATATATATATATTATATATATATATATATATATATATATATATATATATATATATATATATATATATATATATATATATATATATATATATATATATATATATATATATATATATATATATTTACAACAGGACATGCAATGCAAATAAATATTCATGTGACCTTTTGGTATGCATTTTAGAAAATTAGCTTCTGTAACATCCCTAACAGGCATAAATGAAAATGTAATGCAATGTATAGCAAGTTGCCACTGGAAAACATCTCTGAATGCACACACACAAACACCACGACCTGCAATATGCTACGATTACAACATTCTACTCATTAAAATACCCTAAAACTTTCTTAGATACCTCAGTCAGAATGGTAAAAGTAGAGGTAGAGTTTGAATGTAGAAGCTGACATTAATTATAGGCGACAGAAAGTTTGTAAACTGCCAAAAATGTGATGAATAAGAAAGATTATATAGTGAAAGTGATACAGATTTCAACAATGTTTTTACCCTTTGAGAGAATATTTATTTAAATTCTTAATTTGTGTGTCATATTTCAAATTATTCTGCCTTTTTTCTGAAATGATGCCTTGGAGGTAATTTCTTGTATGAAGATTTATCGCATATATTCATGACATGTCACATTGCGGATAGTGTTTAAGTATCAGTGAGTTTTCTAAGATGTTCATGCAGTAATTTGGTCTCACCTGTTCCGTGCTAATCCAGTGCGAAAAACACAATCCAGTTTTGAAGCAAGCCATTTGAAAATGCAACACATCGTGGTAGATTTTCAAAACATAATTCTCAACCATATTTAAATCTTTTCTTTCAGGAACATGCAAGAGTACTGTAAATGCTTTCATCTGACAGCACAAAAGCAGATAATTACTAAGAGATTTATGGTTCTGAGTTCCATGTTGGGCCAAATCTGTAATCCTGCTGCCAATATCCAAATAAGAATTCCTGGTGCTGAGATTCAAACTACATAAGTAGATTCAGGCTTGCTTAATCCAGTTTTGCAGCTGAAGTAGGGGGTGTGTGCTGGTAAATATTGTGTTTACAGTGGAGTTACACTTGTATAGGGATTGTAACCTTTAATAAACTAAACTCAAATGAATTTGCCATCACAAGGCATGACACTTGCAGTGATAAAATCGGGTCTGCATGGTTTTTAGTCCTGGTTCTCTTTCACATTTATTAATCTTTTCTGCTCCCTGATCTTAAGGATTGCCTGAATGGCAAATAGCTTGGGACTAAAATACAAGGAAAAACAGGGCAATTTTGATTTTAGACACTAACAAAGGAAAAGCCAACCACCAAGTTCAACCCTTTGAATGTTTCCTGCCAACAAATATATATTTATCCTTAGAAATGGCTGACAAGTAACTGGTCCTTGGGGGCATCTTTCCTTCTTCTGTTGTACAGTTGAAAAGGTTTCCATGGAAACAAGGTCAGAGTTAAGATAAAATGAAAAGTAAATTAGATATTTTAAAGAATTATAGAAACAGTATTTAGCATGTGCATACCACTTGAAGCTAATACTAAAACACTGAACTAAGCTTTAAGGAAATTCGCAAACCTTATTTTAGATAAGTACATGTATGCAATAGACAACTTAATTAAAAAAAAATTATGCACAACAGTGCAAATTATGTAAATAATATATAATTAGATTGATGCACAATGCTGATGAATCAACATAGGAGGGCAGAACAAAGTGTATTTGAAAGCCTAACGCAGTTTTTTATTGACTTGAGATCAATTCTTACGTAAGTCAGTAAAAATCAGCTCTTATATCTGGGGCTGTGTTCTTGAGACGTTTTTAAGAAGAAAAATCTTCTTAAATGCACATTTTTTTCTTAAGTTTGTACTAAAAAAGTTAAGAACTGCTATTCACAACAATTTTCATTAAGAAAGAAATTTAAGAAGAAACTTAAAAAAATGTGTATTATTGTTTTTTCTTAAAATTCATCTTATATTTAAAATAGCATAATGTGTGTCTTAATTGAATATATCTTATTATATATGTAGAAGCAATACATTTAAAATTAAATAACAATTTTTATCAACGTAAAAGTTGATAAGATGGGTCGGACAAAAAAATGAAGCTTTGATATATTGGGGGTGATGTAAGGATACGCATAATGCTGCCGTAAATCATTTTTAGCAGCCATAAAGTCTGATTTTACCAGCCGCTAAAAATGCAGCGTATATACAGTAAACAATGGTGTACACCTGGCGTTCTGCACCCACTATAAAATTTGAATCCATTAAAATTATATTGAAATGCATTCAAATTAAGAAAAGAGCATGGGATTAGGCAGGATCTGGATACTAAGGGGGCTCAAACATTATATGTGATGTAAGGATTTTGCCTTGAACTTAGGCAATTGCTGACCCTCCAAAAACTTTACACCTCTTCTTACAAGGTGCAAACCATTGTAGAAGCGAGTAACTAAGAGCTGTATAAAAGCACACACCTGCAGAGACCTGCCATTGGCTTCAGGATGGCTGCTTCCTGATACGGCGACACTTGGCTCTTGAGGAGAAGCAGGAACACGTTCAGAGGAGAAGGGAAAGACAAAGAAGACCCTGCATATTCAATCCCTGGGTCACTTTGCTTGGGATGCCGGAGGATGCATCAATCTAGGGACCGCTATCCCTGCACATGTGAAAGTTCTGTGTTCTCTACTACTTAGCCTGTGGATCCTTTCAGACCGCAGCTGGAATGTCTGAAGTGATCGCCCAATCCACCTTTTCTAGAGTGCTAGGTAAATTTCTGGATTTCAAGCTAAAAAGGGCAGGCCAATCATTTCGTAAGGAAATTAGCATAACTGATGTTGGCTGAGGCTTTTCCAAACAACTCAGTTTCATGCTGAGTGATCTCAGCCATAAGGACTCTCAGCTCCTTCTCAGAAAATGTTTCTTTTCTTTTCCGAGTGCCAAGAGGACTTTGCTGCCCTTCCTCTGACATTTTTTTTGGTTTGTATTTTCGTGCTCCACAAATGTCATACAGCGCCTACTGCTCTCTGTACTCCTAACTGCAAGTGCGGCCGCTAAATAGACCAATGCATACATACGGCACAGTGCAAAATAATTGACAGGCCGCAATGCAATTTGACGGAATGCAATTTGACGTGATTAGTAAGTGATGCAAATAGAATCCGACATGCATTCGGCAATGTATAGAAGGTGTATCTTCCTGTATCTTCCTGTTGAAAATCAGTTTCAGTCACCATGGGCAAAAGATCTGACAGATTTTGATAGACAGCTGATGGCACAGTAGGTGCTCAATTGGCAAGAGTTTCCCAAGCCAACACTAGGCTACAAAAATGACACCAATTATGTTTAATGAGGATAAGAAAGTCAATAATCAATTATCTTAGATAGTTTCATAATTATCTCTCTTAAACTATCTATCTATTCTTATACATTTCTGGAAACAGTGGATCCTTTTTATGCACTTCACATGGATTCATCCTTTTGCTTTTATTAAAAACAAAAGCAGGGATATACTAACCATATATATTTGTCTCGTTTAAAAAGTTGCTTGAATTTTTCGAGACTATTCGTAAGAAATGCAACCTTTATTTTTCTTCTGATCAGCATATCATCAATCCAATTAAAAAGGTAATAAGGTAACTAGAACTTACACCTGTGGCAGCTGATGACTTGGGCAAAGTACCTGGTGTAAGGAGCGAAGGAGCAGGCATGATCTTAATTGAGCTCCCTGCTTATGCTGTGCAGCCAGCATTGTTCATACTGAATTTTTGCAACTGATTTTTTATACAATTTTGGTTCTTCCGCAATTATAGAACATGATCTGTTCACAGGCGTATATTCATTTTTGGAAGCCGTAGTATTAAGCACAGTTTCCGAAGCAGAAGCGCGTGTTTTGGCCATTTATAAAGCACAGCTGCCTGCTGTCGTTAGGGGGTAGGCCACGAATGCTGTTTACAGCAATCTATCAATTAAGCGAAAGGCATACGCTATTGAAACTGCTGTAAGCACATATAATATTGTCTTAATGTATTTGATATTTAATGACTTGTTTTGGGGCTGCGCTGAATAAGAAACGCACATATCAAGGATCAAACAAAATTGTTGTGTCTATTACAGAACAAAAGTGCCAATGGGGGAGTTTCCATGTGTGTTCTAATTTTTCTCATCCCTCTTTTCACCTGACACCATGCAAATGTAGGGGAAAGGTGGAAGTTGATATGCAAATTAGCCATGCATAGCTTTCTCATGCTGTTTTCGCAGACAGCTCAGGAAATTGTGGTTTCCATGCACAGAGAACAGGTACACCAGAGAATCTCACCTAGAAATCCATAGTTGTCAGGTGACACCTTGTTTGAGTGAAACTTTAAAGCACAGTGTTAAGCTCATGTAATAAAGCTGTGATTTGTAAATGCAAATGTATTGTGTTTTTTCTACGATGTACTGTACAGTGGTTTGTGATACTTTTGCATAAAAAGCGCTATATAAATGCAATAAATAATAAATAAATAAATGCCTTGTGCCTGGTTGCTTAATGATATGTTTTACTGCTCTTGCCCAAATTGTTTTTCAAATGTCCATTGGTGGAGTGTCATATCGTTAGTAGTGAATAATTGTTCAACTAATTTATCACACGACTTATTAATTAAAGAAAAAAGAAAATAACTAACCCAGAGGTATATAATGAAACTGTTCAACCCAGCTAGTGCACATCACCATGACTGAAAACCCGCGGAGACGTAGGGTTATAGATATCTGTGCCAGACACCTTCCACGTGTGCTCCCAAGGCTGTCTGGATTGGGAGCAGTGGATCTTTTCATGTGAAATGCAGGTTTCCGTGTGAAAATGGGTGAGGATTTCCCGTGTTTTACGTCACGCTCACAGGTAAATGAGATTTACCCAATCCATCTCTGTGGCCGTTATTTTCACCTGATTCTCTGGAGCTGTTCTCCCAAACGTGCACGCGCATCACCACTTCACGTGTAAATAACCACACATGGAAACTCCCCCAATGTTATTTATAAGCATCACTATTGATTTGAATAAAGATGGTTGATTTTCTTTTTATTACATTTTGTTTAACCTTGGGGGAAAAATAAATTAACGTTAGATGGGCCCAATATGCTTTATTAATAATAATAATAATAATAATAATAATAATAATAATAATAATAATAATAATAATAATAAATAAATACATATAGTTTAAACTCTGTTTACAGGTTGACTAGGCACTACCACTGGATTTCGCAATCATTTTTTTTTTTGCTTAAGATGACATTTAAGAAGTTTTTAAGAAGAAATTTAAGAAAACTGTAAGAACATTTGGAGAATTGCACTTAAGAGGGATCTTAGGAGGTCTTAAATATCTTCTTAAGACCCAAAAATATGGCCCCTGATCTGTACTTCATTAGTTGACCTTTATGAGTAAAGAGAAATGTGGTCAGCTCATCTTAATCAACCAGACCATGAAAATCAAGTCTGAAAGTTTAGAAAATCACATTAAACAGCTTAGCAACATTTGGAATGTATGGCCTAACAGCATGTTGAAAGTATTTTTGTAAATATATAAAACAGAATTGTATAAATACTATATGTTATAAAACTTTGGTCACACGTTATTTTAGGTGTTAACAACTAGCTTATAAACCAGGTATTTGAACCAGATTTTCTTCCGTTCCGGTTCGGCTCCAGTTCCGAAAGTTCCGAACGGCTGATTTCGTTCCATTCCGGTTCAAACTAAATGAAGTACCGGTTAATACTGGTTCAACTTTATTTTTTTTCTAGCCAAGTAGGCTATTGTATTGGGGTTCCTAGGTCTTCATTTTCTCAAATTAAACAAAAAAGCATGAAATACAGTAAACTCCAGATAAATCAGCACTTATAGGGAAAACAGTGTGACAAGTTATCCATCTGTATCGATAAATGCACTTCCTGTCTATAGAAGCAACAATGTCTATGTTGCAGCCTTAAAATACATTTTTTTCTCTGTTGCAACTTTCTTTTGCCTCAGTTCGAGTTTACGAATAGTTTTTTTTTTTTTTAAACAATTCAAAACAGCGACATTTCACAACAATCTCGGTGGGTTAGCGTCCTTACATTCAATACAATAACTTAATGCAATGTTTGTCTGAAATAAACTCTGCTGCTAATCGAGCTGAAGGCTCCATCAAATATGTCACTTGCTTTCTACGTTCTGTTCCAGCTTTCAAAGAAATCCAGGGCTCTACACATCTGCCATATATTTGGTAATACCTCAAAACAATGTTGTGACAAACATGTCTTCAGAGCATTATATATTTAACAAAACCTACATATTTCTTATTGCATAGCTACTCTGTTTTAAACAGAATATATGCAGAAAAAAATAATCTCCAAGTAATCAATTACATATGAACACTCTTTATTAAGCACTAAGGGGAACATAAAACAAATATAACATGTACACACATGCAACTTTTCTACATACTTCTTTTGGACATAACAATGAAAATGAATTGTTAAATGATTGTGAATAAAACTAAATAAATTGGTTATACAATAAACATTGCTGTTTTCTCAAGTCGACGGTAAAATGTATTAACTCTAAATATACTATAGCTATTACTAGCAACAACTAGCAACCCTCTGTTTTATGTGTACTTAACTTAATAATAAGTTAATAACAGTACCTGTTTATTTTGAGCAAATGCAAAACCGATCACATAATGTGGATCATGCAGCCGACCATAAGTACAATCAACCAATCAGATTCCAGCTCTAGCGGGATTCTGTCAGATGGTAGAAGCCTGCTGCTTCATCACAGCATCAACTGTGAATCAAATTTAAAATCAATCCATGCAAGTACCGGTAATTTGCCAAATTGAAAGCTCAATTCACATCCATTGTAGAAAAATACTAAAAACAGACATAATTGGTCCGAATTGATTTTATTATCCAAGAAAACCAGCCAATCAATACTTTGCAACTATGAAAGAAACCTGTCCTGTATCCCCTACTACCGCATCAGCCAATCACAGTCTGTCAGCTCGATTGGAGCTAATTGTCTTTCAACAACAACACACTGAGACATTGACAGTTCTATAATATTCCTCCATTCAGATATCTGGCACTGTCTAGATAAACTATAAGTAACTGACAATTGTTTAATAAAGTTATTTGTTTTTTTTTTCTCATTATGTATGTAATCCTTTATCAACATTTTCAGGACTATTTTCCTAAAACGTTTCTCAGAAGAAGGGTACCCGATGAAGGATTAGACCTTCAAGGTTTGAAAGTGTTGTTTTAAAGAAAATAACGAGAACATTGTTTTCCAATAGCTAGTGCCATCTCGATGAAGGCTCTACCTTTTGGCCTTTGGCTTGGGATGCATGACTCCCATTACTTTCAAATACCACATAGTACAGCCTTCATTGACGGACACTATCGCTAAATTAATCTATTTATTAGTTTATAGCAATGTATTTTTGTATTGTAACAATTTTACAATAATCAGAAAAGGGAGATCATTTAATATCTCTCTCTCTGTAGTTTCCCACCCAAAAATTGGTGCCTGATTGTCTGTAAACAAGCAGGCAAACTAGTTATTTTATAATCTAGTGAGCAGTTGTTTGATCTACAGGGACTTTGGCTGGGCAACTCCAAAGAGAGGGGCTGGTTTTGTTTGCTATTTAACATCTGTATTTTCTGTACTAGGCATTCTTTATCAAACTCACCTGACGGCGCTGAAGAGGCCTGTAGAATTAAACGTACAGTATTGTTTTGTTTTAAGATCTGTACATGCACTTTGCATGTGGTTATGTTCGGTACTGTTTTGCATTTGATTTTCCATATTGTCTCAATTAAACAGTTTTTATTGAAAATCACCTGCAAGACTGAAATTATTATTTTTGAGAAATTATGGACTTTACATCTGGCGAGCCAGCCAGGAGGAACTGAACCCTGACCATAGCAGCGGTTCAGACAGTGTGAGGATGTTTGCTTATTACTGTAAAATAGAACACTGATATCTGAGACAGACTGTAAAAGGGAAGTGTTTAGTTATTGTATTTAATAGTGATTATTTGTTGAATATATGTCTTACAGGGGTATTTTGTTTCCACTTGTATAGTATATTGTTTTTTGGATTGTGAGTATATTTGATAAATACTAATAACATTGTAGAACTGGTGCATAGGACACTTGCAAGTAGTTCCTGTTTGTTGTGATACGTTTCTTGCAGATACAGAATATTATGTTTCTGAGATACTCATTGCTGTTGTTTGATCAATTTATGTATTTGTTTGCAACATTTGACATATGAAATATTACTCTGCAGAATCTCAGAAGTTGGCTACTCTTGAAACGTACTGGGGTATCAGCACACCAGTCCTCATGTTGTGATAATTGTTGCATTCAGAGTAGCTCTATATTACAGATACTGTGGTTGTCCAGCATTTTATGTGTGCAAGGTTGCAAACACATGAAAAGAAAACACTGGAAAGCTTAAAATTGTGTTAAATCTTCCCCATGGTTGCTCAGCATTGTATGTATAGATTTGTTTGACACTATTACATATGGAAGCACTGAGAGCCATGGATTAGGATAGGATATTTAAAAGCATAGTTGTATTTGTCACTAACTAAATCCGTTTGCCCAGTTGTGGTAATTCTAGAGGTTCCTGGTTGTTCAAAGTGTGCACACACTGAAATTAAACAAATAGTTTGTTTGTTTGTTAAATTGGGTGATTATTAAGAATAGAGGATTTTGTAAAGAAATACATAAAAAAAACATGGTGATCATTGTGAATTTATTTGGAGAGAGAATGTCAACCTGAAAAAAGGTTGCAGATTTATTTGAAATTGACCCGCTGATGAAAAAGAAAAAGAAGCAAAGGTGGGCTTTTGTGATATATGGTTTGAAGGAGAGTTATCAAATATAACAAGATAAACTAGAAAAATGTAAAAAAGAAAGGATGAAGCAAGTATAAAGCCCAGCATACATGAGGAAACATGTTTCCGGAAACATGTTTCTTCAAAAATTGTCAAGGAAACATGATCAGGAAACATTGTCGGGAAACTTTTTCAAGCAGCACGTGGCCATTACTGCAGCACACTTTAAAATGGATGAAAGCCATATTGCACTGAGTGGTGCTGCACTTATAATTGAATTAAAATGTTGTAGAAGGTGAGGCTGATTCAAAACAAAAAGACAGATTTTATTAATCAAACATTAACAAACAGCACCGGACTCATCAGCCCCTGCCTAAAACTTTATTTCACTTAATCGTCTTTAAATCCCTGTTTACATGATCGTTTCTGTTAAATAGTTACAAACACTAGTCTGGAGCAAGTTCTTTGAGAAGTGCTCACATAAACATAAATGCATGCGCCTGTCATCTGGCTAACACCAGTCGTACTATCTTATTTTGCAATGCTAATTCTTAGTCATTTTTCAGTTAAATAAATGCGTGACAGGTAAATACAGCACAAATTAAATGTATCAATAAGTGTAACTTAAATATTTAAAATAAACTACACTTTTTATGTTTCATAACCTTATGTTAACTATTACTAGGCTAAACAGAAATTACTACAACATAAACATTGCACTAATGTAGGCATCCGTAGACTGCAGAAGTCTATAGAAATCGCCATCTTGCAAAGTCACATGACCAATGAACTCACGCTCACAGAGTCTCTCCTGCTTGGCCAAAGGCAAAATATTTCCTAAAAATGTTTCTCAAAGTAGAACCCAGGTCTACTCCGGGAAACATTTTTCCTGGTTTCTTGACACAGTTAAACTGCCAGCATACATGAGGAAACATTGCCTCTGGAAATGTTTCCTTGTGTATGCTGGGCTTAAGGATCTCAGTGATATAATTAAGAGGAATGTGCAAGAAAGTGCTTTGAATGCAGCAATCCAATTGCAGTTAAGATCTGCACGTGGAGTTTGCATATGGTTATGTTCTGTACTGGTTTGCATTGGATTTTCCTTTTTGCCTTGGAATTAAACTGTTTTTATTGAAAATCGCCTGCTAGACGTAAGTGGGAATTCACTGGACACAACACAAAAAGTTGAGTTTCAAACACCCCGCAGGGGTGTACTTTATTAATTTCGCCACAAGGTGACACTGTGCTGATGGGTTACAATACCAGCGATGGTAAAGGAGTTACTGAAGGCACACACACGCACACAGGTGTGTCAAAATAATAGTACAAACAAAAGGCGAAAGCAAAAAGGAAAATAAGACACAATAACAAAACTACAAATAAAAGTTGCTGCTTTTGTAGTGTCCCCCACCGTCGCTAATTGTACGGCTGAGGTCTTCAGCCTGTACCCTGCTATTCCACTTCTATATACTGTGGGGTTGCCCAGGGTTTCCCTGCTAACTACTTACACCCCCCTATTTATCGCTAGCGATAAATAAATAATAATAATAATAATAATAATAATAATTTCCGTTCAACATGTCTTCCTCAGCCTGGCTTTCCTGTCTGTTTCCTTTGCTCCAGACGCTGTTAGTTTATTATGGTCTGTGTCGGAGTTGTTAACCAGAGCTCCCGCAGTCATTCTTCCTAAAGGGGCAGACCTGAGGAATAACAGAGCATTATCTTTATAGGTCGAGCACCCCTCAAGGCCTGCCTCCCGACCACTCAGAGAGAGAGAGAGAGAGCCCTCACCCAACCTCTCCGTGTCACTGCCATGATTGACAGGCAGACCCTACAGGGCTCCTGAGCGCCTCCTGCAGGATTATGCATGCGTCAGACAGCCAACACAGATCTCGCCTTGTTACATTAACGTATTCGTATCACATGATTTAGTGTAAAATATTAGAACAATTTCATATGGTCCCAAAGAAACAATATAAAGACATGACCATTTACTTGAGCTATTTTTTGTTTTGATGTTTTTATACTGTTTGGTATCTAAAAGGTACATTTCTCTTATAGTAACGAAAGTTCACTTTTAAACCACATATAAATAAATGAATAGTCTAAGTAATCAAAATACAATGAAGCGCTGACACATGCGCATATCTCGAAATAATGCTAAATTCGGCAGGGTGCACAATTCAGCACATTTGGTTTCAACATATCCTAAAAAAGGGGTGATGTTACAATTTTTTTAATAAAAGAAAACAACTGTACTATAACAAAATGAACAAAAAAGATCTATGTCAAACAATTCTGAATAGGGACTGAAATACCACTTTAATGTTTTATGTAACAGGTACAACTCTTAAAGAAATTAGAACATAGATCCCTATTATTACTTTTTTTTCTTTTTTACTTATTACTTATCCTATAATTATATATTATGTGTGCTTCTCTGTTGTGTTTCTGTCGAGATAAATTACCATAACTATTCCAGAAAACAAAAACAGGTTTTGAAAAGACTTCTCAAAACTGAACAAGAGGAAATGTGATGGAATTATGTCAGTGTTACACATACTGTGCGCCTTCTTCAATTGATTTGTCATCATGGCAATCAGTCTTTTTAGGAGAATTTTCTTAAACAGATTTGCTAGTCAGCACATCATATACTATTAACACTCTACCACTGCATTATGAATCAGCATAAAACCTTTTAAAAATGCAACATACTTAATTTATTAAGAATAGAAAGGGAGAACAGTAAGTGCACTTAGCTACAGCCATCATCAACATTCAGTTGAAGAAGTGAAATAAAGATTTACCGGAATCAACTGCTTTCAGATATACAAACAAAAATATTTTACATTAAGATCAACAATAGTGATTACTGTTCTTTAACAGCTACTCGTAATTTTACAAATATTTAACACTCATAAAGAGAAAGTTCCAGCTAGACCTTTATCATATAATTAATTACTATAACTGGCATTTTTTTCTCTCGCGGAATGGTCAATCAACGTCTGAATCATTAACCAACTGGATTTAGAACAATTGAGCTTAAAAAGAGAGTTACCTGCCTGAACCAAAGTTTTCTGTGACTGCTTTCTAACAGAACGCTAGTTGGCTGTTTAAGAGTGGATGGAATGCATGTCCTTTGGATGAAAAGCAGATCAAATAAATCCTGGTACTGAGTACCGGTGAGTACCGACATAATTACATACCTGACGTACATGTGAACTATTTATTTTAAAATACATATGTGTGTCAAACAGGATTGAATTCTTGTAGGCCTAGTTAGTTCACAAGGTTGTATTTTAGCAACTAGAAATACATTGCAAGAAACAACAAAAAATATATTTTCCCATCATTTAACAATTAATTTTATTTTAATTTAAGTGTGTGGTGGTGTCTTTCTGGACCATTTGTAACCCAAACAATCACCCTTGATGTACACTGATATTGTTAATAACATTGTATCAGAAAGGAACTTGCTAGAACCAAGAAAAGTTTTAATCATATGAGAAAAATAACCAGAGCTTGCTGACGTGCTAGTAACATTAGAGGATCCTTAACCAAAAGAAAAATATTCTGACAAAAATGACATCTCTGGTGGCCACAGTTATTTCGCAGGATGTCATGTGAATATTTCAAGCTATATAAAATGTAATTTCTATATATTTTGATATATCTTGAAATACAATTTTTATTGCAGTGTACACTGCAAATAAATCACATCTTGCTTACGGTTGACTGTTCTCATTTAAACATAAATAAACCAGCATGTTGAGCCCTTACAACGATGATGTTCTAACTAATCAGGTGCAGCTGTATAGTGGTTTTCCTATGGGTGTAAATATTATGTATACACTTTTTTAAAATGATATAGTTGTTCAGTAGTTCATCTAGACTGCACCCAGTCACACAGTTTACATACACCCCAAAAGGGGGGCTGTTTTAATTGCTTTGTTAATGAGGACTATGCTGGCCTCCTATCTACCAATTACACTGCTGAGACTGGCACTGAAGATGAGTTTGCTCCAGGCCAAGCCTTGTTTTCAGCCTGGTTCTAGGCCAGGAACATGCCAAGCACACTTAAACCATCTACATTGTTACCTTAGTATGCGTTAGGCCCAGTTACAAAAATCTTGCAGGCCTGCAATGGGTTGTATAAGAATCAGCCAAGACACTTGTAAGCATTTTAGAGGGGAAACACACTTTTCAGTATTTGTTGTATTTTTGTGTAGTTGTCAAGTGATCACAATTATTTAGTTACAGTCATTACAAAAAATGCAATTGTCATTTCCAAACTAGCAGTGTTCAATAAAGATACTGTCAAGGACATGTAAACAACAAAAATCCTCATTTTTTTACTCTAGAGGAATCACAAATCTACTCATCTTTTATTTTTTTATTAGATCGTTATATCCATAGTCAAAGAATCAATAAGCCATTTTGAGTCGACATAAGGAGATTTATAAGGCATTGAATACAATGCTATTCCATTCAGAAATATTGACCTCAAGCCTGCTAAGACGAATAATATTTCATGTTAGAATGTCATAAAATGTTATAAAACATGTCAGATGAGGAAGTAGTCCACCAATGTCATATGCCTCAATTTGTATATCTAACATAAATATGAAGGAAATAACATAAGCTACTATGAACTGAATCCATCAGAGTAAATGCTCAATAACAGACATGATTTGATCAGTCTGTACCCCTCCAGGATAAGCCACATCTGGATTTTATTAATTTAATTTTTTTTTTGGTTATCTCAGGATTTCCAGTGAGATAATCCAAAAGGTTCTTCTGTGCTGCAAAATGCTCTAAAAAATCAAGCTGTGGGTTATCACGGTAGGATAAACATTTATCAAGCCCTTGGTCAGATGGGTGTATACCTTGACACATGAAACTACAGTTCTATTACTACCATTTAAACTACTGACTTACAAGACACATATTTGCAATAATGTGTTTTCAGTTGTGTGATCTGATATAAAAACACCAGAAATCAGTAACCGTATGTTAAAAAGGGAATGCGCTTAACCTGATCCTAAAAAAAAAGCTAATTGTTAATAAATCTCTTTGTAGGTTGCATTACAACTTGTAAGCTCAGTGCAAGCTTCAAAACCGGAAGCAGAACATTTTATCACCACAAGATCACGTTGAATGGAACCAGAAATTCTTGTTGAAGAGTCTAAAAACAACAGCGTAGATCACCCATAACCTGCTGAATGCAGTTGCTGCTCAATTATGATGGATTCTTTAGATTATTGATATCCTACTGTTTGAGCCTGAAACAACACACAAGATGCATCAGTCATTTATAAATAATTCACCAACAGTTATTTTGGCAGCAGTATCTTTTCATTTATCAACTGATAAATGTGCTGCAGATAAGGAGGCTAATTTTATAGCCCCTTGACATTTACCTTTGATATGATTTTCATATTTAATATTGTAAGACGCTAATGAAATATTTTGACAAGCCAATCAATATATCCGGGAAATAACACACATGGTGGCAAAGCTCTGGACTTAAACTGGCAGCTGTTACTGATTATTTCATGAGTAAATATTAAATTGATTATTTGGATGGTAGATCTGCATTATGACTAATGGCACAATCATGGAAAACATTGCAAGTCTTTTTGGCTTTCTTGATTAATAAACACTTCTTCGAGGATCTAGCCTGTATTAGCATTCTTTACATGCACTCGTAAAGCCCCTTTCACACTGGCATGCTCTACCCAGGTCTGACCCTACCCATGTCTCGCATGGCCTGTGTAAAAACGTGTCGACCCACATCCTGAGGAGGGTCGGTGCGACCCGGGTCAACCCGAGTACGATCCAGGTACATGGTTTCACACAACGTGGGATTGGGACCCGGGTAGGAGTGCCGGTGTGAAAGGACTGAAGTATAAGAAAAATAAAGAAAACAAAGGGTAGTATTCAAAATGTGTTAATTTAAAAAAAAAAAACTGTTAATGTATTGAAGGCAGTATCAAATAATATATGTAACTTGTTTCTCCTTTCAAAAAAATACTTTTAAAAGATTCCCCAAGGAGAGTATAAACTGAAAAAAACTAGTAACTAAATACTGTAGATAGCAAAGAAAGCATATGTGTGTTTGCATTTTCTTGTTGTGTTTAACTGTATTTTAGTTAGAAAAGCTGGATTGGAAACTGTTCCATTCCCAGCTGACTCCTTCTCAGCCAATTAGACAAAGCTTGCATTCTGTATATAATTGTTATGGAATGACCCAGACTCGTGTCCAGATCTCAGAAATGTATGTTTCAAACTAAATATTCACAGAAAGTAATTCATGCCTTCTTATGATTGCCTTTAAGTATTGTACACCTGGAGTTTATGCGTGGGCCAAAACAGATTAACCACAGGAAATGGAAATACAATGTGACTTTACTGATTTGGAATGAAGTGACCAAAGACTCATCCATGATTGTGATGCTTAAAAGACAATAACCCCCAAAACTAAATAAGACCAGCCCTCAAAACAGAAAATCATGGTGCACACAAAAGTAGTTTTGTCTTGGTGCATACTAATCTTTACCAGAAGCGCTCTGTTGGGTTCAAAGTTAACGACCACTCATGCAATAGCTGCATTTAGTAAGATAATTATTTGTAGTGAGGGTACTCCAATTAATGAATAGCACCTCCACCCCCAATATTCCCAGTGAAGCATTCAAACAGTAAAGAAGCAGTTTTTTTGTTTGTTTGTTTTTTTAGTACTGGGCAATTAGCTATCTACAGTCGTAGCTAAATTTAAACTTGAGTTCTCCACTTGCTAGCTTGAAATAGTTATATTCTGGAAAATTATTCCTGTTAAATGTTGCATCTCTGTTAAGTAATTTATTTATTTAGTAAGAATGTACAACTATGGCAATAGGTTTTGCATCACCCTATAGTATTAACTAATTTTGTTTCATGAAGTCGAATGAGAGCTGCTGAATAATGTTACGTTAACATACTGAATTTCTTTAACCACTGGACCACACAGCCTCCTATCCTCCCAAACCCGCATCATGTCGCTTTCACTCCATTATCTGCTCTTAACAACATTTCACCCCAAACTCAGTCTGCATTCATCCCATCACCCCCTTCTCAATCTCCTTTAAGTCCTTCACTTCTGATTCGCCCCCTCTCCAATCTAACAACAGACAAGGAAGACAGGCCATTTTGGCTGGTGGCAAATAAATATGCAACAATTTGAATGAAAACGTATGTACTTTTCCCACTTGTGCGTCCCTCCACATCTGCAGTTTTTGCGGAGATGGACACAGCAAAGGTTTTGCTTATTTCTTTGAAGTCTGGTTCATAGCTGGTCAAGTTTAGCTTCATGCAAGCATTCAGGCTTTCTTTTGTTAATCTTGAGTGCAAATTGTTTTTGATGTGATTGAAGTGGGATAAAGTTCATTCCAAGTTTGCAGAAAGAGGTTATCGTCACGCTCCAATTTCTTCAAATCAGTCCATTTGTGCAGTTTTGCGCATTGCAGAGAACATCTCTGAAGAACAGATTCAATTTGGATTCAAATGCAAAAACTGCCTGCTGTAGAGACAGGTGGTGTTTTCTTGCCCTTGAAGTTTAATATTAAGTTGATTCAAATGACCTGTAATGTCCACAAGATAATAAAACTTGAGATGCCAGTAAGAGTCTTAAAGTTCAGGATTTGTACCACCTTTCATTTCTAGGAACGTCTTTACTTCTTTTAAGCAGGCAGCAAAGCGTGCTAAAACATTGCCACGGGACAAAACTCGCAATTCACTTCTTCCAGCAGAGACTGGAATTGGTGGTGATTGAGGGCTCAGGCAAGAATCCAATTGACAAAACGCACTACCAATGCCATTACATCACAAAGTTCTAATCAACATGATTGGGCACAAAGTGCTTCCTGGTGCGTATGCAGTGAAAGCCTAAAATGGGACGTTTTTGTTGTTCTGACAAAAAAGCAACAAATCCCTTGTGTTTACTGGTGCACCGATTTTTCATTGGCAGAATTGCAAGCATTTCTTCTCTTTCCACATATATATCGCCCAAGAATACATAGTTGTGCACACCACAGACATTTGTTGACTCATTCAAAGCAAACAAAAAATATTTAGCACAGCATATATTTTCTATTTGCTGCTTGTCAGCCTGATCCCCGATTGTGAACTCTTTTTGCAGATAAAGGCATATCTTGTGTTTGCTGCGAGATTTTGTCTTTGTTGGGGAATTCTTCAAATAGCTCTTTGACTATATTAAGCATATAGCTTTCACATCAGTGAAAGGCTTACCTTCTCTAAAGAGCCTACGGAACTTGCTGAATTTAAACTTCCACCTTTATTCAACCATGCCAGTAGTTTACTTTGCCCTGCTTTAATTTTTCTTTGCAGCTCCTTCCAGGCCTTTGTCCGTGCCTCAGCTTCTGGGTATTTCGCTGCAAATGCAGGCTGTTTTGTCATGAGATGTCGTTGTAAATTAGATGCTTTGTTTGAAGCCCGTCATTCACTGCATATGAGACAAAGTGGAAATCCACAAATGTGTACATATCAGTCCATTCCTGCTGAAAAGAATGGTATTCCTCATTTAACTTATTTCTTTTTGCCATTTTTTAAATGAAACTAAAGAGCTCTACACTACACTTCTAAACTGAAAAACGCAGTAAAAGCAGGGTTACAGATTGTGACTTGTGTGCATATTGCTTGTTGACAGATCTCTGGACCAATCAAAACACAATGAAACAGACTCCAGGAATACAAGCACCAATAAGAGCAGTGGGTAAGTAGATGTTAAAATAAATAAATAAATAAAGAGAGATATCACATCCTGAGTTGGTCATTTGTAGATGTGTGATGACGCTAATAGTACGTATAATTAATTGTTTTTTTTATGTTTGTGTGTATTTGTGAATGACTTAGAGACTTGAGAGCCATATTTGGCTACTTGAAGAGCCAGGTGAGTAGAGAGGGGGGGTTCTTTACCTGAGTGCTGGGTGGTTTAATTCTGCGAGGTGGAGGTGGGCCTGTCCTTTTGGGGAAAGTGGTCTTGGTCTGCTTGTCCTGCCCGCTGGCAAAATATGTTTTCATTTTTATTTCTCATTTTTATTATTTTATTAGGCAGTTCGTCAGCATAAGGGGTGGCTATCGAGTTCCAGTGGTCAGGCCCGGATCAAATCAAATGTGTTTTTTTTTATTCTCAGCAGGTCTGTCTTTTGCGGGAGGGTGGCCCTGAGTGCCACTTGTCCTGCAAGCTGGCAAGATATGTTTTCATTTCTATTTGCGTTTTTTTTGTTCTTTATTAGGTAGTTTGGTCAGCATAAGGGGCAGCTATCAAGCTCCAGTGATTTGACCCCGAATGAAAATCCATCAATTAGTTATCATTCAATCAATATACATTACATCATAGTTTGGCCAGCATATAGGTGCGGCTATCGAGCGCTAATGGACAAGGCCATAGGCCAAATTATATTACATTTCATTATGGGCATGGTTCCAACAGCTGCTTAGGCTTACGCCAACAAAGTAGACTACTTTACATCTTATACTGGATATCAATTCATAACGTGCTGACCTGTTTACCCAACATTAAGTCATTTTGCCACACTCTTTGTGCAGTATATCATAGCAGTTTTAGGCTCACATAATGGTTTTTTTTTTTTCTGGGGATTTTGTTGTTGAATTATTTGCCAGATGAAAAGAAATTGCAGTTAAACTACAGTGAATAAGTACAGACCACAGGCAGAATTGGTTGAGAATCACAATTATACTGCACTGTAAATGTAGTTACATAATCTAAGGATATTCAGGAGTCTTAATGTCAGAATATGCAGCTCATAGCTACTAAAGCCATGTTATTATTATTATTATTATTATTATTATTATTATTATTATTATTATTATTATTATTATTATTATTTGTTTATTTAGCAGACGCCTTTATCCAAGGCAACTTACAGAGACTAGGGTGTGTGAACTATGCATCAGCTGCAAAGTCACTTACAATTACGTCTCACCTGAAAGACGGAGCACAAGGAGGTTAAGTGACTTGCTCAGGGTCACACAATGAGTCAGTGGCTGAGGTGGGATTTCAACTGGGGACCTCCTGGTTACAAGCCCCTTTCTTTAACCACTGGACCACACAGCCTCCTAAGGAATCACAAGGAATCAAAACTGGTATAATATCAAGAATCCAATGTTTAACCTTTTTTTCCAATTGAGCTCTCATCTTACTATTTTACATCTTCACCAGCCATAGAGAATATAGATCTTTCAGAAACAACTTTGAATGCATTATATACATGAACATTCTTGTCATGATAAAGGATTCATCTGGATACAAGAAAAGGGTTCTCTGTTACCAAGAAAGCTTTTAAAAATGTATCCAGAGTAAAGGTAGAAATACAATACATGCTTTCAAAAATAAAAAGGTTAGAACAATAGGTCCTATTCATTTAATGTTATACTGTACCTTTTTAACACATATTTTGTTTTATTAGATAAGGCGTAGTATTCAACATTTGCCAACTGTTTTAAAGCAGTAGAAAAACAGAAATCGGCAATTAAATGAAGTTTGTTATTTGAGATGCACTTAATAAGAGAACAAATTGTTTGCTGAAATGTTATCACATGTGTGTTTTAGTTACAAATAGTCAGTGACTCAGAGATGGAACAACATTTTGAAAAACAGCCCATTCACACCAGGGCATTGCATGGAAATGCAGTGTCCTATTTAGAGTTTTCTTTCAGCCTTTCAGAGTCTTGCCTTTGGAAAACAAACTTGGTACAACAGGGATGAATTAAATTATTTTAATGTTCCGGTGCAGATTTATTTAAATATGGCAAAAGCTTCCTATACTGTTATTACAATCCTAATGCATTCATTTGGAAGTGATTTTTAGTTAGTTAGTTCTTACTGGATCTTTTTTAGAATCTCAATGGACTAGTTTGCAAAAAACACTCATTTAGACAAAGTAAGTTTTCTTCACAAAAACATATTTTTGCATTCTTTTTCAAAAAGATGATGAATTATATTACACATAATGGTAAAATAATTATTTTGGCATCAGTTGTGAATCCAAAGCAATCTTGAAATAATGTTGTTTTTTTTTGTTAATCTAAATAATTTCGACTTGGGTATGTCTTCTGTATCTTTTTAAAACAGACAAATGAATATGTAGACGGATTGCACCAATACTGATTTTAAAACTGAACACTTCTTAAATGCACATTCTGAAAGTCAAACATGTTGCAGGTGATTCATCGTCAGAAATGAGGTAAGCAATTTTCCCATCTTGGGGAACTGCAAAATTACTTTCAAGATTCGATGCCAACGATACATCTGGCTGCTGATTAGTAGGCCTTGGCAGGAAGTTGTCACAAGGGAACTCATGGTTACTTCAGTCACACTGTGATATGCACTGTGAGTGAGGCGAATTTATAAACAAGGAAGGTGAATCTCTCTCTCTCTCTCTCTCTCTCTCTCATATATATATATATATATATATATATATACTGTATATATATGAACATCCATCTATAAGTCACTATTAAACTTTCAAACTTAAACAACATCAGTCTACTGTACCTAGTTATTTCTGCCATGCTGTGAAGGAGAAAATCGAAATGTTGGAGCTAATTATTAAGATAGTGAGTTTTTATCAACTACTTTTCTTCATTATATATATTTATATATCTATCTATCTATCTATCTATCTATCTATCTATCTATATATATATATATATATATACTGTATATATATATATATATATATATATATATATATATATATATATATATATATACTGTATATATATATATATATTTGGGGATGACTTTGAACCAATTTCTCTCCGAAGCATAGCAGCGTAATCTGCGCAGACATACCAATGAATGCAGTATTTTCTACAGCAGCTCGTTGCTTTTTACACAAACAAAATTAAACTAGAAAGTAAGAAACATAGAATACATAAAATAATAAATATGGGTCAGAATATATTACCACACAAAAATCTTGTTAATTTGGCATCTCAAAATAAAAATGCATCACAAAAAAAATCTGATTTTAACAAAGAAAAAAGTATAATAAAGTTACCTTTATGGCCTGGAGCAGTAGTTAAATTGAGTTTTGTGCTAGTTAAACAACAGCTGTTCAGATTTTCAAGAGAAATTATGATAAGGATCCCCAGAAGACAAGACCTCCTGAGATATCGCCATTTACCTAAATACAGCTGTTGGAAAGCAAACAACACAACAAACAAAGACAGTATTATATTGCCTGAACAGATATACTGTACATTTACCTGCAGTGTATTTTAACCTTTATTTTGATAAAGCAGACAAAGAAACTGTAATGCTGCAGTGATTTCAAACCAATGCTAAAAAGTGAAGTGTGTTGGGAGAGAGGTAACGGAAAAGCTGTCTGCAGATAAGAGACAGGCCCCTGGAGCCAGAGAAATGCTAAACAATAAATTGCACAAATGTGCAATCGAGAAAATTAGAAGAGATTGAAATAATCAAACGATTTGACAGATTTAGCAGAAATGAGCAGTAGGCTATATCCTATTTAATTTAGCTTTTCCAATTCATGTTTTACTTATTACCAATTGTATATATCATTTTATACAATATAATACATTGCAACCTGCTAGGGTGAATTCTAAGGACATGGGCCTTGTTGAACCACAAATGCCTTGCAAACAGGTCCGTAGTACCTTCTTAAATAAATTAGCACTGTAATTTTCATGTAGTACTGTTATAATATATTGCAAATAGAATGCACTTTTAACCTAAATGTATTTTTCTATTTAATCCAGCAATAGCGCAGTGCAGGTATTATCATTAGGGTGTTCAATCGATTAATGATTAATTGATTAATCACACCTGTGGGCTTTGATCGATAAAAAAATAATTGATAGATTAATATTGTCTACCAGAGCGTGGTGTCAAAAAACGGTGCACGAAACATACATCTTGAAAAATGGTGGAGGATACTTACTGGAAGGTATACCCAATATTTCACATCTCAGAATGAAGAAAAAAGACTTGCTCATCAGAGCTTTCTTTTCACAGCAGTAACAAGTTTATCATATCATCTTAGTCACAAGTAAGTTGATTTTTCTCTTTATTCAGAAAATGTATATTGAAAAGCTTGTTTGTCTGAAAAACTGGATGACTTCATGATTTAATTAGAGTCTATATAGTTTTTTTTCAGTTTTACCCTGGTTTTCTCCCCAATTTGGAATGCCCAATTATTATTTTTATCACGGTTCACCACTGCAACTCCTGCGCCGACTCGGGAAACGGCAGCAGACACACATGTCCTCCGAAACGTGTCCTGCCAAGCTATCTTTTTGCGCACTGTAGGTCTACAGCGAAGCCACCAGACCAATAGTGCCGGAAGACAACACTACAGCAGACCCACAGGCGCCCTATCGGCCACAGGAGTCGCTGGTTCATGGTGAACCGAGGATTACCCTGCCGACCTGAACCCTCCCCACCTGGGCGGCACTCGCCAATTGTGCCGCCCCTGGGAACTCTTGGCCACGATCGGCGATGGCATAACCTGGACTCGAACCAGCGATCTCCAGGCTATAGGGTGCATCCTGCACTCCACGCGGAGTGCCTTTACTGGATGGGCCACTCAGGAGCCCCCCACAGTGTATACAGTTAATGTTTGCTGTTAGGAGATAATGTTGCTTTTAGAAAATAAATTTTCAATGCTAGATATGTTGTTGTTGTTGTTGTTGTTGTTTTTTACTTTAAATGTTACTTTATTATACTCGTTTAAAATGTGCAAACAAGAGTGAATCAAACAAACAAATACATCTTGGCATTCCAAACAATCAGACACGCATCTTCTCCCTTTTTTGCTTTTAAAGCACTTTTTAACCCATCCTCAGCACCATTGATTAAAAAGAAAAAGAAAACCCTCCATTTTTAGTTATCCCTCCCTCCTCTTCCAATGAAACATTCAGATTAAAAAAAGCCAGGTGTGAGCCCTTTCAACCCATAAAACACCACAAACAGCAATTCAAAACTAAGTTCATATTTGAAATGACTCAATTTGGCTAACTTCAAATTACATATATGTAAATATATGTATTTTAAAATTTAGCTTGCATTATGAAACATTTGCAGTAAATAGTGAAAGTTACATATAATTAGGGCTTCTGATTTTCGGTTTAAACCAATAAAACACCCCCGATACCAAAAATAAATAAATATTGAAATTAGTGTATAGCCAATAAACACCAGAAAAACACTGGAAATGGTCACTCCATTCACGTTGACTTCACCCCTTTCCCATAAAAAAAAAACTTCCTGTTCCAGTGCAGTTGGGCAATGTCCCAACTACTAAGTGGCAGCAAATTCCTACATTTCTATTGTAGACTCTGCTTGTGAGATTTAAAACAAGATTACCATTAGAAGGCTTGTTCGCGGGATTTAAAACTATATTACAGTTAGCTAAGGTGGATTGTGGAGAAATCTAAAAATGACTTAATTGAGGAAGACAGCAAAGGAATGAAGGTACAACTTAAGTGTGCAAGCACTATCGAGTTACTGTAAATATTATGACAGAGAAAAACACATTTGGAAAGAAACCAAGACCAATAATTTCATACAGTATATAAAAAGTGAAAGCCCCGAATAAAAACGGATTTCAGGGTATCTTGAAATAGCTAAAAATAAGCACCGAAAAATGTAATTAATAAAAACAGAAGCCCTACATATAATCTAAATGCTAAGTTCAAAATGTAATCATTGAAATACAGTTTGTTATACAGGTAGTTGTATTACTGATTTATAATTGAGCTGCTGTAGCTTTAAGAGAGTCATGTTATGTGCCGCAGTGCTTGCAGGGACGGTGGAGGAGTTATGGGGAGGTCTTGATTGGAGTACAAGCAGGGCTGGATTAACCCATCACGGGGCCCTAGGCAAACATACACTTCTGGGCCCTTATCTTCTTATATGAATAACAACAAATACACAATTATGTATATGTATATATTAGCTTAACCCCGGCTCCACCAATTTGCAAAAGGTATACTTTTCGTTTTTTAAGTTATTATACATGGTTTTGATCAGAAACGGTAAATTATGCCGAATTCTAGTTATTAATTATGCCGAAAATTTCACGCACTGCTCTGAACTGAACGATTGCTGAGGGTGGTGTGCTTAATACATTTCAAAATAAATTCGGAAAAACCTGAAACCAACATCAAATCCCATAGTGGAGCTTGATAATCAACTTTCATGATTTAATGAATAAAAATACAACAGTTCAAATATGGACAAGAGGACCATGTTGATTGTTATCCAATTAAAAAAAAAAACCATGATACTTCTATATAGGAGGGTGCTCACATTTTTGTCCACTAAACTGTAGGTCCCCCAAGGTCTACAAAAATATATATTAAAAATATATATTAAATAAACAAACATACCTGCACATTGTTGTGTAGTCAAATCAGGGTTGCCAACCTTGTCATTTTGTACTGACATACAGATTTACAGTGACCTTTTTTTTACTGACACTGTATTATTTTTACTGACATCATTTAAAAAACTAATTGAAACAAAATAAATAAAAATATATTTTAAAATAGTCTAGTTTTGTGTACCTACATTTCTTTAGGTCTTATTTACTTCTTGTGGTCAAACATGGACAAATTTGCTGACTGAATTGTTGGTCTGAAGCTGGTGCTGTTTTTAGTCTTGATAGTGAGAATTCCATTCAAAATGTCTGTAGACAATTGATTTCTTACGTCTGTTTTTGCAAGGTTCATCTGAGAAAAAAAAAAAAAAAACTTGTTCTAATTCTGTAGTACTGTGTGGCAAAGTCAACATATTAATGGCAACCTTGGCAAGTGGAGGAAACGTGGCTCTCCGCCAGGTGTACACAAGAGTGCAATTTTGTGCTAGTTTTCATCAGCCGCCAGATCCCGTCTAAAATTCGTCAGGTCAGTAAGTCATTGTTATTGCATAAATTCCATTTTGGCTATCCAGCATATTTCCAATAACAAAAAAGCATTGCAAGTTGGACGACGTCTCCCGAGCTCGCTATGCTTTGTTTATTGTTAATTGGTATTCTTCTTTTGATACTTTTCACTGCCATCACATAAGGTGTAGGTGTATGTCATTCGAGCTGATTGGGAAAGCCACAAGCAATACAAAATATACCATATTTATTTTGATTCAAAATCACAGACATTTTTTTATTTATTTACGTTTTAGTGTTAAAATTTGACTTTTTTTCTACTGACTGGCCTTAATGGACAGTTGGCAACCTTAAGCCAAATGCAGTTTAACGGGGCTTTCAGCACCGATTTGTAAAAGTATTTCTTATGCCCCCTTTGCCGCTTGCATTCTTCTTCCTGTTTCCTGTGTTTATGCTTTGCTGCCCCCGAAAGAGACATTGTTTGCTGTATTCAAGCAAAATCAAACTTACTGACCTGGAATTTACTTGTGTCGGCGCGCAAAAGTGAGCAAGACAGTAAGTTCCGGGTCAGCCCGTTTGATTTTGTGTGAACACAAGTGAGATGCACTGCCTCGGTTGACATGTCAGTGAGTGAAGTTCTTCCAGTTTGCACTCGATTCCGTATCTGTTAAAAAAAAAAAAATTGTTTTAGGCCCCCCCATGACTTTGAGTCCTAGGCAGGTGCCTAGTTTGCCTATGCATTAATCCGGCCCTGAGTACAAGCATGTAGTCTGTGCATTACCTTTGGCAGCTTCAAACTTGTAAGAATATCAGTTCATATTCCTGTTTGTATTATCGGGAAAGGCATAAGTTACTGTTTATCAAGGCGACACAAGAATAAATGTTACATGGATTGGTTTAATAAACATACAATAGCATAATGTTAGTACTTGTAATTGTCTTTGAATACAATTTCATACCATGAGCAAACAGGTGTGATTAATCAATCAATAGAAAATGTCACGATTAAAACACCTAATTATTATACTTACACATTTTAATGATTAATACAATTTTAATTATAAAAAGTAACAGAAATATATCATGGGCAAAAAGTGTTATCAGTTAATTATCGGGATATTGTTTAATAAGGTTAACCCTATATTGCATAAATGTTCCATACTCTTTATTATGTAGCAAAAGCCATATTTACAATTCGATTCGGTCAGTAAGTATTTCCTATCATAGTATGTGACATATCTATCTGTACAAGCAATAACGTGTTTATGGCCAGTGCACCTTTATATAAAAGTAGAACACTACATAATTTGGATTGCATTATAAAACAGGTGTATTATCTTGAATAAACTTTAACAGAATTGACAGCAGACGACTGCATTACCAACAGTGGCAACACACTTGATTTGGACTACAGTGGTCCACATTCAGTTGGTCCTGATTCTAAAATAGTGTTTATTGGTTGATATAATATAACTTAATGCAGTAGACTTGAATTATTTGAGGCTGTGATTATCATATAATTATTGTGATCAACCCCACATACCAGTGCTCCAAGTATTAAATTATCTTTATAACTTGCTCTAAACTGTTTATTTTTGACAACCAAAAATCTTACATTTCTAGAAAAGGCTTACCGGTAGTTTAAGTTTAAAATAACCTTAATAAAACAAAATATAAGATAACGTTCATGTTACCGTAACAATGTCTCAGTTTTCCTTGGAAACCAGCAGAGACGTATTACCATACATACTAGGTAAGAACCTGAATGTCAAGTGAACACACCTTGAGGTTCTCAAAGTGGTTTAATTATGTTTCTCCAGTATAATCTGTAGGTGATCACACTTTACAAGTCAGTCTTTCCAAATACCACATTTGTACTCCCATGTTTAGCTATTTTATTCCATTGTTTCAACTCAATCTGTATCAAACTTATTATTATTATTATTATTATTTATTTCTTAGACGCCCTTATCCAGGGCGACTTACAGTCATAAACAAAAATACATTTCAAGAATCACAGTGCAAGTATTAATACAATTAAGAGCAGGATAAAATACAATGACTTTGGTTCTAGCAATTACAAGTATCACAAAATACGATTCAATAACGGAGTAGATAATAGTGTCAGTGATAGTTACATCAGGATATAATTAAATACAAAATACTACAGATTAAATAACACTTGTGACAGAATAGAGTACTCTAAAGTACAGGATTAAATGCCGTAAAATAGGGAGCAGATAAGAGCAAGTAAAGTGCATTTAAGGAAGAGTAATAGTGTCCAGAGTGAAAACAGGAGTTCTATCACGCCCCCTGGTCTCAATCACCTTCCATCATACGCTCCTGATAATAGGGAGTGACCTCGGAGCGTAGGACGTGGAACCACACAAACATGGTGGATGTTTTGGGATGGTCGCGTAGCAGACTTAGTTCTATTGAGATTTTCTTTCAAGGTGGGAAGACGATTAGAGGAATCGTTGTTAGCAGAATAACTGATGTCTGATTATAGTGAATCTGAATTTTCCCACAGTGCCGAGCTGCGCGGCGCTCTGCTGTCAGAGGTTGGTGCCAGGGTGGCCAGTTCTGCTTCAATTCCCCCCCCTCCCCTTAACGGAATTGGGCATGCCTGCACAGGCACTCTCTTATAATTTTGTTTCTCGCTTTTGCACATATTTGTTTTATGTTCCAGGTCGCTTCTATCAAAGCAAAAAACATGTTGTGGTTAATGCAAACATAAAAAATGAAAGTTACTGGTCTCGGTTTCCATAATCACTACCTCGGATACAAATGTCTCTGTGGGACATTCAAGCATCTGCTCCAACCTTCAGGATACAAATGTCGCTGCGGGACATCCAAAGATCTCCAAACCACCCATCACAAAGGAGTCCTGGAGTCCTGTCAACACTCTTCACTCTGGATGCTTCTCCCCGTTCAAGTATGTCATTCTAGAAACGACGTTCGTCTTTGCTACCATGGCTTCCTCCAGCATGGCGAAATCACCTCCTTGATCCATCATCGACCTTAAACTTCAATCTCAGGTCATGTATTCTGTATTTTTAAATCATATTTCAAATCAAAATATTGTACTAATTGTATCTGTCCTTTTCTGCTCATTCTAGCTACCTATCGAAGCATCTTGCTGCAGTTCATATAGACCTTAAACTTCAATCAGGTCATGATTCTGTATATTTAAAAAGCACGTAAAAATATTGTATTTCCTCAGTGCTGGATCAACCCCTGGCATTCCTTCAGAAGCGGTGCTGCTCCTTTTGCAACTCCCAGAACGTTCTCCACATTTAACCAGGCAACAGGGAGATGGACCTCAAGAACTCACGAACTGTGTATCTGAAAATGTAAATGACACATTATCTGCGCAAAAAAGCATTAGTGTCAATTTAAAAGATTATTAAGAGGTTATTTTGGGGGCTTGGAGGAAGGGCTACCCTTGGCCATGGATTCCCTAAGGTTTCCTCCTGTCACCTTCTGGGTGAGCAGGGGTGTGTTCCTTACCTGAGTACTGGGCGGTTTAATTCTGTAAGGTGGCGGAGGCTGAGGAGGCTGGCCTTTTGGGGGGTGATGGCCCCAAATGCCACTTTTCCTGCCCGCTGGCATTAGACATTCATCTAATTCATATACTTCATTCATTCATCATTGTTGCCAGCATAAGGGTGGCTAACGAGCTCCAATGGGCAAGGCCATGGGCCAAACGCAAATATCAATGTAATCATTCATAGGCATGTTATCTGTCAAATCAATAAACTGTTAATTCATTCCATTGGCATGTCTCCTTTCTGAAAAATACTTTTATACAGCAACACCACTCGTCAAAGAAAATGATTAACTAGTAAGTGATTTTCTAATTAATTTTGCTCAAGCAATGAAACTATACTATAAACTATGCTATTGAGTATAGAAAAAACAGCTTTTCATTTAAACACTTAAATACTTTCTAATGAATATTTTTGGCACCTCAAGCCATTTGTTTTGAAAAAGCTGCAGCCAACCCTTTATCAATGGGCATGATTGAAGTTGATCCAGACCAACCTTTATTTTTGAGCTCTTCATGGTGGTATTATTATCATAGTTTTACATTGAAAAACATGAAAGAAAAAAAATATATAGTAGGTACGCATAGTACAAATCAAACTGTTTTGCAGAAACTGATAATATTGACTGCTAGAAGCCTTTTTTTCTACAACCGTTGGTTCTACAGATGATGAGCTTTGCATTGAAGCTTGAGCAAAGGTTTCTTTTTCACAGTAATTATTTTCTACTTACTATTTCTGTTTTATGTTTTCAACACTAACATAACATGGAGAAAGTCTCTCAAAGTCTAAAAGTACCAAATAAACAATTATGTTTCATAAATAATAGCAGTATCTCCTATTGGGGTTATTTGTTTGTAATTTGTAAACATTTTCACTCTCACAAATTGAAAAGGTCAGCTTGTTGCTACTAACCAGCTAGTGTGTATTGATGTTGCTGTGGTTACTATTTAGTTGCACAACAGTTTGCATGTTGTAGAGCAAGGGTCTACTTTGTATGTGTCTTATTCCTAATTGGCTATTTTCTTGTTTATTTGCTACTTCGAAGCAGATGGGGGTCAGCTGTGCAATTTTCTGAGTGTGTAAATTTAGTGCTTATTAAAGATGAGACTGGAAGTGGACATGGGCAGAGTTTTACTTCACAATTCCGTGAGCACATTCAATCCTGACCTGAACACCCCCTACTGAGCAGTCCTTAGCCTCTTTCAAGCAGAGACTGTCAGTTGTGCCAAATTGTGTGGTACTTCTGAAATAAGAAGGCTAGGCTGAGACCAGCAAACTCTTTTCATGTGTAATCTGAGCATTATTCAAACCCAGCTGAGAAAGAGAGGCTAGGGACTTTCACAGCTGTGTCACCTCCCCCTGTATACTGTATGTAATTTAAACTATGTTCTTATGTGAATTTAAATAGATACAAATGTTTAAGGAGTGCATTTGTGATTATTAGCAATTAAATGACTCACAGATAATCCAAGGCTTTGGTATAGAAGGAATGCTTGGGGAGGTATGAGTATGCAGTGAAAAAACAGTGAGCACTGATTTATATTATACTCTGCTTCTAGTGCAATGTTCCCCCAACCACTGTTGTGTATATAAGGTAATGAACATTCCAAATCTTTGTCAATTTATTTAAGAACTCAGAATATATCTGAGTTCCCCACACCTGATATAAAAACATCATATTATATACTGTAGTACATTACTTTTAAACTCCATTTAAACCATTATTTTTAGAGAATTATGAAAACAATACAGTGATGATATCTACTATTTACATCATAGGAATAACAGCAATCCATTGGAATTTGCCACTATTTTAAAGTGTAACCATTACGTTATACATAATGCTGGTTTCAAAAAGGTCAGCACTAATCTTGGACCTAACCTAAAACATTCATGATAATCATGAGAAGCTACTGCGAAAAACGAAGCAAAGCAAAATACCTGAAAATACTATGCAGATGTAACAAAAAACATGAAACTATACATTCCATGTCCATTTTGGAACAAGCACATGAAATTAGAGCCCTGTGAACTTATCATACATGATCAGTAGTGTAACAGAATAGTCACCAACTATGAATATATATCACCATTACTTACATCACTGTCAGTCTTTGTAATAGAATACAGGTCAGAGTGAAGGGCACAAAAAACTTGGAGAGTTTATTTACAAAGAATATTTTGCTTTTTAGATCAATGTTTATTATGCAACTATAAATCTTTGTGTGTGGGGGGTCTTTGAAAAGAAATACAAAAATAAATAGATCACGTCAAACTTCAATGAATTTAGTTAAAACTGTCCCATCAATCCATGTTCATGGTTCATGGCTTCTTAAGTATCTCTCATAGCAATAAATAAAGGGTCATTTAAAACTATGCATATTTTTTACAAAACATATTTTTGTTTAAGGATTTACAAGTAGATTTCCATGAATTGAACAATTATAATGTTTAAGTTAATTCTGTATTCCCTTTTTTATTTTGTTTATTCACACTGCAAAAAACATTGGCATTAAACACTGTTCTTGCCTAACAATGTTCATTTAATATCAGTCCTCTTTTTGGTTAGGTGTTGTGTGGGGGGTAACCCCTTTTTCTTCAAGAAATCACAGTTTATCCTTCTCTATCTAAAATGGCAGGCCTGACCAAGAATGCTGACGAGTTTCCTTGCAACGCTGCCAGTTTTACTGTTTCTCACTGATTAAGGCAATCAGTCCTCCTGCCATGAATGTGATGCAGGTGTGTGCAGATGGAGCACCTGCACAATACACCTTTTGGGGCTGACACCGCTGCTTTGGAGAGATATGCCAATTCATCATCCCGAGCAGCTTAATTTTTTACTCTGGTTACCGAGTGCGTCCATTTAAACTTTTATTTAAAACCTTCTTTATCATCTTTTCATTAAGTTCTCAAGCACTAATAGCTTCTGAGTTCCCCGAGTAAGGATGATGTTCTGAATAATGAAAGCTCATTATTTCTCCACAGAATGCTTGTTAATTCAAATGATGATATTAAAACTATAGTAGCCTTTAGCAGTAGGGTGATTTCTAGCATACTTTATCATGTATCAATATATACTCTGTTTGTCAAAACTGCCCAGGGCTGGGGCTGACATTCGCTCCAGAGGAGTCTAGTGCTTCAAGAGACACAGAATACTCCAAGGTGACAACTTGCAGTTTGCGCCTCTAGGAAAAGGTGAGATGAAACTTGAAGTGCCATTTCTCCTACCCCCCTCCCTCATCTCATTATTATTATTCATAAAGAGGAAACAGACCCTTTGCTACAGCTTTTATAGGTCTTTATACATGTACAAGAACCATACCTTATCTATCTTTATCTTTTTATAAAGTATAATTTATAAACATTCTTCATATATATATATATATATTATACGTATGTATTTTACAAACATACTGTATATTTAAAATGTATATTTAAAACACTTGAAATGTATTTGCTTACAATTGTAAGTCGCCCTGGATAAGGGCGTCTGCTAAGAAATAAATAATAATAATAATAATAATTAAAATGTATGTATACGGTATTTAGATAGAAACAAAGGTAAGCATGTTTTAATGTATATCTGTATTATCTGTATATCTGTAGTGATGTCTTTATTACTTATATATTGCATGTGTCCCCAAACTAGTTAAACATTGATACGAACAGATCCAAATAAAGAAATAAATCATTATGATATTATAGTATTATTCAGTGTAAATATTTTAAAGGTCATTTCTTTGTCTTTGTATGGAATGTTCTGAGTCAAGTTTTACTAGTGTTTTTGAAATTCTTATTTCAAAGCTCTTTAATGGGACATGATTTTTCTCATTAATTTTGGCATGTCAGAAAATTCCCAAGCCCACTTCTTTCTGAAAAGAAACATTCTACTATCTGCATATTTTGCGGTGTGCTTTTTTCTCTCATTTACTTCACCACTTACAATGAATTATTAAGACAACAACAGATCCTTCTGTTGTGCATATTTATTCTTTCAAAAATTTGTTTCAGGAAAGGACAATAACCTTGTTGCATAAAACCATACATACTTTTCAACAACAACTTTGAAAAACTTAACACTGTGTTTACAAAGTATCCAGGTAACGTCTCTTTGCATTTTTGATTTTTGCTTGACTGTAATCTAACCCAGAATGAAATAACTACAGTATTACATGTTCCCCATGGTCAACACTGTACACAATAAGCATTTTGTGTGTGGGTGCATTTTTAGCAATCTAAAGGTTACAATTCTTTGGCCCCATTTCAATTATGTTCAACTAGCCTTTGCCAAATATTATATGTATTCATTTGCACCACAAATTCATCCCATTTTGTTTAATTATTTTGTGTTTTTATATGTAATATATAGGGACTAATGCAGTTGTTTTTCTTCTTCACCCTCCAGAAAAATGAAAATCAGCGTCTTACAACTATGAATGGATGAGACAGTTTTTTAGGCTTTATGTCCACACCCTCTTGACAAAAAGTAAAATACATGAAAATATGGATACGTCACAGGCCTTGTCAAAGTACTAGACTTTAGCTTTATAACATGATGTACCAGTGAAACTGGTTCTACATGCCCAGCAAAGAAATGAGAGCTTTTCATTGAAGTCATAAACAGAAGCAGCTCTGTGCATGCCTAGACCTGCCACTTTGAAATGCTTGTGCGTCCAATATAGCAAGAGGATCATCAGGAAACATATTCAGTTTTTAAGACAGCTAGCTGTAAAGTGGCTTAGCAGCGTTTATAAGCCAAACAAGTCACAGGTGGTGATTTAGGGTTCCCCTATTGAAAAGTTAATGAGCTGTCCGTCTTACAAGTCTTTGTCTGCTTGCTCCTTATTTTCCTTAAAAGCTTTGAAAGAAATAGACTGAACAATCTGGAAATGGAATGAGGCCAACTGAATGTGCCTTGGGGTGCAGCAACTAACTGCATTCGCTGGAACTGGCACTTGATATTGCACCCAGTGTTTACTAAGCATGTCAAAAACCGAAAATTAACTGAAGGAGTTTTGAAACAGTAATGCTCTTTTAAATTTACAGGTTCCAATGAGCAAATGATAAAATGTGCTTTACTTTCCATTGGTCTAATCTGTCACATTTTTCAACTCAGGTGGACATTGTGTGTCAAACTCTGAATGTGAATTAAATTGAAAGTAAATGTTGCTTTGTGGGGATCTCCACTCACTAATTGCACGCAAAGAAGAAAAAAAAAAAGAATATATCCATTTTTGTATGACTCATTTGCATGTTTTAATTTGACAGACAGAAATTTACCTAAATACTGTATGTCCCTAAGTTTTAAAAGCCTTTAATGGGTAAAAAAAAAAATAGTAATGCGTGACCATGCAGGGTCAAATATCTGGGATTCAGCTTGCCTTTACTGAACTGGTTTATGTTTTCAAAGTTAGATTTTAGACAGGCAGAAAGAAGATAACCAGTAAGGGCACCCCTAGGCTCCAACATGAATAGCTCTGTGTTTAAACTGTACTTGAAGTATGTTAAATACTGATTTGGGTCCATTAAAATCATTTTACTTACTTTTATTTATATTACTTAGCATGTATCTATTTTGCTGTTATAACATTTGCAACAGTTTAATAAGCACATGTTTTTCCCAGAAAAACTGCTGTCATACCCTAAATCAAGTATCTGCACAATATTCTCAACAACCACAATGACAAATTCTCGGATTACGCAGCTGTTTCCCCACAGTTTGATGAAAAGGTGCCCCTAAGTGTCCCAGATTCAGGATAAATAAGATCCCTAAGTGGTTGTTGTTCTACCTGATACAGGAATTGTAAAACTCCAGTCTTCCCATGTTGGCAGATACTGAATACAATTTTAGGGATCAATAGAGACATTTCTAGAGCTGCGAGATGACTCAAATGTAAACATCCTGTAGGAGCTCTTTTTTTTCATCGGTTAAATGATTAAGCTCACAAGTATTAAGAGCCAAAGCCCCTGTAATGGTTCTCCTCATCAGCAAATGGATTAAGAAAAATAATTGAACATCAGCATCACTTGTATGTGTCACTGACAGCTTTAAAGGTAATAGCATTTACTGAACAATACACAGTGAGTGACATCATCTCAATCTGGATCTCTCAGATTCACAAGTGCAGTGTTATTCAATGAAACTAATCTGGTTTAAAATGAGTTTTTGCTATTTACCCAGTAAAATAATAAGCACTGTCCTTCCTATCTCCACACGACACATGGTCATGATGACAGTTACTGTACTCTTTTACATCTTTCCATAAAAAGAAATACAACATTATAGTCTATAGAAATGATAATAATCCTACATTATGTTCACATCTCTGTTGCGATGTACAGATCCAGGCCTATTCCAACTAAGTCATATATTTTTATTTCAAAGGCAGCTCTCACAGCGTCTTTGATTTTTAGTGTTCTGTTACAAATAGCGCAAAAAATAACTGAACAGTTACAGGATGATATGTTAAGTGGAACATTTAGAGAAAGCACGAAATATATGCAGAATAACAATAATAATTGTGCTTTTTCATCCATAGTGAGAAACAACACTTAAGTGTTAGTGCTTACTTAAAGGTGCTTTCTCAATATGAGAAACCATTATTGCACTTCTTAATGCAGAACAGCTTTATATATTCACTGGTGTTTATGTATACAGTCCTTAGACTTAAACCGAAACAAGATAATGATCTGCGTAAAATGATTTAAACCGATAGCACTTTAGTTAATAAAATAGCCCTCATGACTAAGGTGAGGGAATGTTGAGAGATATGGTCTTGATAGCTTCTGTTATCTCTGAGCTGGATTACCATATTTCCTCTAGTTATTTTTTAATTGAAGGTGTATTTGTTGATTGCTTCTCATGGACAGCAAAACACAAGGGTTGATGGAAATTAATGTTGCACTACTCCAAGAGGGAAACAACATAAGTTACTGACTACTCAGCTTAAAAAAAATGTGTTCTTTCTCAAGGGAGTGGTTCCCATTTGTGAAAAACATCAGCTGGTTTCGAGATGTTTTGCATGACTTTGTATGTAGAAATACACACCCCTCTATGTCACAGTACACTCAGTCCTGTAATGACCTGCTGCATATTTCCTGCATTGCAGCATTCAACAAATGAGGATGAATGACTAGATCCTCACACCTGGTTAATCTCATAATGTCAGTTATAATTAGGCTGGCTACTATTAGATTTTTATTTTTTTGCCAAATTGACGATTAATATCAATGTTTATTTTAGAAAGAATTTACGGGGTATCTTTATTTTTCAATTCAAGCAGAGGATGGGTGTGAAATCGACCTTTATGCTTTAAAATAACCCAGACTTTTATGCCATTGAAAAATGTCTCATTTAGCGAAACCCCTTTATCATATTCAACATGCAACAAAACAATGGTTACCAACATTCGAACTGAAATAACGTTTGGTCACAGCTGAGCTATACATTTAAAAATGGTCTCAAATAAACCTTAGTAAACGCAGCATATAAAAGTGTATTACACAAACCTTTATAGCATAAAGAGTAAAAAGTAATATGCACAGAACAAAACATTGGATAGTTGAACAGAACTAACTTGCACTTATTATTCGGAGTCTGAGCTCCCCCTTTCCTGCTTTAGCATGGCCGGACTCAGAGTCACTGGAAGGCAAGGCAGACGGGCCCACTTCGTAATACCGCAGAGACTTCAGCCGTTGGCCAGGGTATTGTGTACAATATTCATAAGTGTTTTTCTCTTGCGCCCCATTTTCAAGTCAAACTAGCAACTGTCACCATATACCTAAAGCAAAAGCTTACGTACACCTTAACCCGCTAATTCGCGCTTTGAATGACAGGCCCTGTAGCTGGCAAATGAGAGCATTCTAGCATTGCTTCAGTCAACGAGATCTGCCAGAACAGGGTGAAACTACAGTACTAACATACCACTGATATGACTGACAGCAACCCCCAGCCATTCAGAGCGAAACAGAGACGGGACAGACAGCAAGTAAAAACTCCACAAACTAGAGATAATTTCTAAATGATTATTTTTCATAAGAAAATAAAAAATAGCACAACTAATGCATGAATCATGTCAAAGGTGTGTTTTTAGACAGTCTGAGAAAGTGAGTCACTTGGCAATAAATGTCTGAAAATTTGAAGGCTCTTCTATTATTTGCATATTGGTACAACAATGGGTACAGACATATTATGATAAGCTCTGACTACAATCTGTAAACACTGTTGTATGGTATTCTATTATTTATACATACTCATTGTGTTTTAACTGCAGTTAAGCACGACTTTTCTGCCAGAAGAACAATGTATACTGATGCACAAAAGAAACTCAACACTCAGGTCTAATGGATTTAATCAAATATTTTAAACATAGATATGAAACAAAATCACAGAAAATGTGAACAAAAATACAGATCAAAGAATCATAATAAGTTTTCAGTATGAAACGTGACACATTGTCAAAATGAAAACATTACAAAGTTAGTATCGGGTATGACCTCCCTGAGCAGTTAGTATCGGGCATGGCCTCTGGATAGACTGCTGTGGGATGTTCAGCCACTCTGCCTGTGCAGCAGAGGTTGGCTGGTCGCAGTTATGTCCTGCGGATGGCACTGGCGCTTTGGTCCCACAGATGTTCTACTGGACTCAGGTCAGAAGAAAAAGCTGGCCATGGCAAGACCTCAACATTGTTTTCTTGAAGTCGTGCAATTGTAATCCTAGCATTGTGTGGTCTGGCATTGTCCTGCTGGAAAATTGACACTTCCGGATTGGCTTGCAGGAATGGAAAAACTGTTGCCTCCAGGACTTTGTCAATGTATCGCTGAGCAGTAAAGTTGCCCTCAATCTACACCAAAGGCACACATGCCTTTATTTCATCAAGATTGGATTACTGTAATGCTCTTTTTGCAGGTATCTCCTCTAAAGTTATCAACAGGTTACAATATGTTCAAAATAGCGCTGCCTGTATTCTCACTAAGACCAAGAAACATGAGCATATATCTCCTGTCCTTGCTTCTCTCCATTGGCTGCCAATCAAATATAGGATTGATTTTAACGTTTTATTACAAACTTATGAATCCTTACATTCTCAAGGCCCTGCCAATCTTAGGGACCGCCTTCAGTACCACATACCTAAACGAAAATTGAGATCTGGTAATAATGTTCTTTTGTCTGTGCCTAAGACTCATCTGCACACTATGGTGGCTGTGTGGTCCAGTGGTTAAAGAAAAGGGCTTGTAACCAGGAGGTCCCCGGTTCAAATCCTACCTCAGCCACTGACTCATTGTGTGACCCTGAGCAAGTCACTTAACCTCCTTGTGCTCCGTCTTTCAGGTGAGACGTAATTGTAAGTGACACTGCAGCTGATGCACAGTTCATACACCTTAGTCTCTGTAAGTCACCTTGGATAAAGGCGTCTGCTAAATAAACAAATAAACTATGTTGATCGGGCTTTCTGCTCTTTAGCCCCACGCCTATGGAACGCGCTGCCAGGCTAATTTTTAAATCTAATCTTAAAACTTACTTCTTTCGATTGGCTTTCTGTAAATGATTTGTAGTTCTTACTGTTTGTCTATTGAAATGTCTGTTTTTATGTTGCTTTGTGAAGTGTTTTGTGATTTTTAAATGAAAAGCGCCACATAAATAAAATGTATTATTATTATTATTATTAAAGGAGATTCCTCCCCATATCATCACACTTCCACTGCCCCACCGGTTAGCTTGAACAATGCAACAGTCAGCATAACGCTCACACAACATCAAGGGCAAAATAGCATTCATCAGTGAATAAAACACTCCACCACTCTCTCTGCCGCCACCTCTGGCCCACAGAAGACAGTGATTTCATCTCTCAGCTGTCAATCATTTCCATGCAGACAGCGAGTTACAGTCATTCTGCTGATGTGTGGGTTATTTCTTCCTGGAATTTCTCATGCTGTAGGCACTGCAGTCTGTAAACGATTACACAGATGGATCAGTCGGATGTGACGTTCCTGGGCCGGTGTGGTGACCCACAGTCTTCCAGGACATGGCCTGTCCCTCACAGAGCTGGTTTCTCTGGACTAGTCTTCTGATTATTGAAGCCTGTATGTCTTTTATTTGGATTGTGGTACTGTGGTGTAAACAAGGAAGAAAGCCACATAAAAACCTCTCAGGACGGTTATTAAAATCTGCCTAACAAAAAGGTTTAGGTTATTTATCTATAGTTACACACACATCTCCATGAATAGCTCAAGAACTGCATTTCCAATAGAGAACTAATGTAAATACAACTGCTTTTTTGAAAATAGTGCAAATAGTGTATGTGTGTCTGTGTATTTTTTAAATCTAAACAAACCATCAGGCCTATTTTATTGATTTAAATCAGTTTAGATCAACTGAATATACCTGCTCTTTTGAACAATCAGACCTGGTCTTGATTGGGTTGGGGAGCTTGGGGGTAACTTATGGTTACTTAAAAATATTTCAGTATAGCCCACCATATCACACATAATGCAAATAAAATGTTAAGCAAAACACAGGTCTATAGGATGGAGCTGATTGCTTGGGTATTATACTGTAATAAAGCGTTACCAGGTATGAGGAAAAAAAGTCAGTCAGTCACTAGTTATTTTCAAGCATGGCTGCTTATAGACAGCCCACAGCTGGGAGCACACACCTAATACTCATTGTGCCACAGCGTGCTTGCAGCCCTGCCCTGGGGAGCTCAGCGGGCAGCTGTATTAACCTGCCAGCAGGAACCTGTAATCTAGGACAACTTCAGCTGAACCAAGTTTACAGATCAAATCAGCTCTGTCTCCCCCTGGTAGAATTAGTTAACAGGAGGTGAGCATTTTTTGGCTTCTTCAGTACGCAAAAGTCTAAAAACAAACACAACAATTACACTGAACGATTAAATAAACATTAGGAACCTGAGGGTTCGTGGCTGCTATGAAACCTGATCATGTTTCACAATATCCAGGGGCTAATAAAATGCCACCTTTTTATAATACTCATATATATATATACACAGTACTGTGCAAAAGTTTTAGGCAGGTGTGAAAAAATGCTGTAAAGTAAGAATGCTTTCAAAAATAGACATGTTAATAGTTTATATTTATCAATTAACAAAATGCAAAGTGAGTGAACAGAAGAAAAATCTACATCAAATCAATATTTGGTGTGACCACCCTTGGCCTTCAAAACAGCATCAATTCTTCTAGATACACTTGCACACAGTTTTTGAAGGAACTCGGCAGGTAGGTTGGCCCAAACATCTTGGAGAACTAACCACAGTTCTTCTGTGGATTTAGGCAGCCTCAGTTGCTTCTCTCTCTTCATATAATCCCAGACTCGATGATGTTGAGATCAGGGCTCTGTGGGGGCCATACCATCACTTCCAGGACTCCTTGTTCTTCTTTACGCTGAAGATAGTTCTTAATGACTTTCACTGTATGTTTGGGGTCATTGTCATGCTGCAGAATAAATTTGGGACCAATCAGATGCCTCCTTGATGGTATTGCATGATGGATAAGTATCTGCCTGTACTTCTCAGCATTGAGGAGACCATTAATTCTGACCAAATCCCCAACTCCATTTGCAGAAATGCAGCCCCAAACTTGCAAGGAACCTCCACCATGCTTCACTGTTGCCTGCAGACACTCATTCGGTATCGCTCTCCAGCCCTTCGGCGAACAAACTGCCTTCTGCTACAGCCAAATATTTCAAATTTTGACTCATCAGTCCAGAGCACCTGCTGCCATTTTTCTGCACCCCAGTTCCTGTGTTTTCGTGCATAGTTGAGTCGCTTGGCCTTGTTTCCACGCCGGAGGTATGGCTTTTGGCCTAAGTCTTCCATGAAGGCCACTTCTGACCAGACTTCTCTGGACAGTAGATGGGTGTACCAGGGTCCCACTGTTTTCTGCCAATTCTGAGCTGATGGCACTGCTGGACATCTTCCGATTGCAAAGGGAAGTAATGTGTCTTTCATCTGCTGCAGTAAGTTTCCTTGGCCGACCACTGCGTCTACGGTCCTCATCGTTGCCCGTTTCTTTGTGTTTCTTCAAAAGAGCTTGGACAGCACATCTGGAAACCCTTGTCTGCCTTGAAATTTCTGCCTGGGAGAGACCTTGCTGATGCAGTATAACTACCTTGTGTCTTGTTGCTGTGCTCAGTCTTGCCATGGTGTATGACTTTTGACAGTAAACTGTCTTCAGCAACCTCAGCAACCTCATAAAACAAACAATGTATAGTTCAGGTATAACATTTTAATAGCATGTAAATTGCACTGTCAAAGACTTCATTCTGCAAAGCATGTCTTCTGTAACACACTTCCCATTTATATCTCTAATTCCTACCAAGCATATATATAGGCCTTCAGTTTTCTAGTTTGTTTTGTTGACAGAATCATGTCTCAAGTTACAATACCTATTCTTTTGCTTGCTCTCCTGTTGTCAGCTTTTTGCCATTGTATTATTAGAGGCTGCAAGCTTTTCTTTACACCTTCCAGTTCAACATACAAGATATTCCATACCACGTTGAATACACATTTACTCTCTACAAGTTTTGATAGTTTGATAATTGCATTTCGTTGTCTTTATTCTGAGAAAATTAATACTTGGAGTTAAAAAGCATATTACAAGACGATATCAATTTAAGTATCAGTTTTGTGGTTGGTTTGGAGTAAATTGGCTGTCACCCATAATACAACCTGCTTCCAGCTATGGTTCAAATCTGCAAAAATAAAAGTTTGCCATGACAACCTTGCTCAGTAATTTAAATGTGCCTCTGAAGTCACCAGAGAAAATGGCTTCATTCATTTATGTCATTTTCTTGAGCTTGCCACATGACAAAGATACCTTATTAGCTAAACCTGTAGAAGGAAATGTGATTTATATGAACTGGGATGTACTGGCACTCATTTCCACCTCCTGTCTGTGGTTTATTTTTTATTTGGTTTAATTATTTTTTCTCAAAACATTTTTAAATGCTTTCAGTTAAGGAAGTATGGTTCATTATTAAGAAGAGGTGGATAATGAATGATCTTTTCATGCCCATTCTTGTTTTGTGATGAGAATTAGGGAAGGTTGACAGTTGGCCAGCAATAGTGATTTCACCTCGAATAAAATCAAAATTAAACTGCTGGATATAGACACAGATCCAGGCGTTGCCTTCCATCCAACCTTCAAAACAGATAAACCAGAATTATATGATTTTTAAAAAAGCAACTTGAAAAAGAAACCCTTTAGGATATTAATCAAATTCCACAACAATTTGGGCTTTTATCAAACAACCCTTGCCACCAAAATAATCTTTCAGTTTCCTTTCACAAAATATACTCCTGTACATAATTCTGCTGAATACATTATACACTCTGCTTATGCTGTTTTTAAAAATCTGTATAAAAAATGGTATCTAGTCCAAATTGACCTGCCCTTTCCATCCATGTTGATGTTGTGTCACAACCAAACCAATGCAATGATACAAAGAGAAGTATACATATTTATTCTATAGTTTGACAGATAAATATTACCTAACATACAGTACTGTGCAAAAGTTTTAGGCAGGTGTGAAAGAATGCTGTAAAGTAAGAAAGCTTTCAAAAATAGACATGTTAATAGATTATATTTATCAATTAACTAAATGCAAAGTGAGTGAACAGAAGAAAAATCTAAATCAAATCCATATTTGGTGTGACCACCCTTTGCCTTCAAAACAGCATCAATTCTTCTAGGTACACTTGCACAAAGTCAGGGATTTTGTAGGCATATAGTCAGGTGTATGATTAAACAATTATACCAAACAGGTGCTAATGATCATCAATTCAATATGTAGGTTGAAACACAATCATTAACTGAAACAGAAACAGCTGTGTAGGAGGAATAAAACTGGGTGAGGAACAGCCAAACTCAGCTAACAAGGTGAGGTTGCTGAAGACAGTTTACTGTCAAAAGTCATACACCATGGCAAGACTGAGCACAGCAACAAGACGCAAGGTAGTTATACTGCATCAGCAAGGTCTCTCCCAGGCAGAAATTTCAAGGCAGACAGGGGTTTCCAGATGTGCTGTCCAAGCTCTTTTGAAGAAGCACAAAGAAACGGGCAACGCTTGAGGACCGTAGACACAGTGGTCGGCCAAGGAAACTTACTGCAGCAGATGAAAGACACATCATGCTTACTTCCCTTCGCAATCGGAAGATGTCCAGCAGTGCCATCAGCTCAGAACTGGCAGAAAGCAGTGGGACCCTGGTACACCCATCTACTGTCCGGAGAAGTCTGGTCAGAAGTGGCCTTCATGGAAGACTTGTGGCCAAAAAGCCATACCTCCGACGTGGAAACAAGGCCAAGCGACTCAACTATGCACGAAAATACAGGAACTGGGGTGCAGAAAAATGGCAGCAGGTGCTCTGGACTGATGAGTCAAAATTTGAAATATTTGGCTGTAGCAGAAGGCAGTTTGTTCACAAGGGCTGGAGAGCGCATACCTAATGAGTGTCTGCAGGCAACAGTGAAGCATGGTGGAGGTTCCTTGCAAGTTTGGGGCTGCATTTCTGCAAATGGAGTTGGGGATTTGGTCAGAATTAATGGTCTCCTCAATGCTGAGAAGTACAGGCAGATACTTATCCATCATGCAATACCATCAGGGAGGCATCTGATTGGCCCTAAATTTATTCTGCAGCATGACAACGACCCCAAACATACAGCGAAAGTCATTAAGAACTATCTTCAGCGTAAAGAAGAACAAGGAGTCCTGGAAGTGATGGTATGGCCCCACAGAGCCCTGATCTCAACATCATCGAGTCTGTCTGGGATTACATGAAGAGAGAGAAGCAACTGAGGCTGCCTAAATCCACAGAAGAACTGTGGTTAGTTCTCCAAGATGTTTGGGCCAACCTACCTGCCGAGTTCCTTCAAAACTGTGTGCAAGTGTACCTAGAAGAATTGATGCTTGATGCTGTTTTGAAGGCAAAGGGTGGTCACACCAAATATGGATTTGATTTAGATTTTTCTTCTGTTCACTCACTTTGCATTTAGTTAATTGATAAATATAATCTATTAACATGTCTATTTTTGAAAGCATTCTTACTTTACAACATTTTTTCACACCTGCCTAAAACTTTTGCACAGTACTGTATGCCCATTCATAGCATGGTTGTCTTATTTTGTATGCCACCTTGCAAATCACGTTGGTTGCTTACTGAACCTTACTGACCATAGATAAAGATCAATGCACAACTGACAGATATTTTTTAAATCAAGTGTAATTGCGCTGTGAAAAAATACATTCACTGAGGCTCATGTCAGATACTTGACTGTCAATCTATGTATTGTCTTATTTGTGTTTCTTTCTCATTGCTTCATATAGTCAGTCAGCTGAGAACATGAAGAAACCAGAACTGTTAACTACTCAAAAACAATTTTGAATTTCTTTGGTGGTCTGACACCAAACATACAAGATCGTCTTCAGGTTTTTCCAGATTCAAAAAGTTCAGAATGTTGTTGTGGAAGATTTTCAACATTTGAGCAGATTATAATCTGTTTAGTGGATTCACATATAATAAACTTGTTATTGTCCAGCAGTGTTAAATGCCCTTTAATTTTTATACAATCAGAATTGGCATGGTCTTTGTTCATTTTAAATAATACAGTATGCTGACTATATGAAGTAGTGCAGAGGCTTTGAAATTATGGGAAGAAACACAGAATTGTATAAAATGCAAATAATATAAATAAAAAAATAATATATTTTGGTAGCACCTAAACATTAAAGAAATAAACACAATGTCAATGTTTCGTACAATACCATGTTCATACTGATTCATTTATTTTGCTTAATTATTTGGCATAAATACAGTGAAATGTATTAAAATATATTTCTGAATTGGCATGTTTAGACATTTATAGTATAATAAACACAAGAAATAATACAATAAAGAAGACATTTCAAAAGTAAGCTTTTTCATTGAGTTGTTTATAAACCTTTATAATATCCTACAGACTGCCTTCAGATGTAAACAGAATTACTGTGCAATATCTCTGTAATTCCAAGACATTAAATGGGATGCCCCCATTTACAGCAGAAATAAGGCTTTTATGCTTCATTTTCCAAAGCAGTGATATGTCAAAATTAGACTCCCAAGCAAAGGTAATGTACCAATTCACCTCTTGACGCCCAACATTGAAATCCAGCTTCAGTCACGTGAAATGAGTTTGGGGGTTTCAACTGACACCTTAGTGGTTACAGTCAATACTAGCAGTACATTGAATATAGGATTTGGTCAGGACTATTGAGGTGCACCAGCAGAGATTTGTGGGTAATGCTTGCCTCACACTATGCATGACTAAGGCCATGGGCTATTGGTCCCTTCATTTCACCAGCACTAAATTCACAAACACATATATACAGTATATATATTTTTTAAAATGAGTATATTATGAGCTCGGAACCTGGATTCTGAAGAAGTGCATTTGTTGTTCTGCTAAGTTTATTTGCATCAAAAAATTTGCAGAAAACACAAATCTGTATTTTCAGTTAGATGGTTAGGTAGATATCCTTGATTTGACAGGTATATAATAATTATCTGCATGTCATATGTCCCCTGGAGCATCTCAGCTTTAGTGCAGTAAAAAGAAATCTTGTGTTTTCTTACATTATGGCAGCCCCATTGGCATTCCTAGTTGCAAATTCAAAGGCATACCTGAGGATGCCATATAGACAAAGCACACTGTCACATTTAGAATCTGTCAGTTACTATTTGCTCTGTTTGAGAGAGGCATAGAAATACCGTTTTTTGGTTAAAACCAGGGGGATCGTAGAATCATACATGTTGGCTTTAATTAGTGGAGCTAAAGTGATCAAGTCATTTATTATTATTATTATTAGCATATTAACGTTACCATGAGGGACACATCTGGGTAAAACAAATCCCAATATTTAGTTAACGATATTGCTTGTGTAATGCTTGTGATACTGGTCATAAAACAGGTTATATTTTCAGAAATATATTTTATTACTGGTATATTATTACATTATGACTTTATTTATTTATATTTACTGGTTGATTTTTAAACAGGTCACTCAAAAAAAGCTACTTCTCTCTCTGCACCTCTTTTTTACTTTCAGTTTCTCTCATACAGGTAATTCACTGAGCTTTCACCAGCTTTAATGCTAATTTAATAAAAATAAATTTCACAGCTGTATTAAACTGGCACACTGTTTCATGCAATTGCAGTAAATTATTGTTGACACTGCAGTGTCCATAGTACAGAGGCCATTTATTTTCCTGTGGCTACTGTACCAACCAATAATCTGTGTAACAAAGCTGCTTTCTTGGCAAAGGCCAGAATAAATCTTCTATAGTAACCTACAAAACCTAGAAATGAAAGTACTTGACGTACAGTAGCAGGTGAAGGTCAATTTCGAATGGCCTTAAATTTTTCCAGGTCGGGGGCCACTTCTTTGGTGCTGACAACATGGCCCAGGTAGTTGACCTGTCGCTGTAAAACTCAACACTTGGCAGGTTGTAATTTCAGGCCATAACTCCAGAGTCGCTCAAATACACGTTCTAAATGGACAAGGTGGGTGGCAACATCAGGAGAATACACAATAATATCGTCAAGCTGCATAAGTTGCTGGAATGTGGCCAGGGCATTGCACAGTCCGAACAGCATTCGGTCAAAACAGAGTCCTAGGGGGGTGGTGAAAGCTGGCTTTTCTTGATCCCGGGGGTCTACCGCAACTTGCCCGTAACCTCTGCCTTCTTTAGGGTAGTAAGAGATTCTTCAGTTCAGGGTAACATGCGTTCTTATGCGTGACTGCATTAAGCCTCCAGTAATCGACACAGAACCTCCAAGTACTGTCTTTCTTTCTTACAGGAATGACTGGGGCAGCCTAAGGACTAGCACTCTGTCAGACGACTCCACCTTCCAACATCTCAGCAAGTAGAGTCCAAAGCTCCTGATAAAGGGTAGGGGGAATGGGACCAAACATTTCTCTGCACTGTAGGGATCTGATGCAAAATGGTGTCGGTACGCCCAAAATCTTCGTCGTGGGTCACAAATACCTTTTTCCACCATTGAAGTAGTGTGGTCAACTGAATTTCTTGCTGCAAGGTTAAACCTTCTCCTCGCAATCCCAAATCAGGGACATCAGGGTCCGTGGGGGATGGACTGTCTGGACCGCTACTGTTACCACCCAAGGCTCCTCAGTTGACAGTACCACATCCTTCTCTCCCCAGATAGTCTGGGGTTCAACCTGGTAAAGCATGGCTAGTGTGCGATATTGGGCAACTTCAACGGGGAAGAGATTTAAATTCCGTACTCTCACAGGACAGCGACCTCCAATGATATGAACCAGTGTCCGGGCTACTTGCCAGCCTTTGCCTTCTTCGACAGCTTCTACCATAGCACAGTACTGACATTGTTTAGCAGGGTTCATCACTTGCGCCCAGACTACCATCTCACTCTCTGGGGGGATCCGATGGCCTAATAGAAGTCGAAAAATAAGCATTTTGTAAAGTAGATTCTTTGAACACAGTATTCCAACAAGCGGAAATTACGTTCATCCCCAATATTCCCTTTTCCTTCCCCAGGCATCCTTCACGACATTACACCACCGATCTGGGATCAGCACCCTCTCTCCTAGGCCAGGTCAATGGGGCCGATCCCGTCCACTGAAGGAGACCACTGGGTCCGATCTCTTGGCCATGGACCGAGTGAGTTTGGTCAACTGACCCTGAATTTCAGACAGTAATTCTACATGTACCTCTTTCTTCCAGGCATCTAAATCCGGAGTTGGTCAAAACGAGGGAGGCCTCTGGATGTTGGCACAGCTAGCTATCTCCTGGGGCTGGCCGACAGCTTCTTTTTCAAGTACTCAGGCTTCGCAGTACACTTCAGAGAAGGTTAAGGTGGTGTTCCGACGTACCTGACGCTGCAAGTCCTGGCCCACCACTCCAGGTTATAGACCGAAGACCCATTGGTCCTGAAGGACCACATCCTGCATTCCGGGCACCATAGAACTCCTCCTCTTTCGCCGGGTGTAGGTGCTCACCGTTTCTTCTCCCGTCTGACTGCAACTGAATAAGTGGGTCCGTAGTTGAGCCAATGATGCTCGGTCTCCATTCTGCTTGCTGAGAGCCTTAAACACTTATACAGTGTTAGTACGTTCTGATGGTTGTAGTATTAACATTTCCCTCCTCACATCCCCTTCTAAAGCATTTATAATGAACTCTACTTTTGTTCGTCGCTCAATGTTTGCACCGCAACATGGCATGTACCCGGTTCTGCCATTCCCCAAACCGCACCCCACAAGCTGTCTCTTCAAATTTTGGAACCCCTGCGCTCCCAGCATCCAGGGCACAATCATGTTAACTGCGGCAGAGGGAGGCACGAGGGGGACCACTTCTGCTGGATCCTGTACGCTCATGGTAACTCAGTCCGGTATAGCTACAGCCGAGATCCTGCTGACTACGCCAGAAAATGTCATGGGTTTGTCTGTGTGACTTTACAGATAAGTATATTTTTTTGTAATAACCTTCTCTTCTATTTCCCACAGGTTGTTTGGATCTCAGACTGACCACAGGACCACCCCAGGAGCGCACAAAAACCACACAGGCAGGTAAGTAAAATGGTTGTTCTTTATTATGTCAAACAACAAAAAATCAACACAACACAGTTTTTTACAAAGTAATGTCAATAACAAGAACACTTATACACCCTAAAATAACAATGGTTCTCCCACTATAATTTAATATCCACATGGTAAGTATTCAGGTAAGTAAAAGGTAGAGTTCATTCCCACCAGAGGATTCCAAAATGCCCCACACTGTTTAGGAGGTAAATTAATGTCCAATCTTTGGCAATGACTCATTACAGTAACATAGCAGCCAAATTCACCAGTCTTTCACTTCTGGACATTGAATCAGGTCACAAGTGAAATTACTTAGGTGATACCAACTTAGGCCCCAGTGGACTAATCAACACACAAAAAAAAGAAAAATGACACACAATTCGCCATAATTGAAAGTCTCTGCTTGAGAGATGCTGAATGACGGGGTGTTCTCGAGCTTTGAGGGGAAGCTCTCATGGCACCTGCCAGCATAGTGTCTGTTTGTAGTCAGTGCATTTGTCCCTCATTTTTCATGAACACTAAATTCAAAAGCACCAAAGAAATAAAAATAACTTAAGATTATTGTTCATAATAGTTATAAGATCCACCATTTTTAAAAACTACCAAACATTAAGAAGTTAATACATGGTCCTTGTTTATATTTTTTGCCTTAGAAATGTCCTTATTTTTAGTATTCATAACAAGCTGTGGCTTTCCAGTGATAGGAAACAATTCAGGTCAATGTGCTGTGTCTCATTAGGCTACTGTGAAAAAAGGTTTTGTAGCAGAGTGACCACATGGTGTGTAGTGTGGGAGACTGACAGGTGTCTTGCTCCCGAGTCTGCTGCAGATAGCTTACATCGAAAATGAGGCAGCTGGCTAAGATCTTGGCCCAGCTGGAGTAGGGGAGGAAGCAGCCGAGTGGGGGAGGAAATGATGTATGAATGCTGGGAATTAAGGCATGCTGCAAGAAAATTAGAACAGGTTGCTTCTAATATAATATTCAGCTATCAGGTAGAAGCAGGAGATGAATTATTATTGGGTTACATGCTGGCCAATAAAAAGCCTTCCTACTGATTCTGCTAGAGGTGGCATACTCCTTTTAGAAAAGGCAACATTCTTTCTTAAACTCTGTTACTAACGTCTGTGCTCTCCATTATCTGAGTGATAAATACTTCCAAATGTCAGAACATTTGCTTGAAAAAAAAAATTGATAGTTTGGAAACACAGTGGCTAGATTAATTGTAATCTAGGTGATACTGTAACTAGTTATTTGTCTCATTTTTACTTGCAAGGGCCAGGTTTAGCAAAACTTTGCTTATATTTGTATACCCTTTTAGTGGTAATGTGTGCTAGTTTGATAGATTAGATAGCTAGTGGAAAAAAGTAATATATTTTAGTGCAGTCATTCAAGATCACGATACAATTTATGTGAATGAGAAATTATTTATATTAAATTGATTGTGCAGAGACACGCAAACTGAGGCGCAAGTCATTGGACCAGAAAATTGAGACCCACATTTGGGGGTTGGGAGAGCATCAAACCTATATTTCAGAACTCCTTTTATTGTTATGCCCTTGAAGATATTTAAGGGAGGGGTCCACAGTAAAAAAAAAATAAAAAAAAAGTCATGTGCAGTCACATGGAATGTGCAGAAAGGAGAATCATATCAAATATGTATTTCAGTCATCTTTTTTTTTTTACCGTATATACAAGTGCTTGTTTCATTTATAAACATTTGTGAAACTATTCTGTACTATGTATATAAATATATATTAATATGCATTTTTTATGAAAATAAACTAATAAAAAATGTTTTATGACTAATTATGTCAAAGAGAATTTTCTGGGAATGTGTTGATTTGGTAATTTGAATCAGAATTAATGTATGGCTCAAGAGCACTCTACAGAGTTTTACAGAGCTTTTTTTCATAACTAAATAATTAAGGGATCTATATAGGGATCTACCCCCCTCCCCCCCCAAAAAAAACATTATGGGACAAAAAGGTTTTCACAGTTGACCCTGTATCTGCTTCTAAAGCAACAAAAAAAAATCTTTCTTTCACTGAAAATTAAAGTTTCCAGAATTACTTTGAGCACATTTAAATGTTTAATGTTGCACTTTTGAAAAATATTATTTTTATTGATACCAATAACCTTACTGAATAACCTAAGCACTCATCAGAACACAAACCAAAATACTGAATTTACTTTTTATTGCCCAAGACTTTTACGCAACCACTTATCTTGTACGCTATTGCATAATTTATTTATTTATTTTTTACTTTTTTGTTCTCTGTTTCTTTTTTTGGTTGTTTATGTTTTTGAAAATCAATGTGTTTTATTTCTGGCTGTTCAAAACCCTTCTTCACATAACTCTCATAAGGAAATTGAGTGGATAAATTCCTCTAATAAGATTGGCAATTTTTTTTTCTTTTTAACATTTTTATATATCTTAAAAGTTAATGGGTCAGGAAGCACAACCAGTCACCTCCTGAAATAGGTGTGTTTTAAGTCAGTCAATCGCTTTAGCCAATATTCCAGATTGAGTTTCTTGGTTTCTTGTCATAGTACAGTATTTAAAAATATGGATGCACATTTCAGCATCCATACTATTATAAATAAAGTATACCTGGTGATAAAGAAAAGCTTTTATGCCCCTAAATATATAGAGAAAAATGTCTGAACCAATTTTTTTCTTTTTTTACGGACCATTTTCTTTTCAGTATGCTTTCAGATCACCCAACCTCCAAAGGTTCTCCTGGGATTTCTCAGAACCTCTGGTGTGGTATGTGGGACTCACAACTGACAAGTACATGGAGTTGTTACAAGCTTGCTTGTAACAGATGCAGGTTTTCCCATGCTCTAGTTCAGCTGGGACAGCAACACAGCGAAGCTGGAACTGAATAAATCACACGGAACTCGCTGTCATTTCTCTGCCTTCCCCTCAGTGACACACTGCCAGCTGACTGACTCAAGCTGAGCTGCCATAGCTTTTAAATGAAGGCAGAAGGGGGGAGGAAACTGGCATCCACAGCACTGCCTAATTTTTAGCTAATACCTTGGTGGGTTTGGCATGAGCAGCTGGCCGGCGCTTGCTCACGCTGGGCACTTTCTAATAGTCTACTGCCCTCCTGAGCGAAGCAGGGCTGGAGGGAAGAGAGAGCTGTGCCGCTGACAGACTAAACTAAGTCTTGTTCCAAGCATTGCCACCACCACAGCAGTGGCAGCAGCGACAGTACATCACAGACGGAGAAAGGGTCTGTGGTGCAGGACTTGTGTTAACAGTGCTAACGACGCCAAGTAATATGCTTCGTTAAAATTGTAATCACCTGTAAGTGCAAAACAAGTGCAAAGCAATCATGCTGTAATTAGCGCAGTAATTAACACCTCCCTTTACCATAGCACATGTATCCCAGGAAATGCCTGATTGTGAGGATTTATGCTGCTGACAGGCGCAATTTCCTGCTGAAAAGTTGCTACTATAATATACAGCATGTATATATATATATATATATATATATATATATATATATATATATATATATATATATAATGTGGATGCACAGAAACATTTTCAATGATTAATGCATTTAAAATAAAAACAAATTCCGCTCACACACAAAATAAATACAGTTTACATAAATAAAAACAATAATTAATTGTGCAAGCAATAATGCAATAAGACCCTCCACATCAGGCATTACCAGGCATTATGGGTCTTACTGTGTGTGAATAGATGGTATTGCATGATGGATAAGTATCTGCCTGTACTTCTCAGCATTGAGGAGACCATTAATTCTGACCAAATCCCCAACTCCATTTGCAGAAATGCAGCCCCAAACTTGCAAGGAACCTCCACCATACTTCACTGTTGCCTGCAGACACTCATTCGTGCACGCTCTCCAGCCCTTCGCGAACAAACTGCCTTCTGCTACAGCCAAATATTTCAAATTTTGACTCATCAGTCCAGAGCACCTGCTGCCATTTTTCTGCACCCCAGTTCCTGTATTTTCGTGCATAGTTGAGTCGCTTGGCCTTGTTTCCACGCCGGAGGTATGGCTTTTGGCCGCAAGTCTTCCATGAAGGCCACTTCTGACCAGACTTCTCCGGACAGTAGATGGGTGTACCAGGGTCCCACTGTTTTCTGCAGTTCTGAGCTGATGGCACTGCTGGACATCTTCCGATCATGGACGGGAAGTAAGCATGATGTGTCTTTCATCTGCTGCAGTAAGTTTCCTTGGCCGACCACCGCGCTCACGGTCCTCAACGCTTGCCCGCTTCTTTGTGCTTCTTCAAAAGAGCTTGGACAGCACATCTGGAAACCCTGTCTGCCTTGAAATTTCTGCCTGGTAGAGACCTTGCTGATGCAGTATAACCACCTTGTGTCTTGTTGCTGTGCTCAGTCTTGCCATGGTGTATGACTTTGACAGTAAACTGTCTTCAGCAACCTCACCTTGTTAGCTGAGTTTGGCTGTTCCTCACCCAGTTTTATTCCTCCTACACAGCTGTTTCTGTTTCAGTTAATGATTGTGTTTCAACCTACATATTGAATTGATGATCATTAGCACCTGTTTGGTATAATTGTTTAATCATACACCTGACTATATGCCTACAAAATCCCTGACTTTGTGCAAGTGTACCTAGAAGAATTGATGCTGTTTTGAAGGCAAAGGGTTGTCACACGAAATATGGATTTGATTTAGATTTTTCTTCTGTTCACTCACTTTGCATTTAGTTAATTGATAAATATAATTATATGTTGGTTTCGTGATTATGAAATGCTACCTTCATACCATTAACTCCAGGTAACAGTAACGGCATATGAAGGTTGGTTTTGTTTGGTATTGTTGTAATACAGGTGTTCCACATTACCTGTATTATACTGGTTACTAACCAAAATATTTTTTTTTACATAAAAAAACATGTGTTAACACAGAATTTTCTGCTGTGAAGCCATTTGTTTTAAATTGCAAATTGACCCAAAAAAAAGTTTTTTTAGTAGTATGCAGTGCACTTAAACAACACAAACATACTGCAAGATTTTAGACACTTTGCAGTAGAACTATACCCATTAATCTATGCAGTTCTCCTGTATTTTACTGTAATCTATTGAAGTAATATTGCTTTGTATATAGGACCTCATATATGAGTCAGTCACAGCAATCAAACACAAAACTCACAATTCTAAAGAATTATACAACGTTATTATTCACAAACAGTAAAATGTATTACATTGTTTTTTAAGTCTTATTGGTTCACATATATGTATATCAATAAGAAACCTCAGAAATCACATTGTAAAGTAATGCCATTGTAACTAAATTATTCACATTAGAAAACATATTTTATTTTGTCTTTTTATTATGCAGGGCCAATACATTACTATAATAAAAAGACAAAATAAAACTTTCCTTGGCAAGTTTAACATGTATGGCCGTGTAATGATTGTGCACAGGATTTAAGGTAACAAGGTGGGTAACTGAATGAGGAAAGAGATTGTTTTAGTATTCATAACTTACTATATTAATATTTGCATTTTTTATTTAACACAATCAACTGTATTTGGTTTAACAAATAAGCCTAATAAGATTATCACTGTTACATTAGAAGTCCCTTAAATGACTGAAATACATCCAAGTGCCTAAATTAATTTGTATTTTATACAATAGTTAATAGTGTTTACTGCTGCAATGTAGCATTTTTCATGTTTACTGTATCTAATGACTTCTGATGATTCAAATTCTCTGTGGAACTACTATGTTATTACAATAAGGATGACTGATTTTGGTAAGTACTGAGTGATCAGCACAATAATGTATATGGTGCAATACTTAAGCATTATTTCAACAAAGACAAATGGCTACAATAATAATTAACCTATATTATTTTCACATGGGTTTTTTGCCAAGCTATTCTTCTATAACTAAATAACATTAAATGTTAAAAGAAATTCATGGCTAAACCGATTTAAATTATGAAATGCACACACTACGTAGCAAATACTGTACAAACTTAGTATAGACCATTTGTAATTAGGAACATACCCAAAAGTAGCAAATATCAAAAATATTAAATGGTGTCACATTAGCAAGTGGCAGTTGAGCATCCCAGAAAATTTCAGTGTATAATAACATCCAATAGTTTTCCAGTCATTTATGAAAGTTACTGTTCCCCATGTAATTCTCAGAATGATCAAGTTGATTAAGATACATTTGTGCTTTATATTAAATAAACAATATACTAATGTTTATATACTGGATGTAATATATGTTAACTTTGGTGAAATTCAGGGGGCGTGAGCCAGGACTTTGCTATTTCCTAATTTAAACTCTTCCGCCCAGAGTCCCAGGATAGGCTGCAGCAGCCCCTCCTCTCCAGCACAGCAGTGCAGCAGCCAGGAGATGCACCCAAACTGATCCTTCAGCTTCATAACAACATTTTCGAGGACATGAAGTCCCTCATTCACCTCATCGCTGTCTCAATTGCCTCAGTTAATACACGGCTCAATGATATGGACAAACGGGTTGCTTCTCCATTACTTCAAGCCCAGTATTCGCCACTCCAATCATGGCCGCTGTCTCTTCTTTTTCAGCACTTACTGTCCCCACAGGTGACGTTCCGACCATCAGCTGGGCATCAGCCACTCTCAATGGTCCATAGCAAGTGCCTGTAGTCAGAAATCAAGTCCAGCCACCACCTATGGTTTCTACTTTTGATATTTGTGCAACATTGAGGGCTAGATTCTCAAAGATATTTTCCAAGCTCATTTCATTTTATTTTTCTGAAAGGGAACATTTTCAAGTACAGTTCTAATTTAGACTGCTTGCAAGTACTATTAGGAAAATGACAGGATAAAGCTCTGAATGTGAGTTCAACTTTTCCATTCCAAGCAGACATGATAGTAGCAAACCACTGATCGATCCTGTATTAACTAACACATAGGATGGTCGGCATCTCATCTCTCTATCAGTCTATAGCTAGCACGACTGGAGTGGGGGCACCCTCTCCGCCAGGACCACCAGAGGTTTTCCTCATAACAGAGGGTTTTTTTTTTTCTCTCTGCCGAGCGGATTGCCATCACATAGCTAGTTCCCTTAACCATTTAATTGTTTACTTATTTTGTTTGTCAATGTTTGTCTCTTCTTTCTTTTATGTTATACATTGGCACACAAGTTTTGTTTGTTTTCACAGGTGCAGGTTCAGCGGGGAGCCAGTGGTCCATCTTTTTTGGGGGATAGTGATTCTCACTTCTCCGACCTAGAGTTCCCATAACTCCACAGGTTCTTCGTGCAGTCAGAAGGGACCGCCGGCAACACTATTCTTTCACAGCTGATGTGCTTTATCTTGCCTCATGAAAGAAGGCTCTGTCTTACTTCCTCCTTTATCCTCCTGGGACGTAGCCCTCATACTCTTAGTGCTTAAGTCCCGTAACTAACAATTATCTGTGTTCTTTCAGATTCTCTTATTCCTTACGTCAAGGCTTCATATGAGCCATTCTGTCCTCTGAGGGTCGAACCTGGTTGCTAACTCGCTGGGACCCAGTCGCGAGGCCGAGCTTATAATGACTCTCCGAGTCAGAGGACTCTGCTTTCAGGGGCCCGGAGGCCGATAGGGCCAGCCTCGACTCCATAGGGAAAGCTCTCTCGATTGGAGTCCGGCCCGTCCTTTTTTCTCTCTCCCCCCTGCTCTAGAGGCCGAACCTTGAATCCTAAGTTGCAAAACACTCCCTTCCTCTCGCAGCCCTGGTTCCCACCCCGTGAAATGCAGTGTTCCCTATATGTACAATGTTGTTATGAGTGACATTTTTAGTGGTTGATTACCAACCCAGGTAAATAAATGATTGGAGTATTTTGACTGACTGACTAATTATCAAATTGTACTTTCTGCAACGCTTTGTGATTTTTTAAAGCGGGAAATGTACCTTTTCTCTACAACTGAACACTGCAACATAGAGATAGTTATAACTGTCTATGTAGAGGCTGTTTGTAATGATAAGCACATCACCATTGTATCTGGAACCAATGTGCCTGAGTAGAGTAGTTCCAGAGGACACTATACAGGATACATTTAATATCCAAGGGGCAGAGTTAGTTACTGAAATACGTGCGTCAGAGATATACTGTATTCCTCCTATCCCGTAATTGTGTATATAATTATTAATAAATAGTTTGACAAACTATATGAATGCCTCCAGCATCCTTTTTTATAAGACACAGAAGCATTACAGTCTTCAGAAAATACAGTTATCTATCAAACTAACTATCAATTATCAATTAATCTACAGACATGTTTATGTCTGTCTCCAAAGGGGGGCAGAGGGGGGTTCAATTTGTACAGTCTGCTTCAGATACATTTTAACTCACTAGGAGCAAACTTACTGTTAAGTAGGTATTTATGGTGTAAGATGAGATATTGAGGTTTTCTTTATAACCTACCTGACATGCTTCAATGCAAGGTATTTAGTAAAGAATTTTTTTAGCGCTTTTTTTTCATGTTGTGTTTTCCATAAAGATTTGTAGAATAAGGCTACAGCTCTTAAGCAGCAAACATACATCCTGAAGCTTCTGTTGTACAAAAAACAAAGATGTCTCTGGCCATATTTAAAAATACAATATAATGAAGAAGCATAACTTTGTGTGAGTTGATCTATTATCAGACAATGCCAAAAGACGAAGGTATGTTTATATTTCAGATAAATCAGCAATGTTGGAGAATTTTAAGCTGCTAGTTACACATATTTTAATTAATATACAGTAACCCTTCACAACATGGTGGCAGCTTAAGAAAACCTCTGCCAACTAGGACATAGGCAAGTCATAGACTCTGAGAACCAGGGTATTCTGACACAGTACTGCACAGAACCAAAATTCAACTTGTTTAATTATTGCAGTTTTTTTATCACCATTTTCAGTGTTATTTCAAGAACAGGGAGCCCTGTTAGGGGCAATAGAATTTATTTCGGACACACATCTCGTTTGCTACAATACATGGTGCCACTACAGCCTCCACTTTGCATAGTTTTCTAACAGTGTCACAGCTATTTGGAGGATACAACAGGCAATCTATTGTGGTCTTTGTGACATAAATATACATTTTCAGGAGATTTATTAAAAAAAATTCTATTAGAGTCATTTGTTCCTGCAGATTTGCACGTCAGGACCCAACACAGCTCCTGTGACCAAACTTTTATTTTTTAAAAAGGCTATTGTATCTTTTTTTAAAGATATATGATAAATTCCAGTCATCGTGGATTTCTTTGTAATATGTGTGATTCTAAAATAATCTAAATCCTTTTTATTATTTCTGTCTCATCGTAGTCAATCCAGCCAAATTGGAATTAGACATATATGAGCAAAAAGTCTATATATTTCTGCAGTAAAGAAAGTACCATGACGCAATTGTCTCTAACTTGCCCCCCTTTTCTGATGTCAGTGCTCAAACTCACACTTTGCACAATCACACTTTGATACCACTAGATTGCCATTCACTTCACAGATAATTATGTTTTTTTTTTTGTTTTTTTTTTAAAAAGCACACTAGTTGAATAGGGTGGAGGTTGCCTACAACTAGACTGTTGCACCAGTCTTGGGTAATGTAATAAAAACAAACGGTTGGATCTATTTGTAAGTTTTCTTTTCACAAGAAGCAAATTTTGATATTACCACAGGAGCATAAACACAAAGGGCCCTAGTTAACAAATATGTAACTCAGCCACTTCCGCTCAGGCAAAAATTACAGTGTTAGCGAACCGCAGTGGTAGCGCACAACAACTGTAATCTTTTCTCTATAAGTTCAAAATCACATCCATTACGGAGATCTATGTTACGTAAAACACAACCAGCCAGGATGATATTGCTAAACTTCTGAGGAGTGTATTGTAGTGTTCCTCCAGCGACATCCAGACATCGGAATGGCATTTTGAGGGTTCCAAATGTTCGCTCAATTACAGTACAAGCACATTTAAAGGTGCGGTTATACCTCTGTTCGGCAGGGATCGTGGGGTTGAGCAGCAGTGTCAGTAGCCACCGCTTCAGTGGATACCCGTTGTCCTCTATCAACCAGCCTCTCAGACTCATCCCACTGAAACACAGCTGCCACCTGCAAATTAGTTAGGATAAACGAATCATGAGCGGAGCCAGGATGGTTTGCATGCCAGTTGTTGGCATCACACACACCTTGCACAGAATAGGTCCACTTACAATTTATGTAGAGGTGCCTATTCTATGTTGGTGCACGTAGCTGCACATGTGTGCAATCAATGGCTCCCAGGACACCAGGAAACCCATACCTCCCAAGAAAACCCTGAGACAGGGAAATGGATGAATTCTCCTGCCTGCTTTACTAAACCTGCAGTTACATCTTGCACTGCACATGATACAGCCAACAACTGGCTCATGTCTGCAGAATACTGTAAAGTCAAAAATATCTGCAAGCCTTTTATTATGCATTTTTCTCGTATGAAAAAAAAGCAAACATTTTAGCCACAAAATCAAATTCCACTAACAATACATACTTTGTATATTGCAACAGGTAGACAACATTTCTGGAGCAAAATAGGTTTTAGGGGTGTGATTCGCCAAATATTTTGGACGCAAATATTTATGGCTTTACAGTAACCCACAGTACATTGGAACGAGCCAGTGACATAAAATGTTAATGCAGTCTTATTTTATTTGCTACTTAAATATTTCATCAGCCACTCAGCAGGGCTGTGTGTTTTCAGTACCCTCGATTCAGGTATTCAGTCTAGTTTCTATTTATGGTGTGCCTCAAAGGGCTACTAATTTCGGTAACTATTTAGGATAAACAAGTATTTCAAAGGGAAAAAAAAATATCTCCCTTATATAACCATGTCTAAAAAACAATTATGACATAGCCTTATCAGAGTAAACAGGACAGGGCAATCGTATTCTGGGAAGATTATGAATAGCTCTTTGTAATGGTACTGCACTGTGAATGTATTTCTTGTTAGTGACAAAATCCTTTTACTTGTGCAACATCAAATTCTGCCCTTCATTTTAGGATAAATTTGACATTTTTTACATCAAAATATGTAGCGACAGGGCCAAGTATACCGTTTGAAATTCCAGGAGTGTCCAGTCGAGTTTTAACCTGGTCAGAGCTGGTAGTTGTGCAGGTTTTCAACTGCTCATACTGATCCAGAACTTGTTATTCTGGTTCAAGAAAAAGTCAATTCAAAGACATAGTTGTCTATATCCCTTAATGAATCAGATTACTAGTTAGCCAGCAAGTAATACGGCTGATTGCCACATTACCAATTGTTTTATTTTAACCAGAGTAAACTGTCCATTAATTATTTGTTTGCTCCAGCCTTTCAATATACATCTTTTATGTTCTTTGTATAATGTTTTTTTAAATACAAGAAGGCGATTCTGTAAATTATGTAACCTCTGTAAAGTAATGTTAAAAGGTACATTAACAGTAAATTAAAATAATGTTGTCTTTTTTTTATTATTATTATTTTTTTATATAGTTGCTCTGTACTTGTTTTTCAATTGTGAGTAATCCTTAATGTGAACACAAAATAAAGATTATGTTAAAGGGAAATACATGTTTGTATAAAAGCCATTATTTTCAAAACATATGATTTTGTTTAAAAGACATATTTGTCAAGTATTTGAATCCAACATATTTCCAACATCAACTGTACTAGCACAATTATTTAGAGTGTAATTGACTGTGTGTGTTCATGCACAACACTGAGACACAATTCACGCCGCTGTAGGTTCATGTTCTATTTTTGCAAAAACCCAAGTTCAATATACCAGAGAAAGTGGATTTTGAAAACTGTTAAAGCTCATTTGGAGGCATAGACCCTGTGGTTTTAAATTAATTTCCTGTCCTTTCTTGGCTTCAGTCAGAGAGTGTGCCTGGAACTTCAAGTCCAAGTCTATGCAGGTCAAGGTCAAGTCTTTTAAAAAAAAAAAAAAAAAGGTTTTTATCAATAAAAATGAATTCTGAAACAGACCCTCTGTGTGGCTCAGACAGCATTAGATGACTCAAACTGGGACTAATGTGGAGAAGAGTGCAGTTGTACCTATAGAAATGTTTCTCTGTTGAGCATGGGAAAACTGCCAAACTACTGTGTACATTTACATTGGTAAACTCATATAAGGATGTTCTCTTGTTTGGTTTAGATATTTGTATTCATTTATAAAAGGTAGGCTTAACTTTAGTTCAAGAAATGTCTTCAAAACAATAATATTATTATATTTTCAAAGACGCTCACAAAATATTTAGTCTTACCTTTTTTTTACAATATTAGTCTTTGGCCTTAGTAAGAAAATTGTGTAAATTAAGTACAGAAGCAAAAGCTCTACAGTGGGACCTAAAGGCAGTTAGCTACTTACAATGGTATGGTGCCATAATGTTGATATTTTCATATTTTAACATGATACTGCAATGGTGATCCAAACCACACCAGTAATGCATTGCAGTACCATGGTTCCCATATATTCTGGTTCTGTATTCCCTCAAGGTAGTCAGCATACACTGGTATTCCAACGGTTTTGATATGTTTTCTACTTTTCAACATTGTACAAGCATGAAGAGTGGTTCTTTATTCTGTGAAGCACCCCTAGCTCCCTCCTGTGCACAGTATATTTGCAACACCCAACCTTAATTACCACAGTGAAAAGAAGTGTTACTCTTTGTACCTCTTTATATATTAGAGGCTTGGATTATTTCCAGTGTGTTATCATTGTCTTTATCTTCTGTTTCCCAAAACCCTCTAGAACCTTCAAAACATCACTGAATTGGTTTTATTGTGCGTTTTTATACAGACAAGTCTTTTTTCCACTCACAAGCAATGTGCTGTGGTGAATGGTAATTAGAGTCAATAATCTTTTGCTGAGAGAGCACCTTGTCCTCTCAGCGTTTATAACATCATCAAAGATCTGCCTTTAGGCCCTGGCTTGTTAATAATTTAAGGTGTGCACTGCCTAGTTATAGCAGGAAGCCTACTTATTGAGTTTGTAAACCAGCTGATGATTTATGGTAACACCTTGTGTGAGTCATGCTCATTAAATAAAATACTTCAGTTTAATCAGGAACATGGAGGTAAACAGCTCTCACTTTCACAGGGTGACAGAATCAAGCCAATACTGCTTTGTTTTCATTTGTTTAGACACAATACACAGAACATTTTTAACCATTGCACATACAGCCTTCCAACTGGCAAATTGTCTGGCCCTAATGAGAGGTCCCATTGGAGGTTGAGTTCATAACTTGGTTTATGGTTCCAGTACTTTTAGGAAGCAATTGTTGATTTGATATAAAAATAAGGGCTTACAGTAAACTGTGAGAATAACAAAGTATATAGTATTAAACGAATGAGTTTCGCTTTTGTTGAATAGAAAAAATAAGTATTTTTCATGGGTAAGAAAACAGGAGTTATTTTTTACATTTACATATAAGAACAGTTGTCAGACTGATGTGTAAATGTATACAATAACACCTGTTTCTTTAAATGTCCATATACCCCTGAAGAAGAGACTTTGGAAGTGGGCATTTTAAGAAACAGGTTATTTACATACCAGAGGAGTATGTAGACAGTACCAATATGCACATTTTCAATGCTTCACTCCATTTCTGATGGCAAAATTAAATCTTAATTAGCACGGACCGACCACCTCAAAGTAGAAACACCCAAGTGACACAAATGACAGGCTTGTTTAAACACTTCCGCCTCTGTGTTTTGGGGGAGGGGAAATGTCTTCATAGAAGGGGTGCTGGATATGACATCATCGGGCAGGCACTACAGTTCCGGGGTTATGCGCACACATAAATGGGTGGCTCAGAGATAAGAATCTTTTAATCTCATCAACCCTAAACCAGCTCAGTCTGAGTTGTAAGTGTAAACGCACCTTAAATGTTTGTTGACTTGATTTGTTTCAGCCTAAGAAAATATATAAACCTAACATTCACTTGATGAAAGAATACCAGGTTTTGTTTTAAAATGTTTCTAAAAAATACAAATACAATATCAATTTGTTTTCAAGATCATCTTTTAATAAAAGGGTTATTAACAACTTAAAAAAGACCGGCTGTGTGAATTAATTTTTTTAAGATAGAAAGTGAATGACAAGGCAAAGTGATTAACCGAGTACTGAATGTGCATTCTAAAATATACTTGACAGCTGTGAGACTGTTTGAACGTTGTGCAGAACATCTGAATAAACAGGAACCAGACACATTTTTTACACTAATTATATACTGATGTGTTACTGGTTCTGAAAATTAAACTGATCACCAAGGGTTTTCTGCGAATATTGACCTCATAAGACCTCTACTGCATAGAATTTAGAAACAAGCTTTGTAGATTTCTTTTATTTTGAAAATAATTCATTACAATGCAGTGTTTTTAAGCCGTTAGAAATTGCACAGATATATTTCTGGTTGTATTTTTTTCTTGATAATTTAACTTACAAAAACATACTTATCAAAGAAATGTTGTATGTAAACAAAATCTTTAAAACAACATTTGTAGCAAAAAATATTAAATATAATAAAATTTCATTAGCCTAGCATAGTGGTCAAAAAAGGCTATGATATCAAGCAATGTACAATGTAAGGTTATCTTATTTACCTCTGTGTATATAATGTTCCAGTTTAATTTAAATATGTTAGATTATTACATTTATATAACAATATACATGTATTGTTTGTTTTTTTCCATTTGGTCCATAAGTTACCTTGTAATGTCACCATGCGTCACCTGGCTTATGGAGTACTTTTAAAAGTACACAATGTATTTTGACTATTTGATCTCTTAAGTGCAACTAACTCATTACCAAAACAAATTAAGGTTCAGAATTAGTTGGGTGGAGAAACTGAACAAAGTCAAATATGTCTCTGATGCAGGGCCATCAGTATAGCACGGCAATCAAAGCATGCCACCTTTTTGTCATTCAGAATCATTAGCCTAAACTCAAGCCACGCAAAGGAAAGAGATAGCACTTGAAAAGGACTCTGCAAGATATAACAATGGTTTTACTTAATGCCTGTTGATTCCCAAGGTAAATCAGAGGCTACAAGGTTAATGAGAAATGCAGGGAGTGTCAGTGAAGTCTAATCACTCCAGCTGAAACTCCACATCATTTTCCATTTAGTGGCAGCAATATATACTATGCTGTGTTTGGTTTCAATTTATTTATTTGATCAGACAGGCAGAGTTGTCTAAGGCCTGTTTGTTTATTAAAAGAAAGCAGTTATTATGGTCCAAACTATCAGATCAATAAATGTGTAAATTCGATCAGTATAAGAAATGAGAAAAACACAATCTGGGGAAAAACAAGATTATGCCCTTTCATATTTCTGTTTTTTTTCCTGGCCTGTAATAGTGCAGGAATATTTATTTATTATTTTTCAAGCAGGAAGTTAACGTTTGTTTTTCAAGCGGGGAGCCAACGTTTGTTTCCTTACAGGTGGAACAAGCTTTCAGAATAGCGAATGTGATGAACTGGCAAGGAATTGTATTTTAGGCTGTTGGACACTGCAGCTTTAAAAACTAAATATCCCAATTTCAAAACCAAACTAAAATATAAACTATTTGGTTTACTTTGTTGCAGTAAGATATGTCTGTTTTTAGTTGCCTTTAATCAACAACAATGAGGTATAAACTCGCCCTTTACCCAAGTTTCCTCTTTCTATTGCATCTGTTCTAGTGAGAGAATGAGAGCTTACCCTAGACATACTAGCTCCATCCTTATATTTGAGCTGCATTCCCATTGTCTTTTGGGTTTTTCCTCAGGTTTTGTACAGTTTTATGACCTGGAGGCAGAACATGTTAACATCAATTCAACTTCAATGGGTATGAACAGCTTCTACCTGTAAGCCACATTTTGACTTTATCCGTTGCAAATGTTTTGTGATGTATTTTTAATTTAAACAGGTGTATATTATTCATACTTATCTACCACACAGTCATTTTTTTTATTTACAATTACATATATTCAAAATTACATAACATAATGGTACATGATTAAACATTGGAATGTATGTATTTTAAAATGTAATTATAACCAGATGTTGTCTTTCTTTCTTTTTATTTTATGATTTTTATAGTTTTGTTTGTATTGCATTTTTTCATTTTCATTAATGATGTTGTTTTTAATCAGTCACTGAAACAGCTACAGTTCACATCTTAGTTTGTAGCAGTAATCTAGATATTTACTGTGGCCTTGTTTTTTTATTTTTATTTTTTTTACAAGCTTTAAAATGGTTAATGGCAATTTTACCTTGCAAATGCCTTTTCTGCCTTCCAACAGAAATCTATGTAAATCATGATAATTGAGTAGTGTGGAGAAATGTTTATTGTCATCTTGCCCACCACACCTGTCTGATAATATCTTATTTCATCATAACATCTTTTGCCTCGCAGGCAACTATGTTTATGATTAATATTTTTAAAGCAGATTTAGCTGTTGCTTAAGAAGAATCAAAGCAAATCCAGTGACAGTTTCTGTAAACTTTTGCTAAATTATATTTTTTTGCTGATTAAAAACCACCTATTCTTCCAGAAATTGCAAAAAGGTGTATTTAACAGAACACATTCATTTAAATAACATTTTCAGCATTACAATAATCAACCTGCATCTGGGTGTAAGGCCTTCTGTTTCTTCTAAATGGATCATTTAACATTATTATAAATAAATAAATAAATAAGAAAAACTTCATTGTTAAAACCCTCATTGAAGGAGTTTGATAATATCCTGCTTGTCTGATGAACTGAATGTGGTTAATATGAAAAAGTCCTGCAATGGAAATTGAAAGAAGGATTTGTATTTACATGAGCAATAAAGCAGGCTTAAGATAAAAACACACCCACAGGCGTGTTTGAAGGCACGAGGCAGAACTGAGCACCTCTAATCCCCCTAGGGGTGGGGTTATTCAACACAGTTTGCTATGTATTAATGTAGATATGAAATATAATCTATTCTTGTTTTGTTTTGGTTTTAGAAGTGTGATTGTACATGCATGCATGCACTTGAGTAGTGCAGTTTCTAGCGATTACCTTTTTAGAACAGGTATAGATAATAAGAAAGCTGTAAGGAAGACTTACAGTAATATATTGTGGCAATGATTTTAGTTCCACATACCAACACGTACATACAAATTCACAATTTCAATGAGGAGTAATTTTAACCTGTAAAACTAACAGAAATCCACACATAACAATGTTGCTGCTTCTTCCTGTACCTATTTTTTTTAAAACACATTTTAATTAACCCATAACTACTATAAGCTGAAAAAAAAGTTAATGAAAGGGTACATAAGTATCTTTTTTCATTTTATTGTGTTACATGTTCCCATGTGTTGCTACAACTGTTTACGTAAGGTGTGTGTATTGTTTTTTTGTTTGTTTGTTTTTTTACAGTTTGACCATTTTTTTAAACTTTTAACGCAATTTAAATTTGGACACATGTGACGACACATTGAAGACGGATGGGATGTTTGCACAAGCTGCAGGAGACATTTGTCTTTCGGTCCTTCGATGATGGACAAATGAAGCACCTTTTCCTTTTGGATTTGGGATTATCATCTGCAACAATTGGGTCAGTAGGCAGCGGCGTTCCAAGCATATCCGCTGTAGGGGAGCAGTGTTTGCAAGGTATTGGTGTTGGTCATTTTTGGGCTCCATAATGGAACAAGCTTTCCCAAGCGCCTTGAGGAATTCAGAGCGTGTTAGACTCTCATTTGGGGTTGCAGACATATAGATAATGCAACTGTTTATCCTAGCAATGTTTAGAATGGCATGAAATAGTGCCACTGGCCAAAATAAATAATTATTTTATGAAAAATGTATCTAAAAAAATGGTAAAGGTTTGTTCTTTCCTTTTGTAACATATCAACTTCATATGACTCCAAAAATGTATAATTCTAAATCACGTGATAGATCAAGAAATGGCACTATCCACGAGTTCCCTCTACCCAACAAATGTGTTGAAACTCAGCGTAGCCAACCCAGCAAGAACACCACCATACAACTGACGCATACTTGACATGAAACTACTACAGGGTACAGTGAGCTGGCTGCATGTATCAGTGCTTTGGGTCCACAGGACCTATGAATAGTAGTTACGGGTTACACCATTTTAAAAGCATAAAGCTAGCAAGAAATTACTCAGAACAATACATGAACTGCTCCTACATGTAACTAAGCTGTTGTCAGTTTACTGTTGCAATAATTTTATTCCCCTCTGTAAATTAGCATTTGTCATTTGTTCATACTTCAAAATACAGGTAGGGCCCAGAATCTGAGACTACCATCTGTGAAAAGATTTATCTTTATTATCTTAAAGATTTATCTTTATTCATTAAGCACCTGCAATCGTGATACCCATTTGTATTGTTATTTATGTAGACTGGCTGCATTCTATGTAGATAAAAGTCCTGTTTTATGAAGGTGTCTGCTAGAAAAATAGTCTGATAAGGCGATTGGGAGCATTTTTTAATCTAACCAAGCTTAAATCCCACATCAAAATAAGATAGTTGGGTAGTTAATAAAGATTAACACGGGTAAATCTCTTAAATATGATTTTTTTTTAACTTTAATTATGCTTCGCAGCTAATTGTAAAAAAGATTGCTTCCTTTCCCATTATCGAATGTGCAGCAGCAGCAGCAGCACTGCATGCCTTCGGGCCAAAGGCGATTTCTTTACTGTGGATGCAATCAGCTCTGACCAATCAGTAATGAGGGTTAATCAGCTGATCGATTGGTCCCTGAGCAGTTTGGGCCTGGCTCCTCTCTGACTGGCTCTAGCCTGGCCTCAGGGCAAGAGGTTGGGAACTTTTAATTATCCACAGCTACTCCTCTGACTGAATGGTCAATGGGTTTACTACTGAGGCATCACTGCTTGAATAATAATAGAAAACAATGTGAGTGCACAACAGTGCAAACAGAGGCCCTGCCAGACACAAGGGTATGTGTATCATTAGATAAGGAGCAAGTTAATTACTTTACAGGAATAGAATGCTGAGCTCTCCAAGAATAATGGGTGTCTGCCTTTCATTGTAGATGCTTTTATGGTATGCTCTTGTAAATTGACTGTTCAGATTGCCTCATGTTTAGTAGTGGGACTGTGTGGTAACCATATGGTTGCAGCTCATAAACATACTATGCTGACACAAACAGCACAGCTTTCTGTCACACAAGGATACAGTTAAAGATGTCTTTGTTTTATACACTTTTAAAGAAAGGCCACTTTTAAAACCTTTGCTGACTGTTGACATTATTTAGAATGATTCACCAACCAATTACCATTTTTAATGTGATGGCCAATCTCTGCACTGATTATATTAAAACAGTCTTCTCTCCGATCAAATTATTTCTCCCCATTTTTCATTTGAGACATGTGATTATATTAGCTCTCAAGTACTGTATTCATATTCTGTTAATTATAGTCAATTACTAATGCAATATTTATTAATGAAAATGATTTGGGTATTAAACTGTATATAGTGTACACACACATGCGTACAAATATACAGGATGTGTTGCTTTATTATGTTTAATAGTACTATTGCATTTGTGCCTGCCTATTTATTTATACTGTATATTAATTTGCTATACCATGCCTAAGATATCACTGTAAATTACACATATCTTCTCATTCATGTTATTATATATTAATATCTATAGTTCTCAATCACATTAATTCTTAATGCTTAACTCCAAACATGGTATAGGGCTTTGTTAATTTATGTGATATACAAAAAACATGTAATTAGTAGATTATTGTGCATTACATATAAAATGTACATAACAAAACAACAAAGCAGTTAAGCGATTTATTAAAACTGAATAATTGTTTAATAACAATTAGATCTCAGAATTTCTGTTGGAAAAACCTAAAAATAGCACCAAATTGTGACCAATATATTTATAAAATGCCTGGAACTAAATATCCAAGAAAGTGTCAGAGAGCAGAAATGATGTTATTTAAACTGACACCAATTGAGTTGGAAGCTCTTTGCTGTGATCTCTCACACACACACACACACACACACACACATACAGTGTGTGCATCACATTGTGCTGGCTTCATTTACTATTTATATTACCATATACTGGTTTTGTGCAGTCAATTCATAATTGTCCAGTTTTTCTAATTAATCACAAAAGATTTTTGTTTTGCCTGCAGCTAATTCTGGGGTGACTCACAATGGCAAGCCAGAGCTCATACATCAAACACAGGCCTTCTTTTCTACTCTAGCCTTCTGCTGGGGAATGCTGCTCTGTTTCTTTCCACCACCACAGTTACTGGGCATGTGCAGCCCTGGGGGCAGAGGAGAAGCGCTGGGATCTGTCCTCTACCGCGTGACTTGTTATTTTTATCTGAAGCGACTTTCCAGGCCCAAACCAGCTCCTGGTTTTTCTTTTTTTTTTTGGCAAGGTTCCTTTAGCTGAATTGGCTCCAAGATAAATTTACTTTTCACAGGTAGCGAAATAAAAAGCCAGTACAATATACACAAGTTACAGTGAGTTAAACAGGAAAAAAATAATTCTAAATATATTATTATTGTTTTTTGTAATTCTTTGCTGGAAAACTTTCGTTAGCTTTTAAAGCTCTTGACACAAGTGGTTTAGTATGTTTTTTGTTGCTTGGTCCTAAAAGCAGGGTTATATAACTGAAAGTTGTTTCAGATGATTACTGTTCTTTCATCATTCTGAAACAGTAGCATGTGGGCATGTGCATTAAGCAGAGAATGTCTCATAAGTTTGGCAATTAGCATTCAGTCTGCAGAGAACTGATTTAGCATAGTAAGCAACACAAACCATAATTTAAATAAGGATAACAGACTTATCTTCCTTTGGGTTGGAGAAACAGAAATGCTTTTTGTGCCCTGCTCACCAAGATTTTTCTGAAAAAAAATGTTAATACATTCTCAGAGTCTTAATTGTCTAAATTAATAAACAACTTTTATCCTTAAAGTAAAATCAACCCACTGCAGTCTTCATTTTTTATTACTGATCCTGCTGCATGCCAAAACCCAATTAATCCTTAGTGAGATAACTAATTAATAAAAGTTTCACTGTATTAAAATGTACTTGAAATCATTACAATAGCAAGATAATAAGGTTGAAGTCGGTTGTGTTTATCAACAACATGGGTTTTCAGCCTTATATCTTATATCCTCCTGTAATACATTTTTCAGCTTTATTATTTTACATATAACCATTTAAAGTTGTGTCTTGAAACATATACAGTGTTCACACGTTATAATGTGCCTTGTTATAGTGAGAAATCGGTTATAACACGGTAGTGTCGTGGCTCCCATTTGCTCCATAATGCCATTACAGTAGCCATTTTATACTCGTTATAAGGCAGAACACAAATAGCACGGTCTTGTAACTATGGCTCCCCACTATAGCGTTATAAAAGGGTGAGCACTGTATAACCACTTTAAACAGCTACACTAACTTCTTGTAAATAAAGTTTGAAATAAACTTTTATGACCTTAATTAGATATAAAAAAATGTGATAGACAGAAAAAAAACTATTTTAGCACATTTTCATATAAAAATATTTTGGACAAGGAAGTCTATTTAATTGATCTACCGGTAAACATTTAGCACACTAGACTCCTTAAAATAGGACCCTTTGTGTACCAAGGTTATCCAACATCTTATAGTGGATGTGAGTCAATTTATGTATGTAAAAATAATATGCAATCATTTGAAATACAAGTTGCAGGTTTTGATGCACCTGTAAACTGAGCTTTTGCTGTTGATTTGCCTAAAGCACATATTGATATTGTATTGACCAACCCCGGTGCAAAGTAGAGATGATGACAAGCTTGCTCAGCATAAGCCCAGTCATATGGTGTAGCCAGGTGAGCCTTGTAGATGCTTGTTGCAAATGACAGCCAATGTCAAACTCAGTTTTATTGAGAGGACCGTACTTGCATAACCAACCCACACCAAATATGAATCTTGTTGTTGCATTCATCTGCTAAGAAAAAATAATTCATGCATTCATAATGCATGCTTTTTAAATGTATGGTTATTTAAAGAAAATCCTAGAATGGTTTCAATATCAGTCTTTATTTTATTCATAAAAACTTTTAAAAAAAACATTCTTTAAATAACTCATGGGGTTTTTGTGTGTAGGCATTTTTTTACATTTCGCCACAATTCTGTTTTAAATCCTCCATATCTTAACTGTAATACAGCTTTAAATCCTGCTAACAAGCCTCCATTCCTGATTGTAAAAGCAGAGTCTCCAATAGAAATGTAGGAATGGGCTGTCACTCAGTAGTTAGGGCGGGTTAAAGAATTCAGAACAAATCAATCAGTACCTTTACATGAGCATAAGAATTCCGATATTTTTCAGAAAGCTAAGTTTTCGGAAAACTAATTCCGATATCAAAAGTCATGTAAACACAATTTTCAGAAAATGTATCGGAATATTCGGAAAACAGCACCTAGAAATTTCCGATTACATTCTGAACACTAACAAAATGTATATCATAAACGCTTTGTCATGTAAACATACTGATTGATAGATACAAGTCAGGAAGGCGGGACATTGCCCAGCAGCACTGGGAAATGTATTTTTTATTATTTTTGTAGTAGGTTTTATTTTTTAATGTGAAAAGGGTAAAGTCAACATGAATTGATAAACCATTTCCACAGTTTTTCCGGTGTTTTCCAGTGTTTATTGGCTATCCACCGATTTCATTTTTTTTGTATCGGGGGTGTTTTATAGGTTTTATCGGTTAATCAGAAGCCCTAGTTATGTTGCAAAAAAAACCAAAAAACATTTCTAGTAACTTTTGATTTTATCTATTTTATAAAAATGCACATTAAATCAAATTCCAAACCCTAATTTACACAGAGAAACAGTATCAACATTTCTCTTGTTATTATTTCATAGTAACAAAGTGCTTTACAACATACTGTAACACAGTGACTCGCCACACAGGCTCGCTTGGGTTCTTTTCCCCTCCAAGTCACGACTCAACACACAGAATTTGAAAGAATAAGCGCTGACGCGCACTTTTAATTATACGAAATAAACACCTAGCTCTATTCAAGCAATAACTAAAACACAGGAACCTAAACTATCTTGCAGGACGGCTAAGCCGTTTACCTGACAAATTAACAAAATAAACCACACAGGTTTCACACTACCTTTCTTTTTTTCTTACAACTGAACACACTCCCAACCGGGCTCTTCACTCTTCAGCAGCACAGAACAGACTGGCTGCTTTCTTTAAATACCCTGCACCTGGCTCTAATTTACAATAATAGCCAGGTGCAGGTCATAATTAACTAATGAAACAATTAAACAATTGGCAGGGAGGATATTAACCCCCTCCCTGCTGTGTTACAATACATATGATATACAGTATATACACCTGTATATACCATCTGTTACTACATTGGACATTTTAATATTTTGACACTGTATATGAACTAACCAAAAGCCTAGCACATACTCTACAGAACCATTATGTAGAAAGAGCTTCTACTCCCATCACTTTTCTTTAATGCATGGCACAACTAGGCTCTATTTTAAGGTTAAAGATGGTGAGTAGACATGTCTTGCTGGGGTAGATGATATATGACTTAGAGTACCCACACTCAATAAAACCACCTTTCTGTCAGAATGGAACAAACAGTGCATTGTAGAGACCCAGTGGGACACTGCCCCCTGTTTAGGATCTTGATGCCCAGCTGGCTGAAGATGTCCACCACACTATAACCCATTGTTTTCAAGTTCTCTGCTTTGTCACATCACAGCCAGATGTGTTCTGAGGCATGATCTATAGGTTTGCTGTCATGATTTTGCACTCCCGTCAATAATGTTGAGGTGACCAATGCAGGCAGTATTCAGCACTTATTCCCTGCTTGATCTATTGCCTTGCATTGTGTTTCTACCAGTTGTCAATTAACAGGAGCTTTCATATCTGCCCACAGTCTGCAGAATTCAGAATCCTCTTCCCTTCAGAATTTCATTTATTCTTAATTTCCATTTCTTGTTATAAACCATACATTAACTTAAATGGTTTAGTTTTAGTAAAGCATGTGTAAGAATCTAGTATTCTGTTTTGGACTGTATTGCATTGTATTGTGTTGCATGGCTTACTGTGTATATATACACTAGTTTCGTGTCGTACAATCTAAGTGAACTAAACCAATTTCTCCCACTCAGTGAATCTTTTTTTTTCCAATTTGGCAAGTATGTTGGCAAATTAGAGGTATGCAATTCGTTGTTTTAGGTTCTTATATATTTTATTGTCATAGACTGTTCTAAGGCCCGGACCAATCAGTTTTGACAACTCAATTGCACTTAACAAAACTATATTTAATAGTGTTTTGTTTTTTTTTGTAAGTATCTTATTTCTTCTACTCATAAAAAGAAAACACTATTAAATACAGTTTTGTTAAGTGCAATTAGCGGGTTGTCAAAGTTTTGATTTGGTCCCAGCCTAAGTGAATTTTGGAACATAACGCTATATGTGTATTACCTCAAGGAATTGACCCTGTCTACACCTGATACCAGCTTTCCAAAGCCAAAATAAATTGATTATGTGAGTAAACTGTGTAGAATTTTCATTCTGACATTATAATACAAGGGTTCCAGGTCACAGTAAAAAAAAAATACTGTGGAAATTTGTAAATGGGACTTTGTTCACAGTTCCTGATATTTTGTCTCAGTTTATAGTTTTTGACCTATGCCTTCTAAAAATATTTTTAAAAAGGTGAACCTAAAAAGTAAAATCTTATACAGTATTTGAATTGGCTATCGCTTTAAAACCTATACAACCTGCACAAATTCCATACATGTACCTGCAAACTGTACACACCAAATATTGAAAAAGATGGTTGAGTGAGAAGCACATTCATTGAATGATCTTACTGCACTGTATTTATTATTATTTGTTTATTTAGCTGACGCCTTTATCCAAGGTGACTTACAGAGACTAGGGTGTGTGAACTATGCATCAGCTGCAGAGTCACTTACAATTACATCTCACCCGAAAGACGGAGCACAAGAAGGTTAAGTGACTTGCTCAGGGTCACACAATGAGTCAGTGGCTGAGGTGGGATTTGAACCGGGGACCTCCTGGTTACAAGCCCTTTTCCTTAACCACTGGATCACACAGCCTCCTTATTTGCTAAATGTATTTTTCAGAACACAGTGTCTTATGAACATGGATATAAATCACAAGTTTCCATAAAACTAAATAAATATGGCATTGGTTTCCATAATATGTAATGTGTATGATACCTTAATAACAACAAATATCTATTAATTTGATCTGCACAGTTGTGTATCTAAATACCACATTGTTTAAATTATTATTTTACAGACTAAAAAGATCTTCACTCTGTATCTCAATTGAAACCATCCCTTAGTTCTATGTTTTTGGATGAATTTGTACTAATCAATAAAAGTAATTGTGAACGGATCATTTAAATGAACTGTAGGATTTGGGTCTTTCATTTATGACCAAGAGCTCTGGAGCAGGTGCCCTTCTTTCCCCCGATTAATGCTCATAAGTTACTTATTTACCGCTTTCATGAAGGGAAATGGCTCTATGCTTTAAACATGGGTGCCTGGGGGAATTCTATCCCCCTTTGTCTTGTCATCCTAAATCTTTAAATACATTTGCTGCTTAGAGGAAGAAAAATGAACAGGTCAAACAAAAATACCAAAAATGTATTTTTATGAGATGAAACCTATGTGTCCTGATTCTGAAATGTAAAAACATTATTTTGTTTTTGTTATTTTTCTGTTTGTTTGTTTTTGTTTTGATATGCCTTTAGAACTAATTATGTTACAATTTTTAAAAATCTGTAGTTATTCAAAATTTTATAATATATAGTGATCTGTTATATACAGCTTTACAAAACTGTATTTAAGTGCTATTAATGTTTTTAAATAGGCTGCTTTCTTTAAATGTCTATGTCTATGCATAATAAAGCTGTAGTAGGAAACAAGTTAAGTGGTTTAAAGGCCGAATAAAAAGAGAAAAGGTGACATCCACTTAGTATTTTTACTGACTTCATGTAGTTTGAAAAGTTCCAGAGAATTTTCAATTATTTTGGACTGCAGTGCTTTTAGTGGGAGTTGTAATGAAAGTAGGAGTTTCCTGTTAATTACACATTTGTTAAGTTTTCACCAAGGTAATTATATTTCTTGTTGACCCCTCTACACATTTTTTTCATTAGCACCAAGGAAAAGTGACTAATGATGCTACTTATCAACCACACATTGTTGTTTTCATATATTTTTTTTTAAATGTAATTAAAAAACAACTTGAGTTCTTTTTTCTGCTGCTTCCACAATAGAGTAATGTATGCTGCGTGTTGGTTGATTATTTTGTGTGGCATATTGTACATACAAGAATTCTGAATAAGACAGAATAATTCAACTACTGTAACATTATTATTATTTCTTAGCAGACGCCCTTATCCAGAGCGACTTACAATTGTTACAAGATATCAAATTGTTTCACAATATACAGCTATCACATTATTTATTTTTTTATTATTTTTTTTTTTTTACATACAATTACCCATTTATTTTTTATTTTTTTTATTGGAGCAGTCTAGGTAAAGTACCTTGCTCAAGGGTACAGCAGCACTGTCTCCCACCTGGGATTTAAACCACAACCCTCCTGTCAAGAGTCCAGAGCCCTAACCACTACTCCACACTGCTGCCCCATTAACATATTTTTATTTAGAAATGTACTAAAAACAATAAGAAATAAAAAGGAAAACAGCAATGTGTAAATGTAACTAATAATGTGTAATTTTGTAAGCAAAGTAGCTTTTTTAGTGCACTCTCCCAAGATTGATCTTTTAAAACTTTAATGAAATACATTTTTACATCCTATAATGTAAATTTAGGACATTGTGCTTGCTTTTGTGCCTGCTTTGTTCAAAATACATGGGATTCTGAAGCAATATACACCATTCATCCTAGGAAAAAAAATGTTTGTGTTAATCTCTATTTAATATAAACTTACATTTGTATGACACTGTTCTTACACAAACAAGATTAACTACTCAAACTCTTCAGAATAATGCTGATAAACAACTATTCATTTTCTTGGTGGTGAAGGAGCTTCTTTTTCTCCTACGCAGCTTTGTTATGAATTCCACCTTCGATATCTGTTTCTGTAAAAACATGCTAGTGAAATTCATTATGACATAGAAATGAGCAACAAGACTGTGTTGCCTGTCTCCACCACTTATCATTTAGAAGCCTGCGCAAATGACTGCATGAATCCGTAGCATACAGGTGAGCAAAAGACAGGAGTAAATAAAGCTCTAATGATTAAAAAAGTATTTATCCCACTGCTTGTTCACATTGCTAAATGTCTGTAGTGTATTCTGCCCAAATAGTGTTTGGGATTATGCTACAATAAAACAGAATTTCATACTGTTTTGATTAAACCATCATATTTATGTTTCTCTTACTCTCCAGAGAGTCTGCGTACTCAGAGCTTACCCTTTTAGCGTAGGCCCTTTATTGTGACTTTTTGTCAGGCTAAATAGGATATATTTTATCATAATGCTTTTGAAACCAGAATTTACAGGCCAACACAAATAGGGTTTTACAACTTAAAGAACTCTACCTCAGGCACCATTTTATTAGAACTACTGTTTACATCAAACAATACATCCTAAGTAGTTTATTATTAAGTTTGGACAAATCATTTGCCTGAGGATGAGGGTGTTGTGCCATTGAAATACAATCCTTCTGCTGATCTTATTACTGCCAAACCCAACAAGCAGAAATCAATTTCATGAAAAAATAAAAAATAGATACACATGTTGCCAGTTTTATGCTCCCAGAAATAAGGTTACAAAAGGTGTGCTTCCTTGTTACACATACAATGTAGCTGTGCTTGTTCTTTAGCTTGTACTTTCCTAGGGGTGAAAAGCTACACTGTAAAATAAACATTATTTATTAATTGTCAACTGCACTGACTTAGCATTAAGTTATGACTGGCATTTGTTAAAAGCACTATATATTTAATTAATAGTTACAGTTATATGTGGGCGCTATGTATTTTGAAGGGTTTATAGCATCATATGCCAGTTTAAAAAGTAAACATCTTCAGATTTCTTAGTCTGCAATGATTCTGAGTGGTTCTTAGTGCAATAACTCATTGTGTTTTTGTTCCTGCCTGCCAAATACTGTATATATGCATATTTATAATCGCAAGAGCCAGTGCCATCTAGTTATCTGCCACTTTGGATCAAGTAACCTTTTGTTTTTCTGGCACTGCTGTGCACTAGATGATGCTTGCGTGCTTACTAATATAAAGACTACTTCACAGGGCGTGAGCAAGGCCCCCGAGGTGATGTTTAAGTACTTGGAGTTAGTAACAGATGAAACATATAAAGAGAGAGACTCTGCGGTTCCGGCTCTTCAGTGGTCCGGGTTCCATCGCTGAGGAGACCTGACAAACAGGAGGGGGGCCACCGTCTTTGAGGTGACCCGACATACGAAGAGGGGTCCCACCGCTTGAGGGCACACACATAGTAGAGGCATGAGAACTGAAAGTAAGGAAGAAAACGATCATGCGATGCTAAGAGGTGGGGTTTGGCTGGGGGTCCCCTCTGACTCATGGAGAACCTTCCTCTTACAGGTAAATGAAGCGTAGCTTAACAAAGGGTTGGAGAAAGTGGAATCACTAACCCCCCAGAGGAGACCGATGCAAAGGCGGTTTGAGATTCTAGAGGAGGAGGAGGAAACGAAAGCTAAACACAAGACGACTACATAGGAGTGACTAATGGTTTAAATACAATAGACTTAATGCTGAAAGAAGATGATAGGATAGAGGGGGCCTAGCTAACGCTCCCCGAACCACACTTAATAGGTTATCATATATGAACTTTGGTTGATCTAGCTGATCGTGTAAATCTGTTGGTTCTTCCATCTCTGATGTAGTAAAGAAACAGGTGGAGCCAAACAAGCTGCACGTAGTTGCATTTGATATTACTGTCTATCGACATTTTCTGGAATTTCTGCATGTTATATACAGGCTGAGTGTTATATACAAGGTGAACCGTATACACGGGCTGTGTGGTACATATTCCAAAAATTCTAATATATATACTGAGTATCAAAAGAAACATATTACTTATATTTGAGCATCAAAAGAAACTTATCACTTATATTTCGATAAAATTCACTAGATGTGATCGGAAAATGACAAACTCTGTTTTAGAGCAGGTGCAGTGACTTTTTATTGTGCTGATTAACAATTGAAATCACGAAGATGCTGCAAAATGATCTGTTGATCTTGGGCAGGTGTTGTGACTCTTGGTCTGCCAGTTCATGGCCTGTCATTGACAGAGTGTGTCTGGTTATACCGCTCACCAGGTTTGAAATTGCTGGCTGTGAGCACCCAAGACAGCGAGCCACAGTACGCTGCCCTAGTCCAGCCTCCAACATGTCAATTGCATGAAGGCGCTGCTCTGTTGACAGACATGGCATATTGTTTTTTTCTGTGATTTTCTTTATTGCTTTTATTCAAGCTTGCAATTCAACAGCTGAAATCACTCCATATCCAGTGTAAAATCAACTGTCTCACTAATTAGGTGATTAAGTGCATATGCTTCAGTCATAGTCACTCAAGCGTGTCATGGTCAAGGATGAATGATCGAGTGATTAAAAAGAAACCAAAAACATTTTGTCAATGTCCATCATTTATATACCTTATTTTTTTTTTTAAATAAATGTGTTATAATAGTCATATGTTTCTTTTGATACTTGGTATAGTAAAAACATCCTAAGCATTCCAGTGTTGTTCCTGGACTTATTCTTTCAAAACTATTTAAGTCATGAGATATTAACTCTTTCATATGTGCAGGAGGCTTGGTGGTCCAGTGGTTAGAGAAATGGGCTTGTTACCAGGTTCCCAGCTCAATCCCAGCTCAGCCACCTTTGAATGAGGTCCTATTGTAAGTGACTCCAGCAGCAGTTGTGATGCATAGTTCACCCCCTAGTTTCTGTAAGTCACTTTGGATAAAAGCATCTGCTAAATGACTCATTAATTAATTAATTAATTAATTAATTATGTTGGGAGTCTAAAAGACCCAGCACTGTTTTTTACCATGCAATGGTAGAATTTGTTTTTTAAATAAATGAATAAGCTTTCATATTTTCATTGCAAAACAACAAACTGCCACCTGATCATTTCCTTGCAGCATTTTCAAAATGTTTAAATCAAAGGGTTCATGTTTTTTAAATATTGTAATAAATAATTTTTTCTGCTTCTTCCACAATTGATTATTGTATGCTGTGTGCTGGTTGTTTTTTGTGGTATTTTGCCCACGCAAGGATACTGAACATGACAGAATGATTAAAGCAGATACAGTGATGAGTCGTAGATAAACTTTATCATTCAGTGGCCTGTCTAGATGCAGTGTTTTCATTTTGTGGTTTTGTTTTACCAAAGCTGCAGTTGAAAGAATTAAGGAAATGTTGTACTTCAAGGATATACAAAGGTATTTTCAGAGAACAAAAAATACACAGCAATTTAATTGATCTTTCATTAGTTTTGTTTTTTTAATTTATTGATATCATTGGGTTTTTTTCCTAAAATATATGGCCCTATGAAAATGACAATATGATCACAGCAAAAAAAATATTAAATATGAAAATTGGTATTACAATATGATTTCCATTACATGAGAGTAGAGTAGAGAGTTAAAACGTCATGCTGATTTGAACTTATTTGAAGATAAGCACCAACTAAGACAAGGCTTTACAGTAAACTAATGTGATCCATCTGTGTCTCCATCCATTTGCGTTTCATTCCATCTGATGATGTACATATCCTTCTGCCTGGTGTTGATGTCTGAAGTGTAATGCTGGCTCCAGGGATCAGCTTATTTTGCCTCCCCAGCGCATCAGCACACACAACGGCTGCGATGCTGGCTCTGGGGATCAACCACAGTGCGGTCTCCCCAGCGCATGGATTGAGCTAAGTAGGGTACATCTCTGGGGTCTTCAAGTGGGCACCTTCCATCCTCTGTGTTTCGTCGACTAGCCCACAACACCTCAAGAGGGCTCGACGGTGATTCTGACGTCCCAGCATCACCCCCCTCCGTCCCCCACTCAACTCAACCTTTCCGTCTCAACCACAGCCAGTTGCTGCTCCTCTCTGCTGCTTCAAATAAGTTCTTCACTGTGTGATGCAATTCTTGGCCACTAAATCCGACATCTCTGAGAAATTGGGTTGTAGAGTGTGCCACAAATCATCGACAACCCTCCTCCACTGGGTAAACCTAGACTCTCCATCCTCGCTGTTCCGTTTCAGCGGCTAGTTGAGCATACTGCAGTACCGCATACGCCTCATCTACAGCATCCTCCCATGGCACTGTTAAGACTACCAGGCATGCTGATCCAGACCACAAGACAATATCTGGTCGAAGGTTAGTGGTCGCAAAAATAACCAACATAACCAACATCTGCCAGCATTTTCCAGTCTCTAGCAGCTTCCAGGCTTGGTTTAAACACCTTTTCTTGGCGGTTGCTCTCCTGGGCGGAGGAATGTTGTCTTTTGTGCGTAATGTTTTGATGGAACTGGTGGCAACTTATTGGTCATGTTATGCTTCCAATGCTAAGGCCAATCATTGCAGCACCTGGTCATGGCGCCAAGTAAACCGTCCTTGGCTAAGACCCACCTTACATCCTGTCAAAATGTGCCTTAATGTTGCAGGTGATGAACCCAGAGGTTTAGGTTCTGTGGTGATGGGAGAACATCATATGTGGACCTGATGAGGAAACTGATCCTGCTCTGTTCCACTGTCCATAGGTCTTGCCAGCCGATCTTGCGTTGTTCCACACTCTTCCCATCTCATCCATTCTTCCTGTTTGGCCTGGGAAACAGCCTTTACACACTTCATCCTCTCCTCTTGCTTTTACACTCATTGACTACCAGCTTTCTCCGTTGAGCTGGAGCTGCCTTGTGGCATGTAGGAGGAGCTGAACTGAGACCAAGACCCCCTCTTCCATGCTGAACTTGCCCCATGATATCACCGATTCGAAGGCAGCCTTTGCATCTTCCACGGCTTTCTTTGCCACCTACTTTCTTTCAGTTTTCAACACAGGTGCTGCCTCCCTTACGCATTTGTTGCATGACTCTACTAATGTCATTTCCAGTCGACCTTGGCGCACTTAAACTCCTCAGTTAGAGCAGAGACTGGTAGCTGCAGTATTCCTTTACCATAAAGTCCCACTCTGCTGAGGCAGCGTGGAACTCCCAACCATTTCCTGACATATGAACTGATTAAAGCTTCCAGCTTCTCTACTGTTGTCAAAGAAACCTCACAGTACACAGTCAGTGGCCACAGCAGCCTCGGCAGTAGCCCAAACTGAAAGCACCAGAGTTTTAGTTTGCCCAACTGCTTGTTGTCTAACTTCTCCCATACAAACTGTGAAGTATTTACACTGTACCTTTAAATGTACAGTTTGTAAACAATTAACCATAATTCAGAGGATCAGAGGAAAATAGAGGGTGTTTATCTGCCTGTTCATCTGGCTGTATGTATGTTACACTTTTATTTTGAATATCCCTACAGAACAGCTTGATGAAACTTGCTAAGAACATGTTTTAGCTGAAGTTATTGAGTTATCATAATCTGAGGGTGTAAGAATGCTGGAACACTTTCATTTGTACACATATCTTGAATTGAGATGATACATTGTTTGCACATTCTATGATGGATTTATAATATATTTATTTAGTTATGTCTGGCTGGTAAGCACACATTAAATATTTTAATAACCACTAGAATTAAACTTCAATAAACTACAGACCAACTCAACATAGTAATTACATTTCACCATTTAGAAAAGTGAAAATGAAATTTAAAAACAAATTTATCATAAAGTTTCAGGCTCTGGGTGTTGAAAGGTTCTAAAGAGTTATGAAGGAATTAAAATGTCTGTAGTTAAACTTAAACACTAGTATTCATGATTTTATGGTAATATTGGATTGAGTTCATACAGTATTCCCCTTGCCTATGAAATACTGTACATTTTACTGTATGGAGAAAAAATCTGACAGATATAAATATTCTAGAGGGGAACCAATCTTCTACGACATACCCTACTATTTAAGGGTTGAGATAGATGTATGGCAACATATATAAAGCATATGTATGTGGTGAATGTAGTTTCATAATCCTATTTTTAGCAAACATTAGTGCCTTCATTCAAGGTATTTTTTATATGTGGCATTAATAAGAGAACACAATTTCTAGTCTGCATCAATCTCTTTCGCCATGGATGACATTTTCATGGAAAAAAAAAGCTCAACTGAATCAAATGTCAGCAAGTCAGAGGTTAAAACAAATGACAGGGTCCTTTTAATCTCCCAGTTTAACTTCTCGATGTTGGTGTCTGGAATTCTATCTAATTTTATGTATGGCAACCTACTGGATTTGTCACTGCTGTTCTACAAATATAGTAAATGGTTGTAAACCCAACACACTCCATCAAATATATCCATTATAATTAACCCCAGCTACTGCCGGTCTAAATTGCTACTTATTAGTAAACCATGTGATTTTAGAATAAATGGAAACCAAAGTGGATTGGTTTGATTACTAAGCACAGCACAGTAGCAATACAAACAGAAGAAACCAACTTTTAATTATCAATGAGGTTTTGTAACAGATACAGCACCTTAGGGCACTGTTGGTTTTCAGTAGTAATGGTATATTTAATGGTGCTACTATTAAAGTGTTTACACATTCCAGACAAAACTGAAACGTTTCATACTAATTGGAAACTATGTTATGTTTCTGAAAGAGGAATCCACCCTCTAATTACATACGTAATCAAACTTTTCCTATAAATAGCCTCTCGTCTACGCCTCCTTGTCGTTTCTCTGTTTGGTTTTGTATCCTTGCAGGTCGTGTCGGTGGTGTCTCTTACCTTCGCATTATGGACTCAACTCTCCAATTGTAGACCAGGACACAGCATTCATTTTCAAGCGCAACAATTTTATTCTGCTGCAGGTCCGTTTTTTGCGCTGAAGACCCCACTAGTCATTTTCATTTCTGCCGTCTGTGCTTCCCTATGCGTCAGCAGGCTTTCGTTTACATGTTACATTTTCTGTGCTTTGGTTGTGAGAATAATTTTATAGGCCTGGTTCCCCTAGTTTGTTTTAATTTATATGCATTTGGTTGGTAGGCTCTGCCATACCTGTCTTGGCTTCACAGTGCCCGTGTATGCTCCGCCCTGCTCTGTGTTCTGTCAGCCGTGCTGTGTTTACATTATCGTCACAATTGCGTTGGGTCTGTCTACATTAATTATGACAACAGGTTTCACAACACCTTCTTGTTCTGGATTTCATCAATTCCCTACACAATTTGGTACGCTATCCGTGCAATGTTGTTTTGTTGTTTGCCTCCACCTCTGAGTGGGCTCCAATCATGGCATCCATAGTGACACGTGCATTGAATCATGGGATAGCACGATTGAATCACAGGATTGATTGTTCTATTCTGCTTGCTCTGTGTTTTGTTGTGTTTACTTGTTTGTACAACCCCGGGCCTGCCGGCTCAGCCCAGCTGACCCATTCAGGCTCCAGAATTAGTAGCAACACATTCATTCATTCAGTCTGCCCTTATGCTCACGATTGTGTTCGTTCTGTCTACATTAATTATGCAGTGGCAATGCTTGTTACCCACATTTCTGAGTGGGAGTGATATGCACATTGAATCACGAGATGTCACGATTGACCCATGAGATTGATTGTCCTATCCTTGCTTTCGCCATGCTCCCAGCACTGCAGCTGCCATTTTTTTCATGATCACGTCATCTCATTCTATCTTATAATGCTCTCTATGCAATCTGCTGTGCCTCGACCGGGCAATTCATTCAGCAATATGCTTTCTCTCCTTCAGGAGTGCCATAAACTCCCATCTGAAGCCGTAAGCTGTAAGCTCACTGTCGCAAGTCGTGCAGTTGCCAGTTTCTGCCGCTAGAGTGTCCCAAGAGTGAAATTCTCCAGTTAAGCTATATAAAATAATAATAATAATAATAATAATAATAATAATAATAATAATAATAATAATAATAATTTGTACTACTTGAGGCTGCTGTTCTCAACACTACAACCTACCTTGCTCCAACGGGTCACTGACACCCTCCCTCCTCAGAATAGATATAATATTATTCGGAACAGCAAAGTAACATCAAACAATACCATCAAGCAAATAAACAGTGTGTTTCATCATACATATAGCTATTGCAGCGAAGCTCATTCTCGTCCAGACGTGTTCCATCACTCACTCACCAATCCTCCAGATCAATGAACCATAACAGATCCAATACAAAATCTATTCCAATTCACAGTATGCTTTACACACGGACGTAGGAGCAGTCTGAATTTCTTCCACTTGAAGCTTGTGCTAGATCCAGGATAACCTGTCTACTGTGTCAATAATTAACAGTAATTGTTATCGGTTTCCATACTCAGTCATACTTGTCAGGTTGCAAATTAAAAATCTTATCATAGAATTTTACTTTCACCTTACTCAGTGCAATTATTGTCTCTTTTCATACGATATACTCATCAGGTTACAATATCACTTTGTTAATTATGGTTGGGCAAAAATCTACCACAGAATCGATGGCTTTGCTAATTAATACAATCATGTCTCCCTACGATGTGCGTAACAAATCGGGTGACATGTCACCTCGCTACTCGCAATTAATGTTTCCGATAACTACTACCTCAGATAAATGTCGCTGCGGGACATTTCAGGATCTGTCCAACCTTCATCTTCCAGACCACCCATCATAAAGGAGTCGTAGAGCCCTGTCAACCTCTGCGCTCTAGATGTTTTTTCACATTCAGGGACGTCTTTCTAGAAACGACGTTCGTCTCTGCTGCTGTGTGTTCTCCGACGTGGCAATCACCAGCCCTTTCTGCGTCTAGCTACCTGTCGAGGTGTCCTGCTGCAGTTCACATAGACCTCAAACCTCAATCTCAGAGTTACATATTCCGTAGATTTAAGGCATTTAAAGCATGTAAAATATCGTACTAATTATATTTGCCCTTTTCGGCTCCCTCTAGCTACATAGTGAGGTCCCGCTTCAGGTTTCCTCTTTCTTAAACAAATAAATCTGATAAATTAAGGGAAGGAGAAACTGTTTACATTGCTCCTACTAATTCTGTTTTCTGTCCCCATGCTTCTATGCTGAGATATCTGGCCTTCAGACCCCGATCTGCATCTCCGGACCTGCTGTTTCTAACTGCACAGAACTGGCAAGACTCCAGGATCTCCAAAGCCGACTTTCTTCATTGATCTATTCATGCCATTCCTTCAGGATTGGAGCTGCAACCACAGCTGCTCAATAAACATTCTTGCGCATGTCATCAAAAGCTGGGTGGTGGTCTTCAGAAATGTGCCTCCCTACCCCATGGAGCTACCTATCAGGATTGCAATTTCATGTTAGTTTAACCAGAGTTCTTTTCCTCCTCTAACCTCTTTCCACGGATTCAAACTCTGCAAACTCTCCAATGTGGCGGAATCACTTCCCAGACCCAGGCTTTCGATCCCTCTTCCAACCTCTGCATCGGAGATCTCCATCTTCATTCTCAGGTCATCCATCTGTCGATGCGCCTGAGAACCAGCTCATCTGAACCCCTCTTCCTCACCCCAAAAGATTCAGTTGTTTCCAGGAATTGGTTTTGCAACCATCTACACTCATCTCTCCTCACCTGTCCCGGGGGAAAGTGGAATCGCTTTGCTTGTCCTGTCCACTGGCAAGATATGTTCTCATCTTTATTTGCATTTTTTTCCTTCTTTTGAGATGTAGTTGTAAGTGACTCTGCAGCTGATGCATAGTTCACACACCCTAGTCTCTGTAAGTCGCCTTGGATAAAGGCGTCTGCTAAATAAACTAATAATAATAATAATAATAATAATAATATATATACAGTAATATATATATTAGAGGTGCACCGATAAAGGTTTTCTTGGACGATCCCGATAGCCGATGGTTATCTACCCATATTGGCCTATACCGATAGGATACTGCTAATAATAGACAGTGCAGTTAAGATATTGTAAACTACTAGAAAAAGACATAGGGCCAATAGTTAAACTGTTTTATACTTAGAAATGTTAAAAAATGAACAGATATTGTTTACTTATATTTATGACAAAAATGAACAGGTAGTGTTTACTTGTTGCTTTAGAAAATGAATACAAAGAATAGCGTAGTATTATATTGTGTGCTTGTTTTACAACAGTCACAAAAAAAAAAACACTTGCATTTGTACTAGTAAAAACACTTCTGTAGAAAAAATATATAATGTGATATTAACTTTTACAGCCACTTACTGTCAAACATTGCGTATTATAACTTCCACCTATAAAATGTAGCCTACGCAATGTCAACTACAACAATGTTAAATTCTTATTTTAAGCATACACTGCTTAAAAATGCAGCAAAAGTTAAATTGTTAACTTAATCAAAAACAAAAAGATGTCATAAAAATATTTGGTTCAGTCAAACTTGAATTTGTTACTTAACAAAGTAACCAATTTCTGCTTCAAAATGACGCCGAATACACCCGCAACCAATGCAGATCAAGCAAGATCAACAAAAATTACAAAGGTTAATTTTGAAGTACATAATATAGTAATAATAATAATAATAATAATAATAATAATAATAATAATAATAATAACTTTAACCATCAGTGTTATTTAGGATTCAGCCTGTTTTTTTTTTTTTAAAAGCATCAGAATAATATTCTACTCACAGTTCATCGTTGGATTTAATGTCGCATCAAGTCAGTTCTGCTGCACACAACTCAGCTATCCTGTTGTTGTATTCAGATATTTAAAAAAAATCCAAGCACCACTCTTTTGAGACTTATTTACTGTAGGATGATCACATGATACACAGCACTGGGAAAATGAGTGTCTCAGTGTTCTTAAGGTCATTAGTAAGCTACCTGACCAAACATAAAATTCTGTGCTGGAAGAAATTTAAGAATGAATATCAGTGTACATTTTCGTCCAAAATAACAAAAAACTGCCGATTGCAGATTGTGTTTTTTTCTTTCTTTATATTGGTGCCATGCCAATAGGCTACCGATTTATCCACCCCTAATATATTCAGCTGCATATCTAATTACTCAATGTGGATACAATAGTATAACCTCATCAACTATTTTGGCTCCAACTGAAACAAGCCCATTACTTACATGTACTTATTTCAATTTGCGAGTTATTCTTGCTGTTGACTCTATTGAACACACAAAAAATATGGAATGAATAAAAGGCCTGACTAGGGTACAACCTTGCAACTGACTGGAAGACAAAGGTATTTAGATTGCACTGAAGGGTATTCATATTTAGACTGACTTTGTAGCAACATTTTGGGAAAAATGAAACTCAATATTTGAGTCTACAGTAATATTTTTCTGTTTGTCCTTAAAGTAAACTCCCTCCTTTGTGACAAAGCAAACCTCTAATGCAAGGCCAAAATGCTTTTGCCCCTGATTTTGATGAAAAAAAACCCAGGGCGCTAACAGGAGCAACATGCCTTTGCCCTGTAATGTGATTTGGGTAACTAATATGCCCCGTTTGTTTCCGTCTGCCTTAGTGCTAGTGGTTGGCATAACTTTTGGGGTGTGGCCTTATTTGCAAGTTAACTTTGAACGATTTTGATGAAGGCGTAGATGAGGCCTACTGCATCTCAAACTAACCACGGGCTCCTTTCTATATATCAATGCGATTTTCTATCAGGGTTTGTGGCAGAGTGGTTGCAGTGCTGATGTCACGGACCAGGAAGAAGCAACACAAAACAAAGGCAGCAAAGGTAGGTAGGGGAAACGAGACGCTGCTTGCTGGTTTTAATAATAAATCAAATAATAAACAAAACACTTTACATTAAACAAAAGGGCACCTTGGCCAAACAAAACAAACCCACAAACAGTTGTACTCACAAATATTGTGCTGGCTGTTCCAGCACAATAGCAGTTGTTTCTTTTTAACCTCTTTCTCTCCTTAACTCTCTCGTTCCTTACACCCTGAACTCTCTCTCCCAGAGTGTAGAAAAGCTGCAGGTTTTATACAGGTGACCATCTCCCGATTAGCAACAATTAATCAATGAATTAACTCGGGAGATGGTCACCGGCTGCACGAGGTTTTTAAATAAACGAAACAAACACACAGCTTTTCGCCGTCATCTCAAATAATAACTAAGACGGACGGCTTTGTCCGCCTGCATAAAAACACAATGCAACAAAAATAATAATAATACAAAATATACAAATAATAATACAGGGACAAGGTGTACCCCATCACAGGGTTGTACGATGTCGGGAGCAGAATAAACGATTGAAGTAGTGTTTCTATATAACATTGCTCACACTACTTGGTCGTACTTCCTGTCATATTCCACTGACACCTACTTACCTAGCTTATAAATTCGACAGATGGATCACAGACATTTCCCTCATTGAACTTTGATAAACATAGCTGCTCTAATTTGTGCTGTGTATCGGCTGAGACAATTACAGCAACAGAGAGAAACGGAAGATGTGTGCGCAGCATCTTTGACATTAGTTTTTGATCAAGAAATCACAGCAAAGTACCACCTGAAGACAGAGGGTATGTGAAAGTCATACCCCTTGGATAAAGGCATCTGCTAAATATGAACTATGCATCAGCTGCAGAGTCACTTACAACTACGTCTCACCCGAAAGATGGAGCACAAGGAGGTTAAGTGACTTGCTCAGGGTCACACAATGAGTCAGTGGCTGAGGTGGGATTTGAACCAGGGACCTCCTGCTTACAAGCCTGTTTCTTTAACCACTGGACCACACAGCCTCCTGTATCAAGGGATACCTAGATATATAGTGAGCAAGATGTCTAACTGGGGTAAATGGGACAACAAATGACATACCCCCATGCGTTCTTTATCAGTTATAAAGATGTGTCCGCAGTATCTTTGACATGGTTTCTGATCAAGAAATTATAGTGAACCGCTTGAAGCAGGAGAATATGTGACAGGTCCCAGTATGCCAATGACCCTCTCTTCTTTTGCTGAGAGTGTGTACCAAGATGAGGGGGGCTGTTTATTTTTGCACTGACTCCATGTTAGGTCTCTGTGGCATGGTAGAAGAAAAGCCCTGCACATAATGAGAGGGGGCAGGGCAAAGCCCTGCATGTAAATAAATGTAGTGTACTTATTCAGCACAGGTGAATGTATTGTAAATAATGTGTTGTTTTGTGTGTTTTAGCATGATTTGAATGTATTTTGTGTTGATTTAAAATACAATGTTTTTCTTTGTTATTGTTATTGGTTTGAATGTGGTCTAGCAGAGGCGGTGTTAACAGCTCGTCTCTGCCAGACAGTTCGTGCAAATGCATGGTCGGCAGTCTGTGGTTATTGATGCAAACAAAAACCCCATGCAAAGGTGGCCGTCTCCAGATTAATTAATTGATTAATAGATTGCTAGTCTGGAGATGGTCACTGGTATAAAAACCAGCAGCTTTTGCTGGTCAGGGTGGGTGTTCAAAGAGGAGGAACGTGTGTATGAGAGCCAGCGAGAGCAAGGACAAAACGAAAGTAAAACAGACTGCATGGTAGGATCATTTGGACTTCTAGCAGTGTCTGTAAGCTAGTTTTCTTTTTGTTGCTGTTACTGGCTGATTTGTCTCCTAACATAACCCACTATTTCCCTTAATAATTAGGCACATTATATTTAGTTTTTTTTTTAAATGTATTGCATGTGTTCTAACATATTTAATAATTATTTAGTTAAATATTAAATTAGGCTTTTTAAAATAACTCTTTATTAGTCTATGTAACACAATGCTGTATTTATGGTGCAGTTCCAGACGTGTGCATTACATGGGAATATATAAAATTACATATACAGCATAAATTAGATAGAAAATGGGGTGTCAGGTCACTTAAACCAATAGTTTCTGCCTCATATATAACTAATGATTACGCAAATGTGATTACCAAGACCATTCAAAATACATTCCTTGTGTTGCATGGTTCATGTATTTTCAGACATGGGGGTATAATTTGTTAGCCTACCTGTTGAATTGAAACACGACACCCGCTACGATTCAACTGGAAGTTATGTGCTTAAAATGAGAGACCAGCTAGAATGTTTTTCAGCACTGGCCAGAAACAACATGGAGAAGGCACAAAACGTCCATCAAACCTGGTATGATAAATCATCCAGAACTCAAACATTGGAACCAGGGCAGCAGGTTTTGCTTTTGCTTCCCCCACAGGAAAGTAAACTTATGGCAAAATGGCAAGGTTTATATCAGGTGATAAGGAAAAGGCCCGCTCACTTATGAAGTTTCCCTGCCAGAACGCCGGAAGACAAAACAGGTGTTCCATATCAACATGTTAAAGCAGTGGCATTCTCAGGCCGATGTGAAGGGACTGCAATTTTTTGTTTGAGCTGTGGCGGAAGAGGAGGAAATAGAGGAATAATATTTCCCAACTGGAGATCAACAAGCCAGAGTGGACTTCTCAACAGCAATCTGAACTGAAAGTGTGTATGCACCAGAGTTGTTCCAGGAAAACCCAGGATATATTACTCCAGCATCACATCCATCTGAAGTAGGACCGGCAGGTGTGCCAGCCATTCTACAGAGTACCAGAAAGACTACCACCTGTGTTACGGAAATAACTGGATGTAATGATGTCTTTAGGCATCATTGAACCATCCACAAGTGGATGGACCAATCCTACAGTTTTGGAACCTAAGAAAGATGTCAGCCTGCAGTTTGCATATATTTCCGGAAGATTAATGCAATTTCAAAATGTGGTTCCAACCCAATGCCATGCATCGATCAAATGATTGAAAAGCTGGGGAAGCCTAAGTACATAACTACCCTCGACCTCTGTAAAGGGTATTGGCAATTTTCACTCCCACCAGAATCAAAGAAATACACAGCTTTTAGAACACCTTTTGGACTTTTTCAATTCACTGCAATGGCATTTGGTCTTCAATGGCTTATGGACAGACTTCTTCAAGGCACAGAAAGAGCGTTTTGCTGCAGCCGACCTTGACAATGTTGTCATTTATAGCCGTAAGAGAAACCAAATATTCAACTATTGAAAAGGAATGCTCTAGACTCCCCATTATTATATGATTGGACAGGAGTTCATCCTTGAAACTGACCATAGGGCTTTGCAGTGGTTAGATAAAATGAAGGACACAAATGCTTGCATAACTCATTGGTATCTGGCCAAGCAACCTTTTAAGTCTACAGTAGAGTACCGATCTGGGGCTGTGGCAAAGTGGTTTGCAGTGCGCAGGACTGTAGAGGTGATGCAGTGCTCAGTAATAACAAACACAACACAGTTCATGGTGAAAAACAGCTCTTTATTTGTGCTGCAAATAATAGTAGCTGGCCCTACACAATGATGTGTATGGCACAGTTAAAACCCACAGGGTTCAGTCCGAAATAATAATAACACAAATAAAGACACACACTTTATACATACACGATCACAAGTCCAATAGTGAGGCTCCTAGTGCAAGTGGTGAATTATACAGCAGTTAGTGAAACAGTAGTGCAGTGGTATAGTCCAGGGTTGGTGCTGGCTTTTAGCGACAGCTCCTGGATAGTTTAGCCGTCTAACAATGACAAATACAATTATTAATAGACAGACAAAAGCAACATGAAAAACACTCATGGTTAAATCACAGTTCTCCTTTTCAGGTCCTATTGTAACCATAACAAAAAGGAACAGATTGCTTCGCCACATCCCCTGATATACCTTCAGTCACACCCCCTTCGGTAGCGAGTGCAATCATCCTCCAATCCATGACTGACACATCACCTACCGCATTAAGGCGATGACTTCTGGTATTGTGACTCCGCTCCCTTTCTGGATGGCTGACTTCCGACTGACCCTGGAATGAACTGCCAAACCATCCAGTCCGGGGCACACTGTTCCTGTTATACTGCGCCCTCACAGGTCGGGAGGGAGATTGTTGACCAGGATTCATTTGCTGTCTGTCACAGGGGCACAAAACAAAACTGCAGATTTCCTTTGTTGAATTCCGGAATAAAGCGAGAAACCTTAGGGAGGTAAATGTGATTGATAAAATACCATCCCTATAACACAGACACTATTAAACAAACTGTATTGTTTTTAACATGAAATAACTTGTTATACTATGTGGAAAAAAAGAAAAAAGAAAATGTTAAAACTACCTGTTGAATGTTGTTTGGGGGAAAATGTGTAGATCAGGTTTGGTTAAGACTGAAAACACTGTTACCTGATTTTGATGCAAAGTGAGTGCAGATGAAATTTAATGGAGAGGTGCACATCTCCTGAAGTGCACATCGCCTAGTTTCCTCAAATGATTAAATAATCTTTTGAAATGTTTTATTTCTTCAATTGCTAACTTTGAGACGGTTATAAAGGAAATAGAAGGAATTTTGTTTTTAAAGGGAAGTAAACTCATTTAATTGACTTGCTGTTTGTATAATAAAATGTCCACACCTTTGTTTTAAAATAAAACAACACGCAATAGGGAGACAGTTAGTTTCTCTGTAGACGACATCTTGGAGAGTGGTTGACAGGTGACTCCATGTTGGTAAGGACAGGGACAGCAGTGGCTTATTATTAATTTATTTGGCAGATGCCTTTATCCAAGGTGACTTACAGGTGTTATAGGGCAATACAAGGTTACAGAGCCAAAGCAATATTTAAATACAGTGTAGTTTACAGTAAGTGCAAATACTACTAGAATGAGATAAGAAGTAACAATTTAGGATTAAGACCATTTGTATCTACAATGACATAATAGTAGTGCAATAGTGCAAGGATTGTGCGTCAGATGAGGATCCAGTAACATGGTGCTTAGCTCAGGCAAGTCCAGTGCATAGTAGGAGGGGTAGATCAAGAAATCTACAAGTGCAATCTAAACAGGTTGGTCTTGAGGAGGTGGAAGGCAGTGAGAGACAGAGCAGTCCTGAAGTCCTCCGGTAGCTGGTTCCACCAGTCAGCCTGTAGAGGAGGAGCGGAGAGGGCGAGAGGGATTGGAGGTAGGAGAAGGCAGTGTGGTAGAGCGGTAGGCAAGAATAAGAGTTGGAAGAATACAAGACGAGCAGCAAAATGTTGAATGTGCAGAAGGACGGATTCAGTAGAAAGAAAGAAGCGGCAAGTGTAAGTCAAGGAATAGAGGAATGTTGAGAGAAGGAAAGGAGGGGTCAAGAATAACACCTGTGTTTTTAGCAGGAGATAGAGAGAGTGTGATAGTCAAGGGAGACTGAGATGGTCAGAGGAGGAAGCAGATTTAGATTTAGAGAGGTTGAGTTTGAGGTGATGTGAATGCATCCAAGTTGAGATGCGGGAGGAGATGTGGGAGTGAAAGGAGATGAAGATCTTGGCATCGTCAGCATAAATGTGGTAGGAGAAGCCAAAAGAGTGAGAACAGGAGGAGAGGTCAAGGAGAATTAGAATGGAGGAGATTATTAAATTCTATTTAGCATTTATGTGTGTATTAGTCTATTGCTGTGTGTATTAATCTGTAAAAGGTGCATTATTGTGTTTATTAATGTATAAACGCATGTTAGTCCACCCAACTAAAGAGAAAGGAGAGCACTAAAGGCCACTGCACACTGGATCCGATTATGCATCCGATTTTAACGTGTGTCTAAGAAGAAAAAAACGATCATATGCATTCGCTATTACACCTTGCACACTGAGTCCGTAACTGTCGTACGATGGTGATGTCAAATTTGGAATCGAGACAAGTTCGATTTAATCCGTTTTGCCATGTGTTAAAAATTACATTGACGAATAAAAATCGTTTGAGAAGACACGTGGATTCTCTCACTTCCGTGTGCAACTTGAGTCTTTGAAAGCTCATATTATCTGTGGCTGAGCACAAAGAATTATACGACAAATCAATCAAACATTATAAGTACAGTGAAGGAAAAGAAAACATATGGTAAGACATTGCGGTTGACCTGGACGTGAATGGTATGTATTATAAAACATATTATAAAACATGAATTTCTGAGCATACAAGCATATCTAAACACGTGGATTTTGTGCAGTATAGGTTCATCATATATGTTTTATTTCATTGTAGTTGAGGAGGTAAAGAAACAGTGGCATAACCTGCGAGACACTTATCAAAGAAAGAAGCGTGAGGGCAACCAAGAGTGTTCAAGGCTGTAAAACAGCAAAAGAGTGGCTGTATATGACAGTGATGGAATTTCTGGCTCCACACACCAAGAGTCGAAAGTATGGTAAAGTATTTTTGCTAGCTCAGAGCTAGCTTCCCAACTTTTAGATATATTTATTAGAGGAGCGAGTGTTTAAAACAAAATATTAGTCATATGGTTTCTGATGCTATGAAAAGTGTACACAGTTGTGTAATGTCATGTTTTCTATTAAATTATGTAATGCAGAACAACAGAAATGTAGATAGTAGAAAAATAACAATTAGCAAATGTTTGAACTTCCATGTTTAGTGCACTAAAGTCAACAGAATTATATATATTGTGACAAAGTGCATGGCACTGTCATCGAAGGAAGATATATAGGGCCGCGTATAAGGCACAGCCTGTATCCTATGTAAAAGATTGTGGAAGGAAAATGTAGTCCTGATGGTCTAAGCCGACCAGCCGAACTACATTTCCCAGAATACCTGGACTAGAATGGGCCAGTCTGCAATTACCCAGGGTTGAGTAATTGGTTTCACCTGTACTATAAGGTTGATATTTAAGCAGGGCTAATAACCCTGTTCAGGTCTCTCTCGTTGGGTGCTAGACAGAAGCTGAGGTGCTGAAAGGTCCTACTGGAAGTGTCTATAAAGGTAACCATTATATATATTGAATCGATATAAGAGTTTTTTTGTTTGTTTGTTTTGAAGAAGCGGTAAGCAGCTTAGCTGCCCGGTTGTTAGATAGTGAACCATCACAGTTTAGTTAGTAACTCCAAGATGGAGCTAGGCTTTTGTTTTGTTTGTTTGCTGCTTTGTTAAAGTTTTGTGAATAAAGATACAGGCACCGACCTGTTTAAATAACAAATACTACGATTGACATCTTCTTTTACACTAGAGGACGGGGCTAAAAGTCCTGAATAAGACTGACAATCTGTCCAACAGCGCCAGAGTTGTCACAATATATATACAGTATATAAATATTTTTTTTTTTAACATACTTAAACTAGGTAAAGTTACAAAGCCTCCACAACACATCAGCTCTGTGTTATTGTTGTAGTCCACATTGTTTAGTTTTTTTTTTTCTTGTATCCCCCTCTGGTACCATCCAGGTACTCATCATTGGTGCCGCATTTCAATTGTATTATTACCGAATTAGCCCCTATTGTATTTTTCTTTTACGGCTATTTTTCCATTCACTGTTTTTATTATGGTGTATGTGACATTGGTTAATTTTAGCTGTTCTGTGACAGGGTGACTGGGCGGTGACGTCAGACAGATGCAGGAAGTAAAATAAACTGACACCAGGTAAGTACTGCAGTTAAAAAGAAAGAATCGGCTGGCCGCCGTTTTATTTTTAATACAAAAATAAATCAAATATTTTAACAAAAACAAACTGTGCTCACAGAGCAAAATAAAAATGTGTAAACAAAACAAATCTCGAACACAAACCACGCGATCAGGCTGGACAATAGCCTTCACTGATCCTTAAGGTTATTCTGTTTTGTTTTGTTTTAGCTCTTGCCTTGGCTCACTCGTTCCTCCTCTGAACTCCCACCTCGAGCGCAGAGAGCTGCAGGCTTATATACCGTGGCTGAGGGTTTTAACTGGCTAGTAATTATCCTATTACCCCTCGGCCACAATCTGCACGAGTTTATTAATTAAAAAGTGCTGTGGATGGGGCTACCCATCCACGCTAAACAAAACAAACAAAATCGGCTACGTCGTCCTAAATACATAAACAACAAAATACGCGGCGCTTCGCCGTCATAAATAATAATAATACTACAAAACAAAGGGGCAGAGGGAGACCCCGTTCTAAAATAAAATAAACAAATCAATGTACAGGGCTGCTCGCCATGTTACATGTTCTTTAAACAATCCTGCGTCCATCCATTGTATACATTTTGCCTTTCTTGCAATCTGTGAAGTGCACCAGTATAGCTACAGTCTGTAAAACTTGGCTTTTAAAAAGTACTACTATTAAATGACTGAATCGCTGTTGTCCATATACAGGGTATTGAACAATTCTGGTCAACTATGGAGGGTATTACAGTAAACAAATATTAAAAAGACAAAAATATCAGTATGAGTTGTTTTCTTGCTTTTCTTTATTTATAGCACCTCCAGCAATATCACTGCACCTGAAAGCTGGGATAATGACGAAAGTGAGAGAGGTGCTGTAGATGATGATGCAGAAACACCTGCAAAGTCATCTCGCCCCTCTACAGCAAGTTCCAGTTCAACATCCACTAGCACCATTGGGAAGAGACGCATGAAGCAAAATGCTTCATTTGCCAACAATGAGTGGTTGGAGAACTATTTATCAGCCAAAGAAAACTGACAGAAAGAACACGAGAAGCAGCACCAGCAGCAAATTAATATGGAACAATAATGTGTACGTGAAGCGCAAGACCCCATTCTTTACTACCTGCTGAGCCTTGCACTGGATCTCAGAAGGATATCTCCAGCCCAGCAGTCGTTAACGAAATTACAAATAAATCAAGTTTGCATGAAGCTGAGTTTGGCCAGGTTATACCTCAATAGATCTACCAACCCACCCAGCAGTTCTTCAGTCACCAACCTCTGTCTCAGCCCATCATCACCGAGGAATTTAATAAAGGACAGCTAGATTACGATTACGATCAACTCTAGATTATGATTTTTTATGTAGCCAGTGAATAAAAACTTGTTATTTTTCAAATTATATCAGGCTGTAGTTAAAAAATAATCATAAAAAAACAATGTTCTGAGCTTATGTCATTATTTATAGTGTTATTTTTTTAAGCTTTAAGAGCCCTTTAATTACTTAAGATAACAAACAATAAACAGGGCCACAACAGTTATTTAATAATAATATACTCATAAATACTAAGCCATCTGATTTTTTTTGTTTGTCATTTATGTTTCAAAAATCTTTATGGGGCAAATTCTATTTCCCACAGTTCAAATAACAGATTTCCTAGTAAATAAAATATAAAATACATATTAAACAAAATTGACAGACTTCACTATCCAATCGACTGTATCAAGATTGGCCTGGATGGGAGAGCTGGTAGATCCTCCAGTGCTGGACGAGAATCCCAAGCTCATTTTCTGAGATTCAACATGCCCTTGACAAGCGATAGTTAAAGATTTGTCACCCCTCAGAAAGCATCTTACCAGGATAGGGCCTCAGGAGGGAAGGCCTGAGTGGGAATGCCTCGTCTGCCACCATGACGTAGTTTACTTGACCCAAGTGTGGAGCAAATGGAAGCTGCGTAGGTGGTGGGACATTTATGGTTCCATTCTGTAGCGCCATAACTCTCGACATCAATAGCAGTAAAACAATAATCTGCATCTACAGGCCCCAATAGAACAATTGAAAACGTTCCTTTATAACTGAAGAACATTAATCCCGAATTGGGTGGTGCTTGGATTATAATGTGTTTTCCATCAAGGGCTCCCAATCAATTTTTCTTCAAATCTTCCCGCACTATGAAGCCACTCTTGTCCCGTCAGTACCTTCATGTAGGTCTCCACAAGGCACTTCCACAGCATCTGACATGTCTCCTGTACAATTTTACTTACAGTGGTAATGCTCAAGCAGAAGCTGTTGGCAATTGTCATGAAGGAGTCAAAATAAAAGGTGGACAAGCTTATTATTATTATTATTATTATTATTATTATTATTATTATTATTATTATTATTATTATTATTATTTTTATTTTTATTTTTTTTAAAGAAATATTTTGGCTGCTACAGCTGAATGGAGTTATTGATCCTGCATTCAAAAATATAGATTTCTCATAACTAAAAAGTGATTACAGTCAATATCTATCTATCTATCTATCTATCTATCTATCTATCTATCTATCTATCTATCTATCTATCTATCATTATTCATATTATTATTTTTTAAAGCAATTGCAACAAATATTGTCAAATATAATTCTATATGCTGTGGTATGAAAATGAAATGCCCCTTGGGAAGACTATTGTTACCTCCAGGGTGCAATGTCCTCAGCCTGAGGCTTCAGACATTATAGCCCCCTGTCAGTAACAACAGTCTTCCCTCAGGGCAATAACTTTCCACTATAGTCCTCTATATGTTTAATTTTAAGAAATACAATACAGCCACAGAACCAGTCCCTTCTGCAGTAGGACCAGCACCGCAAAGATATTATAAAGTAATACTAGAAAAGTACAGTACCAACACAAGGAAAATACTGCAGTACCAGTACCACAGAAGTACTACAGTACCTGTACAACAAAAGTAAGTAGCCCTGAAGTACTATAGTATTCTACAGAATCTGTCAAAAATCCTATAGAACTTATACTATAGTATTCTATAGAAAAAATAATAATATGGGTTCCTAATACATCTTAAATAAGCTCTATATTGCAAAGGGTGGAATTTTAAAAATTATGTTTATGAATAAAGGAAACCCTGCATCTATGCCAAAATTGTTAAATGAATGTAAATTGCTTCTGATTTGCTAGCAGCTTCTGACTTACTTTTTCTTCATTGATTAGAGTTAATGGAATTCCGCTAGTGTGCAGCACAAACTCCCTTTAAAACCACAACATAAAGGGGACAGCACAATCCAGTGCAAAGGTAAAACACTTTGCGTTTATGCTTGCTTTTACTGTGTTTGCTCAAAATCGGACCCATATCTGCAGTGACAGAAATTGTGACATAATGGCATCTACAATAGTACAAGCCACTGGTAGACTGACATACTTTAAAGTAATTGAATATATCATAATCTAATTGGGATAAAACTTGTTCAGGACTTTCAATAACACAAATTATTGAGTTTATAGCAATTATGGGGTATATGTAGGCTCTGTCCATCCAGCTATCTGTATGTCACACTTCCATTTTTACATACTGTATACATATAGAAACTGCTTGCCCAATTGTAATAAAACTGGCTAAGACCCAGTTCACACTACTATGGTGGCCCAGGGCCGTCGCATATTTAGGTCTGCAACCCTGTTCACATTTGCGGTTTAAGGTACCTTTGCGCGTTCACATATGTGACTGAAAAGCAGGCCTAAAATGTGGCGAATTACTTTTTTTTTTAATGGAACGATAGCCTGCACTCAGAATGGAAGCAATTTTAAGATATATATTTAAAAAAAAAAACAACATATTATTGACTATTTTGGTGTGTAACAGGGTGACGGTCCAAGCTTACCAACCCCACACATCACATTATTCTCTCAAGAACACTGGGTATTTAAAACACAGGAAACAGCAACTTGCTAGTGTTCACAGGTATAAAAAATATTTATTTTCGTAATGGCCGAACTTCAGTCTAACAGTTAAACTTGGTTCTAAAAACTCATACAGTTAATTTTATTTGCGCTTTTATTGTACTTTGTGTGAAGAAACAATTATTATCTGTTGGCTCAGGGGTTCTGTGTGAAATGCATGAGGAGGGTCTGAGCTTGGGTATCCATTGCTGTTAGAGAGCCACAGCACTAAAGAATTTTGAGTTTTTCCAAACTAGGGGGCTTTCATTGTTGTACTTGTATTTGTTGTTGTTTCAGTGGTTTGTGTTGCAGAGCTCACACCTTTTGTGATAATCAGAATGGAAACCATGTTATAAGTCAGACCCTTTATAAATGATTTAAATATAATAGAAGTGTGTCACCTGAGAAACAACAATGTAAGTAATTTTTTTTTTTAAACGGCCAAAAAGTCAGGCTTGTTTGCATCCGTGGTATTAGAGCTTTTAACACAATCTGTAACGTATCACAAATTAGAAAACGATTCAGTATTATTATTATTATTATTATTTATTTCTTAGCAGACGCCCTTATCCAGGGCAACTTACAATTGTTACAAGATATCACATTATTTTTACATACAGTTACCTACTTTTCAATTGTACTAATGGCTCTAATTTTGAATTTACAGGCACAGTGAGGGATACGTCACTGACATGCTTGTTAATCTAGGACTGTCACTATCTTGTCACATCAGAGATATTTGTCAAACTTTTCTGTAAAGGTGCAAGCGGGGCCATCTTCAAAACAACATGAATAATTATTGATGTCAGGCCAGGAAATGAATGCAAGACACACAGCAACTGCAGGCGAAACTGAGGCACAATGGTGCTCAGCTCTTTTATTAAATAAACAAAATAAAAAGGTTTAACAAATACAAAAAACACTGACAAACAAACAAAATGGCGCAGAGGCCTAAACAGACAACAAACAATGACAAGTATTGTGCTGGTTTAAAAGCCAGCACGCTAGCAATTGTTATAGATACTTTTATAATTACTCTCCTTCTCTCTCTCCAGTACCTCCTCACTGTACACCCAGCCCCGAGTGAGTGACTCTATATATACAGCTGTGTCGGGATTCAATTACTGATTAATTATTCACTTGAATCCCAGCACGTGAACTAATTTGTGCAATCCCCGTGCTCACATACTATTACATACTTTATCTGCATGTGACGTGATTGTGCAATCCCGTGCCTAAATGCAACTATATTCAGTAACAACGACTTTGTTAAAATAACGTTAAGGTTGCAGTTAAAATCACAAAAGTCAGGAATGCAGCACGCAACCTTAACTCATCCCTATTATACCTATGCATCGCATCAGATATGATGTCATACATGACATCAATAATGACATCAGCAATGACTAATCACATGACAAATGCTCCAGCGAAACTGTCCAGAAGGACATTACATGGTTGTGTTTATTGGTATGCAGAATATTGTGCCGTTAGCTGTTCTTAGGAACTCATATGACAATAACTAGACAAAGAAGCAGAGTTTGGTCCTCATTCTCCATGGCACTGTTCTAGAAAAAAAAAAAAACATTTATTTTACTGAGTGAGATACATATTCAAATGCATTAAACCAATGGTCTTGGATAGATATGTGGCAATGCCATATTGCATAGTGGCAAGTGTGCCAACTTTTGCATTGGAAGTAAGAGTAGTAATTATGTAACACCTATGTCACGTCTACAGACAATAGTGCAAAGAGTGACCCGAGTGACAGTGAGTACAGTGAAAGTGTACTTGTTTTGTGTATGATTGTCTACTTTGGCACGTACGCCAAGAAGCATGATAGCTACAGTCCAGCACAGTTAATTTTTTTTTCCAATGTAATGTCCATGTGGGCAGTCTTGGTGGAGCATTTGTTATGTGATTAGTTATGGAACATTCATGTTAAATTTAATTACAAAAAGACATATTCCTCTAGACGATTAGATTTGACCTGTGACCTAAGAAAAGACACCTTTATATTGTCTTTTTTTTACATATACTAATATCCAGTTATTATAAAAAATAAAAGATGTACTTCAGGGAGTTACAGGTTCTGTGACTGTAAACTAAAGGTCTCCTAGTTTATGATGACATCACAGAAACTCTCCAAAGGTTATTATTTTGGTAATGTCGTTCTGGGCAGTCTTGCTGGAGCATTTGTCATGTGATTAGTCATTACTGATGTCATGTATGACATCATATCTGATGTTACACATAGTCACAATAGGGGCGAGTTAAGGTTCCGTGCCTTAACGTCCCATTTCCTGACTTTTGTGATTTTGAACTGCAACCTTAACATTATTTTAACAAAGTTTTGCTGTCAAGTGATTCCCCCAGCTGCTGTCTGGCAGCTGGAGTGGGCCTGTTGTTGGCTGCTACTGCGCGTCCCCTGTCTCTTGTCAGACCGCACGGCCCTTGTGTCTCCCTGGTGCATGCTACACACTGACCAGGTGTGTGACCACGCAGTTAGGGTAGGCACCGTTGCATAGCTGCCCCCTGGTGCTTCGGTACCTCGGTGCACGCATAGCCCTTGGTGCATCGGTATCGGTGCACACAGTGCTCTTTGCACACAGCACACGGTGCCCAGCGCTACAGCGTCAGTGAATGGACACAGCACCACACGGTACATGGTGCACATAGTGCTCTCGGTACTCTGTGCACACGGTGCCTGGTGCCCACTGCTGCAGCTCTAGTGCACAAACGTACGGTGCTGCACAGTACATGGTGCATGTAGTGCTACGGTACTCGGTGGGCAAGGTGCTCGGCACACACGGTGCACACGGTGCTTGGTGCCCACTGCTACAGCGCTAGTGCAAGAACGCATGGTGCTGCACGGTACGCGGTGCACGTAGTGCTACGGTACTCGGTGCACACGGTGATCGGTGCCGATTGCGACAGTATCAGTGCACGAATGCACGGTGCTGCACGGTACATGGTGCACATAGTGCTTACAGTACTTGGTGCGCATGGTGCTCAGTAGGCAGGTATTTAGTACCTTGGTGCGCATAGCGACCCTTGGGTGCTCGGTGCATGAGGTGCCTCGATGCCCTCTGCCTGTAGACAGTGCTCCACTCCGCTGCAGGCTACGTGCTGCCCCGGTCTTGTGACTGCATGTAGTCCAGGCTAGACACCCCTGTGCAGTTGCTGTGTGAAATAGCTCTCTCTCTTGAGTTTTCTGGAGTTCCCCTGCAATTTCATTGCTGGAAGCCGGCTTGCCACTTCTCTGGAATCAGAAACCCTGCTTCTGTAAATTCAGCTATAAAAGCTGCACAGCTGCGCTGTGTTTACTCTTTTTCTTTACAACATCGCTTTGTGATTGCAGTCTGCTGTTCTAACCTTACAGCGCTCACTGTTTTGTGTTTTCCTCTGCTATTGCAGTTTAAAAAAAAAAAGAAAAGAAAAAGAGACACGTGATCCTCCCCCCGGACCCCAGCTCTGCCTCGCCCCACTGTGGAGTTGACTCCACTGGATTGTCTTGGCCCGCCCTCTCAGTGCGTTTAAAATTTCAGTTTACCCACGTTACCGTGGTGTCTGTTGTATTTTAAAAAATAAATAAATACAAGCGATTCCTCCACGGGACCCAGCTCTGCTGCGCCGATTTTGAGTTGCATAAGCCGACTTGTTTCAGCCTGCCTACTCAGCGAGCTTTCTTAACCGTCTGGCGTGGTGAAGTCTTTCTCCAATAGCTGAATTGCTGTGTGTGTAATTTTTTCCCATTACTGCCTTTGCAGTTTAAAAAAAAAGCAGTACATTTTTCTTCCTGCCTAACACGCCACAGCTCCTTGAGCCTGTGCTCCACTCTGGCAAATGCTACACCCTGCCACGTTGTATGACTGCACGCGGTCCAGAACCAGGTTATTGCCATACTGCACCATGGTGGAGCACCGTGTGCTCCCCTGTACTGCTCTCCTGATTGCCTACCGCAGCCACTCGAACCTGTGTATCCACCCCGGTGCATGCTATGCGCTACCCCGTGTTGTGTTTATACGCGGTTAAGGCTAGGCGCCCTCGGTGCCTAGACGCTCCATGCCTCAGTACTTAGCGCTACAGCATGTCAATAACACTTGCACTCGGTGCCCCGATTCTTCGGTGCACCAGTACTGTATTCTACCTCACTCAGTGTCCTCGGTGCTTCTGCACCCTTGGTGCCTGAGTGCTTCAATGCACAGGTCTACACCCTCCGGTGTTTAAACAACGCCCTTGGGGCTGTGCAGACATCAAGCAGGGCTAAAGTCCACGCTTGCACGTCCTGCACAACGTCCCCTGCTAGCACAGCTGAGTCGTACATGGCGTTGGGAGCCCCTGGCCAGACAGCAGGCTAAGCTCAGCTGATAATGCCGGCCCTGGAGCTGACCCCGTAGCACCGGTGGTCACCCCAGATGTTACAGAACCGGATGTCAGCATTGTTGAGGAGGACCATGATGCGATTTCGATTGTGGCCTCATGGGAAGGTAGCTCCTTCCTTCAGAAGCAGCCCCTACCTCCCCTGACCATTCCTTTGGACCAGCGGTTGAGGAATTGCTGCAGCGTTCTTACCGAGAACACAAGGCGTCTCGGCAGGTAGCCTCAATGCTCCCCTTCTGTACTCTGGTACAGGAGAGAACAAGACGCAGGCACCGCCGTACTCACCAGTCTGTCCAGCCGGGCAAATGGTTTATAACAGTGGACCGAAAGGACGCGTATTCCACGTCCCTATTCGTCCAGCGCACAGGAAGTATCTCCGCTTCGCCTTTCAGGGGATCGTCTTTGAGTTTTCCGTGTTGCCATTCGGCCTCTCCTTATGTTTTCAAAGTGCATGGATGTCATCCTAGCTCCCTTGCAGCTGCAAGGGATCAGGGTGATGAACTACCTGGACAACTGGTTGATTTGTCCCAGTCGCAGGAAGCAGCAGTGGCCTACACAGCGATTGTGACGAGCCAGTTAATACCAGTGCAAAGTACGGTCTACTTGGGTCTCTGGCTGGATTCCCTTACGATGCGAGCCTACCTGTCGGACGACAGAGTAGCTGCCATTCACAACTGTCTGGCCCTGTTCAACAAGGGTTCACAGTATAATTGGTGTTGTGTTAAACTATTGGGTCTGATGGCCGCAGCTTCATCAGCCACCCAACTAGGGTTACTCCACATGCGCCCGATCCAAGTGTGGCTCAGTGCCTTTTGTCTACACCCCAAGCGCGACAGACACCGTCGGCTGACCATGTCTCGCCTATGCTGGTGGAGGCAAGCCTTTCATGTGAGTGAAGGCGTAAGGATGGAAGTGATACACAACCGTCAATTGGTGATGACAAACGCATCCAACTCTGGCTGGGGGCGGTCTGGGCAGGCACAGGAGTTCGCGGACCTTGGTCAGATCGCTGGACATCCCTGCACATAAATGCGTGGAAGCTGAGAGCAGCCCACGAGTGGCCCAATGCGTTTTGTACGCTTTCCCGCCGATTCCGCTGCTCCATGCCTTCTTTGAGAAGGTCAGGAGAGACAAGGCGACAGTTCTCCTGGTGGCCCCTTGATGGTCGAGGAGATTCTGGTTAAACCTCTGCTAGCTGCTGCAAGGCCAGCCCTGGGGGATCCTGCTGCGCATGGATGTCCTCAGTCAGGCTCAAGGCACCCTCTGTCACCCAGGACCAGGCAGACTCCAAATGTGGGACTGGCCCTTGAACGGGACCGTCTGTCTGCCTTAGGGCTCTCAGGCACAGTTGTCAGTACACTGCAGAATGCTAGTGCCTCCTCCACAGGGGCGTTACATGCCATATGTGGAAGTATTTTCAAGATTGTTGCATGGCCAGAGGTCATGACCCCAATTATTGCCCTATAGCAACTATTTTGCAGTTTCTGCAAGATCTGTTAGAGGCGGGTCGATCCACCTCTACGTTGAAAGTGTACCTAGCAGCCATATCTGCATGCCATGTCCCCATTGACTCAGTGTCCCATAGCGACCCGTTTTTTGAAGTGTGCTCGTTGGTTACGCCCTCCCAGGGGGCCGTTCTCCCCAGATGGAGCCTTGATGTTGTACTGGAGGCTCTCATGAAGGCCCCGTTTGAACCTATACACTCCATAGCATTGAAACATCTGTCTATGAAGACAGCCTTCCTCTTGGCTATCACTTCCGCAAAGCCGGGTCAGTGAGCTGCAGGCGCTGTTGGTGCACAGCTCCTGTATGCGTATTTGGGACGATGGCAGCAGTGTGTCACTGCGTACAAACCCTGCTTTCCTCCCCAAGGTGATTACAGCCTTCCACATGAATCAGTCTGTGGAATTAGAGTCTTTCCATCCACCTCCATTTGCTCTGGAGGATAGGAGATTGAATTTCCTCTGGCCGGTGCAGGCATTGAGGTGTTAAGTGGATAAGACAAGAGCTCTGCATCATACTGACCAGCTCTTTGTCTGTCACGGTATATGGACCCTAGGACAGCCCTCTCAAAGCAGCGTTTGTCACACGTATGATGGTGCTGGCTTGCCCCCACCTGGGAGAGTAGCCGCACACTCCACTAGAGTGTTGGCTACATCTTGGGCCCTCTTCAGAGGGGACTCGCTGTTCGATATTTGTACCGCGTCTAGCTGGGCTACGGCGTATACTTCCTCCAGGTTCTATCACCTTAATGTGGTAGATCCTGCCCTGCCTTCATTAGGCACGAGGGTCCTTGAGGGTGTAAGCTCACACCGCTAACCCTTGGGTTATGCTGCCGTTCCTTCTCCCTCGCGACAGCTCTGGTATACATTATCCCATACGTAATGTCGTTGGGCTTCAAATTGAAAGGGAGTGTTAGGTTACTTACTGTAACCCTGGTTACCCGAAAGAGAAAATGACCACCAACCATTGGTTGCCCTCACGGGTTTGATGAAAAAAGATAAACGGCTTCCTCAGGATGACGGTTTTAATCCCTCGGTGGGCGGGGCCGAGTGTGTCATCCCAGGAAGAGGCCTATCGGCAGCTCTGGTATAAAGAGCTCAGCGATACCTACCCAATGGGCAGGCATATCCCATACATAATGTCGTTGGTGGTCATCTTTGAATTGAAAGGGTGGTAAGTAATCTAACATTTTCTCAGAAAACATCCATGGTCGTTCAGGTTCTTTCGGTTTAATCCAAGTGGACCGTGTAGTCTACTTCCAGTTGTGGCGTAAATAGCAACTCATACAGTACCATATTTAATTGAAATATTCTATTGACATGCAGCTGTTCGTACCCTGTTTTGTGAAGGGTTTGTTATCGGTAACTTTTTTTTTTTTTTAAATAGGGTTTGAATGCATATTTGTGCAGCCAGCTAAATTTCAGTATGTTGCGTTCCTTTTTTTAAAAGTGAGGTTTTTCGATTTTTGTAAGCCTAATGTAATGTAAATAATCATTTTAGGCCTATTATTTGAAATGTTTCGCCATTATTTATAGCTGCTCTGGCGCACAGTCTCTCAGCCTAAGTGTACATGTAGGTTTTAAATACTCATTCACCTTCTATCACTGACTGACAGGGTTTTTATTATTTATTTACTTACTCTATACAGTACAATATGATGCTTTGTTACGCTTGTGAAAAGCTTGAAATGTGAGCTACGATCAGCCATTCGGTGTGCATTCTGGGAGCTGTAGTTCAAACTGGAGAGCGTTCCTTAGTCATTGTATTGTTACAGGTCCAGACATAACTACACAAAAACGGTTTCCAAATCATACAACTGCACATGCTTAGCATTAGTTTTTAAAAGTACTTTTTTATATTAAAATACACATTTTTAAACTTCCCCACCAACAAAAGACACAAAAGACTACATAGATGCAGTAACTTGCTAAATGGGAGTAGTAACTGTCCAGTAGTTTTTTACCTACAGGTGATTTAATAAAAAAACACTCTCCTGGCACCAAACTTACACGAAAAACCACCCGTTTTTAAAAAGTGCTGTAACTCAAAAACTACCAGACAGAATAACACAAAACTTGTAGAAAAAATTCAGCCTACCAATCAGACCTGAAATCCAAAAACGGCAGGCAGATTGATTGAACTTAACTCCACTTTTGGAGCTGCACAAAATAGGGGCTTATAATGGAAAGAACATTGCAACCTTAACTATGGCAGGACGACCGTCACTTACACAGACCCATTTATGACACAGACCCATTTATGTCCCATGCACTGCTACATATAAACCAACATTAATACACCACGCACAACATAGAAACATAAAATGCACACACTTTTTTTTCATTAACATTTTCAAACTGTAAATTAGGTTTATGGCTAAATCATAATAAATATGTTTATAAAACTGATGGTGGCAATACAGGTGTTTTTCTTTAAAGTTCATAAAATAATAAAAAGCAACACAAAGAACTGAGCTAAATATATTTCAAAATCTCATCAGACATATTTGTCTTATGGATTCTTTAGCACTTCAGAACTTGAAAGCCAAAGACAAGAAAGTACAATGGGGGTATCAAACTGATTTATTCCCTGTAAATTTATAACAATCATTAACCAAATAGCGTTTCATAAAATTGCAAGCAAAGACATAAAAGTAACTCCAAAATTAAGCTTCTGATAGGTTTTTAATGGATAGCTGTAGGGCCATCTGTTTCACAGCAAATTTAAATGTGGTTTGATTTCTTTAACACTCACCACTGTCACTGTAAACAATAATTGTCAAACATATTTACTCGCAATCGCTTTAGCAGATGTTATGGTTTTTGTTTCAGCAGCTTTTGTATCTCCTCAGTGCAGACGCATTGGAGACCCCCTCCCTTCAGATTGGAATATTGAGCAGGTATTTGGTAAGGTGCTCCAGGGCAGAGAGAGGGGAGAGGGGGAGATTATCTGGCCTCACCATCAATGGCACATCCAACTCCTCCCCATAGGGCCCCAGGGAGGTGGTCCTGCAATTGCCTGCCTTCCAGCAGTTCAACCTCTTTATGACCCTAATCTGTTAATTGTAGGACCTGAATTGGCACATGGTGGCTTCTTTTTATTATAGTGCTAAACAATAACTAGTGTATGCATGAAAAACTAGTGTTTCTAGTCAGTCTATTGTCTATTGAGTTTATTTTATTTATTTATTAATTTATTTATTAATGTATGTATTTACTTAAAGTTGTTTATATACACAATTTTGAACTGGGGGAGGTTTCCCATATCATTTTGCACAAAAAAACAACCCTGATGCATTCATGGTAGCCCATTTCAAGTTTTCTCCCCCACCTCCTTTGAAATAGATTAAACACTTTATCAGCTTGTTTGGGAATGCTCTTCTCCCCTTTTGTTACCCAGATCTTTAACCAATCAGGTTGGAAGGGTAAAAGCCTCTGGCTTATTTCCTCAATATTCAGGAATTCTGAGCTGTTTTAAGCTTATCTGCCTCTTTTCTTTTTCTGTAGCTTCCTGGCCAAAATAGATTTTGTTTGTTTTCAAAGGCGTGATCAATAAGCAGCCTTCTCCCTTTAATGAAATTCTGCTTTAATGAATCACAAGAGGAATAACAGAAGTTTCATTACGATAAAAATCATGTTTGTTCCATGCAGTTAATTTTTCATGTAAAATACAACACAATGAAGTTGAATGAATAGACTGCTTCCTCCAGGCCTTTACCAGGCCACTGTTTACAAGATGTTAAAAAACAGACTTGTATACATTATAGATAGACAACAAAGTTGGCATTTTTTATATGTTTTTTTTTTTCTCCAAAATAATGATATTATCAATAGAATTACAGCTAGATTGAATGTATTATGCTACCAACCTCGGTTTTTGAATATAATAAAATGACACATACAAATGTAATTAAATTAAACTGGAAGTCCATAAGCAATTACATTGTATTCATGAACTCCTAAGTTTGTTTCAATATGTTGTAGTATACAGTACAAACAGTAGCATAGTTGCTTTGAAGCATTAGGCGGTACATTAAGCAGTTTACAAGAATGTGGACCTACAAGTTGATGACAGTACAATGGGGTAAGCAATTAATGACATGCCTTCTGCTTTCAGCCATTGTAAACAGGTGTTTTACAAATCTGGTTCTACAGAACCTGGATACTATTTTTTATATACAAATAAATTGAACCATTAGATATTGTACACACATCAACCATTTACATTTAAACAAATCTGTGTAAATCCTTGTAGTATGATTTACTTCTAAAGAGAACACAGTAGGCACTAAATGACTTTGACGATCATCTCATCAGTTAATAGATGTATTCATTTGTATGTATAAATCATACACAATAGTTTTATTGGTGCTGGATCTAACATTACTCCACTAAACTGCGTTCTAGGTCCTCCATCCACATTTCTTAAAGCTTCTTTTGTAATAACAGAAACCTTTTTTCCTTCCTAGCTCTAAGCTCATTTTTTGTTGGTATAATTAATTTCCCCTCTGTAGCTACATGTTATGAAAGAGATTCAGTCAGAACTTGTATCCTGGATCTTGATACAATACCCTTTATAACCATGGAGTGACCCAGGCTAAGCAGGGTTCCCAAATGCAGGGACTGAGAAAGTTAAAGTGACAACTGAGATGTAAGAAATACTAAAAGAAATACTAAATTCAATGACAAATGTTTCAACGAGAAGTCTTAATTTAGCACTATTGAGTATGTAATAGTTATGAATGACAAAGAACTTGTGTATGTAATTCTACTTCTAAAGTCACAGATGACTTTTTATTGATTTATTTTATATTTTATTTACTGAATCATAAATAAGGTGGCTTGTGTGGGCTATTTGAACCACGTTCACAAGTGAAATGACTTTATCTGTCTTAACTGACTCTTAATGGTGTGCTGTGCTCTATTATACAAATATTTACTGGAGTTCAGGCTTTTTCTGGAAAACTAGGGACTTGCCCCGAGGGATTTATTCCACTAAAATGTGAAAACTCCAGTCAATATCTGCTTTATTAAACCTTTTGAAAAAATATTTTCACTAAAACCCACCAGCATTCTGGATCACTATAAAAACATAAAAAACCTTTCAGATATGAATAACAGCACCATAAGACAGCGCAAACTGAAAAATAGAGCAATAGCAAAAACTGTTGGTCATGTGACCCTGTATGAATGAATCAGGTTCCACATGCTTTTGTGTTTACATCTAGGGGTTTAATAAAATACGACACAGGCGATAAGATGTGCAACAATAGATGATATACAACTACAAGAAATATATATTGGTGATAAATAAAAACTACAAAATACATAAAATGGATTTACCAAAGATACATAATGTACCTCCAGACTTGTCCAATAGAGATATGCAGGTGGCTCTGGTGGGTGTGGTATGCACATGTTTCACTCTTGCTTTGCATGTGCAGTATCATAACAATTGCATATTTAAATATAAACAGAAAATATTAGAAACAAAAATTACAAAATGAAAAAGATGAAATTGACATTTCAGTTCAGTCTTCGGAAATAACCGATAAACAGGGGGAAAAAGTTTGTTCTAAGCAGGAATGGTGTCTATATGACATTTCAAAAGCAATACATCATAATTATTCACCATTCTGAAGGGCACTGACTGGTATTTTCTCAATTTGAATTACTGAATAGTATTGTATGGATGCTGGTGTAATACAGCTTTAAATTGCTTGTTAAAAAGATAGTGTGTATCTACTGAAATGCAGGCATGTTCAGCAAAGACTGTTAAAATGAAAACCTGCTATGAATGTACTGACTTTTTTCTTCAGTACCATTGAGCTATGGGACACAACGAAATGAGTTATTTTGTTAAAAATTGCATTTGGTTAATCTGTGATCACATGTTTCTTAACTCTTCATTCACACTTTATGCTACAATAATTGTTACACATGTATAGTATGCATAATAATAAAAAGTCTACCTTGGAAAATAAACATTTTCCTACAGGGAGTCTTACTATATCCCTATTATATCAGACTATGAATATAACAACAAGAATTGTCTACCTGTTGTTTTTACTGGGTGCTTATGCATTCGTAGGTGTCATTGATTCACTAGTACTCCAGAGGTAAGTTAAATTCGTTTTGCGGTGACAACCTTGTTATAAATTGACCACACATGACAGAATGTTAGCCTTGAGAGAGAGGCCAAAGACTGACAGTTGGGGTTGGGTGTGCTCACAGAACTGCGAGAGGAAGCTCTCTGTTGGCATCAAATCCTACTGTAGCCAGTGCCATTGCCCACCACCTTTCATGAGTACTAAATTTACTAAATAAATACAATACATAGGTTATACAATTTGTCGTGTATTGTAGTTATTGGAATAATTTCAATGTTATTTTAAGACCAATTACACTAAGCCCACCCTTATGTAATACTGTACTGTTTATTCAAGACTTCTTTGCAACCAAAAAGAAGACCTTTGTGGTCTCAGAAGTCATGGTCTCTAAAACATATTTGCTGTTTAGAAAAGTTAATTAAGTAAACATGACAACATGTTTTTTTTATTATTATTATTATTATTATTATTATTATTATTATTATTATTATTATTATTATTATTATTATTTTATAACTGTTTTAAATAACTTTTGTGAAAGTAAATATGCAAGACACAAACATTTGTTGACGTGACGATGATGTTATTTGTTTATTTATTTAACTGTAGCCTACATGCTTACATAAAAATGCAATATCTCTTTGCTGGATCTTACATGAGACGTCAAGCAACTTTCTGTTGGAATTTTCATGGCATGGCAAATAATAATTGTAAAAGATGAGCGGAAACAAATACCAAATAATAATAATAATAATAATAATAATAATAATAATAATAATAATAATAATAATAATTACACCCAATAGTAATTTAGCGTAGGCATATATCTGTATGAGAAGATGTATCTATTTTTTACAATGTGTAACATTATTACTTTTTCGCTAACTCCAAATTCGCGTGAAGCTGCGGAGTTTTATACAGAGAAAGTGTATTTTCTTATATCTTTTCATACCTCCGTCACACTTGAGCTCAGCATTGTGTTTAATTACAATGATGGGAACCCTAATGACAATTTGTAAACTGCAGGTGAGGATTTCAGAATTAAAATGTAAACGAAGATGAGGAATTATGAGGAATAATTCGATTTTGTTTTCAGAGAACCTATTCTGTTAATCTCAGCATATTGCCATTGGTACATTGCTGTGATTTATTTTATAACATTCCTATGGATGTGAGGAGCTCTTAATTATTATATTAGGTTGCACGCAATGCGAAGTTTAAAATGGTCACTTAGCAGCACTATTCAGACTATGTATTGTATTACTTTCACTTTACAATATATTGGTGTGTGTGTCACTCTTTGAAAACATTTTTTTTAATCCATTGGTTTATTGTTAACAAACTGGAGACTTTGTTATTTCGTCAAAACACACTGTGTATGCGACCCTTCACTCTAAATTCTGTATTACTAATAATATGAAACCAAGACTGTCTAAATATAGCTTCTAATAAACAGCCGCTCTTCCGAACAAGAAACACACCACCTTGTCTACAGACCAATATATGTGGAGTAGAGGGGTGCCGATAAGTAAGGTGAATATAGTAAACTACTCTAAATTCAGTACTTATTCTGGATCATTGTAGATTTTAAAGTTTACCATCTAAAAATTAACAGTGACTACTTTCTGTGAACACCAGTACCATAAAAGAAGGAACTGAAAAAGATACATAAAAATTAACAATTTATTTTGAATTAAATAAATAAACGTTATTATACGCTTAATACAAATTAGGATTAACGTGGCCATTTCCTGTCTGATATACGTGAAAATTAAAAAATATAAATATATGCATTTTCAGTATTGTTTGCAAATAGCCTACACAATGTTTAAGAATTAAACATAAGTTTTATACAGCATAATCATTCGAGAATAGCCTTTAATATTGGCGTATCAGCAGAAGATAAATACTTCATATATTTGATAATCAGTAACATCTGATTTTAATGCCTGTCTGTTTTTCATTTTCATGTAATGTCAATGTCTTAACACCCTCGTTATTTTCATAAGTTATTTATTTGACCAATGTCGCTGTTATTCTCCCTTCAAGAGATGTGTATAGCCTATTACCCCAAAAGCTGCATGGAGAGGTGATAGGAGGGATTTGGCGTGGAATACACATTCGCCTTAGAGTACTTGCATAGTTCTCACTGTTTCTTACTTTAAATATATACACAATATATCGAACGTAGTGGACAATACATTGCTCAAAATACAAACGTTCCATTATAATATCAAGATTTGTATAGCTTTTTAGCAAGCAATAGGCTATTATAGTATACAAAAAATGGTTAAGGTTTACTTCACAGTGCTAACCACATACTTAGTGTACTTACTTGCCTTAGCCTTTTAAACCTAAACTATGTTTTACAGAACTCCGAAGCTTTTTCACAATTCAGAAGGAATAATATGTCATATTATTAAAGTAGTTAAAGCATGATTTACAGTACTTCTACCATGCCTACAGATTAGGCAATTGACATAGTAAACCCTTGTATAATGGTCTTCAGAAATATATACTGCTAAACGGTTAGAACAAAGCAGGTTGACTTGGGCTTTAAAAACTATTGACCATCAGTTAAGACAAATGATTGACTGATTCTAACCTTATATATCTGTCATTCATTTCTTATTCACTTTAGTTGTCCACTGCAACCTTCAAGTATGAGACATATTTGTAATGTGGGTACACTGCAGAACCCCTGCTACTCGACTGGACAAGTCATCGCATTGAGATTTTGTAAAATTATATTGCACGACGGAATATAGATCGTTTTACATTATTTGCATCATCAATGCAAGAAAGGAAGATTTACAGATGGAGGCAGCTCACTGTAATCAAAACTTATTTTTCTACACAGCATCTTCGTGGTTTGTATATCTGGTAGAGGCAAGCAATTATACTCCAGTGGAAATAAATCATTGATGGGTGAAATTACACATGCTCACTTCTAGTGTAATGTGATTAAGATATGATGGGATTGTGGTTAATAAATTGTCTCACAGCTCCTGAACCCCAAATCCTTGACACCAGAAATCCATCAACTACAATTGCCCTTAACTTTTCAGACCGTGATTCCCTCTGACATCCAATCGGATCCTTCCCGCAGTTTTCGATATTTAGCAGGACAAAAGGGACGGTAAAAAAAAGGATAAACAGACTGCGCCAAAAGTTAGCTGAATATATGAAAAAAAACACTGAGCTTCTGAGGCCAATCCTGCAAGCTGATTACGTCTCATCTAAAAGCTGCTCTCTTTCCTTGCACACTGAGTAAGTCCTTTATCATGGGACGGCACTGGCTTTGCCTGAAGCTATTGCTAGCCTCAAGGTAGGTGCAGGGATGGTAAACGGGATCTATCATCAAACTTCATAATAACACTGAGTTCGCAACAGCTGCGCTATGACCCTTTGTGATGGAGCAGATAGCAGCTAGATGAAATAGTGTTCTTCTTTGGTGTGAAATTATCATGTCTATTAATTCAGTCAGACACCAGCGTCTCCCCTTTTTCATTCCCCCAGCCGTGAAAATATGCAATTTCCAGATAAACTGTCCGTTTACAGAGACTACGAGGGAAAAAATAAATAAAAATACCCACATTTAAAAACGTGAACAGTCAGCAAAGATTTGTAAAACTACAAACCAATGCCATTAGACATGTGATTTGTATAAGTATAGCAACAAATAATTTGAAAGACACTGATGCATCCATCAGACGCAAAGAAATCTTGAATTGAATCAAATTAAAAAGAGGCCATCCATTTTGGACTGATGTATTTAGAATAAATGTATAAATTGTTGAAATCTCAGTTGAATATGGTACAAGAAATGTAAATGTCTGTATTCTGTCTTGTGTCTGATCGTCGCTTACCATTATTCAGCGTTTGGTGCATAAACATCACATTTATTCGCTAGTTTAATATACTTTTGATTACCAAGCGTCTTGTTTAATTATCTCATACGTTTTATTCCTTGCATAATATATATATATATATATATATATATATATATATATATATATATATATATATATATATAGATATATATATATATACAGTACTGTGCAAAAGTTTTAGGCAGGTGTGAAAAATGCTGTAAAGTAAGAATGCTTTCAAAAATAGACATGTTAATAGATTATATTTATCAATTAACTAAATGCAAAGTGAGTGAACAGAAGAAAAATCTAAATCAAATCCATATTTGGTGTGACCACCCTTTGCCTTCAAAACAGCATCAATTCTTCTAGGTACACTTGCACAAAGTCAGGGATTTTGTAGGCATATAGTCAGGTGTATGATTAAACAATTATACCAAACAGGTGCTAATGATCATCAGTTCAATATGTAGGTTGAAACACAATCATTAACTGAAACAGAAACAGCTGTGTAGGAGGAATAAAACTGGGTGAGGAACAGCCAAACTCAGTTAACATGGTGAGGTTGCTGAAGACAGTTTACTGTCAAAAGTCATACACCATGACAAGACTGAGCACAGCAACAAGACACAAGGTAGTTATACTGCATCAGCAAGGTCTCTCCCAGGCAGAAATTTCAAGGCAGACAGGGGTTTCCAGATGTGCTGTCCAAGCTCTTTTGAAGAAGCACAAAGAAGCGGGCAACGTTGAGGGACTGTAGACACAGTGGTCGGCCAAGGAAACTTACTGCAACAGATGAAAGACACATCATGCTTACTTCCCTTCACAATCGGAAGATGTCCAGCAGTGCCATCAGCTCAGAACTGGCAGAAAACAGTGGGACCCTGGTATACCCATCTACTGTCCGGAGAAGTCTGGTCAGAAGTGGCCTTCATGGAAGACTTGGCCAAAAAGCCATACCTCGGCGTGGAAACAAGGCCAAGCGACTCAACTATGCACGAAAACACAGGAACTGGGGTGCAGAAAAATGGCAGCAGGTGCGCTGGACTGATGAGTCAAAATTTGAAATATTTGGCTGTAGCAGAAGGCAGTTTGTTCACCCGAAGGGCTGGAGAGCGTACACGAATGAGTGTCTGCAGGCAACAGTGAAGCATGGTGGAGGTTCCTTGCAAGTTTGGGGCTGCATTTCTGCAAATGGAGTTGGGGATTTGGTCAGAATTAATGGTCTCCTCAATGCTGAGAAGTACAGGCAGATACTTATCCATCATGCAATACCATCAGGGAGGCATCTGATTGGCCCCAAATTTATTCTGCAGCATGACAACGACCCCAAACATACAGCCAAAGTCATTAAGAACTATCTTCAGCGTAAAGAAGAACAAGGAGTCCTGAAGTGATGGTATGGCCCCACAGAGCCCTGATCTCAACATCATCGAGTCTGTCTGGGATTACATGAAGAGAGAGAAGCAACTGAGGTTGCCTAAATCCACAGAAGATCTGTGGTTAGTTCTCCAAGATGTTTGGGCCACCAACCTACCTGCAATTCCCTCAAAAACTGTGTGCAAGTGTACCTAGAAGAATTGATGCTTGATGCTGTTTTGAAGGCAAAGGTGGTCACACCAAATATGGATTTGATTTAGATTTTCTTCTGTTCACTCACTTTGCATTTAGTTAATTGATAAATATAATCTATTAACATGTCTATTTTGAAAGCATTCTTACTTTACAGCATTTTTCACACCTGCCTAAAACTTTTGCACAGTACTGTATATATATATATATATATATATATATATATATATATATATATATATATATATATATATATATATATATATATATGCAATGACATATAAACCATGTATACTTTGTTCGATGACGCTCGTAGAGGCAAGGTTGGTCGCACACTCAAAAATCTCTTCACTTTTAGACTTGCCCGCTAATAATTATATGCATCAGATTCCTCTTACATTTTTTTTAAACTTCTGTATTATTTGTTGAAATAAAAACAAGAAACAAACACAACGCGTTTCGACAAAGTGTGTCTTCATCAGGTGTAGCGATTGTGTACACAATTACTGGCAAAAGCTCGTCCTTGGAAATGTCTTAAGAATAAAACATAAGATGTACGTAGTTGGCATTGGTTTATAAACATATTTCATATATAGTAGATTTTAAAAAAAGTACTTTAGCTGATAAAGTGATTTTTGAAAGTTTTATATTTTCAATTTCTATGTATAAAAGGTATCAACTTCAGCATTGTTTAATCATTTTGCACTAATACACTAATGTAGCTCACATGACAATTGTGAAACAACTTTGAAATTAAAAAAAATGCAGGTATTATTATTATTATTATTATTATTGGTAGTAGTCGTAGCTATAGATCAAAAACGTATTATTACTGAATTTAAGGAATAAGTTAATGAAAAGTGAGTTGATTGATTGTTACAATAAATCTTCTTGCCATGTGGTAGCTATGTCTTGTGAAACAATGTCTTAATCTACGTCGAAATAAAAACGTTTGAATAGACTCGCACGTAGTTTTCTTGTTTGTACTATTCTATTCTATTCCATTCAATATGAACATGGTCAGTTGTGTTTGGGTTTAACCTTGGGGAATTCTGTCAGCTAGTGCCTTAAAGTTTTATGAAATAATCATAAATGCAATTTTACCGATTGAAGATGTTTTACAAATGTTGTTAATAATAATTATTTTAAAATCTAATTTTATGGATCTTAGATGCGTTTTTAACTTTGTTTTCCTTTATTTTTTAAAGTGTGATGTTATTGATGGAGCGTGAAGTCCTTTGTTAAATGCTCACATCGTTCGCAAGGTCTGGGGTTTGATAAAAAGAGACAGCACTCTAAAAAGAGTTGATTGAAATGGCGTGTGCCTGGCTGATGGGAGCCAGCGAGGGACAAAGCCCCGAGAATCCATGGCCACTCGAGCAATTATTCCTCCACGCTGAATTTGGATTAGTGCAATGGAAATAAGCATATGTTTGCCCCGGGGCGACACTCCCCCTGGCTGGGTTTAGAGAATGAGAGGAGAAAAAGAGACCGAACCCAGAATATAAACTAAATTAAGCAAAGAGGGAAACATTAACAAAAGGAGAAAATACAATTAACAGCATAAAAGCTTATACATTAATAATATTTGTAAGGATGTAAGTGTACGAAGATGTGAGAAGACAGCAATATATAACATGCATATGTGATCATGAACTTGCACTGTACAGTACAGAACACATGGCTTTAAAGGAAATATATGATTTACCCTTCAAGTATGTAATAAAGGATAAGTCTGTAAAAATACTCTCCACATTGTATCGTCTCATTTCATGAATTCTAAACTTCTAAACATGTTTACAAAATGCTGTCTACACAACATTGTATTTAAAATACAACAAAGACATTATTGTATATTACCCTGATTCTACATTAAATAAATATTTATTTATTCATTTTTTTTTCTAAGAAATGTAAACACATTGTGATCTCAGATATCCCTCTCATACGTTCTTTTATACGTAAAGCATACTAACATACACAAATAATATTTTGATCCTTAAAATCTAAACATAAATACTACATTGATATAATTTATTTTGGCCGCTTGAATGAACCTGTTTTTCCACCCTTCTATTTAGCTTGTGGCAGTCTAGACTTAGCCTACTCCCGCTAGTGAAGCTCCTGGCTTTTGTCTTCAATACACAGAAAATACACATTTATTTTACTATTCTACAACAAATAGACTCAAAAATGTGTTCCTCAGTTATGAGGTCGTAACATCCAATGTTTCTACCTTTTTGTAAAGCATAGCCTATTTTACATAGCCAGCTGGAAAGGATGCTGAATTCCTTGTTCAAATGCTATTGTATTTAATTGCTTCCAATATTCGATTATTGTCAGATTTTCACAAACAATAAGAACACGTGTTTAAAATGAATATGCTGGTCTATCTAATAGCCAACTAAAAATTAAATATAGGCATATACAAATATAGGTCTAAATAATATCAACTCAGTTAACATAACGGTCAACGTTTGAATAAAATCCATTAAAAACAGATTAAGCCTTAGATTGATTTTTTAAAAATGCATTTACATGTTTAACAACATGTTGTGGAGTGCCAAGAATTGCAATCTTTGTTTGAGGGTCTTTATTTTACAAAAGTATACAGTATGTCTACATTATTATTGCACTTAAAAAAAATGCTTTAGATGGATTCTCCCATACCCCAGGTAATCACAAATTATTTGATGATGTCATTGACCTTTTCCAAGACGTGGAATCGTGTCAGCGAGGAAAGATGAGGTCAGCCAAGGGGCTAAAGACCATAGAGAGGTGGATGTTAGGGCCGGTGATAACTAGGCCCTTTGTTGCATCAGTTAAATGGAATCACATATTATTTTTATTTACTGCTACACGGCGTATATTACTTTATCTAATTAGTAACATGAATATAACATCTAAACGTTAAGCCACGCACATTTTGAATTTGAAGCTCCAAGCATGTTGCTATGCAAAGACGTCCATGGATACAAAGGACATTGTTTTGTGAGTTTGATATATTACTGTCCATTGGTATCAAAAATTAATTAACTATTTTTTTTATTAAAATACCCTGTACTTGAATTCAGAATTAAAATACAACGGCCTATTTCTCCTATAGTAAAATCAGTAATGTCTCATCAGCTGTAAAGATACAGATCGGACAATTCTTGAGAGATTCAGGCATTCAATTATTATTATTTAAAGGACACATATCTTTACATTTAAATGAAACGTTATTTAAATAGAAACGGTATGTACAACTCTTAAGGGTAATTTTATAATGTACCAAGACAGATTCGTTTCAAAGGATTACTGACATTTTTAATGAATTACCTGAATGCGATGTACACGTTTAAAGGCTAGGCGTTTCTAGCAGACAGCAGACATTTCTCAGCCAGCAATTATCAGTCTTGCAACATCTCGGCAACAAATCCATAGGCTCCTGAATATTGTTTCTTTGACAGTTTATTTCTCTAAAGAAGTAACTCGTGATTCACACTTGGTCAAATGAAGATATAAACTTAAAACAGATTCAAAGCAAGTCTGCTTAACACTGTAGTCATTTACAAATAAAATAATGTCCCAGTTTCTAATAGTACGATTCTTCAGTAGGCCTGCAGGGACAATTGGTTAACCAGAACACGTTCAGTTATTCCCTTTAGCAGTGTCTGAAGTTACAACAACTGCACCTGGCGTTGCACAAAAATGTCAACTTGTATAGTATTGAGCAATACAAATATTATTACCATTAACAGAATTCAGAAGGAGGTAATTTTCAGATTGTTTATATAGTTCCAATCCAATTTACTAAAAGGAACAAACAGACAAATAAATAAATAGATCAATAAATACATCTATAAATAAATTAGGTCAAAATTTGGAGTTAAACAAAAATGCAATAGGCGTGATAGTATTATCAGTTGAAAAATGATTGGAACATTTTAGAGATTCTGCAACATTAGATCAATATAATTTAATGCACTGACTTATAACATTTATATCCAAACGAAACGCGGTTTTGCAAACTTTAATAAAGCCTATACGCAGCTTTTCATTTTCGCCGTTGTATACATAAAATATATTCACAGAGAAAACGTACTCCAGCGTCGTTCAGCGTCTAAACCTTTAATTAATACAAGAATCAAAACTGACGCAGTTCGTCCACCCTTACTTCCTTCTCTCGGCGGACCCCGGCTCCTAACCTTTATGACTTGACCCTCTTTAGTTTAGAAGAACGCTGATATAAAAACAAGGCATCCCTGTGGGAAGAGGTGCACCGAGCTCTTAACTAATAAACGATTTAGCATCAAATCTTTAACCGAGATGAAGCAGGTGTTGGCTCCTCGCAGTCCTTTAACTTGATTATACTATGGACACGTCAGACAATTAGGCGAGCATTAGTGATTGATAATGACAATAATTAACCCCTCCGCTTCTTTAGCAATGCTTGAGATAACAAAGCACATATTACGTGCCTTTTTGTTTCTCCATTAAATGTGTATTTGTTTTTTTCTCTTGTTGTTTTGGGGGGGGGGGCTAAATGTGTTACTGTTGGTGTAATTGTATTACAACATAAGAACATAAGAAAGTTTACAAACGAGAGGAGGCCATTCAGCCCATCTTGCTCGTTTGGTTGTTAGTAGCTTATTGATCCCAGAATCTCATCAAGCAGCTTCTTGAAGGATCCCAGGGTGTCAGCTTCAACAACATTACTGGGGAGTTGGTTCCAGACCCTCACAATTCTCTGTATAAAAAAAAAATCTCCACTTGTGACCCCTGGTCCTTGTTTCTTTTTTCAGGTCGAAAAAGTCCCTTGGGTCGACATTGTCAATACCTAAATATTATGTATGTGTTACTTAATTTTTATTTCGTATTAATTATGATCTATAAATTAATTATTGTTTTCAGGCTACCAGTAATGTTGGCATATCCTAAAATAATAATAATAATAATAATAATAATAATAATAATAATAATAATAATAATAATAATGTATGTATTTATTTAGCAAAAATATTATAGGTGTAGGTTTATGTGGGCTCTAAAAATAAGTACATTTTCGTTTTTAATAAATAAACAGGAAACCACAACCGCTAGTTCTGAACTGAAGTGGAATCAACTGTAATTGATTTATCTGAAACCAGGGGTTAAGGGGTGAATTAGCCAAGTAAAACGGGGTATTTCAAGCCACTAGCTTCTCAAATGTCAGATCCCTTCTATTTAAAATATATTTTCAGCTGTGGGGCATTACTATGTTAATAGTCAAAATTTTAGGGAAAATCCAATCGAAATTGCAAGTTAATAATCAGAAACGTTCGACAGATTTGTTTTAAAATTAATAAACAAATGTAGCAATGCATGACTTTATTCCATATGTGTTAGATGTGTACATAATGCCACTTAGACATACAAAAATAATAACCAATATTATTACATAATATTGGTTATTATTTTTGTATGTCTAAGTGGCATTATTTTTTGACATGTATTTGATCAAAATTTAAATATCCAGTAGCACGTATTAATAATAATAATAATAATAATAATAATAATAATAATAATAATAATAATAATAATAATAATAATAAACATATAGGTTAGGAGCATTACAGGTACATTTCTTAAACAAGTAAACTGTTTAATTTATAATATATTTGATTACACTTTAATCTAATGTATTTGGTAGCTTAGATGTTTTAGTTGTGCTACAATCCTCTTATTATTTCACATCAATTAGTATTTAGCTTATTTCCTTTTGTATGTAAAGATTGCCATGTTTGGCGAAATACCATGTATTAAACCATATTTGTAGTTTTACTCTAAACAGATTTCAAGAGAAACACACATTTGCAAATCTTAATATGAATGAATGGTATTTAATACGATTGTTTTCCTTTAAAATGAGTATTTATGTTTTGCTATATAAAGAGCAGCCATGTATTGCTGTTTATGAATGCTATTGTGCCTGAGGTTAGGATCCCACACATAATCTGAGATGCAGCCAAGAAAAACAGCCATGATAGACAATGCTTCACTTCACCTGCTACAACACTGTGCATTTCATTGAAGCCAAGAATATGTACAGTTAGGGTTCATTGACCTCATTATTTTAGAACAACTACTTTACAGTTAAGCAATCTCTCTTAGAAATAATAGATGACCATAGGACTCAATGGCCCACATTTCATATCGTTGAAGTATTCGTTTACAAACTGACTTGCCATTGAAAATGAAATTCTAAATTCACCAACTCTAGTCTGTGTCAGTCAATGAAGATTGATTTTAGAGTGCTTACTATCAATAGACAATCAAAGTAAAACTGAAATGTGCCATATAACGCTTCAGTTCTCTTGATCAAGTTTATGTCAAAATATATTACTTTGTGTTAATTCAATCTACAGCTTTTCATAAAAACCCTGCACTGGTTCCACAACATTTTCACAGCATAAATCTATCCTGCTCAGGGTGAGACAACTGCTACACATCCTTTAACACATAAAATAATCCATTCACATTATGTATTTGTCCATGCAGAAACTATTGTGGGTAGGAAAGAAGAATAGTATAATAAAGGATTTGCATTGAATATAAAGTAGGGTCAGGTATGAGAGATAGATATGATGAGAGAGAGAGAGAGAGAGAGAGAGAGAGAGAGAGAGAGAGAGAGAGAGAGAGAGAGAGAGAGAGAGAGAGAGAGAGAGAGAGAGAGATGTATTTTAAACCCTTAGGTTTGTGTGTAATATAAGAGAAATACATGTAAAGTATTATAAGCCTATAATATGTATGTGACTACTGTTTTATGTAAAACAGTATAAACAGTTTTTTTAAACTGAATACTTAAAAGACTACGTTTGTGTTTTTGGTTTTGGTTTTTATTACTTTTTTGTTGTTCTGTCTACAATATCTGAAATGCTATTTTTGAAACTGGACATTTACGTTTTGCATATAAAGACAATTATTAATTTGCAATCTCAAAATTCTGGATTGGAATGCATCTTTTAATTTCAATATCCTTTTTATTTCAGGGCTGACACAACCTGTTCCATTCAATGAAAAATTTTCTTAAAAATGTAAAGTACTTTGTTTTCTTGCGTCATTTGTCTCAGTGGAATACTTGAGCGATCCCTTGCTCTGAACTCCAAGTTGAAAGTAAGTTTTTATTATACTTGAGGGAAACAGTGGGTTCAGCTGCTTATTTCAAGGAGCTATTGTCAAGGGAGAGTTCAACTCAATTACTGTAACCATACTGAATACAAAATACTGCCAAGAACCAAAATATGCCCGGGTACAGACAACCACGGAATAAGAATAATAAAAAAAATCGACATAAAGCGTATCAAATATTTATTTATCTGGGCAACAAAGGGCTATGATACATTGACAGGCATGGAAACTATTGCCAGCACAGCTCTATAAAATACAGCTAAAACTGCTTCCAATTTAGGCATTGGACATACAAGATATCAGGTGGTCCCAAAAGTTTTGAAGTTCTTTAAACAAGAAAGGAACACTAAACTTTTTTTTTTCTAAAGACAATATCAATTTATTGCTTTGATGGTGCTTCTGGGGGAGGACAGTAGGTGCATGTTATTCTGCTTGGCACAACACACAAGGGTTCGTATATAAACCACAAAACACTTGAATTTCTTGTCAGGGTCCAGCTTTTGGTCTTTTAAATATAAACTTAATGTAATAATAATAATGATATATAGAGATAGAAAACTCAAGTTGAGTTCTGTTTAATCTGTTCACTTGCTTCAATGTCGCCTCCACATGCTACAAGAGGGCTTTATTGATATATTCCAGAGAAAGACCCCCATACCATTTTTCTAAGTACCATAAAACCACATGAAGAACTAACTGAATATTTAAAACCCACTAAACAGGAGGCAAACGAGATCACCAGATAAATAAAAAAAAAAGATTAAACAGACGCACCATATTTACAATTCCCATTAAATTACACATAAATAAATATATACATACTTGAACACTGAGTCCCTTATATGATAACCGTGAACCGTGTAGAAATAGAAGTTCAAGGTGGTCGCTTTACCGTAGAAGGGAAAGTCTAAGTCATGACATGGAACTCTGTGATTTTTTTTCAAGTTTATTCACAATACTGATAAAAATGCATCCTCTTTACCTTCTGTTTATATGGCTACAATCGTAAATTGAGTTATATAAGTGTTGCTGTAGATTTCAGTCCGATGCACCTCAATTAAAAACACAGTTCATAAAAAGTTCGCAAATGAGGTACGACGACTTTTCAGAAATGACTCCATCACCCATTTTGTTTAATTCATTCTTTTTAAAAATTATTTTAAAATGATTTTTCTCACTTTTTTTGCTTCGTTCCCTGGGGCTCCAAATTTGGGTGGGGTAAAACTGTCTTGTAAAATCGTGAGAAGAGGAACTGGCAAGTTGTAGTTTGGATCAATAATATTTATATATAATAATTATATTTAATAAAAACTAATCACTTTCTGTGCTTTTCATCTTTTTCTCCACTTTTGGTGCTGTCTGCGTGGCTGTTGGGGTTGTTGTTGAGATACATTTTGTCCATGGCTTTGATCGCCTCGGTGAGATAGTTCTGCAGAGCGGTGAGTGCAGCGCACATTGCTGGGGTCCCAAAGCCGTGAGAAATGAGACTGAAGTGGGTCAAACAACTCTGGATGCCTGGCTCAAGAATTGGTTGCGGTCGGGAGTTCCCTAGGGGTGTTCGGTCTTGAGACAGCAGGTCTGTGAATTCTTTGCAGATCTGTCTAAAATGAAAAAAGAAAATATGTTTGTAAGGTGATCGGCATTCATCACAGGTTTCAATTATGCGAACAGCTTTATAAAGAAGCGGAATCCTATTGCCACTGGTCAGTGGTATTTTAAAATCTATGCATTCTCAGGTTTCACAGATTCGTTTCTATGGCAATTGCTCCGTTTTTATAATATATGTTATGGATATTATTTATATTATTTTGCTAGAAAATACAGGCATATTGAAAATCCATTAGGTCTAATACGTATCAGAATTTTAAATTAATGTCCCTTTGTTAAAATAATTTACATTTAAACACGATATAACTTTATGCAATATTATCTTGTAGTTAATATTTAAAGCTTGCCAGGATCAACTAACAATGCGATACAACCAACAGCGATTTACACATAATATATTTGTCAATGGATACATTAAGTCTGTAATAAAATAAAGTTCGGGTTCCAATACAGTGTATTACCATTACGTGTAAAATGCTGCCTCTCCGTTTAAACGCAGGTGGCAATATTTATGAATGCGCCATGACGTTGGTCTGTCACGTGTTTTGGTAAACTGAAGTGCCAGAAGGACGGTAACATTTTGATCGAATACAAATGCTTTTAAGTACAGAGGTGCTGTATTAAAACCTGCAGAATGTGGGACCCAGTTTCATGCAACAGTGGCGACCAAACGTGTGTGAGTATTGCTGTGTAAAAAGTCAGGTTAAAACGAACAGTCGCATTGAGGAACTTTAGAACAACAACAGCGAAATCTAAAATTAAAACACACTCACGGTCTACGGTTTTCTTTGTGAACTTCAATAACCAACGTTTCCTTTGCCAGTCAAATCGTAGGGTGGCTAAATAAGGTTTTGGGTCAACACAAATATATATATATATATATATATATATATATATATATATATATATATATATATATATATATATATATATATATATATATTGTTGTCTGTTGCATCTTCTACAGTAGCCGCAACTATCCCAGATAAAATAACATTGTTTATCGTCAGGGTAAGGGTGATTGAAGTGTGCAGCACTCCCTAGATAGATGATGGGCTGATAATATCTATTCAGCCAAAGAAGCAGGCACGGTAATTTGACTTTACCATTGTAAAAAAACAGTAAATGTAGCGTGAATTTTGTACGCTACGGTTACTGTCAGCTGTTGCAGAGAAAACGAAGTTTATTTCTCAAACTGACCATTTTAAGAAGGTGAAAGCAGAACGCATTGAAAAACTTGGGACTGTAATTAGGAAGTGTACTGCTGAGAAAAAAAAAACATTTAGGGAGTTAAAAATTAAATGTACTGCAGCGCACTTGATTGCAAAAAAAAAACCAACAAAAAAAAACAAACAACTGCCATTCACTAAACTAAGCTCTCAGATTGTGCTAATGAAAATATCTCAAATATATGAACTTGTGCTTGCTGTGGTTTATTTAATGTCATAAAAAGCAGAACGTAGCCACTGAGACCATTGCATAGATTAACCATTCAGCAGAATGAGGCAACAAACGAGAGAGTACAAACGTACTGTTTTAGAATCACTTTAGGGTCTTAGCAAGTTGTTGTATTTTAAGCAGTTGAATATGAAAGCAACCAACATGCTCCTGAAGTGGCACCAGGTTTTTTTAAATTTATTTTTTGGTGGGGGCATCCATTGTCTGGGGTCCTGCACAATGGTAAGGGCATACAACTGAATAATTCGATTACCTTATGTAACGTGTGTCTCCTCAATCGACGAAATGTATGTTTGTTGTTACACATATTTGCAGGTTTGATTTACATATATATATATATATATATATATATATATATATATATATATATATATATATATATATATATATATATATATAATAACCATTACATACTGTATAGCTGTAGGCCTATTTTTATTTCAATTTCAAGATCAATATTCACATTTAAACACGATATAACATTATGAAATATTTACTTAATAGTTAATATGTAAAGCTTACCAGGGTAAATGCAAAACGACCAACAGGGACATACACATAATATATCTGTCCATGGATACATTAAGTCTGTAATTAAAATAAAGTTCGGGTTCTAAAGTGCATTAGCATTTCTCAGAGCGACTTTTATATATATATATATATATATATATATATATATATATATATATATATATATATATATATATATATATATATATATATATGATAGTTTAAAACAATTAGCCTACTGAACGCAGTCGTTTAAACAATTGTAAATTGACTACTGTAGGCCCACAGTAATCCTATACCAGTCTTCAGACACATTTTCCATGACCCGTCTTTTCTATTATTTTTTCAATGAAAAAAAAATCGACTTACTTTGTTGCCAGCAGCATGTTTTTTCGTTGGACTTGTTCATTTGGGTCGGAATGTTGACGATTTACATATTCAGCTACTGCCTTGGACGGGAATTCGGTCTCACATACATAACCAAAATCCCTCGCAAGATGCACTGCTTCTCCTGAAGGAAAGGGGAGAGGGTGTGTTCATTGAATACAATTACTCTACATACTGATATTACAGACACACATATAGATTACTATTATAAACACGTCTACTTAACACATAGCACACGAAGTAGAGCCTGTATTTATATTATCTGCTCAATTTGAAAGAAATAATACTTAATACTACAATTAACTTAATTAAATTAAAAAAAAAAAAAACGAGAACTTGGAATTATTTCATGAATTGCATATTTAGACACGACAATTATTATTAAAAGTGATCATTACGTTAATACGACCTAAATAGCATGCAAAGTATTGATCATCACTGATAATGAAAACTATTTACTGGATGTATTGGAGGGTCAAGTACTCATACAATCAATGTATTAAGGTTGCATAGAAATCTGTTCGCTCTTAAATGTTTAAACCATGAGAAGTTTAGGGTCATTCCATTGAGGTCTGTTTGTCTTGTTGATTTTCAAGTCTTTGGTTTTAATTTCCTGAACCAGTTGGGTTTTACTGCAGGGCTTCCTGCCATTAGCGCCAGCTCCGGAAGAACGCATGCGCCAATTAGAGCTTCAAAGCTCCAGCCCAGTAAACTCGTTTCAATAAAATCGAGCGGATCATAAACAATAAAGTACTCCAGAAACAACCTGTCCTGTCTAACTGGCTGCCTTTATTTTTCTCTCATCTCGCAGCAGCACACATTCCTTCACGTTCATAAAATATTGTATACATAATTAGAAGTTAAATAAATGTTGTATTTAAAATCAGAAAATGTAATGATGAAATCATAAACTGTCAAGTGACTTAAGTTTTTACCTTTTAGTCACTAGTGTAAAAGAAACACTGGTGAAACGCGTATCGACTGTAACTATTCGCCATGTTAAGATTAAGAGACACATTACGAGAACGGGCATCAAGAGCTATGGGATGCTAATTATCTTCTAATTAATGCCAATTTTTCAAATCACGGTACATAATCGACCATCTTAATTGATCATGTCTTCTAGAGAATATTCAAAACGACATTACTTCCCGAAATCATATTGTTGCTTTCTGTGTCCAAACAGCCAAATACCACAAATAAATCTACATCATTTATTTGCCTGTCAGTAATGAAAACGACTTCCTAAATGTAATATTTGTTATTATGAATACAATACTACTTTCTACTCTTTCAAATAATTTCTACACAAAGATGATCTGATATCATAACTCTATGTGTTAAGTATTTGAACTTACCTTCTACTAGTGACGTCAGCAGTGTAACATTTGCAGCTTTACGTCTACCTGCCGGCAGGTTTAATCCGATTTTGTCCAGTTTTTCTCTTAAAGACCTCCCTCCGTTTTTTGATTTTGCTCTGTAAAATGATACTTGGTTAAAATCTGACACAATTACTGTTTATAATCAAGAATGGTTGACCATTCTTATTAAAACACGATCTATAATCATGTGCAAACAATATTATATAGTAAAACCAAACATAAAAACCAAACATATGAGTACTGGGGGGAAATGGCATGGTTTCCATAATTTAATTCCAAGTTTATACATATAAACAACCAATGTCAATTCCAATACCATGCTTATGGGTCTACCTGTGTAAAGTACTGTAGGTCTACTGGAAAACATATATTGTATCAATGCACCTTTGCAATTAGGTAATATAGGTGATTTTGCATCATGTGGATATACTAAATACAATTCGAGTAGCTAAATATCTTTATAATAATACCATCGGTGTGCTTCTTATTTGATAAACCCTGTTTTTGTTGGATTTAGTATTATTATTATTATTATTATTATTATTATTATTATTATTATATAATAATAATAATAATAATAATAATAATAATAATAATAATAATAATAAACATTTAAAATATAGTATAAAGATCAATTGTCAAACATGGGTTTATTGGCTACTTCATGAGAAATGCTATAGTTTTACTCATATGCCATAATTCACAAATATAAAGGTATTGTTGTATGTTTGGCTCTTACCTCCTCAGCACTCCTCCCAACAGAGAGGCGTTGAGGCACTCAGGCGGTGAGAGACGTCTTTGCACTTCCGCCACCGTGACCTTGTACTTTGATGTTGAACTGAGAAGAGACAGGCGACCCGGAACTGAACAGAACACTTCATTGGGGTTTACAACGCCGCCAAAGAGACCGTCCTTGTTGATTGGGACAGCGGACACCGCACTACTGTTGTTTTTGGATAGAGAGACGGGGCCTGCAATTCAATTAGGATTCAGTTAAAAATACATTCACTGAGTAAAAAAAAGACAGTGTCAATCAGAGCTGTACTGCAGTTGAGTGACGAGGCTCCAGAAAGCAGGAAGTGGGTATACAGTAGCTGTAGACAGGACGGACTGCGATAATTGTATTATCGGTTTTACCAGTTTGACCAACAAATATGTAGGTCTATTTAAACAAAAACAACCCACAAAAATACAAAAAAAAAAAAAAAATGCATCGGAACCTCCCAAACAGTTCCAACAACCATGTGATCTCAAATATGTTTTCCTTGGGTTGAATCTAAAATACAAACATATTTGTATAGAACGATAACTGAGTAGACTCTGATTTATTTCGTTGAGCAGATGACATTTTAAAGAAATGCTATTAGTAATGCATCTACCAAAGGCACTTAGGAGTATTGTATACTACCCACTGGCGAAATAAACGTTTTGCATATATAACCATGAATTTTATACTTGTATTTTTTTGTTTGAGTCAAATGTGCATTTACTATGAGGAAAAATGCGATGTTATTCTTCTACACATATAGCCTTTCAGTAAGCTACATTACACGTAGCCAAATCAAATAAGGAAGCTAACAAATTATAATTTCTTATTATTTTGTCGCATCTGCTTATTAGTGGCGAAATAATAATTAAGCAAAATGGTGTTTTCGATGCACTTTCCTCCAGATGTGTATAACTTGTTTAAGGTAAACACAGTGATAGAAACCACATAGTCGCCAATTAACCCCAAATTCTTGTCTGTAGGGGACCTGAGATCTAACCCCTTCAAAACACACACACACACACACACACACACACACACACACACACACACACACACACACACACACACACACACACACACACACACACACACACGCCCAACTGGAGGACATGCAATTAACATTTTAAATATCTTATAAATAGGCTTTATCCGTTTATTTCGTCTGTTTAATTATTTTTTTCAGGTTATGTTTTTTTTTCTACTGGATTTAATTCATGGCAGTAAATGAGAGAACCCGACGATCTACACTTATGCTTTCGTAAACTAATATATCCATGGTATACAGCGCATTTAACAATATGCGGTGTTTTCCTTTTATTGTTATTATTATTATTATAGAAGTAATATTAGAAATCTAGGGGTTTAAGATTTGGGCCTATGTACGGATATTCTAAGACAAAGGGGCGAGCAGTTTTGGATAGATCGCTTGTGACATTAATAGCTCAGGGGAGGCTAATAGAGACAATAGGAGTTAAACGAACTCTTGAGATTACTAATATAAGAGCCAATTATCATGTCTACGTGGAAAGAGAATCTCTTAAGATGTATCCCCGGTACATCTAATTTGACTTGACAAAGGCTGCACAAGCAGAAAGGTGAAACTTTAAACCGGATCATGCATTTCTAAGCGCATCACTAAATACACAGTTTGCGATACACAGCAAATATAGACACGTTTCTGTTGTATACTACAAAGTTTACATTAACACTCTACACTGCAACAAAAATATATTTCAGAATAGTTTGTTTCTCAATAACATGATACATGCAACCAAGCAACTTCCCATATATTTCATATAGCCTATAGTCAAAACCCACCGTTAATAAATAATACAAATTAAAGTAAAGAAAACATTACAGTCACTGACATAAATTAGAATTCATCCACCATTTTCATCAATAGCAATAACAAAAAGCAGGCACTACACAAGAAACATGGGTATGAAAAATATATTAAGTGTCAACATGTATTTAACACCTTCAAAAACCTATACAATCCGACACTAAATAATAAATAAATAAATAAATAAATAAATAAATAAATGGTCTGTAGCAATATCTTATCGTGTTATCCACTGATGTTACACGAGTGTGTCAATATTATCAGAATAAATATGCTTAGCACTGACGTTAATAATGGGAAGATAATAAACTATTGCCGTTCTAGAAAAAAAAAAAAACACCCAATTGCATATTTGCCTTCTTGTCTACCACTGTGTGTGTATTTTGAGGCAGGTCTATAAACTTCAAATGTAAGACAAAAGTGTAGGATGTAAGCCTCGTGAATGATCTACAGCCTGTAGAAACACGTTTGGTATTTTAAAGGAAATTGCTTACCTTTCTTAATTACAGTTTGGTCTGGGATGTTAATGCCTTGATCTTCAACATGCTATAACACAGTTACAAAAACATCTGTTAAAGGGGTTGATGCAGCAATAATATATATATATATATATATACTTCAGTTATTGTTTTGTGAGTTATTGTTAGCCCATTATATACACGTCAATTAAAGGAAATTAAATTTCTTGTAAAGCGCTTTGTGACGGTGGTCCACTATGAAAGGCGCTATATAAAATAAAGATTGATTGATTGATTGATTGATATACAATGCCGACATGAATAAACTTTTAAAAATCTGTTTTATTTTGATATTTTTCCTGTTAATGAAAAAAAGAGATGGACTTTTGAGTAAAATGAATTGTGTTCTACATATCAGCAATGACGATTCTTGGTTTTCTGCAAAAGAAAAAAAAAAATCTGCTGCTTTTACGTCATTAAGGAGTCCAAATGAAATCTTGCCTTTTAATACAGAAATTGACAGGCAGTATAATATCTGACCATGTTTGCAAATTAGCAAACGAAAGATGAAATTGTGTATTCTGCGGCCCTGTGGTACCTTAAAAAAAAACCCTGAAACATTATGCACTCTCTTAGATCTTGAATAAGAACACATTTTCCATTTTGCCTTGAATTTATGTCCCTGCTAATTGTGCTTGATCTCAATGATTCCGGGTGGATTGTACTAACTTGCTTTATTACAGGTTTTATTATACTCCACGCTCACATCTGCAAGTTGCCCAAAGTGCTTTTGAATCTAAGCATAAGACTTTTTTTTTTTTTTCCAGAAATGACTGCCACAGCTATGTGTTTAAAATTGCATAAGACACACGTATGTTTCCTTCATAGTTTGATGTAATTATACATACAAACATAGCAATAGCATTTCATACAGTTATGTTTGAAATTAAGATTCTGTGTTATTTAGAAATTAACATTTTATATCGTTTTTTGGGGGAGTATAATTTGCTCATCACCGTATAGGTCCCGTTGAGTAAATTGTAGCCGCGGGTATTCCATTCGGAAGAGAATAGAATACACAATGAGTATTCATTTGTAAATGAGGCAGCTCACGCTTTTATAGTATTTTACAACTAAATACATTTGCATTTCAATTATTATAATGTGCACGTATCAAAATAGACGATTCTGTTAACTTGCAGAAGTAATGCAATCAATAACCTATGCGAGTTTCTTGCATAAACATAAATAAAGAAAATGCTATTGTGTTTCTTTTGGACTTATATACCTGCATTACACTTTAAAACCCAGAGGGCTTTTCATATATTGTCACATGTCGTTTAATCGAATAATCAAACCATATAACAAAAGCTTTAAAACAATCAATTATTAGCCTATGGTCCCTAAATATTAATAGCAAAAATGCTAGCCAATGTTACCACTTTTCATTAAACACATGTTTTTGAGCATGTCAATGTAAAACACAACTTATTCGTAGAGTTACAATTGAAGTTTATAGTAGTCAAATAAAATGTTGTATTCCATATTTTTTAGTTTTATAAGCGTGTAAAACATGTCAGAGTGTTTAAAGCACACAGTGACTAATACAATTGTAATAAAAATAATGTATATTAAAAAAAAAACAATGTAGTCCCACTTCAGTATATTCCATATATTGCTTTATTAAGCGTGTGTTTACTATGAATGTTAATCGACATATGTAAAATAACACAATAAAGAAAACAGTTCTTGGAAATGTAAGCAGCATTGTCAATTTTCTTTGGTTACTTCTTTGTTTCAAAATAGGCTATAGTCTTATATCTTTATATTATCGCGATTGGTAATTAATGTATTCGCTTACCTGTACATCTTCCAGAGAATGAGGTATTCCGTGGATGGATATAGAATCTAGTCCAGAATCGAGTCCATGACCTCCGGGCAGAAGAACTTCAGCTCTTCGGTAATCCCTGCACAGCTGATGGGGTAGCCCGCGATGCTGATGCAGCAAACTGGATTCCTGGCTCTGTCTTTGCCCTGGCCAGCCTGGGTGTTGAGGCTGCGGTTGTGCGTGGAGGGAATTCAGGGAGTAATGGTCGTTGACATGAGAGTAAGGGTCCTGGGACTGGGGGTAAATGGGCTGGTAAGGTGGAGGGAAGTAAGGAGGCTGGAAATCAGAATTTGGAGTATGAGACAGCGGAGGGGCGCTAGGATATGGAGACTGACCCACGGACCCCAGCTGAGGTAACCTGCCTGTCCCATTGCTTGTGCCATCGTGACGATCCTAAAAAGAAGTAAATAAATTATCAAAAAAATAATAAGCTATTACAAAATAGGTCAAATTTATAAGTAATTTTGAATGGAACATCTGAATATGACAGCCCACACCCAAAATACAGGAATAAAACATTACCTATTGATTAAAATATAATAGTTCAGATATATACAAAGAACAGGATATTTAAATAATAATAAAAAAAATTGGACCATATAGTACCTGAACATTTCAGCAACAAGGTTCAGACAGATATATGTTACCGTTGAATTACAATAAAATAAAATGAAACACCAAACTTTTTCCCCCAAGATTTATTCCTGTTTAAATGAGTTATATTCAGAACCAACATTCTTATTAATTACATAAGTTATAACAATAGAACGTGAATCGCATAACTCAGTTTTTTGTTCAATTATTATTATTATTATTATTATTATTATTATTATTATTATTATTATTATTGTAAATACCATTAAGCGCGTTGAAAACGTGATACTTTTCAATAAGAACTAAATAAACTGTTTTCGTAGGTGTTTTTTTTTTACATAAATCGTATGTTATTCACATGCAGAAAATCAAAGTATTACGAATCTGAAAAATAAAGTGAAAATAAAAATTGACTTAAAACGATAGAAGTCAGTATAAATAAAATGAATAAATATATTTCACACAATAGATTCAATATTTTACCAATGTAACTCGATTGATATAAGAAAAGGTCTACCGCTACGACATAAGAAAATGAATACAATAATGGTAAAAGTTCACATAATTTGAAGGGGGTGCTAAATTAAAGATTTTATATAATACATACATTTGACTTTTACATACAAGTGTAACATGGTGTAATGAAAAACAGACAAACAAAACAAAACCAAACAAAAATACTAGCCAGTAGACAGATACACGAAGCCTGAATACCAACAAAAATGAAATCCTAAATTATATCTAGAAGCAACTCACCATCGCTGAAAAACTGTGCACTAACATGAGTGAAGCGGTTCGAACAATCAAGACGTGAAAAATATCAGAGTTCGAGTGGAAATGAAAAATAAAAGCCCAGCGCTATACTATTACTAAAAGATCGCAACGCCAAACATTCATATGCACCACGAAAGAACAATAATCCAACAGAATCTGGTTAAATTCCTGCTGCCATTCATTTAAAATGCAGAATGTTTTCTCTTGCAGGGTTTATTTAAAGTTTCTTATATCCTTCTTCTGTTCTCGTTTTTCACTGAGCTGCTGCCTCGCTTGAGCTCATAATAGCAGTGATCGGCTTCTTCCCCTGGACTCCTAATAGCAGATATTCATGACTATTAATATTACACGAATACTTAATAAGGGAAGAATGGTCGGAAATCGAGCGTGAAGCGAGGAAGCAACTCAAGGCAGAGTCTGTTGTAAATGACGTCCATTGAATGGACAATCAGTGTATCTAATCAGAGATGGAGAGGGAGAGTGAGGGAGAAAGAGAGAGAGACAAAAAGAGGGGACATTCTCTTGCCTTTGACGAATCACAGAGAGGGGGATTTTATAAGGTTCCAGGGCATGCACAAGTGAAAGAGAGACAGAATGAGGAAACAGGGAGAAGGAAGAGTGAAGAAAAAATCACCACCTTAGATTCTTGTGAAAATCCGGTGTATGCCAGGGACATCTCCACTGGCACAGTTTTGCTGCTTGGAGAGAGGTTGCCTGTGCTGTTTGTCACCTTGTTTTTCATCTCAGCTTCGGAAGACACGAGTTCTGCCGTTCTTTGAGCTTCAATGATGGGCTGATCCATGGCTCAACGGGTTAAAAGTCAGCAGATAGAGCGAATTTATGGTTTTAGCTTCAGAGCACAGAAAGGCTCCAAAGAGTTAATTCGTCTCCGCGCACTTTGTTAACACAGTCCACTCCCTGCTGAGCCCCCTTTCAAACTACAATCTTCGGGACTGTATTCTAAACAGTCTGGAAACTCGATTTTTTCATTAAAACACTAAATCTACACTTCTTATGCGAATCAATCACAATATTTCACAACAAGGAGAAATATAAACAGAATCCAAGTAGGAGAAGAGTGAAACCAGACTAGGTTTGTTTTAGCTCCTGGCGTGCCTTCCCGGTTTCTGGCATAAACCCGTTTGACTGGCTGTACAACTCCTAAACAACTCACAAAATATTACATAATAAACTTTGCTGACTGAATAGCGCTACAATAACAACAATCTCTTAGCAGTTTGCTGCTCTCAAAAATATGTGCATTCTTAGAATTACATATCCCTGTCCTGGAAACCAAATAGCTAATACATCTGAGATATTTAATCAGACGAGTTAAATAATGCAATTCCTTATATATGTTGTACATCTATTTCGTTTTTTATATTTACTCTTTTTACAATAAAATACATATATACATGTGATTATCATTATAAGCTATGTAAAAGGCGAACATGCAGACAAGCAAATAAGACACAAAGCTGTTTTTTATAAACAAGAATACATATGTTATTAAATGAATGCAAAATAATGTATGGACAACAGACCATTAAAAAGACCAAAATAATCACAGCGTAATGTCCATAAAATGATCAAAAGACGTTTACAAAACAAACTTCAAGGAATATTATAAATATGAGCGAAACAATTTGTTTAAATTCAAAAGAGTGACAAGAATGTATAGCTTTTTGACAACTGCCAAAACTAAGAACTCGTGTCCTATGCGGGTATAACAATCCCAAGGTGCCTGTATTTTATGATAGAGAAATTGCATTTTTATCCTGATAACAAAAAAGGGTGAATTGACTATCTCGATGCAAAAATGACAAGTCATGTCAACATTTCAATATATTGAACAAAGAACTATGAACTTTAAAACAGAGTTAGTATTAAAACGAAGTAAATATACAACTCAGAATAAAAACAGAAGCCTTAAACATGTTTTTTCTACATATACCAACAAACAAACGAGAAATGAAACATTTAAATGTAGCCTCCAATAGCACGATACAATAAGGGGGAAATGCAAGCCTCACAACACAAGCACGCTACTAAAATGCGATGCTTTTTAGGAATACAATAATAATCTATTTAGGTATAACATATAGTAATATATAATTTGTCTTCAGAAATGCCAAATATATTTCCAGTTTGTAACATGCTTTTAAAGATAACAATTTATTGCCTCAAGCTTATTTTATTGCAATATATATATATATATTTTTATTTAATTAAACACGATAGCATTTTTATTGCATTGCAAAACTCTAAAAACTTAACTTGCAGTGTCAAAACAAAAAAGGTAAGTAGCAATAATAAAACTATTAGCAAATGTACGTTTTTCGCCCACAAGAAATGCATGCCATATCCCGAACGTCTTCAATCTTACATTGCTTTAAACCGAAAAAAGTTATGTTATTTAACATTTGCTTACCTCACAGTCCTCGTACTTAATATTATCCATTAATTTCCAAAGCATTTTCATGGGTTGTATTGAGAGCTAAGTTGTGGCTTCTCTTGTTTCACAAAGTGAATGTAGCTGAACAGCACAAAATATTTTATCTCTGAGCTCCTGTCTACGCTCTGAGATCTCCCTCTAATGGTCGAAGTAGTAGACACTGCTCTCTACTATAATAACATTCTGATACCCTCATTAGCATATCAACAGCAGCCAGATTCTCATTCAGCTAACGCCAGTGGACACAGGTACAACCCCAATATCAAGACTCTTCAAACGAGTTCTGTTGTTTAATGAAACGTTGTTATACAATTGCATTTGTTGCCCATTGGTAATTCAAAATCTTAACATGTCGGTTTAAATTCTGTATCCATGTTATAAAAAAGGGAAGAGCTTTCTGTAATGGCATCATTGCTCGTAAACTATACTTGATAAAGCTGCATTTGTATTAGGTAAAACAGCAAGTTTTCACCAATAATTATTTTATAGCACATTATAGAAATAAATAATATAGCAATCTCCATGCAGGCTACTGATTAGGATACTTTGGTTCGCAGGGCTCTGTTACAGCAGTAAAGCACATGCAACCCACATATGCAAACATTTTAGTACAAATTAAATGTATTTCAATGTTAAAGAATCCACATCTATGTTAACAATCTGTTAGCTTACAACGACCCACCCCATTTTATATTTTTCTTTATTGTCTTTAAAGCAAGAAAGTGAGCACTATAAGGTCGTTTTGTTTGCATGACTGCAATTTGTTCACCGTGTGTGTGTGTGTGTGTGTGTGTGTGTGTGTGTGTGTGTGTGTGTGTGTAGCTTATATATTTGGCTATCTAGTACAGTGGATAATATTATGGGGGATGCAGACATGTTTATTAATTATAGATTATGCACTATAAAAATGCCCAATTTCTAAGCAAGAGTCTTAATATTTTTCATTTTTCTTATGGTAAGTATCTGATATGCGCTGCATTGTTCTCTTCCACCGATACAAGATTATCCCTCTCATCTTGAAATGACATAACAATGAACTGTTGTTTTACCCACAATGGGGTTCAAACTGCGTTTAGAATCAACCTGTCAACTGTTATGAAAAAAAAAAAAAAACAAACAAACAAACAAACAAAAAGAAAACATTTGGGGGTTAGCGCCAACGCGAATTAGGTCGGACCTGATTTTTACATACACAATTAACACAACAAAATGACTTGTTACATTTGAATGCAGCATCTGAGTACAGGTGATCACCATGTCAGCTCATTAGATGTAGCCAGCTCTCTGGGCTGATTGCTGTGAAACATGAAGTAGCCTTGTCCACAAATATAGGCGTTGGTCTGGGGTAAACTGCCATTTTTGGCGGAGCAGCATGAAAACAACCAATCCTGTTTTAATTAAGGCCTAGTCAACTCAGATGATTATCCTTCTGCAAAAGGTAATTCCATTAATCGTGTTAAAACGTCAATGGAACAGTTTACAACTAACATTTTCTCACAAGTTCACGCATTGAAAATTATAACTTAATTCTAATAGCAATGTCATTAGCAAGGCCTAAGAATTGTTATAAATAATACATTAATATACATACGTGATGATTTATATTTAAACAAATGTAGCATAAACTGTTATAAAAAAAACAAATCCAGATAAATACTATTACATGAATTATATATTTATGTTTTGCATAAAATCATTGATTATGTTATCACGCGTCTTAGGCATTCAACAGAAAAAAAAACGTCATAAATAATCTTAAACGGCCCTTTAACAATTAAACCTCACAGTCCCATAATATTTAAGTAGCATCCACGGGAATACCTATATCTGCCTTGTTTAATATATTTAAATATAAATTATATTTGCAATCACATGTGCTTCCTCGCAACACTATAGTCTGGATCAATTTATTCACACGCAGTATCGTGAACCCTTATTCCTTAACTTCCATGATTGTGTAACAGCTAAATCCACTTTAAGGTACAAATATTCTGAAAGATTGACTTGTACAGCTTGATCTGAAATACATGTACCTCTGCGAATAGGAGGACGGCTACGACTAGTTATGCAAATAATACAAAACAGTTATTAGATTTTGACTTGCATTCAGCAAGTAACAACAGGTGTGAAACAGTTTTCCTGAACTTTCTGAATAGCGTTTGCTGACATTATATTTCTGTTTCGCTTTTTAGTGTAATGTGCAGTTGCCTAGACAAACGTTTATTGTTTATTGATTATTGTTTATTTGTGACGTTTTAGATAGAACATATTCACAAGTTGTATGCATAAGGGTAAATTAATGTACGCATTGTCACCTGAAAACATATTAGTTTGACCCAACTGTCATTGACAAGGCTGTATGATTGGTTTATTTTGCAGTGTAGGTTATTAATTAAGAAACCAATACTTTCTGGTATTTTGAATTCAATACAACGTGCCATTTATATTAATCTAAAAATAGGCTGATGCCATGTTTATTACACAGATTCATAGCCCAAATACGAATATAATTAATTTCGACCCTCTTTTTTAGTTATTTTGGAACTATGTATAACTGTTTGAGTACACCATGGACACGTCGTTAAAATATTGAACCGGCATTAATGAAGTTACTGAAAACAATGCCCATATACAAAATGTCAAACCCATTATATGTAATAGTTATATGTATAGTTAGACATCAATAATTACAATGCATTTGCCTCTCAATGCTTTCATCCGAGTTTAATTGAACACATACATACCTGCCAGTCTCCCATTTTTGCAAGTATTGACATTATTTTGCCTTCCTCCTGTGGCTGATGCACAGTGTGATCTCAATGATCCTCTGATCTCTTAGGCAATTTCGCCGTTTACCTGAACAGGAACATATCACCTTGTCATAAAGAGTTGGGTGCCACCTGGTTGCGCATGCGCATTTTACAAGGAATGTAAAACTCCGACCCAACATTACATGTCCTAGCAAATGATGGATTTACAAGTCATCTTATTGCCCTATATGACTTCTTCCTCGCTTATCTGCATCTCAGGCGCATGAAAAAGGAATTGCATGTTGGTTTGAACTTTTGGTCAATTATTTAAGGCAAGTAGGTGGACATTAATCCTTAAATGAAAGGAAACCAGAGATCAAGAGAACGATGAAATATTACTGAAAAACTCGGGGGAAAGGATTTTAACAGAATACATTCTTCTCAAGGATACCTAATGACATGAAAGAATGAGTTCTGAAAGGTGCGCTATCACTGTTTTTTTTTTTTCAATGAATATACCAACAGTGGATGCTAAGAAAAGTTTTACTTTTGTTCTTGTCTTTGCAAAATGAATCCTGTTGATTATGCATCTTTTTTGTTCCAACCATATTCACGTTTACTCTTTGTATATTAACTCTTAAAAGCTACACTGACCATTTTTATTGTAAACGAAAACAAAGTGTTGTGCATTTTATAACACAATGCATTGGGAATATACATCTTTTTTTTTTATAATAAAAAGCTGTTTCACTTTATGTGTGTCTTAAAAACAAATCTCACCCTCACCAACAAAATCCATTAAGTGAATAGTTTAATCCCATTAGGGATTTGTGACTTCAGGGTATCAATACTTTTTGTTAGTTTCTGACTTTCTCGGAAATTCCTTGGGATCATCTTTCTAATCTCTACCCCATTTTCATTTTTCTAACGACGTATTCTTTTTTTCCCCCGTTGGAACCAGGAAAGAAACTGAACTTTCTTGCCCAAACAATAAATGATTTGCAAATAAAGAAACTGCACCAATATATAGTAATTACATATATTGTAGTTTGTAATATAGATTAGTATTAGTGTTTAAGCAAAAATTTCCTTTTTGTCATACCAAAGCAAGCCCGTAAACAACATCGGGTTTTAAATGGTAATGTTATGCTCAATTGTATACATACAAATATATGTGGTGTAAAGTAAACTATATTATTATTATTATTATTATTATTATTATTATTATTATTATTATTATTATTATTATTATTATTATTACAGTTAATAGCAAACTTGTCCTCGACAATGCGCCATAAAATGAACTGTATGAATTAATAAAGCAAAAGAAATAGCTCGCATTTGTGGATAATATAGGATAATCTGTTTCTGTAATTACTTTGATTGTCTGTTTTGTACTAAAGGCACTGTATTTGCCTGAAAATGATAATAAGCAGAACAAAAATATTGACATTCTTCTTTGGTATTTTGAGCTGCATAGGTACACAGAGGGAGGTGCTGTTTTGTGTAATGAAGCATGAAATGTACGATTCACACTTCATAAACCCACGCTCAAGTAACTTTATACATTTAGATTCAAATTACACATTTAGCATGACCATATAAATACGTACATCCAATGCACAAAGTATAACAGATAGCATACTGTAGGCCTACTGTATATACCGCACTATGCAAACTGCAATATATGAATATTTTTGCAAGCAACATATTGCAATGTTTTTGAAAATGTCGTCTCCAGATTGTTAAACAGCAATTACTGAAAACGCTTTTATGGCAATATGTTGAAACTAATGAAATACATTAAATCTTCTCCTAGCAGCTAAACATATTATACATTTATATAATATACAAAATGGTAATTATATTATACAAAATAATAATTTGACCTACTTTTCAATTAGTTTGTGTATTACTGAAATTCAAAAAAAAAAAGGTCTAAATGTTGTTTAAATGTAGCCATGCTCATTGTTATTTAGTTATTGAGTAACCGTCTACTGTGTTTAATGCAGAGAACTAAATGAGTATTGCAAAAAAAAAAAACCGCGTAAGGTGTAGTTTAAACGTATAGCCTACATGGGTACAACTTTGTAGACGATTGCTTGCATCACAAACAGTGTCCTGACGTTTGTTTAATTGAACAGCACGTAGTGTTCAGATTCTTTAACACATGGATTAATGTATTGAGACACATGTATTAATTCTGTACAATTAGTAGCCTAATATATAAACAAAGCTTTTTTCTGTAAATGGGCAGCCAAAGGTGGTTGGCCTCTGTGAACTATACAATTTCTTTAAAAACTTGCTGCAGTGTGCTGATCTTAATTTGCCCTGAAGTGAACTAATGAAATCCACACAAACACGGTAGGCTATTAATGTGCTCATTTGTTGTTTTTTTTGTATACCCTAGCTTGATTCAAAGTCGACTTGTCAATGGCTTGGTTTCCAGTCTCAGTGATAATTAACTTATTAGGGCCTACTGTAAATAGACACAAGTTGTAAACATTCCTTCGAAGAGCTTGACCCAAGAACTCAGGAATGGAAATTAAAACATCCGTCAGATAGTTTTAAAAACAAATATATATTTGTGTTTATTAGTTTAATACCATAAACTTTGAGTTTACAAGTCAGTAATACTTCATGCAGGTAGCCTCGTTTACAATCAGTTCCCACAATTTAGTCACCAGCCCAAAGGGCCATTTAAAAGCAGTGGAGAACTATTAGAAAAATATTGTACTCTGGTAAGCTATAAAATATAAAGGATCTTTGCTCTGTAGGGTACGTGTATTACTTAAAACTGAAACCAGCGAGAAAATACCGGCAAAAATGATTCCCAACACGACGGCCTCTACGAGTAAGTGCGTAGTTTGAAGAATTCCATTAACGAAATAGAAAGAACCAAAAATGCTTAAAATAGTATTAGCTGTATGTTGCATTATGCAACTTTGCAGCCTTTTAGATAATGTGATGTGCGGAAACTGTGTTGAGAACGATCCAGGTAATTCTTTGTGAGAGTCTGCTCAGTTTCTATAGTTTCACAAATTATGCCGCGTAAACAAACTTAAAAACTAAACAAATGTAGATCCTTATGACAGCGCACACATTTCAAACATAACTAAAATGGTAAACGTTTGTACGATGTACCACTTGTACCCCAATCCACAATAAACCCGTTCACAAAATATAGCACACATAGACGGAATGTAATTTGAATGTAAGATTTATGATATAACGTGATCTGGCTATTATACCGAACTTTACAAATAACGTATTCACTTTTAAAGTAGATTTTATATTGAAAAGAATAACTATAACACCATTTTTTGTCAATGTTATTGTTAATCACCTGCAAAAACGCAAAAATAGCATTTTTGAGAAAACAATATTCATTTTGGAAAAAAAAATGCCACTGTGTTTTGGAAATCCTTCAAATAATGCGAGCTTTAGTGTAATTTTCATATTGTTTTTTTATGTAATTGATTTTAGTTGTAATTATAGTGACTCCTACAACCTTTAGAACAATCTTTGGGGTTATAAAAGTAAAAAATACAATGGTTTAAAGTAGCTTTTGTGGTAGAAATGTAAAGAATGGCTATTGAAATTAAATAATCAAATCAGACAGGTAGGGTCTACTGCAAACTGCGCTATAGTGAGAAACCCGTTTGAGCAGGTGATGTGGAAGAATGTATGTCATTTGCAAAGCTATTATTTCTACCTCTGTGCAATTATTTGACATCTATAAGTCCAATATTTGAAAATGAATACAGGACCAAGAAGATTTGTCTTGCGAGTTTTAATGTTGATTCATTGCTGGAACGTGGTGTGCTCTTTTATTTGTTCCAGACTTCAATAGGCAAAACTGATTGTTACATATTTTCTCAAAATATGTTTCCCTGCCACCCGTTTTCTGTCCTTAAATCAACATTTTACCAAAAAGTCTGTAGCTGAAGTCGAGGCCGTTAGTGCATTGTTAGTCCTCTGGCGCCATCATGTGCTTAATTTAGTTTAATATTCTACAAAGAAGCCAGAGCATGTGCATTCATAAAATCATCAAATACTCTAACTGAAGTATATGTATTTGGGGTATAAAGGTTTTTTTTGCAGAAAATATATTGTTTATATGCAGAAGCTAGGTTAGCAGAATTGTAATTGGTGAGCAGCTTGTGGAGCGAGGTGGTGTGTGCACCAAAAAGCAATCTACAATCATTTTAGCTGAAGAAGAATCTAATTGCACACAAACCTTCAAACGCGGTGTGCTTTTTTTTGTTAATCATCATCATTAATAATAATAACAACATCAACAACAATATGTCTGATAATATATAGCAGCAGTTTGGCGTCGTGGGTTCAATCCCAGGTGGGGGACTTTGCTGATGTACCCTTGAGCAAGGCACTTTACCTACATTGCTCCAGTAAACACCCAACTGTATAAATGGGTAATTGTATGTAAAAAATAATGTGATATCTGTATAATGTGATATCTTATAACAATTGTAAGTTGCACTGGATAAGGGTGTCTGCTAAGAAATAATTTATATATATATACAGTACTGTGCAAAAGTTTTAGGCAGGTGTGAAAACATGCTGTAAAGTAAGAATGCTTTCACAAATAGACATGTTAATAGTTTATATTTATCAGTTAACAAAATGCAAAGTGAGTGAACAGAAGAAAAATCTACATCAAATTAATATTTGGTGTGACCACCCTTTGCCTTCAAAACAGCATCAATTCTTCTAGGTACACTTGCACACAGTTTTTGAAGGAACTCGGCAGGTAGGTTGGCCCAAACATCTTGGAGAACTAACCACAGTTCTTCTGTGGATTTAGGCAGCCTCAGTTGCTTCTCTCTCTTCATGTAATCCCAGACAGACTTGATGATGTTGAGATCAGGGCTCTGTGGGGCCATACCATCACTTCCAGGACTCCTTGTTCTTCTTTACGCTGAAGATAGTTCTTAATGACTTTCGCTGTATGTTTGGGGTTGTTGTCATGCTGCAGAATAAATTTGGGGCCAATCAGATGCCTCCCTGATGGTATTGCATGATGGATAAGTATCTGCCTGTACGTCTCAGCATTGAGGAGACCATTAATTCTGACCAAATCCCCAACTCCATTTGCAGAAATGCAGCCCCAAACTTGCAAGGAACCTCCACCATGCTTCACTGTTGCCTGCAGACATTCGTGTACCGCTCTCCAGCCCTTCGGCAAACAAACTGCCTTCTGCTACAGCCAAATATTTCAAATTTTGACTCATCAGTCCAGAGCACCTGCTGCCATTTTTCTGCACCCCAGTTCCTGTGTTTTCGTGCATAGTTGAGTCGCTTGGCCTTCTTTCCACGTCGGAGGTATGGCTTTTTGGCCGCAAGTCTTCCATGAAGGCCACTTCTGACCAGACTTCTCCAGACAGTAGATGAGCAATTCTGAGCTGAAGGCACTGCTGGACATCTTCTGATTGCGAAGGGAAGTAAGCATGATGTGTCTTTCATCTGCTGCAGTACTACGGTCTACGGTCCTCAACGTTGCCCGTTTCTTTGTGCTTCTTCAAAAGAGCTTGGACAGCACATCTGGAAACCCCTGTCTGCCTTGAAATTTCTGCCTGGGAGAGACCTTGCTGATGCAGTATAACTACCTTGTGTCTTGTTGCTGTGCTCAGTCTTGCCATGGTGTATGACTTTTGACAGTAAACTGTCTTCAGCAACCACACCTTGTTAGCTGAGTTTGGCTGTACCTCACCCAGTTTTATTCCTCCTACACAGCTGTTTCTGTTTCAGTTAATGATTGTTTTTCAACCTACTTATTGAATTGATGATCATTAGCACCTGTTTGGTATAATTGTTTAATCATACACTTGACTATATGCCTACAAAATCCCTGACTTTGTGCAAGTGTACCTAGAAGAATTGATGCTGTTTTGAAGGCAAAGGGTGGTCACACCAAATATGGATTTGATTTAGATTTTTCTTCTGTTCACTCACTTTGCATTTAGTTAATTGATAAATATAATCTATTAACATGTCTATTTTTGAAAGCATTCTTACTTTACAGCATGTTTTCACACCTGCCTAAAACTTTTGCACAGTACTGTATATATATATATATATATATATATATATATATATATATATATATATATATATATATATATATATATATATATAACAAACAGAAATAATTTATTTTGACCAGCAAAGAGCTTGGATATGGAACAAATATATATTGACCTTTTTTTGGCCAGTCAGCAGGTTTATACAGTCCTAGAAAATATTTGATTTAGTGTCGACAACAAATAGTTGGCTTTACAACTTTACAAATGAAAACCAGCAAACCACCAGATCTGACCTGCAATGACCAGCACTATTGATTGCAGGAATTTTCATAAGCGTGTGTGTGGACTATGCTTCTTTATTTTTACATGTATTCATGTTAATCTTTTTTTTTAAACAAACCAGTGCTTCAAACAGGCTTTCTTGAATTATAACCCTGCTGTTTTCAAACACAACTGGCTCCTCTCTGAGTAATAGCTCAATTCAAGTTAGACTGGGTCGTATTGGACCCTCAAAGATGTTTTTTTTTTCTAGGATTTAGCCCAAAGCACAACAAGTTCCTATTTTTTTGTTTAAAATTGTTATGGTATATTCTGCTAAATCTGCCACTTTTAGTTTATAGTATAATAAATATCAATACAATTCACAGTGGATGTGTAATTCACAGCAATTCTTTTGCTAATGAATAGCTTTATATTAGGCATTTCAAAAGTGATGGTGCATTGTGGAGTGTACATTAGATTATCACCAGCAAAGAACGGAACACAAAAATAAAAACTTGTAATAGTCTCTTTGCTGCTTCCTAATCTTTGATTTTGGAATATTTTTGATGGTTTTTTTTCAATTTTCACTATACCTGCAGGAATCGCCTTTATCTAATTGTGTTGCCTTTATATTTTGAACTTTGGAAAGCTCCACATTGCTGGTAGTTTGGTGCCATCCACTGGACAGATGTAATTCTGCAGTGAATTCTGTAAGCTTCTCAGACATCTGTTTTTGTATAAAAAATAAATAAATAAATAAATACATACCTCTCACACAATTTAAACACGTTAGCTAAGGCAGAATAGATTTAGTATTAAAATAATTATTCTATTTGTTACTATTTTTTTCTTTTTTCTGTTTTAATTACGTTAAAAATCACACAGTGCAATAGTAAGTGATTTTCACTTTACTTACTCATCTGATAATACTGTAGAAAGAGACCTAACACATGTATTTATTTTTTCAAGAAAATACTGTTGATTTACAGAAAAGTAAATCAAATATAATTCTGATATCACAGATGGTTTCTGGCTTGCTTCCCCATCGACAGGGTGGTCCCATATAGCACATCACTGCTCAGAAAACAACTGCATAGCAAAAACACACAAATAAAACACACATCAGAAAACAACTACATAGGGAATACACACAAACAAAACACACAGCGAAAACAACTGTGTAGAAAAACACACACAAACACACACAATGTTAAATGCCTGTAAGAAAAATACTACTACTAAAATAATAATTATATATACAGTGCCTTGCAAAAGTATTCAGACCCCTGACCAATTCTCTCATATTACTGAATTACAAATGGTACATTGAAATTTCGTTCTGTTTGATATTTTATTTTAAAACACTGAAACTCAAAATCAATTATTGTAAGGTGACATTGATTTTATGTTGGGAAATATTTGTAAGAAAAATAAAAAACTGAAATATCTTGCTTGCACAAGTATTCAACCCCTGTGCTGTGGAAGCTCCCAGTTTACACCGATGAAAGAAATTGCCCTAACGAGGACACAATTACCTTACCATTGGCCTCCACCTGTGAACCATTAAAGTTGCTGTCACATTTTCTGGATAAAAACCCCACTGTTGAAGAATCATTGGTCAGGCTGTGAATCTGAAGGAAAATGAAGACCAAAGAGCATTCTACAGAAGTTAGAGATAAAGTAATACAAATGCATAGATTAGGGAAAGGGTACAAAATAATATCTAAGTGTTTGGATATCCCAGTGAGCACAGTTGGATCAATAATCAGGAAGTGGAAAGTGCATCACACCACCCAGGCACTGCCAAGAAAAGGCCGTCCCTCAAAACTCAGTGCTCAAACAAGAAGGAGACTTGTGAGAGAAGCCACAGAGAGGCCAACAATCACTTTGAAGGAGCTACAGAGTTCAGTGGCTGGGAGTGGAGTAATGGTGCACCAGTCAACCATATCAAGAGCTCTGCATAACACTGGCCTGTATGGGAGGGTGGCAAGAAAAAAGCCGTTACTCAAAAAGTACCATCTGAAAGCACGTCTGGAGTTTGCCAGAAAGCATGAGAGTGACCCAGCTGCGATGTGGGAAAAGGTTTTGTGGTCAGATGAGACCAAGATAGAGCTTTTTGGCCAAAACTCAAAGCGCTATGTGTGGCGCAAACCTAACACTGCCCATGCCTCAGGACACACCATCCCTACAGTGAAGTATGGTGGTGGCAGCATCATGCTGTGGGGATGCTTCTCATCAGCAGGGACTGGGCATCTTGTTAAAATTGAAGGAAGAATGGTATGGAGCAAAATACAGGGAAATACTGCAAGAGAACCTGCTTCAGTCTGCTAAAAAACTGAAGCTTGGGAGGAAATTCACCTTTCAGCAGGACAATGATCCCAAGCACAAGGCCAAAGCAACATTGGAGTGGCTCAAGAACAAAAAAGGTGAATGTCCTACAGTGGCCCAGTCAAAGTCCTGATCTCAATCCCATTGAGAATCTGTGGCACTATTTGAAAATTGCAGTCCACAAGCGTCGTCCAGCCAACCTGAACAACCTGGAGCAAATCTGCCAAGAAGAATGGGCCAAAATCACTCCGACACTGTGTGCAAAGCTGGTAGATACTTACCCCAAAAGACTTAAAGCTGTTATTGCAGCAAAAGGTGGCTCTACCAAATATTAATGTGTGGGGGTTGAATACTTATGCAAGCAAGATATTTTAGTTTTTTATTTTTCTTAAAAATATTTCCCAACATAAAACCACTGTCACCTTACATTAACTGATTTTGAGATTCAGTGTTTTAAAATAAAATATCAAACAGAACGAAATTTCAATGTACCATTTGTAATTCAGTAATATGAGAGAATTGGTCAGGGGTCTGAATACTTTTGCAAGGCACTGTATATATATATATATATATATATATATATATATATATATATATATATATATATATATATATATATATATACAGTACTGTGCAAAAGTTTTAGGCAGGTGTGAAAAAAATGCTGTAAAGTAAGAATGCTTTCAAAAATAGACATGTTAATAGTTTATATTTATCAATTAACAAAATGCAAAGTGAGTGAACAGAAGAAAAATCTACATCAAATCAATATTTGGTGTGACCACCCTTTGCCTTCAAAACAGCATCAATTCTTCAAGGTACACTTGCACACAGTTTTTGAAGGAACTCGGCAGGTAGGTTGGCCCAAACATCTTGGAGAACTAACCACAGTTCTTCTGTGGATTTAGGCAGCCTCAGTTGCTTCTCTCTCTTCATGTAATCCCAGACAGACTCGATGATGTTGAGATCAGGGCTCTGTGGGTTCCATACCATCACTTCCAGGACTCCTTGTTCTTCTTTACGCTGAAGATAGTTCTTAATGACTTTCGCTGTATGTTTGGGGTCCGTTGTCATGCTGCAGAATAAATTTGGGGCCAATCAGATGCCTCCCTGATGGTATTGCATGATGGATAAGTATCTGCCTGTACTTCTCAGCATTGAGGAGACCATTAATTCTGACCAAATCCCCAACTCCATTTGCAGAAATGCAGCCCCAAACTTGCAAGGAACCTCCACCATGCTTCACTGTTGCCTGCAGACACTCATTCGTATGCGTTCTCCAGCCCTTCGCGAACAAACTGCCTTCTGCTACAGCCAAATATTTCAAATTTTGACTCATCAGTCCAGAGCACCTGCTGCCATTTTTCTGCACCCCAGTTCCTGTGTTTTCATGCATAATTGAGTCGCTTGGCCTTGTTTCCACGTCGGAGGTATGGCTTTTTGGCCGCAAGTCTTCCATGAAGGCCACTTCTGACCAGACTTTTCCGGACAGTAGATGGGTGTACCAGGGTCCCACTGTTTTCTGCCAGTTCTGAGCTGATGGCACTGCTGGACATCTTCTGATTGCGAAGGGAAGTAAGCATGATGTGTCTTTCATCTGCTGCAGTAAGTTTCCTTGGCTGACCACTGCGCTCACGGTCCTCAACGTTGCCCATTTCTTTGTGCTTCTTCAAAGAGCTTGGACAGCACATCTGGAAACCCCTGCCTGCCTTGAAATTTCTGCCTGGGAGAGACCTTGCTGATGTAGTATAACTACCTTGTGTCTTGTTGCTGTGCTCAGTCTTGCCATGGTGTATGACTTTTGACAGTAAACTGTCTTCAGCAACCTCACCTTGTTAGCTGAGTTTGGCTGTTCCTCACCCAGTTTTATTCCTCCTTCACAGCTGTTTCTGTTTCAGTTAATGATTGTGTTTCAACCTACAGATTGAATTGATGATCAATAGCACCTGTTTGGTATAATTGTTTAATCATACACCTGACTATATGCCTGCAAAATCCCTGACTTTGTGCAAGTGTACCTAGAAGAATTGATGCTGTTTTGAAGGCAAAGGGTGGTCACACCAAATATTGATTTGATGTAGATTTTTCTTCTGTTCACTCACTTTGCATTTAGTTAATTGATAAATATAATCTATTAACATGTCTATTTTTGAAAGCATTCTTACTTTACAGCATTTTTTCACACCTGCCTAAAACTTTTGCACAGTACTGTATATATATATATATATATATATATATATATATATATATATATATATATATATATATATATAGTGCCTGCATACTTTTTGACTATTAGGAACTGTGCAGTGGGGGTAATGTGTTTTGTGAAAATATTTGAGTATATTGGCCTACATACAATTTCTGTAGACATATTCAGGTATCACCAAGTGAACAGTCTTAACTTAAATGGCCCATTCAGCCAGATGAGTTTGACACCCCTGTGCTATTGGAAGTGTGCGGCCAAACCAGGGTCTGGATTTAAAAGGTGGGTAAATCGCCTTCTTGTGCTAAAAAGCAGTGAAGATCCCATTTATGATGTAACCTTGCGCAACTTTCTACTATAACTAAAGGCCACGAGTTCTGCTGAAAGTAGCCCCGACTAGCTCTTTGACCAATAAAAATTAGCATACAAGGGGTTTAGTGACCTCTTCATTCAGTATTTATTATGTGACACCATTTATTCAATGTTTCAAATTATTGCCATTTAACTCAAAATGACAGTGCTTTATAATTTAGTTTCATAAACAAGGATATAAAAAAATACTGAAGCTACTATGAATTAAAAAATGCAGCCCTTTGCAATAAATAAATAAATAATTACACTGTTTGCAAAGCACAGAAATATATATTTTCATGCTTTACACTTTTATTATCTAGTCTTTTCTGTCCCTAAGCAATAAGATTAATTTTATGTAGCATCTATCATGGGTACCTGCCAAGGACCATAAAAGCCACGTTTGTACCCCAGAAATGTATTAAATTAGCATAGCTGGGAATTGAAGTCAGTGACACAAGTGAGGTGGGAAGCGAAACATTTACAAATCAGTCATCAATTCTTCTGTCTTTTTATCATAAGACATAAGAAAAGTTTGATACCGAGAGAAGGCCATTCAGCACATCAAGGCTCGTCCCTTGTTAGCACACCATTTTCTCTTACTGGGGACTAATTTAAAAGCACAGAATCTAGTCTTTTTAAAAATGTTCCCAGTGTTTTAGATCCTACTACTTCACATGGTAGGCTGTTCCATGCATGTATAACTCTGTATAAAAAAGTGCTTCCTACCTCTTGTTCTAAACTTACTTTTACTCAGTTTCCACTTATGCCCTCTTGTTCTTCTCTGTGCTAAATCTGAAGTTGTGTCTTGGGTTAACTTTATCGATAACATTTATGATTTTAAAGACTTCAGTCAAGTCTGCTCTTTCCCTTCTCTTTTCTAGGCTGAAATTTCATTATTTTAACCTGGCCAGATAGCTCATACCATTATGTCCTGGGATCAGCCTTCTCTGTACCTTCTCAAGTCCAGTGATGTATTTTTGTAGTGAGGTCACCACAACTGCACACAGTTTTCTAGGTGGGGTCTAACTAGGGCATTGTGTAATCTTAGCATTACCTCTCTAGAATTGTATTCCAGGCTGTGCAATATTGCCTCACCGCATTGGTGAGATAATTTTAATGGTGACTCCACTATAACCCAGTGATTCTTTTCAAAGTTCTCGTCTCCTATTGCCATCACATTCATTTTATACTTATAACATGGATTTCTAATCCAAATATGCAACACTTTACATTTCTTAACATTAACATTAATTTCTCACAAGTTTGTCCAGTTACAGAGAAGGCCCAAATCCCTTTAAATTAGCTGGGCTGCAGATTCAGAGACCACTACTCCCCCAAATTTGGTATCATCTGCAAATTTGACAATCTTGCAATATGTATCTTTGTCCAAGTCATTTCTATAAATAAGGAACAGTAAAGGTCCAAGTAAGAGACCCTCGTGGTACCCTACTAAGTACATCCCCCCAATCCGATTGTACACCGCTCACAATTACTCTCTGCTTTCTGTATTAACCAGTTCTGTATCCAATTGCATGTCCTCTGTATTCCTGCTGATTTTGTCAAAGGCTTTTTTAAAATTAAGATAAATTATATCATAAGCGTTGCCATCATCTACATTAGTCATAACATCCTCAAAAAAGTCAAGTAGGTCAGTTAAGCATGGCCTCCCTCTTCTGAACCCATGCTGGCTATCCCCTGTACTATTGTTGTTGTATAAATGGTCTTCAAGCTTACCTCTTAATGTTGCTTCCATAATTTTTCATGTTATGGAAGTTAAGCTAATAGGTCTATAATTACTTGGGTCAGTCTTATCCCCCTTTTTAAATAGACCTGTGTGTGCGCAAACAGGTGGCACGTGGTATATTATTTGTATATTGTCTCTCTGGTGACAACATTCCAAAAATATTTATTTAATACATCAGATATTTTGCAGTCTGCATAAACCTCATTATCATATTCATCCCTTAATACTTTAACCTTCTCTTTCACATTAATTTTACTTTTATAATATTGGAAGAATTTGTTAGGATTGTGTTTAGCATCACTGGCAACAATTCTTTCTAGATCTCGTTTGGCCTTCCTGGCATCCATGTTTACCTGTTTAAGCACACTCCAATCAGACTGCTATATTCTTCACAATCTCTTCCTCCTCCATCTTACCTGTAAGTCCTTGTGGAAGGGTGGTAGGTAATTCACTGACACACGGGAGACAAGGATGAACTTGAATACACCATACAGGTGCCCAGTTTTATTATTAGTGGGGCAGTTCCACGTTTTGGCCCACAGAGGGTGCTGTTGTCTGTGGTCTGCCTATCAACAATGATAAGCAGAGCCACAGAGATACCAGAGGTGGTACCATTCTCAAGTACAGGCGCACTCGCAAGTGCTCAAACAAAAGAATAAGCAAAAGGAGAAAAGAAAAAGGAAAATAAAACACAGTCTGCCCATGGTTTTCCCCGCTAAGCCTGTTTTCTTTCTTTTGTTTCTTTTGGGGTTTTCCTCCCCGGCCGTGTCCTGGATCTGGACCAGTGCGTTCGCACGCCTTTTTTCTCTCAAAAGGGCAGGCCTGAGGGAACAGCAGAATGTTATTTTATAGGGCCAGCAATCTCCCCAAGACCTGCCTCTCAGCCATTCAGAGAGAAGGAAAGCCCGCACACCCACTCTCCCACCTCTCCATGTCACTGCTATGACTGACAGGCGAATATTGACGGGCTGCTGCCCTCTTCCTGCAGCACTTCGAACACATCAGAAGAGTCAGTACAAGTCTCCCCCTGTTACATATCCTCCCCCTCAGAATGGCACCACCGGTCCATTCGAAAATCCTACATCCCCATGCCTTCCGAGAGAAAAATCTGCGTTTTGATGCAGCTTTCCTGCTCGGTGGACAACCCTGAAGGCATAGGGCTGCAGGGCCAAGTACCACCGCGTGATTCTGGCATTGCTATCCTTCATCCTGTGAAGCCATGCTAAGGGGGCATGATCTGTAACCGGGTGAAGTGTCGCCCCAGGAGGTAGTACCGGAGTGACTCGACTGCCCATTTTACCGCGAGACACTCCTTCTCGATGGTACTATAGTTCTTTTCATGGGGAAGGAGCTTCCTGCTAATTTACAGGACCAGGTACTCACTTCCCCGCACCTCCTGAGACAACACTGCCCCGAGACCTGTCTCTGACGCATCCGTCTGCAGGGTGAACCTCTTACCGAAATCCGGACTGCACAGCGCTGGCTTACTACACAGTCTCTGCTTCAGAGCGAGAAAGGCCCTCTGGCACGGCTCCGTCCACTGAACCGTATTTGGGGCAGCCTTCCTGGTGAGATCTGTCAAGGGAGCAGCAAGCATGATGAAGCTCGGTATGAACTTTCTATAATAGCCCGCTAGTCCCAAGAAAGAGCGCACCTGGGTTTTGGTCGTAGGGACCGGCCAGTCAGCCAAGGCTTTCACCTTAGCAATCAGCGGTCTGATCTGGCCACTCCCTACTCGATACCCCAAATACTCCTACTCACTCTTCCCAATGGCACATTTCTTTGGGTTAGCAGTGAGCCCAGCCTCCCGCAAGGATTGCAATACTGCCGCTACCTTACACAGTTGACTCGGCCAATCCTCACTGTGGATAACCACGTCATCTATGTAAGCAGCAGCGTACTGCTGATGGGTCGCAAAACGCGATCCATCATCCACTAGAAAGTGGCTGGTGCTCTGTGCAACCCAAAGGGCATGGTCCTAAATTGGTACAACCCGAAGGGAGTCGAAAACGCCGTCCTCTCTCTGGATTCTGGGGTCAGGTGTATCTGCCAGTACCCCTTCGTTAAATCCAGTGTCGTCATAAAATGAGCCGTGCCCAGACGATCCAGCAACTCATCTACCCGGGGCATGGGATAAGCATCAAACTTCGATTTCTACCCCATGGCGTACTCGTTCAGGCGATGGGCAATGGTTCTGGGGTGCTCCTCGGGTGAGAAGTGCTCCTCCCAAAACTTTATTTTATTTTATTTATTTATTTATTTTTTTTAGCAGACGCCTTTATCCAAGGCGACTTACAGAGACTCCGATATCCCTCCGGTGTGGCCCCCACGCGATTCAGGATGGTGGCTTTTAGCGTGGGGTAGTCCATCATCCGGTCGGGAGACAGCGTCCTCACTGCTGCTTGCGCCTCCCCCGTTAACTGGGGCAAGAGGTAACTGGCCCATTGGGCCTGATCCCACCCGGCAGAGGTCGCCAGGGCCTTGAACACCTCAAGGTAGGCTTCGGGTCGATCCTCTGCCGTCATTTTGGTCGGTCTCATCAACCAGGGGTCAGGTCCCGCCGGTCTAGCAGCCCCTTGCACTGCAGCAGTCAGGGTCTGGCGCAGGGTCTCCGCGAACTGGGTGGCATCCATGTTTGTGTGCACTGCTTACAGGGGGCAGTGCCAGTGAATCCCACTCTGACACCACATGTGGAAGGGTGGTGGGTAATTCACTGACACACGGGAGACAAGGATGAACTTGAATACACCACACAGGTGCCCAGTTTAATTATTAGTGGGGCAGTTCCACGTTTTGGCCCACAGAGGGCGCTGTTGTCTGTGGTCTGCCTATCAACAATGATAAGCAGAGCCACAGAGATACCAGAGGTGGTACCATTCTCAAGTACAGGCGCACTCACAGGTGCTCAAACAAAAGAATAAGCAAAAGGAGAAAAGAAAAAGGAAAATAAAACACAGTTAATCAAAAACTCCAAATAAAAGGTGCTGCACTCGGCAGCTTCACCCCGACCGTAGCTACCCGCACGGTCCGGGTCTCCATCCTACCCTCGCCGCTCCCTCAGACTGCTAAAACAAATACTGATGGGGTCTGCCCACGGTTTTCCCCGCTAACCCTGTTTTCTTTCTTTGGTTTCTTTTGGGGTTTTCCTCCCGGCCGTGTTTCGACCTGGACCACAGTGTCCGCCGTCTTTTTTCTCTCAAAAGGGCAGACCTGAGGGAACAGCAGAATGTTATTTTATAGGGCCAGCAATCCCTCCAAGACCTGCCTCTCAGCCATTCAGAGAGAAGGAAAGCCCACACACCCACTCTCCCACCTCTCTGTGTCACTGCCATGACTGATAGGCGAATATTGACAGGCTGCTGCCCTCTTCCTGCAGTACTTCAGACACATCAGAAGAGTCAGTACAGGTCTCCCCCTGTTACAGTCCTATAGTTTATTTTATAGTCCTAAGTTTATTTTTTATTGATCTGTTTAATTATCTTGTGACTGCTTGATAAGCCTGGTCTCTTTCATTTTCGGTATATACTTGTCCTTCATGTCTTGCATAACTTTAAATCTGTTCCATTGAACTTAGACTTTCATAGCCTCTAATTCCCCTTCCCAGTCTATTTCTCTCACTTCCTGTCTCCTCCCTTCAAAGTTAACCTTTCTGAAATTATACACTTTAGTTTGTGCAGCCTTATGCCTGGAATCCCAGGTAATTTTGAATTTAACCATGTTATGATCACTTGACCCCAGTGGCTCTGCAATTGTGTTACATAGCATGTCCTTGTGAACACCAGATCTAAAATTGCTCTGTCCCTTGTCAGGGTTTTGACTCACTGGGTCAGGAAGCTGTCCTTCACTGCATTAATCAGTTCAGTTTCTACATTACCACATCCCACTGGATTTTCCCAGTTTATACTGGGAAAATTTAAATCACCCCTGCTGACAGTATTCAAGCCCCTACATGCATTTCTAATTACCTCGTATAATAATTTGCTATCATTTCTAGTTTGTTCTGGGGTCTGTAACATACCCCAATAGAAATTTGTAGTACTTTTACCTAACAGCTCTACCCAAATTGACTTGCTTTGGTTTGTAGACTGAGATAAAGTGATGTTTCTTTACTTCTAGCCCATTCCTAACATATAGAGCTACACCTCCTCCTCTCCTATCTAGTTGCGGCTGCTCTGCCCCACAGAGCATTGAACGTTCAGTCAAGTCGGGTGCTGGGTTCAATTTTCCTTTTGAATTGCGCACTATTATTAATTATGGTGTGATGATTTGTAGGTACACTTAATATATTTACTTAATTATTCACGTGTGGTTTCTTTTGTTTATTTTATCACAGGTGATGCTTGACTGTCCTTCTGGGTTTTGTTGGGTGGAACAGGCCAACAGTATTTATCAATTGGATTGATGTTTCTCTTTCTCTCCTCTAGGTGTCGCTGGGGACAATAAGTAAACATATTTCTTTATAGGTATATGGTTAAGATAGTTTTTTTGTTCTGTTGCACTGCAGCAGTTAAGTAGAAGAGGCCACTGCCGCCACAAATACTTTCTGAATGTTTTGTTGAAAAATACTGATGTTTGGCCAAATTACAAGACAGATTACCTGAGCAATTGCAATGACATAATTAGAGCTTCTGATTTGCAGGTTTTAACCGATAAAACACACCCGATACAAAAAAAAAATCTGTGTATAGCCAATAAACACTGGAAAACACTGGAAAAACAGTGGAAATGGTTACTCAGTAAATGTCGACCACCCCTTTTCCATTAAAAAAAAATCCACTACAATCGCCACCCCTTAGAACGGGCGTGTTTGTGTTACGTGATTTACCGCAGTAAGCGATGGACAGTATAAACTCCCACACAATAACCTGACATTCAAAATGTCCCCCAATCACCAGTTCAGTAATCAAAACAAACAAGCGTCCATGTAGTTAAAAATCTTTATTAGGACACCCATTACGCTAATAAAAAGATGTATTAAAACCTATGAATGTCATAAAAAGTACAGTAATCCGTCGCATATCTGACTGATGGGACCAAAGTAAGGGCGGATATGTAAAAAGGTGGATAAATGAATCCTGTTTTAAATACCATTATACACAGCTGTAACAATTATTGTACTGTATTATTATTATTGTTTTGAGATTCATCTTTTATTATGGAGCTCCCATAAATCCCTTGTTTAGGAAGATACAGGGTATTAATGCTTGTGACAGATGATACACCCAGCAGGTGAACAGGATTTATTTACATATTGTAGCACTGAGCTTCGGGTTTTCCAGGATATAATGAGACTGTCTTTATTATTATTATTTTTTTTTTAGCTTTTAGTGAACAATGGCTCTCATTCCTCTCCTCTCAGTCACAAACAACCTCTCTTAACTCTCTCGATTCTCCCGCCACCAGCTCCTGCTTCTCTCTTTCAAACTGTCATCACCACACCCTCCCCCTTCTTCACTCATTGGTCCAACACTCCCTATCTCTGACTGCTCATGTCAGACCTGCTCCCACTCCCCTCAGTGATGCACTCACACACAGGCTGTCCTTCAGCTGTAGTCAAACAAGCATCAAAACACGCAGAGAACACTAACAGATCTGAACAAGAATAACACGGTTTACACACATTATTTACAGAGTACTCCCATCCCCTTCCCCAGTCCATAATCAGGCCCATTCCCACATTGTCCCCAGCTTTTTGAAGCTAACATTGTATTGTCTGCTGACTGACAGAGTTCCAAGCATGCTGTAGCAAGCGCATAGCATCTAACAGAGATATTTTATTTACACTGAATTTTCGTGCTATTGCTCATCACTTTTCTCTTTCCAGCCACGCTTGCCTGCTGTTGCAGTCAGTGCTGTTTTTTCAAACTGTAAATAAACCTGACACTGCGACACTGTCGTTTCATGTGATTAACCTATGACTGGAAATGGATCATTCATTGATTCATTTATTCACATCTATCAAGTGCAGATGGTTAAAGTATCAGTTCACAATGAGTGAGAAGCGAAAAATGAAACAATCGACAATGCTTGATTTCTGTGTGAAACTGTAAGTTGTTTATTATTGTTTTTGTTCACCGAGTTAATTCTATATAATGTACATTTGTTAACTTTTGCTATTTAAGCCGCCAAATTAGACAGAGCCAATAACTAAAAGTATAGTCAACAGTTTGTGGTTGGATTGTTTTCGTAAATAACGCTGTACTTATTTTATTAATTCTTATTTCAATCAAACTATACAAGTTGTACCGGGTTTGTACAGTACTGTGTACTGTAATTCATTCATTCACTGCAGTTCTTTTCAACTGTTTTCATAAGGACATTTACCTAAAAATAAACCTGCAAATACAGTAATACTGTAAAAGTGTGACTTTTGTTACTTACATGCATGTTAATGCCATGGCTCATGTGCACCCGTGGTTAACTCGATACCTTGGATAAGTCAACACTAAATGGCATCCTTGCCGAGTGCTGAATTAACTGAGGGTGACTGTATATTAAAACTAGGACTGTCACTCGATTAAACATTTTTATCGGTTAATTTATGGGCATTCGTTGATTAATTGGTAGATTGATCCGTGCACATTTTTAATAAAGGTAATGATCTTATAGCAGCTGTCCTGCATAATAATACTAAAAAATCTAATATATAAAAAAATAAGCCCAATGGAAATTTGTTTTTTTAAAAGCATTTTTATTATTTTTATTTTAGTAAATGCATTTTCACAAATCCGTTCTTTCGGGCCACTGTCAGTCACATACTAGTACCTGAAAACACAAAACATCTGAGCTGCATTTCCAACATCAGTTGTTTAATCTACCATTACAGCTACGTATTTGGCTTCCTGCACTTCTGCATCTAGCAGAACCTGAGGCACCGAAGGGATTAAACCGTTCCGAATCTTGTTACAGGTACCCGAGTATACTGTGGCTATTGACAAGTGATTGCTTAACATGCTGTCATAGTCAGAAATCAGAGAAAGTAATTCCACATAATTACCTGTATTTGAGGAATTGGTGCCTTCATCAGTGTTTTCATGTTTTTTTTTTCTTAGCTATAAACAAGTTATTGTGTCATGTTTTGTTTCTGCGAAAATGTCTCTGCCCTTTAAAAATTAAATACCAGTCTCAGTGACATCACATAAAAAAAACAAGCATATCCAATTATATGCGTTAACAAGCTGTACTACAAAGTATGATGGCCCAGTAAGTATGTGACAGAGTGGTTTGCCGTGTGCAGGTGTGGTGACGTCACGGACCAGAAACACAAACCAAAACAAGTAATGGTGAGTGAAAACTGAAGCGCAACGGCGCTCAGCACTTTATTAAATAATAAAACAAAAACAAAAGATTTAAACAAAACAAAAGACATAAACAAAAGGCCACGTTGGCCAAACAAACAAATAAGTACCGTGCTGGTGTATAAACCAGCACGCTTAGCAGTTGTTTATATTTTAATCCTTTTACCTCCTAACTCCTCACTCGTTCTCCATTCTTGAACACCCTCTCCCTGAGCGCAGACAGCTGCAGGCTTTTATATTCTGGCCGAGGGGTTAACTAGCTATTAATTAATTATCCTATTACCCCTCGGCCATAGTCTGCACGAGTTTAATAAGGATGTGTGACTGTCAGCTACTTAAATAATCAGTAGCTGATCAGTCACACATCCTCACAAGGTTTTAAAATCAAAACACAAAACAATAACAAATAATATTGGCTTTCGTTGTCATATAAATATATAAATCATAATATAAATAAATATTAAACAAAGGGGCAGGACACTCCGCTACACAGTCAAAGAATCAGAGCATTTTTTTTATCACGTTTACCTGATCACAGGCCCAGAATAACACTTCAGTATGATTGTGTTTACACCATCACGGTCCTTAAAGGGTTATGGTGACAACTTTGGTTTTTCTTTTGTCCCAGGGATCCTCAGCGATGCCATTGTAGTTAGTAGTGTACTGAAAACACCTTTTGTTTGCACAGGTTTAACAACAAGGGGTGCTTCAAATCTTCAGATGTGGCTGTTTATGTGGGTTCCATTTACAACGGCTGTGGAACTAGGTACCAGCTCCAGTGACTTGGTAATATTTTCCAATTTTTCCACACTGGTGAGCTGAAGTGGATATTCTGAGAGAGAGTGAATAAAATAATGTTTTGGTTATCACAGGAAAAGTATTGACATTTATAATTACATAATAATAATAATAATAATAATAATAATAATAATAATAATAATAATAATAACTAGAACTGCCAGACAGTTTTACGGCTCCCAAGACCCAGTACCAGTATCAAACACTTAAGCAATCACTGTAGGAAGCAGGTTTAGTTCTTGATATGACAAGTTTGAAATCAGTAACTTCACCAGTTCTCCAGAAGATGATTTTGAAAGTTTATTCCAAAAAATGCATCAGGCGGCCATCTTGGTTCAAGCACAAACACCATTTTTGAAAAAGTAAATTGTACTGATACAGGCATGATGTTTTTCAGGTTTAGAGTTAATCAAGTAAACCGTTTTTAAACTGAAGCAGTTTTAAATTTAATTTGAAAATGTAGGTCCGGCAGCCATCTTGTTTAACAAAACAACACCATTTTGCAATATTTGAATTATATTGTCACCGGGATGATGCCTACCAAGTTGGGAGTAAGTTGGTTAAATGATTTGTTGTTTGGTGCGCGTTTTGGTGAATTTGGTGGCAGCCAGTGACAGCCAGCCAGTTTGAAAGTAAAATTTATCGCAGCAACTTCTGCTTCGTAAAGTTGAAGGGGGTTTGGTTGCTGATGATATATGCCAAGTGTCAGATCAATCACTTCACCAGTTCCCAAGAAGAAGATTTCGAAAGGTTTCTAAAAGAAATGCGTCAGACGGTCATTTTGGTTAGGTCAACACCATTTTTTTAAGAGTCAGTTGTATTGATACAGTGACAGGGATGATGCTTGTGAAATTTGGAGTTAGTCAAGTAAGCCATTTGTCAACTGAGGCAGTTTTAAATTTAAAACATAAATGTCACCATTTTGACATATTTGTATTCCATTGTCACCAGGGAGATGCCTACCAAGTTTGGAGTTTGTTGGTCAAGCGGTTTTCAAATAAACACAGTTTTCTGTTAGGGGCGCGCATCGGTAAAATTTGTGTCAGCCATTTTGATAGTAAAATTTATCACAGCAACTTCTTCGCAAAGTTGAAGCGGGTTTGGTTGCTGATGACATATGCAAAGTTTCAGATCAATCGGTTCACCAGTTCCCAAGAAGAAGATTTTGAAAGGTCTTTCTAAAAAATGCATCAGGCCACCATTTTGGTTGATGCAGGAGTGCAATTATTTTTGCATCTGAACTGTAATCAACATGGGATGATGCCTACCAAGTTTCATGTTGATTGGTTACACCGCGTGCGAACAGGAGCAGTTTGAAGTTGGTGGAAGAATAATAATAACTAGAGTTGCCATCAACTTTACGGCTTCCAGGACCAGTACCAGTAAAAGAACCAGTACCAAACACTTTAGCAAATAGTATAGAATGCCAGGACCAGTACCAAACACTTTAGCAAATAGTGCAGAATGCCAGGACCAGTACCAGTACCAAACACTTTAGCAAATAGTGCAGAATGCAGTACCAGTACCAAACACTTTAGCAAATAGTGCAGAATGGCATTTTTACAAAGTAACCATGACTCTATCTGCACTCTGTCGGGAGTTATTAGCCAGTTTTGTATATTGATGATGTCATCCAATGTGGCTGCCATGTTTTTTATTGTAGCAACTTCCCTTGAACAACCTTTAAAGACAACCAGACTAGGATCATGTGTGCCAATTTTTGGTTCAATCGGACTAGCGATTTCAGAAATGAAAGTTTTTGTAGCCAGTTTTGTATGTTGATGATGTCACCCAATGTGGCCGCCATTTTTTTATTGTAGCAACTTCCCTTTAAAGACAACCAAACTACAATCATATGTGACATTGGGTTTGTTTCAATCGGACTAGCAGTTTGGGAGAAGAAGATCTTTGTAGTTTGTGATTATGGCGTCTGTACCGTGCGATTTTGACATCATACAGCATGGCCGCCATAACACACAACCTATCAGCTTCTTACGAACACCAGTTAATCTTAGACTATCCCTCAACAACTATACCAACTTTCAGCACTCTGCAATAAGTCGTTTTCGAAAGACGAATTTTTACACTTAGGCAAAATGTTTTTTTTCTATCCAATATGGCGGCCAAACCATGTGACTTACGACATAAGTTCTTTAGCATTTTCTATCTTCCCATCTACCAACCTACTGAATCTTGTGAGTTTTCAAGCAACTCTGGTGGAAAGATGAAGAAGAAGAATAAGAAGAAGAAGAAGAAGAATCCCAGCACTAACAATAGGCTTCCCAGCCATTCAGGCTTGGAAGCCTAATAAGAAGAAGAAGAAGAAGAAAAATCCTAACTGTTGGAAAAGCCCTACAAAAGGGGTTACATTGACCCACTTGGCGGTTCTAGGTAGAACTGTTTATAACGTTATCATTTTTGCGATTCTGGCTATCAAACGCTGTCTGGATATTTAATTCATATACAGCTCTGGAAAAATTAAGAGACCACTGCAAAATTATCAGTTTCTCTGGTTTTACTATTTATAGGTATGTGTTTGGGTAAAATGAACATTTTTGTTTTATTCTATAAACTACTGACAACATTTCTCCCAAATTCCAAATAAAAATATTGTCATTTAGAGCATTTATTTGCAGAAAATGACAACTGGTCAAAATAACAAAAAAGATGCAGTGTTGTCAGACCTCGAATAATGCAAAGAAAATAAGTTCATATTCATTTTTAAACAACACAATACTAATGTTTTAACTTAGGAAGAGTTCAGAAATCGGTGGAATAACCCTGATTTTCAAGCACAGCTTTCATGCGTCTTGGCATGCTCTCCACCAGTCTTTCACATTGATGTTGGGTGACTTTATGCCACTCCTGGCGCAAAAATTCAAGCAGCTTGGCTTTGTTTGATGGCTTGTGACCATCCATCTTCCTCTTGATCACATTCCAGAGGTTTTCAATGGGGTTCAGGTCTGGAGATTGGGCTGGCCATGACAGGGTCTTGATCTGGTGGTCCTCCATCCACACCTTGATTGACCTGGCTGTGTGGCATGGAGCATTGTCCTGCTGGAAAAAACAATCCTCAGAGTTGGGGAACATTGTCAGAGCAGAAGGAAGCAAGTTTTCTTCCAGGACAACCTTGTACTTGGCTTGATTCATGCCAAAGCTGTCCGATTCCAGCCTTGCTGAAGCACCCCCAGATCATCACCGATCCTCCACCACATTTCACAGTGGGTGCGAGACACTGTGGCTTGTAGGCCTCTCCAGGTCTCCGTCTAACCATTAGATGACCAGGTATTGGGCAAAGCTGAAAATTGGACTCATCTGGGGGTGCTTCAGCAAGGCTGGAATCAGGCAGATTTGTCTTTGTGAAGGACGCATGAATCAAGCCAAGTACAAGGTTGTCCTGGAAGAAAACTTGCTTCCTTCTGCTCTGACAATGTTCCCCAACTCTGAGGATTGTTTTTTTCCAGCAGGACAATGCTCCATGCCACACAGCCAGGTCAATCAAGGTGTGGATGGAGGACCACCAGATCAAGACCCTGTCATGGCCAGCCCAATCTCCAGACCTGAACCCCATTGAAAACCTCTGGAATGTGATCAAGAGGAAGATGGATGGTCACAAGCCATCAAACAAAGCCAAGCTGCTTGAATTTTTGCGCCAGGAGTGGCATAAAGTCACCCAACATCAGTGTGAAAGACTGGTGGAGAGCATGCCAAGACGCATGAAAGCTGTGCTTGAAAATCAGGGTTATTCCACCAAATATCGATTTCTGAACTCTTCCTAAGTTAAAACATTAGTATTGTGTTGTTTAAAAATGAATATGAACTTATTTTCTTTGCTTTATTCGAGGTCTGACAACACTGCATCTTTTTTGTTATTTTGACCAGTTGTCATTTTCTGCAAATAAATGCTCTAAATGACAATATTTTTATTTGGAATTTGGGAGAAATGTTGTCAGTAGTTTATAGAATAAAACAAAAATGTTCATTTTACCCAAACACATACCTATAAATAGTAAAACCAGAGAAACTGATAATTTTGCAGTGGTCTCTTAATTTTTTCCAGAGGTGTATTTAGGAAAACTCAAAAATGGACATATGCATACAATTTACAACGGAAGAGTAATTAACATTTTAAATCCAAAATGGGCCAAATTGACCCGCATGGCGGTTCTAGTGTTAAAGGATATTTTGAATTTAAAATCTACCTGTAGCCAATTATAGAATTTCTGGAGCAAAGAGCGAGAGAGAAAGCACAAAATCAAAGTGAGACCACTATAGAGTCATGCTGGTACTTCTAATTCAATGCATTATAAAATGGTAGATGCTTAGTGGCCCTGCAGATGTAGATAGTGTGTGGGGGAATGTAAGGTTGGCAAGGATGGGGTTAAAACCGTCATCTGCCAACAATCACAGATGTGGCCATTCCCCAAATAGTTAATAACTGAGTGCTAATTGGGCAATGACCACGTGTATAAAAGAAATCCTTTGTTTGGTAGAGGAGTTTAGATGAGTTTGTGTGTGTTGTTTTTTGTAACTGTAGTGAAGGCGAATGCCCAGCCTTCAACAGTATATTATTTAGTTTGAATCTTTTATTTTGGCCCCTGTGCTCTTGTTTATTTGTTTTACTGTTTCTGTGTTTTATAAATGTGCACAAACAGCGCTTAAACTCCAACTTTCTGCTCTGTCTCTAATTGCTGCCGGTAACAGCTTGGGCCGTGACGCTATCCTGCCACATATGGTGTCAGCAGTGGGAGTGGAACTGCAGTTAAAAAATAAAAAAATAAAAAAATAAATAAAATGAGCCTCAACGAAGCCTGGACCAAGGAGCAACGTGTGTGAGAAGCTGAAGCCGGGGAGTTTGGGCACCTCAGGGAAAAATGTCCCTACGAAGACCTTTATGGAGGCTTGCGTGAGTGATGAGGTGGAATCCCCAGGCGACTGGCTCTGCCGAAAGGCCCAGGAGAAGAGGGGTTTCCACCTGCCCGAAAAGAAGAGGAGGGGCAGCCGCTCCCGGAGGCAAGCAAACGAGGAGCCCATGCTGTCTTCAGTACTAGAGGGAGAAGCCCTGTGGTCTCCAGAGCCGGAAGGGGAAGAGCCGTTGCCGCCTCCAGTGCCAGTGATGGAAGAGCTTCTGCCGGATCCAGACTCAAAGGGCCAACCGCTGGGCCACCTGCCATTTTCAACCATTTAATTTCAGTTTAGTTTAAAAATATAACTTTATTGACGTTTTTAAACGGTAATTTCAAAATCCCATATACCATGGGAAACCCAATTAAAAATCTGGTGATACAAATATACATGTTGGGACCAATTTTGATAAATGTTAAAAAAAAAAAAAAAATTAAATGTGACACAAATTGTGCTTATAATGAATCAATTTGGAATGAATTCACACAGGTTCGAAGAATGAGTTCTATATTTAATTTAAAAACGGTTTTGTTTGACTGGAAGTTATCATTTACAGTTATCGTCTCCACACAGGTTATCATACAGAGCCTTGTATGTACAGTACAAGGCCACTAGCCTGCAGATGCGGGGATGTGTCAAAACCTGTATTGCAGACATACATTTGAACTTGTAAGGTACAGACCAAATTATTTTGACAGTTTTTTGTCTGGCTTGTTTTGTTGATGCAGTTATTACATTAATGTCCAATTTTTCGGAATGTCTGTGCATATTAAACCTGTCACAAATAATAATTGGACATGTGCCAGTTTCTCAAATATTAGTATAGGACTGAGACCTGTCAAACGGCAGCTGTGTCTTTTTCCCCAAGCTTGTTAATGGTTTTAGAACACTAATAACATGTCCGGTACTGGGTGACAGTACATCAAACATGATAAACAAATGTTATAAGCTCCAGCCCACTTACAAGATGATTACTGCTGGATAAAGGCATTGTAAAAACTACAAATGTAATCTAAACAGAATTTCCAGAAAACTACCAGGGTGTGTGTAGAAAAGACATTCATTTTTATATCTCACTTTCATTCATTTTCCTGATGATATGGTAAATAACCAGTTATGTATAACCTCTCAAACTGTTAAATATTTGTTGATGTATTTATGCTTGTACACAGCATTGACAATGGAAATATCTTCAAACTGAAATCTGTCATGTCAAAAATAAAATGTCAGTATTGCAATGAAATCTTATATTATTATTTTACACAAACATGTTACATTCAACTATTTAACAAAGAGCATAACATTTTTCATCATACAATTGACAATTTTTTTTTTTTAAATAAAACAAATAATGAATTGCTTTAACACTACTTGTTAGTTTTCTCTACTTTGGTCTCTTTAGTTTTATTACTCCCAAGCTGCATATTTATTGTGTGAGAATGTTTGTTAGCATCGCAAATGTTAGGATTGATTGTGTCTTAAAAATCATTTAGGTTAAAATGATAATGAGGTCACTCCCCAAATTTTTGACTGATACCTGGTGGAAGCACAGGCATAAAAACTCAGGGCAAAACATGGTACCAAAATCACTTTACAGGGAAAAGTCTGTATGTACCTGTAGACTAAAATTTGATGCGCTTACCAATCATCCAGCAAGACTTTAGCCTTTGCAGAATTCTTATCAGTCAAATTCAAGTTAACATCACCCAGTACAACGAATTCCAAATTTAACCCTTTGCGGTCCTTTGTCGGACTGGGTCCGACATTGCAATTATTCCCATCAGGTCCTTTGTCGGACCCTGTCCGACATCATTTTAAAAACGCAAAAAGCATAAAAAGTCGGTTTTTCAACGGAAAAGCCGAGAAAACCATTCAATGGCCGAGTGGGAACGAAAGGAGCCGAGACAAGCCGATAAAAAAAATAAATAAAAAAAGGCGTATCTCATCAATAGTCATAGTACCCCATTGGCATCAGATGGGGCGGTCGTATGGAAACAAGCTGGGAGTACAGTATCAGCACACAGAGGCTATCACAGACATTTGCAGAGCTTTTTTGAGATGTTATAGCAATAAAATAATGACTTGGATTGCATTATTGAGGAGTTTGGTGATAAAACGAGTCATCAGGAGACGATTGATCGGTATGTACGACTATTATTATTATTATTTTTTATTTGGTAGCATATGTGAAAGCGATAGCAAACGAAAGGGTGGGGCGGGGCTGGAGATCCCTAGTGAGTGCTTTGTTGATATGCAGGGCCATTTAAACCCGTTTGACTGTGAAAAAAAATACTTTTAAACAGCGCGTCTAAAATTAACTGCACGTGAAAAAATTAATTAGACCTGGCGAGCCTGACGCAGAATTAATAAATGGACCGCAAAGGGTTAAAACAGATTTTCAGAGGAAGATGTATCTGTAGGGGAGGTCTGTAAAGATGAGGAGTGTGTCTGCGTACGAGTACAAATAAGTATTGGTAATGAGTATGGCAATTTTTTCCAAGTATGAGTCAAAAACAAGTAATTTTACTGTTACTTGTCATGCTCAGAAAAAAAAAATGTTATAAGAGGAGATGTTGTTTTTGTATTGTTTTTCTATTTCATTTGGTGATATGCTTTGTATTTCTTTAAATCAATGTAAAGGCAAGCTTGTAGAAAGTTACTGATAAGCAGGGATCCTAGGAATCAGTTTGCTATGGAATAATGCTGATTTTCTATGATGTCGGAAAATGTTGTTTTTACACTTGAGACTTTTTTTGTTTGTTTGTTTGACAACCAAATCAATACTTATAATATATAATCATCAACACAGGAAATTTTGCTTTAAATTTACGTAAAACATTTACGTTCAATAAAACTGCTTCTGGTGTACAGAGGTCAAGGTTGAACGAGGCGAGTCACTTTCATGTTGAAACGTAATTGCAGTTTACTTTAGTATCCAGTGCGTTATTACTACTGAACAAGATGTGTAAAGTGCCAAAAACGATACAAATCACCCCTAAAGATCCGATCAATGAGTTTGGCAATAGCCATCCAGATGACAAAGACTAACGTGGAGATAAACTGTTTTTTGTTTTTTTATTGTTACTACACTTCTGTAAAGTGAAATGGTAAGCTTGTTTATATCATTGATTGATGGCACTGGTGATCTTGTAAACACTTCAGCCTGATTTTTTTTGCTCACAAGAAACTACTGATTCTGTTGAAAAGAAAAGCAATATATTCTGTTGGAAAGAAAAAGCAATAGTTTATCATCCTGTAGGCTAAATTTAACAAAGGTAAGATATATTTTGAGTTGCTTGCGATGTAGAAAAATAGTTATTGTGCTGCGGTGTCTTTAAATTCAGTCTTCCTGCCATTGTTTTAGTTTATTCTCTGCATTTTTTAAACCCAATGTTTCGCTGAGATTTTTGTGTTCAGACCTACTCTTCTTTGGAGCAATGACCATGCGGCAGCTTGCATCCGATCCATATTGCCTTCAGATTATATCCAAATTTAGCAAGAGGGTGGTGATCGCTGCGTTTTTCGTACAAAAATCAAACCTGTTTTCGATTCTTTTTTTGCAATGAATTTCGCATTTTTTCCACAGCAATTACGCTCAAGTATTAAAGGTAGTATTCAATTCCGTAGGTTCTATTTTTACTGTAGAAAACGTGTGAAAAACACTATAGTGTGAATAGCCCATAATCCTTTTCAAGGTTGTTTTGTTAGGGGTGTGTCCAATTAAGAGTACAAATGGTTATTCGTAACGAATATGGCCATCTTTTGCAGTTAGTGTACCCTTTTTTTATAAAAAAGACAACACTTTTATAGAGCTTGAAATGTTCACATGCCTTCCCGAAACAGTACTGCAGAGAACAGTGATGTCACTTTTGTCAGTTCAAGATATAGGAGAAGCGGTCCTGTTAGAACATGTTTCATTCACAGTGCTTGGGAAGTGAATTTAAAAGGCAATTGAGTCCACAAGCTTAAGTTTTTTTTCTTAGTGTACTTTATGTTTAAAACTTGGGCATATCAAGCTCCTTTCTGATGAAATCTGTTTACCAATAAAACATACTAGACCATCATCGACAATAATTTCAATAGAAAATATTATTCAGTACCACTTTCCATTAAAATGAAAATACTGTTAATTGTTCAATGTCAGAATTTAAAAAAAAAAATGTTATTCAGTTTTTCCAGTATGAACAATGTAAACTGGTTATTTATAACTGTTTTTCGAAATGCCTTCCGTGACTGCCCTCTGTGGATCAACTAGTGTTGAATTTGTTGGTGGAATATATCCTATTTGGTATGGGGACAGGGGGCTCGTCCTAGTTGATTGTACAAGTCTGTGCATACAACTGTTATGTTGCTTGCATTTGAAGGTAGAACGCTATTTTAGAAAACCACATGTTCTTTCAATATTGTGGGTCATATTGTAAAACAGTTCGTCTGGTCTTCTAAGGTTAGCCATACTACTGGTCTCAAAGAAGAAGCACAATTCAAAGTACTGAACTATATACAGTGGCGGAAGTGGCATGGTCACATAGTGTGGTACTAACAGGGGCGGTATTTTTGGAAAAACCTAATCAACATTAAATTAATAGATTAACATATACAGTGCTCCCTCGCGATAAGCCTCTCGGTTATAACACGCCTCGGATATAATGCTCCTATAACATGTTCCCCAATTCCCTATACTAGTGATTCATGCAATATTTCTACAGTAATTACAGTACCGGTGCTGTTCAAACTATAAACAACTTCTCAGTCTCACTTCCGTTTCTGTCTTTCCCTTTTGATACAGTATCTGAACTGAAGAAAAGTTGTGTTGGCACTTTATAACACATACATCTTATTCAGCATTCGTTTTATAACTAAATAAATATTAGGCCTATTACGTGGTTATCTTTCCTAATGTATTTACTTTTTTGCTGCAAGGAGCTGTGGCTTTCTCTGGGAGACGACGACGCTGGCCAGCCCTGCTCCGCAGCCGAACCTGGGGCGAATTAAAATGATCCACGAGTGTTTTTTTTTTTTTTTTTGTAAAAAAATATAGCGTTGATTACATGGTGCTTTATGCATGGTTAAGTCACAGAAAGTTACATTTTTGCTTCACTATATGTGCATTATAGAGAGGGAGTTATTTTATTTTGTATTTTAGTCAGATGTGTGTTATGTGTCCTGCGGCACCCCCACTCCTTCCCCCATTTATAACGCTCTTTGGTTATAACGCTCATATTGTGTGTCCCCCGAGACCCGCGTTATAGTGAGGGAGCACTGTAGTATTATAATATAATAAGATGCCTACATTACAAAATAAAGAACCAATAATAAGTTATAATCACTTTATAACTTTATAAATTTTTTGAAGCTGGAAGCTTTAATCAGTTCACACATCAGGAAATGGTTGGGAGTTCCACGCTGCCTCAGCAGAGTGGGACTTTATGGTAAAGGAATACTGCAGCTACCTGTCTCCGCTCTAACCGAGGAGTTTAAGTGCGCCAAGGTCCGACTGGAAATGATATTAGAAGAGTCACGCGACAAATGCGTAAGGGAGGCAGCACCTGTGTTGAAAACTGGAAGAAAGTGGGTGGCAAAGAAAGCTGTGGAGGATGCAAAGGCTGCCCTTCGAATTGGTGATATCATGGGGCAAGTTCAGCATGGAAGAGGGGGTCTTGGTCTCAGTTCAGCTCCTCCTTCATGGCACAAGGCAGCCCCAGCTCAACGGAGGAAGCTGGTAGTCAATGAGGTGCAGAAGCAGGAGGAGAGGATGAGGTGTATAAAGGCCATTTCCCAGGCCAAGCAGGAAGAATGGATGAGATGGGAGAGTGTGGAACAACGCAAGATTGGCTGGCAAGACCTATGGTCAATGGAACAGAGCAGGATCAGTTTCCTTATAAGGTCAACATATGATGTTCTCCCATCACCACAGAACCTAAACCTCTGGGTAGGAAAGGATCCCTCATGTCCTTTGTGTTCATCACCTGCAACATTAAGGCACATTTTGACAGGATGTAAGGTGGCTCTTAGCCAAAGACGGTTTACATGGCGCAATGACCAGGTGCTGCGATGTTTGGCCTTAGCATTGGAAGACAAGCGTAACATGGCCAATAAGTTGCCACCTGTTCCATCAAAAAATTACACACAAAAGACAACATTCCTCCGCCCAGGAGAGCAACCACCAAGAAAACGTGTTAAAACCAATCCTCGCCCAGGACAACTGGAAGCTGCTAGAGACTGGAAAATGCTGGCAGATGTTGGTCAACGGCTTATTTTTCCACCTGAGATTGCCACCACTAACCTTCGACCAGATATTGTCTTGTGGTCTGGATCAGCACGCCTTGTTCACCTGGTAGAGTTAACAGTGCCATGGGAGGATGCTGTAGATGAGGTGTATGAGAGGAAGAAACTGCGGTATGCTCAACTAGCCACTGAAGCGGAACAGCGAGGATGGAGAGTCTGGGTTTACCCAGTGGAAGTGGGTTGTCAAGGATTTGTGGCACACACTACAACCCGGTTTCTCAGAGATGTCGGATTCAATGGCCAAGAGTTGCGTCGCACAGTGAAGAACTTATCTGAAGCAGCAGAGAGGAGCAGCAACTGGCTGTGGTTGAGACAGAAAGATTCTGGCTGGGGATCTCAAGCACAATAGAAAGAAAGAAACGCTGATGTACAGGTAAGTAAGCTGGGCTGAGTTGAGTGGGGACGGAGGGGGTGATGCTGGGACGCCAGAATCACTGTCGAGCCCTCTTGAGGTGTCGTGGGCTAGTCGACGAAACACCGAGGATGGAAGGTGCCCACTTGAAGACCCCAGAGATGTACCCTACTTAGCTCAATCCAGACGGTTGTCATGTTGATGCGCTGGGGAGACCGCACTATGGTTGATCCCGGAGCCAGCATCGCAGCCGTTGTGTGTGCTGATGCGCTAGGGAGGCAAAATAAGCTGATCCCTGGAGCCAGCATTACACTTCAGCCATCAACACCAGACAGAAGGATATCTACATCATCATATGGAAGGAAGCGCAAATGGATGGAGACACATCTGGATCACATTAGTTTACTGTGAAGCTACGTCTTAGTTGGTGCTTATCTTGGCGAGAGCCAAGTTCAAATCATCATGAAGTTTTAACATCTACTCTCATGTAATGGAAATCATCACAATCTTAAAACAGTTCTCCAGATTAATCACAGGTTTAGTTTGTTTATTTCATGTGAGATTATTTTACCTTTCTTTTATCTGTTTCAATAGAATTAATTTAGATTTCACTGCATGAATTGTGGGATTGGAGTCTTGGGCAAAATTGTACCTACAAAAAAATACATCTCCCAGTATGCAGTGGTAGATAATTCAGCTGGACAAAGAAAAGTGAACAAAGTAACATCATTAATTATTATACGAAGAAATAGCAAACCTCAGGGTTGGTTTCTCCATTGTCAGTGTGGCAGTATCTGAATTACAAATATACTTTATTCTAAAAAGGGACCATATTATTAGGTATTTTATGCACTCATCAGTGTGCCCTGAATATATACTTACTTACAATGGTTTATTAGAATGGTGGTGTTTTGAATTTTTTTATTAATGTATTTATTAAATTTGCAGGCATAAGGTTACTCCCTTTTCTTTATTAAATTAATCTACAACCTGCCTGACTACATGCTGGTGAACATTAAGACAATTATGAAACCGTTGAGAAAACTTCAATCATCCTGAGAATGTGACTGAGGCTAAGGTCCTGATTGGAGGAAAACATTAATTAGTTAATTGGCTAAACTCACCTGTAAAGGCAAGGCTATAAAAGGAGCCAAGAAAGCCAGACAGGTGTTAGAGCAGAAAGGACAGAGGGTTGGTAGCTGTATAGTTACCAGCCAAATATTACTTTCATTTAGATTTATATTATCTAAGATGGTGGACTGTGGAGGATTCAGCATGAATCAATCAATTTTGTTTAGTGTTTTAACAATTAATTAAAAATAAAAGTTTGCTCACCAGAGCGCTTAACAGCATCCCTGCCTCTAACATGTCCTAAAACATCCAGGTTTTTAGTATAATGTGTGCTACCAGGGGATTTTACCAAAACAGCTGAAGAGAAGGAGATGTGATAACTTTTATTGGCTAAACAATAATTAATCACAAGCTTTCAAGAGCTCAAGGTCTTGTCTTCCGATGAAAAAGTAGATTTTGCTACTTTCATCGGAAGAAGAGACCTTTGAGGTCCTGGAAGCCTGTGATTCCAGATCAAAGTATATTACAGGTGGCAAAGCATGACGGTCAACAGAGGAAGTAGCTGGTTGGTTACTGACAAGAAAGAAGGACTAGCTGAAAGCAATGCTTGCAAACAGACATTTTAAACGAGTGTAACATACATCATGTTTTAAAATGACAATAAAAATATATAATCAAGTACTTCTTTCAAAACTACACATTTGTGACCCTTATAGTGAATGGAAGTTATTTTGTTAGGTACAACCACTTTAAGAATGGGCTTTAACAGAATCAGTGAGTAAACTTGCTACTAAAACAGAAATACATTTCAAACATTAAATAAAAGAAAAAATAATTTTCTTCTAAGTCATCCTATCATACGGACATTTTAAACAGTACATTATACAAAAAGAAAAATAAATTAGGTAAGATCACTAATATTCTACACACCCATTCCAAGTTGCTTTAATGGCTTCGGTTTGAGAGAGATAAGACATTACCTCTGGTTACCCTTTTTGGCTGATCTTTTTTGTTTTACAGATTTTGCTTTGGCTCAGTGAAGGCCACTTTTCACACTAGAAGTAGTACAGTAGTGCCTCCCACCACTTTTTTTTTAATTTTTTTTTTTAACTTGTAACAAAGAGTGACTGTTCAAAGAAATAAGACTAGAAAACAAAAAAGGTCAACAATAAAAATGAACTTGTGAATGTTTTTAGGTAACATTTACAAGCATGGTCTGTGACAACAAATTTTTACTTTTGGGGAGCTCTGTAAATCTGTCCCCTTTGGCTGATCGTCTTCTCTGTACCCTTAAAAGTTTGCCACAGTGGGGATTTCAGATGTAACACTGTCCAGTGGCTGCCAATGACAGTTCATGAGGGAGTCATACAGCTCTTCGCTTCTCTCCATAAATTGTCTGTTCATTGTGTCAATATCAGGTTGAGGATCTGGATCTATTATTAAGGAAAAAAAAAGTATTAGACATATTTCCCTTCAATGATAAATAACTCATCCAATCAGGTGTCAGGACATACAGCATTTGGAATAACTGAAATTAATTCACCACTGTTAACTAGTTTGCAAATGTTTTGGAGGGATTCATGAATATTCCTAATATTTCTAGCAATCATAGAATCTGGATGTTTAAACTTTCATATAACTCTGTATTAGAAAACACCTCACAACTAATCACCAGCAATCAGTCCTTACCTATCAGATCTGTTATATGGCCTATTATGACTGAAACTGACTTGCAACAGAGCTTTCACATATTACAACATACATTGACAAATAATGTCAGTGCTTTTTTTTATTTTATTTTTTATGTCACACTTACCTTCAACTGCCTCTTCATCAGTATCTTCTGTAGCCCCCAATGACTGCTGGAACTAGGACATTAAAATATAAATAATAGGTGACTGAACTGATTTACATAGACAGTATTTTCAATCTATTTTTGTAGCATAATGCCCTTGCAAAGTTGGATTGATTTTAAACTTTGCATGGATACATTATATTACAAGAAGTTGTTACATGTTGCCAGCAGCAGCACAGTTTTAACACCAAACTGCTAAATGTTCACATGACTTTAGCATAGATAAATGTCCTTTGCTGGGCATGGCTGACCGATGGAACAACACTGCAAGGCTCAGCTGAGGAAAACAGGAGGGTGTTTTGTTGTGGGGATGCATCAAAATAAGCCTCTACTATTAGCATGTATCCACCCTAGCTAGCAGTATCCAGCTCTACGGTTTCAGATTCAACAAACTGCTGGAGACACCCTGTGGCAGGGCTGAGGCCCTGCACATTTAAATAACATGTTTTTGTTTTGTTTGTAAAGAAAATTTCATTTGTAAATTTTTGCAAAACAAAGTTTGTGTTAATGTGGCAGGGCTGGGAGGTTAGAATTCCCTAACTGTGTAATTGAACTTCATGTGCCGAATGTGGCCAGGTGTTGACTAATTGATTATCAATTAACCCTGGTACATGCCTTTAAAAAGGGGCTGAAAAGCCAGTCCTTGATTCTCCACTTTATTTCCATGGTAAGATTGTGTCAGCAACAGAGAGTGAACAGTAAATCCTCCACAGAACTGGGAGGATTGAAGAAATAGTTGTCTGCTTTTCTCCACTTAAGAGCATCAGCCAAGTCAAAAAGAGGACTCGGAACCTCCAATAAAGTCTCACAGATACTGATGTCAGAATCCCTGGGCATCATGTGCCAGCTTTGCAAGCTCCAGCAAAAACAGCACAAACCACTTGCTAATTCTCCATGAACCTGTCAACCATATGATATGGTGTACTTCACTGAGCGTCATGACCAGGTGCTTGGCATTAGCAATATAGGGGTGTTATTTGCACCTCTGCCTTAGGTAGTCCAAGATTAGCACTAATTGGGGTCTGTAAACCAGCCGCTAGTGAAAGAGATATTGAATTATCCACAGCTTACCTCTAATGAAGGAATTAGCCAAATGTTTATTTTAGGTTTTTAAAAGCATAATTTATGTTTTAAGTTATGGATGAATTACCTCTGATGTAGCCTGGGTCTCTGTTGAAGCTGAATTGGTTGTAGTAGGAGCAGCCATCCCTGGAGCTGTCGTTGCAGCTCCATAGGGTCCATAACCATAGTTATAGCTGTTGTAAGGGTCATATCCCCACTGTGAATAGTAGTTCTGATACTGTTGGTAATACTGGGAGTAGTTGTAATTTTGATTTTGTTGGTAACTGGTTTTATTACTGAAATAAAGGAACATTTTTCAGTTAACAAGTTTTGAACAGAAAATGTAAAATGTTTAAAAGTCCAGCAGGTCTATTCAATTGATCTAAAAGTTGGTTTGATCTTAATACCACCATTGTTTAGTCACTAATACAAGGCTCATTGGGAGGCAAGGTTATGCATATCTAACTGAGCATGGGAGTCTCTTTAATGTTTTCCTGTCAGAAAGAAATATATATTTTGGAAGCAATCTGAAAAATCGTGAAAGATATTTTTGTCACAGAAATTTAACGTTGGTTCCAGCTGCAAAAAGCACAAATCTGCTAAAAAAATAAGTGATAAAACAGTCACCTGGGCTTACAACAGTAAGCAAGATAAGAAAATTTTACCTTTTAGCAATTGCTATGCTTATTCTGATTGGTTTTCCGCCAAGTCCATTTGCATTTTGACACTCTTCCATCGCTGCCTTCTGCTCATTCTCATCACTGAACTTAACAAACCCATAGCCCCTAGGGAATACAGCATTCATACATATCAACAACGTTATCCTTAGGTAGCAGAGTTCCATACACTTTTTGCATTAGGAGCCAATGGCTCCTAGGCCAAAATAAAACTGGTCGCCAAATCCAATTGTTGGTTGCTACCATATTCAACTGCTTTAAATACAACAACTTGCTAAGACACTAGTGATACTAGAACAGTAACTTAATATCTGTACTCACTTGTCTGTTGCCTCATTCTGCTGAATGGTTAATCTATGCTGCTGATGACTTCACTGAACACATCAGGTTTATATTTTAGATATTTTGCAAGTGTTGTGTATGGAATTGGTGGCACCTTTAATTGTGTACAGCTGTAATATGGGAAATAGCATGCTGCAGCTCGCATACTCATGTTAGTTAGTGAAGTCCTGATCTGAGAGCATGCAATACAGCCAGCTCTTATATTTACGTTACATTTATTTTTTCAGTAAAAACAAGTTTGTTTCAGTGAGTTTGTTCTGTTATTTACGATAAATACCTCACAGCAAGTACACTGTCATACATTTGAGACATGCATTCTTTTTACCACAATCAGTTTTTTTTTACCCCCTTCACTTCACGCCACGCCATTTCCACGTTTTATTTGAAGTGCTTAAAGTTAAATTTCAGTTTTCGTTTGCTTGTTCAGCTACAAAAAGGCACAAGTAAACCTCATGTTATTACTTTATGAAAACGTGTCGAATGGCTGCTGTTTACTGTTAAGAAACGGCAATGGCAAGGAATGAAAAAAATAAATAAAATGCCTTATCAACTTTATGTACTATTTATTTCGGGATTAAACAAAACAATGTAGAGTCCTATACAACTTATTCTTTACTCATGGGATATTTTTCTATATTAACGTGTTACATATTGTAAGGTCTTGCTGCTCCTTCTGCTATGCTGACTCTGCCTGTGTTCAGAGCAATATATTGGCTTTTATTACTTTTTGAAAAAAGAACAAATATCCGAACAAATATTTAAATGAGCGAATATCCCAACAAGCAAACAAAAATAATATTATCATTATTCAAACAGTTAACTATAAAATAATGTAATTACAATTTTTTTTTTTTTTTAAACACAATCTCTAACATATTCTAGGGCAGTGGTTCTCAAGCCAAAAGATGTGGTGACTGCAGTTATAGTTACCAATGCAACTGAAAGGTTGATTGTATGCTTACTAGGCGGTCTCTATTGGGGGATAACTGTGGCCACACAAAATCACCCTGGTGGTCGCACTTGGAGTTTGGATCATCAAGTAATACTTCTGGCACAATGGGGTGCATCCAGTTTTTTCATCTAAAAAGCTCATTTACACAACAAAGCAAAATGCTCAATTGACGAGCTACTGAGGGAACTGAAATCCAGCATCTCTGTTTACAGAGGGAAATCACACTGTACCAATGGGTTTTCTGAGCTACTGCCAAAATATGTTGTAGAATGCATTTGTCATTCTTTAAAACATAATTATAAATTCTTAGGTAACCCTATAAGACAAACTGCTAATTTAAGTACAAGAGTAATGGAAGTTACATTCCTGTTACAGATAACAGGACCCAACCTGAGCCTTCTGCTTCACATATAAATCTATGAGATGTCCTATTACCTGTAACACATTCAGTCAATGGAGAGAGGAAAGTAACCGACACTGTGTCACTATACAGGGTACTCACCTTTAAAAGGAAAGTCTGAAAAACAAGACTAAGAGCAGAGGAATAACAGATCTGTGGGAATGTTGTTACACTAATAAGTAAAAACACTTTTAAAGCCTTCAACCTACCCTATATATAAAATCAAAGTGCTTAATTCATATGATGTGAATAAAAAAAAAAAAAATGAGAGAGAGAGAACTATTTAAACTAAATGCTTGAAAACACAGTAACAATTTGAAGTTTAGAATTGTTTCCCATGGAAAGTCCTTACACTGTACCTGGAATTTCCAAAAGGGTCCGTAACCACTTTGCCACCTTTGCAAGAAGCATATTTCTTCACAAAAAATTCATAGAGCTGTAAGTCATCAATTTCAGGGGTGAGGTCTCCAACAAAAACTGAATACTCAGGGCTGCAAAAAAAAAAAAAAGAGTTTGTCAAAGGGTTAATATTAAAGATTTGTTTGCCACATAGCTTGTAAATGAAAGCTACAAAAAAGTAAAGCAAACATATTAATCTTGTGGGACTTACTCTTGACAAAGTACATTTTATATCAGTTTGAGATGAAAGAGCAGTTGCATACTATAATTGCATTTTAAAATATGACATAATTATAACATTACATGTATGTAATGTATCTATGGGAAGCCAAAAAAAATACTCAATAGTAGTGCATATGCATATTCTCAGGTCATAATAAAAACGTGCATCAAATTACATCAGCTCAGTTTTGAAAATAATTTGTGCTTCTCATCTTGAAACAACCCATGTCTATTATCAATACTTACTGTTTGGTAACAAAAACATTCTAGATATTGAGCAAAAGACTGGGAACCCCAAGATGCTTTCTGAAAGACTACTAAATTGGTATTCATTTGATATAAATCAGTGCACAAGCATGGATCAGTCAACAGGTAACACCTAACCATTCATCTTCTAACCTCACGAAATACAAAACAACAAAAATTAAAATGGAACGCATCCCAGTTTAAATTGGGTTTTCTGGGTTTGACAACAGAATCTGAGGCGCTTTAGATAATGAAAAAACTGACTAACACAAGGGGTCAACTTTGCCTATCCCTGTTAATAGAATGGTACCAGTATAGTGCATGCCAATTCCTTCAATGTAACATGTGATGTTTCCGACTTATTAAAATGAAAGAAATTAAAAACACTCACCCTGTATCCGGCCTTTTCCCATAGGTAGCATAATTTAACTTAAACTTTCTTGGCTGTTATATATATTAAAAAAAACAAAAAAAAACAAAACAGGCAATTAGTTGGTTTAAAAAAAGTACACATTTGCCCACCTCCCCACCCTAAAATTGCTTCTACAAAAGTTTCTGTATATTTAATAGTGTCTGATTCAAATGATGTTAGTACTATAGCTAAATTGAATGATGGAGGCTTTTTACCTAGATACATGTCCTAAGTAAATGCAACTTAAAGGCTTTTAATGAAGTAACTTTCACCCACTGGCCAAAAAGTAAGAGAATGTAACTCAATTGGAATATCCCCTAATTGTGTTGCAACTATTCAATAACAGTGAGAGTGGTTGCAACAGCTAAGGAGTTCATCAGGACATTCCCACAACATTAGAAGAAAACCACCAATAGGTTTGGTGGTCCAGCGATTAAAGAAAAGGGCTTGATACCGGGAGGTCTCTGGTTCAAATCCCAGCTCAGCCACTGACTCACTGAGTGTGACCCTGAGCAAGTCACTTAATGTTAGGTTATTATCCTAACCCTGGTTCCCTGAAATAGAAATGTAACCATTACCGTATGGGTATTTACTCCTTAAAGACCCAAACCCTGAATAAGATATATCAAAGCTGCTTGACGAGCCTGTGACAGAGGACAGACCTCAATGTCATTTTTATAAGAACATAAGAACATATTGCAGAACGACTGGAATGCTACAAGGCTAAGCCGAGAGGCTGCCTTGTGTGTTATCATGGAGAACCCCAGTAACAAGTAGCTAGGGTGGAAAACTGAGGGAGAAACTCACCTCTATGCCTGTGTCGTAAGGGTCGACTGAGAAGCCACCCATAACACTCTAGTTCCAAAACCAAGGTTTTGAAGATCCGCGACATTAAGTCTGTAGAACTTTGTAAAGGTGTGGAGAGTAGCCCACACCGCTGCATTGCAAATGTCCTTGACAGATGCACCCTAGAATAAAGCCCATGCAGTTGCAATGCCCCTGGTGGAATGGCCAATGAGCTTTTCTGGAGGGGACAAGTTGGCTCACTCAAAGGCAGTCCTGACTGTGTCTGCTATCCACAGGAGATGTGGTAGGCTCACCTTGTGTAGGCCAGGGCACTTGCAAGACTGCAGTGGCCCTCTTGATCAGTGGTAGAACCTCTGCCGACAAGGAGAGCTTAACCACACAAGGACAGCTGTCTGACTCCACGCCAGCTCCTGTTCGCCCCCTACTCTGAGGCAGTGATGGACAGCATGTCTTCCTGTTGCCAATCTGCGCTCGTAGTCCCCTCTCTAACAGAGGATGATGGGGAAGAGCACTGTGCAGGAGTAAGGGATGCAGAGCGCTCTGTAGAGCTGCTGGAGAGACCTTTCTCCAGCGTGCGCTTAAAGAAATGTGCACAAAACTTGCAGACTGCTGTTCACCAGTGCCTGGTGTGCTCTGGCCCCAGGCAACAAGAACATCTGCTGTGCTTGTCCTCTGACCTTGCATGTGTCGCAGGGATAAAACCCAGGCATGATGCAAGAAGCAAACAATGCAGTGTACAGTATACAGATGAACAGGCTTATAGACCGTAACCGAGCAGGTCAAGACCTGAACAAAAACGGTTTGGTACAGGACCGGGGGCACGTAAGTACGGTAGCGGGACGGTACCAGACTGGTAACTTTAACAACGGGTCAGTACGGTCCCGGGTCGGTGACTTTAGCACTGGGTCAGTACGGTACGGTACCGGTTCGAAACTAGGGTGGTACCGGGTCTGTTCAGTACTTGTTCGATGACTTTAGCACTGGGTCAGTACGGTACGGTACCTGTGCGGTAACCTCGGTTCTGGTTCGGGAACAGAGTGGTTCGCAGTTACTGTAGGTAGTTACCGTGGGTAGCAATGTACAGAGATGCCCACCTGTACAAGCCATTGGCAAAACCACTCAGTCAGTACTCACACGAGACTGAGGAAAGCCTGCTTGTTAGAATGAACTAACAGCTCTCGTAATTGTGATGCAAAAGCTGTCACCAAAACAGCATCCAGATGCTGTGGTAGAGATTGCAAGCAACCACAACCGAAGCAAGTATCTTGGTCCTGCGCAGCACTGCTGAGCCCAGCTGCTCTCACTACACGTGTGCCGTAGCACCATGTTGCTGACAGGCCTGCACTTAGTCTCTATGAAAACAGAAAAACAGAATGAGTAATAACAATAACTAAAAATATACAAATCGTCCTGTCATTTTAGTCAAAGCAAAAATGAGAATAAAATAACTCCAGCTGGAGCTATTGCAGCCTGGGGGGAGAGCACAAAGTCAGCTGACTTATGTTGCTTGATCCCTGGGAAGAAGCGACTCTTTGCAGTGGGACATAACGAACAACAGGCTGTAGTGAGGAATATGCGTAATTAGTAAAAGTAATACAGCGATTGTTTTTAATATCACATATCAGTTGTGTGAAACACAATAAATGCAAAATATATAACAGAAAAGGTAACAAGTACTTATCTGAAACAGCTCTCCTGCCAGGCCAGTTCTTGAAAGGAAAAATGTCATTGAGGTCTGTGACCGAAGTGTTTTTATGTCCTTGGTGGCGGCCCATGACCGCATGCGTCACAGGCTCGTAGAGAAGCTTTGATATCTCTTTTACAGGGTTTGAGTCTTTAACAGGTAAATACTCATATGGTAATTGTTACATTTTATACTAGAAAAGGAACCTCCTTGTGCTCCCTCCTTTGGATAAGACATAAAAAGAGGTCCTATTGCAGCATAGATGCCTTGTTCACCCCCTAGTCTCTGTAAGTCCCTTTGGATAAAAGTGTCTGCTAAATGACTAATTAATTAATCAACAATAATAACAACAATAATAATAATAAATACTTACTGGGTTTGACCCTGGAACCAGCTTTCCGTTGAGCCTAAGTACACATCGGTCAACACCAGCTTCGTCTGCTAATTCGACAAAGCAATACCCTGCAGATCCACTATTGAATAAAGTAAAACAAATGTTAAAGATGTGCATATTCTATTGACAATGAATAAAATACACACATTAATAAAATGTAGGGTGTTCCTGTTATTTAAAGAGACGTGTCATTGACTTAACAGACCCTAATTTATACTTTAAAAATTATTATTGTATTAAATTGTTAAAGAAGTACACTTACCCTGTCACTCTGTGGCAAATAATTTTAACGCCATATGTTGTCTCTCCCATTGTACTAAACGCTTGCTTTATAAAATTTTCATCCATGTATGGATCCAGCTAGATACAAATGTCAATAATTCAGCATTTTGTTGCAGAGAATATACTGATGTACAGTTGTATAACACATTATTTCAGTTAAGTTTCTTTTCTGCATCATTTTGTTCTAATAACTGTTGTTTTGCTGTTGTGTGGATATGTGTTTTCATGAACCCTACTGCCTCCCATGACCCCCTTCTAAATGAGATGTTGTGTCGCCAGAGAATCCTGGTGAAAACACATTTAAAATCTGGGGAATTTAAATAAACGACTATTTATTTAAAAAAAAAAAAAAAGAACAGGACTAGGTCATATTTTGGGCAACGCAAACCTTAAGAATTTAAAACTTCAAGTTAGTTTATTTTTGCAGTACAGTCCCTTTAGAAGGTGACTTTGGCTCCCACTTTCAAATTAATTATGAAGATTATCTGAATCAAAGGAAATTAAATGTTTTTGTTTTTTTTAGTAAACTGAACATTGAAACAACATGATAGGTTTATCGAAAGTTACACACATGACATTTGTCACACTCAAATAAATAAGGTAGGGTTTGGTAAATATGACTTACGCTAAACAACTGGGATAAACTATTAGCGATCTTTTAATTATATTATGTGTATCGATAATAAAAACGATATATGACCCGCCCATTTTATCTGGAGCCGTTATGTTCACAATAGTAGCCTATATACTACATGTACGAATTCAAAAACCTTAAAAGTTTCAGTATGTATACCAACAAATACTAAACCAACTTTGTACCAGTGTAGTGTTATAAAGTGGTACGTCGTCACAATGTGGTACGCATACCAAAACTTGACCCGTGTAATGTTAGAAAGTGGTACGCTGTCACATTGAAAGTGGTATGCTGTGAAATTTTGGTACTGGTGCAATCAACTGACGTACATTTACCATTATATATATATATATATATATATATATATATATATATATATATATATATATATATATATATATATTTGCAAACTTAAACTGGAAACAAACAACCAATTTCTCTAAAGAAAAAAAAAAACAATTCACGATGAAGCGTTGCACAAGTAAAAAAAAAAGTACTCATAAATATTCACATACTGTTTTCTTAATGGTGTAAAAATATTATAAATTAAATGTAAAAAAGTTTAAAAAGACCGAAAACAGCATAACATACCAGATTTGAATGGGCACGTCAGTGCTTTCTAAGCGTAAGTTGTTTAGGCATGCGCGAGCAAACGCAGTGCGCTGCGTACCACTTTTTAATATCCGTGTCTGAAAATAACACTACACCGGTACTGTATGGCTGTTGCTAGACAAAAATATAAACAGTGAAAACTGTAGCACAAAATAAACGTAAAAGTAAAAGATACTAACATCACCCATCCACAAGCTTGCCATTCTATTAAACATTTTTTTTTTTTTTTCAAAATATGGAATCAGACCTAACTTCTAAAAACAATTAACCTTAACACGTACATAAACGTCTTACTACCACTACTCTGCAGTGCAAAGTTTTTTGTTTTTTTACAAATACCTCAAACGTTCATCCGTACCGTCCTTCTTAATGCCTGTCTCAATTTTCATGGAAAAATGCATTATTTGTTTTTAAAAATATGAGCATAGCATATGTAAATAAATGTATAAAATGGATAAAACAATACTCATCCTAATATGTTGTGTTATATTGCCAAGCAGGGAAAATAAATACGTTTTAATTTGGAGGCATAATTTTGGTTAACTTTAGCGCCGACTATGCTCAGCGGTAGGTGAAAGGACCCGTCGTGGGGACACGTGGTTTTATGCAACCAAAGATATAGTAGCTTCTTTGGTGCAGCATGGCGCAGCAATTGGAATTGATAGCTGGTTGTTACGAGCAGATTGTGTTTGGATATCGAGTGCAGACAGGAGAAAAGGTGAGTTAGGATTTTAACAATGGAAGGACAACTTTTTAATTTGGTGTATTTGTTTTTCACGTTATGGTAAGGGTGCGCGTTAACATGACATAAACACGTTGTACATAGGCATACTTGGATTACGAGTGGTTTATGTTTCAGATCTAGAGCAAATTAATTTATTGTATGGCTTGTACATGCTATGTCTTCAAGAACCTGTTTAAAATCCACATTTTAATAGTTACACTAATTGAATGTCAGTACTTCGCTATGATACAATTTTCTGTACTGAACCGTTTTAGTAAATGTATTACTGTTCATTTTTATTTTGGACAATTAACCGATTATTTATTAATACCTTATAACAGTCCATAAAGGGTTGTTTTAATAGTTGATCTTCAGGATGCATGTATCTGTAGTGATTAGTTAGATCTATCTATCTATCTATCTATCTATCTATCTATCTATCTATCTATCTATCTATCTATATATATATATATATATATATATATATATATATATATATATATATATTACTAACTGCTAGTGTAATGCTAGTTTATTTGATGCATGTTATCCATTGCAACCTTATGATTTAAACCCCTAACATTCTTACCTTTTGTAGAAATGGACTTCAGATGCCGACTTTTCCCATCATGCACACACTGCTTCTTTATCTGCAGTGGCTGTAAATGACAGGTATATAGCTACAGGCAGCAAAGATGAAACTATTCAGCTGTATGATATAAAAAAGAGAGTGGAATACGGCTCCCTGTTGCATCATGATGGTAAGTTATTTTCTATTTTTATTAAGTTCAGTTTTATAGAGTAGAGCGGAATACCACACAGTGATCCCAATATTTGCTTAAAGAACAGTTTTAGTAGTCCGATGTATTGGTACAACCACGTTAAAGGTTATCAACACAGTTGTTTAATACAGATGTCTCTTCTATTGAAAGGTACAATATCTTGTTTGGAGTTCTATGGAAAAACACATTTACTGAGTGGGGGTGAGGACGGTCTCATCTGTGTTTGGAGCACAAAGAAGTGGGAGTGTCTGAAATCGTTTAGAGCACACAAGTAAGTTTAAAGATTCCTTAATTTAAAAAAAAAAAAAGCAAAAACGTATAAAACAATCTGCTGTACCTGTTATCTGTCAGATCCAAAAGTATTCTGCCATCAGCACATTGCTAAACACGGACATTTACAATATAGACTCGATTTCTCTTGTTAGACTTGTATTTTGGCAAGCTTCACCTTTAGAAGGCCCAGAAAGTTTGTGAAGGCATGTCAACTAAAGTACAACTTGGAGCAGACTGGAGATGGATAATGAAATTATAGTATGTCCAGACTTCTGTAGAGGTCAAGACAAGTTAACTATTCCTTTATTTTTCAGAGGTCATGTGACATCACTTTCAGTGCATCCATCTGGTAAAATAGTTTTGTCTGTGGGGACAGATAAAACACTTAGGTAGGATTGTTTTTATTAATATCAGTATATTATCTTAACATTTTGGAAGCAAAAATAATTTCCTTTTTGTTTTTCTAGAACATGGAATCTAATAGATGGAAGGTCAGCATTTATCAAAAACATTAAACAAAGTAAGTACCTCCTGAGCAAAAAGTTCTCATGACATGTAGGCATTATTTTGTATGATTGCTGTAATATTCAGTTCTGTAACAAAGCGCAAAAAATCGCTTTTTGTGCAGTTCCACTCATCTTGTGCAGACCCTGCCTAGCATGAGTGGTTGAGAGTGAACAGCTTCAGTAATACCATGTTGTTGTTTTGTTTTTTTTTTTTTTTTTTTTTAAGATGCCCATATAGTGATGTGGTCCCCTACTGGAGAGAGATATGTTGTGGTTGTGAATGAAAAAATGGATATCTACAACCTTGAGACTGCAACAGTCACTGGAACGATCTCAAACAAAAAAAGGATATCCTCCATTAGATTTATAACTGTAAGTACTGTAATTGTAAGGTGCTCCAGTGATCTGGCATTACTGGTTGAGATTATTATTATTATTATTATTATTATTATTATTATTATTATTATTATTAATTTACTAAAAATGTTTGTTTTGTGATGGAGAAAGCCTTTGTAATACAGGATATCTAAAACATACATTGCAGGAGCTCTGACTACTTTAGCATCAAGGTTCCTTACTTTTAAATTAGTTTGAAGTTGACCCTTTGTATTGTTACACACATAGCCACACTGAATTGGAGTGTTAATGACTTTCGGTGCACTGATGAATATCCATACTGTGATACATGATCAAAAGCACTACCTAGCTACTTGTAGTCCACCAATTGTTTTTTTTAACCCTAACCTGCATTCTATCAGGAAGCGCTCGATTCGTTACAATTCAAACTATCCTGCAGTCTTTTATTCGTACTGACCTCCATCCTGCCCACAGGAGCGTACCCAGTTTGTGCTACTTTTAGTTCTTTGCAGTTGACCCTGTGTGTCAGATCAAGTGTTTATCCGAGTTGAATTTATTTATGCCTTTCTATTTAGAACTATAAATGAGTAATTATCAGTTCCTCCAACCAAAGAAAAGCTTTCCACACTTAAAAAGGGAGATGGAATAAACATTAGATTAAGCTATAGACTGTACAGAAGTATTACTACACTTATTGGGAGCAGTTATCAAGAAATTAACTTTTTGCCCACAGAGTAAAATCAATATATAGTATCACAGTGGGTATCACTTAGATAGATATAATAATATTAGTGCACTCCGTTTTTAAGAATCACTTATATAATAATCAACCGCATATAATGATCACAACCACTGGGACAAAATCATTCCTATACTAACCATGCTAAAATAATTGGAAGAATCAGGCAATCTGCTTATAAGAACCATTTTGGGGCAAACTGCCTACATGTAATATGGTACTTGATCAAGTGCAATGATCTGTACAGCCAATAATGCTGTTTTTGAATTTGAGTTTGATCACATCTCGTGTGATTAGGCAGGTACGCAGCGTTGATCGTGCAATGATGCAGGAAACACTGCATTGTGCAGGTATGTTTTTTTTGTGTTCCCTCTTAGTGAAAATGTGTTTCAATAAAGTGAATACACATTCATTCAATACATACCGAGTACAGCAGTGTTATTGTGTGATATGCATGTAGAGGGAGTGGGATTGCGGTGTGAGGAGGAGGGATTGCAGAGCTTTGCATCTCCGCTTAATGAAAAACTGAGCTTTGCATTGCAACTGAAAAAAAGCAAGCCACAGATGCTTAAATGCAGTGGTAGTCCTGACAGAAATACTGTAATGTCATTTTAATTCAAAGACCTTGCACGTAACATCGCACGGCAGTTAAACTACGCAGTTAAACTACGCAGTTAAACTAGACACCCTCATGAGAGGATCGCTTCTCAGGTATACTGTAGTAAAACAGGATTCTGCAGTGTACACATAATCGTGATCATATAAGAAGCTTCTTCCCCATGGGGACTTGTTTTGATGTATTGTCCTCAGTGATTGAGCACCACTGACATCTGTATACTGTATATAGGAGGCTGTGTGGTCCAGTGGTTAAGTGGTTAAAGAAACAGGCTTGGAACCAGACGGTCCCTGGTTCAAATCCCAGCTCAGCCACTGACTTGTTGTGTGACCCTGAGCAAGTCACTGAACCTTCTTGTGCTCCGTCTTTCGTGTGAGACGTTGTTGGAAGTGACTCTGCAGCTGATGCATAGTTCACACACCCTAGTCTTGTTTCTTGTAAAGTGCTTTGTGATGGTGGTCCACTATGAAAGGCGCTATATGAAAATAGATTATTATTATTTAAACTGCTGATGGCACGCTTTTGCTGATTGTAATGCGACAGAGTGGCTGAGGACAGTGTAAATTATCAGGCTGGAGTCTTTGATTTACAGTTTTAAACCGGTGTTGGTTTTATTTCTTACACTGCGGTGGAGAAACAACTGCTAATAAAACAAACAAAATAAACCTAGCTCTCAGCTGGAGCACTAACTGTACTTCGTGTGGAACAAACACCAGAGCTCTTACTCGCGTTTTGGTTTCTTTTTGTTGCTTCTGCTTCCTTACGCCTCTATACGCCTATCACAAAGCTGTCGACTAAGCCATTTCTATCAAGGTGTTAACTTTAACAAGCAGTTAATCAATTGACTATTATTATTATTATAATTCATTAAGGAAAAGCAGCTATGGATTTTTCATGGGCGTGCATACATGCGGGAACTCGTGACATCTAGTGGTCAACCCATTACACTGCAGCCAGGGAACAAGCTCTTGCATTCTCATACAAAGTTTGATTCTGCACCACAGTAATCATATTGGTCCACTTTTAAGAATCATCCGCTTAGAAGAATCAAAACACCCGGGACAGATGTGATTCTTAAACGGAGTGCACTGTGTGTGTGTGTGTTGTGAAGTGCATATCGTTCTGTTGTATTGTTACTAATAATAAATGCCATATTTCAGAATACTATTGTTGTGGTAGCAGGCGATGAAGAAACTGTGAGGCTGTATGACACTGACTCACTGAAGTGCCTTTGTGAGTTTAAAGCGCATGAGAACAGGTACAGTGTCCTTCAGTATTTAGACCAAAGTTTGTTTGTATATCGTCATTTATGCTTGGTGAGTTGCAACAAACTTCTATACTAAGTTGAGTACTAGTTAGTATGATGCTATCTGTAGATCATCTCCAGCTCTGTACTATCATAGTACCAATTGCAGTGAAAAAACCAAGGGAACATACATTTGGGGATCAGCTTATCCCCCACCTTTTAGTACAGAACTCAGGGTTGAACTGATCATTTTGTCTTTGTGTATGGGGAAAATGGCAGTGAGTGGAGCAGGGACAGGAGATTAAGATGAGTGCTGCACTGTACTGTATATTTCAACTATTATTTTAAAGCTCTATTAAATTGCATGTTTTCATACATTTCTATTCATTCTAATTTGTATATAATAGTATACTTAATGTTAAAATTTAATACTTTTACAGCCCATTTTCAAATAAAACATTTTAAAAGATGGTATTAAGTTACCCTTTCCGCAATCACTTTCTAACACTCGGAGCTCAAAGTGAAGATATTCTGCAGTACCTGAAGCTGAAAATAATTAAGCAAAAAAAAAAAAGGGGATAAACAATACAAATGATATTGAGCTATAGAATAAGTATGACTACACTTACTGGGAGCAGTTATCAAGAAACTATAACTTTATAACTTTATTGATTTTTAAATGGCTGTTTTTGTCTTTATGCCCACAGAGTAAAAGCAATATATAGTATCACAGTGGGAGAAACCCTTGTCCTTGTAACTGCATCGAGTGATGGATATATTAAAATGTGGAAGCTTGATCTTGAAAAGGTATGGTAACTATCTTTTATTTAATGCCTTGGCAAGCTAACCTGTAAATGGGTATGTTTATAAGCAGGTATTGCTGATTTAGATTTTTTTTACAGCAGAAGTGTAGTAATTTGCAGTTCTCCTTTTTACAGATTCAGGACACTCCAGCTCTACTTGGTGAAGTGAATACTTCTGCCAGACTGACATGTTTGGGTGTGTGGCAGGGTAGCCCAGTGGAAGGTTCACAGCAAGTGGAAGCAGAGGCGGCTTGTTCCCAAGGTATTTATAAATGCAGTTAAGATTTAAAAGTGATTTTTATATTTCAGTGGAAAGATTCCCTGCACTATGATTGGCTGAGCTACAGTGATATAATCCCTAGTATATGCCATTAGAATGTTTGTAACTGCATCACAGACACCAAAATGTAGTTTTGAAGAAAATGTAAACCTTTTTGAAATACATTTGTGTAAAGGTCCCCAGGCATGTCACACACACACAACTGCTACATATTAAATACCATATTTAAAAAACAGTATATTAAAAAAAAAAGTTAAAGCAGACATTTTAAAGTTACATTAACACCCACTAAGATAAGAAAGCTATTTTATAAAAGTGTATTCAGTCTTGACTTAAACACTGTAACAGTCCCAGCTTCCCTGATGAAAGTAGGGAGGGCATTCCATTTGGGGCTCTGCATGAAAAAGCCCTTCCTCCCATGTTCATTTTGTTGACCCTAGGAATAATCAGCAGCCCTGTATTCTGTGATCTAAGTGTGATTTGGATGATATAGGGTCAGTAACTCCTACAATCCATTTAGTGCTTTATAGGTTAACAGCAACATCTTAAAATCTATTCTATACTGCACAGGGAGCCAGTGTAAGGAGGCTAAAACAGGGGTAATATGTTCACTTTTCATGGTTCAGTCAAAATTCTAGCGGCAGTGTTCTGAATGAGCTGTAAGCGAGACACCACACCTTTTGGGATACCAGAGAGAAGTGCATTACAGTAATCAATTCTAGATGAAACAAAGGCATGCATTTGTCTCTCGGCATCAGATATAGAAATAATTGGTCTAAGGTATGTTTCTCAAATGGTAGAAATATACTTTTGTAACTTCCCTAAAAAGTCTCAAATGGTCGAGCTCATGTAATCCCATGTAATTTTGTAGTTGGTTCTAAGAGCCCACTAGAATAACCTCTGTTTTATCTGAGTTTAGCATTAAATAATTCCTTCACATCCAGCACTTGATGTATGCTAGAGTGCTGCATCGGGTCGGTACCTTCGGGGCCCACGAGTGACCCGCAGAAGCGGATCGGGTTCGGGTAGGAATGTGAAGCTGTTTGCCATTCGGGTGTGGGTCAATAAAAAAAAAAAAAATTTCGGGTCTGAATTTGAAAAATGTTTCCTGTCCTTTCAGCGTACTTGTCTGTAACCCTTTCCCAAATAACGTATTAAAAGGTAATATACCGGTATTTCCTGCACTAAAGCAGGAGGCGATTTAGGGAGGAGTTAGCTGACTAAGCTGTGTTGTTCTCGCTTGTTTGATAAGTTGCAAGATCTTTATCGCGTCTGCTTGGTGATAGGGTTTGAGAGGTAGATCATAAGTGTGGAATTATTTGGGAATCCTAGCGAATTAAAATAATGAATGTAACTGGATTCGCAGCCACAAAACTGGTACGTCATCTCTGCGAAAGTATAGGTGTAGCTCCCTTTCAACTGGTGGCATGAAAGGAATAGACAGGTATTTTATAGTAAAGTAAGTAGAGATAGTTAATATGTTAGTGTTAAAATATATCCAGACCACTAGAGAAAGCTACCACACTGTATTGGCTATTGTGTAAACTCAATCTGTGGAGAATGGTAGAGATATCTGTGTGAATGTGAGAGTCAGTTGACGCAGACAGTAGGTAAAGGACAAACACTTGCGGGTTCGGGTCGGTCGGGTCGCGGGTAAGAAGACGGTGTTGTTGCGGGTTCTGGTCGGGTCCTGTAGTAGCGGGTCCAGGTGGGAAGCAGGTCTCTAATGTATGCAAGACAAGCAGCAAATACTTCTGCTGGAGTTATTTCCTGGCTTTAGGGACAGATATAGCTGGGTATCATCATAGCAATGGAAGTTCACTCCGTGTGTGGACATATCACCTAACGGTAGCATATATAATGAAAATAACAAAGGACCTAGAATAGAGCCTTGTGAAACACTGCAGACCAGACCTTTCAGATTTTGCCTCCCCGATAGAGACACACTGAAATGTATTGGAAAGATAAGATTTGAGCCAGGGTAGGACAAGGCCAGACAGTCCCACTGTTTTCAAGACCATTCAATAAGATGGAGTGCTCTACAGTACCAAAAGCAGCACTTGGATCTGAGGGAATTGGAACTGATGGAAAGCCCAAGTCGGAGCTTATCAGTAGGCCATTTACAACTCTGACAAGGGCTGTCTCGGTGCTATGTGTAGCACGGTATTCAGACTGAAACTTCTCAGGTTCACCATTGCAACAACTCTTTCTGGAACCTTCTCTAAGAATAGGCCAATCTCCAATTTACCATAGTTATTGAGGACTTTGGGGTCCAATTTGTGTTTTAAGCATAGGCTTTCCCACAACTACCTTAAGTGCTGAGGAAACTATACCAGAGGAAAGTGAACCATTTATACTTTTTGAAATGTGGGTATTAATAGAACCAGAAACCTCTTTTAAAAGTTTTGTAGGAATAGAATCAGCCGAGCATGTGGTAGCTCTCATATGCTGAACTAGCGCTGTCAGTTCCTGTAAATTTAGTCAAAGAAAAAGCCTCCAGAGCAGCCTTAACCATTCTAATTAGTAATATTGCGCTGCAGTCCTCCTTAATAGAAGGGGTCTGTGTAATCTGATTTCGGGATCTATTTAATGAAGTTGAAACTACCCTAAAACTTATTAACAAACCAAAGTATTGGCATCCTATGCTTTTATTGTACCATAATTCAAGGTAACAGATTAAGGAGAAGCATTTAGTAAACTTTAACCACTTTTTCAATAAAAAGCAAAATCCACAATTTCTAGTAATTTTACAATTCCTCTTTTTATTAAAAAAAATAATAATTACTTAAAGTATTTGTTCATGACTAAAGTATTGACACCCCTGCTTTAGTATTATGTGCCCTCCTTTTGCTTTTTGTTACAGTTTTCAGACATTTATGATCATTCTTAACCAGTATGTTACATCTTGTTGGTGAAATCTGGGTCCATTGTTTCTTACCTATTTCCTTCAGCTCAGACAGATTGGATACACAATACATGGCTACAGCTTTTTTCAATTCAGGCCAAAGCATTTCTATTGGATTGAGATCTGGTGGTTTGCAACAGCCATTCCTTAACTTTTTTATCTTCGTTTTCTTTAAGAATTCCAGAGTTGACTTTGGGTCATTGTCGTGTTGGAAGGTAAACTGTGTGCCAATCAGCTTACGAGCAGATGGTATCGTTGTACTTTGTTAATGTTTTTATGCATGGCTGCATTTATTCAATCTTTGTGATTTGAGCCACCTTCATACTTCAGGTTTAATTGTAGGTTTTCTTCATTTGAAGGTTTTTGTCTTTTGGGGGGTTCCATTTTAGTCTTATTGGACTATAGGGTTTTGTTCAAGAATGCTTCAGATTCCTGTTCGTATTTCTTGGCAAATTTTACTTTTCTTTCATGAATTTTCTTTAAAAGTGTACAGTACTGTGCAAAAGTTTTAGGCAGGTGTGAAAAAATGCTGTAAAGTAAGAATGCTTTCAAAAATAGACATGTTAATAGATTATATTTATCAATTAACTAAATGCAAAGTGAGTGAACAGAAGAAAAATCTAAATCAAATCCATATTGGTGTGACCACCCTTTGCCTTCAAAACAGCATCAATTCTTCTAGGTACACTTGCACAAAGTCAGGGATGTTGTAGGCATATAGTCAGGTGTATGATTAAACAATTATACCAAACAGGTGCTAATGATCATCAATTCAATATGTAGGCTGACACACAATCATTAACTGAAACAGAAACAACTGTGTAGGAGGAATAAAACTGGGTGAGGAACAGCCAAACTCAGCTAACAAGGTGAGGTTGCTGAAGACAGTTTACTGTCAAAAGTCATACACCATGGCAAGACTGAGCACAGCAACAAGACACAAGGTAGTTATACTGCATCAGCAAGGTCTCTCCTAGGCAGAAATTTCAAGGCAGACAGGGGTTTCCAGATATGCTGTCCAAGCTCTTTTGAAGAAGCACAAAGAAACGGGCAACGTTGAGGACCGTGAGACGCAGTGGTCGGCCAAGGAAACTTACTGCAGCAGATGAAAGACACATCATGCTTACTTCCCTTCAATTGGAAGATGTCCAGCAGTGCCATCAGCTCAGAACTGGCAGAAAACAGTGGGACCCTGGTACACCCATCTACTGTCCGGAGAAGTCTGGTCAGAAGTGGCCTTCATGGAAGACTTATGCCAAAAAGCCATACCTCCGGCGTGGAAACAAGGCCAAGCGACTCAACTATGCACGAAAACACAGGAACTGGGGTGCAGAAAAATGGCAGCAGGTGCTCTGGACTGATGAGTCAAAATTTGAAATATTTGGCTGTAGCAGAAGGCAGTTTGTTCGCCGAAGGGCTGGAGAGCATACACGAATGAGTGTCTGCAGGCAACAGTGAAGCATGGTGGAGGTTCCTTGAAAGTTTGGGGCTGCATTTTTGCAAATGGAGTTGGGGATTTGGTCAGAATTAATGGTCTCCTCAATGCTGAGAAGTACAGGCAGATACTTATCCATCATGCAATACCATCAGGGAGGCATCTGATTGGCCCCAAATTTATTCTGCAGCATGTCAACGACCCCAAACATACAGCGAAAGTCATTAAGAACTATCTTCAGCGTAAAGAAGAACAAGGAGTCCTGGAAGTGATGGTATGGCCCCCACAGAGCCCTGATCTCAACATCATCGAGTCTGTCTGGGATTACATGAAGAGAGAGAAGCAACTGAGGCTGCCTAAATCCACAGAAGAACTGTGGTTAGTTCTCCAAGATGTTTGGGCCAACCTACCTGCCAAGTTCCTTCAAAAACTGTATGCAAGTGTACCTAGAAGAATTGATGCTGTTTTGAAGGCAAAGGGTGGTCACACAAAATATTGATTTGATGTAGATTTTTCTTCTGTTCACTCACTTTGCATTTTGTTAATTGATAAATATAAACTACTAACATGTCTATTTTTGAAAGCATTCTTACTTTACAGCATTTTTTCACACCTGCCTAAAACTTTTGCACAGTACTGTATATTGTGAATATTCAGACGAAAATAACAAGGAGTCTGCAACCAGCCTAATCCAAGAAGGTACTAAATACTTGGTGCACTTGTAGTAAGTGTGCTTTGCAGAAATTTAAAAATCTTTATGGAAAAACTGCTGTAATAACTTGTCTGTTAATTATTTTTATACAAAACCTCCATACCATGCACATCTAATGTAAAATCTCTCTAGATTTGTATTTCAAGGTACATAGAAGCTTACACAGAACAAAGCACTGTACTGTAACTGGTTGAATCGTCCGACACAGTTGTTGTCAATATTATTATTATTTATTTCTTAGCAGACGGCCTTATCCAGGGCGACTTACAATTGTTACACATTAGTTTTACATACAATTACCCATTTATACAGTTGGGTTTTTACTGGTGCAATCTAGATAAAGTACCTTGCTTAAGGATACAGCAGCAGTGTCACTCACCAGTGATTGAACCCACAACCCTCCAGTCAAGAGTCCAGAGCCCTAACCACTACTCCACACTGCTGCAGTTTATTACTTAGTAAGATTTATAAGGTTTATTATCCTGAAACTAAGAAAAAGGGACAGGTACCAGCCTGAAAGAGAAAGGAGGAAACACAAACAGGCAGTTTCAACCTAAAAATGCAGTAATTGTAATCGGTAAAAGAAAATTACAAAAAACACTAGTTTCTATACCACAGATAAATAACGAGCAATAATATCACTGCAGCCAGAGTAAACTGGCAGCAGAGAGAAGTTTATAATTTCTAGATAGAGTGAAAACAGCATGCGAGCCTACTGAGGGCCACGGGGATTATACAACAACACTCGCTAGAAAATAACACACGTAAAAAACTGAAGCGTAACCATTTCCAAACTGGAAAACGATAATAAAAAGAAAGCAGACCACTTCTCTTTTTTTTTCCTATAATTCATACAAGTGTTCTACTTTTTCAAGCTTTTGTAAATGGCTATAACTGATAAAAGTACATCAAAGTGTGCAATAAAAAGCCTGAAATAGTATCTCGGGCTTCTGGTGACATTGACCTTCAGGCTCGTCTTTATCTTGCCCATTTTGATGGAGTTTTTCTCATTTAATAAATGCAATTTAGTTATATACAGTCACCTACCTTTTGATGATTTTGTTTTGTGCTAAACGATGATGCTGACATATTCTTGTCGGCAAATATTGTTGGCTCCTGTCAAAGTAGAGTGGACTTGTGACCAATGGAGGTGATAGGAATGTCACAGATGACCAAGATGTGACAATGAGCAGTGACGTTTTATTAAAAGACACACAAAAGTTCCAGAGACTGGACTGGTAAACAGTTCAGTTTTAGTGTGCCAAAGAAAAAATAAGTTATTTCCCAAAATGCACACAAAAAAAACAGGTTGTATAGCAAAACGGAACACAGAAGAATGCCAAGCTCAGTCTACTTTCACAGTCTTTAACTGAAGCACGTTATATACTCACAACACAAAAAAAACTGTTCAAGTGTGTGTGGTTTTTTTTTTTGCATGCGCCTGATTATTACGAGTACAGCATACAAAGCTGAAAGCTATATGTTTGTATGTACACTACCATTCAAAAGTTTGGGGTCACTTAGAAATTTCCTTGTTTTCCATGAAAACATACATGAAATGAGTTTGAATAGGAAATATAGCAAAATGAATAGGAAATATAGTCATTGACAAGGTTAGAAATAATGATTTTTAATTGAAATAATTGTGTCCTTCAAACTTTGCTTTCGTCAAAGAATCCTCCATTTGCAGCAATTGCAGCCTTGCAGACCTTTGGCATTCTAGTTGTCAATTTGTTGAGGTAATCTGAAAGATTTCACCCCATGCTTCCTGAAGCACCTCCCACAAGTTGGATTGGCTTGATGGGCACTTCTTACGTACCATACGGTCAAGCTGCTCCCACAACAGCTCAATAGGGTTGAGATCCGGTGACTGTGCTGGCCACTCCATTATAGACAGAATACCAGCTGACTGCTTCTTCCCTAAATAGTTCTTGCATAGTTTGGAGCTGTGCTTTGGGTCATTGTCCTGTTGTAGGAGGAAATTGGCTCCAATCAGCGCCGTCCACAGGGTATGGCATGGCGTTGCAAAATGGAGTGATAGCCTTCCTTCTTCAAGATCCCTTTTACCCTGTACAAATCGCCCACTTTACCACCACCAAAGCACCCCCAGACCATCACATTGCCTCCACCATGCTTGACAGATGGCGTCAAGCACTCCTCCAGCATCTTTTCATTTGGTCTGCATCTCACGAATGTTCTTCTTTGTGATCGAACACCTCAAACTTAGATTCGTCTGTCCATAACACTTTTTCCAATCTTCCTCTGTCCAGTGTCTGTGTTCTTTTGCCCATCTTAATCTTTTCTTTTTATTGGCCAGTCTGAGATATGGCTTTTTCTTTGCAACTCTGCCTAGAACTCTGCCAGCATCCCGGAGTCGCCTCTTCACTGTTGACGTTGAGACTGGTGTTTTGCGGGTACTATTTAATGAAGCTGCCAGTTGAGGACCTGTGAGGCGTCTGTTTCTCAAACTAGACAATCTAATGTATTTGTCCTCTTGCTCAGTTGTGCACCGGGGCCTCCCACTCCTCTTTCTATTCTGGTTAGAGCCAGTTTGCGCTGTTCTGTGAAGGGAGTAGTACACAGCGTTGTACGAGATCTTCAGTTTCTTGGCAATTTCTCGCATGGAATAGCCTTCATTTCTCAGAACAAGAATAGACTGACGAGTTTCAGAAGAAAGTTCTTTGTTTTTGGCCATTTTGAGCCTGTAATCGAACCCACAATTGCTGATGCTCCAGATACTCAACTAGCCTAAAGAAGGCCAGTTTTATTGCTTCTTTAATCAGCACAACAGTTTTCAGCTGTGCTAACATAATTGCAAAAGGGTTTTCTAATGATCAATTAGCCTTTTAAAATGATAAACTTGGATTAGCAAACACAACGTGCCATTGGAACACAGGACTGATGGTTGCTGATAATGGGCCTCTGTACGCCTATGTAGATATTCCATTACAAATCGGCCGTTTCCAGCCACAATAGTCATTTACAACATTAACAATGTCTACGCTGTATTTCTGATTATTTTAATGGACAAAAAATTTGCTTCTCTTTCGAAAACAAGGAAATTTCTAAGTGACCCCAAACTTTTGAACGGTAGTGTGTGTATGTAATGAATACTGATGAAATACAGACACATCATTTTTACCATAAATAAAACAAATATATATATATATATATATATATATATATATATATATATATATATATTTTTTATTTAGTCTAGGGAAAGGTTTTGACTAAAAAATAACATGTAGGCAATAAATAACACGATAGAACAACCACAACACGTCCTAACAAAAAAAAGAGAGAGCGACATGAATAAATCATATCCGGGTAAACAGGTTGTGGGGGTGGAGGGAGTGAGGGTATCTAATGCTTCAGCGTAGGATACTCCTTGAAGCATGGAGCAACGCACAGAGCTTGGCGCCGCCTCTTCGCTGTTACTTCATGTTGATGATAAATATTCTTCGCTTATGTCTTCACGGACACACTCGCTGACATCCGATTCAATGGAAGAATTGTATGTATTTAAATTTAAATCGGAATATCATTGATTCGTTCTGAATATTTTAGACCCGCCCCAACTACTGAGTGACAGCACATTCTTACATTTTGATTGGAGACTCTGCTTGCGAGATTTAAAATGAGATTACAGTCGGGAATGGAGACTTGTTAGCGGGATTTAAAGCTGTATTACAGTTAAGATATGGAGGATTTAAAACAATTGTGGCAAAATGTAAAAAAAAATGCCTACACACAAAAACCCCAGAAGAATGTGCCCGTGACCATAGGGATTTCATTGTGGAAGACAGCAAAGGAAAGAAGGTACAACTTACAGTGCAGTGAAAAAGTATTTGCCCCCTGTCTGATTTTCTGCATTTTTGCATATTTTTGACACTGAATGTTATCAGATCTTCAACCAAAACCTAATATTAGATAAAAGGGACCCTGAGTGAACAAATAACACAAATTTGATACATATTTCATTTATTTATTAAAGAAAGTTATGCAACACCCAGTGCCCCCGTGTGAAAAACTAATCGCCCCCTTAGACTCAATAACTGGTTACGCCACCTTTTGCAGCAATAACAGCAACCAAACGCTTCCTGTAATTATTGATTAGTTTATCACAGCGCCATGGAGGAATTTTGGCCCATTCCTCCATGCAGAACTGCTTCAACTCAGTGACATTTATCGGTTTTCAAGCATGAACTGCGTTTCAGGTCCTGCCACAACATCTAGATGGGGTTTAGGTCTGGACTTTGACTAGGCCATTCCAAAACTTTAAAATTTTCTTGTTCTTCAACCATTCTGATGTAGACTTGCTTGTGTGTTTCGGATCATTGTCTTGCTGCATGACCCAGCTGCGCTTCAGCTTCAGCTCACGGACGGATGGCCTGACATTCTCTGGTAGAATTCTCTGATACAGAGCAGAATTCATGGTTCCTTCAATGATGGCAAGGCGTCAAGGTCCTGATGCAGCAAAGCATCCCCAAACCATGACACTACCACCACCATGCTTGACCCTTTGGTATGAGGTTCTTACTGTGGAATGCAGATTTTGGTTTTCGCCAGACATAATGGGGCCCATGTCGGCCAGAAAGTTCCACTTTTGACTCATCTGTCCATAGAACATTGTTCCAGAACTCTTGAGGATCATCCAGGTGCTTTTTGGCAAACTTGAGACGAGCATTCATGTTCTTCTTAGTGAGCAATGGTTTCCGCCTTGATACTCTGCCATGAATCCCATTTTTGCCCAGTGTCTTTCTGATGGTGGAGTCATGAACACTGACCTTAGACGAGGCGAGAGAGGCCTGCAGATCCCTGGATGTTGTTCTAGGGTTCTTTGTGACTTCCTGGTCGATTTTATGCCTTGCTCTTGGAGAGATTTTGGCAGGACGGCCACTCCTGGGAAGATTCACTACTGTCCCAAACTTTCTCCATTTGGACAATATGGCTCTGACTGTAGTTTGGTGGAGCCCCAGAGCCATAGAAATGGCTTTGTACCCTTTTCCTGACTGATAGGCATCAGCAACTTTTTTCTGGAGGTCTTCAGGAATTACTTTTGTTCGTGGCATGATGTGTCTCTAGAACCTGTGTGCTGACAACTTCACTCTGATGGTAAGGGCCAAAGTTAGTCAGATTTTATATAGGGCAGGGCTGGCCCAAATCAGGTCTGGATGTTAACCAAAGTGCTCAAACAGCTGACCCTAATTATCCCTTTAATTGGGTTGAGTTAACTAGGGGGCAATAACTTTTTCACACCTGAAGATTGCATGTTTGATTACCTTGCACACCAAAAAAATCTGACCAAATACAATGTGAAAAATGTGCAAAAATGCAGAAAATCAGACAGGGGGCAAATTACTTTTTCACGACACTGTAAGTGTGCAAGTACTGTCGAGTTACTATACATATTTTGACAGGAAAAAAAAAACGATCAAGCATCTTGGAAAGTAACCGAAAACACAAATTTCATACAGTACCAAAAACAAACGTCCCGAAAAAAAAAAAATTACATAACTTGAAAATAGCTCAAAAAAAATAAGCGCCGAAAAATGCAATTAATAAAAACAGAAAAACAGAAGCCCTAAATAACATCAGGGTAGTAGTACCTCATTAACCCTTTGCAGTCCATTTATTAATTGTGCGTCGTAATTTATTTTCACACACGCAGTTAATGTTAGACGCGCTGTTTAAAAGTATTTTTTTCCCACAGTCAAATGGGTTTAAATGGCCCTGCATATCAACAAAGCACTCACTAGGCATCTCCAGCCCCGCCCCACCCTTTCGTTCGCTATCGCTTTCACATATGCTAACAAATAAATAATAATAATAGTCGTACATACCGATCAATCATCTCCTGATGACTCTTTTTATCACCAAACTCCTCAATAATGCAATCCAAGTCATTATTTTATTATTATAACATCTCGAAAAAGCTCTGCAAATGTCCGTGATAGTCTCTGTGCGCTGATACAGCAACACCCAGCTTGTTTCCTTATGACCGCCCCTATCTGATGCCAGGGGCAAGTATGACTATTCATGAGATACGCCTTTTTTTTCTTTTTTTTTTTTTTAATCGGCTTGTCTCGGCTCCTGTCGCTCCCACTCGGCCATTGAATGGTTTTCTCTGCTTTTTCCGGAGAAAAAACGACTTTTTTTGCGTTTTTTTTTGATGATGTCGGACAGGGTCCGACAATGGACCTGATAGGAATAATTGCAATGTCGGACCCAGTCCGACAATGGACCGCAAAGGATTAACATTCTAAGGAACAAATCTATAATGTTAAAAACTCCCCCATTGACTAACATTGGGCGCGAATCCATGTAGAAAGCCAAGTGCGTGCTAAAAAGAAAATACTGTCTATATATAGATGAACAAACTCTCTTTGAAAACAGATGTGTGCACTCATCTCTTCTCATAAAAGAAAGCGGATTGCCATAACTATTGTTAAATATGATATGATGTTTTTTTGTTTTGTTTTTTCCTTTCAGTGCAACCCAGCAGAGAGGAAACCCAGCGGGAACACAAAGACCACACAAGTAAGTTTTAAACATTTGTTTCCACAGTTACTTTAATTGCCCAAACAGTATAAATGTTTTTAACAGAAATGTCTGTGATGAAGTCGGTGCTAAACTTCATCATCACAGCATCACATTGGGTTTTAGCCTCGTCTTGCATTCATACCCCATGAGGTTTGTCTGCATGTTCCTTTCGTAGCAGATTCAAAGTGCTCCTCACGCACGAAAGAATCTGAATTAATAGGCTTTGGCACACAAAATAACTTTTTCGTCTTGTAACACGCTATGGGTTTTCACTGCTGAATCCCATAAATCCATCCAGTTGACAAATTTAAAGCATCTCTAAACGCGCGACTTGTTGACCAAATCGGTGCAGCAAGAAGCATTTATTAGATATGTGGAGCACTTAGAGCTTTGCTTTTTTGGGTACAGTACAGGTGTGTGTGTGTGTATATATGTGTGTATATGTGTGTGTGTGTATATATATATATATATATATATATATATATATATATATATATATATATATATATATATATATATATATATATATAATAAATAAAATGTGTGTGTGTCCAAATGGCAAAGTATAATGGTAAAACTTCTCCCTCAAACAAATCTTGTTAACCCAGGCATTGGGCAATATCATTCAATTCCACACCCCTAGAACAGCTGCTGTGTTGCCAAAACATTCTTTCAACAAATGTTGGAAATAATGATCTCTATTTGGCTATTGACTTTTATAATGCAGCTTAGTTACTGTAGAATGGTTTGCAATCAATTAAATGAGTCTCATTAATATGAATTAAGGGGCCAGCACAAAAAAAAAGAAAATACAAATTACTGAATTCAGGAGTCTAAGCCACATGCATATTGTGAGTTGTTATTAAAGTTACAGTAACACTGAAATCCATTTCAATTACAGAACAATGAAAAGTATTATTCATTTACAAGTATCAGGGGCGGATCCAGACTTGTGAAAGGGGGGGGGGGGATACCTGATAGGAAAAACATACCGTTAAAGTAAACCAATATTATAACATTTTTACCCAAAGGGGGGGACGGGGGACAGCAGTAAGTTAACTTTTGTCATGAGCAAATATTTGAAATAGCTTAATTTTGTTTTGTTCTTATGGCTTGTTAAACTACCAGAAATGTTGTAATTTGGTCTTTGTCATATTAATTAGTGGCTAATGTTCACTACATGCTTGTATTTTAACATGTTTTCTTGAATGATCTTGTATTAAGTGTAGGTTGCCAATACTTTTGTCTGTGACTGTCTAAAGCTGCTGTAGTGCAGATCCCTCTCCACTGTTCATTATCATAGAGTTATTAGTGATATCAGTGAGGGGAGTATATATCGCCTCTGGGGAGGAAAGCACCAGTGTGATTGTATGGTTGTTTCTATATCATTAATATGGCTGACCCCTTCAGTTTTAGTACCGGTCACCAATTAAAGTGTTTAAAAATGTATTTCAACATCGTATCATTTTTGTGTGTACTGTGTTAAGAAATTATAAATCAGTTATGTCTTTATTTATTAATTTGAGACGTGCATGTTTTGGTCATTTTTTGCAGCTGAAGAAGATTCTATCAAACTTGTCAGGAACAAAAAGGTGGAATTTGTTGAAGACAAGATCGCAACCAAGAAGAGAAAAGCAGAAGAAACAAAGAAGAAAAAGAAGCGCAAATCTGAATAAAAGACAACTGAATATTATTTACACTTGGAATCCACCTACACAATAAATGAATATTATCCTCTCCTAAAAAATTAAGTGAAATACTGAATTATGTATTTAAAAAATAAATACAAAAAAAAAACATGTAATTTTGTTTTGATTGGCCTAGGATTTGTTGCTTGCCATACAGTATCCTTGAATGGTATATATTTAAGCTCTCTGATACATTTTTTTTTTAGTGAGGCTGTAATTGCTTGTTGTCAAGTACACATTTTACATCTCACTTACTTTCAAGGTTTACCTGCAAATTCTGAAATTTTTGTTTACACCTATTTGTGATATTGTTCAATCTAGGGTGCACAAATGCTATGATAAATGTATGTTTGTGTAATTCAACAATTAATGCTAGTACAGAGTAGTACTGAATATCCCATACTGTACTTCTAAATAGCCATTTGTTAATTTTGTATACAGATGTCTCTGTACTGTCCTATTTATGTTTGTGCACTGTTGCAATTACAAATAGTTTTAAAATATTTTTTAGAAAAATATACTGACCAACAAAAGTAACCAAACGGATACTCCTACACTCGTTCTTACTACACAGAGATACTAAGCAATGTATTTCTAATAATTCTTAAATTACTATCAATTAAATTAGGGCTGTTAGTTTCTCGGGATTCGAATTTTAAATATTTAAATGTACAAATTCTGTGTTCATGCTGTAGTAGGCGTGGTATGGTATCCAGTCCACGGGGTAGTAACATTAATGACAAGCTTTTTTTCTGAAATTTGTCATTTTAATAAACTGGCATCTCTAAACAAATATAGGATATATAGTGAAAAGTGTTGAATTTAAATCAAGGGAAGTAATGTTAAAACTTTACAATGCATTAGTAAGACCTCACCTAGAATATTGTGTTCAGTTCTGGTCACCTCATTACAAAAAGGAGATTGCTGCTGTAGAAAGAGTGCAAAGAAGAGCGACCAGAATTATTCCTGGTTTAAAAGGCATGTCATATGCAGACAGGCTTAAAGAATTGAATGTATTCAGGCTTGAACAAAGAAGACGCAGCGATCTGATTCAAGCATTATGTAAATGCATAAGCAAAGAACTTTGGACAGTTTTTGTTTCTTCCAAATGGACAGCATGAAGGTAGCAATAAGGAAATGACTTATTTAGAAGAGCCAGGACACAGGCCTTTAGTAGGTGAAGAAGACAGCACTGTACATGCAGCTCAGTCCTCCAGAAGACCTTGGAATGGAAATCGATCGGCCGAAGCAACCGACTATCCACAAGTCAAGCAATGAAATAAAAAGAATAGCTCTTTCTGCAGCAAATTATTATTCTAACAATTTGGACTTGGACTTGGCTTGACCAGCAACAGTTTTATAACAAGCTACCAGACAACAAAGCAACTCTAGAGACTCATGTCAACTATGGGTTTGTTTTACAAAGTTCACATCAACTTCCACCATGTCTTTTAAAAAGAAGGAGATCCACCTTATCTGTGGGTCAGCGATTATTTTAAAATTCACTCAGTCATTTCCTCTTCTGTGCCAATTCTGGGAATTAATGTATCCACTTTGGTAACCCCATACTGTAGTCTGAAACACAAAACTCTGTGTAAGTTGGTAGTTATTCTTTTTTTTTTTCTTGTCACCATTTGTACCTGCAGCCTGCACAGAAACAGCCTTGACTTTGCAATACGCTGCTTTGACACTAAGTAAAATGGAATTCTTTCTGTCTGTGAAATATATGTATTAGTACTTCCTACAATATGGAACAGTCATTTATTTGAAAGTAAAAAAGCAGAAAGGTAAAAATGCAAGTGTTGTTAAACGCTACTTTCTAATTAACCTAAAGGAATTGACAACCAAATGTGCTCTTTTTCTCACAGTACAGCGTTACTTGCATTCCAATAGATAATTTAGATAAACTGAGAATATCTTCTGGCGGATTTCATGTCATTGTCTTTTGTAGTGGTTTTTTTTTATTTTTTATTTTAGGAAATGCATAGTTGAACCTGTTATTGTTACGGTTGTTACACACACCAATAATGCAGTACATCAAAACATTGTATTGTAAAATTGCAATTAAATTATAAGATTTCAGCAAAAAGGTCCATGTGTAAAATTATTTGTATTGACCAACTGTTTATTTATTTATTTTTTTACAGTGGAAGTTATAACCTAGCAATCTGCAAGCAAAAGTTACAATAGATTTAAAGTAAGTTATTTACCAATTTGTTTTCTGCATTTTTGCCCCCCTTGGAGAGATGAGTTGACTGCGTTCAATTGTACGGTAATGATTGTAATAGCAGCGCATATGAAAACATTTTGAAATACTTTTTCACGGCTCTGTATATAATATGCATTATATACAAATGTTAAGCATAAGAGATTTATATTGGTAATACTAACATATTGTATACGATAGCATATTACAAACAATATAATTTGCTTGATATTACCAAATATGCTAGTGTTTTTTTCTGAATGTAAAAAAAGACAGACAAGAAAAACTGGACAGAAGTTTGAGGGAGACAACAATTTAGATCTATTGTTCACAAACAACCAGGACATGCTGTGTAATATAGAAGTAGTAGAACCAGGTAAGCTTGAAGACCTTTTTATACAGCAACAATATTATAGGGGATAGTCGGTATGGGTTCAGAAGAGGGAGGCCATGCTTAACTAACCTACTTGACTTTTTTGAGGATGTTACAGCTAATGTAGATGATGGCAATGCTTATGATATAATTTATCTTGATTTTCAAAAAGCCTTTGAGAAAGTCCCACATGAAAGACTTATACATAAATTAAAATCAGCAGGAATACAGAGGACATGTAATTTGATAAGAACTGGTTAAAAAACAGAAAGCAGAGAGTAATTGTGAGCGGTGTACAATTGGATTGGGGGGATGTACTTAGTAGGGTATTTGGACCCTTACTGTTAATCATTTATATAAATGACTGGACCTAGATACACATTGTAAAATTGTTATCATCTGCAAATGTATTGTTGTATAGTTAAATGTGGTATAGCAGAGGCGATGTTAGAAGCTGGTCTCTCCAGTTCTCTCCTCTGAACACCCACCCCAACCAGCAATAGCTGCAGGTTTTATACATGTGACCATCTCCGGATTAGCAATAAATGAATCAATCAGGAGATGGTCACATTCTATACGACAATTTTTTAGTTTGCGTGGCCGACAGTCAATTTGTCAATAATCACTAACTGGCGACCACGCATTCTCATGAGCTGTCTTGCAAAAGTATTCATACCCTGACAAGGAAAATGAAATTAATAGCTAGTTGAGGCACCTTTATCAATAATAACCTATTTTAAACGATTAGGATATTTTGTTAATGAGCTTTTGGCATGATTCTGGTGATTTCTGACCATTCTTCAACGCAAAATTGTTCCAGTTCATTCATATTCCGAGGACTTGTTGCTTATATCTGTATATATTTCACATTTTGTGTTTTTACACATTTTGTATGTGATAATTTAACAAATCGCTGTAATAGTTTTTCTATTCCGCGTATTTGTGTGCACTAAAGCATGTTGCTAGTTATGTCCCACTGCGGCCTTGTGCCCCGCGTGAAGCCAGTGGCTCAAGTTGCTCATTCTCAGGGACCCATTAACATAAGTCGGCTGACTTCGTGCTCTCCCCCCAGGCTGCACAGCTCTGGCTGGAGCTTATTTCTTTCTCGTTTTTGCTAATTAGCACCATACAGGATGTTTTATATTATTTATGTAATTGTTATATTACTGATTTTTGTTGAGAAATGTTCTCATTGTGTTATTTCTGAGTTTTACAGATACATGTACAGGCCTGTTTGTAACGTGGTGTTTGGCACGCGTGCAGTAAGAGGAGATGCTGGTCTTAGCAGCATAACGGAGGACAGATCTACTCACTTCAGCTTGTTATTGCTTGCAATAACAACCACAGTGTCTTGATGCCGTTTTGGTGACCAGCTATTTTAGCATCACCATTGCGACGGCTGTTAGTTCATTAGTTAGTACATGTGGCCAGTGGCTTATACTGGTGGGTATCCCTGTACGTTGCCACCTGTGGTGACTGCTACCGGTGGTCCCATACTGTACCGGTACTGAGGTCACTGACCTGATTCTGACCCTGTACTGAACCGGGACCGAGGTTACCGCACCAGTACCTGGTGCCGAACTGACCGGTAACTGCGACCTGGTGAACCCGTACCGAACCGGTACTGAGGTCACTGACCCGCCTCTCATCCCGACCTGTTGTCGAACTGGAACCGAACAGGTCCCAAACCAGTACTGCAACCACTGTTAAGTACACCGACCCGGTGCTGAAGCCACCGAAACGGTACTGACCGGGTTCCAAATTAGGGATGTAAATATTGTTTAATTAGGTATTCGATTATACTCTTGTTACTGGTAGTTTAAACGTTTAAATGCTAACAAAAAGTGACACTGGCATATACATCTATGCCGTACACAATCAATTTGTTGCTTCAGTTATTGTACTTACCAAGAATCATTTATCCAGTGCAGAAGTTACTAAGAACAGTAAACAACTGCAGTGCAACCAAAGCTCCAGAACAAAAATCTATTTGATGATCACAAATCCAGGAATATTCAAAACATTCTCATTTCATGTTGAAAAAAAAATAAAAAAATCTGCTTCATTCAGAAATCCTTATTTGAAAAAAAGGAAATTAAAAGTTCAATTTTAATCTTAGTTTACAGTAACTGCTTCTTATTTTAATCATTTGATTTCTGTTACATGAGAGTAGGTGTTAAAACTTTATACTGATATTGGACTCAGCTCTCGTCAAGATAAGCACCAGCTAAGACATAGCTTCTTTCACTGTAAACTAATGTGATCCATCTGATGTAGATATCATTCTGCCTGATGTTGATGGCTGAAGTGTAATGCTGGCTCCAGGGATCAGCTTATTGCCTCCCTAGCGCATCAGCACACACAACTGCTGCAATGCTGGCTCCGGGGATCAATCACAGTGTGGCCTACCTAGCGCATCAGCATGACAACTGCCTGGACTGAGCTGAGTAGGGTACTTCTTTGGGGTCTTCAAGTGGGCACCTTCCATCCTTGGTGTTTCGTGGACTAGCCCACGACACATTATGAGGGTTCAATAGTGATTCTGGCATCCCAGCATCACCCCCCTCCGTCCCCCACTCAGCTAAGCCCAGCTCACTTACCTTCCTTTAACGTTTTTTTTTTCTTTTTTTCTACTGTGCTTGAGGTCCCCAACCAGAATCTTTTTCTCTCAACCAGAGTCAGTTGCTGCTCCTCTCTGCTGCTTCAGATAAGTTCTTTACTATGCATCGCAACTCTTGACCATTGAATCCGATGTCTCTGAGAAACCGGGTTGTGGAGTGTGCCACAAATCCTCAACAACCCACCTCCAATGGTTAAACCTGGACTCTCCATCCTCGCTGTTCCACTTCAGCAGCTAGTTGAGCGTAGCAAAGTTTCTTCCTTTCATACGCCTCATCCACAGCATTCTTCCATGGCACTGTTAACTACCAGGTGAACAAGGCGTGCCGATCCAGACCACAAGACAGTATCAGGTCGAAGGTTAGTAGTGGCAATCTCAGGTGGGAAAATAAGCCGTTGTCCAACATCAGCCAGCATTTTTCAGTCTCTAGCAGCTTTCAGTTGTCCTAGATGAGTTTTGATTTTAATACCTTTTCTTGGAGGTTGCTCCCCTGGATGGAGGAATGTTGTTCTTCATGTGTCATGTTTTTGGCATTGGTGGCAACCTATTCCAATGCTAAGCCAAACATCACAACACCAGCACCTGGTCATGATGCCAAGTAAACCGTCCTTGGCTAAGACCCACCTTACATCTTGTCAAAATGTGTCTTAATGTAGCTGGCGATGAACACAAAGGACACCACAGATCCTCTCCTACCCATAGATTTAGGTGGTGATCTGTGGTGATGGGAGAACATCATATGTTGACCTGATGAGGAAACTGATCCTGCTCTGTTTCATTGACCATAGGTCTTGCCAGCCAATCTTGCGTTGTTCCACACTCTCCCATCTTGTCCATTCTCCCTGCCTGGCCTGGGAAACTGCCTTTATGCACTTCATCCTCTCCTCCTGCTTTTACACCTTGTTGTCTACCAGCTTCCTCCGTTGAGCTGAGGCTGCTTTGTGCCATGTAGGAGGAGCTGAACTGAGACCAAGGCCTCCTCTTCCATGCTGTACTTGCCCCATGATATCACTGATACGGAGGGCAGCCTTTGCATCTTCCACAGCCAAGCTTTTTCCTCCCACTACCCATTTTGATGCCCTAATGATTACTTCCATTGCCATGGTAAAAGCCAGTGGAGAAATGGTGTATCCTGCCATTATTCCAATTTCTAGACATTGACATGTTGTGGTGAATTCTGAAGTTGAAAAACAAAATTGCAAATCTCCGAAGTAGGCTTTCACTAAGTTTGTTATTGTCCTCGGTACACTGAAAAAATCAAATGCTGCCCAAAGAAGTTCATGTGGTACTGAACCGTATGCATTAGCTAAATCCAGGAATGTCACATGGAGCGCCTTCCTCTCCATTTTAGCTGTTTGAATTTGCTGCCAGATCACACTGATGTGCTCTAAGCATCCTGGGAAACCTAGAATACCTTATTTACATGACATGCAGTAAGGTATAAGCATATACAGCGATGCGGCACAACATGGACGTGTAACCTGCTGTGAATTTTGCCTGCTCACAATTTGCAAAATAAATCCTTCAGCCTATTGGCATGCTAGAAAATGGCCCCGAATCCAATAATAAAAACTCTTACATTACTAATTTCTTCAATACCAGTAGCAGCCGTTACAACAACGTGAATCAGATGAGCCGGGAAATTCATGCATAGCAGTTCTGGTTTCTGATTAAGTTTAATGTCCCAGACAAATTTTGCCATATAGGAAGCAGAATCTGTGCGTTGAGGCCACATTTTCCCAAGTTATCTGGTACTTTGTGAATGTTTCTGCTGTGCTGACAGAAATAGTATCTACAGAAGGTATGAACATGACATCAGCACAAAATAAGGCAGGTTTATTCACCTTAAAATCATAAAAACAAAAGAAAATGGACAGAACTGGATGGTCCAAGGCATCGTGAGACTTGTCAAAAATCACAATGGACACAATATTTCCATCAATGCATGCCATAAGCTGACCAACTAAAGCATCATCATTTTCTGTCAAATATTTGCAAGTTTTTATTCTTGTAATAGGTAATACTGCAGTAGTGATCAAGCGTCACAGTTCCATAATTTATTGCAGAATGTTCTATTTTTCTCTTTGTATATTTCAGGTTACCAAAATGTCTGTGGAGTGGATTGGGTTTGGCTATGCAGCTCTGGTTGCGTCAGGAGGCATTATTGGTTATGTGAAAGCAGGTACAGTAATCTGACTACAAACAGGATTGACCATTGCAATGACAAAGCAGCTGCAATGCACTATTTGTGTTTTGAAATTATATAGTTTATTTTTATATATATACAGTACTGTGCAAAAGTTTTAGGCAGGTGTGAAAAAATGCTGTAAAGTAAGAATGCTTTCAAAAATAGACATGTTAATAGATTATATTTATCAATTAACTAAATGCAAAGTGAGTGAACAGAAGAAAAATCTAAATCAAATCCATATTTGGTGTGACCACCCTTTGCCTTCAAAACAGCATCAAGCATCAATTCTTCTAGGTACACTTGCACACAGTTTTTAAAGGAACTCGGCAGGTAGGTTGGCCCAAACATCTTGGAGAACTAACCACAGTTCTTCTGTGGATTTAGGCAGCCTCAGCTGCTTCTCTCTCTTCATGTAATCCCAGACAGACTTGATGATGTTGAGATCAGGGCTCTGTGGGGGCCATACCATCACTTCCAGGACTCCTTGTTCTTCTTTACGCTGAAGATAGTTCTTAATGACTTTCGCTGTATGTTTGGGGTTGTTGTCATGCTGCAGAATAAATTTGGGGCCAATCAGATGCCTCCCTGATGGTATTGCATGATGGATAAGTATCTGCCTGTACTTCTCAGCATTGAGGAGACCATTAATTCTGACCAAATCCCCAACTCCATTTGCAGAAATGCAGCCCCAAACTTGCAAGGAACCTCCACCATGCTTCACTGTTGCCTGCAGACACTCATTCGTGTGCGCTCTCCAGCCCTTCGGCGAACAAACTGCCTTCTGCTACAGCCAAATATTTCAAATTTTGACTCATCAGTCCAGAGCACCTGCTGCCATTTTTCTGCACCCCAGTTCCTGTGTTTTCGTGCATAGTTGAGTCGCTTGGCCTTGTTTCCACGTCGGAGGTATGGCTTTTTGGCCGCAAGTCTTCCATGAAGGCCACTTCTGACCAGACTTCTCCGGACAGTAGATGGGTGTACCAGGGTCCCACTGTTTTCTGCCAGTTCTGAGCTGATGGCACTGCTGGACATCTTCCGATTGCGAAGGGAAGTAAGCATGATGTGTCTTTCATCTGCTGCAGTAAGTTTCCTTTGCCGACCACTGCGTCTACGGTCCTCAACGTTGCCCGTTTCTTTGTACTTCTTCAAAAGAGCTTGGACAGCACATCTGGAAACCCCTGTCTGCCTTGAAATTTCTGCCTGGGAGAGACCTTGCTGATGCAGTATAACTACCTTGTGTCTTGTTGCTGTGCTCAGTCTTGCCATGGTGTATGACTTTTGACAGTAAACTGTCTTCAGCAACCTCACCTTGTCAGCTGAGTTTGGCTGTTCCTCACCCAGTTTTATTCCTCCTACACAGCTGTTTCTGTTTCAGTTAATGATTGTGTTTCAACCTACATATTGAATTGATGATCATTAGCACCTGTTTGCTATAATTGTTTAATCATACACCTGACTATATGCCTACAAAATCCCTGACTTTGTGCAAGTGTACCTAGAAGAATTGATGCTGTTTTGAAGGCAAAGGGTGGTCACACCAAATATGGATTTGCTTTAGATTTTTCTTCTGTTCACTCACTTTACATTTAGTTAATTGATAAATATAATCTGTTAACATGTCTATTTTTGAAAGCATTCTTACTTTACAGCATTTTTTCACACCTGCCTAAAACTTTTGCACAGTACTGTATATTAACGACAAAAGTAGGGAAATGCAATGTTAGGGTTTTTAACCCTAACTCTGCATTCCCTTCCACCCCTTTACAAGCAGTGGAAGGGGCAATACAACACTTGCAACCACAGACAGCCATCATCAGTTAAGACGAGCAACAAACAACTCTCTGCAGATAACACAAGAGATCAATCTGCACTGCTATCTGCCAACATAGTCCTAAAACACTGGAGAATACAGAACATACTGGTATTATAGCACAACGTATACAGCCCAACTGTGATGGTGAGGCCATCTGTCCCATTAAACTATATTCTGTTGCTCATCCAGTATGACGCTGAAAAACTCTTGGTTGATGTGTTTTGTTGGTGCTGCCCTCTCAAACTGATATGACACAGCACATTCCACTCACCCATGTAAACACAGTTTCATCAGTGTACCTGATACGTATCCATTTTTGCAGGTGACAATATGATTGTGATACATGTGTTGTGTTGCATGGGTGTCCTGTTCTTAAAGTGTTCCCATTCGTCCTATCCATGTTGCTATGCCACCCACCACACCTTCCTCCCTTGCAAAAGACTGTATTATTCTATTGAGCATCTGCAATTCCATACAACATAAAGTTATGCTAGGACATAGATTCATATTACAGCACTATTGGTAGTCCTTCTGTCATGAACCTGTGTCTCACGATGTACCATACATATACACTTCCCCTCATGTTGTCCTACATGCAGTTCCCCACCCCCCACCCAACAAACTGATGCACATCAAACATGTGGACGCCACACTAGACATGGTTCATGGGCGTGGAATTCATAGAGGTACAATGTGATGTTGGTGCCACTATTATGCATCTGTTTCCTACTGGACCTGCATAAGCAGTGCCCAGATATACATGACCCCCTTCCTCTAATGTCTGTGTTTTTGGAAGTGGAAGCAAGATGCTCCATGTGGTAGCAAGATTCTCATCATTTGACTGAAAAAAAAACAGACAATGTCTGATAAATGTGTGGCATGGCGCTGTATCTTTACAGGTTTATATATAATACACATGGTTATTTTTTTTTTCTTCACCTATTCACACAAAGTGTTTAGCTTTTCATTTCTTCAGCGTGTTTACATTATGATCACTATATAGTTTAATTTATGTTTAGAAAATAAACATCAAGACGTGTTTATTATCTGTTGCCCGTAGGCATTTCATTTTATGTTTAATTCTTAATTTTGTACAGTGCAAGTAGTTCTCTAGATACAGTTTTATTTGTGTTATTTATAAGAGTAGGTAAAGACGGACAGACAGACTCCATACACCCCCATGTTCTTATACTCCTAATAAAGAGTATTGTAACCAAGTTATCAGAGAAGTAGTTCTCTAGATACAGTTCCCAGTGTTTCACAATCCATTCCTGGGGTAGACAGTAAATAAGTGCAAGGTATTTCATGTCGGATATTTGTCCCAGCACACTAATACAGTGTGTATGTGTGTGTGTGTGTGTGTGTGTGTGTGTGTGTGTGTGTGTGTGTGTGTGTATATATATATATATATATATATATATATATATATATATATATATATATATATTATATACAGTACTGTGCAAAAAGTTTTAGGCAGGTGTGAAAAAATGCTGTAAAGTAAGAATGCTTTCAAAATAGACATGTTAATAGATTATATTTATCAATTAACTAAATGCAAAGTGAGTGAACAGAAGAAAAATCTAAATCAAATCCATATTTGGTGTGACCACCGTTTGCCTTCAAAACAGCATCAAGCATCAATTCTTCTAGGTACACTTGCACACAGTTTTAAAGGAACTCGGCAGGTAGGTTGGCCCAAACATCTTGGAGAACTAACCACAGTTCTTCTGTGGATTTAGGCAGCCTCAGCTGCTTCTCTCTCTTCATGTAATCCCAGACAGACTTGATGATGTTGAGATCAGGGCTCTGTGGGGCCATACCATCACTTCCAGGACTCCTTGTTCTTCTTTACGCTGAAGATAGTTCTTAATGACTTTCGCTGTATGTTTGGGGTTGTTGTCATGCTGCAGAATAAATTTGGGGCCAATCAGATGCCTCCCTGATGGTATTGCATGATGGATAAGTATCTGCCTGTACTTCTCAGCATTGAGGAGACCATTAATTCTGACCAAATCCCCAACTCCATTTGCAGAAATGCAGCCCCAAACTTGCAAGGAACCTCCACCATGCTTCACTGTTGCCTGCAGACACTCATTCGGTACCGCTCTCCAGCCCTTCGGTGAACAAACTGCCTTCTGCTACAGCCAAATATTTCAAATTTTGACTCATCAGTCCAGAGCACCTGCTGCCATTTTTCTGCACCCCAGTTCCTGTGTTTTCGTGCATAGTTGAGTCGCTTGGCCTTGTTTCCACGTCGGAGGTATGGCTTTTTGGCCGCAAGTCTTCCATGAAGGCCACTTCTGACCAGACTTCTCCGGACAGTAGATGGGTGTACCAGGGTCCCACTGTTTTCTGCCAGTTCTGAGCTGATGGCACTGCTGGACATCTTCCGATTGTGAAGGGAAGTAAGCATGATGTGTCTTTCATCTGCTGCAGTAAGTTTCCTTGGCCGACCACTGCGTCTCACGGTCCTCAACGTTGCCCGTTTCTTTGTACTTCTTCAAAAGAGCTTGGACAGCACATCTGGAAACCCCTGTCTGCCTTGAAATTTCTGCCTGGGAGAGACCTTGCTGATGCAGTATAACTACCTTGTGTCTTGTTGCTGTGCTCAGTCTTGCCATGGTGTATGACTTTTGACAGTAAACTGTCTTCAGCAACCTCACCTTGTCAGCTGAGTTTGGCTGTTCCTCACCCAGTTTTATTCCTCCTACACAGCTGTTTCTGTTTCAGTTAATGATTGTGTTTCAACCTACATATTGAATTGATGATCATTAGCACCTGTTTGCTATAATTGTTTAATCATACACCTGACTATATGCCTACAAAATCCCTGACTTTGTGCAAGTGTACCTAGAAGAATTGATGCTGTTTTGAAGGCAAATGGTGGTCACACCAAATATGGATTTGATTTAGATTTTTCTTCTGTTCACTCACTTTGCATTTAGTTAATTGATAAATATAATCTATTAACATGTCTATTTTTGAAAGCATTCTTACTTTACAGCATTTTTTCACACCTGCCTAAAACTTTTGTACAGTACTGTATATATATATAATTCAACAACAAATAAAGATAGACAGTCAGCCTACTGTTTTAATCTGGAATTTTAATTCACGAAACACGAGACAGTAACAAAAATATATATATATTATTTTTTTTATTTTTATTATCGAGCCTCATTGAACGAAAGCTACACGCAGATTGTTAAATTCACTGGGTGGCTCACTCTCCGATCTAGAGATACTGACTCCAATAACTCGTCACCCATTGGCCCATGTGGATCCACTCCATCGGTGATGTCGTAGGCATTCATACACAGAAACTGACAGGCAGGCTGCTGGAGATTAGGGAGAGAGAGGTTGGCAGTAGCCGGTGGAACACACACTCACACATGCAGCAACGCACAAAACATTATGAGTAACATACAGAGTCCGAACTTCTTCTCCAGTCCATAACACAGTCCATGTTCGGTGCGGTTGCCCCATCACTACAGTATTGTAGTGTAGTCTAGTGTGTTGTAGTATGTTTTACCATGGCCCTATAAAATATATTCCCAAATTCACAAATGTGATTGTTTTCACTGCTTACAAATTCAGGTAAGAAGGGCATTCAGTAGTCTGATACAGTATTTATTTTACTGTTTGAGTCCTTTCTCATATTCCTTCACTAAATCACTAGATCGTTCCACTTCACTACACTCATCATTAGGAATAGCCTTTTTTGTTTAAATTTGCAAGTAGTTCATGTAACTAACAGACTGCTTAGTGATAGGAAGCTTATCTCCACAAGAACCATTTTCCAGTGCTACTTGACATTATGATTATCTGGGGTTTTTTTGACCACACCAATTGAACAGTTATTTCTTCATTATAGTAAACAATTACCATACTAAAACTTGTTCATATTGTAGCTAAGACATTATTGTAGTCGTATCATTCACAATCAGTCAAGCATTGCCCTTAAATTTGTTTGTTCATGCAGCTGTTTTGTTGCAAGAGTTCTGCTCACAATGACCTACTTCTCACAAATATATACAAAAACATTAAATAAAAGCAAAACAATTATTGTACACAAAAGACAGTAAGATCTCCCATGTATGCTTTTAAATAAAATAAGAACATAAGAACATTTACAAACGAGAGGAGGCCATTCCGCCCATCTTGCTTGTTTGGTTTTTAGTAGCTTATTGATCCCATAATCTCATCAAGCAGCTTCTTGAAGGATCCCAGGGTGTCAGCTTCAACAACAATACTGGGGAGTTGGTTCCAGACCCTCACAAATGTTGTTTATTCATGCAGAAACTGTTAAAGCAAAAGGTTTCCAGGGTCACAACATCTTAGATGTTGACAAATGTAGAATACCTGGTATACCACTAAATAGGGTTGATTGTTTTATGAATCTAGTCTGCTATAAGTTTAAACACTCAAATATATACATTAGAACTAAAAAATATATTGTCCTGTCATGTCTCCAAACACGAAAGGCATGAACAAATACCTTTTTATAAAAAAATTTTGTCTAATTGTACAACTCAAGATTGTTTTTAGTACATTATACACACCACTGCTTTAAAACCTACTCTGTAACTTTCTTTTTTTCCAGGCAGTGTGTCCTCCTTAGCTGCAGGCCTTCTGTTTGGTAGCTTAGCTGGTCTGGGTGCCTACCAGATGTCTCACGATCCAAAGAATGTGTGGATTTCTCTAGGTAAGCGAAGCTGTCTGTGTAGCTGTACCTGGACAGTCACATGGGCTATTGCTGTTGATATGAGGTTCCTTTTGGTGATGTGCATCCCATCATACCTTTCCACTTTCTAATCACAGTGTATTGGGGCAAGTGCTGTGGTCTGTCATGACATCAAACTGGGAATGTTTTTTAACATAGCCACATACATGATCACTATAATTTTAGTCACTCAAACTTGCTTACATTTGTGATTTTATCCTGCATAGTTCCTACAATGGCATGCATTTCCGGTCTCTGCACCAAAAAAACCCCCGACCTTGTATGATGCACAATACAAATGCCAACATTTATTTTAAAAAACACCAGTTTACAAATTAATAGAATGTCAATGTGTGTCCTTGTTTCGTAGTTGCATCGGGAACCCTAACGAGTCATGGGAATGAGTCATGTTCCTTTGGTCTTTCCAAAATTATATTTGTCAAACTGTAGGTTTAAAGAGTATCTTCTCAATGTAATAGGGGGTATATATACTGTAACCTCTGATAATGCTAAAACTGAAATTTGTAAAAAAATATATATATATATATATATATATATATATATATATATATATATATATATATATATATATATATATATATATATTCAACAACAAATAAAGTTAGACAATCAGCCTACTGTTTTAATCTGGCATTTTAATTCACGAAACGCTGAGACAGTAATAAAATAAATGTTTTTTTAATTTTTTTATTATCGAGCCTCATTCAACAGAAACGAAAGCTACACTCAGATTGTTAAATTACTAAATATAAATTGTGGCTTTCTCTTATGACAATATTGTTCTTTTATTAGTATAGTATTGTATAAAACTAACTTATATACATCCATACATTTATGGGCAGATTTGCTTTAGGTTGTTGTTGCCCCACAAATCGCAAAATATTTTTTTGCACTCTTGTGAATTTCTAGCACAAGCTAATATACAAATATACTTTTCTTAAATGTCTTTAACACATTATCCTATACAACACACAGCGGTCCAGATAACCTGCTTATCTGCCGTTTTACACATTAAAAAATCCGAAATCCGCATTTAAATGTGATGCATAAAAATACGCATATCAATTTTGCTGTACAGCTTTTCTGCCTACCCTAAAACTTCCACTAACAACTACTTCTCCCAGAATACAGTGTCTTGTTACTAGGAAACTGTACACATGAAAACTAACCCAAGAAACCTTATCCAATCTCTGGCTAGCCCTATTGTCTTTGCAGCCAATCGCAGTAAGAATACGACAAATTTGAAGCTACACGGGTTGAAGCGTAAACACCCCAGTCCTGCTACAAATTTGTCTGGAACCATCGTCCGAGGCAACCTCTAAAAAAAGGTGCCTATAATATAAAAAACTGTTTTAGAACTTATTAATGAATTTCCTTATTTTATTGTTCTGTATGGATTGTTATTGAAGTTTAACATGTTCACTTAGTTTAAGAATTTAATGTTCAAATATAAGTAACGTAATTAATTTGGAGAGTCAGTGTGATACCTCGGGGAAAAAATGCGCTGAGCCGATAAAGAACCTTGTAGAACACACACGTGGTTGTACAGTAGTTCAAAGTAACATTGCAGTTAAAAATGGAAGGCTCTTTTTTAATGCCTATCCCATTACCATTAGAATGTACAGTATTTATCGAGATTACTCATGACTTCAAGGTAATGTTGCATTTTACCCCCTGAAAATACATTTTACTCTCTTAGTGTTAAAATTAAAGGGTACATTTCTCCCAGATCCAAAACGTATCTGGAGTGCTGGCCACACACCATAATTACTATAAACAGAGGGAATAACAATTAAACTTTGAGGCATTCCTATTTGTTTTAAAAAAAACCCGGTTTCAGCATTTCAGCTAGGTTGCGTATGTAGAAGTGTGACAGTACGCACTCCAAATATCCTGTCATTGTAAATATGGTCAGAAATAAACTCTCTTCGGACAAATTGTTGAGACAATGACATTTTTATTAATCATCAAGAAATAAATACAAAACAAGAAAAATATTCTAAACATTACTATGTAAAAATTAAATACATTCTACATATGGCATATGTATCTAAAAATGTAATATCTATACGTCCAACTATTGAATTTTTTTTTATTACAACTAAATAAAGATTGATTTGACATTATACATTTTAGTAATCTACAGTATATTTCAAGAGTGTAATACATTTAATACAGTGTTCGACAACAGTTACAAATAAAAATGATTCTAATGAAATGAATAAATTACATTATAAGCAGTAAATGTTTAGTGTGTCTGAATTTTTTTTAATAAGTTGCTGTATGTTACTGGGGATTGGTGCACAAAACATACATCTTGCTGTAACAATCACAATTGTACACCTAGTAACTGCTTTCTGAGATCCAGGTACCCCTCCATAAGAACCTTTGCAGCCCAGTGCAATTAATTTCATGCAGGTTCTAAACCATTATTTGATAAGATAAATGGGGCCAACCGATGTAAAACCTCAAACTGATTTAAACAGCTCAGTAGGAAACTCCAGTCATTTCTCTACACACTGGGTTTAATTAAATTGCATTTTAACACTTGGGAGGGCCCTGTAATTTTTTAATAATGTTTAAAATGATTACCCAGGAAGGCCAATCTCTTCATTTTTAGTATGCAGCACAAGCATAAGGAATGACAGATCTATTTGTCTTCAACAAGCTACAAAATATATGTTTTATTCCACCATATTTACAGCAATCTTTATGAAAAACAATATTAACATACTGTATTTATTCGAAGGAACCTAACACATCAGATGTATTTATTTCTTTTTTATATTGGTTATTAAAGTTTATTCGTAGAAAAAAAAAATCTCACTTTCAAGTAGTAAAAGTTGGAAGCCTCTACATGATTCACATGCACATTCAAGGTATTGCTTCCTTTATCTAGGGGTGACTGGTATGCACTTTGTCCGACCACAAACATTTTAGAAGTGGACCTCATAGAAAAAAAGCAAATGAGTTATGCTACCGATGGGTACTATATTTGGCTGCCCAGTCGATTCTTCCGTGCACGGGCTGGATTGGTGGTGCTCGGGATAAGAGATTACCAGAATTTTTCCCAGCAGTGTTGAAACTTGTCACTGACAATTGCGAACGTGCTGCTTTGGTCTTACACCCATCATAATCTGCAAAAAAAATCAATCGCAATTCAAATTAGCTCTGAAATAAAAATCCTGATTTCTAAAATGTGCAATTTCTATTAGACATTTTAGAAACCACCCAGCTGCCTCTTTATTTTGGCAATTTCCATGTTAAAAATAGTCTTTTTTTTTGTGCAGATTTTTCATTCTTCGCCCTCAAATAAGCAATTTTTGCTATATTTTTTTTTTAAATAAACACTTTTTATTGTTATGAAAAACAGAAATACAGTATTTCAATAGAACTTAAATAACAAAATAACAACAATGTGTTTACAATTGTAGCATTATAATATAGATCACAACATAACCATTTTCTCCCCCAATGGCAGCATTATATAAGTATAAATAACAAAATTTTTTTCAATGGCAGCATTATAATACTTGTGCAGGCACATCGCTTTTTAGAAAATTTTTTTGTGTGACAGATTTCAAAGCAGACACACTTCAAACCCTCATCAATGCTAAAGTCTTTATCTAGCACATATACATCAGAAAACTTGCGTCGCAAATTTTCAATCACGTCATATACAGTATCTTCCCCAGTTTCAGGCACGGGTGTATAGCGCTCTTATATGCATTATTAGCTGTGAAGTGTAGGTACAATAAACAAAGTGGTTGTTTTGACCAGTACCATTCCTGACAAGGCTTCCTTACAACTTGTAACACCAACACATAAATAAAGAAATCTCCTCGTTTCATTCTCTGTAGACACACATGCATCCATTTCTCACTCAGCTGTGTATAAACAGATGTCCCAGTCTATCAAGCACATTTCTTAGGGACTGCTGCCATCTGCCAGTGAAAATCAAAACTGCAGACAACTTTACTCTATTGTCAACTCACTTATTAACTGAAGCATATAAAAAATAAATGTTAAAATTTGCAGATGCACATGTAAGTGGCTGCACGCTATTCTCACGGGAGTGACACATTTGGAAATACACACGAAAATTGCAGGATAAGTAGCTGGGTGGTTAAAAGTTATAAATAGAATATCCCAGAAATCAGCTCCAGATGCTTTTAAATATGGGTGATTTTGCTACAAGTGTTGAAAGATCTAGAGCTTGACTAACGGTCACATTTTAGAATTGATGTTGCATTCATTCAAATCACACTAATCAAAATTACTCCACATAGTTGATGATTTAGGTTTAACATATGTTAATTTCCATACATTTTACTTTTTATATATTCAGAATACTACAGTACATAGAGTGCTGTGTTTCTTTCATTTATTAGTATGTCCATAAACAGCCTCAACACTTGCTTAAAGATAAGGATATCTTCCCACAACTGAAAAGAATAAAATGTTCAACAGACCATGCTGTATATCTAAGCGTTTTTAACTGTCCGACAGAAGCAGGATTGGTTAATTGTTCATTATTAATTTAATGCTTAATTTAATTGAGAAGGTTTTCTGTTAATGTTAATTTAATTACCGTAATTAAATTACCTAGTTAATTGGGTATTCATTATTAATTTAACTTTGGCGATTTTATGCATTAACATGATTGCCGGTATTCCGCATTCATTTGTCTTTGCAAAATGTACTGTCACACTGAATACAGGCAATTTACAAAGTGATGTGGCTGATTCAAATGGAGGCACTTAAGCATGAAGCACAAAAAAACGAGTCGGTACCTGCGATCATAAAGGAGTTCTACACAGATTGTGCTGCCGTAGACAACTTATTTAAGGTGTTTGAAGTTGAATACAATCTTTGCAAGAATGGGAATGGAAAAAAGATAAAGATAAAGTAAAGTTAATAGAAAAAAGAAATGTCTTAATTGTTATCTAATTGTGGTAATGTTAATTAAATTAATTAATTAGACAAATGATTAATTGTTAATTTAATTGAATTGATTATAATTGGGGCTTCTGTTTTTCTGGTTTTATTAATTCTATTTTTCGGTGCTTATTTTTAGCTATTTTCGAGTTTTATGTAAATCTGTTTATTTGGGCTTTCGTTTTTGATATACTGTATGAAATTAGTGTCCAAAAAGCGTTTTTTTGTGTGTGTGTGTGTATCAAAATATTTATAATAACTCAACAGTACTTGCACACTTAATTTGTACCTTCTTTCCTTTGCTGTCTTCCACAATGGTCGCTACGGTCATGGGCACATTCTTCTGGGGTTTTTGTGTGTATGCATTTTTGTACATTTCGCCACAATTCTGTTTTAAATCCTCTGTGTCTTAACTGTAATACAGCTTTAAATCCAGCTACCAAGCCTCCATCCTGATTGTAATCTCGTTTTAAATCTTGCAAGCGGAGTCTCCAATAGAAATTTAGGAATGTGCTATCACTCAGTAGTTGAGTGTTCAGAACTAATCAATGAAAGATACAAGTCAGGAAGGCGGGACATTGCCCAGCAGCACAGGGAAATTTATTTATTATTATTTTTGTAGTAGGTTTTATTTTTTTTAAATGTGAAAAGGGTAAAGTCAACATGAATAGATTAACCATTTTCACAGTTTTTCCGGTGTTTTCCGGTGTTTATTGGCTATTCACCGATTTAGTTTTTTTGTATTGGGGGTGTTTTATTGGGTTTTATTGGTTTAAACCGAAAATCAGAAGCCCTAATTATAAAGAGTATGTAATTAAATGTATTGCATTAACTGCATGTTAATTTGTCCAACCCTGGTCAGAAGTATATACTTTGTCTCACAATTTTTTTTATGTATGTGTTTTTGTGGACAGCCTACTTAAGTTGTACGGAAAGGAAAAATGCATTAGATTCAGACATATCCTGTTTTGACTGATGTGGAAGCTTCATAAAAGGCCTACTGTATATTGAAATAGATTAGTTTTGAGCAACCATCTGACATTTTGCATTAACAGCGAATGTGATTGAAGAGCAAATTATCCCAACTAGTTTAACAGTTGATTTAAATACAGTAAACATATAACTTGACTCTTTGTGCCTTATTTTGAAACCACTAAGGAATCAAATAACTAAACAAATGTAACCGCTACTTCTTGCAGTTGAGTTGTTTTACCTTCCTTATTGGCAACTGGCTTTAGCTTGGATGGTTTTGTTTTGTCATTCTGAATGTTGGACGTAGAAGTAAACTCTGATAGAAGCAGAAGAGATGGAAGAAGAGATAAACAACAGGAGGAACAAAGAAGCATGAAAAGAAAAAAGAATGTGCATCATATGATATAAATGGAACTTGGGCCTATCACACAGTTAAATGTGCTGCCAAATACAGTGTTCACTGTGCTGCTAGTTCTGCACTAGTACCCAGCTGTGAAGGCAATAAAGTGTAATTGTGCATTACCTTGTCAGGAAGTGAATCTGAATTCCGTCATTGCCACTTTTTGGAGCTATGTAGCTTTGGTGTTATTTAAAATTAACTGGTTAACACAGTTATTAGCTGAACCTTGTTTATTTTTATTTAATGATGACTCATTGGTTAATCTTTCTTTGACTCAGTGTAGAACTCTACTATATTTCAGCTATGGATATCACCAGCTGCTACACTGCCCCGCTCTTGGCTCTGTATGTTTAGAGATATTGTTCATTTAGAGTGGAGCACAGCCAGGTTGAATGGGATGAGGCCGGCAACGGTGGAAGCATGGATGACTGTGAGTTCTTTTATATACTGTATTTCTTTTTTTTTTTTTTTTTTAATAAAAACAACTGAACATAAAAAAAGAAGTGAATACTAAATTTCAACAGCAGGAATAAAAGGATAGCGTGAGAAGATTGTATTATAGGTACAGATTATCGTGGAGAAGAAGGCTACTTCTCTAATTCAAAGTCATAAGAGAAACTGTGAAAAGTATACTGAAGAAGTTTTTTTTTTTTTTTGACAAATGTTTATTATTGATTATAGCTGAGCTATCTTTTTTTTAAAATAACCTGCAGTCCTTACTTGCAGATGGACCTCCTAAGGGTGCCAGCTGAATCCTCTGCCCAGCTGAACCAACCTCCTTTTTCTGAAATGATGGGATGTATACTCCAGAAGTATAGTGAGTCCCTCCAAAATGTGCTGGAAATTAAAAAGAATCAATAGATTTTTAATGAAGAAACATTTCACAATTTTAGTATAAAACTAAGCGAAAGCTTACCTGAACTATGCATAAACTGTGAAAATATCTCTCAACAGCTGAGGGAGCAATGCATTTTTAACACAAAACAAAATGCCAATATGAAATATGCACCAGCCTTAACAGTAACACTGCAACTGTAACTTGATAATAAGGGTGGAACAGTTTCCATTTCTGTGGTATGTTACAAAATACATTACAATGATATCAGTATTGACATTAAAAGTATTATCTTTACAAATATAAGTATTAGGTTGGATATTTGTTTATATGCACATTTGATGGCCGAAATTGTAAACCTATAAACATTGGGTAGGCAACTCCAAGGTACCAATTTTTGAAGCTGCAAAAACCTGTACAATAATCCATTAACTGATGATTTCTGCAACATAGTTGTTTCTTGTTAGCTTTATTCCATTAAAATTGTTTTATTTCTCTCATTAAATGTGCTTTTGTCTTTGCACTTTTTTCAAAACTGAGGCCTTGGGACTTCTCAATACAAGGACTGCACAGAAATCAATGACCACAAGGAGCTTGCAATAATACCAAACAAAACTGGCAACAAATTTGCAGAACTATTTGATGTTTTAGAATTCTAAAAAGTATACCATTGCTGATTAAGTGCCCTGTCTTAAAATAGTAATCAGCCGCAGCTGATTGATAGAAAAATGACATTTTCACAATCAAAACCTGAACCTGTCCTAAAAAAATAAATTGTGACTCATGACTGGATAATGAACAGTATATCTAACCATCAATAAAATAACACAATATTTTCTTTATGGCACAATGTGCATAAACATGGATTAGTTATTTAGAGAGTACTGCTACTCCAGAAGTAGTTATTCCAAGAGTAAAATTGGTTTGCACAAGATTGGATTTATGCAAATTAGGTAAGGTGTTCAAGATTCCATACCGGTAGATTTTTTTTTTTTTAGTGCAGAAGTGTCAACTTTAAATAAACTGTACTAAATTCAGTTAATCAAATATGTTTGTATTAGAAAACATATATATATATATATATATATATATATATATATATATATATATATATATATATATATATATATATATAGTACTGTGCAAAAGTTTTAGGCAGGTGTGAAAAAATGCTGTAAAGTAAGAATGCTTTCAAAAATAGACATGTTAATAGATTATATTTATCAATTAACTAAAAGCAAAGTGAGTGAACAGAAGAAAAATCTAAATCAAATCCATATTTGGTGTGACAACCCTTTGCCTTCAAAACAGCATCAATTCTTCTAGGTACACTTGCACAAAGTCAGGAGTTTTGTAGGCATATAGTCAGGTGTATGATTAAACAATTATACCAAACAGGTGCTAATGATCATCAATTCAATATGTAGGTTGAAACACAATCATTAACTGAAACAGAAACATGCGTGTAGGAGAAATAAAACTGGGTGAGAAAAGCCAAACTCAGCTAACAAGGTGAGGTTGCTGAAGACAGTTTACTGTCAAAAGTCATACACCATGGCAAGACTGAGCACAGCAACAAGACACAAGGTAGTTATACTGCATCAGCAAGGTCTCTCCCAGGCAGAAATTTCAAGGCAGACAGGGGTTTCCAGATGTGCTGTCCAAGCTCTCTTGAAGAAGCACAAAGAAGCGGCAGCGTTGAAGACCGTGAAGCGCAGTGGTTGGCCAAGGAAACTTACTGCAGCAGATGAAAGACACATCATGCTTACTTCCCTTCGCAATCGGAAGATGTCCAGCAGTGCCATCAGCTCAGAACTGCAGAAAACAGTGGGACCCTGGTACACCCATCTACTGTCGGAGAAGTCTGGTCAGAAGTGGCCTTCATGGAAGACTTGCGGCCAAAAGCCATACCTCCGGCGTGGAAACAAGGCCAAGCGACTCAACTCTGCACGAAAACACAGGAACTGGGGTGCAGAAAAATGGCAACAGGTGCTCTGGACTGATGAGTCAAAATTTGAAATATTTGGCAGTAGCAGAAGGCAGTTTGTTAGCCGAAGGGCTGGAGAGCGTGCACGAATGAGTGTCTGCAGGCAACAGTGAAGCATGGTGGAGGTTCCTTGCAAGTTTGGGGCTGCATTTCTGCAAATGGAGTTGGGGATTTGCTCAGAGTTAATGGTCTCCTCAATGCTGAGAAGTACAGGCAGATACTTATCCATCATGCAATACCATCAGGGAGGCATCTGATTGGCCCCAAATTTATTCTGCAGCATGACAACGACCCCAAACATACAGCAAAAGTCATTAAGAACTATCTTCAGCGTAAAGAAGAACAAGGAGTCCTGGAAGTGATGGTATGGCCCCACAGAGCCCTGATCTCAACATCATCGAGTCTGTCTGGGATTACATGAAGAGAGAGAAGCAACTGAGGCTGCCTAAATCCACAGAAGAACTGTGGTTAGTTCTCCAAGATGTTTGGGCCAACCTACTTGCCGAGTTCCTTCAAAAACTGTGTGCAATTGTACCTAGAAGAATTGATGCTTGATGCTGTTTTGAAGGCAAAGGGTGGTCACACCAAATATGGATTTGATTTAGATTTTTCTTCTGTTCACTCACTTTGCATTTAGTTAATTGATAAATATAATCTATTAACATGTCTATTTTTGAAAGCATTCTTACTTTACAGCATTTTTTCACACCTGCCTAAAACTTTTGTACAGTACTGTATATATATATATATATATATATATATATTGTCAATGGCCATCATCAATATTTCACACACTAGGCGCCTTATTTTCCTTTGTAGCTGCCTAGTTTCTAACTTCTTTTCTCAGTATAGTTGCTTTGCCATTGCAGTATCAAGGTGTTTTTTAACACACTGCAGGAACTTGTATTAAGTTATGAAGGTTAATAAGTAAATGTGATCTAAAAAATAGAAATTAACCAATTTTAAAGTACTAAGATGTGCAGGACTGTATCGACACTTACTATAGCCTTCTGTAATCTACATGCAATTTGTAACATTTATTTTAACACTTTGTATAGAGTACCTAGTTGTTGTTTTGTAATGTTAGCAAACAGTAAATCATTGATGAAATTCTTCTTTACTGTATATGTCGAGGATTAGTCCGATCTCTAAATACTCTTCCAGCTTTTGTTCTCTCTTTAAAATGAAATATTTGTCAGAAATCCAATAAATCTAAATCATATTCAAAATACTGAATGAAAGAAAGTAGCCTGCTCCACTGCTAAACCAACCTTTACCCAGGTTTAAGTTACTGTCTTAATTACTTGCGATGCAATATGTCCTGCAATAAAGTGATGCTGTCACTGAGACACTACCTTTCACACCAGTGGTGACAGACACATTCGACTCTCCACTGATTGGTCACTGGTCAGTTCCCTAGCTGCCACTCGACAAAAATCAAAAAAATAAACACCAATCCTATTTTTCCCGTGCCGCTTCAGTGCCGCCCCGTCGCAACGCAGGCAGTGTGAATGGTTCTTATCAAAACTACGTTTTATTTTTTTTTGTTGTGGCACGGTGTGTCATACTACACATTCGCTTGTCGCACCGCGTCCGCTGTGAATAGGCCTTTACTCTGAGAGTCCCTACTCTTCAGTTATTCTACTTTCATGCAAGCCACCCATTATGATGTAAAAATAAAAGATGTTGACTGCATGATGCCTATTATTCATGTCCCGTGAGATTCTACAAGTCAACCACCATCACATTTAGTTACTAGTTTGATTTGTGAATCAATTACCTGTCAGCTCCTCTAATTTTTCATATGGTTTTTCTTTTAAGGGTGTCTTTTCAGTGGATTTAGTTTTATTATCTTCTGTACGGAAGTCGGAGAAAGAAGACCGTTAATGAAAAGGAATGGCAATGGTGATAGAAAACAAAGGTAGTAATAATAGTAATTAGATTATACCACAGGTAATGATTTTAGATTTATGTGAAATAAAGTGATGAATGAAAAACAGGAAATAAAAGTAGGATGAAACACATGAACAGTATTACCTATCCATCCCCTAAATCAAAGACCCTAGACAAGGCAGACTAGAATTTGCTACATACATGGAACAGTGTAGTATCTTGTATATCGGGAGAGGTAACATTATCTTTCAATTTCTCCTCTGAAGCTGATTTTTCATCCCCTAAATAGGTTTTTAAATGTGAAATATGAAAAGGAATCAGAAAAGATTATGAAAAGGCATGACAGAAATACAGACAAAAGGATGTGTAAGGATCCACTGAAGTTAGACAACATTTTTTGTACATTACTGCATACATGATCTTAAGGAATAAACAAGTGAAGACATTCTCTTTTTTTAAATGCCAACATAACAATCATCACAATTGTATACGGCATCACTGCAGCAAAAAATGTGCACTACTATCTGCTATATCTGGCTGCTTGTGTAGAGCGATAATTATTTCTTGAATTTCACTTGATGGGACTATTTTTGTATCTTTTTAAAAATCAGTTCATCTGTAGTACCTGCATTAGTTCTGTTAATTGACATTCCTCCTCCAATTGGCCTCAGTGGTTTAGTAATTAAAGTTGAAGAATTGCCCCATAGATCCTGGGATGATTCTTTATTTCCTACTACCACTGAAGAATTCTTGGGATTTACACCTGAAATAGACAATATTAAAAAGAATAATCACCAATTAAATCACAATATTGCAATGCACAATGAAGATGTCGATTTAAAAAAGATCTAAAGCGTCTTACCAGGAAGGTACCTTGATTGGCGTAAATAGTGTTGCCTTGCTGAAGATGAGTTTGACTCTATCCTGTTTATTGTGGTATTGGCTGTAACTCTGTTTCCAGTACCATATGCATTGGAGAGGTTCTGTTCTGCAGACCTGAATTGTGTGATGGAAAGGAAAGGAAATGTTTTATAGAACGTGTTGTTTTGCAACATTGATAGCTGTGTAAATATTTCAGTAAAAACTAGGGTCTGGTCAATGCTAATGTTCTTGTAATTTATTTGTCTTGTTTTTTTTTTTATGTTTACATTTTTTAGATGGAATAACAAACTCCAAGATTACATTACATGTATACCACTAAATGCAGATGTCTCAGATGGTTGAAGGTAACACGAAGTATAAAGAACTGCAATCTACTATTTTAATTGAAAAAGTAGGATAGGTACCTGACCCACAAACTTTAGGGGGCATCTCAGGAACTTGGCACTTTAGGACAAATTATTTTTTAAAATTATTGATCTTGAGTGTATTTTGTGATCTACCACAATTACGGCCTGCGCTGCAATCCGGTCGTGACTTACCGAAAGAGAGACTCCTCATTTACTTTTTCCTTCATTGATCCTATACTAGACTTTTTTGAATAGGAGACACCAATGTCTGAATCATCAAATTCGTCCCAGCTGTCCGAGGTTTTCAGTATAGTCTGCCCCCAGCGCCTTCGGCCACTTTTACTACCAACAATACTATTTTCGTTGCCCGCTGCAGCTGGTTTCTGATTAAGAAAGCAGAAGTACAAATGAGTGAAGTAAAGTGCAATGAGTCAATATTAAATTGTGAAAGTAGTAGCAAACTACTGGCCCTTGGTTTTGTTTCACATAAACACGAATGTGCACACAGCTGACAGCACCAACAGTCTCTCAAACTTGAAATAATCTGTTATAATTATTATGTGTACTGTACATCAGAAGCTAAGTACCATGATGCATTATACTATAGCTAAATTAACTTTGTTCAGAGGACTGAAGCACATTGCTATCTGGTTATGGCCTTACTTATGTTACTTTTGGGATCTAAGTTTGGAAAGGCAAATCATTTAGCTGTCACTGCAATGAATAAGTGACTGAGTGTACAATACTGATGTGTTGCACCAACACTTGAAAGCCAATTAATAAAGAATACTTTGCAATTAACAATTCTGATAAGCAGCCTTACACTTTGTATCACCTATTGTAATAACTCACAGTATTGTTTCCCTGGTTGTTTTGTTTCTTGCTGTTGTGCTCTTTTTTATTAGTTTTATTGAGCAGACGCCTTTATCCAAGGCGACTTACAGAGACTAGGGTGTGTGAACTATGCATCAGCTGCAGAGTCACTTACAATTACGTCTCACCCGAAAGACGGAGCACAAGGAGGTTAAGTGACTTGCTCAGGGTCACACACTGAGTCAGTGGCTGAAGTGAGATTTGAACCGGGGACCTCCTGGTTACAAGCCCTTTTCTTTAACCACTGGACCACACAGCCTCTTTTGTTATGTCTATGGTCTTAAAATCAAGCCATAGAAGATATTTCTGTTAAAGTTAAAGTACAGTGTGCTGAACTGTACGCTTTCTTTGCATATATCTAATTTCCAAAATATGTCTTCACGTACAACTGCAGGGCTGTTATTTGTGGTTGGTAGGTATGGCTGGTGCTGTTTGTAGGTCATATTTGGCAGGCCAGGCTGGTTGGATATCTGCTGTGGCAGTTGAATCTGCTGCAGTGGTTGGTGGTTCACTTTGGGCTGGACCCTGATGATAGGCTCCGGTGAAGACTGTGGCTCGGTTTTAGACAGGGATATTGGCTTCGGCTCTGTTGGCTGTACTGGTTTGTTCTGGGCCTTTTGCTGCTCTACATACTGTGGAGGTGGTCCCAAAACTTGTCCCACTTGAAAGTAAGGGTACCGCAGTGCCTGAAAGATACAACCAGTTAATTGACAACTGCCTATTAGCAGTTTGTGCAGGTCATGGTTGGTGTCTGTGACACATGTGCAAAAAACATATTTTTTAATCTGAAAGTTTTGCATCACCTAGAATTTTAGGATTGAGACAATTTAAAGAAACCAACAAAGAAAAACACCTATATGAACATCATTTAGATATTTTATTTGTCATCATGTAATCAAAGAAACTACAAAATGATATCGCAAAAGTTTGCCGGAAACCATAGTAGTACAGTATTTATGTTAGATTTCAAAATGTCACACTTTTTCGTTAAGTATTATGGAAAACTACAAAGCAGTCTGTAATTCAAAATTAGTTCATTCTATAGGGTGATGCAAAACTTTTGGCTATAGCTGTAGATTCGAGCCTGTGAGGACATAGTTCCCTGCGCTGAAGCCAGGCATTTGGTTTTATCTCTAATACATAGGACCATTTTTGTTCAGTTTTAATAGCATGTATTTTACTCGGTTTAGCTAAACTCAGAAATCTCGTTCCTGCATGTAACATACAAAAATGCAGAGGTGTTGTGTTACATTTATGGATAAAGCTAACAAGTTTCCAAAGCCTAAATCCAGGACATGTCACCCATGTTACCCAGTGTTCTTTCAATCAAAACTCTTCCTCACGCCAGTCAGTTTAATAATATTTTGTGCGCTGAGCTTATCTACAAGAGCCACAGTCAGCTGACTGTCAGGAAACAGAATGCTAGACGGGTAGGTGGAATTATTATTATTTTGCAACATTGATATCATTTTTTTGGAAAGTTGCAACAAATGCTGTGGAGCTGCGCTGTGTGCTGAAGTTAACTTTTATTTACTCTCTAGTTGTTGTTCTGCATTTTATTTTATATCAGAGTGCCGATATAAAATACATGATAAAAATAAAAATATTCAAGATGTAATTAAGCAACAATATCAATTTAGCAAAGGTTTAACACTTCCATTTACAGATTCAATTCTTTCAGTTTAGGGGCAAATTTAAAAACCTGACCCTGTCTCTGGGATTATGGGGCCAGTTGGTAGCTTTAGATTTACCTCAGTCCATCAGGGTGGTACTTAATTACCCTTGTGCTATGGCCAAACACAGACATTCATGAAAAACGGAACAACTAGCCAAAAGCGGCACAAAAGTAAGATTTTACCAAACTTGTGGGGACACCGGGACGTGCTACCTAAAAAGGGGACTGTCATGGGAAAATCAGGATGGTTGGTAGTTTTATTTGTGGATGAACTGAAAATACTAAAACTTATCTATCATAAAATGGACATATAATGATAATAAACACTGTAATACACTGTAGAATATTATTTCCTACCGTTTGGTTTTGTTGTGGTAAAAATAAAGAAATTAAAATAAGGGGATATTGGCAAATTGAAACATATTCAAGTTCGTTACAGTAATTATTATTTTTTTAAACCTGAAAGAAAATCACTTGTAAGTATTGTAAACATTTCTAAACTACTGACCTGAAAAAAATGATCAAGTTTTGCAGATTAGCAAGGCTTTCTACTTTTTTTTCAGGACTCTCTTCTGAAATAGCATTATTACATTCGGCAGAAATCCATGTGCTTGAAATGGTTGTGTTCTCTGTTTGTTTGTTGTTGTTTTTTTACCACGCTGATATGTTTTAACCATGAAATCATGCTAATGTTTGGATTCAAACACTTCCTACAGGCGTCTGTTGTATCTGAAAGGGCACTACGGCTATAATGGCCGTGAATAGAAATACATTTTGAAGGGCACTGCAACAATTGAGAAGGCAGCCACGGCAATAATGTCATGGTTAGTATGTAATTTGTCACTTCAAGCAATAGATCCTAACCAAACGTGTTCAAACAGTGTGATCTCCTCATGTGGAAGCTACATAGCAAACAACAAATACTATAAGTCTTCTTACAACTTGACATCATAGAAGTTGTAAGTATTAGTTCCTGGCTTTCCTGAAAAGCTTTATAAATAAAAACAGTACAACATGCATATTCAGATAACATTCATTTTTAGTCAACTGTTTTACAGTATGGCTATAATGGGGTACACCCATTCCTATGTTTATTTGTATTTTTGTATTATTATTAGTGTGGTTTTGTGTTGGAAGGGAAGCAGATAATTATCTTCGCTGCCAAAAATAACACGTGGGAATGTGGCTGGAGCCGACAATTGTCACAGGTGTATAAAATAGGTGTTCATGGGTGGTAATGGAGAAAAAGATTATGGTTAATGTTGGTGATAGCTGGTGAAGGTATGTGTGCTGTGCTGTTAAATGTATATGTATAATTATCGTTGGTGTGTAGAGGAGTTTGTGAAGCCGTGTGTGTGAATGAAAGGGGCGGCTCTGTTTACAACCGTGGTCTTTAAAATACAGTCAACCTCGGTAATCTCGACACCCCATGGGGATGCCATTTAGTGTTGACTTATCCAAGGTGTCGAGTTAACCATGGGTGCACATGAGCCATGGCATTAACATGCACATAAGTAACACAACTCATACGTTTACGGTATTACAGTATTTACAAGTATATATGTCCTTATGAAAACGGTTGAAATAACTGCAGTGAATGAATCAATTATGGTATACAGTACTGTACAAACTCGGTACAACTCGTACAGTTTGATTTGAAAAAAGAATTAATAAAATAACTACATCCAACCACAAACTGTTGACTATACTTTTAGGTATTGGCTTGTACTGTCTAATTTGACGGTTTAAATAGCAAAGGTTACCAAAATGTACATTATACAGAATTAACTTACAAAAATAAGCTTAGTTTCACACATAAATCAAACGTTGCATGCAAAAACACGCCATTTGAAAGTTCTGCTGACAAGCTTGTTATCCCAAATAACCTGAGCTTTAAAGTTAATTGAAGAAGAACTCATTTTATGCTTCTCATTCATTATGAACTGACATTGTAACCAGCTGCACTTGGTAGTTGCGAATGAATGAACGATCTGTTTCCAGTTACGTGAAATGACAGTGTCGAGTTATATTTAATAGTTTTTATCTCTTCAGTACCGGTAATAAGCGTCGAGTTACAAGTAAAACGTGGTGTCGAATTAAAAAATTAAGAGACAGGATGCATATATTTTATATGGAGAAAATTCGGGACCAAGACTGCAGGGCTCCAGACTGCGACTAAAAAATATTTTTGGCGACCAACAAGCGTCGGTCTCCCACGTGTCAGTGCGAGGATGGAGAGTCTGGGTTTACCCAGTGGAAGTGGGTTGTCAAGGATTTGTGGCACACACTACAACCCGGTTTCTCAGAGATGTCGGATTCAATGGCCAAGAGTTGCGTCGCACAGTGAAGAACTTATCTGAAGCAGCAGAGAGGAGCAGCAACTGGCTGTGGTTGAGACAGAAAGATTCTGGCTGGGGATCTCAAGCACAATAGAAAGAAAGAAATGCTGATGTACAGGTAAGTAAGCTGGGCTGAGTTGAGTGGGGGACGGAGGGGGGTGATGCTGGGACACCAGAATCACCGTCGAGCCCTCTTGAGGTGTCATGGGCTAGTCGACGAAACACCGAGGATGGAAGGTGCCCACTTGAAGACCCCAGAGATGTACCCTACTTAGCTCAATCCAGACGGTTGTCATGCTGATGCGCTGGGGAGACCGCACTAAGGTTGATCCCGGAGCCAGCATCGCAGCCGTTGTGTGTGCTGATGCGCTAGGGAGGCAAAATAAGCTGATCCCTGGAGCCAGCATTACACTTCAGCCATCAACACCAGACAGAAGGATATCTACATCATCATATGGAAGGAAGCGCAAATGGATGGAGACACATATGGATCACATTAGTTTACTGTGAAGCTACGTCTTAGTTGGTGCTTATCTTGGCGAGAGCCAAGTTCAAATCAGCATGAAGTTTTAACATCTACTCTCATGTAATGGAAATCCTTTATAAAAAAATAAATTCAAAAAAATTAACTTTACTGAGAAAGCGTATGGGGGAAAAAATAAACGTCCCATTCAAAACATGCCACAAATACTGTAAGAAACGATAAAAAAGGGGGGGGATTTAAAAATTCGCCATACCATGCTGAAAGAAATTGTGCCGTCTCCCATAACCAATGTAGACTTTGCTGGTACACTGTAGTAAAGAGCTTTATTTCGAGTCATGTTGAAAACAAAAATATCCAATTTGTTCTCCAGGTCGTCTACTGCATCTAGCACTAGTACTACAGAATCTGCATCAACTGTAGATATAGACTCTGTAAGTCTTGCGAGTCAAGAGTTTGCTGAAGGTGATTTACCGGTAATTGCGCAGCAACCTCCCTGTTCAGACAAGGTACCACCACCGACAGAAAAACGAGCACGTCAGTTTAAGACTCTGTGGCTTCAAGAATTTGCCTGGTTATGTTACAATGGTGAAAAACAGAAACGTATTGTGAGCTTTGCATAAGGGCAGGGCCCGCTATTGCAGGGAAAACTGATTTTATTTCTTGAACAGACTATTTTAAAAGACACCGTGAAAAAGCACGGTGAAAGCAGAAAGCATAAAAATGTTAGGGACTGCGTTATTGCAAAGTGTACGCCAACCGAGACACCCATGGCCAGACCAATGGTACGTGCTGCACTGTCTGTCGAATTAAGCAAAGGTGTCGAGTTATCCACCAGTCCAATTAACCGAGGTTAACTGTATATATATATTGTTTTTGTTTCAGCTGTTTTGGCCATTGTGCCTATTTGTTTTATTTTGCTATTATTTTATTATTAAAGGGCACAAAAGCGCATTTTAAACCTGCAGCTTTCTTGTGTCTGAGTCTCCTTCCTGGTCGAAAACAGTCTGGCCAGTGACGCTGCCCTCTTTACTGCTTCCCCATATCTTTACCTGAACTCTCCTCCATCATTGCCAAGGCCCAAGTCCTCCCTCTTCCCCCCTGGATCCTGTCCCTGCCTCCCTCATACCTCCATTCCTCCATCTTCCCCACTGGACCCTGTTCCTGCCTCCCTCATACCCCCACTCCTCTCTCTTATCCTCCCTTACCTAGTCTCCCTTTAACTCCTCTCTCTCCAGTGGTATCTGTTCTGTCATCTTCAAATCAGCTACCATCATCCCTCTGTTAAAAAAACCCTCTCTTGACCCTGCCTGCCCTGCTAATTACTGCCCAATCTCCCATATTTCTCTAAGCTCCTTGATTGTTTAGTCCACTCGTGCCTATCACATTACATATCCGCCAATTCCCTCCACCCCCTATTGCAATCTGGCTTCTGTCCCTCCCATTCCACTGAGACTGCCCTCCTCACTGTCCAGAATCATCTGGCCAACTCCTCCCATGGTGGCCTCTCCTCAATTCTCATTCTCCTTGATCTTTCCTCTGTCTTTGACACAGTCGATCGCCCCATCCTCCTCTCCACTCTTTTTAACCTCGGTATCTATGGCACACCCCTTGGCTGGCTGCAGTCATACCTATCTTCACGCACCTCTGCTGTTGCTTTCAACAGCCTCACTCCCCCCCCTCTGACTGTCTGTGCCCCCAAGGGCTCTGTCCTTGGACCCATGCTGTTCTCCCTGTACACCTCACCCCTTGAAGCTCTTATCCTCATTTAACTTCCCCCATCATTTCTTTGCTGACGACACCAAGATTTTCTTTTCGTTCCCCTCCTTTACTGCGTCTCGTGCCTAACCACGCACCAAGAAGTGACATTATCCAGCACAAGCCATGCCCTCTTGTGCCATATTGCTTAAGTACAGCATACCTGGGTGGTTGTAGGCCTCTTTTTTGGATCCCACTGTAGCATGTCTCTCATCAGGGCAATGGCTTCATTGCTGGCATTTGGAATTAGTGTACTAAGGTGTGTTGGTACACACTGTGGGAAACGGAAATTCATAGCCCCTGCAAGCTGATATCCTTCCGGCCAGTCATTCTGTCAAGTAAAAAAAAAAAAAAAAAAAAAAAAATGGGTTGTCCCTCTCTTTACCATTTATTGTGTTATGTAAGTGGCATATGTTTATATGTATGTTTATTAGTAGTAACTCTGTTGGCCAGTCTGGAGAACAGACTTTTTCCAGCGAACTTCCACCTCATATCCCCTAAATAAATTAGAGTTCATTTTTAAGAACTAGTCATGTATTGCCCAGAACACTTTAAACACCTAACAGACTCATGTCAGATTTGTGCTAACCTGCCTGTCCATGGTGGTTTTCTTATGGCAAATATTCTTCACTTTTAGTCCAACCCAATTAATTAACTCTAAATCAGGGATCGGCTACATTAAGATCTAAATAATCCAATGTACTGACCTTCTTCACTGTTCCCAAAACTTGGCAAATCTTAAAGATTTCATCAACTTCACTATTTCCTGGGAAAAGGGGTCGCAGAGTATAGAGCTCTGCCATTATACAGCCCACTGCCCACATGTCAATGGGAGAACTGTAAACTGAAGATCTCAGCAACACCTCTGGAGCACGATACCTGGTGAAATTCAAAGTACATGTTTTATATACACATATCATTACTAGCAGAAATGTACCTTCATAGATCATTCAAAAAATGTTTAGACAAAGGTGGTATATTGTAAGATCTAATTTAAAAATCTGTAAAAAGGGTAGTGGTGAATTTTATATACCTAAATGGTGTCAGTATTTGGATTTGGAATAGCAATTATATAGAGCTCCCAAAAAAATCCAGGAGAACATAAAGAAATATTTTTTTCCACTGGTAACACAATTAAGATTGCAGTTGGACACAGAATTACCAGCGTAAACCAATAAAAGCAAGGCTAATCTGATTAAAAGTTCAAAAACTGGATTATATTTTTCTACTTCTCCTAACTGGAGTAAACAGAATTAGAATATGCACAGTGCAGCACTGAAAGTGAGACTGTGATGAGCAATGCCTTTTATGTTCTATATGATTCGGAGGTTGTATGTCTCCCTGTCTCGTATTTTAGGAGTCATCTGGCGATAGAAAAACACTATTTCAGGTAGTTTCTAAACGTTGGTCCCGTGCAGTTATATGTTTGTTCAGGAGGGGAGTGAATAAGAGGTTTCACCTTTGTAAGTATTATAGCCTGTACTTTAATTATACTTGCCATCTGGTGGAAACATAGTCTGTGTATGGAGGGCGTGACCTAATTTCCCTAGCTAATCCAAAGTCTCCAATTTTTATAAGTTCAGGGCCCATGCAGAGCAGATTCTCCGGTTTCATATCACGATGAAAAAATCCTAATGGAAAAGTAAGAAATATTTTACCAAGTATGCATGAAATTTGCAAATATTTTATTTCTTTTTAATGACAGTAATCCCTTAATGATACAACTGTTGAGTAAAGATGACAAATACAACAGAAGCCTGCAATGCCACTATTCAGTATTCTTAAGATATATCAAATGCATGTATTTACTGTACAATTTCGGATAAGAAAATAAAACATCAAGGATATGCTGGCAGTATGAACTACCTTCAAGGGTTTCAGTAAAATCATAATTACTCAATATCAAATGTAATTCATTAAATGAACAAAATAATATAATAAACTATAATTAAATGAGAGTCCTGGTATATCTATTTGACTTGTCCTTCACTTCTACAATACAACAGAAGCCGTACTTATGATTTAAAATTGAATTGAAATATTTTATTTTTACTGATACATAAAAAAAATTCTTTATGTTTTTATGACAGACAGTAATTGTAAGGGGTTTCATACCTTGATATTTCATTTTAAAATACATTGTGAAAAAATAGGTTTTGGAAAATAAAAGCAGTGAAATCAAAAGAAAACATTTCACAGTGAAAAGACTGAAGAAAGAAAAACAAGGACAGCATAAACAGGACAGAGAGCATCTTGCCATGCTTGTGTACAAAAGCTAAGCCAGAGATCACTTGGAACATTATGTTCCTTATTTCATTTTCACTGAACAGTTTATTTTCTCTGGCAGCAGACAGAGAGAAGGAAGACAGGAAAGAAAAAGATGAGAAAAATGCAATCAAAACAAGCATGTTCTCGGTGAGCTAGTGATACCATTGGTATGAGCAGCAAACTCAAGATAATGTTACTAAAAGGTTCTACATATTACTAAAAAGCTGTGTGCATCTAATGCAGCAGAGTTGGTCAAACCAAAAATACATGCATTGATTGCTATCATGTATAAAATGCAATAGTATAAGTCAGCGGTGGCCAATACACCTAACACTGTGATCAATTTTGGTAGATCTCAACAGGCTCTGCGACCCACCAGTAAGCTATGACCAATAATTATTAGTAGGATTTAATATAATACTGTCCAATACGTAAGTTAGCAATAATAAAACAAAACAACCACAACAAAAACGCAACAAACGCGCAAAGGTATTTATAATTCAGAAACTTACCAGCATTTTTCATCTGAGTCTTGAAACCTGGGGCCTCTTGCACAAAAGTGGTTTAAAGAGTTATCCTGGTAACTTCCAGGATTAATTGTGAAAGTCTATTGCACAAAACAAGATAATAATAACTCAGGCTTAAATCCATGGTAATTTATCACTATCAAACTAACCTGCTTCAGAGCAGGTTAACAAAGATGAATCCTGACTTTTAAAACTGAAAAAGAAAAAAAAAAGGCATCACCTTTTATACCGAGAGTGGTAGATGTTGGTGCTATAATTATAAGAAGGCCTTTTCGTGGGGAGAGGGTGTTCAGTTCCAGATTCCATCAACCAACCCGACACAACAGAGCCCATACTCTGCATAGGTCTAAGATTTATGGCCTGTGGAACATTTTTGTATACAGTCGGCGATGCCAAAAATCTTAATAAGGCAACGATATGCAGAGCTATAAGGAAAGTGCACCTTTCACTGAAGAAGTTGCTGCCAGTCTTTGTGAAATTTCCCGGACATGGTCCAGTGAAGCGGAACAAGAAGGCGTTCTACGCTATTGCAGGTAATTATTATAATATATATTTAATGTTTTTGTCCATATAAATAAGGATAAAATATCTATATACATACATATTTTTAATATTTCATTATTATTATCATTTTTCATGTTTCATTATTATTATTAATACATTTTTTATTTATATAGGGTTTCCCAACGTGATTGGTGAAGTGGTTTGAAATAAAAATAGTACTGTCTATATAGTCTTTAGGATATTATGTCTATAAATTATGACCATACCTAATTTTCTGTTAATCAAAATACAGATACGACTGTATACTTGCGCGTTAAAGCGTCAGCTACAGTTTGCCAGGCTGCCACCCTGGCTTTATTGGCAGTAGCAGTGTTTTTGTTTTGCTAAAAAAAAATTCTTTAACATTATCACACGTTGAAACTAAAATGTGTTGCTCGGAAGCAGTAGAAAAGTCGCCCTTTCGTTCTTCTCCATTTCTTCAGATGTCTGTTAATAAAGATTACCATGACAACGCACTCAAACACTTGGTTCCACGTACATAGGTAGAAACATTAACCCGGCTTGAGTTATCTAGATTAATTTAAACTCAATCTACGCTCATGCAACAGAGTTAGCCTGCTAAATTATATCCTGTTAACTCAAACCAGATAACTTAAACTAAACCTGGCTTTTTAAAAACACTTTTGTGCAATAGGCCCCTGGTGTAGGCAGGGCTCTACGCTAACTTTTTTTTAGGCACATGTGCGCTTAAAGTGTATCTTGCAGGTTTTTGTAATCATTGAAATGGATGCAACAGTGTTTATTAAGAATATTAGCATTATTATTAAAAAAAAAAAAAAAAAAAAAATTTATAGGCCACTAAAATGTGATTTAGTGTGGATTACGGACCACGCCTACCAAAAACAAGACCTTTTTGTACCGCGTGACTTTTCAAAAGGGAAACTGTTCTCAGCCTGTATGTCTGAGACTTAAAAAAAAAATAATAGTAATAATAATATGGTGAATACGTGCGTGTGCGGGGGTTGCACGGATTCCAACATGTCAGGGCATCGGGTGTGTGCCTTTCCAGGGAAAATGAGTGCCGTATTTCACTCCTGGGTGCGGTTTGTACAAGTCAAAAGAGAGGACTTCACTGCAAAATCCATTCACCAAAAGAATTCTGTCGTTGGTGGCACGCATTTTCTCGACAGTGATTATCTGGAGGGTGACTTACTTGAATATAGCATAGGATTCAGAAGCAAGCAACGATTCAGGTTGAAGTCAGGTGCGGTACCTTCAGGGCACGTGCGACAGGATGGCTCGCAGTGGTGACATCACGGACCAGGAAGTAACTGAAACCAAAACAATGGATGGGCGGGTGAAGCTGAATGCTACTGCACTCAGCGTGGATTTATTAATCAACAAAATAAAATGAAAGATTTAAGCAATAACATAACAAAACAAAAAGGTGCGATGGCCAAACAAACAGAAACAAGCATATTTTTTAAATATAGCAATTGTTCTTTTTCCTCGCTCTTTCTCTCCGCTCTCCCTTACTCTCCTCTCTATACTCAACAACCAACCCCAACGCTGCAGCACGGACAGCTGCAGGTTCTTATACTCTGGCCGAGGGGTTAACTAGCTGTTAATTATCTTATTACCCCTCGGCCACAGTCTGCACGCGTTTGGTAAGGATGCATGACTGTCAGCTAGTTAAATAATCAGTAGCTGATCAGTCATGCATCCTCACGGGGTTTTTAAATTATAAATAACAAAAGACGCGGCGCTTTTAACTGCGCCGCAAACAAAACACAAATAATAATAAATAGGGGCGGGACACTCCGCCAGACATGCCCCCCCTTGTGCGCAGCACACATGCCTTCGGCCACCTCCCCAAAGTCCCGGCTAGCAGTCCCGCGCATGAACAGGGGCAGCAACGGGCCAAAGGTGGCGGCCACGGTGGGATGTCCTCCTCCCACCCCAACAACTGTAGCGTCCCAGTGGACCACGCACAGGCTGGCTCCTCTGGCCAGAAAAATTTTGGGGTGGTCTCCAGACCTGCCCCCCTTCTTCATGGCGGCAGCTCCCCTCCGTGGGGCTCCGGCCACCCTCTCTCCTGCAGTGAAATTGCTGCGGGGAGCTGGTCTCCTGACCTCCCCCTTCTTCATGGCTGGCAGCTGCCCTTCATGGGATTCCAGCCATAGTATTTCCTGCCGCGAAAGTGCGGCTGGGGAGCTGGTCTCCTGACCTCCCCCCTTTTCCGTGGTCGGCAGCTCCCTTCATGGGGCTCCAGCCACAGTATTTCCTGCAGCATGGCAGGACTGGTAGCGACCCCAGGCAAAACAGGACCCTCGGGAGGCGATGGCAGCAGCTGCAGACCCTTGGCAGGCAACGGCAGCAGCAGCGGACCCTCGGGAGGCGACAGCAGCAGCAGCGGACCCTCGGGAGGCGACGGCAGCAGCAGCGGACCCTCGGGAGGCGACGGCAGCAGCAGCGGACCCTCGGGAGGCGACGGCAGCAGCAGCGGACCCTCGGGAGGCGACGGCAGCAGCAGCGGACCCTTGGGAGGCGACGGCAGCAGCAGTCCTTCCCATGATGGTGGATGTGGAACCAGCAGGTATTCACCCTCTGCTGGTGGAGGTGGAGATGGAACCAACAGGTATTCACCCTCTGCTGGTGGAGGTGGGAGGGGCAAGCAGTCCTCCCACGGCGGTTGAGGCGGAACCAGCAGGTATTCACCTTCTGCTGGTGGAGGTGGGAGGGGCAAGCAATCCTCCCACGGCGGTTGAGGCGGAACCAGCAGGCATTCACCCTCTGCTGGTGGAGCTGGGAGCGGTAAGCTGTCCTCCCACGGCGCTTGAGGCGGAACCAGCAGGAATTCACCCTCTGCTGGTAGAGGTGGGAGGGGCAAGCAATCCTCCCACGGCCGTTGAGGCGGAACCAGCAGGCATTCACCCTCTGCTGGTGGAGGTGGCGGAGGCAGAGGCAGCTCCTGCTGCTCTGCTCCTGGCGGTGAAGGTGGCTGAGGCAGAGGCAGCTCTTGCTGCTCTGCTCCTGGTAGTGGAGGCAGAGGCAGCAGGTATTCTTCCTCTGCTGCTGGATGCTCCCCCCCTCTGGGTGCTGGATGCACGGGCTCCCCCTCTGGGCGCTGGATGCACGGGCTCCCCCTCTGGCGCTGGATGCACGGGCTCCCCTCTGGGCTGGATGCATGGGCTCCCCCCTCTGGGCGCTGGATGCACGGGCTCCCCCTCTGGGCGCTGGATGCACGGGCTCCCCCTCTGGGCTGGATGCTCGGCTCCCCTTCTGGAGCTGGATGCTCGCTCCCCCCTTCTGGGCGCTGGATGCTCGCTCCCCCTTCTGGCGCTGGATGCTCGCTCCCCCTTCTGGCGCTGGATGCTCGCCTCCCCTCTTTGTATTGCATGGGGCATATGGCCAACGTGTGCCCATATGCCCCACAGCCAGGGCACAACTCCGCCATGAGGTTCACAATATAAACCTCCCAGCCATTATCATCCTCCTGCTGTTGCTGCGGTTGCTGTTGCAGCTTACCTCTCCCCCTTCTCTTCCTGCTCCTTCTCCCTGCCTTCCTCTCCTGGGCCGGTTTCTCCTCCTAGTCCTGGAAGGGGCAGATTGCTACGGTATGCCCGTACACCCCGCAAGCAAGGCACCAGCCTTGGTCTTCCAGACCACCGAGGAGGTCCTCCAGTTCCCCGCAGCCGTTTCTCCAGCCTTCCATTTTATTTATATATATATATTTTTTTTTCCCCAAAACACAAAAAAAAACACTTTTCGAAAAAAACAAAAAAAAAACGTCCTTTTCCTGGTCCAGCTCCTGGAGGCATTGTTTGTCCCACGCAGGACACCATATGTGACAGGATGGCTCGCAGTGGTGAGGTGTGGTGACGTCACGGACCAGGAAGTAACTGAAACCAAAACAATGGATGGGCGGGTGAAGCTGAATGCTACAGCACTCAGCGTGGATTTATTAATAAACAAAACAAAATGAAAGATTTAAACAATAACAAAACAAAACAAAAAGGCGTGATGGCCAAACAAACAGAAACAAGTATATTTTTTAAATATAGCAATTGTTCTTTTTCCTCGCTCTTTCTCTCCGCTCTCCCTTACTCTCCTCTCTATACTCAACAACCAACCCCAACGCTGCAGCACGGACAGCTGCAGGTTCTTATACTCTGGCCGAGGGGTTAACTAGCTGTTAATTATCTTATTACCCCTCGCCACAGTCTGGGCAGCGTTTGGTAAGGATGCATGACTGTCAGCTAGTTAAATAATCAGTAGCTGATCAGTCATGCATCCTCACGAGTTTTTAAATTATAAATAACAAAAGAGCGGCGCTTTTAACTGCGCCGCAAAACAAAACACAAATAATAATAAATAGGGGTGGGACACTCCGCCACAGCACGTTAAATGTTTTTTTCTTTTTTTTTAAATAAATATATCATTGAGGTGTTATAGGAAACCACCATGAACACACACAGGCATATATATATATATATATATATATATATATATATATATATATATATATATATATATACCCGTATTAGCCCAAATATAAGGCAAGGTTTTTTGGGGGGTTTTTTTGGAATGAAAATAAGATTTGAAAAATACAAGATCAAGGCTGTTGCGAAAGTGCGTATTGAGTACAGTGTACAGTAATGACTATGGAGAAAACTAGCTGCAGTGATCATAGATAAGAGTGGATTGAAAAGTGGTTAAGTATCAAAGGGAGTACAAAGAAGTTATGATGCAATTTTTAAGATCGTGGTTATCAGAAAAGCTGATTCATCCAGCAATTATCGTGCTGCTGAAAAATTTGTGTCACCTAATACAACACAGGCAGGGACAAAATAACTGCTATTGAACTGAGAGGAAATCGTTTTGTGGACTGGGTTGTCTGTTTCTTAATTTTCTTGCTTACCTAATGAGTAAGTTACAGTATTTCATTACTATTTTTGACAGAAACCTACGGTCATAATACCGGCACTGACTTTTAAAATTATATAGAGACAAATTATTGTGTGTGCATCATCAGGATACAAAACATGTAAATAGTTGTTTTGGCTATACCATATTGGAATATAAACCTGTATTTCTGGATTACAAACAACTATCCGAACTTTACTGCATCAGAAAATTTGTACCACTAACGTAATGGTGAGAAAAGAAACGTTTATTTTTCCACATTCATTGCTGAAGTTGTCTTATCTGCTTTATACAATGCCATCTTATCAATCCTTAGGACTACTGTACATGTTTGCAATTTATTATCTGTCACTGTCAGTGGTCTGCTGTTCTGTGTCAGTCTGTGGCCACTGCCTCACCGGCAGTTCAAAAATGTAGGGTTGTGGCACCTGTTCCCTAAAATTAATTGGATCTTCAGCTTCATCCTCTTTGTTTTTAGCGGCAGTCGCCATGTGTGTTTACCTTTTTTACTACTTTTTTTTCCATCTTAAATGATTTTTAACTGCCTGGTAGCATCTTCCTCAGAATGTGCTACTTGCCTGTTTATGGTTTATGATAAATCAGTGAAATTGGTGGGGTATGGGATTTGTAGTTTTTAATGTGTGTTTAACAGTGGACAGTGGACACCAATAAACTGCATTCCCAGAGTGCTTTACGATTCAGCAATGAGGGTTTGGAGACGTTGTTTTATTCATCGGTGCTCTGCATCGCTGAGTCGGGAGTGACATCACTTGGTGCTCATCGGTGCGGGGGATTTAACAACAGTTTGATGAATCAACATGGCTGATGATATTGCTGCTGCTTGCAAGGCTGTGGTTGACTTGTGTGAGGATGATCGCACGCTATTAGACTGGTGGGAAGGTGATGATGGCGTTGACAGACAAATAACAAAGTACATTGAAATTAAATTAGAAAAGAAACCGAAAATCCAAGGATATGTTCAAGACGTTGTGACTACAAAATAAACGGAAAGCTTATTGGGACGAACTAAGAACTTAAAGCCTTATTATCTCTGTTAAGGTTTAGTTATCTTTAACCGACTAATATTATAGGGATATTAGAGGTAGGTTGTTACATTAATATTGAATGTAGAAAGCAGTCCCTTGAACACACCTTGGTGAATCCGCTGCTTCAGCAACGACTCATCTGTGAGCTTAACAACAGTTTGTTGAGAGACTCCCGGTGAATTTAACAACGGTTTGGTGAATCCGCTTTACATTGGTGTACGCAGCGGTGAATAAAACAACGTGCCCTTTAGATCCAACTGAGTTTTTTTTTTTTTTTCAGCTGAAAAAAAATCATGTTTATTTTTTATAGTCAACCTTTAGGAATTTCTAGTCGCACACAAATGCCTAAATTAAAATGTATGTTCGCACAAGCATGTTTTTAGTCTCATGCAGAAACCATCGGGATATTTTCATCTGTGCTACTGGAACAAAAAACTGTTGTATGATTATATGTTACTAGTGCTTGTTCTGATTTGTCCTGAGATCCACCAAAAATCTTTTGCGATCGCGATCCATGTATTGGCCACCACAGGTATAAGTTATATAGATTAGATGTTCAGATATTGTGATAAAGGAATATACAATTTGATGCATGTCTCAGAATATGAAGTTAACTTAATATACTGTACTGCAGCAACCTGGTATCACATGTCCAACTTCCCAACCAAAAACAAGAAAGCAGGTGGTTATCCAATAACCTATATTGTTCCAAGATATTCTCTCATTGCAGAATATTTTAAATGAAGCAAATATGTTTTATTCATTGACTCCAATTTAATTCTACTAGCTGCATCCCCTTGTGTTAGCTCAGGATAAAATGTTCATGCATCTCAGGTCCTTCACAGTACTTCAAACTATTTCCAGTTATAAGGATAATTCCTGCTTAGTTGTTCTGGAGAGGGAATGATCTTTGATGGCCCTGAAAGGACAACCTACCGTGTTTATGGATAAAAGCTAGCCCTTGTATTATTTGATACATTATGTTTCTGATGACTGACTCAGGAAACAACTTGTTTCTGTGGAGAAACAAATTAACAAAAGTTGATCAAAATGAAAGACTTCATGAACAACTCTGGATATGACTGTACTGTAAATGGAATAATAAAATGAAAGAACAAATGTGTTTCAAATGGTAATAAAAAGGGGTTGGATTTTTAACCCTATTAGTTTGGCATATTTAATCAATTAAAAAGAAAAGCAATTATAAATGATGTTATGAGAATTTGCCTGTAATCATTTAACAGCACTTGTTACTTGGTTCCAGTTAGTACCTCAGAGGTCTACATTGAGGCTACACCCATGAATGATATAAATTATTGTTGGGAGGTCATATAATATATTTTTTGTAATTTACTATAAAATACTGATTTCTGTAGTGTGGAATATCAGTTAATAATGGTATACTGTAAAATCGCCTCCATCACCCACTTGATTATTTGAAGGCCTGAGTCAATATCAAAATCGACTAAATATTTTTTACTCCACTTGTTTTAATCTTTTTTTTTATCCATGTGGCAAATCCATCAATATTACAGAACTCTTTCATGGGTGACATAAGGATAACGCTGAGCCACCAATAGCAGATTCTTATGGAACAGAATATAATATCTTACCTGTCCTTCATTAACTGATAGAGGTTTTCTTTCATATATTCAAAAACAAAGTAGAGATGGTCATTTTCCCTGATTACTTCCTTTAACTTTATAACATTGGCATGACTCAGCTTCTTCAATGACTGCAATAAAATGTTTGAGCTCACAGTGAAACTACAATATGTGTCAAGAATAGGGTTGTTATATAATGTCTATTAAAACTTTTTTATTGCTAACAAATACATTGGCATAGACTACAAAGTTTATATTTTAAAATTACACACAGAATATGTAATACACATACAAATTAGAATAAACTTTATTAATGTTTTTGTTTATTATTATTATTATTATTATTATTATTATTATTATTATTATTATTATCTACACTAATGTGAACAAAAATAGCCTGTGACGTCTTACCCTTAAAGGTGTGTTTTCACAGAGAAAGAAATTGTATTCAATTTTTTAATCAAATTTCTTTGAAACAACTTTGAACATGTTCATACTCATTGGCTTTCTTGAAGAAACGTCACAACATTACGTCCAAGTTCTTGCAGTGACACGTTCAACTTATTGACATAGCTGGTACCAGTTTAATATATCAAATGCATTCCTCCTCAAATAAATTGGATCCAACTTTGATCAAGTTTATTTGACCATGAAAACGGTGCTTCCAATAAAGTGAATCACCTTCAATCCAACTTGATTTCTTTGTGAAAACACATCTTTAGACAATAGGCCTTACTATAAAATAGCTGACTAAAAATTGATGTTATCTTAATTTGCATGTTGTACTATTTTTATTTATAAAGCTTTTCAGGAAAGCCAGGAACTAATACTTACAACTTCTATGATGTCAAGTTGTAAGAAGACTTCATTAACAGTATTTGTTGTTTGCTATGTAGCTTTCACATGAGGAGATCACACTAACTAAACACATGTTTGGTTAGGATCTATTGCTTAAAGTGACAAATTAACTAACCGTGACATTATTTCAAATAAAGTGTCAATAATACAATGTTATGTATAGTGTGGTCAATTATTAACTCCAAAGTCACAGGATTTTCATAACAGATGAGTTATTGTCTATCAGTCTTTCGTAAGTTTCAAAGGCCCAACTTGCTATAGTCACCAAGAATACCTTGGATATTATGATAGATTACTTTAAGAAAGAAAGAAAGCAAATTAATATATCCCTGATAATCCAAACTCTGACAATATGACATGTCATTCTAGTAAAAACATTTTCTTTGCTTTTTAAACAATAAGCTTTCTATACATTCATAATAAAATTTGTTTTGGATTATCAGAAAATGTTTTTCCTATTAAATTAGTAGTAATCTAAACAAATGTCATTGAAAAGAAATCAGGTTCCCATAGCAGGGAAAGGAAAACTTCATTTGAGAAGCATTTCTTATCAAAAGGTAAACTCCGAATCCCAGCAACAATGATTCAAGCAAAGCCAAGTTCTAAATACATCAAAGTGTAAATAGTGATCAACTGTTTCAGACAAAACATTTTTAACTCTTAAATACATTCATTTAGTAGATTGTTTCTCAGAAATGTAGTTCATAAATAGGTTGCTAATGTGTTATTGAAGTAACATAATGTTTTTGAAGCTCCTGGACATCATTAAATGCTGTTTAATGCTGTTAGTATAAGTTGTTCTACAGTGTAATCAAATGCTTAGCATACATATGTGTAAATTAGGCTAAATGGTTAAATGCTGGTAGGATTGCTTTATGAAACAGATCAGTTCCATCAAAATCCTCTTTTTTTATTCAGTATAGAATAAAATAGTCATAATGTGCTTAAAGTTCAGTTTACTTTCTTTTGGGTCACCCAGTAATATATATATTTAAAGTGACCTTTAGGTTTTTGTCACTGAACTACTTTTATTTTTTTTAAAATGTGCCACTACATATCTTTGTGCATGTGCATGTGCATAGCTATAGCTCACAGCGACATTGAAATAAAGTAAGCAGTGACGTTGTTTTATAATCCTAATGTGTCAGGTTAGAAATGTAGAATAAAAGGTGAAATGAATCAATAGTAAAATCAAACCTAAATAAATAATACAGGTATCAAGAAATTACCACAGTAGAATAGAAACATATAGCCTATATCACTCAAATTACTACACTACGGTTGATAAATAAAAATGAAAAACAATCATTACCTTCACTTCCCTCAAGTTCATGCACTCTTCCCAAGAGTGAAACTTCCTTTTCATTCTGTAAAAAAAAAAAAAAGCAAAATCAAGTTACAAACACTTAAAAAAACACACACAAAAAATTAAAATAATGCTAAACTCAATAAAGCATGCCAGAAAAATCCAGCAATTTTTTTTTTTTTTTTTTTAACAGTTAAATAGCACTGAACATAATTTGGAACATTTTTGTTTGTCCAACCTCTTTAGAAACCTTTATTACACAGTGCACAATTGAAATGTCCATGAACGAGACACACTCCTTCTCCACAGATGCGAATACAAATACAGCATTGTTTCATAATTGTCCTGTTTTAAGGCACTATTCAAACTATCATGCAGACATACAGCTATGGCCAAAAGTTTTGCATTATCCTATAGAATTAATAGGGATGTGTATTTTGGTACCTTTTTATGAACATTTAAACCATATCTACATACACACACTCTTTATACTACATTGTGATGTATACTGACAGCCCTGGTTAGTATTTTCTAAGCAAAGAAACCCTAAATAAACAAATAATGCTTTAACATTGCAAACACTTAAACTACAAAGAAAAAAACAACAACAGCATGTAAAGTATATATTTAAAGGTTAATATTTAAAAGTCCTCTTGAATCCAACAATGGTTGTAATTAAAATTGTCAGAGGAGATAGAACTATATACATATTCAACAAATTTTCAGATATTATAATGTTTTTAGTAGAGGTCGACATGGGTACCTGAAAACCCGGGTACCCGTCGGTTTTTAAATTACCCGACCTGACCCAGGTCTCGTTTTACTACGCAGGTATCGACTATTAATTTGAGAATTTAAATAAAATGTAGAAAATATGACAGTACAGTTGTAAGTGTGGGTTTCTGGCCGGCGTAATAAAGACAAGGTTAAATCAAGCTTTTCCATTCAGCCTTTTCTTAACTGACAGGATGTCAATGTTTTACAGAAAACAATAACACAGCGAGCGGCAAGTACACCTCAATAATAACTGCAGCGACTATTCTTCTTAGGAACTAAATCAGAAAGAAATCAACATAACATCCTGTCGGGTTTATGTCAGTGATAACTGTTTTTTTTATTTTATTTTATATACACTGCTATACAAAAGTCTCAGGCATGTTGCATTTTTCTGCTCTGACGCATTATGAGCATCAACAATTTACTCAAAGCCTCCACTAGTGTTTTCTACTATTATAACAACCTTGACGTGCGTAGTTGGAAAAACACTGAATGAAATAGCTCGCATCACTCAATTTTCAAGGTGTGGTATCTGAAGCATAATCAACAAGTACAGAGAAACATCTGTATACAGCAGGTACTCTGTTTTTTATTACCCCTGTCCCAAAAGTGAATTTAGCTCTGGTGGTAAATGTACAAAGCACAACATCACAAAAAACAAAACAAAAAAAACTGTATGTCCTCCTTTCACGCTTTTATTCTGTGACTGGAGAAGACATTATTTCTGCTTGTCACGAATTCTGCGTGTTCAGATTCCTTTACGTACTCTTTTGAATTGCTCAGCACACACTCTTGTCTCAGGGGAGACGTTAGGAGGACAGAGATGGTATTACTCCTAGTGGGATATAGTTCGTGCTCTGGACCCGCAGTATATCCAGATGACTAATATAGTACTCAAGAAATTGACAGACTCATGTATTTAAAGTTTTTACGAATCAGAGTATGATTAGTACTCGTTCGGTTTATTAAAGGTTAGATATTGGATAGCGCAGCTACAGGCTACGTCGTATCCCCAGCTGACAGACACACTGGGCAGTCCAGCGTCTTAACAGATATCACCGTTAACACTTTAATACATGTATATACATGTAATCAAGGCCGACAAGCTGGCCAAGAACACGTCACCTAAAGTACCCAATGGTCTATTTCAGCACATTCAACAAAATACTCCCTTATCTCTAAAACATAGCGTAAGTCCCTTATAGCAATACATGTGAGGTAAAATAATAATTGATTAATGCTTACCCTAAAAGGATATGACTGTCTCCACCACGCAAATTAAACTGAGTTCAATCAGCTCCACTGTATTTTGGTTTTCAGAAGATGGACCACCTTACCCTGTCTCGGATGAGTGTGGTACTCCATTGTAATTACTTAGGAGTTATATAGGTTTTTCGTCTCATTGGAATACATGGGACACCTCAATTAAATCCAGTCATTAATCTGTTGAGACAACTCCTATCCCTTTTACAAATAATAGTTTTCAAAAGATCCGGACTAACTTTTCAGAATTAATAAGTGTCATGAACTCAATAAATTCAAGACTTCATATTTGTCTAACTCCAAACTTTATGATCTCACTCTTTGCTTTCCTCCGAGCCCCTCCTTTATCTAAAAAGTTAAGTGAACCAAGGTTCCCAGGATCTTGGTTTACTATATAATATAAAAACACTACTGTTTATATGTGATTGCAAAACACTATTTTTATATGTGTTAAATATAAGAGATGTTCTTAATATGTGACATCATCTTCTAATTGATTATATTTTGCTAAATTAAAGGTATGTGTTTCTTTTAACCTCATGTTGTTTCATCATTTTGTCAATGAGTCAGTTTTAATTCCATATACCATTGTCTAACAGAGTATTTGACAAAAGATTGTCTCATACAATATTCAAGTCAATTAGTTTCACTAAGTTTGAGTGGTAATAGTTTTCATTACAATTGTTCTTTTATCACTTAAAAGATACACTAATCAGGCTCTGACCTGTAATTGACTCTTGAGTGTATGCTATTGCCAATAATTTCCAGTCTCTTGTTTTCTCCAAAGCCAGAGTCTGTGCAAACACTTTTTAGATCTATGACTCATCAATGTCTGTTAAGCCGTAATTTTTGCATATTATTTCAAGATATATTCTTATCTGTGCTAAGCCACTAACTCCATAAACCTTAAGTTCCAAATCTGTAAGATTTGCAACTTTTACTGGCGTGAAATGCAAGAAGACCCCCTCCTCCTTTTACAAGCCATCTGATAAGGAGAGAGGCTCCCCTTGCAATGCAGCAGTTTCACAGGACCACATTATAATGACTTCATCTACCATCATTAGACAACTGTATAGTGGATTACTAACAAGGTACATTATAGTATATTATTACAAACTTAACACAAAAACATAACACAACACCTTTTATATCCTATAATTCAGTGGATATCATAATGTCTAGAAGTCTTATTGTTCAATAGAAGAAGAAATAAACTGTACCACCTTCCCATTTAATTAAATCGAATACTGCTCCAGATTTTAATCTTCTTATCAATACAGTAAAGTCATGAACAAGCAATAATACTTGTCAGTTTTAAATAATATGTTTTCTTATTATAGCAAATACTTAAAACATATTATTAATCTTATGAAATCAAATAATTATTTTTAGTTTCAAATATCATGCTGTCTAAAAAAGGGGTTGATCATTTATTTTATTAATTTATAATACCTTTGTGTCTAATTTCTAGTTTTTACTAATATGAACTATAGACAGTGTAAATTATCACTGAACCTTTTTAACTTTGAATGTGGCATTTCAAAATAAACTTTTAATTAATTTACTTCAGTTTAACCGTTGCTCCTAGAATTTATAATATCACGTTATTTCTTTGGTGAATCCCTCTTAAGATTTAAATCCAAATTCAGGCCAGTATAAATGCATTCAGCTTTTATATATTTTATAATGACTGAACTAGGCTTGACCCTGTCCTTTGTTCATACAAAAATCCATTAGCCAAAAACAGGTTTTTTCCCTAAGACCTTGGCTGTTAGGTTAATTCATAGGTTGTAAAGAATCTCTTTCTTATCTTGTCTTCAGAAACATAAATTTGTAGGTGTGATTAAGTTCATTTTTTAGCCAGAATGGTGCTTTTTATCAAGCGTCATGCTTTCTGAAGATAAGATATAGTGGTAAATCGTTCAATATATATATATTTTAGAAATTCTCCAATTGCTAAGTGTTTGATTAGAAACAGATGTAGACTGACCTATTTCATGGAGCAAGAGAGCCATCTACTGGTGGTACAAGGATACTCTCTCTTTATCCTTCCTTCAAAAAAACCTCTAACACTTCATTTTTATATCAAAGTACATTCCATATTTGAAATTGCCTAGTACATGTCCAGCATATCCACACGTTCCCAGCAGGGTTCAGCTTCTGTACCGGGTTCAGCTCTGGTCGGCTCCGCGAACACGATTATAGGTCTCTTTATCCAGAGTTTAGCATCACAGGTGTGAGACGCCATCTTCCTCACTTCGTACCTACAAGATACTTGGACACGTTTAGCTGGGACACCTTCTGCACATTCTAATTTACCTAGATGTGCCCATTTCACTAAGTGACCTCCTTCACAATTCATGCATTCAATCCTCTTAATATCTTTTGGGTCTACATTTAAATGAGAGAAAGAAATTCCTGTAGAATCATTGCATTCAAACAAGATTCTACAGTGTTTAGCCAAATGACTGCAGGCCGGACAAAGTTTAGGCCCAGTCACTGATGACTTGCTTTGGCACATATTACATGCACACCTAACAAGAGGATTATGTTTTAATTTATGTGTCAGGGTTAATTCTGCACCCTGTACAATAGTTCTGGATCTGTACACATTGTGGCTATACATTTCATTCTGCTCGCACAAAGTCACTTTGCAAGGTACGCCATCCATCCAGAATACAGAGGGAGGCCAAAACTCACTGTTATTCATATTTTCTGGTATCCAATTACTGTTCTGCCTTACATCATCAGTTGGCAGACACAATACAACTGAATCTGAATCAATTGATGAACCATGAGCCTTAGCTACTGAGATCCAAGATGATACCATACAGTACAGAATAAAAATTACTTATCTCAATATAAATTGCACTTTTGGAATAACCCGAGCTTTAGCGTGTGGCATCCATTGGCAAAATACTGTGTTTCAGTAGTAATCTGTGACAAACCAGTTTCTAGTCAGATACAGCCCTCTTGCTGTTGACAAAACTGCACATTGCATTGACTTCAGTTTTACCGCAGTACTAGTACCGCGTTATATTTCGACATTTATAGCTGGCTGTGGCTACCACTGTATGAGTGCCTTTCAACTACAATGGGGTCAGCCTTATTCACAAGCTACAGTGCTGTATTTCCACAATAAGACAAAAGCCAAATTGCTGCTTCATGAAGTAATCGCCCTAATAACATACAAGTGTGGGACATATTCCCTGAATATGATATTAATACCTGAACGTGTATTAACTAATCAATGAAACTGCTGTGTCTTAGGAAAAAAGCAAACTGCTGTGTCTTAAGAAAAGGGCCCCTTGGTTCCAGGAATACTGAACTGAAGATGACCAGGGCTAGGAAGGGTGCATCTGGACTGGGCGAGGCTGAAAGGACAGTGAAGAGACCGCAAAACTGCAAACACAAGCGGTTTGGTGCAAGGAAGACATAAAATATAGATGTCAACGAGTCCCAACTGCAACGACAAATTTAAAAGATTTGTGAGTTAAAAAGGAAAGATACACAAATGATCTCATGAAAGTGGCTACTCAGCAGAGTGAAAAGACTATAAATATCCAAGCATTTTGCTCTCCACATCGAATGCTAAACAAGGTGCTGTCACTCTGCTAAGCAAAGCTGCAACTCCGGGACTCTGCCTAAAAACAGACCCAAGACGAGGAAGCAAGCTGCAAGCGAGTCAACGACCACAAGCAATGAGACTGAGGCCCGGGTGGAGGACTGCCGTAAAACTTACAGTGACTGTTATCAGACAAACCAGTCTGTTGTACACCTAAAACCACATTATCCAAACGAAACTGTGCCCTGCTACCGGCGCGAAGCGAAGAGGACAGAGCAGACAGACACTGTTGTGGATCCTATACTGAGGACTGAAGACTTTGTTGCAGCTGTTTGTTGATTCTATCGAGAATTGAAAGCCTGTTGCCAAATTTGATCCAACGTGGGATTGAAGACTTCGTTGTGAGAGGAGAGCTTTTTGTACTGGACAAACCAGCGGACCAAAGGTCTAAGCTTCATGAAACTAAATTAATTAATTGTAACACATTCACATAGAATTGAACTGTTAATTATTTAGTTTGCACACTTTGCGTGTGAAATAACTTTTAGTGAAACTTGATGAAGTAACTATAAGTAATCTACCTCATATTGTTGCATGGAGAATTTCTTTAAAAGTAAACTTGCCATATACTTAATCTATATACCATTGATAAGCTTAATGTGAAATGTTCTAAGATTGTCTGCATCGTTTCAGTCTGAGGCTGTGCTTGTATGTGGGCATGTGTGTGTGAGCAAGCTACTAGCTACGTCACAGCTTGCTGGAGCTGCTGCTTGTGTGTGAGTAGACAGGCGGTGTCATATTTCAATTGTCTGCTAGCCAGCATGAGTGCAGTGAGAGTTTTGAATTGTGGTTGTGCTTAGAGACTAAGAGATTTACTTTCTGACTTTTCCGATTTCTCTTTATTATTTGTGTACTTAATAAAATACTACTAGTGATTAAACATTCCTTGTGTCTGCGTGTATGTGTGTTCATAGAAAATCCTTGATCTTTATAACACGTCAATTAAATATTATTAATAAGAGAACTAATCAACCCATATAAACATTAAATGATCAATTATTGAATTGTTCCTACACAAGCCTGGGTACTGTACAATGGATGTTTAAGTAAGAGTACCATGACAGTGCTGGGATAGAAGCTGAAAAACAGAATCACTTTTATGTTCACTGAGAACATCTGGAATGGTTCCAAAGAGTTTAAATTACATATCTGGGAGAAAACATAAACTTGGTGACACTACTAGTATTACTGAAATCTCTGTAGAACAGTAACCTTTTTTTATTATTTAATTTACATTTTTGTGCAACAGAGCAGCAACACTACACTGTAAACATTCTCCATCATCAAAGGTATCCTTTTGCATGATAACCTTTCATTTAAAAACAGTGCCAGGAAAGCTCAAGATGTATTATTTACAATCCTTGATGAAAATGATACCTGTTCCAGGGTATTATATAGCGCAGTGAATGAAAAGGAATACACAGTGTAAACAAATGCAGTCTATTGCCCATAAGATGCACTGTATAATTAACTCAGACGGCTACAAGAATACTAAGGTATATTAACTTACAGATAATGTACCTAAACTTATTTGGAATAATGTAGAAAGTCATCATTATTGTTTTTACTAATTATTGATTTAATTAATATTACTATTAGTGACTCCTTATTATTCCTGCAAATTACTGATAGATGTTCCGATTGTCTTGCTCGTTTTACAGAATACAGTAGCCCACTACTACAAAACAACAAAGGCTATCTTTGCATACAGTCACCTCCAAAATTATTGGCACCCTTGATAAAGATGAGCAAAAAAGGCTGTATAAAATAAACAACACAGGTAATGAGCTATATTTTATGCTCAAATATATGGGAAAACCATATTCTTTTATTCTAATACAATTGCTCAGAGAAAAAGTTTTTTTATAATAATTTTTTTTCTCAAAAAGATAGGTGTCAGAATTATTGGCACCCCTAAAGATTCTTATAAATAAAATCAACCAAAATTAAGTCTACATTAACATTCTACTTCTTTAAGTTCATCTCAGTCTTAAGGAACTGTATTGTGGCCTTCCATGGGTTCCTGTTTCACTGGGGTATAAAAATAAGGTAACACGCATATGAAATCCATTTATCATCCATCACCATGGGGAAAGGCAAAGAACTCACAAATGAAAAGAGACAAATGGTTGTTTACCTTCATAAATCAGGCAATGGGTACAAAACAACAGCTAAAAAAACTAAATATACCACTTACCACTATTAGGGCAATAATTAAGAAGTTCAAAACTCTCTACTTGCCCCCCGCACAGTGAGGCAGATGGTTCGGGACGCAAAGGGAAATCCAAGGGCCACAGTTGGAGAATTACAGAACTTGGTTGCATCTTGGGGTCACCAAGTCTCCAAATCTACAATTAGACGCCACCTCCATGCCAATAGGCTATTTGGAAGGTTGCCAGAAAAAAGCCTTTATTGAGAGCAACTAACAAACGTAAGCACCTGGAGTTTCCAAAACGGCATTGGCACTTCGATTTGAACCGGGTGCTATGGTCAGATGAGACAAAAATAGAGCTCTTTGGCCACGCACACCAGTGGTGGATTTGGCGTCGAAAGAAGGATGCGTGTGCAGAAAAGAACCTCATACCTACTGTAAACTATGGTGGTGGATCTTTGATGTTATGGGGCTGTTTTGCTTCCACTGGTCCTGGGGCCCTTGTTAAGGTCAACGGCATCATGAACTCTACCCAGTACCAGGACATTTTAGTCAAAAATCTGGTTGCCTCTACCAGGAGGCTGAAACTTGGCTGCAGGTGGATCTTCTAGCAAGACAGTGACCCCAAGCACACATCAAAATCCACAAAGAAATGGTTAATTGACCACAAAATCAACATTTTGCAATGGCCATCTCAGTCTCCAGAACCTGTGGTTCAATTGAAGAGGGCAGTCCATAAGTGCAGACCGAAGGATATCAAGGATCTGGAAAGAATCTGTATGGAGGAATGGTCTAAGATCCCTCCCAATGTGTTCTCCAATCTCATTAAACAATGAAGAAAAAGACTCAGTGCTGTTATCCTTGCAAGGGGAGGGTGCACAAAGTACTGAAAACAAGGGTGCCAATAATTGTGACACTACATTTTTTGGGGGAAATAAATTTATAAATTGAGAAATGTGTAATTTTGGTTGATTCCATTGAATCATTAATAAAGTCAAATATATTCCACATGTTGGAAAATTACAATATAGCTCAGTACTGGTATTATTTATTTTATACAGTCTTTTTTGCTCATCTTTATCAAGGGTGCCAATAATTCTGGAGGTGACTGTACATCAAACTGACAAACTGGTATGGAAATATAAAATGTATTTATATTTGCTGAATTGCTTAACTGGGTATAGTAGGGGAATGCTATGGTATTTATAAAGCAGACACCAAGCAACCCTGATCATTCCCATTCCTTACAACTGCTTTTATAAACCCAAAATAATTGCACTGGCTCAACCCCAGGGGTTCATTTGTAAAATAAATAAATAAATAAATAAAATACATAGGTACCAGGTCTTAAATCTAAAAGGAGAGGGATAGTATTTTTGTTTCTAGACCTAATGTAGTGAGCTTGATTTAGAGTAGTTTTCACATATGCTCCATGTTCTCTGCTTGTTTTATTGACTATCAACAGTAAGTCAAGGCATTACTTCACTAGTTATGGGACCACTGGGTTTGACAGGAACTCAGCAAAAGAAAGAGTGGGTGAGGGGTGCAGGGGCAGAACATATGTACATGTTTTATTACACACATGCTAGAAAAATCCTGCTGTGGATGTTTTTTCCCTCTCTTGGAGGGCCAGTATTTGAGGCTTTCATTTTCTGAGCAATATCTGTCCACTTGCTGATTTTTGTTTGATTTATAAGACTGCTTTTCAGTTTGCCAAATAAAATCGCCTTATTTGCTTGTATTTATATTACATTTTTTGTAAATATATTTTTTAAAGATAATTTTGCCCACATCTTCAAATACTTTTATTCTTTTGGCTTTTTGTTTTCAAAAGCAAACAATCGTTTAGACCACTTATATGTGTTTCAAATGTGCCTACGCCCTTAAGTGCGAATCAGACACCACCATACGATGCACTTCAGTATAGCTAGTTTCACGTAGGGTTTTGGGAAACGCACGTGAAGATCGATTGAAAGCAGCTGCAGTGAATCATAAGAGTCATCTTCAAACGCCAAGTGCTACCGTTATCGGGAAACAAGCCCCTGGTCAACAGAAGCGACAACACTGGCCGGGTTTCCAAGAAGCTTAGAAAATTCTCTCTCCACTGTCATTATTTATGTGATGTAGCACTCACATTCCATACGTTATAGGAAGCACGTGTTTAAAACATTGTATGACTTCAAAGGTAGGGTAGATCGCCTTTTCTCACTAAAAAGCCATACAACTGACCAAAAACATGGAAAAATATGTGGAAGTTGTACATCATGCTTACGCGACTTAAGCAGTGAAAATCTCGTTTGTGACGTAACCTCATATCTTTCTACTACAACTGAAGGCTGTACTGAGCAATCCTATTGGCAAGCTTCTTTGACCATATAGGAAAAAATAAGCATACAGTAAGGGTGGCATAGTGTTTTTTTTTTTTTTACGTGACACCATTTATTCAACGTTTCAGATTATTGCCATTTGACTCATAAAAACTGCTTTATAGTTAAGTTGGTTTATAAGCAAGGTTATAAAAAATACTGGAACTACTACAAATAAATAAAAAAAATACCCTTTGCAATAAATACATAAGTAAATAATGAAGCCCATTACACTTTTGGTTATCTTTGTGGTCATCGGATAGCTGATTGCTTTAGCCTAGACTTTTCTGTCCCTTAGCAAGAAGATGCAATTCATTGTGCACTAGCCTTAAGCAGCATCTATCATGGGTTCCTTACAAGGGGAAAAAGAGTGACATTTGTACCAAAATATGTATTAAATTAGCATAGCTGTGTTATTGTTGCGGGCTACCAACAACATCAGACTTGAGCCTAATTCACCGAGCAAGATTTGTTTTAAAAGTACAAAAACATGAAAAAGATGTTTGTTCCAGGAATTTGCACCGACCTGTGGAATTTGGATTCTCATATTTATTATTATTATTATTATTATTATTATTATTATTATTATTAATAATAACATGTTTATAGGTGGGAAATGCAGGCATGTAGGGTAGCTGACATACTAACGATATTTTAAAAATGTACTGTACTAAACATTTTGACTGGATCATTTTTATATCATTGTAACAGGACGAGCAGCCCTGTACAGGGTTTATTTATTTTTAGAACAGGGTCCCCACCCCCATCCGCCCGTGTTATTTTGTATTTGTTGTTGATTATTATTATTATTATTATGATTTAGTTAGTGTATTTATATGACGGCGTATTTTGTTATTGTTTTGTTTATAGAAGTGACAGCGTTTGTTATTATTTAGTAGAGTGGGTGGAAAGCCCCGTCCACACAGTATTTAGTAAACTCGTGCAGAAGGTGACCTGAATATAAAAAGCCTGCAGCTCTCCAGCTCGTGGTGGGTGTTAGATCGGAGAGAGTGAGCGAGAGGAGTGAGAGAAAAACAAAACTAAAACTAAACTAAAACGTAAAGGATCAGTGAAGGCTATTGCCCAGCCTGATCGTATATTTTGTGTTCGTGATTTTGTTTTGTTTACCTGTTTTATTTTCGCTTTGTGAGCAAGTTTCTTTTTGTTCAAACCTTTGATTTATTTTTGTTATTTGTAAATAAAACGGCGACCAGCCTCGTCTTCCTTTTGAAACTGCAGTGCCTGGTGTCAGTGCTTTAGTTCCTGCTTCTGCCCTGACATCACCGCCCAGTCATCCTGTCACAATCATAAACCTACATGCTGGTATTTTAGCTCCGTTAGATAATAACTGCTGAAGCTATGGTTCTGTGGGAAAACTTTGTACATTTTATTATATGTGCATGTATACTAGGCTTGTAATAAACATATATGCAGTCAAAAAATGTTTAGCAAATAATACAAGAATAGCGTTTTCTTATGTAATGTTGCTTTTTTTATTATTATTATATGTGTAAAGCTGTCTGTTTTTAAAAAACATAATGGAAACCCGGTTTAAGAAAGCTGTACAATGTAAGTCGCGCAAGGCCAAATTAAAACTCAGACACAAACATTTAAATAGTCAACCTCGGTAAACTCGACACCCCACGGGGATGCCATTTAGTGTTGACTTATCCAAGGTGTCGAGTTAACCACGGGTGCACATGAGCCATGGCATTTATATGGATATAAGTAACAGAACTCACACGTTTACAGTATTTAAGTTTATTTTTAGTTAAATGTCCTTATGAAAACGGTTGAAAGAATGAATCAATTACAGTACACAGTACTGTACAAACTCGGTACAACTCGTATAGATCAATTGAAATAATTAATAAAATAATGACAGCGTTATTTTTATGAAAACAATCCAACCACAAACTGTTGACTATACTTTTAGGTATTGACTTGCACTGTCTAATTTGATGGCTGAAATAGCAAAAGTTAACAAATGTACATTATACAGAATTAACTCGATGAACAAAAACAATAAAACAACTTACAGTTTCACACAGAATTCAAACATTGTCGATTGTTTCGCATGCAAAAACACTTGCTTTGAAAGTTCTGCTGACAAGCTTGTTATCCCGAATAACCTGAGCTTTAAAGCCAATTGAATGAGAACTCATTTTTCGCTTCTCACTCATTGTGAATTGATACTGTAACCAGCTGCACTTGGTAGTTGCAAATGAATGAATGAACGATCCGTTTCCATGTGAGGTCAGTCACGTGAAACAAGTGTCACGTAGATTAGCCACGTGAAATGACAGCGTCCACTAGTCTTTAATAGTTTTTATCCCTATCCCAGTAATAAGTGTCGAGTAACAAGTAAAGCGTGGTGCTGAATTAAAATTAAGTCAAATTAAGCGAAGGTGTTGAGTTATCCGCCAGTTGAGTTAATTAGGTTGACTGTATACCCTGTATTTTAATAAGAATTTGGTTATTTGCATTTGGAACGAGAATTTCTCAGGCTAAAACAAAACTACATGGAAACATACACAACCCAAAAGTACTACCAAAATAGAGTGAGAAAAAGCTGAGACTTTGTTCCATTGTTGTTAAGAGCGCTAATTTTTTGGATTTCTGCCATTTGGGGTTCCTGGATTTTTCATACAGTTCATAATTTGCAATTCTCATCAATCAGACAAAAAGGTACCGGATCTGGCACAAATTAACCCCAGGCTCAAACTATTCAAATAAATGCCATTTGAAGTTATGAAAGTAATAAGTAATGGTCACACACATACCTTTTGATAGCAACTAACTCTCCAGACTCATTGCTTTTTCCCATTAGAACACTTCCATATGTTCCATCTCCCAGTTGTTTTAGAATTGTGTATCGATTCATCTTTCAATATAAAAAAGTTATCGCAATAAAATAATTTAAATGTCTTTTTGTCCTTCCCCCCCCCAAAAAGCTCCAGTTCACTGGTGTCATAAAATAAATAGTGGCATTATTGTTACAATAGGTAAAATGTTGACAAGTGAATCATCCCCAAGCTGAAGAAACTTTTTCTGCCAGTTATAGTATCCAGAGGTTAAGATCAAGTGAAGAATCTCTTTCCATTGTGAATCTCCTATGAAATGAAAAACAGGAAAAACTGTTAATACAACATGACCTGTTAAGTAATTAACAAGGAATAAAAATGTATAAATTGGTCAAATAATTAAGTTAAAAGCAACAACGGTAACCTGCTATACATTTTAAAAGACATAAACAGTTGTTTTCCTTCGTATACAACACACAATTAGCAGTCTTAAATGAGTTGAACTGAACAATGCACAAAAAATAGGATTTAAGGGTCGTACTATTTTTTTTAAATTTCCTGATCACCAATTGTTGCCAAACAAACAAAACAATCTCTCCCACACACACCACAAACAAGTATTGGGAAACTTTTTGGGGAGAGTAGTAAAAAAAGGAAGGAAAACACACTCAGTTAGTAATCAAGAAAACAGCCTAATGGTGAACACTACTGAAACTAATCGTGGACGCCTAATTTAATTTAGGGGCTCCTACTTTAAGTAGTAGATCATTTTTTCTTATTTGTGTAATTAGTGGGGGTTCCCCATTCAGAAAAAAATGCTTAAAACAAATGTAGATACAAAGAATTTGGCTCTAAATTTCTATGTGTTTACACAAGATTTTGACATACTATAAGCAATGTATCTGTTGTGTATTCCTGCAGCAACAATATATGACCACTGTTAAAATTATACTGGCATAAACATCTACAAAGAAAAAAAAAAAGTCTGAATTGGACTGGTTTGTTCGGTAAAAAAAAAAAAATAATAATTTGACATGCACTGTTCATTTTATTTAACAAATGTATAGAACATCTTCATGCATACCTAATTGTAATCTATACATACCTACTCGAATACCACTTTGTTTTTAAATGTATGGGAAATAAACAAAATTACACTTTTTTTAAAACTGTTACTGCTATCACAGTTAAATTGAGGTCCTAAATCCAGTGCTGCAACTATTACAAAGGTTCAAAGCAGACAGGTGAATTTGTGAGTGTCCGCTCTTGTACCTTCACATTTGATATTATCAAAAGATGTGTAACAAAATCCAATCACAAAAAAACATGGACTTTGACAAAGTTTGTTTAGACATTTTTTGTATCGACTCTTTTTGGCCCAATTGTCAAATCTATTACCACAATATTTTCTTTCTGAATGAAAATATTACAATTCTAAAATAAATGTAGAATAAAAAAAGAACAGCAGTAATGAAAAAATGACAGTAAACATCTGAGTTTAAAAATAGAGAAACGTGACACAATGCTTGTGTCTAATGTACCATTCATTTGCAAAACTGTGTAGGATTTTAACTTCTGCATTTAACAGTGCAACGTATAAATACCACCACCTTTACATCTTTATTAATCTTTCTGGTGTTTTTCCTCCGGGGATGATTTGTTGATCACCTTATTAACATTACTAAACACAATAAAAATACAGTGGAAAGAGTTAAAAAATGTCACATTTATACATTTTAGGGTGCAGCTTTTAGATCCACTACTGATCATTAAAATAGATCCCTTTATTGTGCACCAAAATGTGTTTTCGATTACACGCCTGAATCCAATTTTACAACTTTTTTTGAAGTATTCTTAAAATAAAAAATGCTATGTGAATTTGTTGTGGTAGTGATGACAAATAGGTTACACAAGAATTTGGGAGGCTGTTTTTTTTGGGGGGGGGGGGGCAGGATTTGGCATTTGTTAAAATGTACTAGTGCTTCCTTCTCTAGATCTATTTCAAGACAATACAGTTAAGGCTATTTTCTAAAAGTTCACCATACTTGTAATCCCTTCATTTACAAAATATCATTAAGGTTACAAATTAGTACCGTAAGTGTTTTCACAAAATAAATACAGTACTTCGCATTTATGTAATAATATGTAGATTTGAGAAGGAATTATATTTGTGATTATTTTTGCTGAAATGATCATTAAAAAGAGGGATACAATTGAAGGCTCTGATATAGTATGGTTGAACATTGCTACATGGTATAACCCTTCATTTAATGAAAGTTGATGAAAACCTTTTAACAGATTGCCTACCAGCACTAATAATCTACAAACTGTAATTGGTTTGGATATGGTTTAGGGAGAATCAGAATTAACAGTGAGCTGAGGACAAATTATTTACACAAGGTCACTGCATACAGTACACTAACAAAAACACAAACATCTTTATATTAATTTTGTGTTAAAATGTCATTCTTAATTGTGAAATGCAAATTCCTATTAACTCACTTTTGAACAGGGGAAGTAAGTTAAGAGACAGGGAAAGTAAGTTGAGAGACAGGGAAAGCAAGTTGAGAGACAGGGAATGTAAGTTGAGAGATTGATGAAAAGAAAGGTCAGATATTATATTATGCCTAGAGACTTGGCAGTTTTATCTTTCTTTTTCTTTTAACTGATGATTTTTTTTTTGGGATGATTACCCCAGGGGAAGTTTAGGATAGGCTCACACATAAACACAGCTTAATACAATGGGTAGCCAATATTTTCGTTCAGAAGTTTTCTATTGATATTGCTTATTTTGTAATGCACTGAAATCGGTGTTACAGTTTAAGATTCAAAAGGGATTTAGGCTTACTCAGCTAGCAGAAATGTACATTCTAGTGCAATGATCCCTATTATAAATAGCATCATACCCAATACAAATCTTATGAAATATAATTTGGAGATTAATAAAGATGGGTGGGAGGTTAGTGTACTTCACTGTATCACCCAATGCCCATTGGGCAGTAGTCGCTGTAGTAATATTAATAATACAATATAAATCCATATTTTTTATTTTTATTTTTAAATAACATAAATGTACCTACACTACCAGTACAAGCATTTCAAAAGCATGTCCACATAAATCTGGTAAATGTCTAATTAACACAGAAAATGGCAATTTAGATAAATAAAAATAGAAAAAAATGAACCTACAATTAAGAAAAACAAAACATAGTATATAATGATTCAAAATTACAGTATGCTCCTCCCGCTCAGTTGTAACAGATTTAATTAAATTACGATGACAACGAAATGTACACACGCGATGAGTGTTTTTAATAATAATAATAATAATAATAATAATAATAATAATAATAATAATAATAATAATAATACGCAGATATGGCATTATTCACGTATTTTTCTGTTAAGGTGTTTGTTCAGACAGGTTATTATATTGCCACTTACCATACTACCTACACATCCTGGCAGTAAACAGCGCTGTTGTATCAAAACTGTCAATTATTTTTCTGGTAGAATTTTAGATTTTGTATGTAATCATTTCTATTGCAGGCTTACCTCTTAGCTTTATTCACCTGTGTCGATTTCTGCAGAGCGCTTAATAATATTATTACGCGTGCGTTACACTCTTCCTCCTGTTTCTGATAGCTTGACTCTCTCTCTCCTTGGCAACGGAGCACTCCACCACAGAACAATATATGGGCAGCGGTATTTCCAGACGTATCGCGCTGCCTTGTGGGATACTTGTAGACACGGAAGAAGTTTAGTCTCACTGGAAATGCGGCCAAATATATATATATATATATATATATATATATATATATATATATATATATATATATATATATATATATATATATATATATATTTATTTCTTAGCAGACGCCCTTATCCAGGGCGACTTACAATTGTTACAAGATATCACATTATTTTTACATACAATTACAATTACCATTTTATACAGTGGGTTTTTACTGGAGCAATCTAGGTAAAGTACCATGCTCAAGGGTACAGCAGCACACACACATGTGTGCGTGTGTGTGTGTGTTAAAGATTTAATAAGAATGTGTCCAGGAGTGTGGATAGCCTATAAAAAGAAGTTATCTCTTTTTTAAGCTTTGCTATTATTATTATTATTATTATTATTATTATTATTATTATTATGCTTTGTGGTGTTTAGTTTTAGCTTTGAAAAAAGCATTGTTGTAAAGCTGTTATGTTTATAGTACTGCTTTTTCCATCAAGCTGAAAAAGGACTTGTCTGAAACGTCCTTATATATATATATATATATATATATATATATATATATATATATATATATATATATATATAGAGTAGTGCAAAAGTTTTAGGCAGGTGTGAAAAATGCTGTAAAGTAAGAATGCTTTCAAAAATAGACATGTTAATAGATTATATTTATCATTTAACTAAATGCAAAGTGAGTGAACAGAAGAAAAATCTAAATCAAATCCATATTTGGTGTGACAACCCTTTGCCTTCAAAACAGCATCAATTCTTCTAGGTACACTTGCACAAAGTCAGGGATTTTGTAGGCATATAGTCAGGTGTATGATTAAACAATTATACCAAACAGGTGCTAATGATCATTATTATTATTATTTGTTTATTTAGCAGACGCCTTTATCCAAGGCGACTTACAGAGACTAGGGTGTGTGAACTGCGCATCAGCTGCAGAGTCACGTACAATTACATCTCACCCGAAAGACGGAGCACAAGGAGGTTAAGTGACTTGCTCAGGGTCACACAATGAGTCAGTGGCTGAGGTGGGATTTGAACCAGGGACTCCTGGTTTCAAGCCCTTTTCTTTAACCACTGGACCACACTGCCTCCATCATCATCAATTCAATATGGAGGTTGAAACACAATCATTAACTGAAACAGAAATAGATGTGTAGGAGGAATAAAACTGGGTGAGGAACAGCCAAACTCAGCTAACAAGGTGAGGTTGCTGAAGACAGTTTACTGTCAAAAGTCATACACCATGGCAAGACTGAGCACAGCAACAAGACACAAGGTAGTTATACTGCATCAGCAAGGTCTCTCCCAGGCAGAAATTTCAAGGCAGGCAGGGGTTTCCAGATGTGCTGTCCAAGCTCTTTTGAAGAAGCACAAAGAAACGGGCAACGTTGAGGACCGTGAGACGCAGTGGTCGGCCAAGGAAACTTACTGCAGCAGATGAAAGACACATCATGCTTACTTCCTTCGCAATCGGAAGATGTCCAGCAGTGCCATCAGCTCAGAACTGGCAGAAAACAGTGGGACCCTGGTACACCCATCTACTGTCCGGAGAAGTCTGGTCAGAAGTGGCCTTCATGGAAGACTTGTGGCCAAAAAGCCATACCTCCGACGTGGAAACAAGGCCAAGCGACTCAACTATGCACGAAAACACAGGAACTGGGGTGCAGAAAAATGGCAGCAGGTGCTCTGGACTGATGAGTCAAAATTTGAAATATTTGGCTGTAGCAGAAGGCAGTTTGTTCGCCGAAGGGCTGGAAAGCGGTACACGAATGAGTGTCTGCAGGCAACAGTGAAGCATGGTGGAGGTTCCTTGCAAGTTTGGGGCTGCATTTCTGCAAATGGAGTTGGGGATTTGGTCAGAACTAATGGTCTCCTCAATGCTGAGAAGTACAGGCAGATACTTATCCATCATGCAATACCATCAGGGAGGCATCTGATTGGCCCCAAATTTATTCTGTAGCATGACAACGACCCCAAACATACAGCGAAAGTCATTAAGAACTATCTTCAGCGTAAAGAAGAACAAGGAGTCCTGGAAGTGATGGCCCCCACAGAGCCCTGATCTCAACATCATTGAGTCTGTCAGGGATTACATGAAGAAAGAGAAGCAACTGAGGCTGCCTAAATCCACAGAAGAACTGTGGTTAGTTCTCCAAGATGTTTGGGCCAACCTACCTGCCGAGTTCCTTCAAAAACTGTGTGCAAGTGTACCTAGAAGAATTGATGCTGTTTTGAAGGCAAAGGGTGGTCACACCAAATATTGATTTGATGTAGATTTTTTTTCTGTTCACTCACTTTGCATTTTGTTAATTGATAAATATAAACTATTAACATGTCTATTTTTGAAAGCATTCTTACTTTACAGCATTTTTTCACAGCTGCCTAAAACTTTTGCACAGTACTGTATATATATATATATATATATATATATATATATATATATATATATATATATATATATATAAAAGCAAAATTATGTCAAACAGGTAACACAGCAATACCGATCCATGATGTGGTACAGAACAGAAAAGCCAGAGCACTTGTTATGTTTTTTTTTTTTAATTTTAAATCGCTCGTCTTACAGTGATTTAATGTGTGTGCGTGTGCTGATATGGTTATATAAATAAATAGCATTACACTCACCTTTTCAATGAAAGTCCATATGCTGTGGAGCTTTTTAACACTGAAACATCTTTCTGCAATTGCAACTGTAACAGGCAGCATGGCCAAAAGCACCAGTAGGTCGAATACATCAGGATACAGAAGACTCAGGTTGTGTTCTTTACAGACCTTCATGAGTGCTGGCACAGACATTGCATTGTCCTATTCCCGAGCATTAAAATAGGCTAAATGTGGTGTATAAATACTGCATCGTACTGCATGTAAGGATCAATGCTGGATAATTAATTGATGTCTGTAATTCAATTGAGGAATGTTTCATTTTGGATGTAAAATACACTGAGACAACATTTTTAGAACCTAATCGAAAATTGATGAACAAATATCTGTGATATACCAGGTGTGGCAAATCAATTGGTAATTTGTGTTGTTTGCCCATGAACTAACACTTTACTTAATTGTAATTATCTGTTAAACTCAGTGTATTTACATCGAGGTATTGAAGCTGTGTATACATACTGATGAAGGCTTTTTGGCTGAAACATGTTTTTGATGTTCCTTGTGGATCAGAACTTTAATCTGGTTGTTCTTCAGAAAATGAAGCTGTGAAATGAATAAATAATGAAAATTACTTTTTTGAATTAATTTGTTTTTCCTTTGTTACATTGTTTTGAATTGATATTCATTTTTGGGTCGACGCACCGATGAGTTGAAAGAAATTTGGAAATTGGGCACGGTGGTATCTGTTGTATAAATAGGAACTCTGCATTGAAATTCTTGATTCAGCTTCACAAGTGCTTTCCCTTTAGTATATTAACAGTTTTCAGTTTTTCAGTTTAGCATAAAATAGCATCATTTGAAAAATGTGCAGTTTTTCCACTAATTGTATGCTGCAGCATGACTCAAACATTAAGGGGACACATGCACCAGCCCTTAACAGCACGTTATGGAGGAATGTGTGCAAACCAAGTACACGCTCGTCCGTAACTGCACGTTATGAGGAAATACGTTCAGTTTGTGAGTGCCAGTGACAGAAAGGGCAATCATAATACATTGCTAAGCAGCAATCAATTATTGGAGATGATTATTGGAGGGGCCAGTGCCCTTGCTTGCCCCCCCCCCCCACCTTGTGCACGCCCCTGGTTGTAGCAACGCGTAGTGATGTGGAACGCTATATTTTTCAATTTTTCAAGTGTTCATTGATTTTAAGATGCAAGCTGCTTATTTTAATCAATCCCCATTGTCTGGTGCCCTAGGCAGTTATCTGTTGCCTACCCTTAACACCAGGCCTGCTGCCGAATAAAAGAGAAATTTTTGTCTCGTCTCTTCTCGTCAGTTCTACTTCTTCTGTTCCTGAAAAGCTGGTATGATAAGCAGCGAGCCACAGGCAGCTAGCGAGGAGTGTGGGTGGCGATGGAGAAGCCCTAGCTCACCCGAGAATGCCACAAGAGGCGCTGGAAATTGCAGCCGTACAATGGCCGGACAGGGAACGAGTAGTGGCACACTTCAGCAGGTCCCTGAACAAAGCAGTGTGCCACCTCCGCCACTACCTCTGCGGGCTACCATTCCTGATCCGCACAAAACACGCTGCACTACAGTGGCTATTGGCTTTCCGGGAACCAGGAACCGTCGCCCCTGTGCTGAGGAGGACTGCATCCACTGCTACAGGAAGGAGGTCCAGGAGCAGGAGCTGGTCATGGCAGAGCAGAGAGGGGGTAAGGAGCGGAAGCAGCATCAGGCAACTCGGGAGGGCCGGGAGGCTACTGCAACCTGCAGTAAGCTGTCAACTGTGACAGGGGCGAAGTGGAATCGGCACCAGGAAAGTGACCCCAATCTGCAGCCGGTACTTGGCTGACTAGCCCAACACTAACGACCACCCGGGGAGATCGCCCTGCAGTCGGCAGCAACCAAGGGTCTTTGGCAACCTGGCTGTCCGGGACGGCGTCCTACAGTGGCGGTGGCAGGAGCCACTGGACAGGGAGGTGATGTGGCAGGTGGTGGTACCAGACTCGCTGAAGCTAGCAGTGCTCCAAGCCCACCACGGCACCCTCCAGCAGATCCAGCAGGCGTTCTACTGTGGGCGCTGCCACCGAGATGTAGTGGACTTTTGTCGGCACTGTGACAAATGCATGGCACGGAAAGGGCTCCCAGGGCAGTCCTATGCTCCACTCCAACAGTTCCCAGTCGGGGGCCCATGAAGTGAATGAGGTCAATATTCTGGGGCCCTTTCTTTGCTCGGATTGGGGGAACCATTACATCCTGGTGGCAATGGACTACTTCACAAAGTGGCTAGAAGCCTACGCCATCCTAGACGGGACGGTGGCAGAAGCCCTGCTGCAGGGGTTAATTTGTCGTTTCTGGGTGCTGCCGGAGCTGCACATGTGCCAACATCTGGGGACCCTGCACCCTCAGCGTGATGGCCTGGTAGAGAAGTTCAGCTGAACCCTCTCTGCCCAGCTTGTCATCACTTACCAGCAGTGGGATTGGAACATACAACTGCCCCTGGTCCTGCTGGCCTGCCGCACCGCCTGCAATTATTGCATTATTGTTGGCGGGCTATGGGCTGTTTAAGGGGATGCACTGGGTATTGGTTGCACAGCTGTCAAGATTAATGTCTGCCAAATAAAATAGCTGTGTGTCTGTGTCTGGGCTGCTTGCAGTCACACAACCAGGAACAGCGTGTAGCTTGCAACGGTGTGGAGCGTAGCCTACAGACAGTTGCAGTGCAGCGTGAAGCTTGCAGTGGAGTGGAGCACCTAAGATGACATCTAGCTCGCATGCAGCACACGGCCGGTGCAGCGCGTAGATTGCAGCGGGGTGGCACAGCCTGCAGACCTGGAGAGGGGAGAAAAAGAGAGACACAAGAAAAAAACACTTTTTTTAATATACCTACCCATCGCTTTATGGGTGAGTGGATCAATGTGCTTGTCTACTCAACAATTGGGCCAGATATAGGGCCTAATGGAGGAATGGAGGAAGAAAAAACGTTATTATTTTTTACTTTTTATTTTTTTTAACTGCAAGGTAGTAGTATACACAGACGCTCAACAGTAAACTAGAGAGTGAGGATTTTTTTTTTTTTTTACTGTAAGCAGTAATATATATATATATATATATATATATATATATATATATATATATATATATATATATATATATATATATATATATATATCAACATGAAATTAAATGCCACCAAATTTCCTTTCATTTGGTTAATGTATCTGAAACAAAACTATAAGGGAAAATATTTAAATATGTTTTGTGGTATCATTCATTTCTAAATGAGCACAGAGAGAAAGGGGTCTTTATACAGTGGCAAAATATGCTTATAAATCAATGAATCAAATTCACCGAAAACAGCAGAAACCGTGGACCTTTAATGGTGAACATAAGTGGGCAAGTATGACCACATTATTGTGCATTCTAATTTTGTATTTTTAACAGATTATTGTTTTTTTATGTATAGATTGCTAATCTCCTGTAAAACTAATCTGATTAAATCAAGATATCTTGAACTGTCAGAACTAATGACTCGAAGTGACTCAAGCCAGATTGGTGACTCGACTCGAGCTAGGCATGTCAAAGACTCGAGTCAAGTCCAAATTTTGGTTACTCGTTACAACTCTGGCATACACATATTTACTTGGTAAATATGTGCATGCCTCCTAACTATTAAGTTAGGAGGCTGATGCATTACAATGATGAGCTACAGTGATGTAGCTCACAAAAAGTATTTCTGACTAAAGAGACAGGGAATACCCATAATTACCCTTTTGGTATTATATTGGTACAAAGGGGCCTGTTTTTCATTTGCTGCTCCTGACCATGACTCACCTTGGTGTTTACATCAATTATGACACTAAGCCAAGTTTATGTTTTTTTTGTTGTTAATAATCAATGGCACTAAACTATACTCTACTATGATTCAGAAAGCTAATAAAAAAAGCGTCACATAAATGAAATTCACAGACATCAATCTAATTTGATAAGCTGTGAGCCTTCTGAAAGTGAAGTCAATTCTCTCAGTATGACCAGCAGGTGGTGCACAATGATTATAAATGTTTAACAAGTCTTAAGCATTTGAAGTTATTCATTGCTGATATTTGTCATTGTTATACATCATATAATGCTAAGAAAAGGAACAATCTATTACATTGCCCATAACTATAAAACACTGAATACTGCTTAATTAAGAGAATACATACAAATGTCAATGACATTGCAATACTGATTACGAAGTTCTTAACAAGCTATACAAAAAAAAATACAAATCAAGTTTAGTAGCAACTACATTATGACACAGCTTCAGTAGTTTTCTGCCCATTAAACATTGCTTGTTAAAATATAAATGTTTCTGCATTTTAACTGTACTTGCATCCACCTAATATTACAGATTTCATTGTGTTTTTTCCAAACCATTTAAAAGCTTTGAAGTTGCTCTTATACAGTGTGTTTGAAGATTTGCGTTTAAAAACAAAGCACAACATAAACAGAATATAAAATGGACATTAAACCAATCTACAATACACCAAACACAGCACAAAACTTTTTAAAACAAAAATGCATTTGTTGTGTTTTAATTGTTTAGAGACAGTAACCAAAAAGTTTTTGGAACTCTCCGTTATACAGTACTTCAATGGAAAGATCCCCTGCACTCTGACTGCCTGAGCTAGAGGAATATCATTTCAAGTATATTCCCTTACAATGTTTGTAACCGCATCACAAAAACAAATCAAACAATATCACTCCACCAGTTTCATTTGTAACAAAAAGTCTTTAAAGTACCTGTAAATCTCAACCTTTTTAATGTTTACTGAAGAATGGGTAAATGATACAAGCACCTTGGAGATGTATTCCAAAGCTGTAAAAGTGGTACAGACAAGAGTACTGTCGGACAAACTGAAAAACCTACTATCAGCAGGGTGGTCAAATGCAGTTTTAGATTTAAACAGAACAAAAAAATGTAACCTAACAAAGATATCTGAAACAAAAAGTTGTTTAAACCATTAAAATATGCTCATTATTTAACCAGAAGTCCATCTTGGATTTATTATGCACGCTGAACTAATTTGAGTTTCAATAGTTAAAAGCTTTTTTTATTGATTATATTAAATAACATAATTCGGTCCTAAACAGTCCGTAATGCCCTCCATGTCAGGTCTTATTGCTTAAATACTGTATGTACAAGGCAGTAGCCAGCTAAGAGGCACCCGAGGCATGGGCCTCAGTTAAAATCATACTGTGGTGAACCACGGTCCCCGCAGGCAGAGGTTTCTCACAGGCAGAGGTGGGACACGAACCCGGGACTTCTTGCTCTGAAGCATAGCGCTGATACCGCTGTACAAAAGAGCCGGCTCCCTTGCAGGAGCTGGTATTGGCCTTATGTCTTCATGTTTTAGATTGCTTCACCTACCAGCCCTGACCCCTACCCCCCCGCACGCTACACCTTTTAGGTTACCCCCCCGTCACTGCAGGCGCCCAGCAGGCCCCTGCAGTGACCTCTCTGGCCACTATGGGTGTCCAGCAGGCCCCCATAGTGGTTCCCTCTCTGTCTCACCCCACCATTTCCTGCTCCCTTACCGACACTCCACCCGGTCCCCTCATGTCCCTCCCTCGCAATCCTCCTCATCTTTTCATCCCCTTCAGATCAAAAGATTGTCAGGGCCGCAATACTACATACTCTGGAGGCCGCCAGATTTGTAATAACTTCAATGAAGGAACCTGTCCTATTCCGCCTGTAACTTCCTTAATTTCCACTCACCATAACTCCACCACACCCAGCATCAATAGTTTAATCCCTCATGAAGATTTCTCCCTGCAATATGCAAAAATCGACCACGCCATATCCTTAAATCAAAATTGCTGGGAAAAACGCATGGCTGGCTAAAGCCGATTTATATCAAAGACATTTAAAATCATGCCCATTGATCCTGCCCTCTGGTACCTCTTCGGAGTACAGTGGCATTCTAGATTTTACTTTTCTGTTCGCCTGACGTTCAGCTGCAGAAGCAGCCCCAAGATATTTGATACCCTGCCAGAAGCGCTGTGCTGGATTAAGAACTGCCGCATTCCTTTTCTGCTGCATCTCCTGGATGATTTTCTTCTCATTGATTTTCCCCACGCTTCCCCTGCCCAGAACATAACGATCCTCAAATCATTATTTTCAAATCTCGACATCCCCGTAGCATCAGAAAAGACCTTGGGTCCTCTCACTTCCATCGAATTTCTAGGCTTCACCCTGGATTCCCACTCTTTTTCAGCCTCGCTTCCCTGAAAAGTAAATAAATAAATAAATTGTTTTATATCTATTATTTTCACTTTTCTGTCCGGTCCCCCTCCTATGCAACGCAATCTTCTGTCCCTCTTAGGCCATTTAAACTATGCAATGAGGATAATTCCTCAAGGAAGAGCTTTCATCCTACCTTCTTCTCAACAATATCATACTCATGGATCCTTTTTGCTGCAAGGAACTCCGCCTGTGGGTGCTCCTACTAAAAGAAAGGAACGGCATTACTTTCTTTTACGGCGACTGTCTCCTGCTGCACGAAGACATTCAACTGTTCACACATGCAGCTCCCTCTCTCAGCTTTGGAGGATACTACAAGGGAACATGGTTTTCTGCTCCAAGAATTCAGCACCATTCCTTTACCCGATCACTCCTTGTCATTGTACGAAATGTATCCAGTTGTTGTAGCCGCATTCCTTTTTGGGGGTCTTCCTGGGCCCAAAAATCCATTCTTCAACACATTCTTGGCCACCTTATCGCTGATTCTCTTTCTCGTTTCCAAATGCAGAGATTCAGAGCATTCGCTCCCGAAGCCGTCCTCCTGCCAACTCAGATTCCCCCTTTTCAGACCTGACATGCATGTGAGCCACCCGCTGCATTCCCTAATTCTACAGGCTCAAGAAACAGCTCTTCTCAGCATCGCTCCCCGCTCACTGCAAATATACTGGTCACCCTGGAATTACTTTAAAATGTTCACATTGCATTCAACATTCCCTTCATTTTCAATGCCCGTAGTGTCATCCTATATTATGTCCCTTAAGAATAGAGCTATAAGAGTTTCCTCCATCAAAATTTCAATTTCCGACATCTAGTTTTTCCACAAACTCATTTTCAGTGCCCCCAGCTCTACACTCAGCAACTCACAAATCTCACTAATTCTGAAAGGGCTTCAACGATCAGAATCTCCTTCTACCGCTGCTTGCCTGCCTATCACCATCAACGTACTCTCCCAGTGCATCTCATCCACTCCGGCTACTCCTCCCTGTTTTTAGACAAAACCTTAGAAGCCCTTTTTCTCCTAGCCTTTTTGGGTTCCTTAGGTGCTCAGAGTCTACATCGCAGGTGCTCAGAGTCTACATCGCACTCAGATAAATTCAACCCCTAGATTCACCCCTGTATCTCCGACCTTGCAATCACCTCATCTGATTATTTTTCCTTCCCGCTCAAAAGAAGTCAAACTGACCAGGAAAATTAGGGAACCAATTCCTATTTGTTTTTAAAGTAAACTCCCATGTTAGCCCATATGACCCCTTTCTCTCTTATCCATCTCCATCTTTCTCAGGGCGCATCACCCTCAGACCCGCTGTTTATTAACAAAAACGAAACAATCATCACCCGACACTGGTTCTTCTTTCACCTTCGCCAGATTCTTTCCAGGTCCGGATTCGTAGCTGAGCAGTTCTCCAGTCATTCCCAGAATCGTAGCAGCTTCTCACCACGGAGTTCCAGGCTCCTTTATCAAACGGTTAGGTTTTTGGTCCTCCAGTGCTTACCAAGTTTACATTAGAACAAATATTACAGATCCTAAAAATGCTTTTACAGAAATGTGCTCTTAAGCGTTAGTAGCCTGCACAGAGGAAGGGCAATCGAATCAGCCATGGAGCCCCAGAGGTTTATTTCCCAAAAATGGGGTTTTGTTTTCCTCTCCTGCTTGCTGATGATCATTTGTTAAAGGTTGGCTAAACAAGTGACTTGTTCTTTTTGGGGGTCTCTGCCTCGTCCAATCGGCCAGGCAGCGAGCCCTCAAACCAAGTTAGGTTTGATGTCAAATTAATGTGTATATACAACATACTTCTCTGTAAAATCGCATACTCCGCATTCTCCACAATAAATATGTGTACTAAAACATTCTGTGATTGGTGTTTGTCCCGAACTACTGAAATTAAGTTCTTAACTAAAGTTTGGGAGGAGGGTAAGACACCAATCTCTGCGTCACCAAATTGAATCATTAAATTTACACATTAGCTACTTAAGATTGTTAGCACTATAAATACCCTTTTCACTTACCTCTCAGTTGCGTTTCGATTTCATCGTAATCCACCACCTCCCCATCTCCACCTTTCTTAAAAAACAATTTCTATGTTTTATCAATGGGGGTCTCAAACCAAGTTAGGTTTGATGCCAAATGAATGTGTATACACAACATATTTCTCTGTAAAATCACATACTCCGCATTCTCCATAATAAATATTTGTACTAAAACATTTTGTGATTGGTGTTTGTCCTGAACTACTGAATAGTATCTTATTCAAAAAAACCTGTTAACTAAAATGTTGTATTTAAATAAACAACATATAATAATCTGCTCATAACTTTTTTCTTCCATTATAAAAACTTCAGTGGGGGTGGCTGGTGATATATATATATATATATATATATATATATATATATATATATATATATATATATATATGTAGGAGATCACCACCTGTCCTTAACAACCAGAAAAGATTCTCACAGTTGCATTTGTTTGACCTGACGTAGAAGACCACTTGTTATTTGAGACCACTTTCATCCAGAACCAACTGTGGTCGTCCAGGACAGGTTTTACCTGATTTAAATTTTCTGAATTCAAAATAATTCTACATCCTGAAAACAAGTGTCCAGGTTTTTTGACCTATTGCTGTGTTGCAGATCAAGTTACCCAAGGAGTTTCCATTTGTCTTCATTTAGTTGACAAATGGGTACTATAAACACAATCAATAGGCGTCAATCGACTTTCAGTCAAGTTCTGAGTGCGTGTGAATGACCTATTCAGCCAAATTAAACCAGTACTTCTGGAATGTGTTGGTCTAAGACACCTGTGAAGGTCTGCATGGGTCAAGTCTATATCCTGATAAGGCCTTTTAAATAATCATAGTGCACAATACACTGAGGAATATTCGTTTTATAGAGAATAACACAGCATTAGTAAATCATAGGCCTATTACTATAATGGATATTTTTCTGCCCCCCTCATCCCTTAATCAACTGGCTATGCTGGAAACCAGTAAATAACAGCAAGTAATTTAACATAATTTTATCAAAAGCATGTTTTTTGTGCAAAGATTTCTTGCAGTACCTGGCCCCATCTGTGTTCCGACACACAAATCTAGGGTACCATTTTTATAAGTCACCTCATTTTTTGGCATTGCCCTCTGAAAGCAAGTAAAAACACATATGGTGGCTGAGAAAAATGAATAGGGGATCACTTTTTGTCGCAATATCTCTTCACTTTGTCAGAAGACCGTTTGGTCAAGTTGCATGCCTGCGCAATTTTTTTTAAATAGGTAAAGTGAAACAAATCCCCACATTACTGCTTTTTGCAAAGGGATTGGGTTTCAGCAACAGGCTATTGGTGTAGAAGTAGCCATGATTAAGATTGATTCAACATTGCAGGGAAGCAAGTTCCAGCTTGAGCTCCACATGAGGACGAGCAGGCTTGGCACTACTGCTGGCCAAACCCCTATTGTCTGGCCGCCAAGCACTCCCTGTACCTTCTGTATTGTTTGCACAGGCCAACTGACAGTGTTTTCATTAGCTGTCAGTTAGCCTGTTGTAAACGAGGTTTGAAGTGGCGCGACTCTGTGGAGGTGATGAACTGCTCAGTTCCTTTTGAATTGCCACACAGTGACCTCTCCTCAACAAGCAGCTTGGCTTGTGCTGAGTGATTCCACTCCACACGGAAGCACAGGAAACCACGTTGAGAGATTTATTGTCTATTATTTTATACCAACTTTATTAACATTGCAATTCTTTTTTTAGGTAGTATGGTTGCATTGTAATCCAATGCTGCTGTAATGCATTCGTGGCATGGAGAAATTAAAACGTATTTTAACTAAACATTATTCCAACAGAAATAAGAGAAAAAGGACATTATTAAGCTAATTAGTTTCAATTGAATAATCGGTCAAGATATTTAATGGCAAATGTCAATGGTCAAGAAAAAATATAGTATATCAAACAGTTACAAATACATTCATTCATTATTACAAAAGACATTTGTTTAAAAGCAATTTTATATTAAAAAAAAACACACTATAAAAAACCAGAGCGCCACATTAGCACCTGTCAGTCTGCTGTTTTGTCCCACAGCCTGCAGATGTCAGTTTTCACATTCAAGTTCAGCCATTCAATTAAACTGACAAAAAGAACAATTGAGTAAATCAAGCCATTTCAGTCTTTACCCTTGTTTAATGAGCTGCACCTAAGTTGGTGGCCTGTAGGATATGTCTAACCATGTTTAGTTCATTAAGTTACAGTTCAAATGTAGTCTTATCTGTTTTAAGCTATAGTTTTATTTAGTTTAATTTAATGTCACAACTGACATCTGGTGGCTATAGGTCTAAAAAGTGGGTGTACAGTAGTGGTATAATACCAAGTAGTACATGCCAAATATGTATAATATCAAGAAGTGTCAATGAGTATTTAAATAAATAATACTAATCTAAACCCACAAAACAACTGGTATCTGTAATCCAAAAAACTTATGAATAACATTGATTTTCTTAGGCGTTAAATAATCTGGCTATATCTGTTAAAATCGATAAACAATCTATATACATTTACACTGTATGTAAAAATACAAAAAAAACGTTGGTTGGGGTATTTAGTACCGCCTTTGTTTAGATAATTTACAAATACCCCTACGTGAATCCACTTCATCAAAGTTAGCAATTTGTGTTTTGCCTGTGCACATGAATACTTGGTTAATAAACTAAAATACACATTTTCATGCTAATTAAAGCAAACTAAAAATCAAGTTATTTGGGGAATACAGAACAATCAATACAAAGTAAAATATACAAGTAAATATAGGTACATTTTTAGAAACTCCGAAATTTTTAAAGCGTTTGTTAGAGTCTTTTTTTTTTTTTAACAGGCAACATTCTACAAACAAACTGCTTTAGAGACCTTAAAATACATTTCCTAGTAGTTTGATTATCAAACATAAAATGTTGTACTATTAACAGGCTTTGAAAATGGTCCCCTTTTTTCTGTCAGTACAGTTAAACCTGATTGATGTAGTGTAGATGAAAACCCATCTATTAATATGGCTCACATTGCAACATAAAATTAAGACATGCAATAATATACCTTTTTAAATGTAGTTGTTCTTGCTGCTTTCTGCAAATTCATGAATATTTTTTTTCTTTGTTTCCGAATCTTCAAAGGCTTTTAAATGAAAACTAATCAGTGTGAATTTGTTAGCATGGATTCTTGCATAAAGCCAGACTAGATTAAACGTTTTCTTGATGCTGCCCTGTTGTGTAGAATAACAAAGGGAGCTCATCACAGGCCAGTTTTTAGAAAGACAGTAAAGCATATGTCCACTATGTGAGTAAGAATATAAGAGGCAGTAAAAAGATGTGTATCCTGAAATGAAACAAAAAGGGTTCGCGGCACTCTTAATGTTGGTGCACAGGTGCTCAGTGTTTTAGATAAAACACTTTGTAAAAAAAAAAAAAAAAAAAAAAAAACAACAACACATCAACCAAAAACACAAATAGCTTTTCAGTCTGCTACTTTTAAAACAGCGTCTGGCTATTTCTGATAAAAGCCATTTTCTCCCCCCTAAATGACAGTGCTTTTATGATTGATCTTCCTTGAATACAATCAGATATTGCTTTCTGGGGTTATACTACAGTTTACAGCTGCCTACATATGCCTGAGTGGTTGTGGAAATGGAATGAAAAAGTCATTTGTTTTATAACCAGCAAAACAAGAAAAGCCAATATCAGAGATACCAAGGTTGGATAATCTCAAAGACACAGAATTTTTCTGGAGGGTATATGTCAATGCTGACAAAACCAGGAGGGCAGTTTTAAACTGAGCTGTTTTAGTACAATTAAACCAAATACAAATACTATATAAATATTCAATAGTACTGACCCAACAAAAAAAATAGTACTGAACTACAGTGCCTATAGAAAGTCTACACCCCCTTGAACTTTTTTCACATTTTGTTGTGTCAGTGCCTCAGAGTTTCATGCATTTAAATGAGGAATTTTTTCCACTTATCTACACACCATACTCCACACTGTTAAGGGGAAAAAAGTTTTTATTGAGAAGAAAATTATATATTAAAAATACAAAACTGAAAGATCATGATTGGATAAGTCTCCATCCCCCCTGAGTTAATACTTGGTGGAAGCACCTTTGGCAGCAATTACATCTGGGAGTCTGTTGGGATAGGTCTCTACCAACTTTGCACACCAAGATTTGGCAATATTTGACCATTCTTCTTTACAAAACTGTTCAAGCTCTGTCAAGTTCCTTGGGGAGTGTTGATGGACAGCAATCTTCATGTCATGCCACAAATTTTCGATTGGATTTAGGTTGGGGCTCTGACTGGGCCACTCAAGGATATTTACCTTTTTGTTCCTTAGCCACTCGTGTAGCTTTGGCTGTGTGCTTTGGATCGTTGTCATGGTGAAAGGTGAACTTCCATCCCAGTTTCAGCTTTCTTGCAGAGGGCAGCAGGTTTTCCTCAAGGACTTCTCTGTACTTTGCTCCATTCATTTTCCCTTCTATCCTGACAAGTACCCCAGTCCCTGCCCATGAGAAACATCCCCATAACATGATGCTGCCACCACCATGCTTCACAGTAGGGATGGTGTTCTTTGGGTGATGCGCTGTGTTGGGTTTGCGCCAAACATAACGCTTTGCATTTAGGCCAAAAAGTTCCATTTTAGTTTTGTCAGACCACAAAACCTTTTGCCACATGCCTACAGAATCTCCTGAGTGTTTTTTTTGCATACTTCAAATGGGATTCAAGGTGGGCTTTCTTGAGTAATGGCTTCCTTTTTGCCACCCTACCATACATGCCAGATTTGTGGAGTGCTTGGGATATTGTTGTCACATGCACACTTTGACCAGTCTTGGCCATAAAAGCCTGTATCTCTTGCAAAGTTGCCATTGGCTTCTTGGTAGCCTCTCTGATCAGTCTCCTTCTTGCTTGGTCATCCAGTTTGAAGGGACGGCCTGATCTAGGCAGGGTCTTGGTGGTGCCATACACCTTCCACTTCTTAATAATCACCTTGACTGTGCTTCAACGGATATTCAGTGCCTTTAATATTTTTTTATACCCATCCCCTGATCTGTGCCTTTCAACAACTTTGTCCCGGAGTTCTTTTGAAAGCGCCTTGGTGCTCATGGTTGAGTCTTTGCTTTGAAATGTACTATCCAGCAGAACCTACAGGAACTGCTGAATTTATCCTGAAATAATGTGAATCACTACAATTGAACACAGGTGGAGGCCACTTAACTTGGTGTGTGATTTTGAAGGCGATTGGTTAAACCTGATCTAATTTAGGATTGCTATTACAAGTGGGGTGGACACTTATCCAACCAAGCTATTTCAGTTTTTATTTTTAATTAATTTTCTACAAATTTCTAGAATATTTTTTTCACTTGGAAGTTGTGGGGTAGGATGTGTAGATACATGAAAAAAAACTATTTTAATGCATTTTAATTCCAGGCTATAAGGCAACAAAAGGTGAACATTTTGAAAGGGGGTGTAGACTTTCTATAGGCACTGTATGTCTATTGATGGATTCTGCAATGACTCCCCCCCCCCCCTTATCTATGACATCACTAATTATTGTAACGGTACAGTATTTGAGAGAACAGTATATGGCAATGGAAATATAATACTTGAACTACTACGACTACTACTACTATGAAGAAGAAGAAGAAGAAGAAGAAGAAGAAGAAGAAGAAGAAGAAGAAGAATGCTGTAAAGTTCAATATATTGCTACTATAGCTTTAAGACGGTTTAAAACATACCTCCCAATGTAAGCCTGGGTATTAAACAGTTAAATCTGAGTAATTCAGCTTGTGGATGGAGAGAAGGAAGAGCATATGAAAAACACATTCATATGTGGATCACATTATATACTGTATTATGGTAAATGTCCATTAATTTGCACGTGTATGTTTAGTAAATGTATTAATTAACCTGTTTTTAATTCTCCATATCAAATCTTCATACAGAGGTATTTACTTTGTCTATTTTTAACTAAACACCACAAAAATGTTGAACTGAATGACTACTTTTTGCTTCCCTGAACAGAATGTGTTTTTTTTTACACATCCCTAGTCAGCTAGGCAGGAATTTCCCTGTCTATCCTACAGTCTCCTCCTGTCAAAGCCAAAGGTTTCTTTTATCCTCATAGCCAGTAGGTAGTTTATTTTAATAAATTAAATATGTTTGGTGTTCAGGTGGCATAAACTCAAAATGTTGAATGAGTGTTGAAATAATCCACAGTTCTTGCACTTAATGACACTCGAAACAGTGGATTATTCCACTGAATCAACACTTTGTGTTGTTAATCCCTTATGTACATACCACACTGACCCTCAAAGTGCAATACCCTCTTTTCATCTTTGAGGATTTTGGATTGATTTGTTTTCCTTTCCATTTGTATTGGCAGATTAAACCCATTTCTTTTGTTTTGGAGTTTTGCTCCAAAGAGGAGAAAAATAGATAAGCAAGAAATTAATGTATCTTTTTATTATCTACAGTCTTAAACCGCTTGTGAAAGCATGAAACACATTGATGGAAAAGAGTAGAGAATCTCACTATTTGTTTCTGCATCATACAGATACACACATATCTCAGAGGATTTACAGTCTCTACAGCTATCAAATCAAAAGAATAAAATGTAAAAATAAATACATTGTGGCCTAATTCACATGGTGGTGCATGAAGGCATCCACTGAGTTTGCACATTTTCTTCACTCAGACAAGATCTGTGCCATTTTGTCTTTCTCAAAGACGCCTGCAAGGGCTTAATTGTTATGATAACTGTGCTGCAACGGTTGGTTTCAATGTGAAAATCATTTTATCCATTTATAAATATCATCGGAACTTGCCTATTACAGGAAGAAATGGGCATTTCAGTCACCCCAAGTAATCCTTTAGTCTGTCAACACCAACGTGTTGATCTGATCCTTATCTCTGTGTTTCAAGGCCCAACTGCATTGTTTACATGTTTTACTCACTGACTTGAAAAAGTTAGAGTAATGTGATATTTTGCCACGTCCATACTTACTGCAGTATTCAAAAGCTCATTTTCTTTCTTTCATCATAGGGATATGCTTTAGGGATATCAGTTTTATTCAAACCAATTAAAATATAGGTATACTATATATGCATACATCATTTTTTTGAAAAAAAACAACTAGTTGCAACACAAAATCATGTAAATGGCATTAGAAATACAGATAAAGAAATATGGTGAAGTCAGGATTCAAAATGACTGATCTGAGCACACTATTGTGCTCAAGGATTGATTGAACTTCGTTTCCCACCTCATCTTTTGCTGTTTTATAATTTAAAGTAATCTATGTAGCTTAAAGAAGTGCTAACTGATGCTTTAAAATCTACTGCTATATAGATAAACCGCTGCATCCTGGTATCTTTGCTTTAGATAGCATTGTCTGAAGCTCAACCATAGCAGTGATTTTGAACTACAATACATTAAATGATGTAGGTATGTACCAAGAAGCAGCAGCATTGACATTTATAGTATTGTATGTAAAATATCTGCATATTCTTCCAAATTGAAGTATTAAGAAACTAATAAGATTATTAGCGTTAATAATATATGGTGTTAAGTAATTTGTGGTAGCTAATGGAAGTTATTCAGAAATGTATTGATCTTCAAATCCTTGAATGGCATTGAACTCTGTGGTACCATAAGGTCGTTCTGGTACATTTTGTGTATAATTAAAAATGATCACAGTGTTGAGCTAAATGAGTAATAAAATTAGACATATAAATGTGTTGCGTTTACCAGGACATTTCTCTTATGATGGTTAAATTATGTTATACTTTGGAACTGCAATATAAACATTGCATCTGTTTTGACTCGACTTGGGGTAATCCATCAATCCTGAAAATGTTAAAGCTGAATTAGAAAGAATGAAAATACAGGCTCAGATTGCAATGGTATTCATAACTACTGCAATGAAAGTAAGTTTAATATAGATGCCAGGATAAAGTTTAATAGGGGCATTCTTTGGCTTATAGTGTTTTATATTTTGTATTTGATCTCATGGCCACCCACTGTAATAATGGTGCTGTGTTTAAGAAGAATTAAGTATTGCATCTTGCATTATCTACCAGCAGTGATTTTTTTTTCTTCTCCAAATCCAACTTTGCAAGCCCAAGTAGAAATTAAATATTGATAGAAAGCTTGATAACCGGACAAGTGTAAAGTTTAGAACAAAGCTACAGGAGTGGTACACACTTGTGGCTCTTTCAGTTCATTCCAAACCAGGATCTTGTTCCAGCCAAGTCTGTAATTAGTACATTTAACACCTAGAAACATGGCATTGGAGTCACAAATCACATGATTTCCATTACATGAGAGTAGGTGTTAAAACTTTATGCTGATATTGGAGTCAGCTCTCGCCAAGATAAGCACCAACTAAGACATAGCTTCTTTTACTGTAAAGTAATGTGATCCATCTGCGTTTCTTTCCATCTGATGAGGCCTTCTGCCTGGTGTTGATGGCTGCAGTGCTGGCTCCAGGGATCAACCATAGTGCAGCCTCCCTAGTGCATCAGCATGACAATGGTCTGGACTGACCTGAGTAGGGTACTTCTGTGGGGTCTTCAAGTGGGCACCTTCCATCCTTGGTGTTTCGTAAACTAGCCCATGACACCTTAAGGGGGTTCGACAGTGATTCTGACAACCCACCTCCACTGGTTAAACCTGGACTCTCCATCCTTGCTGTTTCGCTTCAGCAGCTAGTACCAAAGTTTCTTCCTTTCATACGCCTCACCCATAGCATCCTCCCATGGCACTGTTAACTCTACCAGGTGACGGTGTGCTGATCCAGACCACAAGACAATATCAGGTTGAAGGTTAGTGGTGGCTATCTCAGGTGGGAAAATACCAAATCAAATTGCATGTCTTGCTTTCTAAGAGAAAAGATATCATAACTAACAAAAACATAGTTTAAGGTGCTGTATGAGCGCTCCGAATATGGGATCCCTATGAGCATAGTCACTGGAAAATAGATTGCTCTAATTCAGTTCATCCCTACAAATATGCAGTTCATATATGAGATCTTCTCTGTCCCATCTATTTACAATTGGTTATGGGATATCTCTGCCAAGTTGCCTTTTGTCCTGAATATCCTTTTCAAAAAGAAGCCATTTGGCAACAAGATATAGTGATTGACTTAGAACCAAAGAGTGCACAAATAACCCTCCTTGCAACTAAAATAGTATAATATTCTCATCCTGACTTAAAATATGTTTCTGTATTGTGTTTGTTATTATATGATCTTATGGTCATCATCTGCCATAAAACAAATGTATGGAATTGTAGTAGGGTTGGGGATAACGCTACAGTATGTCAATATTATAACAATACCGTGTGGTTATAAATACTATGTAATTCTTCTGTCACCACAACTACATTCAGTAAACTCAGATTGGGCTATCTGAGTAATCTTCAAAGTGAGGAATTCCCTGAAACATAATGAGATTCATTACATATATATCAGAGTCAAAAGAGAGCCTTTGAGGAAAGATAAATTGTTAATTAAAGATCAATTAGTCCAGACTTACTATGGCTCTATTTTAACTTGACTGAACAGGCTGAAAGTGCTGTCATGTAGAGACAGGGTTTGAGAGGGCTGTGTGCTATAACTAAGGCCCTGTGTAAATCGCGATTTTACTGAGTGCATGGAAATCGTGAAATTAGCCCAATACTGTGATTTTTTCAATATTCTTAAGAAAGAAAAATAAATTATTTCATAATTATTATTTGTATTTCATAGGAAAAAAAAATTACATTAACGAAACTGTACAGCTCTGCTGTGTGCCTGCTTGTACTATTCGCCATGCACACAGTGTTGTGCAGTGATTATGTCATGTGACTATATACAATCTAGGGGGGAAATTAAAATGCTGCACACTGTAAACAAGAAAATGGATGTCTCTAAAAAGGCAAAAAAATTGTCTGCAGCAGATCCCGTAAAGCAGTATCCAGCAGGGGTTTTACACAGCGATGGAGGTAAGCTCTTCTGTACGTCCTGCAACGTTACTGTAGATCACTACTGGAAATCATCTGTTGACAGGCATTTAGATTCAAGTATTCACTAAAAGAGAAAGGTGAAAATCCAGAGCAGAAACAAAACACAGTGACTTCAATGTTCCACTGAAAGTCCACTGAAAACCATGAAGCACGAAACACATACAATTTTGACCTGACAGTGGCGTTTGTTTGCGCAAATATCACTCTTGAAAAAGTGGACAACCAAAGGTTACATAAATTCTTCTGACTGAGTGTAGCAAGTGGTGGAGTGATTCCTTCATCAGCCCAGCTGAGACGTGAATACTTACCTAAAGTTGCCGAGTATCACAAGCAGGAGATTATGGAATTGGCAAAACAGTGTGGTTGCTTGTCAGTGGTCACTGACGAGTCGACTGATGCACAACATCAGTATGTGTTACACATTGTATTTGTTTTGCAAGGCCTAATGGTGAACATGCATCTGACGTACTTGAACTGAAAGCTGTTTTTGCAGATACACTTTACCTACAGGCTGTTAATTACAACACCGTTTCACAAGCTATTGTAAAGTGTTTGAATAACTTTGACATTTATATCTAACTGATGTCAGTTAGTGTGACTGCCCGCCCCTAATTGGGTGGGACAGTCCCGAAATGTAAAGATCAAGTCCCGGTCCCGGGCTTAATGCCTCCGGGACGGCTGTTGAATTGTAAAAAGAAACGACTCCAACAACTTGTTATGATAAACTAACAGGACGCATTATTGTCTTTTTTTCTCCAGCATCGTATCTTACTGCCTTAAAACCAGCATGCCCACTCACCTACGGCAACACCAACAATCCACACCGCACGACATCCACACACACATGTCATGAACAGTAACAAACACAGAACAACCAAACACAACAACGGCATTTGTACCGAATTCCTAGACAATCTTACCTCTTAGCGCCACAGTCAAACCATAGCATATCTGATACCATAGCATATTCTACTTAGAGCAAAGCCTCGCCCCTGCCCCATCATTTCGCAGTGCCTTACGCAACCCCAGAATGATTGACACGTTGTACAGCCAATCTAAGACATACTACTATAATCCCACTATCATGTGACTTGTTACAATCACACGTCACATGTTCCCCAATGACCCGCGGGTACGCTTTTATCAGAGATGATACGCAATAATACGTAATCCATATTTCGCTCATCGTCTATGATGTTGCCTGTAGTTAGAGAAAGTATTGCATCTAATGCCAGGGCCAGCTTTAGGGCAAGGCAAGCAAGATAGATTAACCAATTGTGTTTTGAGTTTGGTTACGTGATAGAATAACCAATCAGCTTTTGAGTTTAGTTGACGATCCAACCTCCGTTTAAAAAAAAAAGTCATCGTGGGTTGACTGACAGAAATTCCTACCACCCAGTTTCTTTGTATAAACACTGGCATTCTACTGTAGCCTATCATATGGAGCGCCATTTGTGCCAAAACTATCGGGCCGTTAGTTTGTCAATTTGTTTGTCAATTCGTGAATTTGTCAATTTGTTTGTCAATTTATGAATTGGTCAATTTGTCCAGCAATTAGTCCATAAATTTGTCAATTCATACAGTAATTCATAAACGTATTTGTTAATTCATCTAATAATTCATTAATTAATTTGTAAATTTATTAATACGAAAGGCTGTACGGACCTGCAAATTTCCAATCAACCAGACAAACTTCCCAACGACCAGACAAACTTCCAACTGTCAATCTCGCACTGTGCGAAAAAAATGCGACCTTTCTAGCCAATGGGAGCACACACTAATATTTTAATCAACGAAAATCCAGCCTCACTCAAAACTGCTTTAGCCAATAATATTTAGAAGGGCGTTTCAAAAGATATTCTATTTAACAAGATACTCGCCTCCGCTGATTTTCAATGGAGACTTCCGTCTCATTGCGCGCAAAGCATTGTGGTATATAGAGAGTTAGGCAAAACAATTCTATGGAGAGTCAATGCAGGTGTACGAAATGTTGCTGGTTTGCCATGTTAAAACAAATGCATAAAACTTTTGAAGTATTTTTCACATTTGCCCAAGGCCTTTTGAAGAAAACGGCAACATGACAATACGTAGTTATTATGAAAAATGCTATTTTCTGAGCACTGTCCCATTCGTTGGCGCATGCGCAGAAACATCGCTCTAAAGAAGCGTATTGATTAAATCATTTAACAGTCCAGTAACACCGGTTACTTTAGAAATACATCACATTACAACATAAAATATTATCAAGACACAGCAATATAGTACAGTAAGCAAACTACCGGCATTTTTTTTTAACATGGCGAAAACCAGCGACATTTCATACATCTGCATTAACTCTCTATATACCAGCCTTGAATTAAAAAATAAAAAATAAAAAAATAAGCGATTTTCACAGGGCCTTAGCTATAACCACAGAAGAAGAAAAAAAACTGTAAAATCCAGCTTGTTGGGACATTTGCTTAACCCATGAGGACATCTTTATTTTGTTTATTTTTGTTTGTGTAAATACATTTTCCTTAAAAATATATATATTTTTGTGAGCAACACCTGGACCTTTCTACAGTAATATACTGTATGAACTAAAACCCAGATGGATAAAGAGCAGGTAATACATTTAATGTAAGTATAATCATATTATACATTGGTAACTTTGTGATAGGGGATTGCGGATTATCTGCTGATAGATCAGGAGTGACACACAACTCAGGCGCTCAAGATTTATTTACAAAAACACAAAAACACAACCACATGACTTTTGCAATGGTGTGTCACGGGTGACTACACAGCAAGTGTACAGAAAACAAAAAGACCAAACAAAACACTGGGGAAAAAAAACAACTACAAAATAAAAGGCTGCCGTGCAGTGTGCGGCTTCTTCAAAAAAGAAGTTCCTGACGACACACTATCCTGTTCTGCACTGTACTGAGTGGGATTTAAAAATCCCTAAACTAATCCTTGCTCTGGATAACAATTAACTCTTTACGCTCATCACTATTTCTGCCTGTGTTTCACTGTTTTCATTTATGTATGTGTAACTACTGGAAATTTTGTGCTGGATAGTTTGTCTAGCTGCTGAAATGAGCAATCGACTCAAAATGAAAACCTAAGCAGTGAACACTGTCACATGATGAGAGGCTTACCTTCAGGTCATCGTAGCTCCGGCTAGGCATACCGCTTACAAACACTGAATACATCATTGGAAAGCGCCGGGTCTGTTCTTTTAAACAAACCCTGAACCAGGTAGGTGGTTCTTTTACGTTGCCTGAGTAATTTGCATGTAAGGTTCAGTGCGGCGACGCACCAAAACGAACGGGCTGAGTTTAGAGAGCTAAAACCCTGATCCGGGTTCCACACACAGTGGTCGGAGTTTTTTTGTTTATTTACCAAAAGACAGGTTTGTCGTCCTGGTAGTGTGGATGGTCCTGGTCCCTGGCTCGCAGCCTTGAAGTGTGTCAGCTGACCCCCTTATTGCAAAATGCTCTGCCAGGATACGTCTACCAGCTGGTTTGTAAACAAACTTGGTTGGCAAGCAAACACAAAAACACATTTTCATGTGCAGGGCCTCAGCTGCTGTAGCGGACGCTTTGGAGCCTCCATGCAGCTCGATTTTTTCTCTCCCTCAGTAACGCACCCCCACTAGAGCCCCTGTGCCCCTCCACTAGAATCTCGGCAGCAGCAGCGTCTCTTCCCTCCGGGGTGGCATTGTATTGCCTTCTGCTGGACCACAGGGAGCAGGCAGACAAAATCCAGGAGGCTCTCCTGGTGGAGTTTCCCCAGGTGTTTTCTCCACTGGGTCTCCAGCCACTCAGGGGTCTTGAGGTCCAAGGTCCAGCTCTCAGCTATCTTCTTGTCCTTGTCAGTCTCCCAAGAAGTCCCGCCTTGTGTCGGTGAAATTCAGTGGATCCCAATTCTGCCACCATGTGTGATAGAGGGTTATGGGTTATCATCTGATAGACAAGGAGAGACACGTAAGTACAGTTGGAACACCACACCAGCTCTCAGGATTTATTTACAAACAAATGAAAACACAACCACGTGTGGTATGTTATGGATGACTATACAGCAAGTGTGCAGAAAACATGCAAAACAAAACACTGGGAGAAACTCAACTACAAAATAAAAGGGTACAATGCTTTGGCAGTGCGCTGGTCCTATTTTTATTATTATTATTATTATTATTATTATTATTATTATTATTATTTATTTCTCAGCAGATGCCCTTATCCAGGGCGACTTACAATTGTTACAAGATACCACATTATGTTTACATACAATTACATTATTTTTACACACAATTACCTATTTATACAGTTGGGTTTTTACTGGAGCAATCTAGGTAAAGTACCTTGCTCAAGGGTACAGCAGCAGTGTCCCCACATGGACCTACTAGAAAGGAGGTCCCACTGACACACTCACCTGTTCTATACCCTGCCACAAACTTAATAATTTTTGTTGCAATTGAAACATTTACTGTAATATTTTAGTGTTCCAATCAATAAACTTGTTCCTTAATATTGTACTTTTGTCTACAGATGGGTGAAACTATATCAGTTTTTTAGCTTGTTCTGCCAGTTTGGTCTCTAACCCAAAACAAGAGACACCACTTCAACTCGCCTGTTGATATCATCCAGTTGCAGTGAATGACCAAGGTGACTTTCATACGTTGTGGATGTTTTAAAAGGTTGTGGACCTAATATCTGTTTACACATTTTTCGCTCCATTAACTAAGATGCCTTGTTAAGCGTTTCCCATGAACTCATAATATGCAGCAGATATTTATGTGGTTGTGCACACAACCTAAAACAATTATATATGAAGTTTACAAGCTTACCTGTTAAGGTCAGTTCAATCCACCTTAGTGATTCAGTTGTGGTATTCCTCTTGGCCTGACAAAGTGTACACTGACACAGAGGTTCTTAACCAGTGGGGTGTGTCAAACTTTCTAGGGGATGAGCGTTCTAATAATACAGTAATTATAGTAATAATAATAATAATAATAATTATATATAATTATAATTATATAATAATAATTATTTTATATATATACAGTACTGTGCAAAAGTTTTAGGCAGGTGTGAAAAAATGCTGTAAAGTAAGAATGCTTTCAAAAATAGACATGTTAATAGATTATATTTATCAATTAACTAAATGCAAAGTGAGTGAACAGAAGAAAAATCTAAATCAAATCCATATTTGGTGTGACAACCCTTTGCCTTCAAAACAGCATCAATTCTTCTAGGTACACTTGCACAAAGTCAGGGATTTTGTAGGCATATAGTCAGGTGTATGATTAAACAATTATACCAAACAGGTGCTAATGATCATCAATTCAATATGTAGGTTGAAACACAATCATTAACTGAAACAGAAACAGCTGTGTAGGAGGAATAAAACTGGGTGAGGAACAGCCAAACTCAGCTAACAAGGTGAGGTTGCTGAAGACAGTTTACTGTCAAAACTCATACACCATGGCAAGACTGAGCACAGCAACAAGACACAAGGTAGTTATACTGCATCAGCAAGGTCTCTCCCAGGCAGAAATTTCAAGGCAGACAGGGGTTTCCAGTTGTGCTGTCCAAGCTCTTTTGAAGAAGCACAAAGAAACGGGCAGCGTTGAGGACCGTGAGCGCAGTGGTCGGCCAAGGAAACTTACTGCAGCAGATGAAAGACACATCATGCTTACTTCCCTTCGCAATCGGAAGATGTCCAGCAGTGCCATCAGCTCAGAATTGGCAGAAAACAGTGGGACCCTGGTACACCCATCTACTGTCCGGAGAAGTCTGGTCAGAAGTGGCCTTCATGGAAGACTTGCGGCCAAAAAGCCATACCTCCGACGTGGAAACCAGGCCAAGCGACTCAACTATGCATGAAAACACAGGAACTGGGGTGCAGAAAAATGGCAGCAGGTGCTCTGGATTGATGAGTCAAAATTTGAAATATTTGGCTGTAGCAGAAGGCAGTTTGTTCGCCGAAGGGCTGGAGAGCGTACACGAATGAGTGTCTGCAGGCAACAGTGAAGCATGGTGGATGTTCTTGAAAGTTTGGGGCTGCATTTCTGCAAATGGAGTTGGGGATTTGGTCAGAATTAATGGTCTCCTCAATGCTGAGAAGTACAGGCAGATACTTATCCATCATGCAATACCATCAGGGAGGCATCTGATTGTCCCCAAATTTATTCTGCAGCATGACAACGACCCCAAACATACAGCGAAAGTCATTAAGAACTATCTTCAGCGTAAAGAAGAAAAAGGAGTCCTGGAAGTGATGGTATGGCCCCCACAGAGCCCTGATCTCAACATCATCGAGTCTGTCTGGGATTACATGAAGAGAGAGAAGCAACTGAGGCTGCCTAAATCCACAGAAGAACTGTGGTTAGTTCTCCAAGATGTTTGGGCCAACCTACCTGCCGAGTTCCTTCAAAAACTGTGTGCAAATGTACCTAGAAGAATTGATGCTTGATGCTGTTTTGAAGGCAAAGGGTGGTCACACCAAATATGGATTTGATTTAGATTTTTCTTCTGTTCACTCACTTTGCATTTAGTTAATTGATAAATATAATCTATTAACATGTCTATTTTTGAAAGCATTCTTACTTTACAGCATTTTTTCACACCTGCCTAAAACTTTTGCACAGTACTGTATATATATATAAAACTCACAAATGTTTTTTTTTAATGTTTTTTTTTTTTTTACCTATGATACGGAGAAAGGTGTGTTTTTAAAACTTTGTAGCATTTTTGGTAATATGTTCTTCTGATGAGGAAAAAGTTTTTACTCAGTAGCAAAAAAAACTAGTGCTGCATAAAATGACGAAAATAACAAACAGAAACACTTCAATGTTATTTTAACTATCTATTTTCTAATAGCAATAGAAACCTCATAAGGGGTCTTTACTGTTTACCAGATGGTAAAGCCATCTTCTTCGGGTTCTGTTGCTTAATAAATGACAAGTCTTGAGGTGTTCTAATAAATTTGACCACTACTGTAAGTCACACATCAGAAATCAACCAATCACAGTGAAGTATTTGCCAAAATTCCAGTACGTCTTATCCTGTGTACAGATATCATCATTTGCATACAACGCTACAATTAATTCCAATGTTCAAACATCAAAACTAAACTAAACAAAACTAAACACACATACCTAGTACCTTTTGTAATATGGATTGCACAAGAAAGTATAGAAGGCACTACAGTGTCAGCAAGCTCTGTTTATTTTTCTCATAATATTAAGTTTAAAACTTTTGTTTGAATGACAAATGGCACAGAAAAACAGCACCGCACAGTTACATTAAAATAGAATTAATTGTTAAATGGCAGAAAAATCGCCTATGTTTTTATTTGATACTGTATTCCTTCAGTTTGCAAATACCTGCACAATTCATTCAAATACAACACATACAATAACATCTCAAATCTGTTTCTCATACAGTACACCTTAGCATACAAAAAGCTTCTTTAAAACTAAAATTAGCAAATACAGCTAGATTGAAAAACCCTGCCCATCACACAATACTACTCGGTTTCATAGTGAAATTGGATTAGAAAATGCTACATATTTCTTGCAGTTTATTTGTAGTTACTAAATACTGGGGGTGGGCAACGACATGAAAATTGTATAACGATATCATGTATGCATTTTGATATCGAAAATATCGAAGTCTTCTACAACACAGAAAAATATAATCACACAAATATGCTAAATAACAGGACGCTGGGGGTGGGAAATACCGTGGGGCAGGGCAACCCCAGCCCTTCGTCATGGCAGAACCAGCGCCACCAGCCAACAAGAGTACCGTCAAGGCAGGCCGCTATGACTGGACTTTGCCCTGGGAAGCCTACCAGGTGAAGCCTAGCGGCCTTGGCAAACAACTGGAAGCCAGAAGAACAGTCGGGCCAGCTGGCGGCAGCGCAAGAAGGGAAGGTGCTACAAGCATTGCTCGATTTAGACCCGGAGGAGCCGTGTGACTTCCATGCCCTTGGCACAGCTCTCCAGCACCGCTTCGGGAAAGTGGAGCCCGTCGTTGGCCTGCGCCATCGCATCGAAGAGGACCAGTGGTGAGAAGCTCTGGGTACTGGCGGTGGACACAATGTACTTGGCGAAGTGGGGGTATCCAGGTTTACCACCGGATGCAAAAATAAAAAAGTTATAAGCACTTCTACCTAGAACCGCCAAAAGTAGTCATTTTGACGGCTTGTTACAATACATGCTTTTATTGTCAATATAACCTACAATACGCTATTTTTTATATATATATATATATATAAAAGCCAGTTTGTTATCTCTACCTCCTCTGAGTTTACAGCAGTATGTATTTGAATAAAATATTGTTCTTCAAGTCTAGATATGTATTATCCAAATCTCTATTGTAATCCTGTTAATTCCTTGGAGAACTGCCGTCTGGCTGTCTACGTGAGCATATATAGTCTGCTGTCTTATAATATTACTATTACAAGAATTGTTTGAGAAATCTTGATATTTTTGCGTTTTGATTTGAGAGCGACTACAGATATATTTGCATTGGCCGCAGAAATTTGGAACGACTTCATTGAAAACAGCATTGCCTGTTTCAAGCTAAACATAAAACAATACATGGACAAAAGCACGGTGTCGCTGGACACAATGCATGTCAAACAAACCTGTCAAATTTGGGATCAAGTTTTGGCTGGCAGCGGACCCTACCCCTACCTGTGCAAAGATGAAACTCGCCCAGCTGGTCAGAGAATGGATGACAATGTGGTACTTAGGCTGATGTAACCTTGCTTAGGAAAAGGGATGAATGTTACCAATGACATTTTTTTTATTTCACTGTAATTAGCAAAACTGTTGAAGAAAAAAAACAAAAACAGCTTGGTTGGAACAGTAAACAAAGCGAGAAGAGAGTTTCCACCATCTGCGCAAAACTTAGTACTCCGTGAAAGCAATCACCGGTGTCCAATTGCTGTATTTTACAATGTACTGGACATGGCAGCCATCAATTCCTTCAAATATCATCTTATGATGCCAGCCACGGAGCTTTGGCAGAAACACTTCGATCAGAAAACTGCAAAGTGACAGGGAAACGCAGCTCAACCTGGATACAGTGCGCATCAAGTGACATGACAGACGCAACAGAAAACAATGCCAGGTAACAAAATGCAATAAAAATAAAACTTCTGATATCTGTGCCCAGTGTGAAAGAGCAGTATGTGGTAAATGCACACGACAAGTTGATAAGCGTTACATCTGTGTGGATTGTGCGAATATGGGGGCTACTTTAAAGTAAGTTTCCCTGAATGCGCATTCCTGTTACACAATGTGAACAGAGTTATTTTCTTTTTTATAAATAATTCGATTTTACAATTCTGTATGTTGGTCTACATATAACCAGTTTACAACTGGTTACACAATATTTTCTTTTGAAATGTTTATTTTAGTTTTCATTTTTTGAAGTCATGCTATGCAGTAAGCTAATGTGAAAAAAGCCTTTTATGTTATTTTTGTAAATAATTACTTCGTTTTTACAATTTTGTATGTACATATAGCAGTTTATACCTGTTTACACAATATCTTCTTTTGAAATGTTTATTTTATTATAGTTTTTCATTTTTTACACCATGCATTATATGTGCTAATTTGGAAAATAAAGCTTTTTATGTTTATTTTTTTAATTTAAATACTGTGTTTCTGTTATGCAAATGTTAGCTATGATGTTCATAAATAAAACTTAAGTTGTATCTGATAGTTTGTGTTTCATTTTCATATCGAAGCTGTTTAAAATGTACCCGTCAAAATGACTACCGCTGGTGGTTCTAGGTAGTAGCATAAACCCGGTGGTTCTAGCGTTAAAAATGGCAAATGAAAAAGAGTGAGATTTAATATATATTTAAAAAAAAAAAACACCGGATCAACACAGCAGCTCGAGGCTCTATTTTAAAAGTTTTAGACAGCAAAAAGTAAACAAACCAGATCATACGTGCGCACCCATTAATGATCTCTATGGAAAGCCATCTGGGTCAAAAAGGCATTGTGCTGCTTTAGAGTGAGTCAGAATCTCATGGGATAGAGAAAAGGCAAGCACGTCATTCTGAAATGCCTCGATTAACAGTGGCCAATTTGCTGGAAATGTTGTGTAGTGATTTTTATATAGGTTGTATATATTATATATTATTTTTGTTGTGACTCTCTGTTATGTGCAATGTAATAAACGAGAACCAAAACGGTGAGTTTTTTTCCCCCCTTCATTTTACAATGCCATTTCCACGTTTGTTTTATTTGAAGTGTTTAAAGTTAAGTTTTCATTTGCTTGTTCAGCTACAAAAAGGCACAAGTAAACCTCATGTTATTACTTTATGAAAACGTGTCGAATGGCTGCTGTTTACTGTGAAGAAACGGCAATGGCAAGGAATGAAAAAAAGTAAAAAATAAATAAAATGCGGTGTCAACTTTATATACTATTTATTTCAGGAATAAACAAAACAACATTTAACTTGAACTGCTATTTGTCATCCTTTGTTTTGTAGTTAATTCACTGGGGTAAAGTAAGGCCTAAACAATGTATTCTTTACTCCTGGGATATTTTTCTACTTTAACGTGTTACATATTGTAAGGTCTTGCTGTAAAATAAAGGCACACACACAGGGGCCACGCCCCCTCTGCCCCTGCTGCTATGCTGTCTCTACCTGCGTTCTGAGCAATATAATGGCTTTTATTACTTTTTGAAAACAAATGAATATCCGAGCGAATATTTAAATTACAAGCGAATACCCGAACACAGTATTCTAGGTTAGAGGTGTTGTAGTAATTCAGGAATTCAAGATTTAGTGATCTTCTGCGTTTCACATTTCTCAGTGGGATTTCAAAACAATTAGGTGGCAATTGTTAACCTTTGAAGAGTAAACTCCACCTCCCAAACCAGTTCTTTCAAACCGCACACTGTGCTCTGGTTGACAGGAGATCCAGGGATGAACTCTCAGTTAAACTACTGTTGTGATTTTCTTCTGTTGTAGTCTGTGCTCAGCTCACCTGTACAAGCATAAGACAAGGGTACAATTAGGGGCTGAAGCTATTATGAAATATTAGGTCCCAATAATATTAGGTCTAGTAAGTTCAAAAACAGCCACATTTGATTAAAGGGACCAGCAATATAAAGATGTGATATCTTCAAAAGGGGCAAAGTTATATACAAAAAGGGTCAACTCTGTATAGATCTGGGGCTGTGTGTATAAAAGTTTTATGTTTGTAAATACCTACGTTTTTCGTTAATGTTACAGAAATGCATGAACGAGGTTTACTGCTTTGTTTTGTCTTTCTCCTTGTGTATGCTCAGTCAATGAGAATAATACTTTCATCTCTGCCAGCTCTTCATTTAATAGTCATGGTTAGTAAATGTAATTTCAGTACTCTAGGGATGTTTTGTGCCTGACAAGTCCTTCCAAGAGCTCTCATATTTTTGGGCGTTTTGGATATTTCAGTTTGTAATTTTTTTTTTTTTTAATCATACATGAAAAAAGCTTGCAGATGAGATTCATAGGCTCCTGTTTTTCCCTCTTTAGTTGAAATTACTGTACTAAAAAAGACGTTTGTATGTCTGCAGCTAAACGTAAATGTACATAAACTGGAACCACAACATCTTTTTGTATACAACTGAACTTGATTGAGGGCAATTCAAAGACATTTTTTAATGATTTTACCCCACATCTCTTTGTCTTGCCAGAAGCCATTTTCGAGTATTATTGTAAATCAATTATTAAAAGACAGACCATTCTCCCATAATAGATTTCTACCCCTATTTACATTGAACATTGATATAATTTCTTAAAATTAGTAGAGTATGTGCAAGCAAACTGGCAACATTTTACTTTCAAAACAATTTGGGAAAACATTTAAAACAAGTAAATAATAATGATCTTTCTAACTCCTTTCCCCTTTGCGATTATTTTAAATGTATCACTGCAAACTCACACCAACAAACACATTATAAAAAAGGGCTGAACTCGATTATAGCAATAGTTACCAATGTAGGATTAAAATAGGTTTCAAAATCAGATGTTTTTTGCTAATTTAATCGTTTTCAAAGTTGCACTTTATTAGCAGAAGTTCATTTGAAATACTTGATACTTTGAGAATCAAGCCATATAGGGGCGTATTAAATGTTAAAACAAGTGTTTTTACAAATGCAGTGGCATATGTGGGTTGTGTATTGATGTTTGATTGAACATTGACAGAGAAAAGGGAAAAACACAGGTCACCAAAAATAAATGACATATGGCATAAAATGTGACAGTTTTCTGAATTATAAACCTGCTGAGGCCCTAATTATGTTCCACAACAATATTATATAATTATTAGTTGAATGTTAAAGACATACTTACATACCTTCTGTGTACTCCCTGTTGAACCTTGGTGACTCTGTAACTCTCCGAGCCAACCAATCATGTTCCTGATGATTTTCATCATTGTTACAGCTCTGAAAGCAAGTGTTTTCTTAGATTTTTTTTTTTTTTGCTATACTGACAACATTTTATAGGAAACACATACAGAGATCATGGTGTAGCAGCTTCCCAGTTATAGGTTGCCCTTTCACTTAATTGTTGTTGTTTTTTATTCACTTCTGAATTAATATTGTTTCAATAAGTGCACATTGCGTATATTTGTTTAGGTGCCTCAATAATGTATTTGCCTTTAATTAGACAATTAATTAGCAATTAGGTAATTAACTGCTCTTGAGTATAAACAGCCCCAAAGTTTGCACTGCAGGGTGTCTAAAATTGTGTGTTTGTATGCTGTGTAGAAGAGAGAAACAGGAAAGATAACAGTATTACAAAGGACAGTTTGAATAAAGAAGGGGACTTGGAGTAAGTTCCACCTTTACTGATTCTGTTATGTACAATTGTGACAGAAAGACAATAATTCTTGGTGGTAAATCTCCCTCTCGACCAGTGAGGGCGCTAAGTAACGGGAACAGAGTACCCTGGACTGCTTGACCTGACACTTCGTTCCGAGGGTTAAAAGGAAGTCGGTCATTTAGAAAAGAGACGGAGCTTCGGTACATTAACTCATGACCCGGAAGGGAAATGATGTGGCAGCTGCAGATCATAAAAAGCAGCTGCAGTCGTTTACCAAGGGGTCATGAGTGACGGTATAAATAGGGGTCGAAGCAATGTTATCTATTCCTTCGTTTTGGTTGTGTCATTTACCTGGAAGGACCCGTAGTGTTTGTGAAATAATCGTGAGTGTTTGTTTGTACTGTCTATTGTTGAGTGTATTCACTAGACAGCTAACACATTCCAGAGCTGTCGCCAGAGGCCAGCACAAACCCGGAACAGCACTTCACTTGTACCACTGTAAAACTGAATTGCACCACGATCACTAATTCACGCACTAACCGGACTTGTGTATGTGTTTTGTGTTTAATGTAGGGATACAAGAACTGGACTATTATTTCAGGACCAGCTTAGGGGATTATAAATGTAAGTAATACACACCGCTGTATTACTTACCATCATTATTATTTCCTGTTTGTTTCGTCGTCAGGCACTGGACAAAAACAATTAATAAAAACAAACCTTTTCACCTCAATTACAATTGTCTGTCTGTTCTTTAATCACCTGCACCTGTACACAATTAACCACTTTGCCACAACTGTGTATCTCAGTAATTATGGGAGACTTTGACTGGGAGTTTTACCTTCTTGCTAAATGGTTTGTGTGTATTTTATACTTTATTTTAATTGATTCTGTAGAAGATGTTTTACGTTCTACTGGCACTAACTGTATGTATATTTACTGTGTGATTTGTTTGTTATTCTGCTCCGTACTTGACACCTGGTGAAACAATCCAGTTGAAATGAATGACAAAGGTGGCTTTCAAATGTGATTGCATTGGGGATATTTTCAAAAGTTATGAACTAACTGTTAACAATCTTAGTGTGAGAATCTTAGATAACATCTCAAACGTCTTTGCTTTTTTGGAATAACAGTGAACCAGACAATTCAAGTACATTTCCAAAACAAGAATTAGGGTGTTTTAGGGTAGGCAGTTCCATTATTATGAAAAGCTGGAGCAACAATTTATAAATAGCTTTTTACATATTCAAGAAGGTTTTTACATTATAAACCTGCATTGAAAATATCAGCACTGTCAGTGTTTTTTGTACACCAATCACACCATTTGGAAGAACAAAGCGTGCAGAAAAACTCACTGTCATGTTGTGACAGAAATATGAGTTTTGGTTGTAAATCTCCCTCCCGACCTGTGAGGGTGCTAAGCAGCGAAAGGGGAAATCTTTGGACGGGCTGGCCTGAAAGTTCTTTCCCCTGGCCGGGAAGTCAGTCAGTCGGCGAGACTCTGTTGCAGGAACGTATTGACCTGGAAGGATCCTTTTGGATCTCAAAATATGTTTTTGTTAGTTGTTGGACACCCTCATGTCCAAGTCGTGCCAGATTATGTTGACGATCAAACCAGACTTTATGCACCAATCCGACCTCGGTGTCAGAGGACAGTACCTCAGTTTGCCGCAGATGCTTAAAATCTAGGCTGGTAATTTGGGGGGGTGATGTCTGGCCTTGTCGTTACTTGTCGGCACCGCTGCATTAGCTGCCTCCTGGTGCTTCGGTACCTCGGTGCACGCTCAGCCCTTGGTACTTAGGTGTGCATGGTGCTCGGTGCTCACGTACCCGCCACGGCTTCGGCCTGTGTGTCTCCTCTGGTGCATGCTCTGCACTGACCGGGTAGCTGACTACACGCAGTTGGGTAGGCACTGTTGCATTAGCTGCCCCCCGGTGCTTCAGTACCTCAGTGCACACTCAGCCCCTGGTACTTTGGTGCGCACTGTGCTTGGTGCACTCAGTGCACACGGTGCTTGGTGCACGCAGTGCGAACAGTACTTCGGTGCCTTGATGTGCATAGTGCCTCGGTGCTCGGTGCACTCTATGCACACGGTGCTCAATGAACTCTGTGAAAAAAACCAACAAATGTGATTCCTCCACCGGGACCCAGCTCTGCTGTGCCCTGCTGTCGAGTTGAATCCGCCGGCTTGTTCAGCCCACCTACTCGGCGTGCTGGTAAAAAAAATAAAAAATCAGTTACCCATGTTGTCGTGGTGACTGTTCTTTTTACCCTCCCAGCTTTGCTGTTGTGTGTGTGTTTGTGTGTGTGTTTTTTTTTACTGCCCGCTGTTGAGTTGAATCCGCCAGCTTGATTCAGCCCGCGTACTCGGCTCGCTTGGTAATAACAATAGTAATACAGTTTTATAGCTCATCTGCCTGGTGTGTTGACTGTTGTTCTCCCATAGCTCAATTGCTGTGTGTGAGCCTCTATTTTCAATTTTTATTACTGCCTTTGCAGTTCAAAACAAATAGTACACTTTTTCTTCCTGTCTAGCATGCCGCAGGTCCTTGAGTCTGTGCTCCACTCTGGTATATGCTACGCGCTTCCCCATTGTGTGACTGCACACGGTCCAGAACCAGGTTATTGGCATGCTTCCCTGTAGTGCTCTCCTGATTGCCTACCGTAGCCACTTGAGCCTTTTTGTTCACCCCGGTGTATGCTATGCGCTACCCTGGGTTGTGTTGACTCAGTGCCTTGATGCTTCAGTGCCCCAGCATGTCCATAACACCTGCACTCGGCGCCACTATTCTTTGGTTCACCAGTACTGTATTCTACCTCATTCAGTGTCCTCGGTGCTTCAATACACAGGTCTACACTCTCCGGTGTTTAAACAACGGCCTTGGGGCCATACAGACATCAAGCATGGCTAAATTCCATGGCTAAATTGGAAGTCCTGCTCAAGCCCTTACTCTGGCCCCAGCTCAGCCGATAACACCGGCCCCGCAGCTGACCCCACCTGCACCGGTGGTCACCCCGGATGTTACAGAACCGGATGTCAGCATTGCTGAGGAGGACCATGATGCGATTACGATCATGGCCTCATGGGAAGGTGGCTCCTTCCTTCAGAAGCAGCCCCTACCTCCCCTGACCATACCTTTCGACCAGCGGTAGAGGAATTGCTGCAGCGCTCTCACTGAGAACGCAAGGCGTCTCGGCAGGTAGCCTTAATGCTCCCCTCCTGTACTCTAGTACGGGAGAGAATGAGACGCTGGCGTCCGCCTGTACTGACACGGTGACTCGGACGGTTCCTATCTCTCTGGCTACCTCTCTGAGGCACCACCTTCAGGCTTCCGCGGCAGCTAACAGCCGGGCCTACCCGCAATGACGGGAGGGAGCAGGACGTGGGATTCCACCACAGCAGCGATCTCGGAAGCAGTCCCAACGCCGCCCCAGGCAGCCCCCACTTGGGTGCACGCCACCATACACACCGGTTTTGCACACCATCACATTCTCCAGTCTGTCTGGCCGGGTGACTGGTTTACAGCAGTGGACCGAAAGGACGCGTATTTCCATGTCGCTATTCGTTGTGTTGTGTCAAAAACTATTGGGTCTGATGGCCACAGCTTCATCAGCCATCCGACTGGGGTTACTCCACATGCGCCCGATCCAAGTGTAGCTCAGTTCCTTTCTGCTACACCCCCAGTCAGCGGGTCCTAGACAGGCTGCTGGACATCCCTACTCATAAATTTAGTTGGAGCTCCGAGCAGTGCACTAGCCAACAAATGGCCCATAGCTCTTTTGTACACTTTCCTGCCGATACCGCTGCTTCCTGCCTTCCTCGAGAAGGTCAGGAGAGAAAAAGCAAGAGTTCTCCTGTTGGCCCCCAGATGGCCCAGGAGAATCTGGTTTTCGAACCTTTGCCAGCTGCTGCAGGGCCAGCCCTGGGAGATCCCGCTGCGCAAGGTCTCAGTCAAGCGCAAGGCACCCTCTGGCACCCAGAAGCGGGCAGACTCCAGCTGTGGGTCTGGCCCCTGAATGGCACCGTCTGTCCGCCTTAGGGCTCTCACATGCAGTCATTAGTATGCCAGGGCTTCCTCCACAAGAGCACTATATGCTTACAAGTGGAGGTATTTTCAAAAAAGTTTCTGCAAGATTTGCTAGAGGCGGGCAGGTCCCCCTCTACGCTGAAAGTGTACCTGGCAGCTATATCTACATGCCACGTCCCCATAGACTTAGTAACCCCGGGCGCCCATATTCTGGCGACCCGTTTTCTAAAGGGTACTGTGTCCCATTAGAAAGGACGTCCCTTTAGAAAGGGATTCTGGACGTGGATTTGGAAGCTCTCATTAAAGCCCCGTTTGAGCCAATACATTCCTAGAGCTGAAATATCTCTCTATGAAGACAGCCTTTTTATTGGCCATCACCTCGACTAAGCGGGTCAGTGAGCTACAGGCTCTGTCTGTGCACAGTTCCTGTATGCGTGTCTGGGATAATGGAAACAGGCTATCGTTGCGCATGAACCCTGCATTCCTACCTAAGGTGATTATGGCTTTACACTTCAACCAAACAGTGAAACTGAAGGCCTTCCATCCCCCTCCCTTTGATTCGGAGGAGGATAGGAAACTGAATTCCGTCTGCCCAGTGAGGGCATTGAGAGGTTATGTGGATAGGATGAAAGCGCTGTGTCTGTCTGACCAGCTCTTCGTTTGAAATGATGAAGGCCTACCCCCACATGGAAGGGTGGCTGCACACTCTACCAGAGGTGTGGCTGCGTCATGGGCTTTATTTCGAGGTGCCTCATTGACTGACATTTGTACTGTGGCTAGCTGGGCTATGCCGCATACATTCACCAGGTTCTACTGGCTTAATGTGGGAGATCTCTCTAAGCCTTCATGAGGCACAAGGGTCCTTGAGGTTGTACACGCACACCACCACCACTAGTTGTCTGTAGCGAGGCGTCCCTCATATGCTGTCCGCTCACGCACCCTAGCGACGGCTCTGGTATACATTCCCAAAAGTACTGGTTGGTGGTCGTCTTCGAATTGAAAGGGAATGTTAGGTTACTTACCCTGGTTCCTTGAAAGAGAAGATGACCACCAAACCTTGAGTGGTCGCATCACTCGCATTTGTGGGTTCGATGCAAAAGAGGAAGTGAGGACTACTTATTCTCTCGGCAGGTGGGACCGAGGACATCACTCCACAGAGGGGCCTATCGGCCGCTCTGACATAAAATGCTCAGCGAATACCTACCTAACTAAGGCAGGCATATCCCAAAAGTATTAGTTGGTGGTCGTCTTCTCTTTCAGGGAACCAGGGCTACGGTAAGTAACCTAACGTTTTATACATTTCATGTTGGCTACCAATTCTGCCAAACATCTAAACGCCACCATTAACATTGTTGTTACAGTAATTTAATGAACTTCTCGTGCCATTACCTAATGTAAATCCTTTTTCAAAGGGGTGAGTTCATTCTTCACTAGGCATACACATTCAATGCATGTAGAGTGGTTCTTAGTGTTTTTTAGTGAAACATGCGCAATTCACATTTCTGAAAACCATAAAAGCATAAGCTCTCAGCAAGCTTTATTGTAACCACTGTAATCTCTATCAGTGCACAGACCACAAACATATATATATATATATATATATATATATATATATATATATATATATATATATATATATATATATATATATATATATATATATATATATATATATATATATATATATATATATATATATATATATATATATATATTCACTTCTTCAGAAGACCTGCAGTAACCTGTAGAATTATGTAGAACCTGTAAACCTGTAGAAAATAATTTTCTTTCTTGAGAAGCCACTTACACTATGGTCTGTGTGTTTTTCATTAACAGACTAATGGTAGCAAAAATGATTAGGTCATATTTGAATTGTAATTTATCAATGGCAAAGTTCAGCAAGATGTAATTTGTATCATTTAGCATGATTAAAACTGTTTCAAGTAGCGTAACACATTGCTCATGGTGATACATAATGGTGGAAGATGAGCTGTGTTAATTAGGCTGATAATCATGTCATATTCAGTTAAAAATCTGGGTTTATGAGATAATGTGAAATCTGCAAAGCATTCCAACACTTTTTAGGATCCTCAAAATATTGACAATTAGCAATGATCATGTCCACCTATCTATCTGTTACACTCCACATGGTGAACACGATGTAAGTTTATATATACGGCTACTGCAGTTCTATCAGCATAAATAGTAATATAATGGAAGCATTGCCCAATATACAGGGCATGGTACTGTTCTGTTTACACAGCTAGCAATTCGTGCCTAAGACACTATAATCCCGCACGCATGTATAAACATATGTTAAAAGTTTTTTATAAATAATGTGAACTAAATATATTATAGATATGCTGTTGTGAAATTTTGAGCAGTTTTAAAATAATAATAATAATAATAATAATAATAATAATAATAATAATAATAATAATATAATAAAGATGAGGTATATACATGCTTTAGTTTTTTAATTTCAAAATCATCTTATTAATAATAACCTAATGACTGAAAATGACTGTGACAACGGTTTCATGAACTCCAAATTTGACCAAAGTGGGTGATAAAAAATAGTCCTTAAAGTTTTGTGAAATTAAAAAAAAAACTGAATTTCTAATTCATTTTGATAACTTGTTTTACATTTTACAGTAATCGCAAGAAGGTGAATTTTTTTTCAAACTTGTCAAAGACCTACAAATGTTAAATTAAAAAGTTCATGAAACAGCTTGTTTTATTTAACAGTTATATATTACGTAGCAGTTTGGGATAGAGATCTATAAACTGGTTTGAAGTGGTTGGTGCAATTGTTTGGTATACTATCAAGCTTTATTGTTTAAATAGTTGACACCAATTTATTCCAAACAAAACCTCTCCAGTTGAGAAGGTTACCATTTATCAGAGATACAGATCTACAAAAGCTAGTGTCATTCTTCTAGAGAACTTTGGCACCTGTATTCACTGTGATTTGATTGAAAATAAAGAAACTATTTTATTTTCTCTTTTAACTTTATTGTTGTTCTTGGCCCTGGAATAACACTTAAAGTAATCCAATCAGTAAAGGCATGAAACATTTGCATCTACAGTATTATGGCTTTAAATCTGACTACATTTTTGGAACTAACTTTTGTATAATAATTCATGATTGCTAATCATGGATAAGAGCAAGTGACCACAGGTGGTGTTGTATTTTAATGCTGTAGAACTGCCATGATCTGATTCACAAACTACAAGCAATAATACAACCTGTCGATGCAGAAGCTACCTGAAGCTCTGTTTTGATAAGCTTCAGCCATTGCTATTCTTTGCAACTGATGTGTGCTGTCAACTGCTCAGAAGGGTCTTTGATTGTTGCTGAGTGTGAAGCTTTTGTCATCAAATGTGAAGAGGTTTCCTTGTTTCTAACCTTCCAGCACCTCTGGTGTTCTTTCAGTTGGTCTTTTTCAACCATACATATCCATATCAGAAGAAGAGAAATGGCTCAGTCAAATGACATTTTTGCACACCTTTACTTTTATCGCAAAACTTTGTTATTAAGGATCTCAAAGGGCATGGATGACTTGATGCAGTGAAATCAATGTCTCACTACTGCTGTTTTCCATCCTACATCAGCTCAACTGAAACTTTTTTTTTTAAAACAACCACACTGAATTGCTTTTCACTAAAGCAGTATCATCTGACGCTAATTTAATCTGCACTACAACAATGTAATCATTAAAATGTTGTGTTTTAGAGTTATACATAAATAGTTAATGTTTTTAGAATGCCCAGTTATATTTCCTTACTGCAGGAACTCTCTTCAACATATTAGTGGGTCCTCCAATTCAACCAGTAAGGCAATCCCCTCTTACACCCTGGACCTTGACAGTGGATAGGAGGCTGTGTGGTCCAGTGGTTAAAGAAAAGGGCTTGTAACCAGAATGTCCCGGTTCAAATCCCACCTCGGCCACTGACTCATTGTGTGACCCTGAGCAAGTCACTTAACCTCCTTGTGCTCCGTCTTTAGGGTGAGATGTAATTGTAAATGACTCTGCAGCTGATGCATAGTTCACACACCCTAGTCTCTGTAAGTCGCCTTTGGTAAAGGTGTCTGCTAAATAAACAAATAATAATATTGGAAAAATAATGGCCTCTGGAGAAAAAAAGTGCTTGAGCTCACCAGGTGCCTGGTCAGCAGGAGCTGCTTTATTGCAGTAAGGTAACTCAGTTCCTGCTAATTTTGCATCCTAACCCAATGGCATGGTTCCTGTGAAATCCTCAGCGAAGGTTTCAACTTCCGAACCTGCACCTAACTGTATGACGCACTCTGCAAACCACATGGTTATACCTTTACCAGATGAGCCACTCTTGGACCCATAAAAATACATTTGAACAGACTAGTTGCTCAATAATTTTGCAGTTGTACAATCTTTTGCCAACATTGAGAACACAACAACCTTTGGAAATGCATATTGCAACTGCAGTAGGTTTTTCACACTGAAAAAAAGCTATAACATTACCCAAAATTAGTGGCACATGGTATGAATTGCATTCAGTGAAAATAAGGAAGAATCCATTCTAGTTTCAATGATGATTGATTTCTCTCACTGGCTAATTGTTTTGTGTTTTTATATGGCTTTGTGGTTTTGAGATGCCCTGTATTTTAACACTGCTACCTCTATCACAAAATAAAGAAAAGGACCATCTAAAGGATTCTTTTGAGTCAAGTAGTCCAGAAACCAGGTGTGTCAAAGAGATACGAGTTATTGACATGTGGTTATTCTCTGCACTGGCGTTTACAATAAATAAAACCTTATTGCCAATAACTTAAGGTCAGGTTAGTACAAAGTCCTGTTTCCTCACAAGGTCCTGTTTGTTTTCTTTTTACCGCTCACAAGTGATGTATATCAAACAGTAAATATTTATTGTTGTGGTTTTAAGATTTTTTTCCTCTGTATTTTGGATGTCTTTCATGTTTGCGGAGTATGTTTCTTAACTTGTCCTGGCCAAGGTAATAAACACTTGCTGTGCAGTTTCCTACAAAACGGTGAAGTCACAACTTATTGTGTTGTTCCTTTGGATGTTGTGAATAATGCTCATGAAAGGCGAGGGAAAAGGATATGTACTATGCTTTCACTGTACTTTTACAAATTGAATAAAATATGGCCGAGGTGTATTATAATTCCATTGTGAATAAATCATGGCATCACATAATTATTAGGTCTGTGCAAATACTCAGAAAATCAGAGTAATTTCCTGTATCATGTTTTAAGTTGTCTGGTATTAATTAAATGATATTAACATCATTGCTAATTACACATAACAAAAACACTGTTTTGCACTTATCCACAAATGTATAGCGTATCCATAACCATCTGAAAGTGTGAGTTTAATATAAAACCTGTCATGTTCAAAACTATTTGTCATACAATCATTTAATTTCATTTAATTATTTTTTTCTTTGCTTGTTTCCATAGAAAGGATACATTTTCATGGAAACAAGCAAAGTAAAATTCAGGGAGTGAGTGAATTGTGGGATTGTTGTCCTGGGCAAGATTTAAACAAATGAATCAACTAAACCATAAAAATACACCTCTCAGTATTCACAACAGTAGATAATCCAGTCAGTGTGATTAGCTGTTAAATTAGGTTTGGAAAGGTTAGGGTTTATTTACTACCTGCCAACAAAAAACAAGGTATATAAAATGACTAAGAAAATTGGAGTACTTGCACAACTAAGAATCAAACACACTATTGTTTGTCATGTAATTGAATGAGGTGTGTGTTAAAAATGTTCACAATTAAGTATACAAAAATGTTGTTTACAATAAAGATAAAAAAAAATGTAGCCTTTGCGGAAATAACAGCTAGCTGACATGACTGTGTTAAATATATGTTTTAAAGGAGGAACATCACAGCAATATCATCAGAGTTGCTTTCATAACTCAATGGAACTATCTCTGCAACCATTTATCTCTGCTGCAGGAAGAAAAACATGAAGAATGACATCTGTCAAAAATCCTTCTTTAGCCTCTTGAATGTATGTGACTAGATCATCTTCAGTTCAGCATGAACTCCTTTCACATTGCATTCATAGCTAGCTGAAAAAAAAAACTTTTTGGCATAACAAAAAACAAACAGTTGTAGCTTGAAACTGTTCATATATCACATCTAAATGATTTTATAACTAACCCTTTTTAAAGTTGTTCTTTCAATTTTATCTAACAAGAATGTTCTTTACTGACCAAACTCACACTATATATGTATTTAGTACTGTACTGTACAGTGAATGTTTACTCACATAAAAACATATTTTTGTTTACATACTTTATGCACCCTAATTAATAGTTAAAAATGTATCAGCTGTTTAGTTGTTTTAGCTTTAATTATATATGTTAAATAACACACAAAAAAAGATTTTTGAAACAACAAAACTAAATTATATATATATATATATATATATATATATATATATATATATATATATATATATATATATATATATATACAGTACTGTGCAAAAGTTTTAGGCAGGTGTGAAAAAATGCTGTAAAGTAAGAATGCTTTCAAAAATAGACATGTTAATAGATTATATTTATCAATTAACTAAATGCAAAGTGAGTGAACAGATAAAAAATCTAAATCAAATCCATATTTGGTGTGACAACCCTTTGCCTTCAAAACAGCAACAATTCTTCTAGGTACACTTGCACAAAGTCAGGGATTTTGTAGGCATATAGTCAGGTGTATGATTAAACAATTATACCAAACAGGTGCTAATGATCATCAATTCAATATGTAGGTTGAAACACAATCATTAACTGAAACAGAAACAGCTGTGTTGGAGGAATAAAACTGGGTGAGGAACAGCCAAACTCAGCTAACAAGGTGAGGTTGCTGAAGACAGTTTACTGTCAAAAGTCATACACCATGGCAAGACTGAGCACAGCAACAAGACACAAGGTGGTTATACTGCATCAGCAAGGTCTCTCCCAGGCAGAAATTTCAAGGCAGACAGGGGTTTCCAGATGTGCTGTCCAAGCTCTTTGAAGAAGTACAAAGAAACGGGCAACGTTGAGGACCGTGAGGCGCAGTGGTCGGCCAAGGAAACTTACTGCAGCAGATGAAAGACACATCATGCTTACTTCCCTTCGCAATCGGAAGATGTCCAGCAGTGCCATCAGCTCAGAACTGGCAGAAAACAGTGGGACCCTGGTACACCCATCTATTGTCCGGAGAAGTCTGGTCAGAAGTGGCCTTCATGGAAGACTTGCGGCCAAAAAGCCATACCTCCGACGTGGAAACAAGGCCAAGCGACTCAACTATGCACGAAAACACAGGAACTGGGGTGCAGAAAAATGGCAGCAGGTGCTCTGGACTGATGAGTCAAAATTTGAAATATTTGGCTGTAGCAGAAGGCAGTTTGTTCGCCAAAGGGCTGAGAGCGTACACGAATGAGTGTCTGCAGGCAACAGTGAAGCATGGTGGAGGTTCCTTGCAAGTCTGGGGCTGCATTTCTGCAAATGGAGTTGGGGATTTGGTCAGAATTAATGGTCTCCTCAATGCTGAGAAGTACAGGCAGATACTTATCCATCATTCAATACCATCAGGGAGGCATCTGATTGGCCCCAAATTTATTCTGCAGCATGACAACGACCCCAAACATAGAGCGAAAGTCATTAAGAACTATCTTCAGCGTAAAGAAGAACAAGGAGTCCTGGAAGTGATGGTATGGCCCCCACAGAGCCCTGATCTCAACATCATCGAGTCTGTCTGGGATTACATGAAGAGAGAGAAGCAACTGAGGCTGCCTAAATCCACAGAAGAACTGTGGTTAGATCTCCAAGATGTTTGGGCCAACCTACCTGCCGAGTTCCTTCAAAACTGTGTGCAAGTGTACCTAGAAGAATTGATGCTTGATGCTGTTTTGAAGGCAAAGGGTGGTCACACCAAATATGGATTTGATTTAGATTTTTCTTCTGTTCACTCACTTTGCATTTAGTTAATTGATAAATATAATCTATTAACATGTCTATTTTTGAAAGCATTCTTACTTTACAGTATTTTTTCACACCTGCCTAAAACTTTTGCACAGTACTGTATATATATATATAGTTTTTGTTTTTGTTATCTTTCATGGTTCGTCCAGCAGTAGCATCAATTCTTTCATTCCTTCGGACCAGTTTTCTCTTCACTACATTACCATCTCTGACGCTATCCATTCTATTAAATCATCCAGACGGGGATCCTGGTTAGCCAAAGGAGACATTACAATGCTTTCAAAGTTATGCCTATACTCCCTTCCCTCCGTCATGTCTTTGGTCTGTTGGCGGGGACAGTTCTACTTCACAACTCAACTAACTGTCAGATGCCGCAGCAGCCCCAAGATCTTCAATTCCCTCTCCGAAGCCCTCTGCTGGAATATTCTCAACATTCATCGCGTCCCTTGTCTGCTGCACTTACTGGACGACTTTCTCCTTATCTACCCTCCCACAGACCCCCCCAGCAGAAGCACTCGAGAAACTCAGGTCCCTTTTTTCCGCAGCCCCCGTCCCCCTTTCAGGGGAGAAAACCATCGGTCCAGCTCACTCCCTTGAATTACCACCAACAAACTGGAATGTATATGCACACTCATTCAATCAAATACACTATTTCAAAACGGGACCTTCTTTCACTCTTGGGTAATTTTAACTTTGCCATTCGCATCATTCCTCAAGGCAGGACCTTCATATCCCATCTCCTTGCTCTATCCAAGACAGTACAAAATCTCAATACCCACATCAATATATCATCTGAAGCTCAGAACGACATCAGGATGTGGTTCTCCCTCCTGCAGCAATGCAACAGCCTTTCCCACTTTTATGACGACTTAATTTCTGCCCCCCATGACCTCTCGCTTCATACGGAGGCTTCCTCCACAGCTTCGGCAGTGTTTTTCTCAGTCAATGGTTCTCGTCATCACAGCCTATCTTTGGGGCCAATATTGTGGAAAAAATCCAGCTTATTCTTCTACGATAGACAATCTACCCTGCATATTATTAATAAAGGCCGTTCTTCTTCCTCTCTCATTATGCAACTCCTGTGCCACCTCGTCTGGATTTCAGTTACCAATAATTTCATCTTGCAAGCCCGCCATCTTCCAGGTATAACTAATAATGCTGCCGATGCTCTTTCTCATCTACAGATTTCCTGGTTCAGACGTCTGGTTCCTTTGGCTCATCCTTTCTCCCTGACTGTTCCTACATTCAGCGATCTCATACTCAACTAAAATCTTCTCTTTGTAATCTCCTCGCTTCTGCACAAAAATATATGGCCGCCACCCTCGCTCCATCCACCGTCTCCTCCTAGGCAACTGGCTGTTCCACCTTCATGACATTCTGCAAGCAAAATCGAATATTCCCTTAACCCTTCAACCAGGATGTCATTCTGTATTTTCTTGTTCATGCAAAAGACAAGCTGCACCTCTCCCTGGAACTCTCAAATCCTATCTAGCTGTCATTCAATATCACTATTGTCTTGCATATATCTCGTCCCCTCCTCTCTCATCTACCCCTGCTGTTTGCCCTCTACTTCAGGGGATGGTGAAAAGTGACCCTCCTCCTCATTCTTCCCATCTCCCCATAACTACAGATATTCTCTTGCATCTAATCTCAATCCTCCGTCAAGGCTGTTTTTCTCCTTTCGATGATATAGTCATGGAATCACTTTGTCATTCTGCCTTCTTTGGTTTTCTCTGCTGTTCTGAATTCGCTGTCCCCTCTCCTTTCAGTTTTCCATCCCATGATCATCGTTCCTGCGACCTCTCCCTAGTCCCTGATTCACATTATCATTTCTTCGTATCTCCAAAACAGACCAGCTCCACCAGGGTCAATTTGTGTTCCTCTGTAAACTCAACTCGCCTCTTTGTCCTTATTCCTCCCTATCCTGCTATCTTTCCTGCCACAACTTCTCCAACCCTTATGATCCTTTCTTCATCAATGCTAACCGTGATACCATAACACAAAATTGGTTTTCTACTCATGTAAAGCTAAAGCTGGTCTGTCCCCCAATTCTATTCTCCTAATTCCGTTCGTATAGGTGTGGCAACCTCAGCAGCTAAAGTTAATGTTAATCAGTTCCTTATAAAAAAAAAATGGTCCGCCGTGTAATCTTACATTCGTTCTTCACTTCCTGATATTTATTCGGCCCAACAGAATATTGCCCGGAGTGGGGGCCATCTCTCCACTGTGACCTCTCAATCAAAGGGGTTTTTCCTCTCCGCTGAGCGGGTGAGATTAGTCCTATGTTTCTTTACTAACTTATTTTTATTTATATTTTGCATTGGTGGCACAGATACGAGGAGCCGATGGTCCTCTTTTGGGGGCAAGCAACGATCACTTCCCAACCCTAGGCCCAGCCGAGCTGGCCTCAACCGATAGGAAGGTTCTCCAAGAGCCAGAGGGGACCCCCGGCCAAATCTATCTTAACAATCTCTCTGTCAGTCCAGGTCCCCCCTGGGAGCAGCATACATGCTCCCCCTGAGCCAGAAGGAACCCCTATATTCTTTACTAACAACTTGTTTTCACCTATGCCCGTTTTCCTCTCTGGCCCCTTTGCATGTTCATTTCATTTTCTATTTCAGAATTCGGGGTGATTTCTGGTCTTCTCAAATGTATCCTCTATCCTTGTCTTCATTTTTCCCTTGGGGGAAGTAACACTTGCTTCCCAGCCTTGGAGGACGATCGGTTCAGTCTCACCTCCGTGAGAACTGCTCTCCGCGAGCCAAGGGGAAAGCATGTCATCTTCCTAAAGTCACAAGCACATAATTCCTATTTCAGTCCCAGGGTTTACTCCTCACAGTGCTTGCTCCTGTTCCGTGAATAATTTGACAAGCTATGATTTGTATAATTCATTCTATAAATGAATGCAAATTCCTTTTTGTTGAAAGATTTTTTTTTTTATGTGCATGTGGGACAGTGCTCAGTCCCATTTGGAGACATTATACAAATTAATCATTCATTATTCAATAGTTCCTACAGAAAACTATTGTGTAGGATAACCGTGTGTTAAAAAAATGTCACTTTTTATTAGCTGTTAGCTTTTATTTTCTTATGTAAAATCTTAATTTCTTAGTCAATATTTGTTTTAGTATCAGATACAGTTTCATTGTTCTCTGAAAATATGCCTTTGCACTTGCTTCAAAATAAGGCCCTTTAGCTTAACACAGGGGGATTGCATCCCATCCACCTGGAGCATATATCTTCACTATTATTGTAAAATAATATTGATGGATTTAAATGGCCCTTAAAAGAAAGCTTCATACCCGAATACACTCATGGTTTTCCTCCTTTTATTCATTCATGGCTGCATTAGTTTGGAAAATGTTTTCTGTCTTGTTAAAGCAATCTCCACAGGATAAATTACAAAACATGGATTGTTTGACTTGTTTTATCTTCCCCTTTGTGTTGATGAAAGGTGCTAAGACCTAATCGCTTCATCTCTTTTTTGGTGCAAACTGCATTTATTTTTGATATTGCAGTAACATGATCTGATTTCAAATGCTCCAGCACCCTTTCCTGCATTTGCTCACTTGCTTGCTTTGCCTACTTCATACACATCCAGGCTAACTTGCTGCTACTCAAATGTTGCTTTGTTTATAACTAATGGATGTTTTCTTGTAATGCCACTTGGGGATGATCAAAAACAGAATAAGAAGAAAAGTTAAAGTAAGTAGTATGGAATTCATGGCAAAAAGCAGCTGGCAGATTGCTTATCATCAGCAGCAATGCACAATATCCTGACTATAAGATTCTTATCTGAAGCAATGGCTGAACCAGCAGCTTCATGCTTGTTTAAGAAGACAGCACATTTTTGGCTTTCATTTCCTGTGAGATAAGGATTCTCACGAAAAGGTGTCCTCTGAAGGTCTCCACACACCAGAGGCGATGCAATTTTTTAACTGGCGACGAGATATTTTCGCAGCAACATGACCATACACACCAGAAGTGACACAGAGGCGATGCAACAGATTTGAAAACTGCTAGATCTATATAACTGTTCAAAATTGCTGTTGACAAAACTATGATCAAGACTAGTACATATTCGTCTACACGATGTGGAAATTATGAGTGTCTTCTCACCCCAGGCTTATCCAGTTCATTCGAAATGGACTCCCATATATTATCTTTGAAATCTGTAGCTTTATAATTGTGATTTTTTCATCTTGCTGGACCACGTACATTGAAGCTGTTCTCTGATTGCTCAATGCCCTAGTTGACGCACGTCAAATTGCAAAAAATAGGATTCAATCCTATTTATTTTGCGTCGCTCCAGTGCCGCACCTGCGTCGTCTGTCAAGTCTCCTCTGGTGTGAAAGATCCTACGACTTCCCTCGTTGGACTGGTGGCTGAGGTCTTTTTACAGTATACATGTAGGTGTCTGAATGAATATTTCAAGATGTTTGTATGAGAAACAGCACAATGAGACAAGCTAATTGCTTCCCATCTGACAAAAAGGTGCAGTGATATCAAAATGGAATGCAAACTTCATTTAAAGGAGAGGTGTGTAATATTGTGCCATTGTCAGAGTAATGCTGTCATAAAATGAAGTATGGGGCCATGTCAGTGGATTATTTAATCAAGTAATTAAACATCTTCTAAAGGAAGGCATTTTAAACTTTTATATTTTGAAACCAAAATTATACACTGAGAATGCTTCCCAAAATTACATTAAAAATACCAGAAAAACACTTTTAAGGCTAAAATATATATTTTTATATAATTTTGGAAGGTGCGATTTTGAAGATCCAAGCCAATTTGGGAGGAGGAGAGGGTATCCATCTGAGCAGAGCATCCTTAATAAGGAAGTATTCCTTCTTGACATTCTGAATATTCCTGTTATTTTAGATATTACTACAGTACTTCACTTGGTAAACTATTCAAAGCATTAGTTGACTTCAAAGCAAACTGTGTAACAGCCAGTGAATCCATCCCTATCTCAAAAAATGCCATTTATTTACAATAGAGATTTTAACAAAACATTAGTTATGAGTAATGACATTGTAGCAACTTAAAACTGATTTTTGTAGTGACATTACAGTACTTTGATAAACACAACTAAAATGTGAAAAACTGTAAAAAGTCAGGATGCAAACATTCACAGAAACACGACAGAATACTGTATAACACCAAATATTTCTAGGTTTACCAACTTGCTCTTTAAGCATCTTATTCTGTACTTATACATTGTCTGAATTATTCACTATAATCTAATGACTTTTTCTTGTTCATGCTTGCATTCCTCTATGCTGCTTGAAGTTATAAATATTGTATTGTTAACAATAGGTATCAAAGGAAACAATCACAGTACAGTAGTTTATTTAGCCGTTCCATGTTTCACTTATAATATACATTAGCACTAAGTAATCTTGCATGCACAGTCACGACAGTTTCTCACAGTTCAGTACTTCTATAATGAAGCTTCAGATTTCAAGCACCCGAAACTTACAAAACAAACAGCTATTCATCTTCACATTCTGGAAAGCCACAAGAGATTTTCTTTTTTTTTCTATACAGCTTGTCTGGATACATTTATTTGCCATTAATAATCATACATTTTTACGTTTTTGTGGGTCATCCATAAAAGAAGGAACCACAACAGTACGGTCTACATAGTAATGCTCATCTGTGTTCCATATTGACTGTGCTAGACGTAAATGTAGACATATTAAATAAGATGCTGGTGTTTATAAAAATACAGTACAGCACGCACAACCGATCAAAGGTATCTATGCACTCAATGATAGCAGATCTGAATGTTCATTATGTTTATGATGTCACACTGCAGGTAAAGCTACGACCGGTGCAGCTCAGACAGTTTAGCATGCAATTACTCAGATTAGCTCAGCATTTACATTTATACCAAACATGGCCTCCGCATGTCTGAATTAGAAGTAAAAGTATTATAGATGGTTCATCAAATGCCACCCCCCTGGTGTCACTGGAAGAAAAAGAAAAATCAATTGAGAAATGTATTTAATGCATCAGGCTAAACACAAACATAGAGCTAAATGTTATTCCTCCTCAATCCCAAGGCAGGTAGCGTGGCGGATGAAGGCACTTGCTGTGGAGTTTGTCCAGTTGCCTTAATTTCATTTATTATTATTATTATTGCCTCAGAACTTGTGATTGAGTGTTATAGCTATGGATGAGCTAGCTCAGTGCTTCCCAACCCTGGTCCCGGAGGCCCACCTACCCTGCTGGTGTTTGTTCCAACAAGCTCTCAATTACTTAATTACTTAATAATTTGTTTAAATTTGACTTTTTAAATCATGTAACTTATAAAAAGTTGGATAATTCAAGTTCCTTATACAATTTTATGCTTAACTTGGAATACCAACTGTTTAGAATCATTAAAAGGCTCTGATTAGGCAAATTATTACTTCAATTAAGAAATTGCAAGCTCGGTTGGAACAAAAACCAGCAGGGTAGGGGGTCCTCCAGGACCAGGGTTGGGAACCACTGAGCTAGCTGTAGGAGACAAGAACACAACCATAGACCAGACAGCAGATACGCAAAGTTAAACAACTTTTCTTTTTATTCATTTGAAGTAAATTTAGGCTGCAGTGGGTTTGTGAAAGTTTAGTTTTAATTATGTTAATGTTTTAATTATATATATATATACAGTACTGTGCAAAAGTTTTAGGCAGGTGTGAAAAAATGCTGTAAAGTAAGAATGCTTTCAAAAATAGACATGTTAATAGATTATATTTATCAATTAACTAAATGCAAAGTGAGTGAACAGAAGAAAAATCTAAATCAAATCCATATTTGGTGTGACCACCCTTTGTCTTCAAAACAGCATCAAGCATCAATTCTTCTAGGTACACTTGCACACAGTTTCTGAAGGAACTCGGCAGGTAGGTTGGCCCAAACATCTTGGAGAACTAACCACAGTTCTTCTGTGGATTTAGACAGCCTCAGTTGCTTCTCTCTCTTCATGTAATCCCAGACAGACTCGATGATGTTGAGATCAGGGCTCTGTGGGGGCCATACCATCACTTCCAGGACTCCTTGTTCTTCTTTACGCTGAAGATAGTTCTTAATGACTTTCGCTGTATGTTTGGGGTCGTTGTCATGCTGCAGAATAAATTTGGGGCCAATCAGATGCCTCCCTGATGGTATTGCATGATGGATAAGTATCTGCCTGTACTTCTCAGCATTGAGGAGACCATTAATTCTGACCAAATCCCCAACTCCATTTGCAGAAATGCAGCCCCAAACTTGCAAGGAACCTCCACCATGCTTCACTGTTGCCTGCAGACACTCATTCGTGTATGCGCTCTCCAGCCCTTCGGCTGAACAAACTGCCTTCTGCTACAGCCAAATATTTCAAATTTTGACTCATCAGTCCAGAGCACCTGCTGCCATTTTTCTGCACCCCAGTTCCTGTGTTTTCATGCATAGTTGAGTTAAGCTTGGCCTTGTTTCCACGTCGGAGGTATGGCTTTTTGGCCGCAAGTCTTCCATGAAGGCCACTTCTGACCAGACTTCTCCGGACAGTAGATGGGTGTACCAGGGTCCCACTGTTTTCTGCCAGTTCTGAGCTGATGGCACTGCTGGACATCTTCCGATTCTGAAGGGAAGTAAGCATGATGTGTCTTTCATCTGCTGCAGTAAGTTTCCTTGGCCGACCACTGCGTCTACGGTCCTCAACGTTGCCCGTTTCTTTGTGCTTCTTCAAAAGAGCTTGGACAGCACATCTGGAAACCCCTGTCTGCCTTGGAATTTCTGCCTGGGAGAGACCTTGCTGAAGCAGTATAACTACCTTGTGTCTTGTTGCTGTGCTCAGTCTTGCCATGGTGTATGACTTTTGACAGTAAACTGTCTTCAGCAACCTCACCTTGTTAGCTGAGTTTGGCTGTTCCTCACCCAGTTTTATTCCTCCTACACAGCTGTTTCTGTTTCAGTTAATGATTGTGTTTCAACCTACATATTGAATTGATGATCATTAGCACCTGTTTGGTATAATTGTTTAATCATACACCTGACTATATGCCTACATAATCCCTGACTTTGTGCAAGTGTACCTAGAAGAATTGATGCTGTTTTGAAGGCAAAGGGTGGTCACACCAAAATGGATTTGATTTCGATTTTCTTCTGTTCACTCACTTTGCATTTAGTTAATTGATAAATATAATCTATTAACATGTCTATTTTGAAAGCATTCTTACTTTACAGCATTTTTTCACACCTGCCTAAAACTTTTGCACAGTACTGTATATATATATATATATATATATATATATATATATATATATATATATATATATATATACACACAGTATTATTGATCAAATAATTGTTGTATTGTTCGAAAATGTAAATTGAAGATCATGATTTCTACTACTTTATCAGTCCTGTCTAATATTGGTACTGTATGAATATGTTGTGATTAAAATGAACACAATGTTTAAACAATTGTATATTAAATAAAAAATAAAAAATAAAAAACATGATCTGTTAAACATTACTTCACATTACTTGAGCAGTAATAATACATTCTATGGTCATACTATGAATTAAAATCAGAATTTCTTTAAAGGGGTGTTTATAATAACTTTGTAATATTTCAGAATGATATTACAGAAATGTTTCAATGTTACTTACCTAATCATGGCCGTCCAGGTTTACAGCAGATGTTATTGGAGCATGTACGTGTCATCCTTGCTTTTTTTTCTTTCTCTGAGGATCATTACATTATTTGTTAAAGATTCCCTTGTAGCACAAATAACTATGTGTTATTGTACTGTGCTTAAGTGGTGCCAATACGACCAATTCCACTGAAGTTTATTTATTAAATCCTCACAATTAATGTGTGTTTTGTTTTATGGTCACTCAGCCAATGCAACCATCAGCATCATTGCTTCACTGTAGTGTAATATATTTTTTTTAAAGAAATGTAAACAAATATGATTCTTATTTCCAAACCAATGCAATTTTTAAAGAAAGGATATCTACTATATTAAAGGAGTAGTACTTTTTTATTTATTTTATTTAATATTTTCCAACACTGTAATTCGGTGCGATGAGCTTAAAAACAACAAGAGTTTGGCTTGTTGATGACAAGTTAATGTATTTATCATCAACAGTCAGGACGTGCGTATATTTCAACAATATACTGTAATTTATATTGATAAATAAAGGTATAACCAGATTCAAATATTTTGAGGGAAGACCATTGTGAAATGGCTGAGAATGTACATTTGACAGTGTGATTATTATTTATTTCTTAGCAGACGCCCTTATCCTTATCCTTATCCTTATCCAATAACAATTTTGATTTTACTGTTTTAATACATTTTTAATTAGCCCTTGCATCAACTATTATCATGTTGTGCAATAGCATTTTTTTTTAATGAGATTTACAACAGGAATACATAAGGTACATTATTTCTGTCTCAGTATTCTGATGGTTATTCAGTTTATCCCAAGGATTTGAAGCATTTTGTCCCAAGCTACGATGTTAATCGAGTCTGACTGACACTGGCCTACCCCCTCTAGGCGTTTAATGCTTGAATATGCATTTCCAGAAAAACAAAGCGTAGACGCACACCCAAGCAGCATAGCTGAGGTGCTGGACAACGGAGCAAAGCTTAAATCAACAAAGAAAAAGGGAAACCGCACACTCAGACATACCCCTAAAAGTTTTCAAAATTTATTGAGAAAGAAACCAACGTTTTGGCTTTCCAAAATCTAGAGAGTGCAGTACAGAGAATTCTGGGTGCCAAAAGTAGTTGGAAACATGAAGCCTATATTTAGTACAAGTAAATAAATTACTTCAGTATGATGCAAATCTACTAAGAAAACTAAAAATATAAACTACTTTTGCAACAAAACTGCTTAGGCTTACAAATAATGGAGGTAGGTTATACTGTATATATCATTGTTTAAAACAACTCTTAATTGAACTTTCCAACCTTTTTTTCCTGTTCTATGAAAATAGAAAGGAGAAAAATCCTTTAAAATGTTGACAACTGCATAATGAAAAGCAAGCAAAGTAGTCTCCTTCTGCAGGAAGTTCAATGCTCCAAGTTAGGTGCATTGTGAAGGCTGTAGCTTCTTGACAGACGCTGGTACCCAGATACACCGGTACTGCTGTAATAGCAGATATGTAAAGGCAAATGTGCTTACAACCAATCTTTGCACAAAACAAAGATAGGTTATTAAATAATCTCAATAATTCAGTATGCAATTTCAACTCAATACTAAAACAAATGGGAGATAAATGATATTGACTTGGATACATATTGTTCATTAAAAAGAATCTGCACACAGAGTGAAATTGGCTAAATAACAAAATATAATCATAATTTTATATTTCTGTATTGGTTTCTACTGTGTGCTTACAAATTCCACAACATATTTCCAACTCAAGGAAAGCTTGAGGATTGGATATGATTTTACCTTTCTGTGAATTTACAGTTTACATACAGCATATATAAATAATGCACCTGACCACTGATTGTAACTACACAGCAGAGAAATAATAACACTCAGCCTTTCTGGCTTACCTGCATTTGCAGCATTCTTGTTTGTATATTCTTGATCCATAAAACTTTCATTTATTCTCTTCTAGTTATACAATAATATAAACTCCCAAAACGTACATAGAACTTAACAGTTGAGACGAAACCTTCAACTTCTGTTTCTTGTATCATATTTGTTTTCATATTTCTAAAGATAGAAAGTATGAAAGCTGATATCAAAATCTCTTCTTAAAATTGCCCTTATTAATGACAGCCCTCAGTGTAAGGCTGGTTTTTACAAGAAAGATATGGGTAGCTGACAGACCAGTGTTGAAACATTAGAACAGTACCTCTGAGTTTCTAATGACTGGGTTTGTCTTCAGATCTCATTTAATTAAAACCTTCCTCAAAAGAAGAGGGGCAAAGCCTACTTAAAACACATAGGTAATGCTTCATTTTAGGAGTATTCTGGTTACAGACTGACAGTATTTTAAGTTAATGTTATTCCTCTTATCTGCATTTATTCAGGGCCGATAACAGGGGGGGGGGGGGCTTAGGGGGCCGTGGCCTCTGAGTTCAGATCTAGTGCCTCTTTGAATTATGGGGGGCCTGGGCCCCTCACTCTGTCTTATTCAAAGGCACCGGGACGGGGTGGGGCGTGTTTGGCCCCCTTCTCACCAGGCATGCTAGAAATCTGTTTGCTCTTGGAGGATTTTCAATCTTGACGGATATTTCTTGTTTTCACATTTTGTGGGAAAGTCAGTTTTTGGTAACATAAACAAGACAGTTATCAATACCACTGAATTAGCTTTACACTTAAATGCCTATTTAAAATGTTTGCTGCAAGTGTCGGGCATTGTAGAAGCGAACATGACTTTCTGCAGTGTTCATGACAGCATGCACATTCTCTTACTGCCAGTCAAACTGCTGGCCCAGTGCAGTATGGTATGAGGCGCTGTTTCAGACAAAGGTCTGTCAGATATGGCGAGAGAGGGTCATGTTTCGGTGCGCAAAGGATCATGGGATATGTAGAGCTTGGGATAACATTTTTCTGTTGAGTCAATGGAGCTGTGTCATATTTTGCTGATTTTTAAAACAATGCATCAAAGTTTTGAAGTAAATTTCACTTTTGCCAAAGGTCTCTTGAAGAAAACAGCAACATTGACAAAGTAGTACGTAATAAATTATGAAAAATGCTATTTTCTGAGCACAGTCCTGTATTGTAATAATACAAATACAAAGCAAATATATTTATAACTGTAATGCTATTAAAACTGCATACTATTAATCTTAATTTTATTAAAACTATTAAATTAAAATTTCCTTTATTTTTGTCAAATTTGACACTCGCCAAGCACCGTCTTTGTTTTTGAAAAATAACTGTGCAACAGGCATGCAAGTTAAGTAATGAAAGCATGTCAATAAGTGGCGGTGTCATGGCAAATTTGAGGGGGCTACACCTCACTTTGTGCGGACACGCATAAATCCATTCTAATAATTTTCAGTGTCAGAAGTGAACAGCAAGCATTTAAACTGCAACCTTAAGGAAAGATAGGAGCTACAGGAGAGGAGTCATTATTTGAAGTTAAATAATAATAGTAAACTGTAAAAAAAAAATATTCACCATTAGGTTATTATTAATTTCTTAGCAGACGCCCTTATCCAGGGCAACTTACAATTGTTACAAGATATCACATTATACATTATCACATTATTTTTTTTTACATACAATTACCCATTTATACAGTTGGGTTTTATTACTGGAGCAATCTAGGTAGAGTACCTTACTCAAGGGTACAGCAGCAGTGTCCCCCCACTGGGGATTGAACCCACAACCCTCCGGTCAAGAGTCCAGAGCCCTAACCACTACTCCACACTGCTTATGGAGTGTACTGATGCAAATGGGAAAGAACTAAGTTTACCACATCAATGCACCATATCATTGATGTGGTAAACGTACTTTCTAATCACCCTACATACTGCGTGTGTGTCTAAACCAAAGTTTATTGATTGAGGGCAGCTTACATACAGAGTGATTTGTAAAGAAGGAAGGAAAAGGGTTATTCCCAGATAAAGTGCAGTGAACATTTGTGAAAAAAATAAAAATAAAAAAGCATGGCCCCAGGACTGAATTTATCACTGTTGTGCACTAAATTCTGTGCGGCTGAAGACTTTACTTAGTTCCCTTTCAAGTCAAAAATAACCATCAAGTATGGGATATTGCCGTCAGGCAGTAGGGATTGGCTGAGCTTTTATAGCAAAGCTGCCGATAGGCCTCTGCGTGAGCTGCCACGTAAGCCCGCCCCTTGGGAGCTTACTATACGCAGCGCGCAGAGACTCACTTCCTCTTTTGTCTTCAGCATTGGTAGCGGTAGGTAATAGAGCTTGTAATCTGATTGTACTCGCTAAGCTTAGGCTTGAGAAGCTGGTTATTTTCCCCTTCTCTGAGTTGATTTCAGTTACACTCTTCGGAGTTATTATTATTATTGTTTAAGGATTATATAATTTGTTTACATTTATATATATTTCCTTCACGCTTTGCTTTGGCATCGCGTTGTCTCGTGGTCTCCGTCTTTCCTGTTAATAATTATTTTTGATTATTAGTGTTGAGTTTTTGGGTTTTGTAAATAAAATTGTATATTTGTATATTCTGTGTGTATATATATTTTGTGAAGGACGCACGTTGCGTTGGCCTCGACGTAGCGTATTTGCAGCCCGGTCTTGCCTTGGCTAGACCGCGTGTGTGTGGAGCCTGCACTGCTGTCTCCCACATACTGCCTCTGCGGTGTGTAAAAAAAAAAAAAAAAAAACAACAACCGCGTGGTAGCTGTACTGTGCCCCAGTCACATAATCACTACCATTAGTGCTGCTGCAGCGTTCAAAAAAAATGAAAAAAAAATTCCCATTCACTACACAGAGGAAGACGACCACTAAAGCGCAATCCCCAGCACCAACAGGTAGGTAGTGCACAGCATCCAGGACACTGTACCAGCACTTAGCGTCTCCGCTCTGCGGGTCAGCTGGCAACAGGCGTCTGTGCTAGCGTTCTCGCTCGGTACTCACGCTCGGCGTGCTGCGCCGGGCGCTTGGTGTCGGCACTTTGCCGCTTGGTGCAGCGCTTCGGTGCTTTGTGCAGCGCTTCAGTGCTTGGTGCTAGCGCGTCTGCGCTTGGGGACTCGGCGCTCGATGCTCGGCGCATCGGCGCTCGACGCTTCGGTGCCACGCACTCGACGCTCGACGCCGGGCGCACGCACCTCGACACTCGACTCTTGCGCCTCGATGCTCAGCGCGTCAACGCCCGACGCTCGGTGCACGCACCTCGACGCTCGACGCCGACGCCGGTGCATGCACCTCGACGCCGACGCCGGCACTTTCGGCGCCTCACGCCGGCGCGACGCACCTCGACGCTTCGACGCTCGGCGCTCGGCGCTCGGTCGCGCCGGCGCCTCGACGCTTCGGTGCACGCACCTCGGCGCTCGACGCCGGCGCTCGGCGCTTCGGCGCATCAACGCCTCGACGCTCAGTGCACGCACCTCGACGCTCCACGCTTCAGCGCATCGACGCTTCGGTGCACGCACCTTGGCGCCGACGGCGGCGCTCGACACTCGGTGCACGCACCTCGGCGCCGGCAACCGGCGCTTCGGTGCACACACTTCGGCGCCGACGGCGGCGCCGGCGCTCGGCGCTCAGCGCCGCACCTCGGCGCTTCGGCGCCAGCTTCAGATGCGTGCTTTCACGTTCCCATCTGCCCGGTCACAGGAAGTATCTGCGTTTGCATTTCAGGGCAGGGTATCACGAGTTTTGTGTCCTTCCGTTCGGCCTGTCACTTGCTCCTCGAACCTTTTCCAAATGTATGGATGCCATTCTTGCTCCCTTGCAGGCTCAAGGTGTCCGACTGCTGAATTATCTGGACGACTGGCTCGTCTGCGCACAGTCGATGGAGCAGGTGGCACAGCACACAGTGATGGTTACAGACCATCTTCAGCGGCTAGGTCTGAAGATCAATTCAAAAAAGAGCCGCCTCGTGCCGAGCCAACAGACCGAATTCTTGGGTCTACATCTGGACTCAAGTGTCCATGGAAGCGACCCTGTCGGCACAAAGAGTTGCCTCAATATAGCGGTGTCTCTCCCTATTCAGGTTGAGAGAAACAGTCAGCATGGAGCTGTGTCAGCGCATGCTGGGGTTGATGGCTGCCGCCTCACAAGCCCTTCCTTTGGGCTTACTACACCAGAGACCTCTGCAGGCCTGGTTCAATGCCTTCGCGTTGCATCCGCAGAGAGACAAACACCGCAGGCTAAGGGTAACCCAAACCTGCTGGGAAGCACTGCGCTGTTAGAGAAGGTCAGGGTAGAGCAAGCGACAGTGATTCTGATCGCTCCTCGGTGGCCTCGGAGAATATGGTTCCCGAGCCTGGTGCAATTGTTGCACGGTCGGCTGAGGGAGCTCCCTCTGCGAGCAGACCTGTTGTCCCAAGCCCACGGAGGGCTATGGCACCCGAACCCCAAGCTCATGCAGCTATGGGCTTGGCCTCTGAACGGGAGCGCATGTCAGCCTTAGGGCTCTCGACGGCGGTGATTTCGACCATTCAGAGTGCTAGAGCGCCCTCTACTAGGTCGCAGTACACGTACAAGTGGCAGTTGTTTCAAGATTGGTGTCTGGCGCAGGGCCATGACCCAATATCCTGTCCTATGGCAGTGATATTACAGTTTCTACAGAAACTGTTAGATGAAGGGAAATCTCCCTCTACACTTAAAGTGTATTTAGCCGCCATATCGGCTTGCCATGTACGCATTGACGGTTTTTCACCAGGTTGCCATTTTCTGGCATCTCTGTTCCTGAAGGCGCCAAGACGTTTGCGGCCTCCAAGGATGACCAGTTTACCGTCATGGAGCCTTGACGTGGTGCTAGAAGCCCTTACCAAGGCACCGTTCGAGCCTCTCCACAGCGTGGACATGAAGCTTGTGTCTATAAAAACTGCGTTTTGCTATCAGTGGTATCAGCAAAACGCGTGGGCGAAGTTACACGACTTTCAGTGCATTCATCATGTACTCGTTTCGCAGGGGACGGTTCTAAGGTCTCCATGCGTCCAAATCCGGCCTTTTTACCCAAGGTCATATCCCCGTTTCATATGAACCAACCAGTCGAGATGATGGCGTTCCATCCTCCTCCTTTTTCTTCCCCGGAGGAAGAACGGTTACACATGCTCTGCCCCGTGCGGGCATTGAGGTGTTATATGGACCGTACAGTGACTGTGAGGCAAACAGAACAATTGTTCATATGCCATGGTTCTAGGGCTTTGGGTCAGCCGTTGTCTAAACAACGCCTTTCCCACTGGATAGTGGATGCTATTAAATTAGCTTATGAATCTGCAGGCCTTCTGCCACCAGGGCAGTTGAAGGCACATTCCACTAGGGGTATGGCGACATCCTGGGCCCTCTTTAGAGGGGTGCCGGTGTCTGACATTTGCGCTGCAGCCAGTTGGGCTACACCGCATACTTTCATGAGGTTTTACCGGTTAAACGTACTGGATTCCTCTGCTCCACTATTTGGAGCATCTGTACTACACTCTATGATGCCTCAGGATGCGGACGTATAGAGTGGTTGACAACATGGTGTTGACTATTCCACCTTAGGACAGGTGTCATTGCGAGCATAGACGCTGAGGCGCAGCTCCACATATGCGTAGATGTATTGCCTACGCGTTATGGCGTAAGTCTGTCCTACTGCCGAGAATCCTCCCTCACGACGGCTTGGGTACACTGTTCCCATACTTGATGGTTATTTTCGACTTGAAAGGGAACGATAGGTTGCGGATGCAACCCCGGTTCCCTGAAAGAGAAAATAACCATCAAGAATCGAGGTCGCTCCGGTAGCCTTCACGGCCTGAAGAGCAAAAGAGGAAGTGAGTCTCTGCGCGCTGCGTATAGTAAGCTCCCAAGGGGGCGGGCTTACGTGGCAGCTCGCGCAGAGGCCTATCGGCAGCTTTGCTATAACAGCTCAGCCAATCCCATACTTATGGTTATTTTCTCTTTCAGGGAACCGGGGTTGCATCCACAACCTATCGTTATTTACTTTCATTGTTTAAAGATACACGCTATTAAATTACTTATTTTCAAATATAATGGAAACTGAAAAATATCAGCATGCGTAAGAACCTCTGTATTTTTTATTTGAAAAGAAGCCATTTATATGGGAGTTACTCTTAATCATGGTACATTTTAAGGGGTCATTTTTTTATTAACTGTTAACAAGTAGCTTTCTAATATATTCAATATTTCCTTTTTAAGGGTTGTTAATATAACTTGAATATTATTATTATATTTAAGGGTGCTATTTTTCCCCAATGTTTTCTTCCCCTTTAAGAATTCAAGTGATCCCTGCTAGCCACTTAGTAGTAAAATAGATTTAATGTACGTGTTTTTGTGCGTGCAGAACGAAGAAACTGCATGCAAATGAGGGTGCAACATTTTAATAAGCGATTAAGCTATAATTTAAAAAAGAATAAATGCAGGACACACTTTATTATAATCACTATTCGTAATTGTATAAACATTAATAAAGATTAATCACCCTATCACTGGGATGGCTGCTTGCTGTTAGAGCTCCTGCTACCATTTTGTGATTTTCTTTTCTATTCAAACAATTTACGCTTCTATTATTTTTTATTATTTTCTATATAAAATTATCTACTTACCATTCTTAAATGGCTACTTCATGCAAAGGGACCCGTTGCTTCCCCTCAATCCACACCGGATGGAAAGCATATGAAGAGGTCACTGGGCCCCGATGACTGGGACATCCGCTCGGCAGAGGTTGCACACACTTTCCGTGGATCAGTTCAGGAAGCAATTGACGCGGCTTTACGGCCTGTGATTCAAAACGTAACCGAAACAGCTACTATCATCAGTGCTCTTAAACAGGAGGTTGCTGATATTGCTTCCTCTTTGAGACAGCTAACTGCCAGGCAGAATATCACCAGAGCTGATCTTTGCCAGCAAAAAGACAAAATCAAATCAGTGCAACGCTTGTATTGATGCTATGCAGGACAAGATGGCGGACCCTGAGGACAGAAATCGTCACTGCCACGTCAGACTGGTGGGGCTTCCTGAAGGGGCTGAAGGCAATGACCCCATCCACTTTTTTCAGCAGAAAATTCCACATTGGTATCCGACCCTGAAACCCTCCACTGACCCAACCTGTTCTGAGCACATCCAGTATACGCAGGTGGCCCTTGGAATTCCAATAAACCTGCACCATGATATTTCAATGCTTTCATTATACTGATTGACAATGACTCCTCCAGGCTGTTCGAAAATCCGCTCCAATCATCTTGCAGGGACAAAAGCTCTCTTTTCGTGTGGATTACTCTGCTATCACCGCAACAAAGAGGAGGGGCTTTGGTGAAGTTAGAGCGAAGCTTCGCTCCCAGGGAGTGGACAATTTCTTGGTGTATCCAGCTATCTTGAAAGTCAATCACAGAAGGGAGTGGCTGTCCTTCACTACTCCTGAAGAGGTCGATTCCTTTTTTGCTCAACGTTTTCAGGATACGATGTGCTTTATTGATCCCTCTCTGCTTCTCATCCCTAGAAACATCTTACTCCTTCTGTGACTGGCAGTGACCCTTCAGGTCTGCACATTTACACTTGTTGTTTCCTGACATTGATCTAGTACAATTTGCAGTTCATTTTTCCTACTCGTGAGATGGTTTAGCTCACAGCAAGCCCCCTCAGGGTGGGGAGGTGGAAGCAGGGAAGAGGAGGCTGAGATCTGGGGGTAGATAGGGAGCGGAATCAGCAAGTGAGAGGGAGTACAAATGTTAACTGAGGCTTGAGATTTATGATATGCAATGTGCTCCCTCTGGTTCTCTTCTTTATCATCCTAAGTTTTGTAACCACGCTTCCTTCTCAGTTTATTTTACTGTGTTTTTGTCATTACTGTGATACTGTCCTATAGGATATTGCTATATAATGAGCGCACAGTCGGTGATCTTTCTCCATGTCTCCATGATCTTTCTCTGGTCTCACTAACGTCTTATAACAACAGTGCTTTTAATCTGCGGTCATAATATTTCTGCTTACATGTATTGAAACAAAGTAAAATATGTTTAAAGCACTTTTACGTTATATAATAAACAACATATTTTAGCGATCTCGGTAAGCAGGCGCATCACACAGGGCGAGGCAATCCACACACAGGCGGAGTGCAGGCGCGAACCCAGGACCTCTCGCACTAAAGCATAACCCTGATACCGCTGTACAAAAGAGACGGCTCGCTGTACTTTAGTTAGGGTTGCTTTTGTAGCCTGATGAGCAAGTCCGGGGCGGACTTGAGGCTGGCAGCGGAGCATGTAGCGTGCACGGGGGAAGGCAGCAGCAGGGCTGGTAGGTGATGTAATCACACACAAAGACATAAGCCCGATATATGCTCCTTGCAAAGAAGCTGGCTCTTTTGTACAGCGGTATCGCTGTACAAAAGCAGCACTGCAGTTAACATGCGATGGGCCAGACGGAAGGCTCCTGCGGGCCGTCAATTGAAGAATGCTGAGCTACAGGCCACATAGATATTAAGTGTTTTTTCATAATTATTTGTTAGTTTAATGTGTAAGAAAGTAAACGGAATCGTACAAATGTATAATGTTAATCAATATCCTCAGATGTTTTTTCTTCAAAATCGTGAAATTGCGATCTGGTCGGCCACAGTGAGAAACCTCTGGCTTTAGTACCGAATACAGCTGATCAACAGTTTCTAAAAACAGTGTTGAGCATAGTTGTGTTGGATCTCAACTATGAACGGATCATGTATGAGAGAAAAATAGATTTAGAATTTTAAGTTCTCCATTCAATTATTTAGATAAACAACAGTACAGTAATTGCAGACATTGTATTAAAGTAAGCAGTTTTGTTTTGTTTACTATGCGTGGTTGTCAGCTAGTAAGCAAATGCGGAGCTAATGAATCTGGAGGCCTGGTGGTGAGAATAAGCTAAGGCTTTGCGTATGTTTTGTAGGGGAACAGTATTTTGTACAAAACCCAGATTTTTTTACTTATTTTTTTCCTTTTTAGAAAAAAAATACATTCAGCTGTACCCTTGAGCAAGGTACTTTACCTAGATTGCTCCAGTAAAAACCCAACTGTATAAATGGGTAATAGTATGTAAAAATAATGTGTAAAAAATAATGTAATTGTATGTAAAAATAATGTAATATGTTGTAACAATTGTAATAATAATAATAATAATAATAATAATAATAATAATAATAATAATAATAAATAAACGTGTATATCTCCAAAGTAAATTAACAATCAATTCAGCATTAATACATTCCTCTAGACAATTATGGGCCCTTCTACAGCCAAAGTATAGGGACTATTTTGCATCGGCAGAATGATCCATTTAATAAAACATGGCAGCGCCTCATGCCTCACAACACACCTGAGGCATGGATTGTATCAGTACAACCCACGCCTTCTCGCGTGTTATTGCTTTCTTATGAAACTGGGTTATTTGAGGGTGTACTTTGATTGGTTAGCTACATTGTAGAAGGGGTGGATTAATCTCTGCCACCTCATCACACAAATATAACAGCATACCACTGCACTACAATTCTAGAATAATGTTTTAAAAATTTAAAATGCTTTCACTTTACCTCTATTGATGTCCTATGCAGTTGTAAGTTTAACATGTTGGCACTGCATACCATCGTTTCCAGCTTTTCCAAAATGTTTATAAATAAAATAATATTAAAATTGACATTCACCTTTAATCAGGCTGAATGAAAAGTGCAGGAGTGCTTGCCACCTGGAAGGACATGTTGTGTGACTGCGGGTCAGAGCACCATTCAGACAACAGAGTTATATTTATAATATAAACATTTCTATATCGCGGAGTACTCCCATATAGTATAAAACTAATTCCGAATGAAGATTTGTTTTCGGTAGCCAAGATATGAAATTTACTGATGCACAATGAAAACACCCAGGTCTAATGGATTTAATCAAATATTTTAAACATAGATATCAAACAAAATCACAGAAAATGTGAACAATACAGATCAAAGAATCATGATAAGTTTTCAGTATGAAACGTGACACACTGTCAAAATGAAAACATTACAAAGTTAGTATCGGGTATGACCTCCCTGAGCATTAACACAATCCTGGCAGCGTTGACGCATAGATCTGATCAGCCTCTGGATAGACTGCTGTGGGATGTTCCGCCCCTCTTCCTGTGCAGCTGCAGCCAGCTGGCGAAGGTTGACTGGTTGTGGTTGTCTCCTGTGGATGGCACTCGCGATTTGGTCCCACAGATGTTTTATTGGACTCAGGTCAGCAGAAAAAGCTGGCCACGGCAAGACCTCAACATTGTTTTCTTGAAGTTGTGCAATTCTAATCCTAGCACTGTGATTGTCCTGCTGGAAAATCGATACTTCCGGATTGGCTTGCAGGAACAGAAAAACTGTTGCCTCAAAGACTTTGTCAATGTATCGCTGAGCAGTAAGGTTGCCCAAAATCTGCATTAAAGGCGTTTTTGTGTTAAAGGAGATTCCTCCCCACATCATCACACTTCCACCGCCCCACCGGTTGGCTTGAACAATGCAACAGTCAGCATAACGCTCAACACGATGTGATGGGCCGGTGTGGTGACCCTCTGCCTTCCAGGACGTGGCCTGTCCCTCACAGAGCCGGCTTCCTGGTTTCTCTGGACTAGTCTGCTGATTGCTGAAGCAGAACATCTCATTCTACGTGGCAACTTCTCTTACAGACAGGCCACCTTCAATCATGCAGATAGCAACCAGGCGATCTTCATTACTCAAGCGGGGCATGGTCATATCTTTCGCTGTTCTTGCGTTAATTAAAATCATGTCTTTTCGAATGGCTATTCATACAGATTCTCAATCAACTCATTTTGGCAATTTTAACTCAACTCAAATACCAAACACTGAGCACCTGGTGTTTTTATGAAATCACATGACTTGAGCTCAATATTTTGTTTTGTAAGGAACACTACTACTGAAACAATCAACAAATCTATTTGCGCACTATTTAAAATGTAAATAACAGTATATATATATATATATATATATATATATATATATATATATATATATATATATATATATATATATATATATATATATGCCCAATGAGCTATTAATATAAAACTTAAGACTCTTGCGTTTTCATTGTGCATCAGTATACTGTATATAGGAGTTTCAATCTCTCAAGATCAATTCTAGTAGACTGAATGGCTTACTAGGAGTGCTAAATCAATAAATCTACAGCTGCTATGGTGGGACAGTAATTAGCATTTATTTAGATCTAGAAAGAAAAGGAAATGGTACAGCTAGTCATGCAAGATTTAGAAATCTCTGGTCACAGTTGTATTGATTGTTTTAGTATACATCTCAACTACCTTATACTCTGATGTTATTTTTATTGGTCCTGTATAATGTGGATGATGTGCAAGAAATATTAAAAAGAAAAGGGTAAAATGTCTGTACTCTGTAGCAGACAGAGTTTCCTTCCACCACAGCATCAGCAAGGAAAGGTAAACAGTAGTATGATGTCATTTCTTTTAAAAGAACTACTTTCTCAACAGCATCAAGCTGCATATACACATTGAAAAAGCTGTTTTTGATTTAAAATGTTGCATAAAAGCATTAAGACAACTCCATGGAGTGTTACTGACATGAGATAATCATACCCTGTAGTAAACCCCCCAGCCAAGGCTGGTCTGCGCCCTTAAAAAAGTAGACCCAGGCACAACAGACACAAGTTTAGGAATTTCGCGCACTTTTATAATTAAGGTATAAACAAAACACTGTAACAAAACAAAAGCCTAGCTATGGAACCGGACGGCTGAGCTGCTTACCGGTTAAATCACACTTTTCACACAGTACCATTCTTTCCTGTCTGACCACACAGGTCTCTTCATATGCTGCACACTCTCCTCAAACAAACATTTCAGACCTCTTTTTACACACTTCTATATTGGGACCGCATGCACCTCATTATGTTATGTTGTGTCTTAATGTTTAATTAGACAACAGTGCAAGAGACTTCCAGCTGTACATATCATGGGGTGTACGTTTGGATTATAATGTCACAGAATATTTCCCAATTTGGCTTTCAATTTGTGCAGTATATAAAACCTTCCTGAAAAGAAGAGGGATAATTATTTCTACTTCAGGAAACACTGCATGTTCTTACCTCTCATTAGCATAAGCACATTCTCACTGGTCTTTTATCAGTTTACTGAAGTCATCTTGACTGAAGTAAATTGAACCTACACACTTTCAATTAATTTGCATAGAGCCCTGTGTGCAGCTTAGAAATGAGTGTAAGGCCCAGGTGGGATCATCATACCTGCTGCACAGAACGTAAATGTTCATTGTGGTGGTACAGTAGCGATGCCATAAGCTAAAGTGAGAACAAAACTGGAAAACTTGATAAATTAAGAGAGAATGGTACTAATAAGCCATGGTTATGTCCTAATCATCTAAAATGGATGGAAATATGTTTCATGTTTTCAATTTTCAATTGTTTTAAAGGAAACTGTTAATGAGTAGCAAGCAATTAAGAAGGTTAATTTAGGGACCCAAATTAGGGACCAGTGTGCCCAATGTTTAAAACACGTTTTATAAAATAAACAAGAATATTTTTCTTCCACGATATGGAGCAAATTGCATTTGGTATGGAGACCTATGTGATGAGCCCAGATATTGTGACAGGATAGCTGCGTAGTGATGATGACATTCCCAGACCAGACAGCTGACAGAGACACACAGGCAGGTACTACGGGTGAAAAGCGCTCATGCGTCGTTTTTATTCAGAAATAAATAAAAAGGTTGTACACAAAAACACTGCTCACAGAGCAAAAATAAAAGGTTTAAACAAAAACAAATCACGTTCACAAACTGACACCAATAAGTACCATGCTGGTGCTTTCCAGCACAAGTAGCAATTGTTTTCTTTTCTTTTCTTTTTACGTTCGTTATAGATTTTCGCTCGCTCACGTTCCTCCTTCCAAACACGCACCCCAACCTGCAAAAGCTGTGGCGGTTTTATACATGTGACCATCTCCGAATTTACAATAAATTATTCACATCCTACACAAGTTTTAGTTTGCATGGCCCGCAGTCAATAATCACAGACTGCCGACCATGCACTCACACGAGCTGTCTGGCAGACACAAGCTGCTAACACCGCCTCTGCCAGACCACATTCAAACCAATAACAATAACAACGAAAAAATCATTGTATTTTTAAATAACACAAGATACATTCAAATCATACAATAACATAACCATTTAAATAAACTTACACAATACATTTTAAATCGTTCACTACATTAAATCACCTGTTTAAATAACCACAACAATACATTTATTTACATGCAGGGCTTTGCCCTGCCCCCTCTAATTATGTGCAGGGTTTTTCCTCTGCCCTGCCACAGATATATACCATTACATGAACAATAAAGAGTATCATGCATTATTCATTAGACTTGTATTTGCAAAGCAGTTGTTAAAGACAATGTTTTAAGTTTTTCAGGCTAGACCTGTTGTACAGTATTGAAAGTCTTGTATCTTGCACTGACCTAACGACTGCCAATGTACACGAATGTCACAAGCAATCTGCACGTAGGCACTTTTTAAGTTATGGGACCATAGCCAATATCGAGCAAATGGCTGCTCATGCTGGTAGCTTTGATAAAGTATCAGATTCTGTACATCACCTAAACAAATTCAAAGGCAGATGCATCAGTGATGTCTGGTGATTAAAAAGAATGCAACTGTATACATCCTCCCGAGACATAAACTAGCAAGGACAAACAACGAACAACCCAGTTTTCTTTAGCAGAATTCCACCTAAATTTTGTATTGTGCTTGGGAAGACTATAAGCTTTGCTTTCAGCTCATCAAGGATTATATTTCAAAAGATTTAGGCTGTTTGTCACAACTGTAGGGTTGGCCTACAGTTGTCTTGGAATACAGCCAGACTGTTTGTGGAGTCAAAGTTGATGACAAATCTTAATGTAACAGAAAGTTGTAACCCAGATGTCTAATCTGTGGCTTTTTTAAAGCATGTCAGAATTTGTATTGTGTGATCATGGACCTGTAGTTTACATTTTTTAGAAGGTCCTGCTGCTCACAAATCCTTGGGGATTGTGCTCTTTTTATCTGAGAGATTACCTTTAGATAAAAAAATAAAGTAATGGTTTTGAAATTTGTAATGTATTTAACCCACATGGCAGTGTTGATTGTCATTTGATATGATTTTAGATATATTATTTTGAAGGAGTATCACATGGACCCTTATCACATAAGTGATTTGCGTTTAGTTAAACAGAGCAAAAAATAAAAAAGGCTCTGCTTTATGATCAACATAATTTGCATATTTTTTACAGATACTGGGCAGAATTATATTCAGCAGCAGCTGAAAAGAGCTCCATGAGTGAAACCCTGGTTGGAATGTGTTACCACAGCAACAGGTAAAATAGGTTGCAGCTTAAACGCAATTTTTTTGTATTTGTATTCCTTTTAACACTATTTTGACTCTTACATTCAGAGCCTTTTCCAAGATCATTTGCTAATTGTCTGCATGACAGCCTTTAGTTCTTAACTCAGATATCAAGTACCTACTTTCAGTGTTAGAAACTAGCTTTTTTCCAAGGCACTTCATTGATTTACCAAGCCAGTTATCATTCTGTTGCCCAACAACTTGCTGTCAACCTGCTATTACATTTTTTTCTCAACTTGACTTAACACCAATAGACTGTCACCATTGTTGTTAACACGTATAGACAACCATCAGTTTATACTTAAGAACTAATTAAGCAAATATTATTGTCAATTTGCAGAAACAAATCCTGTGATGAAGGTAAAGTGTACACTGAGGCACATTATTATTATTATTATTATTATTATTATTATTATTATTATTATTATTATTTTACAATATCAATTTTTAAACATAAATAGGGTAACAAAAAGCGGTCCACTTGGTCCAATGATAAAAACAGAATAAACAATGTTGATATATTTTATTGGACCAGCATGTAGGTTAAAAAACACAAGCTTTCAACATGCATATACAGCTGTCCCTTCATCATTAAAAAGTGGGTTTGAGAAGAAATATTTTAAAGACTTTAAAGAATGTGAGTTGAAATGTGAGTTATAATAGCCTTGGCATCAACCTTATTTAAATTTCTACCATAGAATAGATAAATAATGTCGGTGTGTTTAAAGTTTTGCTTCATGGTGAATGAATAGAATTTTGGATGCCTGCTGATGTCAGTAAAGTGTATAACAGCCTCTGTACAAACACAAACCACTTCCATATTTGTTGAACATGTCATTCAATTAATCACAGTTAACTGTTTAACTGTATTTTGACTAAACATAATTGATGGCTTGTTACTCTTGTATAGAAGGTTAAATCATTTAATGCTGTTTTACAAATAGAACTGATATACTTGTACCTGTTGGCATGCAGCTGTGTTGGTTGATTTATGATGTACTACAAGGCAATAAATCCTCTGAAGTGACCTGGAAATTATTGCTGTGGCATGAACACAGTGGATTCAGGTCATGGGTAATCATTGTTTCCTGTCTGTGGAGGTTATTCCGTTACAACTCAGCTCAAACTTGGAGGCAGCATTCCTAAGGTTCTAGACCACTAGGCCAGAGCTGGAATCCACACTTATTATCATTTAACTGCTGTTTGTACTTGGTTTAGCTTTTAACACATATCATATTGTATGTGTTTCAAATGTAGTCCTACTGTACATGCTTGAATAAATGTTTCCCTGGCTTTAGTGTTACTACTTTCATTTTTATCAATCCTTCTGTTAACAGTTGCCAACCTTTAACCTCACCTACACGTCATAAATCACTGTACACCATGTCTGTTTCCATGGCTGCATTATACACACTGTATCACCACTACCTTTTTTTTAATGAAATGTGCTATTTGGTATTTTATTGCAAAGGCTGATTTTGCCAGTCCTTACTAGTCTATTAACCAGTTTTAAATTTAAAGCATTTAGTTTCAGCTTTATTGTTAAAGTTTTCACATGTGCAATACTCTCTTACAATTACTAAATGATACTGTGATCATTCCACTGTGTTAATGTTAGTATACCATAGCTAAGTTTTAAAACTGAGAGTTAGCAAATGCCTATAAAGTGTATAGCAGTTAGTAATCGTTTCCAATTACTGATATCTTAAAATTGAAGGGCCATATAAACGATAAATATTGTAACTCATTTTTAGAAGGCCGCCTTTGTTGTTCTCCAAGTTTCTGCAGTGACATTGTAGATGATTATATAACGAGTTACTGTAAATGAGATACTGTTTTAGCAAACTGTGTCTGTGGAAAAGGTGGCAACCCTAGGTATTCATTTGATTTTACTGCTGTACTGTTTAAGCCTTTTGTACATATCTATATGTTTGCATAATGTAATGTGTACAAATGAATTAATGTTATTTTAATATGCCCTCATATTTATTAGTGTTACAGGGTGGCCTGTTTATTCATTTTTGGTACCAAAGTATTTTTTTTTGTTGACTCTAAGAACCTTTCCTAATTCCCTTCATGTATGAATGTGTGTTTATTTGTGATACACATGATGAATGAATTTTTACTTAACCTTTCCCCCATTTTCCCAAATCACTGCAATGTATTCCCACTCTTGGAGAACAATATAAACAAAGAGAAAATATAAAAGTAAAAGTTTGTATTGTTCATAACTGTGTGTAAAAATCCTTGTTGCTAGTAGTAGCTGCTCAGCTGTGTATAAAAGATGGCCGCTAGTGACACCTCAGCGCTTTTCTTTATGTTGTGGTCTTATATATATATATATATATGATTACCCTTATTAAAAATGTAGTCGTTGCCAATTATTTGTTATTATTTTCTCCCAATTTGGAATGGCCAATTATTTTTTTAGGCTCAGCTCACCGCTACCACCCCTGCGCTGACTCGGGAGGGCGAAGACGAACACACGCTGTCCTCCGAAGCGTGCTGCCGTCAGCCGACCACTTTTTTTCACATTGCGGACTCAGCATGCAGCCACCCAAGAGCTACAGCGTCGGAGGACAACGCAGCTCTCGGGCAGCTTACAGGCAAGCCCGCAGGCGCCCGGCCAGACTACAGGGGTCGCTGGTGCGTGGTGAGCCGAGGACACCCTGGCCGACCGAAGAGTGCAGTCAGTGACTGTCAGCTTTCAGTACTGTGCATGGGGTTACAAAGAAAGAAAAGTTACATACCTGTGTTGGTTTGTGTACAACAAGTAAGTGGGTGTTGTGTTAACCACAAACCAAAGGACTGTGTTATTAAACAGGCCGGCACAGCGGGCCTAGAAACCACGTGATACAAGACGTTTGTTTTGCTTTAGTTTTAGGTAGTGTAATTCCCTTTGGACTGTGCTGATAAAAATAAAAAGTGAACACTGTACAATTATATGAAGTAACAGAAAAGACCACACGTTTGCATTTAATTTGAACTGTTTTATTTGGTGTGGCAGTATTGTACAGCAGTACACTGGGTGGACCCCTTCAGTGCTGCAGTACATTGTCTGTTCCAGGAGTGGCGCTGTTCCACCTAAAAGAGAAATTTCAAGGGAAGATTATCAAGGCAGAGCACTTAGTTTTTATTACATGCATCATTTTCATCTCAAAATCCTTGTCAGACCTTCATGGAAGCTGGCCATCCAGAAAGTGGGCGGAGTCACAATACCAGAAGTCATCGCCTTAATACGGTTGGCAATGTGGCAATCACGGATTGGAGGAAAAGAGATTGCACTCGCTACCGAAGGGGGTTTGACTGAGGGTATATCGGAGGATGTGGCGAAGCGATCTGTTCCTTTGTTATGGTTATGGAAAGACCGCTGAAAGACTATAAATGTAGCGTAAGTGTTTGTTTTGTCAGTCTAATAATTGTATTGTTTGTCATTGTTAGATGGTTAAACTATCCGGGAGCTGTTGCGTGAAGTCGGCACCAAACCCGGACTATGCTTCACCCCTGTGCACAATAACTGTATTTCACCACTTGCAGTTAAGTACTCACTGTGGACTTGTGATCGTGTTTGTGTTTGTATGTTTATATGTGTCTATTATTTCGGGGCCCGCGGGTGACCCGCAAAAGCGTTGTGTCTTGTTATTGCTGTGCACTGCAAACCACTTTGCCACAGGCAGTTTCAATTTTAGTTGGGGTGATAATGGTGACCGCAGTGACCTGTCTCTGCACAGATATATAGTTAATATAGTGGAGGCTTTCCCATTGAAACAGATAGGGTAGCATTGCTTCATTCACTGTAATGTTAACTGAAAACAGTTTTCAATATTCAATGTTCTTATTTATATTTATATACCCCTATATATTGTTAAGAGTATGTGTTTGGTATAAATATTGGTCTAATGTCTCTGTTTTTTGGATTGCGCTAAGGGAGGGACTAGGATGGGCCAGAGGTATATAAGAACCAGATAAGTGATTCGAAAGAGAGGGGTTTTTTTTTGGTGTTTTTTTTTGTCTGAGCTGAAACCTAGTAAGCCTGTATAAAGATTAATTAAGCTGCCCGGTGATTAAACTAGACCTATTGGTTGGTATTTTTTGTGGTATATTTTTTGTTTGTTTTACAGTGGAGAGTCAATTATCCAAGTATCAAAGTAAAGAAACATTTTACTAAATTTTTGAAGTTTAATGATTCCTAAAGTTCTGTAATGTGTCAAAGTTGTACTAAGTTGTATTCTTTGATTTTCAAAGTTTGGTATATGGTACGTTTAATTACAGTATTTCATTACCTTAACTGTAGGTGTTAAAGTTTTACTGAATTGCATTAATGTTTAATGATTTGTAAAGCTTTGTAATTCTGTATGCTTAATGTGATAGAATAGGTTACTAGCTATATATCATCAGGGCCGGATTAACCTTTTGTGGGCCTGGCGCCAAAGAGATTTGTGGGCCCCCATTTGTGGAACCACTGTAAAAGCCAGGAGATCGACACATAAGTTGTCTTTGACACATCATGTTTTTGAGCGCCGCTTAAATATTTTTTCATCATTTTCTTAATCACTAGTTCATCCTCTATGCTTACTCTACCGCTCTGTCTCTCACCCGCACCTGCAGCAGTGCGTGCACAGGCAATGTACACCGGTGTAGTACGCTCAAAACACGCACGCAAAAAAACACTCTGGGGAGTATTTTTAGTGTACATTCAAAACACTCACTTTAAAAACACTCAGTTCACGTTCATAACACTTTGCTTCTACGTTCAAAACACTGTCAAGCACAAAACACTCTACAGTACATTATGTTCAATGCATTTACATTGCTTTTTACAGTTATAGTATTACATTTGTATTTTTTCCCAAATGTTTTTCAGCTAAAACAAACTGAATTAACCAACATAACAATGTACAAATAGAAAGTGTAACTGTACAAACTAGGAATGCACTGAATCCAAGTTTTTGGGATTCGACCGAATACCGAATCTACAAAAACTGTCAAGAAAACTGAAGGAAACTGTTGAATGAAAAACTGACTGGCAGCTACTAACAAAGGACGCACACAATCTATAGTTTTGAGCCTTTTAGTTAATAGTACTTTTTATTACTGAATGGAAATATATCCCTGAATAAGATTTTAGTTTGAAACTTACACAATTTACCGCTAGCCCCCTCCCTGTTATTAAATACAACAGTTACATTCAATACCAGATCCATATCTTTTATTTAAAGAAGAACTGCACACGTTGGAGGGATGTATTAAAATGGATGTGCTGCTCATGGATATATAGAATTCAGATTCGGTTCACAGAATCCTAACCCTGCTAAAAAAAAAGTAGGTATTCGGACCGAATCCTGGATTTGGGGCAGCCCTAGTACAAACGTACTGTATATCAAAATACGGCGTAAATACAAAGCAAACAAAAAATAAAAAATACCAAAATTAACTATACACATAACTATAACTATACACATATACTATATATTACACTATATTAACTATATACAGTAAATTGGAATCTATGGCTAACAGATGACCTTGCTTCAAGCATACTGGTTTGAATTCTTTTGATCCAAAAACAAAAAATCATTCTCGAGGGATTACAAATGTTTTCGCTATACATGCTTTGAATGTTATCTTGTTTAATAAAACTTTTTTTTTTAATGAACAAAAAAAATGTTTAATTAATATTATAACAAATATTAACATACTGATGTACATAAGAAAGTTTACAAACGAGAGGAGGCCAAGGATCCCAGGGTGTCTGCTTCAACAACATTACTGGGGAGTTGGTTCCAGACCCTCACAATTCTCTGTGTAAAAAAAGTGCCTCCTATTTTCTGTTCTGAATGCCCCTTTATCTAATCTCCATTTGTGACCCCTGGTCCTTGTTTCTTTTTTCAGGTCGAAAAAGTCCCCTGGGTCAACATTGTCAATACCTTTTAGAATTCTGAATGCTTGAATCAGATCGCCTCGTAGTCTTCTTTGTTCAAAGACTGAACAGATTAAATTCTTTGAACCTGTCTGCCTTTGTAGTTTTTTTGTGTACCTTGTGTTTGTACATTAGTTGGCCATCTGTAATGAAAAAACGCTGGCATTGTCTCTGAAAATTAGCCTTTCTTCCAAAGTACCCTTTAAGTGCATATGGGTATTTCCTGTTTGATACATAACTGAATATTTCTTGAAAGTTGGTATCTCCTTTTCCAACAGGTCTACCCATCGTGTTGAAACTCTCTGCATGTGGTTGGATTGTGATGTTGCACATAATATCAACAATAAACCTGAGGCAGAATTGTTTTCTGTTTAGTTAGCTAAATAGTAAATAGCGCTAACACTTTTATTCAAATACAGAATAACATTCATATTTAGTCTTGTTTAGACAAATTTAGATTAACAGTATTATTACACACACGTATTACACATGTTTAGAAGAAAATATATAGACTGCTAACAACAAAATATATTGATGAAATAAAACTAATAGGCTAAATGTATTATATGTAGGTGCTTTTATTTATTTAAGCAGTTATTAGAAAATATGGTATGTACGTATTAGTATTACAGTGTGTATTGATATGATTATGTTCGAGGGGAGTGTTTTCGGTGTACGTAGCTGTAGTGTTTTGGTCTTGAAAGGGAGAGTTTTGAACTTGAATTCAAAGAGCAGCAGAGTGTTTTGAACGTACACTCATTACACTTATTATTATTATTAGTTTATTTAGCAGACGCCTTTATCCAAGGTGACTTACAGAGACTAGGGTGTGTGAACTTTGCATCAGCTGCAGAGTCACTTACAATTACATCTCACCCGAAAGACGGAGCACAAGGAGGTTAAGTGACTTGCTCAGGGTCACACAATGAGCCAGTGGCTGAGGTGGGATTTGAACTGGGGACCTTCTGGTTACAAGCCCTTTTCTTTAACCACTGAACCACACAGCCTCCTAGAGTGTTATCAACTTTAGTCGCTCCCTTTATCCAGACTGGTTTTCCGTCCTCTCTCTCTCTCACTTCCCTTAGCAGAGGCTCCAGGGGGGATCACAACAGTGGATAAAACACTTTTGTAGCGTTTATAATTGTGGTTGCCTCCTTCTCTCCCTCATAGCGAGTCTGTAGCCCTTATATACTGCCCCGCCCCCTCTTGCTTCTGAGAATCTGGTTGGCAGAAACCTCTCGTTAGCCTTCGACTCTCGCCCAATCAGCGTTCTCGCCACCTGTCCGTCACAGAGGTCCTCTGAAGATCTTAAAGGGGCCGCCAGCCCTCCTGAGGTCGTTACAATATAAACACACATTTTCTGTTGAAATGTATCGCAATGTGTACACTTAAACATATTTAGGTCCGTCAGTCCCTGCCCTGTCATTAGGTAATTGTGTACTAAGTACTTGTGTATGTTAACTTTAGTCTACACATTATTAAAGGTACAGTAATTGTTATTAATACCTGATCGATTATCCATACAAATCGATTATGCAAACAAGTATCGGTCTGTGGCAGAGCAGGAGCTCTGCCTTTAAATAAGTGTAGTCCTGGGAGTTAAGATGGCTGCCCAGGACAAAAACTATATTTCCCAGCAAGTTGCACTCAGACTAGCAAGACTAGCAATTAGCTGGGATTTAGTTCACCTGATGCTAATCAGGCCAGGTAGTTAAGGGCACTGTAAAGGTAGTCTCTTTGTCTTTGCTTGTATGTGTGTAGAGACCTGGCTGCTGTCGTTAGAAGGTATTAAAAAAAAAAAAAAAAATACTTTTGTTGAATAAATGTGTTTTGTGGTACCGATAAGCAGCTTATCTGCCCAGGTTACAGTTATGAACCTCTTTGTGTAAAGAGCTAGGTTTTGTTTTGTGTTGTGTTTTATTTTGTGTTCTTTGATAATAATAAATACGCACATTCGTGCTTAAACCTGCCATCTCTGCTTTTGAGTCTCTGCATTGCCGCCTAAAAGCCTCTGCACCTATGCTATCCTGCGACACGGTGCCAATTAGTTTTGATAATTTACTCTACTGTATTTATTTTCTTTGTTCCTGTGTCCTCCTGTGGCTAGTTTTAAATAAAATTATATATATTCTGTATATTTTTTTTTTTTTTTTGCATCTCTGGTTGTTTGACTCCATCCTTGGAACTTTCTGCCTTCACTGCATCAGTAAGCTGCTCATCTCTTAACATAACACCTAGCAAACAAGATTGAGAATACCTATCTCACAACCACTAGCAAACAGGTGTGATTAATCGATTAATAGATAGGATGATTAATTGACGTCAAGATTAAAACCTCAACCTTATTGTCCATATTTCCAAAGCATTTACACCAGTCTTAAACTATGTTCTAAGTTTTTTTTTTCCATTCCATTTTAATGTTACAAAATAAATTGCTTATTGGAATAAATAAAAAGTGTGCATCATACTGTGGCAGGGCACAAGGCTGGCAGCGGCCGGACACCCTGCTGTCTGGTGCCACCTGGCCCCAACATTGTCTCTTGGTGTGTTGGTCCTGGGTCTCATGTAAGGGGTGCCCATTTAACCCCAGTGGTTACCCCTGGGCTTTTGTAAGGGGGTGCCTGTTTAACTCCCTTTCTACCCCTAAGCCAAAGTGACTTTTCACATATACAAAACATGGGAGTTAAAGAGTAGAGTATTCAATTTGAAAATATGCCCCCTCGAATTATATTACTTACTTGCTTTGGAAATAAACCCCTATACTACATTTTTATTTATTTCTTGCAACGATGAACAATGTTATTTAGTAGTCTTTTCAAGTACAAAGACAAATGTTTTAATGCATCTTTAATGTTATATTCTTCATAGTTTACCTGACTGTAGATGACAAGAGTGCACTGGTTACTTAGCTTCTGTCCTTTAACACCAGATGTTTCCATTGTCGTACTAGATGTGTATTAAACGTCAAAAGGTGTGATGTGTGAAGACAGAAAGTCATCTTCAAATACATGAAGACCTAACAAAGTGTCTTTACAAAAGGCAGGTGATCTGGAACAAGACATTTAAAAAAAATGTTACTTTTTTTTCTTTTGTCGCCTTATTATACTGTACTTGTCCTTAGCAGCTCCCATGTAAAAGATTTTTAAAAAAGTGTCCCAGATCAAACATTTGTTTTTCAAAGAAATGTGTAGTGCATTTCAAAGTTTAATGCCAACATTGTGAGCAGATCAGTTAGCGCTTCATTTTGCCATATAGACATAACATAGGTAATGTGCTTTGCTCTCTCTGTGAACCAGGAAGCCTGGCTATAGATAAAAGAATAGGGGCTAAGAGCTGAGCAAGGAACAATGCAGTTTGTTAACCCAGGAAAAGTGCCGCAGTGAAGGTCTGACACACCTGCTTTCCTCCTCATTTTACTCACAATATGTAAAGACTCCAAAGTTTGCCTTTTCATCAACTGCCATGGGTTCAACATGTCTGTGGGCTGTTTATATATCAACACCTTGCTTAAAGACAGTATATTAAAAGCATAAGACCTCTTTAATCCCCTTCCTACTCTCTGGTGCTCCACTGTACCACGAAGACCTCCAGTATATAGGGACAGTAAAATAAACACAAGCCATTTTAACAGGAGTTAACTTCTGTAGCAGGTAATTGGTTAAACAAAGGTAAATCTTGAAAGATAATAAATTCAATTAGTGAATCTTTTAGTGCTATATCCACTATGATTTTCTGAAATTCCTTCTTATCAAAGAACCACAACTCCTTGCAAGCTGCAATTGCTTTGGAAGCTGATAGGCATCGTAGGAATAAATTATCTCAATACATCTAATAAACTTTTCCTGTGAAGTTTGGTTGTCTTTAAAAAACAATAATTTGAGTTTAGCAAGTAGCACTGCAAGATGTATTTGCTTTTTCATTTGTATAACACTAATAAGGTTTCTGTGCTCTGTGGTAAAATACGTTATCTAAATAACTGGTTACATCCAATATTGTACCACTTGAATACCATACAATCTAGACAAGAAAAATCATACATTCACACCCAATATTATAATTTTTATAGACCGACTTGCCTGCTGTTTTGATTTAACAGTCAGAAAATCAGTATCATTATGATCACCAGGTAACCTATGTTTTAGAATGACATTTTTGAATACCAAACTGCCACAAAGAGCTATGCTGATAAATGTATTTTCATTCTTGGCCAAAAAGGAGAAACAATTTGAAACAGTGAAGCAATGTCAAATTGCAGAGATTCGTGTCAACAAGTAGAGTATGCAAGCACCATTTCAACGAGGGGAACATGGCTGCTGCCGTTTATGTGAATATTTTGAAAACAAATGTGAAGCCATCTGTTCAGAAACTATTCAAGACAAGACACACATCTCTCAGCAGGAAAGCAGCCCCAAGCAAGAAGCTGACTGACGTTTTAATAAATAAATACTAAGGGCAATCAGTTGAACTCTAGATGATACTCATTTAAAGCGGAAGCACTAGTACATGTCTATCAATACTAAGTTTTTTTTTTTTTTTAATCAAATGCAACTTTTTAACTGGACAAATTTAAACAAAACATAACAGCATGGAAACTAGTCTTTGGTGGTTCAGCAGAGAAAAGCTTAAATAAACTTTAAAGGAAACAAATTATATTAAAGTTTTTGCAACCTTCTTCTCATTTTTTATATTTGCTCAACAAAGCCAACATTTTTTATATATAAGGGATACTAATTACACAACCTTGCTACTGTAAAACCAGAATTAATAATTGGGAATGAGTTGGAGTATTTGAAGTTTTTGATCAGTAAATCACAGTAAATTATTGTATCATGTGCATGAATATGTCCGAATACCTTTTTAAGTGGTATGTTAAATTTCCACTATCACATAAGGAGTATGTAGTTACTAAGTAACCACAGGTGTAATAAGTGTGTAATAATCAATGCTCCCTTAGTTTAAATAAAGATTCCTGAGTACAACTGAAGTGTGTGTGCATCAGAGCAATTGAAGTGTTACCCATGGAAATAGATGACAATATTGAAAATAAGATATCTTTGGATTTTGCATGTTCAGACGTAGCAACGTGAAAAAATATATTTCAATATTAAACAAGTTATCATGACGCTTTCTTATTGGCAGCTCATTTTTAAACAATATTTTCTTTGCCTCAAGCACAGTACAGTACAGAACTGCTAATAAACCTAAAAAACCTGCCCTTTTTAGATAAATGTTTTTTTTTAAAAACTGTTCAGTCTGTTAGTGTAATTTTCTGATATAGCCGTACACTGGTTTAAATACTCTCTGATGCACTCCACACACTGTTTGGTCATCCCTGTAATGAGATAGTTGTATTACATGCTCATATGGATAACGCATACTTTTCTCGCTGCTCCAGTATCAGTACTTATTAACACTACATTCCTCTGCATACTTCACATAGCAACAAGCAGAATACAGTAGGCTACGAGCTCTGCCTTAGAGGTCTTCATGGGTGCAAAATAACAAACCCGATCCAACCCGGAACCATCATCGTTTTTACTCGACCAGACCCGGACCGAAGTAAAACTCATAAAAATAGAACCTGAAAAATAAAGGTTCATGTAGGGGACAGTTTAGCCCGTGTCCCGACATGTTTCTCAAAATCTTTAAAAAGTCAGTTTTTCAGCCGCTTCATGTAGCGCGACAAACTAATACATGGGTGGCCAAAGCTGGCCCTTCCAGTCCTGGTGTTTGTTCCAACAGTTCTATAATGTTCAATTAAACCTCTATCCAGACTCTTGAAGTAGTTCATTATCTCATTTTACCTGTTAAACCTGGAGTGGAATGGCCGATAAATATTTAGTTCTTTGTGGTGCTAATGAGCTAATGAGCTTCTGTATCCAAGTCCAGTTACATCCAGATTTATTTTGGGAGAATGGCTCAGCAAGTTTGTAACTACAACCCAAGAACTGCCATTAGTCTTCTAGTCTCCCAAGATTATTATTTTATTATTATTTATTTCTTAGCAGACACCCTTATCCAGGGCGACTTACAATTGTTACAAGATATCACATTATTTTTACATGCAATTACCCATTTATACAGTTGGGTTTTTACTGGAGCAATCTAGGTAAAGTACCTTGCTCAAGGGTACAGCAGGAGTGTCCCCACCTGGGATGAACCAACAACCCTCCGGTCAAGAGTCCAGAGCCCTAACCACTACTCCACACTGCTGCCCTTATCCAATGCTTAAGAAAGGGTTAACTGATCTAAAGAAATGTCTTTGCAAATCGGATGATTGGAAACATCAGCAATAGGCTATGTGATTAAATTCAGTAGGTGTTTTCTTTTTTTTAGAAATGGTCAGTATGATTCACTACTAAATACCTATTTACTGTGGCATTACAAGTATATTATTTATTACATATAACATTTTACAAATCTACACATTTTACATAATTTTGTTAGATTATACATTTTATTTACAGCTAATTTTGTACTGAAAACAAATGATATACCATTACAAATATTCTCGTTGATGCATTTTAATTTAGCATAACTTAGTAAACTACATTTTCTTAGTGTTACAGCTATGATGCATGGGACATCAATTGTAAATGATACCATTAACAAAACATCACACAAAAATACATTTGTTTATTCTATGTCATTGGTTTCAGTAGTTCTTATACTGTCTCATTGATTTACTGTGATCCACTACCAGCATCTCTCACACACTTTTCAGGAAGCCTGCATATTTCAGTATTATTAAAGTTTTAGTGGCGTCTCCTCTTGCTTTCATCTCAGCAGTCCATATTTGAAAAACAAATCATAGATACCACTTTTCTATGCATTCCGCCCACCTCTCTTCATCATCCTCAAAAATATGTATGCTGTGTCGTGCGTTGTAGTTCGATTTTTTTTTGGACTGGTAATGCACAAGCTACCCCAATCCAATTCAATACTTCTTATTGTGTGATAATATATTCTGGCCCATATATTATTTTATTTATAATTTACAGTTGTTTCTGAAATGGAATGTGTATCCATTTCTCTCTTTAGATAACAGCATAGAAAACGAATTGGGTGGGTGCAAAACTTGAATATGATGCATTGTAAAATACACAACTAATAACATAAAGAAAGGAAGTAGAAAATACCACACTTTCTAAAATATTTATACCAAATCAGTGTAAATTTACAGTGTAGGGAAATATACTGACAAAACATACAATCATTTTGTTTTTCAAAATTGTTTAAATTGTTTAAGCAAAGGTTTGTAATAGCTATATACTTTTTGGTAAAGTAGGTTCTCAGATCAGCTCACTCATCCAAGTAAAGCAGATTGCGAGTCTTGCACTATCAGCATGCATAATTATCTTCATTTTACTGGTATGCGGAACACTGGGTGCTATTTACAAATGTCATAACATTGCAGCTACTGATGATTCATTGTTCTGATAACAACTATTACCTTTGAAGTGTAAAGAAAATAGGCTAAACAATGAAAATGATTGTTTTAGAAATAGAATACTTGTTGTACTGTGCAAGATCCAGGTCATTAATATGTGTTCTTCCTTACGGAAGCATGCTGGGAACTCATGACAGTAATAATTTGAATGATGACACTGTACATAAGGTACAATTAGCAATTTTAAAGCCATCCCCAAGCAGGGAAAATGCTATGCCTCTATGAGTGTACTTCATGAGGTTACAGCACAGACAAGCTCCTGTCTACTGGACTCATGAAGTAAAACAGAAATTAAAAGGTGTATTGATTCCCCCACCAAATTTTTGTGTATGTGGTCATTAATATATTTTTGTGAAAAAAATTACAAAAAAATGAAAAAAAGTGTTTGTAAATAGAGCAAATTTCAGTTTCAATTATTTGGCATTATCTATCATTTGCGTTTTTGTTAAATATGCTGAATATGTCTTTTGATATACTGCCCCTTGTATCAGCACAGTTCTGATTGGCCTAATAATCATTTCACCTTTATGACTATGTTGAGATTGAGTGCAATGCAATGTTAATTCATTGCTGTTTGTTTCTGTCGACCGCAGATGAACCTCATGGTACAAGTTTTGGATACTGACTAACTCTGGCCCAGTCACACTGATGGAAACAGTGAATAATGCTAGAGGTGGGTTTTAAACATAATGGCAAAATGGAAGGACGTGAATTAATTATACAATTGGGGGGGGGAAATTGATGTAGATAAATTTATTACATTTGTGTATTGGCCAGTTACACACTGGATTGGACATTGTAGATGGAACTGGTGCCAGGCCTGGTTTGATATTAAAATGATATGAGATTGTGTTTTAAAGACTGGTTTCATAGTGGAGATGCAACCATGGTATGGGTGACAATAAAATAATCCAGTAATCTAACACAAAAGATAAGGAGCCATGCTTCCAGGAAATATTTCTCCCGTCAAGCTTCTCTGTACATTTCCCATAAGAATACCATGTTCTTCTGTACTTCTGTCGATTAGCTTCTTCATCATTTGCACATATTTTTCATGGCTGTTGCTGGCATCTTTGTATCTTGTCCGCTTGTGTTATTTATAGTGAAATTATCAGTACTGAGATTGGCTGTAGGTCAGGGGCATCATTTCAGAAAGATTCTGCGGGGGAGCGGGGGGAAGCCATGTCAGCATTGAACATTCTCTGTCCCAAATAGCATCATAAATGAGAAAAACTAGGCAGTGATTGGACCGTTTTACAACGAGATCGCGTGCTGCGCTTTGTCAATGTTATTCTTATACTTAAAATTTTTTAAACATTTTTTTTTAAAGAAAACCAGAATTTAAAGAAATTACAAGAATCTAAATTCAAAATAGGGTTAAATTGAAATCCGAAAACGCACAGCACAGCCCTACATGTGAGCCTAAATCGCATTTTCAAATCTATAGTACCTTTTCTTTAGAGCAAGTGAATTCGTCCTTGCTGTCTCGCTGTTGTTTAATTTATTCCATTATTCACCTGCTGCGGCAAACATTTTCTAAATTTTCCTTTGACTCTTCATGATGTCAATAATATTCTATTATTATATAGATAATTGAATACAATGTAATCCTGTGATGTCAATATAATCACAAGACAACGATCAACTATCAATCAAAAATGAATGAATGTCCGCCGACGCCTTGAGACTCTGAGTGTGAACAATTACATCACATAGCAACTGTCGTTGGCTTCCAGGTTAGATTCTAAAAGAATGATGTTTGAAAAGTATTTTATTAGTTTGTGAAGAAAACTTTGATCATCTTGTATGTGATTATATAATATCATGAGGTGGGGGGGGAGACATAAAAAACCATATTGACCAGCACCTCCGGCCCCATAGCAAAAGGCGCCTCTGCTGTAGGTGGTAGCACATGATGGATGCTGCCTTATGCAAGTGCATTACCTGGAAGCACCTTGTTTTGTGACTGGGTGCGACACATGAGTTACAGGGCTGAAAGAATTTACACTGTAGAAGAACATAAGAAAATTTACAAACAAGACTCTTCTTGTAAAGTATACATGCATTTACCATAGTGTGCTATGGTTTTTATAAAGCTTTACAATACCTCCTTGTCATTTACCATGCTTGCACCATACTTTACTCTTTTCTGTGCTTCTACCATGGTTTTTAAGTGTGATAAATCATTTTTTGAATACCTTTCTGTGATTGAATTCCCTGTGGTTTGGCTTTACTACACTTTTTGAAATCACATAACATGCTGAATTATAAGCAGCTGCAGAAGTATTTGCAGAATTTCAGCTTTGTGCAGTAACAGGTCTTCTCAGTTGCAGATGGCTTATTGTTTTGGCCCTAGCTTTGAACCCAAACTGGAATGCATTGCATGCTGCTTCCAAAATGTCGCGTCATTGTTACAAATGGTGCATAGGTTCTGGATAACAAGGAACTAGATGTGTAACTATTGTCTCCTTCATTGAAATGTTGCCTTAAGGTTGGATTTCTAGAACCCATTTGTTAGAAAAAATTGCTAAATAAAAATGAAAAATCAATGCCAATAAATTCAACAAATATTGAATTCGTTCTTGTTGAATTACATTAATAAACGGTTTAGGGAGTGTATGTACGGTTTGCATTGTATTATTAATCAGGGATCAACCAAGGCCAGGTAATGGAGGACAATTACCACCCCTAAATGGAGATACAGTTGCAATGGAGACAACATATTCCTTTACCCTAGTTTTGAAAAGAAAAGGAAAAATAATTGCAATTGTGGTTTTTAGGTTTTGCCTTTTTTTAGGTTTTTTTTTTACTTACCGTAATAAACGGTGTATAAATTGCATCGTTGTATAAGTCGCCCCCCTCCTTTTTAGGACCCCCTAAAAATACCTAGAAAAAATTATAGGTGGGTGTTCTGCCTTAAAACCGCCAAACACCAATCATGAAAAAGTAGATTTCTAGCACAATAAGTAACTTGCTCCACACTAATATGTCCAAAAGGGTACATTGTCATAATGTTGCATGATAAAGTCTATGATTTAATGCCAAAACATAGGTTACATAAATTCATTTTTTTTGTCACTGTAATAATCCTATTGAAATAAAATAAAAAAAAATGCATTCAGGTTTCATTTACCATTCAAGGTAAATGCACACCCTAATCCTAATCCTAATCCTGTGGTATAATGCATTGCTGTTAACTACAACAATTCTAATTTATCATGCCAAAAAGCAGTATCCTACAGTAGTGATGACAAGATGTAGCCTTCCATTAAACAATTATAGAAAACTGCAAGTTCTCAACCCTAAAAAAAGAGAACATTTATTATGTAGGACAAGGCAGTAGCTATGCACTGTTTAATCTGTCAGGACTAGAAATACACTGATGTAAAAAGTCTCTGATCTCTATTTTTCACAGTTGCTTTGACCCTGATAATGCCTTCCTGCTGGATAACAGATTAGCACCTGCAGAGCAAGAATTATTGTTGTAATGATCGTACCTCCCCAATATCAAATAGCTGCTGAGTTGAAAGAGGCTCCATTTTTACCAAATTCGTCACATGCATATATCTTAGTCACACCATCAAAATGTTTTTATAAGCAAGACAATGGCATTAAAGATCAGGCTTATCTTTAAGATTGTGTAACGTTGTATGGAAGGGTTAGTTAATGGAGTTAAGATGTGATGAGGCAAATAGTTTAATAAAACCTACCAGCCTTAAAATAAAAGGTCCCCACAGACTGTAGATTTAGAAGCACATACAGTATATATATATATATATATATATATATATATATATATATATATATATAATTCTACACTCTTGATTTTATCATTCAAATTGGCTGAAAACACATTTCTTTTGATCCATCGAGTGGTTTAGTTCTTTCTAAGAAAAACATCATAGACTACCATCAAAGCATAAAAATGTGTGCCTGATCACTAAAGGATTGGTCTGTTTTGCTGTGGCTCAACAAAAAAAATAAAAGTTGAAGAAAACTTGTTCACAAGTTTTGATAAGACTTAAAGTACTAAACAATTTTGTGTGATTTAGATGACAACATAGTGGGAATTTTAATTGAGAACAAAACATTGTCATTTCAAAAAGATCTGCATGTTGATTTTTTTGCAGCACTTACAAAAGATACTGTACTTCTTAACCCTATTATTAATACTTAAGTGCTCAGCCCTGCAGCCTGTTGCAGTTCCTAGCAACAGTGCGCTCTGGTCATTATGCATATCACAAGTTGCTGAAATAGCAGATGTGCTCCATCGGGGGTGAGGGCATGTTGTACTAAATTATAAACCTAACCTTCGGAATAGAATCACTTTAGCCACCTTTTACAAATGTTATTCTATTGAGAAATGGCCTTCAAAATGTAACAGGAGTTAAAATTTCTACACAGACGTTTTTCATACGGCTTTATGAGGCTATTATGAGGTCCAGAGTTGTGTACCTCTGACACTCTCACACATCCAGCAAAATCTGTGATGGGTCCTGGACCAGGTTGAACATCACTGACCCTGTCATGATTATACTGACGGACGTGCAGGGGTCTGGAGACAGCGTGGTGAATGTTACTTGCCACAGCATGTTGCAGCACACAATAGATACGGCGAAGGATCTGTCTTAGTGTGGACAGGGAGGGACGGACCTCCATGTCATACAGAACGGCACCCTGACTGTTGTTCGGTGCGCAGATAAGGCTGTTGAGCCAAACCTAATTTTGATTGATGACACAACCCTTATCAAGGTTTACCATGGATTTCTGTACAGTATTTATGCTGTTTTGTCATGTTTTATACTATGCATTTACTATAGTTTACTTTGGTTTGCCATGTTTGTTTATATGTTTTACCATACCGATTAAGATTTTCTTGGCCGATACCGATAGACGGTGATTATCTGCCCATATCGGCCATTACCGATTGGATACCGATAATAATAGACAGTGCAGGTAAGCTATTGGAAACTACTAGAACAAGACATAGGGCCTATATTTAAACTGTTTTAGAATTATAAAAAATGAACAGATATCGTTTTCTTGTTGTATTTATGACAGAAATGAACAGGTATTGCTTACTTGTTGCATTTACTTCAGAAAATTAATACAAGGAATAACTTAGTATTATATTGTGTGCTTTGCAGCAATGTATACATTTGTTTTACAACATAGTCACACAAAAATAACATTTTGCATTTGTACTAATAAAAACACTTCTGTAGAAAAATATATAATGTGACATTCATTTTTATAGCCATTTGAGGTCTGCGTATTATCACTTCGACCTATACTGTACAGTATAAGTGTTTTTTTTAGCCTACATAATGTCAACTTTTGTTAAATTCTTATTTTAAGCATACACTCCTTAAAAATGCAGCACAATTTAAATTGTTCACTTAACCGAAAAAATTATATAAAATTCAGTCAAACTTGAATTTGTTACTTAACAAAAGACAATAATCAATTTCTGCTTCAAAATGCTGCTGAATACACCCGCAACTAATGCAGATCAAGCAAGATCAACAAAAATTACAAAAGATATTTCTTGTAATAATAATAATAATAATAATAATAATAATAATAATAATAATAATAATAATAATAATAATAATAACTTTAACCATCAATGTTATTTCCGATTCAACCTAAAAACTTTTTTTTTTTTAAAGCATCAGAATCATATTCTACTCACAATTCATCGTTGGATTTAATGTCGCATCAAGTCAGTTCTGCTCCACACAACTCAGCTATCCTATTGTTGTCTTCAGATATTTAAAAAAAAAATCCAAACACCGCTCTTATGAGACATATTTACTGCAGGTTGATCGCACGCTACACAGTACTGCAAGGGAAATGAGTGTCTTAGTGTTCTTGCATCATTAGTAAGTGCTCCTGACCAAACATTAAATTCTGTATTGGAAGAAATTCAAACATGAGTATCGGTGTACATTATCAGCTAAAATAACAAAAACTTCTGATTTTTTTCCTTAGATCCATGTCAGGCCGACAGGCTACCGATTATGGGTGCACACCTAACCATACCTCATTGGTCTTTACAGTGCTTAGCTATGCTTTGCTATGCTTCCAGTATGCTTTATTACACTTTGCTATGCTTTTATTATAGGAAACTACTATATTATAGAATGCCCGCCGATATCAAGCAAGGGTCATCACTGCTTACCTTGAACAAGAAACAATCAAGAGGATGGATTGGCCAGTGAGTATATTTGGGACACTCTACAGAGGGTGATAGCTGGTCGTCCATAACTGCAAGTGCTCCAGGATGCTCTTATCCAAGAATGGGCCCAGATTCCACATCAACATGTTACACCATCTGTTTAGTGGGATGTAGAGGCGTTATCAAAGTGTCATTGTAGCACTTTAAAACATGAATCCATGACTGAATTATCACAAAACTTTGTTTAGAGGGTGTGGCACTTTCTGTTGTTATCCATGTCTAATTAATTACTACATGACCCTCCTTTTTGTTCTGCGTCGTTTCCCGCAGATTAAACTGTATATTAACACAATCGGCCATTCAATAAATAATATATATATATATATATATATATATATATATATATATATATATATATATATATATATATGCTCTCATATGGATGATTTTTTTATTGGGATGGAATGATGATATATGGATGATTCCTTTTTATTTCAGCTGTTTCTGTACATGTACAATGTTTTTGTCAGATATTATTCCACCCGTTCAATCCTATGAAAGTTTGCATTTTGGGGCGTTTGCTTTCAAACGGCTTGCTCCAAATAACTTCAGTATGTGTCTCTTAAAGGTTGTCTGTATGAATCATTACATTAGTGCTACAGTATTCTTATTTCAGGCACGAGAGCTAGCTACCTTGTAACAATTCAAGTCTCTTCTTTTGTGCAGACTTTCAGACTGGTTTCTATTTTCACTGTTATTGCAGCAAAGACAGCATAATGGGTGCTCTCAACCTTAAACCAGCTGTGGTTCCTATTTTAACAAGATGAAGAGGGCACTGAGCAAAAGTGCTACCTGTATCAATCTAGACCACCATTCTGATCAGATATGGCCTCATTCGTTACTGATTGCTTGGTAATGGCAAAGTTTTAAAGCACCAGCTTTTTGAAGAAGGCTTTTTGAAATATTCAGTGTAAATATTAGAGAGTGTTTCAAGCTATGTGCCAGCTGTGTTCCTTGCCAAAGACATGGTTTTTCCACACCACTGGAACACTGTACTATCCCTAGTTCTGTTTTACTGCAGTCAGCTACAAATGTGAAAACAAAGTTTGCAATAATGTACCTTATTTCAATTCCTATAACACATATGGCTTTTATTGAAGAGCCTAAACCCACAATTAAATAAAATATGCATGGCTTGGAGAAACTAAGAGGTTTTTTAAAATAAATAAAATAAGATGACAGTTTAGATAAAATACCTAAACTAGCATTAAAGCACCTTGAGCTAAAAATAAATAAATAACATAAAATCAGTAAATCTTACCTAATATGTATTTTCATAGGCCTCACATTTTCCTATATAAAACATTCATAAAAAAGTGGGGGCCAAGTTTAGGGCTGACCTTTTATGCTAACTTGGCCAGTTTGAACAGATATCACTTTTTTAAAATAATTATTTCTTTAATAAATACATTTAAAAAACAAACAAACAAATATCCAGATGTTGGAGATTTGAACACAGTTCCTAAGACCGCTAGGTCTTGCTGTTTATACATTCTTGGCATGGGTCACAAATTCAGATTAGAGGTTTGTCTGATTGTAATCTGTACAGAGGTTTGTCTGAATGTAACGGTACAGATTACTGATTGTAATCTGTACCATACTAAAATACATTGTCTAGTCTTTGTTTTATATGTTTGATACTTATATGCTTCACTATTGATGCCCTGTAACACCTAAAAGTTGCCTGGGATAAAGGCGTTGGCAAAATAAATTAATGAATAAATAAATAAATAAATAAATAAATAAATAAATAATATTATTAAATCTTTTAGAATCCTATAGAAAGACAGGGATAGCTGTAAATCTTGTACGTAACATAGAATTATGATACTGAAGGTTGGTTTCTTAAAGATCCAGTATCATAGTTAAAGATTTATAGTGGCAAAGTTTCCATGGAAAATAAAAATAAGTCTCGCCTTTCAGGTTATTTGGGTTTCTATGTAGTTTTCTTTTAGGGATGGAAATATTAAAACACGGGAGGATATATTTAAATCGTCTTGCACTTGTAAACAGTTAGCGTAGCACATTGTGTTTGAAAATTGTACAGGAGTTCAGCTGTGGTTGCAAGTCTTGCACAAATGATGGAAACTGTCTTCTTGCTTTGTTCACTGTTCTAACCAGGCTGTTTTTTTTTCATCTTCAACTCTTTTGCCAATCATCATTTTGTATAATATGTGCCTCTGCTACAGCACAGCGTTGAATGTGGTGTAGCATTCGGATATCGAGGAGCCAGCCTTACCGCTCTCAGCATTTCCGCTGCCAGCGTTGTCACCAGCTGCAGTTCTACTGCCTGTCCCTAGAGGAGAAGCCACCATCACCAAGGCCAGCATTACTGCTGACAACATGGCCGCCCGTGGGCTGAGTGATACCTCCATTCCTGGCCCAGGACCCGGACCAAGCATTTTCATATAGAAAAAACATCCTTAATGGAGCACTATATGGGCTATGGCTGATAGATATTGGCCCATTCTGTCTAGGAAATGTGAAATTATTGTGGGGGCATATATATATATATATATATATATATATATATATATATATATATATATATATATATATAAATGACACTGTTAAAGAACTGTGGCTGTTACTCAGTAAGATGCTGCAGTAGCAGATGTTCTGATGAACTGGGAAAAAGCCTGAATGGCAATACATTTGACATGAATGCAATACTAGGCTGCAGCGGGTGTCTTTATTTTTGGATACAGGTGTGTTAAATGCATTGCCCCTAACCTTCAACACATTTTCCTAAGAAAAATAAATCTGCACTATGCAATACATTTGTCAATAAGCTGGAGCAAAGAGATTTTCATATAGAAAAGCCAGCCTTAATGGAGCACTATATATAAGCTGCGCTGGTGTCTTTATATAGTTGGATTTAGGTGTGTAAAACGCATTGCTCCAGATCTTTGACTATTCATTCTAATAGATGTTAGTTGTCACTACATGGAAAATACAAAATTATCTTGGGCAGGGGTGTCAAGCATACGATCCGCGGGCTGGATCCGGCCCACGGAATATTTTTTATTCAATAGGATACAGGTAAACAAAATTGCACAAAAATTGCAAAATATAAATAGATATGGATCTATTTTTTATTTCACACTCACCAAAAGATAAAGATAAAGACAAAGTGACTACTACTGCTGCTCCTGATACCTGGGACCTTTGCTTGAACCAGCGCATGAACATCTGGAGCAAATGAGTGGGCTGAGGACATCTTGAGTATCAAGTTATTTTGAGAATTAAATTTTGATTTATTGATATTCATGACGGAGAAAGCTTGCTGCTTCACAGGACACAGTATTTCAGCAGCATTTCTTCAAAAACTCCATCAGAAAATGGTTTTGAAGAAACACCTATTTCGTGAGCAATCACATACAGTAGCTTACCTTAACAACAGCATCACTTATGCTACAAGCATTAGTAAACATAGATTGCTGCTTTTTCAATGATTGTGCTAATTCAGTGTATTTATCTTCACGTACCGTTCCTGTATACTTATCATATTTCTTGCCATGGTGTTGCTCATGCTAAGGAACTTGCTGGAGGCATGTTTACACACGTGTTCTAAGAGGTAACGGTGAGTGAAATAATCAATACGTGCTATTTAGGGGGATGTAAATATACTATGTATGATAATTGTTGTTAAAAACAATAATGTTTAGGTTTTGGTTTCATCTTTGTATTTCTAAGCGTCAGGATATCGGATCAAGCCCACCAAATGAAACGAGTTTGACACCCCTGTTCTTGGGGCAATGCGTTCTTCATATAGAAATGACAACTGTAATGAACCAGTACATACAGCTGTGGGTGACGTCATTTTAATAGTTAATAAAAGTATGTAAATTGCTCTGCCCCAAACTTTTAACCATTTTTTTCTACGAGATATCAGTCCATACTATTTCAGTCCATACTGTTTGATTTCTACAACTTATCATTCAAACCGGAGATGAGTTGCTCTTCCTGTTGGGCTTACTATGCCACTGACATTGACAGACAATTGAGGGGTTGCAGTCACGTGACCGCAGCAGACCAAGCCGCTCACAATTAAAACAATTTATGACATTTTTGGTTTAGACTAGAGTATCATACCTTTGCACAGCATTACCAAGATGTATGTGCATAACGATTTCTGTTCAGCTTTCAAGTAGCCTAAAATTGCATGTAGACAAATTCAGTTTTCATTATTGTTTGTGCACTGTGTTATAAACTGATGGTTCTGAAGTTCAGTAAAATAATTAATGTAACATAATGCATTCTGTTAACAGTAAAGTAGGGGTGGGCAGCGATATGAAAATTGTATATCAAGTCTTGCAAAACACAGAAAAATATAACAACACAATTGCAATATCAAACATATATACATATACAGACGTTAATAGGTATTAACATAGGAAAAGCAATAACTTACTTTAACTTAGTGGTGCTTTGCTTCACAATGTCCATGGAGAAAAACAAGGTCTTGTTATATTGTTTTACTATTCCATCATCAGCCACCTCAAAACCAAAATATTTCTATACTTCACTGCGCACAGACTTGCAAGCCAATCCGGAAGTAATTAAATCTTCAGCTCCTCTGCGTGTAAATGCTGACTCACGACACCTCTTAATGTATTAAATACAGTGTCAATGTTGAATTTTGCATTATTTTGAGATGTGTTTTGATGTTTTAAAAGTACGTCTAATTTGTAATACCTGAAGTTCACATTTTAATAATACATTAATAATAGCATAAGTAGGGACTTTGTGGAACTTCGTTCTGTAAGCCTTGCAGCAAGTTGATGTTAAGCCCCTAATTTGTCTTTTTGAACAAATTCATGGAATCAACAGTTTGTTTTTCGTTTTTATGTTTTTCGTTCTTCTAAAACAAATCTTTCTTAATGAATTAGGTTTGAGATTTTATTTCAACTCTAGGTGGTCGCTCAAGCCTGGTGCCATCGGTAGCCCATAGGAATAATGCAGGAAACCACTGACACCAATTTCCAGCTATGCTAATTTATTACATTTTGGGTACAAACATGACTTTTTTTTGTCCTTGGAGATGCTACTTAAGGCTAATGTACAATGAATTGCATATTATTCAATCAGCTATCCGATGACCAATAGATAACAAAAGTGTAAAAAATGAAAGAAATATATTTCTGTGCTTTTTTATAACCTTGCTTATAAAACAACTAATCTATAAAGCACTATCATTTCATGAGTCAAATGGCAATAATTTGAAATGCTGAATAAATGGTGTCACATAAAAATAAAAACAAATACTAAATGGAGAGGTTTCTAAACCCCTCGTACTGTATGCTTATTTTTTCGTATTTGGTCAAAGAAGCTTGCCAGTGCTACTTCCAGCAGACTTCACTTATTAATAAAGAATTGCTTGGTATGGCCTTTTGTTATTGTAGAAAGTTGCTCAATTTATTCACCCTTTTAAGTCGTACGATGTTAGCCGCACACTTCCTATAGCGCGAGGAATGTCTGTGATATGTGTGTGCTACATCCCATTCTAATGACAATGGAGTTTCTAAACTGCATGGCAACCCTGTCTATGTGCTGTATTTCATGGTTCAAATTATTGATCAATTAAGATTACTGGAGTTTGGATTACCAATAATCTACTGCACATGGTCATTTATTAAATTCATCAAGTAGAAACTTCACAAAGCAATTAATAATGCCCCATTTAGCTCTAGTTTCAAATATCTGAAAAGAATGCTGCCATAAAGTGTAAATTAATGTTGAAAACATCAGCTGTAAAACAGAGTGCACAGAAGACTGTAGAAAACACCTGGAGTCATCATTAATTGTATGTGATTTGACTTGTATAGGTCAAATTAGTTTGCTGTGAATTATAAGGCAATGCATTTTTGAAAAGCTGTACAAACTCTATTGAATTGTATAATCCATTTGGGGTTGTGTAAGTTTCTTTAATGACTGTGATCTTTTTTTATTTTTTTTATAAAGGTTGATACATTCAGTTCACAATTTTAACTTGTCTTGAAGATTACTATGATTAAATCTATTATGAGATGTTGTGATTATGTCCAACATAAATAACTACAATATCCAAGTATATTGTTATGGTTACAGTCTAAGATACCATATTTGGAGAGGTTAATAAAAGACAATTTTCACACAAAATACCCTAGGAAATAACCTAAAACTATATTTGCACAATGCCAAAGTCATTTGGAAAGTGGCAGTGAAAGCTAGACTACCCTAGTGTTACCATATGATACAAAACACTTTCCAAAATCACGGTTGAAAGAAAAGAAAATATAACTCTATCATACATGTATCAGGTCTACCAGTTAAGCACGTTCTTGGCATTTCTTGCTTATTTTATCCTTCAATGTCCAATGGGTGCACAGCAGGACAGCTTTATTAAGGGGGAAAGACATTTTCATTTTTAAAAGCTTCCAAAATGTTCAGAAACCATGCAAAATATAATCCAAAACCAGAAAAGGACAATACATAAAGCTACTCATACTACATACCTTTTGAACCAAAATATGGAAACTAAGATAATGCAGATGACTCTGTGTTCTTCTGACCACTGCATATCTTTCCCTTGCTATGTATAAACAAAATGAATCAAACTAAGATTTATGATGGCTAGAAACAACATGTGGAATAGGCAAGTTTTGCATTTCTAATCGAAACGTTGGACTCTTGGCCTACAACTTTTTTGTTCTTTGTTTCCATCTCCTTTAGAAAATTATCAAGTCTGTTTGTGTTGACTTTATCCAATTTACTTCTCGAGTGCTTGCAAGCAACGACATGTATCGAGCAGATAAAGATAATACAGAGATTATAAAAGATGTGACAATCAGTGAAAAATAAGGGAAAAACATTAGAAAAATATATTCTTTGAAATACCAGTATAAACAAGAACTGGTAAGTGAAAAATCTGGAAAACATTTTTAGTAGGGTGTTTTTTTCAGTTATTGAATATAAGACTTAAATTTGCCATATGTCATCAATGTATTATGCAATTCAGCAAAGTTATTATAAAGAACAATGATTTGACTTTCCTAGAAATGAGTGAATATAAACTGAATACATTTCCTTGAATGTAAATCAATGGGCCCTATAAACAAAGCTTAAACTTATGTAAATTATTTAAATTTAAATTATGTATTACGTCTGTTCCTATGGTTTAACCCTTTGCGGTTTGTTTATTCAGTACCTGTCAGGCGCATCAGGTCTAATTTATTTTCACATGAGCTGTTTGTTTTACACGCGCTGTTTAAAAGTAATTTGTTACAGCAAACCATTCCCCCAAAATACCCAAACCACAAACCCCCAGCGCTGATTTCCATGTTTGTTAAACACGTTTTCTTGTTCAATGTCATATAATACTAAAATAAAATAATAGTATAATATGGAGACATAATCTACTGAAACAAAGCAATCTGATTGATTAGAAAAGTTGTGATTGTCTATAAGACGAAATACAGCTGAAATAAGAATCCTGGACAACATATCTGATGGTCAGTACAATGCAATTAAAACCTCTCCAAACAAAAGAGCAAAACTACAGACTGTTCCTTGATCGATTTGTAAATTGATCACCTAACTAAACACAGAGGTTTAAATCTGAATTAGATTACTAATTGAAATGCATGTATTACTCCTCTTGTACTTTGTAGTTTTCTTCTGCAAAAATGAACAGGCCCCTATTTCTTTACACCACAACCACGTTGTATCTTTGCGGCTTCATTACAGGCTCGCAATATATTCTGTAAACATATGAATACCTTTCCTTTGAAGATACCTTTCCTGCTGATTGATTATTATTTATTTTTTTGTTGTCTTTTTCTAGTGATGCGCCCACATAGGGATGAGTTGCCAACAATCAAAGCTCAGTGATTCTCTGTTGATCTTAGTTTGTTTGGATCTGCTCAGGTCAACACAATTTGATTGTGCAATGCTTTTTTCCCTATCGTGGCTTTATCTGTACATTTATTGCTGATCAGAGAGAAGAAAGAAAGAACTAAGCACTGAAATTTAATGCTCATTTGTGGTGGTTCATTGCTAAGGCACTTTTTGATTCCTCCTGACAGTGCTGATAATGTCCTACTGGAGTTTATTAGTCTACAGAAGGTAACATAGGGGCCTCATACTCTACTGTAGCCAACACCTGGTGTAACCATGGGTTTCTAAAAGTGCACTGACATATCCCTTACAAAAACAGATTTTCTATTACGAATCACATATTTATATAGGTATATAAAAGGTCATCTCTGCGACCTCATTTTCAAGTGAATCCTACACCCCCTTTACACCGGCACACCCGACCCATGAGGGCCTGGGACCCTCATGGGTCGGGTGCTTTTACACTGGCAATATACCCAACCCGTACCGTGAAACCCCGGCCCGATAACATATCTGAATCTGGCTCGGCCGAAGCAGGCCTTGGATGAATGAAAACTGCAGGACAACAACAGGTAAATGTTTTCCAAATTTCTTGCCTTTAAAATATACAGTATATATATATATATATATATATATATATATATATATATATATATATATATATATATTTTAGCTCACACACATACACACACACACATACTTCCTGCTAAAACAGTAATGTTATTATTATTAAGTCATTTATTCATCCATGTATTTCTGGAGTAGCCTGTGAAAATGTGTTGGGGTAAAATATGCTGGAGAGACATATTGTTACATATGTAAGCAAAATGTAATAATACGAGAGAGAGAGAGAGTTCTGTTTTTTGTGGTAAGTGACATTAAACCACAAAGGTATATATATATATATATATATATATATATATATATATATATATATATATATATATATATATATATATATATATATATATATATATATTGCTTTCTTTCAGGGAGAAAGCGTAAAAGGAGATGGAATAAGTTCAAATGAACAAGATTTTCGAGAGAGGCAAATGGAGTTGGACCGGGAGCAGAGGGAAAGGGAAGCCTCAAATGCTTTGAACGTACAGTTCTTAGCTATATTAGGAAGACATGGAGAGAGAGGCTTTATTGTCACAATGTCGTGATCTTCCTGCTAAATAAACACATAATAATAATAATAACAATGTAAAGCCATTGTATAGCACTGTGAATGTAAAATGTTTGTATATAGTTAATTTATGAGTGTATATGGTTTGTGTATATTTAATTTATAAGTGTGTACTCTTCATCTAAATATCGTTTTTATAATAACAGTTCAAGCACTTTAAAAATAAAGACAATTTATATTCATGTTCAAACAATTTGTGATTTTATTTTTCTTAACAAACACACAATACTTAGCATGGTGCAGCTATAAGCAGCACAGATAAAATACAGAAGAGACCAGTGTACCCTTGGTGTGTAATTTAGATGTCCAAACTAAAATACTCAAGAAGAGCTTCACACACATCAGTACCTTCATTCCCCCCTCTTTCTAGTAATATATGTACTGCTTGTGCAAAATCCAGTGTAGCTGCCCATTCATCATCGAAATACTCCCCACCACGGCTTGCAAAATGATTGAGTGTCGACTTTTGCAATTAAAATAGTCAAAGTGGTACTCTTCTGGAGACAATAATAGGGATGCGAGAGCCGTCAGTAGCATTAACACATTGGGGCACTCCCCACCTCTGGCCAAAGTAATCAGCCATTTCAGTCAAGAGTCGAGCTGAGGCATTCTGAATGTACTGGAGCAGTCTGGCACGACACCGAGGCAGACCCACAGACAGGGCGTTGCCATAGTCGAGACAAGATGTTACGAGGGCATTCAGAACAGTAGCACAGTCTCTGTCAGAGAGAAATGGTTTAATCTTTTTGATTGTCCATAGATGGAACATGCAAGTTTTTACTACTTGTTTTTTCTGAGGCAGAAATGACAGAGAATTGTCCAACACTAGACCCAGACTCTTAGCTCTATTCACTAATAGGGGAAGTTCCATTGACAGTTAACACGATGCCATATACCTCAGATCGCCAAGTTTAGCCTCCGACCCAACCAGAAAGTATTCTGTTTTGTCAGGGTTAAGTGTATGTCTGGCTCTATGAGTTGGACAATCAACAGATTGATTATAATCTAGACCAGTGGTGCACAGCTCAGGTCATGGAGGGCCGATGTCCCTCCTGGTTTTTGTTCTAACCATACCCTAAATTAGTTAATTGGACCAATTAAGCTTCTAATAAGGTCTGATAAAGTACTTTAGGGTGCAATTGGAATAAAAACCTGCAGGGACACCAGCCCTCAAGGACCGAGTTGTGCGTCACTGGTCTAGACTAAGCATATTATCCATGAACTGGGAGGCTAATTTATCATTAGGGGAGTCGGCCAAGACTTTGAAGTCCCCCAATATCAAAGAAAAAGGGGACTCTAATGTCAGGGCCGTGCTTAGCTCCAGCATTTCATCCAACCAACTGGAATCCGAACCAGGGGGTCGATAAACAATGGACAGATTAAAGGAATAGTTGTTTTTAAAAGAACAATGAACAGATACATATTCTATAGCTTTAAAGGAGGCTTCCAGGTGCAATGCAGGTGGTCCTGGAAAATAAGGGCTACACCACCACCACGTTTTGAAGTTCTGTTCACATGGTACATTTTATAACCAGGGGGAAGTAAATTAACTATGTCTGGACCAGACAATTAGTTTAGCCAGGTTTCTGTCAGGCAGGGGTTTCAACTCTTCAATTTTGTCAGATATAGAGAGAGCATGCTTAGCTGTAGATCTGGCATTAATGAGGAAAGCATTCATGTCCAGTTTAGGTTGAGATATAATAGCAGGAGAAATATATTGAGAATGAATAGTAATGAGGTTTCCTGGATGGGATTTGTTAAAATTTCGTTTAACCCGTCTAGCAGTGATAATAGTATCAATTGTATTGCTAACTGCTAATTTAGATAAACACATAATTAAAACCAAATACACCAATGATACATTAAAATCCAGTCCAAGTAAGACAGTTAGCAGCAAAGAATAAATGAGACTGCACAAGCACCCAAACAGCCAAAATCCTTTTCTCACTGTCCTTATCTTGACTGCTGCTCACACCAGCAGAGAGGGGCAATTAGCAGCAGTAGGTACAGTTGTGTGTATTGCAGGATAGCAGCTTAGCAGGGCAGAGCAGAACGATTAAGTTTCTTTTTTTCAGTGTACACTGTCGTTGAAGTTGTCTTTTCACAGGTTACCCTGGTTCCCTGAAAGAGAAGACGACCACCAACGACATTATGTAGGTATTGCTGAGCTCTTTATATCAGAGCTGCTGGTAGGCCCCTTCCTGGGATGACGCACTCGGTCCCGCCCAACAATGATGATTTGTGTGAAGCTCTTCTTGAGTATTTTAGTATTTTTAGTGTAATGATTACATCCATGACGGAGGAGAAGGAGGATCTGTCCCAGGAGGGCGCTATCGAGAGTGTATCCTCTTGTGCCGGCTATGGCGGTACTTGGGGCAGGATTGGAGCTGGGGCTGCGGCTGGAGCCACAGGTGCCTGTCTAGACAGGAGCTCCAGGACCGGGGCCATTTGTGCCTTGAGGCCCATAATGTCCCTGGCCTGTTTTGACCGCTTCACCCTGTTTGTCTGAGGGGATGGGGAGCGGCTACAGGAGGCCCGTGCGCCAGGGATGTCCAACAGGGGGTCCTGGGACAGTTCATGGAGGAGGGGCTCTGGGGCTGCAAGAGCCACCTACGGTCCGGCCATTGTGGACGTGGAACTCGCCCTTGTGGCCCTCTCCAACCTGTTCTCCTTCACCCGGGGCGTGTAACCCAGTCTTGCTTGACATATGTTGGCGTGTTCTGCACCGACTGAACACAGCATGCACCGAACACTGCTTGCACTGGGCACACCATGAGCTATACTATACATATATAGCACCATGCGATCAAGCAACGATTGCACTGAGTGCACCCTGGGCACCGTGTGCACAGAATACAGTGAGCACTACGTGCACCGTGTACCCCTGCACTAGCACTGTAGCACTGTGTGCACCATGTGTACCGAACACCGTGTGCACCGAGTACCGTGTGGCAGGCGAGTTGAAGCAGACAGCAAAAAACCATAGTAGAAATAGATAGATAGGGGAGAGCACACTGTTTGTTTACAAGGCCCGACTCACCGAGGTGGGCGGGACTACGTAGCCGACGAGGTCTACTCGACAGCAGGGATGCGGCAAGGCCTAGCCCAGTGGAGGAAACACACGGCTGGAAGGCTGCGGCAAAGTGGTTAACAGTATTTAGGTGCAGGTGATCAATAATCAGACAAAAAATGATAATCCAGGTGCAATGAAGGGTTAATTTTACAATCCAATGCCTGATAGCTAACAGCAGTAAACAATAACAATGTTAATGAAGCAATACAGCAGCGTGTTTTGCTTATTTATAATCTGCGGGTTTGCCCTGTTTCAGTTCACCCACACGTAACACATACACAAACACAAACACCAGTCCACAGTGCGTGCTCTAGTGCTCGTGGTGACTACAGTTCTTTAGTGACAACAAAAGTGCATTGTTGTTGATCCGGGTTTAGTGCTGGCCTTTGGCGACAGCTCCAGATTGTGTTAGCCATCCAAATAATTACAAACAATATTAATAATGACAAACAAAAACAAACAAAACACTCATGTTTCACAACACAGGTTCTCCTTCTGGTCATTTAACATAACCATTCACAAAGGAACAGATCACATCACTACGTCCCCTTTTTATAACGTCACCCATGACCCCTTGGTCAACGAGCGCATCTGTTCCTCCAATCCGTGGATGACACGCCATTTCCCGTCCGGGTCACTGAGTTCATATCCCGTAGCTTTGCCCCCTTTTTAGATGGCCGACTTCCACCTAACCCTGGGAATAAACTGTCGTTCCATTTAGTGCAGGGTATTGTGTTCCCTTTATGCAGCTGCCTCCCAGGTCGGGAGGGAGATCTAACACCAAGAATCATTCGATCTCTGTCACAAAGGATCACTCGACAGCAGGGATGTGGCAAGGCCTAGGAACTGCTCTCCCAAGAAGGAATAGACAACTCGCGAGGGTGACTGCACAGGCAGTCGCTCACACACTACAGACAGATAAGAAAGAGCGGGGAGGCCGCTGAAAGACAGAAAGGCAAAGGGCTTGGTCTTTTCCAGAGTCATTGATTCCAGGAAAGTGGCGAGCCAGCTTTCAGCACGAATGCAAGGGAAATACAATGAACTCGATTCAACTCGAGAAGCTCTTTTCTATCAACATGCCCAGCTGAACACAGAGGTCCTTACCTTACCGTCTTGAGAAGGAAAAAGAGAAATGGTTTCCTCAGTATGATGGTTTTAATCCCTCAGTAGGTGGGACCGAATGCATCATCCCAGGAAGGGACCTACCGGCAGCTCTGATATAGAGAGCCTCCTCAAGACTCACCTCTTCAGACAGCACCTGTAGAACTCTTTTCCCTCTGGACACTATCACTCTTCCTTAAATGCATTTTACTTGCTCTTATCTGCTCCCTATTTTACTGCATTTAATCCTGTACTTTAGAATGCTGTTATCTGTCACAAGTGTTATTTAATCTGTAGTATTTTGTATTTAATTATATCCTGATGTAACTATCACTGACACTGTTATCTGCTCTGTTATTGAATTGTATTTTGTCATACTTGTACTTGCTAGAACCGAAGTCATTGTATTTTATCTTGCTCTTAATTGTATTAATACTTGTACTGTGATTCTTGAACTGTATTTTTGTTTACGACTGTAAGTCGCCCTGGATAAGGACGTCTACTAATAAATAAATAAATAAATAAATAATAGTAATAATAATGGGCAGGCATATCCCATACATAATGTCATTGGTGGTCGTCTTCGAATTGAAAGGGAACATATGATATTAAACAACTGCATACAGTTGACATAGCATCAGAAGCCATATGACCAATATTTTAAACAATCGCTCCTGTAATAAATATATATATATAAAAGCTGGAACCGCCAGTCAAATACTGGTTTATCAGCAACCACCTCCCCGCTGAGCTGCGATGGGACATTAAATAGTTTCAATGTGCAGCAACAAGCATATAATTTAGGTAAAGGGAGCTGCATTTGTATTGATTTAACAAATGGAATGGCTTCGGAAAGCACATGTGGCAAGACAGTTTTATGTATTATTTTATAGATTCAGTTAGGTGGTCTGCAGGTCTGATAGAATTTAAAAATGCGGACTGCATAACATAGATCGTGAGCACAAATGCGGATCATAAATTGTTGTAAAAACAGATTTTTAAATTTAAATTATATTTGAATGTTCTATAAAAATCTTTGAAGTGTAAGTAAGTGTAATCTTTGAAGTGTTCTGAAAGAACATTGCAGTCATGACATTTCATCCTAACCTGAGATGCAATCATACTTTTACATACATTCCATGATTGCCTAGGAACCACAACACAGTGAATTGCTATCACATTTGTTAGGCACTGGGCAGCACCCTTAATAAAATACTGTATATTAACAATGTTCAACAGCAGATGATCTGGGGAGCAGTGAAAATGTAATTGAAAATTAATTTTCACTGCTCCCGTGACAGAAATACAATGATTCTTGGTAGTAAATCTCCCTCCCGACCTATGAGGGCACTAAGCAGCGAGAACAGAGTACCTTGGATGGGCTGGCCTGACAGTTCTTTCCCAGGGTTCAAGGGAAGTCGGCCAGCTAGAAAGGGGGCGGAACTCCGGTGCATTAACTCATTGACCTGGAAGGGAAAACGATGTGGCAGTTGCGGATTGGAGGGGCGGCTGCACTCGTTTACCAAGGGGTCACGTGTGACGGCATAAAAGGGGAGAGACGCAATCTGTTCCTTCACTTTAGTTAAGAAATATAACCCGGAAGGACCTTGTTTGTTATTAATAGATGTCTAACACGTTCCGGAGCTGTCGTCAAGGTCCAGCACAAAACCCGGAACAGCACTTCACTTTTGTCACGATAAACTTGTATCTCCCACCACAAGCACTACAACACGCACCCAGGACCGGTGACCATGTTTGTACATTGTGGGAAAGATACATGTGTTTATTATTTGAGACTGCAACCCGTTTATTTATTCCAGTGCATTACACATTGTTGTGTATTGCCTGGAGTTATTGTTTGGTCACCAGACCAGGATTACAATTAAAACCCCTTTCCAACTGGATTACAACTCTCTGTCTGTTAATGTACACAATCAACCACTTTGCCACATGTTACAGGTGTGTTAAAATTAATTTTCTTACATTTATTTTTATTTTCCTCTCATTATTCCCATTGGCAGTGTATTGATGTAATCACTGTGGTGGGATAAACAAGAACCAGAATTATTTATTTTGAAATATATACAGTAATCACCAAATGAAATTAAGTTTTTATTGTATAAATGGTTTGAAATAGTTTTAATATTTTTCTATTTTACTGTTCAGGCCGAGATTTGAAATCAGAGCAGAACAGAATGCAACTCTTTTTTGATGCATTGATTAAAGGCAGAACAAAGTAAATTACCAGTACTGTATGTGAATGCAGATACACCAGCAAGAAGACATTTTGTACCTCAGAATATACTGGTCTTACGAGGGTATTAAAACAAATTACCTTACCTTTTCTCTGTATATATGTTTTAGGTTTTACTGGATTTTGGATGATGTCAAATTAGCAACACAAACTGTATTATGTGTCGCACGCAGGTGTTAAGATATATTATGATTTTGCTTGCCTAGGTTCTATAAAGCATCAAGACTAGAATTTTTGAATTTGTCTAAAATGAACCTATTCTAGGAACAGATGGCTAGTGGCAATGATCTTTGATAAATCTTTTTTTTTTTTTAAATACTGTATAATTTTGGCAACAGTGCTTAATAATATAATAATATGTTAAATAAAGCATTTCACAATCCAGTATAAATATAAGATACCATTTTAATAAGCATTATTAAACATTTACCTACGTCTTGAAGATTACAAGAGATTGCATCAGTAATGATAATTTAAAGTGATATAACAGGGAATATGTATTAGTGGGACATACTTTAATTTCCCTTTTTTGTGGCTTATTTTAAAGACAAATTATGCAAATATAACAAAGTATTAAATAATAATAATTAAGAAAACATTTTATAAAAATAGCTGCAGTTTGCTTTAGTACACTTATTTTCATTGTAGCACTTTCCCGGCTGGTTTCCCAAACCCTAATCAGAACTATTGTATTCCTGGACTGTGTTACCTAAGGTAACATTTGCAGCTGGTGTCACAAGCCCTGATTAGTACAAATCTTGATGACCTTATTAAGGTGGTCTTAGACAACATTAGTTCAAAATTTGAGCTTAGTAGGGTCTTTGAACCAACAATAATTGTTGAATTCCCATAAATGATTAAGGGAACAAGTGCTTTGCAAGTCAAACCTAAAACATGCCTGTATTTCTGCATACAGTTTATTACGCAATAAAATACACATAAAACATTTTGTGTTATCAACACCGGCTGTATATAAATAACTTCTCACATTTTTACAACAGTTGATAAGAGCAGACCATAACAACATTTGCCTTCAGGATTGTTTTCCTAAACAGTACATTTCTTTAAGGTTTAAGGTTTATTAAGCATAGACCCAACAAAGAACCTGACTAAAATCTATAATATTGTTTTTTCTTCCTTTTTTCATTTAAATATTTTTTTTCAGTATTCCCCATTTTCATATCTAAACGGATGTGCTATGCGTTCAGGGTAATTGCTGGATGAATAGTTTCCGTATCTGTAGTTCTCCAGACTCTCTGCTCTTTCTGTTTTAGTAGACAGTGTTTCTGGTTGATATGCTAAAGCTGATTTGATTACTCCGGTATCTTCTGGGACCTTTATTTCTGGATATGATGTTGCAGATCCGTTTTCCAACAAAGCGTTACAGTTCTGAAGGTTTTTGACATCACAAAGGTTATCATTGTACTTGACCACTGATGGTTTGCAAGGCTGGTAAGACACCTTGGTGGTAGTAGTTATAATTGTCTGTAGAGCTGGGGTATTAGCTGGGGCAGGTCCACCATATCTACAAGGGTATTCCCCATTATAGTAATGGTGATTAGTATTTGCTGGGACTTGTCCATATTCACCCCTTTCACCATATCCACCTTTGCCCAAGATCTGCTTCCATCCGTGGTGCTTGCTCGGGATATCATAGTTCCTTTCATGAATGTTCAATGGGCTCAGGTTATGTTGAGATCCACCGAGCTGCATACACACTTTGCTTGAATCGGGCTCAGGCTGTAGATTGCCGGAGTCTTTATAAAGAGCTGGGTAAGAACCAGACCCTAAGTAGCCAGGCATGCTAAACTCATAGCCACATGGTGGCCGTGTCATGTAGATTCTATGGTTGGAAGCCTTCTGGAGTGAGGGTGTGGCCTCCCCTGCATTGCTTGGTGAGTCATAGGCAAGTTTGTAGGGCTCTGTGGTTTGAAAAGGAGGATAGTGCTGGGGCTGTATTGGAAAATTGGATTCTGCAATGATGCTGTACCTCTCCGGGCCATCCATGCAGGATAAATGATGGACATTGGGGTAATGGCCACCACTGTCATAGTATCTACCCGCCTGGAAAAAATGGAAGAAAGAGACCTTGAATAAGCATGTTGTAAATGGGAATACATTGTCACTTCAAAATGTATTTTACAGTATGCTGCCTGGGAGGGGATCTGAAGAGGATGACAAAGCGTATATTATCCGTAGATATGTCTTAATATAATGGTTTTATCAATACATGGTAAATATATTTGCTGTTTAAAATATATAAAAACATATATAAATACTATAATTTGTCTTCGGTTTGTACATGAATAATATGTTTAAGATATATGCCATATAGACATAGCCTATTACATTAAAGCTTCTTGCATATATATTGAGTGCTAAAAAAAAAATACTACATTACATGCTAGTTACATTATAAAATGCATAATTTATTTCTAAATGTTAATCAGATTGCTTATTCAATGTATTCCTTAATTAGTAACATCCAACACTCACAGTTCCGGTAGTTGCCATAATGGGGCTACTGTACATGTGTTTCTTCCTTAATACAGTATTGTGTATTTATTTTAATAGGTACCTCTGTTTCCATTAGTCTCTTCTTCTGGGAGAAATGAGGAGATGACATTCTTCTTTTAACAGCGCTCCTTCTAGCCTCTGTCTCTGATTTGCTTTCTGGTCGAGGGTGGTCATGGACCCCTTTAGCCTGCAAATAATGACAGAATCATGAATTTAATTCTTACAATTAAGTATAAATCTTGGAATTTGGTGCAAGGTATTTGTATTATTCTTGCATTGTTTCTTGCTGATTTTGTAACATTAACAAGTGGTTTAATTCATTCACAAAAAAACTTACAAAATATAGAACTCACCTGGAAATATATGTATTTGCCATCTATTCTCCAAAAGTTAGTCACTGGGTAGCCACTGTGTCCCCGACAAGGCACAAGCTCTAACGGTGAATTACAGCTGGGGCACAGTTTTTCTGTAAGGTAAAGATGTAGGATATACTTTAACTAGATGTTGGACGATAACTTTAATCTTTTTCTATTACAATGTAATAGAAATGTAATATTACATGTGGCCTATATATGGGCAGCAGTGTGGAGTAGTGGTTAGGGCTCTGGACTCTTGACCGGAGGGTCGTGGGTTCAATCCCAGGTGGGGGACACTGCTGCTGTACCTTTGAGCAAGGTACTTTACCTAGATTGCTCCAGTAAAAACCCAACTGTATAAATGGGTAATTGTATGTAAAAATAATGTGATAATCTTCTAACAATTGTAAGTCGCCCTGGATAAGGGCGTCTGCTAAGAAATGAATAATAATAAAACTCACATAATTATAAAATGATATACACTTTACTGAAAATCAAACTAAAACACAAACAAATTGGTCTTTAAACTTGTATTACCAATAATAATATGGAAGCTATTATGTCGGTTATACAGTGGTTAAGAATTGAATTAAATATACAAAACAACATAGACGTGGTTTTATTATGTGGATAAAAACAGAACCATACAAAGTCTAAATTAAACATTGTTTCCACAGACTAGTTAGTGTTCATTTATATTCCTGGGATTGAGTAAATTGTGATTATTTTATACAATTTAACAGACTTAGGCATGCCAGAATGGTTATCTTCACTTAGGGCCCTATTCTCACATGGTTTAGGGTTAGGCTTAGGGTTTTTTACGTGCTAGAAGAAAGGGTTACACATCCTCTGAAAGCCCTTCTTCCAGCACGTAAATAATGAGTAAAATAAAGTGTGGTCTCCTTTCATTTATTATGTATGAAGTGTGTAATACAAATGTGATTGACTTTGGCTTGATACACACTGTGGGGTACCATTCACTTACTCATATGGTAGGGACAACAAGAATAATTATGAATAAAACTAAGACAAAAACACAAACAAGTTTCATTCCACAAACCCCGACTTGCCATAAAGGTGCAGGCACACATATTTCAAAATTATTTGTGCCGCTTGATAGGGTGATTTTTATCAATATTTAGGCCTATTGAAAAAAAAAAAAAAGATTATTTTATAAAATCTATAAAGGTAATTATGTGCTGATCTACTGTTAGCTTTAGGCTGTTCCATAAATGCATAAAAATATACCAGTACGGTGTTGACAGTTATATAATATTTGCTTTCTTTCATGGAACACAGGAATCAACCAACGTTTTTAAATGTAATTGCCCAGAACTAAAGCCCTAATTTATAAACTTGAAATTGTTGTAATGTCGAACCTTTATACCGTTAACAGTGGTATAGTACAATATAATGTAGCGGAGACGGGGGACAGATGTAAAATGTTTTACTTCTCTCTCCATTACGCAGAGACAATTTGAGCTAGCTTGACCAGACTTTGATACAAACAACTGAATCTGAAATCTACCCATAGTTATCCTGTTTTAAGAGCTGATATACATACAGCAATAGGTGTCTAATGTTACAATTGACCCCATGGCCAGGGTCAGTTGAAATGGGGGGTGGGGTCAGATGGATCAGGGATCATAATGCTGAAAGCATGGATTCATAAATTGGGTAACATAGGTATCACAAAAAGAAAATTGGGTGGGAAATGTATTCTCCACATCAAAAATCAAACTGAGCATGTGCTGAGTGAGTGCTGGCACTATAGCCTGCTTTATATATATATATTTTTTTAATCTGCCAATTTCTATAGACTAATGAAGATATTTCACCTGCAAACTTCCTCCAAAGCAGATATGACGTCGGCTTTTGAAAGAGGTAGGATTTTGCATGTTTTTTTTAAAGAAAAACATAGTAATAGTGGTATAAAAAAGCACCTTTATAAACCCATTGGTGATGTTTCAATTTCTCTCTTGCTCTGAGATAGGATTCGAACCACGGACTATGGGATAGGCTACACTCTAAGAAAAAAGGGTACTTTAAGGTTCTATGGGTACCCATAAAGAACCCTAAGATTAAAGGGTTCCTTATAGAACCACTTTAGATTGGATTTCTGGCACGTGCATCTCCATGTTGATGCTGCTCGAGAAAATCTCTTTATTTTCAGTTTTTGTCAGAGAAGATTTTGAGGTAAGCGGTTGGGGAATTATTTAAATCCCTGTACAGTTAATATGTTTATATAGTTAGGTAACGTTTTTCCATTATTTTACAGTAAGATAATGTTTTACATTTTAGATGGGTTGATATAGAGAGAGGTTTTATTTGTATTAATGTTGTAAATACGTTTAGGAATATTCGTAGGACTTTAAAAAAAAATTCTGTTGAGAATTAAAAAAAATTAAGTAAAAAATGTTGAGGTATATTCTGTGGTATAGGCAATACTATCATAACTTAAAACGCTTAGAAGTACTGTTGTAATGTACTATTTAAATTATTAGAATGATAACATACAAGTTGGAATATTAATTGTGAATATATGGCGGTGACTTTTCCAAGAGCTCATACTTTTAAAAACAACAAAGGATTAATCTCAGAGTTAATCTCAGAGTTAATCTCAGAGTTCCCGTAACAAACTAACAAACAACAAACTAACAAATTAATCTCAGAGTTCCCGTAACAAACTGCATAAGTGGTAGGTGTATACTACTAAAAATAATATCTAATAATTACAGTTGACACTAAAATATCCACTAAGTGCTATCCTTCACCTTTTTATAAGCATTATTTAAATAGTGAATTTATTGTAAATCAATTGATTGAAATTAAAACAGACTTTATATTTCACTCAGCTTTGTGCAGGTTAGATGGACAGGGAGATGCAGACAGCTGGACAGGGACCCAGAGAGAGATGGATATAGGGAGACAGGGGGAGCTGGACAATTGATTAATACATATTATTGTAGAATATTAAGTGATTTAATGAATACAAATCATTTAAATTCATGTTGTGCTTTGTATGCTGCTTATAAACATGTGCAATTTAGTATTGCATTAGAAAAATATTACCTACCTTAATTTCTTAGCGTTGAATTATATATATATATATATATATATATATATATATATATATATATATATATATATATATATATATATATATATATATAGTGTATTATATTATTATATTTATATAGTCAAGAGGTGTAAAAGGTAAACAGGTTTGAAATACAACAACAACCCTTTGGGTTCAATCTAAGGAACCATATGGGGTTCTTTCAAAAGAACCCTCTAAAATGGTTCTATATAGGTTCCGTATATGAAGCACGCCAAAGAACCTTAAAAGGTTCTATATAGAGCTCTTTCTTCTTAGAGTATACAGTCTACAAAAACCAGGAACGATGGGTCTGCGTGTTAAAGCAAAGGATTTCAAAGAAGACTTCAGTGAGCATGAGATCAGCCTGGGAGACATAAAACAGTGTGCTAAATGAACACAAGCCTACATATAGGCCTACACATCACAATGTTTAACTGAAAAGGTAATAGGCTACCTATGTTTGTTTTGTTTTTTTTAAGAAAGCGTGCTGTGCTATTTTGCTTTGCTGTACGATTGACAGTACGTTGTTATGTTTATTTGTACTATGCATGTACCAAATGTATTTTAACTTTTCTTTCATTAAACTCTACAGTTTTAGCATAGCCCCGCCTCAATTAAATAAAATGATACCCACCTCAGGTCACAGACAAGTTTGTTGCAAACCCTATTAAAATTAAGTAAATGAACAATGTTATGGTATTACAAAGGTACGCCAATAGCGTACCAGTCCCCTTTCTCTGCTGTAAACATAGCCTGGATAAGATGACTTATGTTTGAGAAATGTTACTCACTTTGCTGTTTCTGCCGTGCTTTGTCACAAATCGCTGGCCTGAGCTGAAGTTTGTTGCCATCAGGTAACGAACAGCTCCTGTTGCAGACAACCACTCCAAGACAGGACTTCTTGAGGATCTGGCAGTTGTGATTATTGGTGTTTCGCATGGCCCATCCACTTAGATGCCTCTGCGCATTCTTATCCTCCGCGCTGTAGATGTACCGTACATACCCATCTGTCCATTCTTGAAAATCGTCATATTGTTGGATGTCCTATAAAAATATATGTATATTTCGGAGTCATCCTCACGTAATGGAGAACATAATGTTTTTTTGTTTTGTTTTGTTCCGTTTTTTTTTGTTTTTTTCATTGCAACGTATTTAAACATAATCAACTGGATAAACCTTTATATTAATGTTTGCTTTTAAGCAGAACTTTGTAAACCTATTCTTATGGAACAGATTATAAACACATTTTAAAGTTTTTTTTTATTATTATTATTTTTATTGTATTTTATTTATAGTTTTGGAAGCACATAAACACTTTTTTTTCCCAAAGCATTTACATTTAAAGTGTAAAGTATATAAATATGAATACGAGTTTCTATGATGAATACGATTTATGTTTCTTTAACATTTGATTTACAATATGATAAAATATGATTTATTTTCCGTGACGGTTTACTGTCTGAAGTGATAATTCATTTACGTACTAATTTTTTTTAAAAACATCACTATATTCTTTATTTACAGTATATGGCTGTGTGTAAGACTTTTTTAGTCTAAGGGATTTGTTAGTTTACTTCAAATTTTTACATTTTTTCTTCTTATTTTGAATATAGTCTTATCATAAACAAGGTTTACAATGAATGCACTGTTGCTCAAATACATCTACAACAAAATGTAAATATTTATCGATTTGGTTAAAAAAATCTTGAAACGAACGGTAATGTTAGATGATGATAATTTTATTGACTGCTGTACCACATCATGACTTATTTAATATAATTATAATCGAAATATGTGTCAGCCTTCCACTATAAAACTAAAAGTGTTTAAGAAGTAAACATAAAGCTTGCAACTGAGTTTAAATTAAATGAGAACATATGAAAACGTGCAGTATACAATTCTTAAATGCATTGCCTACGTTCCTTTTAAAACTGTTTGAGATGTATATTTAATTCTTAAATATTTAGCTTACAGTGTACGACGCCTCGATTTTGTGCTACCAATCCAATTTGCGTGTCCTGCATGTATGTGTACATGTAAGTATTTCTATACAATCAACAAGTTTAATTGGTAAAATGCGTATTTAAAAAGGATTTACCTGTGGCAATTCTGGGTCGTTGATATCCCAGGTAAGTTTCATCCCAAAGGAACAAACACAATCAGACTCGTCAAACTGATCCGCAGATGTTGACATTGTGTCGTTAAGTAAACGAGAACAGTATATTTAGGATGATCCGTTTCTACTGTAGCGAAACCTGCAACAGAAAAACCGTATTACTTTAGGTGCTTACAGTGTACGACTAATTTTGATAAAAAGCCAAAACAGCAAAGAGAGAAGGAAGAAAGACATGATAGATGGAATTATGCACACTGATCTACAGACGCGATGATGAACTTTAAACAAGTAATGAAACATAATCCGATATATTAAAAACAAACACATAATGACACACATATTATTCAAAATTCACCTTGATCCGTTGTAACTTCATTTCACTCTGAAGCTCTGCCTCCGCTCTGAGATTGTTCTGCCGCAGATGGAAAGTGTGTAATGAGCATAGATAACGATGGGCAGTTTTATGTTTAGGGAGGAGGCTGGTCTTCAGGTTTGTCTTACATCAGTTGTGTTAAAGTTAAACAACACCATTCACTTTCAGCTCACCTGATCCGTAACACTGACCTCTACTAACAGCTAACTGTTCTGATATACCATTACTCATTGTATTACACTGGCTCGATCTCAGTAGCCCGAAATTCCCAGCCAGCAGCCTTTCAATAAGCCCCTTACAAGAACGTCGAGTATATTGGAACAGTATATAAATAGCGTCTGGCTATAAGGTGTAGTTTTTGTGTCGGTAAGTTTCAGCAAGAGTTTCCAAGCTGTACATTTATGTATAGGAAATCCACATTCGATGTAACTAAAACCAACACCTGTTCAATAAAATTGAGCTAGAATGACATATTGTGTTATAACTTTCATAATAAAACGGTTTATGTAAGCTGTATTTTAAACTGTGCTTATCTTTTATAGAAGATTTACTTTAAAATATAAACTCGGCATATTGTATAGCAAACAGTAGGCTATATTATTATTTTCTTAGCAGACGCCCTTATCCAGGGCGACTTACAATTGTTACAAGATATCACATTATTTTTCCTACAATTACCCATTTATACAGTTGGGTGTTTTTTACTGGAGCAATCTAGGTAAAGTACCTTGCTCAAGGGTACAGCAACAGTGTCCCCCACCTGGGATTGAACCCACGACCCTTTGGTCAAGAGTCCAGAGCCCTAACCTCTACTCTACACTGTTCCCCTCAGATATATATGGTATATATTGCCCTCGATGCCACATGCATTTGTTGAATTTTAATGGACCACATTTGTATTATATTTCATATGTTTTTCAGTGTATTGACAAACAATGTTTCCCAACTTTGCCCTGAAAAACATTTTTTTATTAACTTTTTACTTTAAAGTCTAATGATTAACTTAAATAATGAACACTACTTGTTATTAAATGACATTTTTAGTGATGAAAAGGGGACAGTTATAATTATTTGTAATGCGACAAATTGACACCTATTTGCCTTAAAATATAAACTGTCGTCATTCTAAACAGATCTTGTATTGCCTGGAAACTATGACAAAGTTGATATTTTTTCTGCTTCACTGTTTTTAGTTTAGGCTTGCATTTTACATCGGAAAATTACTGATGCTTTGTTGTTTATGTTCAGGATGAGAATACATGATTCTGTTTTCATCAGTCAGCAAAATGTATGTGAAAGTGTTTTTATGCAAAATAAACACTCCGCGTTTAAAATGCTATGGATGGAATCCCCCTTAAGGTCATTAGCTGTTATATGTAAACTGTTAAATAGGCCTGCGCCCACTTTCAAATATAGCAACTAAAAACATATTTCATCACCAAAATAAACACGGTTAATATCCAAGGAATAACATCTTAATTGTGTTATTGGGAAAGGTGTACCAACAAAATGCAGTTCTTATCCATCTTCTGGAGGTTCAATTAACCAACAGAATAGTTTCCATTTGTTTTTCTGCAGTTGAAGTTTCTAATTAACATTCTAAGAACATTTTGAAGAAATTCGAGAAAACTCAAACACGCACTATATACACTGTAAGAGATACAACATAAAGTATCTGTAGGCCTATAGATTACAATGACGAGTTATATATATATATATATATATATATATATATATATATATATATATATACAACCACCTTTGCCCATTTAACTCAGTGGTGAGACCAAATCTGAATTGACAACTTTCGAAAATGATATATTGAGACATGTTTTAAAATTACAGCCTCCGCAGCCTCCGCAGTAAAAAAAATAAATAAATAAAAATACAATTAAAATAAATATATCGATCTATTTTGTTAATTGCAAATGCTGTGCACAAGGAAGTCCAGAATGTCATAAATTTACATTTTACTGTATTTTCTAAAAGCAGCCTATATTTACACGATGAACTATATAACCAAAAGGATACTCTGTGTGATAAATCGGTAACTAACCCGTGGTGACGTGATGACGCCGCTTCGAGATTCCCTTGCAAAACAAATGCGAATGTGAATTTCTCCCCTCATTAGTTAAACCAACACATAAACAAACAAACAACTTTTTTTTTTAAACCATGAACACTTGGAGCAGGCAGCAACATGCGTAAAAAACATGTCACTGTTTTGCATCTAAACATAGATAAAGGGATTTGGTTAAGTACCGACATTCCTTTCTGAACCGTAAATAAGTTGCGGCTTGAAGCAGTTTCTTTATTGTTATTTAAATATAGGGTGAGTCTAAACTGTAAATTATTAAAAACTAATACCGGATAATATACATATTCTTTTATTCCTTTATTTATATATATATATATATATATATATATATATATATATATATATATATATATATATATATATATATATATATATATATATATATATATATATATATATAAAGGAATAAAAGAATATGTAGGCTACTGCTTTTATCGACGTTGTTGGGTAACTCGTGTTCTCTTTGTTGTGGTTTGCGACATCAAATAGAGTCACAAAAGTGGTTTTAGATAATGGATCATTCTAGGCTATTGTCGTTAATTCCTTCGGGGAGGGGGGATAACCCTTACATAAAATTATGTCAGATCTGCTGTCTTACTCATCCCTGTGTATTGCTTTATACATCATGGAAGTTACTTGCATAACAAATTAATGAATCACATGAGGATCGGCAGGTGTTTCTTACATATGGGGACTTGTCGTTTTTTGGTTGCTGTGCTTTACTGAATTGATATGAAGGGTAACTTCTAAAATCAAGTACGCCTAAATTACTTCTATTCGAACAGAGCCAATAACGATATAACGTGTGTTGGTTTACACAAACCTTAGGCAAGTTATGTGGGCTTGTTGACGAGCAATTTGCGTTGTTGTCAAAAGAATGGTAGTGATGATGATTACAACGCTTTCTCTGTGTATATGTGTGGTATTGCTCTATTATTTTTAAGTTGTTCTGTACAATAAAATGAAATACAATTATAAACAATGCAAATCATTAAAAATGGTCCTGATTAAAATGTCATGCATTTCTTCCACTTGGGATTAATATGAAAGTAGCCATTAATTTGGCAACTATGATAACGATTATGACTAGCCTATTTAAAATGACACAGTACTCTCTTAAACGTTATATGAAACAGACATAGTTTAGTATCTAAAAATGTAGCATTTATTTTTTGGGGAGTATAAAAGTATAGTCTAAAGCAATAATATTAAATACCATTATCTGTTCTTTAAGATGTATTAGGCCTATTTAATTCATAAACAATGTAAATTATAAATAAAAATGCAAATCATAAACATTTTAGCAATTTATTTGAACAAAAACATGTTTAATTTATCTCTATGTTTGTCACAAGTGTGACTGTTTGCTGAGCACTTAATTATTATTATTATTATTATTATTATTATTATTATTATTATTATTATTATTATTATTATTATTATTATTATTATTGCACGAATTTATCTTCACAATTTTTTTGTACACTTTTAATATGCGTGATTTGCTGGTTTTGTATTTTGTTTTTTTCTTTAAACTCTCACTTGAACGGAATAGAGTGATGTCTGACCAAAGAAACTTGATTCACGTTAATCAGCTGTTACTTTAATTAGATACCTTTGATCTGGGCGTGTTTTTCTGCTTTAAGATCCAGAAGACACAAACGAGGGACAGAGAAACGACAGGGAAAATGAACTGAGAGTGAAGAGAGACGTGGAGAGGGACTGGATCGAGAGGAACTACATTGGGAAATTGGCTTATGCATAAAACCAGACTTAAACAGACTCTTAGCCAGGCCTGAGGTGAGGGACGAGACAGAAGGGGAACATTCAAGCACGTAATCAGCGCGAAAGGCGAGATCGGACACCGAGCACACCGAAGCGAAGCAAGAACAGCGAACTGACTGCGCGAGACAAGAGAAGGTGGAGGGAGGAGATCCTAAAGCGCTGCAGTGTTGAGATTACTTTCCCTTAAAGTTAAGTTCTGCTTTCTTAACTCGCTTATTTAGCGTATGTATTTTATTTGTATACTATTCGTCTGAAAGCCACTGAATGTAAAACAAGTAACAAGATAATGTACTGTACACCTCGGTTTTTGTTTTGTTTATTTATTTTATAGAGTTCTGCTTCTTCCACGCCCACTACGCTTCAACCACTATTTGGTGACTGTCAAGCAATTGACCCAGAGATTGATTAGCGTTCTTTTGACATTTGGACTGGTTTCTGACTTTGTTTTTATTTTGAACTATTATTGTAAATGTATTGATTACACTTTAAAACATGTTTTTAAACCTTTTATTCGCCGTTTTAATAAATACAATAGCTTTATAATTACTGGTGGATCTTTTCTATTTGCTGGATATTTAAGTTTAAATTGTGGCTTCCCTGAAATACAAAGAACCTAAACTTTTGACAATTGTTCGTTGTTTATGCAATGAACTGGCGTAGATGGACTACATATTGAAAATAAGATAATGCTCCATATTGTAAACCCTTTATTTATTCTGCTTTGTGCCTCGGAGTGGTGTGACATGTTTTACAATTTATTTTAAACGAAAACAATTGTCCACTATTATTTCTTTGTCAGCCATGAAAAGAACGGAATCTGATCAACATTTTATTACAAAAGCATTTTAGTTTTATTAACTGTTTATTTAGATAAAACTCAAATGATTTGAGTATTTAAAATATATATACATTTTCACTTGTATAGAATATAGTCTTGTCCAAATGTAAACGATTATGAATTGAGTCTTGTTTTTCAGGACTAGCATATAGGCCCATCATTAAAGCTAGTAGCCTATATGGGTCTACCTTAAAACTATACGAAATGAAACAGTTATGATATGGTATTTAAAATACTGTATCCACATAATGGAAAATGTTAATTCTAGTAATCTATAATATATTGCAAATACAAGTAAAATAAATATTAGCCTATATATGTTTCTACAAACAATAAAACATAATGCTATATAACTTAGTAGCCAAAGGCTAAAAAAAAAAGACCGTATAACGTGTAATTAGCATCTTTGTTGGAAAACGCTCAAGGGACAGACATTCACAAAGTGACATATAGGCCTATACATTTTGGCACCGTGACAATAGCTGTAACATGCTGTCATACAAATAACTCGAGTAGCCTACTACTGTATGTTTTATGGTTGGGTGTTTAAAGTTACATTAAATAAGTTGATGGGTGGATGGACATGCATGCTGTTTTTAGTCCTGCGTGCTAACGTACATTTCTTTACTAGCTCTTCTCAGATTCTAGACCTAAGACAACGTTCCAAAGTGTATTGTTGCTGAGTGGTTGTCTAATCCTCAAATTCACTACCGTTAGGCTTTACTATTCCAAAAACTGGCTTTTCTACTTTACATTCCTTTTCACATATGTATTACAGAATCATGCCCCACCCCCATTCCTACGCCCCTGCACGGGAGACACCGTATCGAAATATACAGAAATAAATAATAAAACGGTCCGCTTGTACAACCCCAATATGTAAAATCTCCCCTAAATGTAAAATATCTCCCCCTAAATGTAAAACCATTCCAAACTCTGAACTTAATCACTAACTGCTATACCAAAAAAAAAATACTAGGGGCAAACTTTTACATATATGGGGAGGTTTATATATATATATATATATATATATATATATATATATATATATATATATATATATATATATATATATATATATGGCAGAGGTGTTTTACATATAGCAGTATAAGTTTTATCTTTCCTTGAAGTTAGAGAATATAACATTTTAGTTAGGCTTACATTTAAATATATTGAATTAAAACATTAAATAAAACCTGCTTTTTATTTATTTTATTTGGTGTGCCAGTATATAATAATAAAAAAAGCAAAACATTTATGTGCAAATATGCATGAATTTATTTTTAATATATGCAGTTATGATGTATATAATTAACAGAGTTCAATGTTGAGTAATTATTGTTAATGATGAATAAGTAGTGTGTTTTAAAATAAAAACACTCTATTAAAATATTCATAATGTGTTGATAAAATCAAAAATAATAATACAAAACATATTTGTTAATTAAACAGTGTGTGTATATATATATATATATATATATATATATATATATATATATATATATATATATATATATATATATATATATACAGTGCCTTGCAAAAGTATTCAGACCCCTGACCAATTCTCTCATATTACTGAATTACAAATGGTACATTGAAATTTTGTTCTGTTTGATATTTTATTTTAAAACTCTGAAACTCAAAATCAATTATTGTAAGGTGACATTTGTTTTATGTTGGGAAATATTTTTAAGAAAAATAAAAAAAACTGAAATATCTTGCTTGTATAAGTATTCAAACCCCACACATTAATATTTGGTAGAGCCACCTTTCGCTGCAATAACAGCTTTAAGTCTTTTGGGGTAAGTATGTACCAGCTTTGCACACAGTGTCGGAGTGATTTTGGCCCATTCTTCTTGGCAGATTTGCTTCAGGTTGTTCAGGTTGGTTGGACGACGCTTGTGGACCACAATTTTCAAATAGTGCCACAGATTCTCAATGGGATTGAGACCAGAACTTTGACTGGGCCACTGTAGGACATTCACCTTTTTGTTCTTGAGCCACTTCAATGTTGCTTTGGCCTTGTGCTTGGGATCATTGTCCTGCTGAAAGGTGAATTTCCTCCCAAGCTTCAGTTTTTTAGCGAACTGAAGCAGGTTCCCTTGCAGTATTTCCCTGTATTTTGCTCCATCCATTCTTCCTTCAATTTTAACAAGATGCCCAGTCCCTGGTGATGAGAAGCATCCCCACAGCATGATGCTGCCACCACCATACTTCACTATAGGGATGGTGTGTCTTGAGGCATGGGCAATGTTAGGTTTGCGCCACACATAGCACTTTGAGTTTTGGCCAAAAAGCTCTATCTTGGTCTGACCACAAAACCTTTTCCCACATCGCAGCCGGGTCACTCTCATGCTTTCTGGCAAACTCCAGACGTGCTTTCAGATGGTACTTTTTGAGTAACAGCTTCTTTCTTGACACCCTCCCATTCAGGCCAGTGTTATGCAGAGCTCTTGATATGGTTGACTTGTGCACCATTACTCCACTCCCAGCCACTGAACTCTGTAGCTCCTTCAAAGTGATTGTTGGCCTCTCTGTGGCTTCTCTCACAAGTCTCCTTCTTGTTTGAGTGCTGAGTTTTGAGGGACGGCCTTTTCTTGGCAGTGCCTGGGTGGTGTGATGCAGTTTTCACTTCCTGATTATTGATCCAACTGTGCTCACTGGGATATCCAAACACTTGGATATTATTTTGTACCCTTTCCCTAGTCTATGCATTTGTATTACTTTATCTCTAACTTCTGTAGAATGCTCTTTGGTCTTCATTTTCCTTCAGATTCACAGCCTGACCAATGATCCTTCAACAGTGGGGTTTTTAACCAGAAAATGTGACAGCAACTTTAATGGTTCACAGGTGGAGGCCAATGGTAAGGTAATTGTGTCCTCGTTAGGGCAATTTCTTTCATCGGTGTAAACTGGGAGCTTCCACAGCACAGGGGTTGAATACTTATGCAAGCAAGATATTTCAGTTTTTTATTTTTCTTAAAAATATTTCCCAACATAAAACCAATGTCACCTTACAATAATTTATTTTGAGTTTCAGTGTTTTAAAATAAAATATCAAACAGAATGAAATTTCAATGTACCATTTGTAATTCAGTAATATGAGAGAATTGGTCAGGGGTCTGAATACTTTTGCAAGGCACTGTATATATATATATATATATATATATATATATATATATATATATATATATATATATATATATATATATATATATATATATATATATATATATATATATATATATATATATATATATATATATATATATATATATATATCAGCATCACATTTCTCAGATTTTAATGTCAGTTCTAAGATTCTGGCGCAATAATTAGACAAAATTAAGAAAAAAAACATTTTAGCAACATTTGGTGTGCCTTTATTTGAATATAATTCTATTTTTTTCACCCCAATCTACATATGTTATTTGAAATTAGCCATTTATCAGTTTTTTGATCCTAACATCTTTCACACATAAATTGGCTTTATCCTTCACATCACTGTTGTCTAAACTCAATTTTTGTAATTGCTGGTCTTTGTCCTGTCCTCCACTCACAGTTTCATAGTCAAGTTTTGCCACACCCTTTATCTGCATGCTTTATCCATGTGTGTTCCAATTTGTTATAAAGTTGCTGTTGGTTAAATATTGGTTGTATACAATGCAAATTATGGATATTTGTACTAGTTTGGCTTTGATTCTGTTGGTCATGCGAGTTACTGATCTGACAAGATGTAAAACTGTTGCTGCAATGGAAGGAGAAACCATGGTCTTGATCTCAAAACTTGTAACTGGAGATTTTGATGTGGCTGTGAAAGATAAAAACCAGGTTCAGAAGTATGCTTACATGAAGTGGTATACAGTTGAGGAGGAATAAGAATCTCATTGATTGTGTGTTTTGGAGGATTTAATGGGCTTATCAAGTATAACTGCATTTTAGTAGGTTTTTTTAACATTTAGGGTGATTTTAAATATTTAGGTTGTACAAAAAAACTGCTGCTATATGTAAAACATCTACCCCTATATGTAATAACCTCCCACTAAATGTAAAAAGTTACCCTATATGTAAAACACCCCCCCATATGTAAAAAGTTACCCCTATACGTAAAATAACTTCTCGTATATGTAAAAAAGTTATTTGTTTTTTATTGGTATAGCAGTTAGTGTTTAAGTTGAGAATTGTTCATAGTTTGGAATGATTTTACATTTAGGGGGAGATATTTTACAATTAGGGGCAAAGATCGGTTTTACATTTAGGGGTAGAAGTTCTACATTTAGGGGCAAGCAAGATTTTACATTTAGGGGCAAATGGTTTTATATTTAGGAGTGTTTTACATTTAGGGGTCATTTTTTTTACATTGTGTAAAACTGGAGCCAGCTTGATGTCCAGCCACTGGAGTCAGCTCGGGTGGGATTTCTGAGCTAGCTGTTACAGAACTAGCTTGCTTGCTCATCCGGGCAGCGCTGCACCTCCTACTGCTCATCCTAACATGGTCGTCGTGATAGGGCATCCGTGTTGCTGTGCAGGTGACCTGGCCGGTGCTCGATGAAGTGGTTGTACTCATGTAGGTCTTCGATCCAGCGGGCGATCTGTCCCTCTGGCTTGCGGAACTGGAGCAGCCACTTCAGGGATGTGTGGTCTGTGCGCAGGTGGAAACGTCAGCCGTACAGGTAGGGGCAGAAGTGCTGTATGGCGATGTGTGCATGGCTCTTCACTAAATGCCAGTAGTAGGATGCCAGGCCTAAGAAGCTGTACACCTCGGAGACAGTCTTAATCCTCAGCCAGTTCTTCACATATGCTACCTTGGCCAGGTCCGTGGCGATGCTATTCGCCCCATGACATGCACCAGGAAGTGGGTCTTCCTCCGCAGCAAATGGCACTTCCCTGGGTGCAGTTTGAGTCCAGCCTGACGGATGCACTTGAACACAGTTCATAGATTCTCCAGCACTCCTCAGAATGTGGGGGCGTGCACCATCGGGTCATCCATGTAGACAACATATGCTGTCTGGGAACTAAGATGAGCACATGCTCTATCAGGCACTCGAAGGATGTAGGGGCATTGCACAGTCTGAATGGCATCACCCAGAACTGCCACAGTCCTTGGCCAATGGAGAACACAGTCTTGGGGTGAGCCTCTAGAGTTAGCTATACCTGCCAGTACCCACTGTACAAGTCCAGGGAGCAGAACCAGCGAGACCCAGCAAAGCACTCCAGGACCTTGTCGATTCGGGGAAGGGGGTATGAGTCCTTCTTGGTAACAGCATTAGGCTTGCAGTAGTCCACACATAAGCGCAAGCTGTCGTCCGAGGGCTTGATTATGTGAGGCATATTTATTATTATGTTTTTGTCTTTGGGTAAAAATAGTCCACCACAGTATATGGATTTCAAGTAAAAATATATTATTAAATAAAGGCGGAATTGAAGATTCTTCAATAACTATAAATACATTTTTACTTATTTCTAAAAAATATATATTTTGAATTAAAACACATGAAATACGGTTTAATTAAAACATGTAACATATGCCTAGGAATGTTGACAGTGCTTATTGGACAGACAAAGAAAAGAAAAGACTACTTAATATTAAAAAGTATTATTTATTCAGAAGTTACCAAATTAGCTGTCACAGTGTGTGCAGGTTTCTAGCCTGACTGACCCATCCCACAGAGGCAATCTGGTTGTTGTTGTTGTCGTCATGAAGGGGGAAGAAGGAATGCGGGTTGACTGTGCCCCATCTAAGCTGACAAAGTTGTTTCCCGACAGCTGGAGAGTGGTGTTGTGCTCCTCGGTTAGTCAGCAGTGGGCCTGCTGGTGTCCGGACTTTCCACAGCGGCTTTCTTTTTGGGTATTCTGGCTCCCCGGTGGAATCCTGCTCTTCCTCGCTGCACATGATATTGCGCATGGGCCTGGTCAGGGGATGACAGCATTCTCCCTCCTCAAACATGGCCTCGACCCGCTCGGCAAGGGCCAAAGCCTGCTCTGGGATGGTTGGTCCCACTAGCCATTGCCTCCATTGGCAGGTTGCTTCATACGTCAGAGGGTAAGCCATCCTGGCAAGATAGTAGACTGCCTCCAGCACACCAAGCTTCTCTCCTGGGCCCCAGCACCTGTTTAGCCTATCCTTGATCCCCACTTCTGGCTCTGTGTTCCTGAACCATCCCTTCGGCTGGCAAGTGCCGAGCTGTCAGTTCACCCTGGCCTGCAGCTCGGCTGCCTCCACCAGGAGCCATTCCAGCCTAGGAATTTGCAGTGGCTACAGCAATGAGTTAGACATTAACCCCCTTTTATGTAGCCATAAAATGTGAAATAGATTTTCTGCTAAACTGTGGGCAATTTGCCTAACATGCATGCTGTTGTCACTGTAATGAGTGTGGTTGAGGAAGAGGTCAGAGGAGGATGTTCTTGGAAATGTGTTGATTCAGTCTCTGTTTTATAGGATGGTACCATTCACATAACAATACATTGTATTAGTTATATTACCACTGTACATTGTTGTATAACATTATTATTAGTATTATTTTCTCCAAGTAAGCTAACATACAATATATAAAATGCATAATTGTAATTACTATTAATGCATATTTGTTTTTCTTATAGGAGCTGGACAAAAATGATTTCCGAAATGTTGTACTGCTGTTGAAAGGCATTCAATGCTTTTGTTTGAATAGATTCAAGAGTGCATTGAGCCTGTTAGTCAAACAATGATTTGTTTTAAAGATAAATATTGTTGTATATACGGGCACTTTAAATTAATTCAAAATGTAGTCTGTGTTTCTAATAGCCTAGCAGCTAGTAAAATCACCCCCAGGTTTTAGACTGTTTATTTTTTTATGGGGCACTATCAGTAAAATATTTGTAATTGATTGTTAACCAACTGGTTCTAGAGGGTTTATGGTACTCCTTGCCATAAGCTATGTGTACTAAATATTGTTCTACACTATACTTGCCAGTGCTCTTATTAGAAGTGGAGGGAAGGGTAATTGAATGCAGTTCTTCCTCACCTAACATTAAGGCTTCATTAATAAAGAGTTTTTTTTTTTCTTTAATGTACCTGGTAATGTGGTTTGAAAGAGCTTCAGACTTTCTGAAATCTGAAGAACTGAAATTAAAGAATAATTTGACCATGTTGCACTTGAAGGTAATATCATGGAGTTTTAAGTATTTTAATGTATTAATTTATGTTTTTACTTATTTAATTTTCTCTTATTTAGGAACTTTGCAAAAATGACAATGAAGATTAAACAAGTATGTTCATTACTGGGTGAAGGAATGTAATCCTGCAGGAAAGTGATGTTGAATAGCCTTATCTATCGTATTTATTAATGGATTTTCTTTTAATGTTTCAGCCAAAAGTCAAATGCACAATAAATGTGTGCAGCATTTAGGCTATATGGTGGTTGATACTGGCATTTTGTTTGTTCTGCGACCTTGAGGTAAATCTTTTTCTTGGCGTAAAATAAAGCAGTTTTTCCTTCATTAGTACATTACTAAGCTAAAATCCCTCCTTTCTGTTAATATTCACAAGCTATACAGACTTTCAACTCCATTCTAGACACTGCAAGCAAAGAAGATCGAAAGAAAATGAAATTTTCTGGAGAGCAATATGATTCTGTAAGTGTATTAGCATACCCTTTTGAAATTCCTTAATACTGCATATATGACTAAAAGAAGGCAAAGTCTTTTACTTTGCTGTATGATTCTCCTCCTCCCTGTCTTGTTCCTATCCAACACACCTTGTCCAGTCTGCTCTAACTTCTCCTCAAACTCTATTGCTCTTTATCTGCTGCTATCTCTACAATGAATGGTGTGTAAATGCAAGGGGGTTACAGTATTACAGTTGGAACACCACCATTGCCAAAATACTGATTTCTCCTATTTCGAAAATAAGTCCTGTGACAAGCATTTTTTTTTTAAGTAAACCTAATGTTAATATGTTAAAATTAAACAGTAAGTGATACCACTTAAAATAGTGTTTATCGGTATAATTGTATTGCTCTATAAGGCCATTGGATTTAATTAACTTTTTTTTTCAGTTTTAAATATTAATTATTATATAAATTAAAAGTACAAAATAAGATTCCAGTTTTTCATTAGCCGCAAGACTCTGAGCCTTCCAGATGGAATTTTCAAGTAAAAAATTCTCCTAAACTTTGAAATATAAATCATTGCACACGATGCTTGTAAGGCCATCCTTTTCAGTATTTAAAGATTTTACAGGACTATAAAACTGGCATATAGCTACAGGAGACAATCAGGAGTAGCATAATCAGCAGTCAGGGTGTACATAAACAAACCTTCATTCGCTACCTGTACTATACTACCACCTAATGGAGGAAAGCAATATAAAGAATGTCCACAAATCCCTACTGAAGTATTACCTCCTTTTAAAATGACTTTTCGAACTACAAGAAAAAAATCTCTCTCTCTCTCTCTCTCTCTCTCTCTCTCTCTCTCTCTCTCTCTCTCTCTCTCTCTCTCTCTCTCTCTCTCTCTCTCTCTCTCTCTCTATATATATATAGAGAGAGAGAGAGAGAGAGAGAGAGAGAGAGAGAGAGAGGACGTTTTCAAAGATTTACACAGCAATGCAATTCTGTGGTTGCTTTAAGAAGGCAATATCATAAGTAAGCTTATAGAATAGGGTAAAACCTACCGGTAGTTAAAGTGGCAGTGTTTGAACAATTACACAGATAATAAATGAGTAGGTCACAAACTATTTCAAAATATATACTCAAAAATAATATATCCTCGGACTATCTAAATATCTATATCTATCAAATAGTCGTGACGTTGTCAACCTACAAAAGGGCTTGTTGTGCCTGTCTAGTGCAGTGTTCAGAGGTTCCGTACACACAAACAAGTACAAGGTTTGGTTCAGGAACAAAAGAAAGGGGTTTTATTCAAAAACCAAATAAACAAAACACTGGTTTGAGGGCCATAAAATACAAACTATTAATGTTAACAAAAAACTTAAGCCACACATACTTTTACTTGCTCTCCAAACACACTCTTTGTCTCCCTTTTATACCATGTGGCCAGGGCTGATTCACGATTAAAGAATAGTGAAAGGAAACTTTGCATTTTTTCAGTTTTCAGCATTATTTTATTTTATGTAGTTTACACTGCATTCATAAAGGACTTGAAGCTCCCAATGGAGCTAAAACTATTCTATTGTATGTTTGATACTAAAGCATACTAAAGACGTTGTTTGTAAATCTAATAATTTGCTTTGCATTGAGGAAATGCAATATAAAAAAGCTTTCATTTTGAAAAGCAAGATTGGAAAAAACCTGTAAAACAACAAATAAAAAAAGACTCTATATCGTGATGTAATATTATGCAGTACCTGACACATTATCCTGTCAATGCACTTTGCTACTAAGCATGTACAGTACAGCATGTTTCGGACTGAGTTTTAAAGATTAAACAGATAAACATTTCCAGTAACTAATGAGTAAAGAAGGCAATAAAAGTTGAGTGAAATGCTGTAACCTCATTCCGGAAGGTTCTGTCACCCAGGTTCAATGGTTCATCTGCAGCAGGTGTTCAGGGACGTCGGAGACGGGAAAATCATCACCAACCAGAAGCTCGGCTTGTCGCAAACCAGGGGATAAGATGATGCAACCATTAGGGGATCGAGAGCAGGAAGTCGTATATGCTGGGGATTGGTGGCTGGTGCACTGGGGTTGTGCCCTGGATGGCCAAAACAGTGTTCTTTAGACTTTCTTTTATTTTATTATTTTGTCACAGTCTGAATAGCACTGCTGCTTAGCTGTAGTTGTACCACTGGCTGCTATAGCAGCACGCTTTATCTGTCAAGTGTAGAGTCCTGGCTTAATAAACCGCTGATTTCAAGAACCTACAAAACCTGTGTGAGCCTGCTTCATTTCCATGCAACTCTACAGTATTATGTATTAATGGATTAAACTGACAAAATGTGTATCCAAACTCACACTTTAGGAATAATCCCCCACCCAACCTCCGGCTCACCATTTAAAACATTACATCTCACATTCCCTGCTCACTTTAGAATACAAATGTAGTTATAGAAATGCTTTTTCAATTGTGATGAAACTCCGTTAAAATTCACATTTCCAAATACATTAAAGTAAATGTATTCATTAAATATATAAATAATGTCAGAATGAAATTAACAGCTGGATTTGCTAATGGTTTGGTTTAAATGAGTCATTCACCCACTGCCCTTCTACCATGGTCCTGCTGCCACAAGTAATACACAATCTATATCTGTCATTTTCTAAACTTATTTGAATGTTTATATGGTGGTTGTACAGTCCATACAGGACTAACTGTCCAATTGTCAGGATTAACTCTGCAGAGAGAAATTTACTTTATTGCAAAGGCTACAGAGCAGTACAAAACAGAAGAATTGGTAAATCACACTTAAAACTTTATTTTCTCATGGGCGGTAGTAGTCAGTAATTTATGAGATTTTTAGTTACCATGAAACTTTATGAATGGATTTGATGTTTCAGTTCTATGCCTGCTGTTTGAACCACTTGCAATATTTTGGTAACATAAGAGCACATGTTTCTGGGTAGTCATCTGGGAAATGGCAGGGTAGAACTGTTTACAGATACAAACAGGATTTTAAAAAAAGGAAAAAAAACACTATGGAATCTCATGTAAGTCATTGCTCAGACTGTGAAACTTAAACTACTTTATTGACTTAATCATTATTGCAAGACTACATTTATACATGTTATTTGACAATGCATCCCTAATTAATGATTAAAAGCTACATTTTGTTATAAAATAGAATAGTGGTTCTCAACCTGTGCTCCGTGGAAAGGTTATATAATTACTGAAAGGAAGCGGCAGCATAGTTTATAGATTCCATTGCAGACCTAAAAATGCATACATGGAGAATATCTCCAAGTTAAAAAAAAAACAAAAACGAGTTTAAACTATCTGTCATATACAGTTTTGGAGTGTCTAAAATGTATTCTTTCCTATATGGTTCCCTTTCAAGTCGAAGACGACCACCAACATTAAGTATGGGATATTCTCTGCCCTAGAGGTAGGTAATACTGAGTTCTCTATATCAGAGCTGCGAAGGCCCTTCCTGTGCTGGCCTTTCGGTCCCACCTACCGAGGGTATAAAACATTCACTCACCGGAAGATCTCCCTCTTTTTCCTTCTCAAGATGGTAAGGTAGGACCTCTGTGTCTAGAACTGAGCGTGTTGATAGGAAGAGCCCTCGAGTCGATTCGGGTCTGTTGTAGTTCCTAGCATTCGTGCTGAAAGCTGGCTTGCCGCTTTCCTGGAATCAACGACTCTTGAAAAAGACCAAGTTTTTTGTCTTTCTGTCTTTCAGCGGCCCCCCTTGGTGGGCCGCTCTCTCTTTGCTGTCTGTTGTATGTGAGCGGCTGTCTGTGCAGCCACCCACGAGTGAGTTGTCTTTTCCTATAGAGAGCTACACAAGTATCCTCCTCGGGGCTAGGCCTGCCTTATCCCCGCTGTCGAGTGACCCAGCCACGCTCCCTTTCTCGGGGCTAGGTACTACCGTATCCCCGTCCGAGCAGAGTCACCGGCCGAACCTGACCGCTGCAGTGTGTCGGTTCATGTGCGTTCGGTGTGCTCTCTCTCCTTTTCTTCCTTCTTATAAACTGTAATTTTTGCTTGACGAAAACTTCACCCACCGCGGCTTCGGCCTCTGTCCCCCCCTGGTACATGTTTCGCGCTGACCAGGTGTGTGTGTTGACCACGCGGTCTGGGTACGCACTTTGCGTAGTGTCCTCTCCGGTGCTGCGGCACTGCGGCGCATGCATAGCCTGATTCTCTTGGCACAGGCTGCGTATTATCCGAAGCCAGCGTAGGATCTTAACGCACACGGTACTTGGTCCCAGTACGCAGTGTACGCAGAACAATATTCACAGCGCATACAACGCGCAGGCTTTGTTGCTCCTTCCCAAAAGTTACGCACAGAGCGCAGAATACGCAGCTACGCTCCCGCTCCGCAAGGTGTCTGGAACATTCGAGGATGAGCAGTGCTGTGCACGTTGCTCTCATTGCGTAGGCACTGCGCTGCTAGCGCATACCTCGTGATGCCGCACGGAACAGTGCAGGCCTAGTCTGTTGCGCATCAGTTCCTAAAAAAAAAAGGGGAACTATGCTAAATAAGAACAGACCCATGCCGGGGTTCCATGCCTGTACGGCTTGTAATGCTAGTATCCCACAAGAGGATAACCATACCCTCTGTGTGCGGTGCTTGGGTGTCCCGCATGCCACCATGGCCCTCGAGAGGGATGTGGCTTGCAGCGTCTGTGAGGCTTTTCAGCCTAGGGTGAAAGAGGCTTGTCTGGAGAGAGCCAGAAAGGAGAGCTCCACGTCCCTACTGGCGGGGTCGTTGGCGGCCTTTGGTTCCCCCGACGACGCGCTCCTAGACTCCCTGCCTGACATCCCGAGTGCGCAGCGTAACTGCTCCCCGTCTCCAGCCGCAAAGCAAGTAAAACACTCCAAGCAGGCAAGGAACATTATGGACTTGAAGGCCCAGATGGCCCAGGTCCTGGAGCTATTGTCCAAACAGGCCACAGCATCGGCCCCTGCTCAGGCTCTGCTGCAGCCCCAAGCACCATATCCCCCCTCCCCGCAGGGAGCGCAAGGAGGGTGGGAAGGCTCGCCCCAACTGGCACAACTGGCATATCCGCCTCCAGTGATGCAGCTTCATTCTCCTCTGATATGCAGGTGGGGGACACCCTTACAGAGGAGGAACCCGGCTCTGAGTGTGTGTCGGAAGCCAATTCCACCCGTTGCCCTAGCTTCGGTCTCGGCTCTTATGGAATGTGCTGCAGCGTTCCTGCAGGTTCCCTGGACATCGGCGGCACAGCCGCGCCACTCCGTGTTTTCCGGACGCAGGTGCTGGCTCCCCACCCGCAGTGTTTTCCAGCCTTCCCAGAGTTTGTGGAGGAAGTGCGCTCCTCCTGGGATAGACCAGCTTCGGCCCCTAGTATCTCCAAGCAGGCTACACCGCTCTCCTCCTTGGAGGGCGCGGATAAGCTTGGCCTGGCGGGGTTTCCACCAGTAGACTCTACTATCGCAGCCCTGGTGAGGGCCCCGCCGGTGGGGGGGCTCGCTAGAGACTCAATGTGTCCTAACCCTCAGTGCAGGGTGACAGAGACGCATCTAAAGCGAGCGTATGCAGCAGGGGCGCAGGCATATCTGACTGCATATCTGGATGGAGTTTTTGTGCGAGGCCCGCTCCCAGAGCGGTGGCTTGAGCTCGTCTCCTGTCGGATTCACTGCTGCAGATCTCCGGCCTGCAGGGGCAAGCCCTGGGCCAAAACCTGGCGGGCTTAGTTGTGGCGCGTAGGCAGCTGTGGCTGTCACAGGCCAGGGTCCCTGACGCAGATAAAGCTGTGCTGCTGGATGCGCCCATATCCCCGGGGCACACGTTTGGGCCAGCTGTGGAAGAGATTTTGCAGAAATCTCTTCGAGACCGAGAGACTTCTCGTCAGGTGGCTGCGCTGCTCCCTCCCCGCGCTCCGGCGTGGAATAGGTCAAGCCGTTGGCGGGCTCCCAAGACTCGAACTGTCACCAGAACGGTTCCAGTCCCCACAGCCCCACGGGGTGACCTAAGGCATCGCCTTCAGGGTAACAGAGCCCAACCAGCAGGTAAAGGAAACGCGGGCCGTGGTCGATCCACGTACCAGCGTCTCAGAGGTCGTCCTCAGGGCCAGCACGTTACGCGCTCACCCCAAACTGCTCAGCCCCAGCCCCAGCAGCCACAGCAGGGCCCCTGAAGGCTGGCGGCCTGAGACCCCCTTCTCGGCACAACAGCTGCAGTACTGGAGCGCTTGCACCACAGATACCTGGGTGCTCACTACCGTGCAAACCGGCTATGCGCTTCAGTTTCACTCGGGACCTCCTCCCTTTCGGGGTGTTATAAACACCTCCGTAACAGACCCCTTGCAAGCCTCGGTACTTCAAGAAGAAGTGGCCACCTTGCTGCGCAAGCAGGCCATTCGTCAAGTAGACCCCGTCTCCCAGGAAGAGGGGTACTACTTGAGATACTTTCTGGTACCCAAAAGAGATGGAGGGGTTTGCCCCATCTTATCTGAGTCTTTTGAACGGGTTTCTGAAAGAAAGGAGGTTCTGAATGCTGACACACCGTCACATCCTCTAGTCTGTCCGGCCAGGCAACTGGTTCACAACTATGGACTTGCGGGACACATATTTTCATATCCCCATTCGTCCAGAGCACAAGAGATACCTGCGGTTTTCCTTTCAAGGAAGCGCAAACGAGTTTGCTGTGCTGCTGTTCGGGCTCTCCCTAGCTCCGCATACGTTTTCAAAGTGTGTAGACGCTGTACTGGCTCCCCTGCAGCTGCAAGGGATCAGGGTTTTGAACTATCTCGACAACTGGTTGATTTGTTCACCGTCTCGAGAGGGAGCTCTAGCCCACACGGCAATTGTGACAGAGCATCTGGTCAGTCTGGGCTTAGCCTTGAACGATGCAAAGAGTCGGCTCGCACCAGTGCAATGCACCACGTATTTGGGGCTCTGGCTGGACTCCAATGCAATGCGCGTATACCTGTCAGACAACAGGATAGCAGCTATTCAAGATTGCCTCTCCCTGTTTCGGCAGGGATCGAAGGTAACCCTCAGGTTGTGCCAGAAACTACTGGGTCTGACGGCTGCAGCCACAGTAGCGATCCAGCTGGGTCTGCTTCGCATGCGCCCGCTGCAAGCGTGGCTCAATGCATTTCATCTCAATGCCAAACGTGACAAACACCGCAGGTTGACTGTGTCTTGCACATGCTCAGCGGCCCTACACTAGTGGAGGGTTCCCTCTCACCTGCGCAGAGGGGTGCAAATGGGAGTAATATTGAATCGCCAAGTGGTGACAACAGATGCCTTCAGCCAGGGCTGGGGAGCAGTCTGGCAGGGCAAGGGAGTCAGCGGATCCTGGCCGGACCGCTGGGCACCCCTGCACGTGAACATGCTGGAATTGCGGGCGGTGTTCCTGGCTCTCCAGCACTTTCTTCCAGTGCTGAGCGGTGCACATGTGCTGATCCAAACGGACAGCACAACAGTAGTAGCGTATATCAACCACCAGGAGGCCTTGGTCTCGGGGTTACATCGCATAGCCTTCAGGGTATTTGTATGGGCCCAAGCTAACCTGCTGTCCCTGTGGGCGACGCACATTCCGGGAGTGGTGAACTTGGCAGCGGATCTCCTCTCCAGGAGAGGTCCGCATCCGTCAGAGTGGCATCTCCACCCCCAGATGGTGGAGCGCATTTGGGAACGGTTCGGGAAGGCACAGGTCGATCTGTTTGCTTCGGCGGAGACGACACATTGTCCCCTATGGTACACCCTCCATTGCTCAGGCGGTCCACTAGGCGTAGACGCCCTAGCGCACGTTTGGCCCAAAGCGTTTTTGTTCGCTTTTCCTCCTATACCGTTGCTCCTGGCTTTCCTGGAGAAAGTCTGGTCAGAGAAAGCGTCAGTTCTTCTAGTGGCCCCCAGGTGGCCCAGGAGGATATGGTTTGCGACCCTGTGCCAGCTGCTGGACGGCCAGCCTTGGGAGATCCCGCTTCGCCTGGATCTCCTCACTCAGGCACAGGGCTCCCTTTGGCACCCGGATCCGGGCAGGTTCCAGTTGTGGGTCTGGCCCCTGAAAGGGACCGCTGGCTAGCCCTGGGGCTGTCGGACGCGGTTGTGAGCACTATGCAGAATGCTAGGGCAGACTCCACTAGGCCAGTTTATACCTACAAGTGGAAGTGTTTTCAAGCCTTGTGTCTGGCTAGGAGCCATGACCCTGTTACTTGCCCGATGCCAGTTATATTGCAGTTCCTGCAGGAACTGTTTGATGCTGGAAGGTCTCCTTCCACGCTGAAAGTGTATCTGGCAGCTATATCTGCTTGTCATACCCCCGTAGATTCTAGGTCTCCGGTGCGCATTTTTTGGCTACGCGCTTTCTTAAAGGCACACGGAGATTACATCCTCCTAGGAGGACTGTTCTTCCTGAGTGGAGCCTTAACATTGTACTGGAGGCTCTTTTGTTTTTCCTCTCGGTAAATGTGTGTTCATGAAAATGTGTGTTCATGAAAAGTAAACTAAACCTGTTCTTTAAAACTCCAATTTTAAAATAACTTTGCTTACAGAAAGCAGACAAATCACATTAAAACAAAGAAAGGTAAGGGTTATTCTTAAAGTGATTTTTACCTTGAAGTCATGAGTAATCTCGATACTGTACAATCTAATGGCAATGGGACAAGTCTTCCATTTTAACTGCAATGTGGCTCAGCACATTTCTTTGTAGGTATCACACACTCTTGCAATTGAATTATGTTACTTGTATTTTAACATTGCATTCTTAAGCAGTGAACATGTTAAAACTTAAATATAAAGCCATACACTTTTTTTTAGCGATTGCCTGATGATGGTTCCAGCTGGATTTGTAGCTGGACTGGGATGTTTACGCTTCAACCTGTGTATCTTCGAATTTTTCTTATTCTTACTGTGATTGGCTGCAAAGACAATAGGGCTAGACAGAGACTGGATAACGTTTGTTCAGTTGTTTTTTCTTGTGCACAGTTTGTATTCGGAGATGTAGTTGTTAGTGGAAGTTTTAAGGGAGGTGGGAGGGGAGGCAGACAAGCTGTGCAGCAAAATTGCTATGCATATTTGTATGCGTTACATTTCAATTTAGTGCCTATTTCGTATTTTTAATGCTGTAAAAACGGCAGGTACGCAGCTTATCTGGACTGCTGCCTATACTATTCATAACATTGTTGTCTTAACATTTACTAGTCTACAATGCTGCAAAAAATATTTAATAGATCTCAATTTTCAGTTACAGTAATTCAGTTACTAAATGTCATAAATGACTATTCACATCGTTATACAGTGTTTTTATTAAGTTGTTATGAATCCTATAGTGTTGAATTGAAGTGGTTAGTGGACCTTACACTTCAAGTCAGGAATTGCATCTGTGTTTGCACAGGAAGTTGATTTGTAGATAATCTTGTTTCGTTTTCACTGGTGCATACTGTACCAGTTTAACATTTTATTGTGTGCTGTTCCTAAGATAACGTTTACTGTACTTTTAAGCTTAATGGTTTATAATCAAATTTAAGTTTTACTTTCACTTCCTAAAAACGTTGAAGACTGAAGCCACTGTTTCAGTTATTGCTCTAGGTAAGAAATATATTTGCGATGCAAATGTTCAAAAAATGTTAGGAGTTTCTTGTCAAATATTATCAGTGACTCGAACTGCATTTGTAGCCTTACCATAACATTAGCTGAATTTAAATATATCTGACATTTAGTGAGGTCGGATTTAAAGTAAAAAGTGTTTCTTTAAAATATTTTTTTTATTATTTTTATCTATGGTGGTTATCTGTGAATAAAGTATGTAGTTTTAATAAGACACTTGTTTATGTTTTCTAAGCACGATTATGGACATTCTAAACTGTTAAACTCATGTCAAGTCGGTTAACCTTTGTGCCTTTGGTTTTCCTTTGTATTAAATGTTTGCTAGATGTACAACGCTACCACTATCTCACAAGGAGTGGTAATACGTCAAGAAAAAGCATATCCATTTTAGTTTTTGTTTGTTTGTTTGTTTGTTTGTCTCCCTTTCACAGTGGAATACCGTGTTTTAACATCACCCTGTGGATAAAGCCATATTATTGCTCACTATGACGAGTGGTTAGTAAATTCCATTGTATTTAAGAAAATGAACACTTTTGTCATGCTTTAGCAGCGTGTTTTTTAAATTCATTTTGAAAAAAAAAAGTTTTAATATTGAGCGTGTTTATTTCATCACCACTTTTCAGTTAAGTGCATATCTGACATCAGTTTTGGAGCATGTCACAAGATGCATAACTATTATTATTATTTTACGTTGCATTAATACCAGAACACGGCATGCTTACTTTTTTTTTTTAAATAACCATGTAGCTTTTAGCTATGTCTTGGGAAAGTGGTGTTCAACCTAGTTTTGAGTGAGTTAAAATCTTTAAAATCCTTTGTCAGATAAACACGCTCCAATAGCAATTAAGTACATTTTCTCTAGAATACATTATTCTTTAGCATTCTTCATTTGTATGGGGTGCGGTATTATAACAGAAATAATAAAGTACCTCAGTAATTTCTCTCAATTAAAGGTTTTTTTTTTTTAAGCCAGCAATGTGAACTGTTCTCTGGCAGCAGCCAGTGGAAGCAACATCATTTCAATGTTCATCCAGGGGAAGGTAACTGGGGATATTAACATGGCTGTGAAAATAAAACCTTCAGGTAATACATGTGTGGGAAAAGGTGGGGTGGTAGTAATATTAGGCAAATACGTACCATTGTGTATTACTGCGTACCATTACTCAATACTGTAGGTAGCCCATGAGAATTCTTATAGGAAATCACTGCTTTTAGCACCCTACAGTAACAATAAATCACAGTTAACCATTACTTAGAATCTGGATATTTGTAAAATGGATTTCAGAAGGAATTCAAAACATTCATACTTTTTTTTCCCAACCAAGTCGTCTTCTCCTTCTGAATATATTCTTTTAATCAGTATATATACAGACTGTTAACTATGTGTATTCTAAGTGTTTCCGAAGTAATTAATGGTAGAAATGTAATTAGTCTGCTGAAAACTCGTTAGACAGGGCAACGCTGAATATTCAATATATAATTGTATTCAAATCACAATCCAAAAGCATTACATCATTGTACTTGGTATGCACAGATTATATCAAAAAGATCACCTTGCATGAAAAAGGTATCATGGAATTCTGTGATCCTTTTGATGTATTTCTGTGATCATATTCATGGAATTACATGCTTCTATCATTTAATTACATGATCATTTTCACTTAATGTGCTGGTATCACATAATAAGTTAGTATCACATAGTAACATGTTGGTATCATATAATTATGTGCTAAGGTGATTTTTTTCAGTAGGCAGTATCTGCATGTGTTTTAATTTGTATTTGTAATTACTTGCTACTGTCTAACTTCAGATTTTCCTATATTAGATGACCAACTTCGAGAATTCACTCAAGGTTTAGGAAAACACAGTGACATATTGCTCACCACTTTGATCAAAAGTCAAGGTTAGTAAAAATACCCAAAATAAAATTAATTTGTAGATAATATATTCATTATTTGTTCAATACATTGTAACTCCTGTATTTTGTATTGCAGATGATCTGCAGTCAAAGGTGGAAGAGACTCAACGTCAACTTGGACAAATGTCACAATATATACAAAGTATCACAGTAGAAATCTATATATAGTCAAAAGTGCTGTTAGGCTACTGAGCTGAATTGAACTGTACAGTATACACTAATGTTGTAATGTTTTATGGAATTACAAACAGCCAAAAAAAAACATTTGTCTTAATTAAGGAATATGAATATACACTTGTAGACATATTAAAGTATATATATATATATATATATATATATATATATATATATATATATATATATATATATATATATATATATATATATATATAGGGGATTATACTTTATATATTGCAAACAATGCATACTTTAAACAAAAGAAGTATTTAGGATGATACAGTATTTAGAATATTACTATATACTTAAATGTGTGCATAATACTGTAATACTGAATAGTTTGAGTTTGACAGACATTTCCTTCAGCACTTATTTCTGAAATATTGAACATTCTCATGAACTTTATATTCTAACCGCTAATTTAATTATGAATTGCAGGCAATCAGATTTTAGCATCACTAATTCAGGAATACACTCAGCAAAATCAAGGACTTGTAAAAGAGTTTACCTATCAACTTGACGAAGGAGAAGGTTAGTTAAATGTTCAATTTGATCGAATTGCTAATTACTTTTATTATCGCTGACATTTTTTTTAATATACTTCTTTTCAGATGAAGACTCTCGACAATTAAAACAATTCGTTAGAAAGATAGTTGAAGAAGTAAGGCCAGGTGAGTGGCAGAAACAGCATCCAGTACTTTTGCAATTGTGTACTTGGAATACTTTTTTGAAAATCTGACCCACAGTCATTTATCTTACACTGTACTTAGTTATGATTTGCAATGCTTAGTTACTGTATTATGTAACAAGTTGAACAAGAATTGCATTGCACGGTAAATTGACTAAAATGTATAACGTTGTCATCATATACTGATATTTGTTTATTCATCATTCATTTCAACAGGAAACGCACCATCAAGAGAGGTGCTCATCCACGGTTTCTGGGCTGTCGTAGCAGTAGCCGTCACACTATCCGCTTATTTTTATGGCAAGCTGAGAAGTAGTAAGTAAAAGATGAAAGTTCCATTTGGTGAAATTAAAAAAACAACTCATTATAAATTATTTATCTTTCCATAAAAGAACTACCTTCTAGACTACAGTATATATACACTACCATATTTTCCCAATAATTGTTTATTTAGAACAGAAACAAAGTGCAAACCCATTTTCTAGATCACTATTTGCGGTATTGGGAGATAGACTGACAAGCAGCTAATTTTCTTCTATTCGCTGTGAAGAGTGCTTTTTGATATGCTTGCGTGAGACAAATGTTGGGTGAAAAGGTGGTTTAAAAACTGTAGCTACTGTATAAAGGACCATTAAGATTGTGCTTAGAAATTTAAATGAGGTCTTGAGATCTAATTAACATGGTTGCTGTGGGTTTGTACATGGGTCCTGGCCGATATGAACGCTCAGACTGCCTTAACCATCAAACGATCAAAAATGTCTGACTGACCATCATATAAATGTGTATTTTACCATATTGCCCATTTGATTTTTTTGCCAAAATTATCCACAGGAAAAGTGCAATTAAAATATGTAGATGAACCTCAAAAATATGTCCAAGAAAAAGATGAAGATGAAGAAGATGCCCTAAGAGTGGCCTGTTCCAGTCAAAGCCAGCAATCTGTGTCCTACTATAAATGAGGTGAGTGCGATGTTAAATTCGCAATCTGTGTCCTACTATAAATGAGGTTAGTGTGATGTGAATTCGCAGTCTGTGTCATGCTATAAATGAGGTCAGTGCGATGTTGAATTGATTAAACCTGTCATTGTATCTTTTTTCAATACATCTCTGTCATAACAGCTTTTTTTTTAAAATACAGCATATAGCTATTTTATTTTTCAGTAATCCACCACACATACTGGGGCATGCTCCAGAAAGTACAGTGCTGTACAGCAGCATTAATTCTGTACAAACATGCCTATACCATGGGATACACTAGAACACACTGTATATATTCTCAAAGCCATGGTAAAACAAAATTCTGTTGTTTTTGCAAAATATTTCTACTATGCTGTATTAAATAAATTTGAAACCAACAATTAGTGTCCAAAATATCTATTGGGTCATTCCATGACAAATCACTGAAAAAATAGTATAATTTCATCCATTTGAGAGATTGTTTTTGGTCCAATGACATGAACCCGGGTTTGTCTGGAGTGGAGGTTGGACGCACAGCCAGCAGGAGCAGAGAAGGAATTTGACTTGTTTGTGTTCGGCGGTGGGTTGGGGAGAAAAATGACTGAAAACAGCCGCCGATATATAGAACGAGGCTCCTGCTGTGTTTCCTGTCTCCCTCCGTGTGTGTTTTTAACTGTTCTAGATTATATACCGAGCATCAAAAGAAACATCACTATTATAACACATTTATTTTTGAAAAAAAAATAGGTATATAAATTATGGAAATTGACAAAATGTTTTTGGTTTCTTTTTAATCACTCGATCATTTATCCTTGACCATGACACGCTTGCGTGATTATGACTGAAGTATATGCACTTAATCACCTAATTAGTGAGACAGTTGATTGAACACTGGATATGGAGTGATTTCAGTTGTTGAATTGCAAGCTTGAATAAATGCAATAAAGAAAATCACAGAAAAAAAAACAATATGCCACGTCTGTCAAGAGAGCAGCACCTTCGTGCAATCAGCATGTTGGAGGCTGGACTAGGGCAGCGTACTGTGGCTCGCCATCTTGGGTGCTCACAGCCAGCAATTTCAAACCCGGCGAGACGGTATAACCAGACACACTCTGTCAATGACCAACCACGAACTAGGAGACCATGAGTCACAACACCTGCCCAAGATCGACAGATCATTTTGCAGCATCTTCGTGATGTCAATTGTTAATCAGCACAATAAAAGTCACTGCACCTGCTCTAAAACAGCGTTTGTCATTTTTCGATCACATTTAGTGAATTTTATCCAAATATAAGTGATACGTTTCTTATGATGCTCAAATATAAGTGATACTTTCCTTTTGATGCTCAGTATGTTTGTGTGTGTGTGATTATATATATATATATATATATATATATATATATATATATATATATATATATATATATATATATATATCACACACACACACACACACACACACTCTCTATCTATAAAAACCCAACTCCCTTACAATGTGCCTCCTCTGTGTGTCAAGTGGCCAGCCTCCACTGACTCCGTGTCACCCTGACTGTCCGCAGAGGCCCTTCCCCTTTTGGCATAAGCATTAACTAATATAAATGTTTACATTACAATAAAATGGGTGCAAATGCCTGAAGGAACAGTGACTGTAGGTCATTGTAGAGAATCTCCACCCCCAACTGAAGGAATTAGGGGCAGACATGATTTAGAAATGACTGTATATTAATTTCTGTTAGAAATAGTCCAATCCCAGTGTTTAATGCATACTGTAAAACCACAATTCTTCCTTTGTTTCAGATACAGGAAAGACGAGATGAACCAAGGAGACATGAACCATCTTTTGCAAGGAGTGCATTAAGCTCTCCAGAATCACTACTAAAATGGTTGTCTTTGTGGTAGTTTCATGGATTGATAATGCAACTCATTGAATATTTGTTCTTATGTTTTGAAGACAGTTATTATGAATTGTCATGATTTTCAAGCAATTTATAACTTTCATTAAATCAACTTAATAATCTTAATGTATCTTTAGGCAAAAATAAGATGACACATTACTAGAAAATGACCTTCCAAGTTTGTGGTTTTATTTTTTTTATGTATGTAATTGGTATTCATTACTTTTGCATGCTTTGAAAATGGGCCAATTATCTTTCATTATACCACCAGTGCTTCTGCTCTCTTTGAAAATGGATAATATTCTTACATAATAAAATATGTTGAATATATTTGAAGACTAGATGATAACCTATACAGGGATACCAAGATATTTAATAAGCAGTTGGTCTCAGTGAGATAAAATGGGAAACTAATTAAACTTTAATATAATTGATGAACTGCAAAAAACTCATTATTTTAATAATTAGCTACAAAGTTTGGGCTTCCACCCTCTTCAGTCAGCATGGCAGACATAGCTTGGTAGACTGATGTTGTTTAAGTTTGAAAGTTGTACAGTGACTTACAGATGAATGTTCTAAGAACACTGTGACAATTCTGAGGTAGAATTCCAATCCTGAAATGTATTGTCTTCCAGGTTCAGCCTATAGGGAAATAAAGTCTTAAGTCTGAATCCAGAAGTTTTAACATAACACTTGGTCATCAATGAAAATGTATGGAAATTACCAAATTAATAAAAGTTGCAAGACTTTTAAATACCTGTTGACAGAAATCTAAATCATATCTTGTTGCTCTTTTAAATGTTGTGGAGCCCAACGTAAACAAGTATGTCAGTAACATACAAACCCAGCCATGGCTGCAAATTCAAAATGAGAGAGAATGGACACCAAGCCTTCCTCTTCATTTTCTCAATAATGGATCCTTTTCAGTCAAGAATGATTTGTGAATTGAATAGGAGAGAAGCACAAAAGCTGAAAGTACCACATGACAAAAGTATCACATTAAAGGGTAAACTGAGTGAAGGTCATTTAGACAAGATTACATGCAAGAAAAACACAGTTCACAGCTTTGTAATCCTTGAATTTAAAAAGACAAGCTTCAGTTAAGTGAAACCTGTGATATATCTGTCATAAAATAATGAAATGCTGTACTTTATTGTATCTACTGTACATTTCAGCAACTACCGTCATTCTTTAAAAAAAAAAAAAATGTAAATGCTATGCAAATGCTAGAGCTATGATCACAGTTTTTTTTTTTTTTACTGGGATTAATTTTTTTAAAGGGAATGGGAATTTTGCTTACTAGTGACAAAAACCAAACTTTGGAAATGGTTTCACCTCGTCTTTTACAACATTGTCTTTGTTTCTAATCCTATGCCCCTTTTTTGCTACTTTGCCTTTATTTTATTTTTTATGCGCATCCCATCTTTAACACATTCTTCAGTATGTTTTCTAGCATTCTGAGATGGGATTCATACATTGATTGAAATGTGTTATCCAGTTTTAAATCTGATTAAGTTTGTGTTTTCAGAATGTATTGCTTTATAAAATCAACAGAATGAATGTGTTGGGTGCCATGTCATTGAATAGTAGTTCACCATGTCATACAGATAAGCTGCATACTGGGTATTTTACGCACTGAAAAAATATGAATTACTTATGATATTTAAATGTAATGTGTAAAAAATACACACAGCAATTCTGCTGCACAGCTTGAGTTTGCATGTTATCAAGTTTCAAGTAATTCATCGGTTCCTGGTGTCTCAAGGGTTAATTGTGAACATACTGCCTGAGGTAGCTAGAGAATAGATCATAGACTAAGTGTAGCCTGTAGTGCAAAACATCATGCTGTGAAAAATATGTCCATGTAGTGTATGTAGGTCGATGACATTGTTTTCCAGGGGCACCATTTCTATGTGTGTCGAATCCTATGTAGGCCTGCATGTGCCATTTTGTTTATTTTATGGCTATTTTTTCTACTTTTCATTTTTAAACAACGTCAGTCTTCAGTATGGTGTCATTGTGATGTGTTATCAATATTAAAACACATATATATATATATATATATATATATATATATATATATATATATATATATATATATATATATACAGGTAGTGAACAAAAATGGAAACATCTGGGTAAATGAGGGACACCAAGTATATTGAAAGCAAGCTTCCACACAGGTGTGGCTCATGCGTTAATTAAGCAAATAACATCCCAGCATGCTTAGGGTCATGTATAAAAATGCTGATATATATATATATATATATATATATATATATATATATATATATATATATATATATATATATACAGTACTGTGCAAAAGTTTTAGGCAGGTGTGAAAAATGCTGTAAAGTAAGAATGCTTTCAAAATAGACATGTTAATAGATTATATTTATCAATTAACTAAATGCAAAGTGAGTGAACAGAAGAAAAATCTAAATCAAATCCATATTTGGTGTGACCACCCTTTGCCTTCAAAACAGCATCAATTCTTCTAGGTACACGTGCACAAAGTCAGGGATTTTGTAGGCATATAGTCAGGTGTATGATTAAACAATTATACCAAACAGGTGCTAATGATCATCAATTCAATATGTAGGTTGAAACACAATCATTAACTGAAACAGAAACAGCTGTGTAGGAGGAATAAAACTGGGTGAGGAACAGCCAAACTCAGCTACAAGGTGAGGTTGCTGAAGACAGTTTACTGTCAAAAGTCATACACCATGGCAAGACTGAGCACAGCAACAAGACATAAGGTAGTTATACTGCATCAGCAAGGTCTCTCCCAGGCAGAAATTTCAAGGCAGACAGGGGTTTCCAGATGTGCTGTCCAAGCTCTTTTGAAGAAGCACAAAGAAACGGGCAACGTTGAGGACCGTAGACGCAGTGGTCGGCCAAGGAAACTTACTGCAGCAGATGAAAGACACATCATGCTTACTTCCCTTCGCAATCGGAAGATGTCCAGCAGTGCCATCAGCTCAGAACTGGCAGAAAACAGTGGGACCCTGGTACACCCATCTACTGTCCGGAGAAGTCTGGTCAGAAGTGGTCTTCATGGAAGACTTATGGCCAAAAGCCATACCTCCGACGTGGAAACAAGGCCAAGCGACTCAACTATGCACGAAAACACAGGAACTGGGGTGCAGAAAAATGGCAGCAGGTGCTCTAGACTGATGAGTCAAAATTTGAAATATTTGGCTGTAGCAGAAGGCAGTTTGTTCGCTGAAGGGCTGGAGAGCGTACACGAATGAGTGTCTGCAGGCAACAGTGAAGCATGGTGGAGGTTCCTTGCAAGTTTGGAGCTGCATTTCTGCAAATGGAGTTGGGGATTTGGTCAGAATTAATGGTCTCCTCAATGCTGAGAAGTACAGGCAGATACTTATCCATCATGCAATACCATCAGGGAGGCATCTGATTGACCCCAAATTTATTCTGCAGCATGACAACGACCCCAAACATACAGCGAAAGTCATTAAGAACTATCTTCAGCGTAAAGAAGAACAAGGAGTCCTGGCAGTGATGGTATGGCCCCACAGAGCCCTGATCTCAACATCATCGAGTCTGTCTGGGATTACATGAAGAGAGAGAAGCAACTGAGGCTGCCTAAATCCACAGAAGAACTGTGGTTAGTTCTCCAAGATGTTTGGGCCAACCTACCTGCCGAATTCCTTCAAAACTGTGTGCAAGTGTACCTAGAAGAATTGATGCTTGATGCTGTTTTGAAGGCAAGGGTGGTCACACCAAATATTGATTTGATGTAGATTTTTCTTCTGTTCACTCACTTTGCATTTAGTTAATTGATAAATATAATCTATTAACATGTCTATTTTTGAAAGCATTCTTACTTTACAGCATTTTTTCACACCTGCCTAAAACTTTTGCACAGTACTATATATATATATATATATATATATATATATATATATATATATATATATATATATATATATAACTATATTGTACAGTAAAACCTCACTTTAAGGCCAAGTTTCTAAAATCCTTATTTGCTCCTATTGACATCAATTTGACATCAGTGTAGTCGCCTTCCATATTAAGACACCCCTGTATTCAGTACCAAACATATCATGGCTCTCCATGAGAACAACATGTTGTAAACTATCAATTGCCTTGGATGCATAATCAGTTGTCTGCACATTTGATTTAGAAACAAAAACTGACTGAGCTGTGTTCTGTTTGACCTAATTGGAAGGAAAATGAAGTGAGGTGAGAATGAAGCCAGGTGAAACTGATGAACTGATTACCAATTTAACCTGACCACCTGTATATAAGAAGAATGGCTCATCTTGTGGTAAATTCAACCTGGGAATTCAAGGTGAGCAGATACCTGCAAGCTTTACTGTTAGACACAGTGAGAGTTGTCTGCTTGGGGGACCAAACTTTTGATTTTATATTTAGTAAATGTTGGTGTTATTTTAAAATACATATTTCATTACCATTGGCTGTCACAAAGGCTGTCAATAAAGGGCACAAATATGTTTTTTCTATTTCATTCTTTAATCTCTGTATCCATGTCACTGACCATCTCAGGCTGTAGTTTTTGGATCCATGTAAAAGGGTGAATTAAGAAAAACAGCATCTTTATCATGGTATACAAGTTTTAAGAAAGTTACTTGTACTGGTAGTATAGTTTAAAGTGTATTACAGTAGAACCTGCCTTATCTGATCCTGTAAGATACAATACCCTCCATTAACCGATGGACCTCTGACATGCGTTATTTACACATGCTGCTACCAACTGAAGGGTACAGATGGGAGCTGATCAATGCACATTTTATTATGGGTCTCAAACAGTGAATTCAGCTCATAGCAGGATAGAATAGATTCCGTTGCAGATTTTAAAAAAAAACAAAAAAACGGTGTGTTTATAAAACAAATACAATGTAAAATAACGACTCCCTCTGAGATATATTTGTACATATCCAATGGACCCTGGAAAAAATTCAGTTGGATATGACAGGTTCTGCTGTATCTTGTTTACAAAGCTATGCATTTTGCCTTCACATAATAACTCAGGCCTGCCTGGACACTGACAGAAGATTATGGTTTATCAGGTTAGTTTTATTGTGTTTTAAGCAACTTCTGTTTCACTTGATTTGAATTTGAACTTGCTGTAGAGTGTTTTTTTAATTAATTTTTTTAGTGTGCCTACTGAATATAGGACTCCAAGAGCACTCCAACAGTTTCCATTGTCAGACACAATCAGTAAGAAAACAAGGTAGAACACTAAATACAAAATTAGGTACAAGCTGTTGTACTGCATATAAAACTCAAGATAAAAGTTGTTCCTCTTCATTTGAACAATAGACTGATTTGCATTCAAGCACCTCTGGTGTTGATATGCAAAGTGGAGGAAAAATTCAATGATACAGCAGCGGGAAAGTGTATCCAAGGTAACTGGACAGGTAGCAACAGTGAAGAGGATGTGACTGTACATTTGCTTCATAAGATGATCTACTAAAGCATTAGAAGGGTGTGTTTCAACAGTGGTTTGCATCCTTGGGATGAAATTACACCGGGACTGTGAGGAATTACTTTGTAGGCTATTTAAATTCAATGTCATGCTTTGTTTTTTTCCAGGAGGATAACCCATTGAGATCTACGTCTTATTTCCAAGGGGTCCTGGAAAGCAGCAGCACACAGTTGCAGTGTAAAATTACACCTATAAATACTTAACTATGATTAAAATTGGGATTTAGCAGTTAGTGTACTCCGTGTTTAAATCTGTAGAAAACAATAACATAAAGCTCTTAAGCAAAGGGGAGTCTGAAAAGCTCTACTTGTGTCACATTTTCAGCTAGATAATTAAACCTGTCTGTAAAGCTCAATTTTGTTCCAGTATCAAACTGGGGCTGCTGTCGGTTCACATCACAGTCTACAATACCATCTGCCCCATCACCTGTTCTGGTTACATGTAAAATATATAATATATGCACAGCCTTGATGTTCAGAAGACACAGCTTGTTCTGCAGTTGGAGATTTAAAACCTGCCTCATGTCATTAGGGAACCGCTCAAGTGAGTTGGAGAGATTTCAATCCTAGTGGAAGATAAAAACGTAGCTTAGTGTTCAGTCAGGGGACAGATAGGGTTAGCAAACCTGGGTCTTATGTTTTACGTTATATAAGTTATTAAAGTTTTATATTCATAAACTCTTCTAAGGGGTTAAAACTTTGTGAATATAGCCCCTTGTCTCAGGAAACAGGTTTTCCAGAAACTGTTTCTAGGTGAATCTGCTCTGCAAATTATACTATGGTATTAATCCTCTTATGGATACAGTGTTAACCACACTATAGTCTTGTTGCTACCTGCCAAGTTTTTTTTGCTGCATTCTAGATATTACTAATTCTATTGAGCTTTCTGTTTTGACATTGTGCCATTAGTTGTTGCTGCATATCCATTGTGATAGCCATTCTTGACTTCCTTAATGTCAGCTGTGATCCATCCATCTTCATTTGAAAGCTTCTTCTTGTATGTCTGTAAGGTAATCAAAATACTTGAGTATGCACTGTACTAATATCCAAACTTTGATTTAACAAAGACCTCTGCTATCCAAACAGTACTGGACATCTGCTAACTGCCATCCCTTTATCCTCTTGTATTTACTGTACTGTACATGTATATGAAAGCAATAACACATGACAGGATTTTCAAATATGGTCCAATATCTACACACCTAGCAGTTAAAAATCTGAGGAGTGTGGAAAGTGATTTTAGATAAGTGATTTGTTCAGAGAACTGAGAAATATGTGCAAAGAAAAAAAATCCCTTGTCTGGTATTTGTTTTATGTTTTTGATAATATCCCAAATACTGTATATGTAATAATAATAATTAAAAAAAATAAGTACATACAATAATGATATTAAAGCAATTTAAACAACAAAATGAAAGGTATCATGCTACTTATTCTTTTTGTGAATTTTCTGTGGACTAAACGACCTTGGTTCTCCCAGCACTAATCAATATACACCCGTTGCCTGTGGTTTTTTGATGGCCCACTAGAGGGCAATATAACAACATAAATAAAACAGACAACAAAATGTTAGCGCAGCCAATTCTATAACTTACTATATACAGTATTCAGAGCTTTGTAGTACCAAAAAACATACCTTTACATAAAAGTTAAGAAACAGGATAACCAAAGTGGCCATGTAAGAAGACTGGAACATCAAGCAACCCATGGGGAAACCACAAGGGACAACAGCAGCGCTGAGTGTGTGTGTTATAGTGAGCAGGAACTGAATCTAGAAAAGAGAGACCAGCACATAAGTGACTTTAATGAACTTAAAACAATATACAAGGGTTGGACAAAAAAATGGAAACACCTGCAATATTTAGCACACCCCTTTGTGTAAACAGGCTGTCCTTAATAATATGCTGATGGACTAATTGTTTTTGAACATCACAATAGTAATAGAAGCTGCCAGAAATCCTCCCATAGTAGACTGGGGAAGGATCACAGATAGACAACAAGGGGCTAGAGAACCATTCGCTAAATGTCTGGATGAAAAGTGGAAATTGTATAAAACATATAGCAGTGACAATTTTGCTGGAAGGGATGACCCAGTGTTTGTGTACTTGACACTAGATAGCGCAGCCCCCCATTTACAAAAAGCCCCAATGTACGGGGGACCGACAGAATGCATATATGTGGAAATTATGAAATGGGGAGAAAGCATAGAGCGCAAACTAAAGGTGTTTGAAAAGAAAAGTAAAAGAAGATAAGTGTAAAATAGCTGCAGTGTACAACTGCAACAGGACTGGACACGAAATACGAGACTGCTGGACAAAAGGGAGTGGAGCTGAGGGGAACGGACCTCGTCAACAGCATTTCCAGAAGGGACTGCCCAAAGAACACCAAATGGGAGGAGATTATGACAAAGTCAAACAAATGTTAAAAGACATAGCAATACACCTCTCACAAGGCCCCAACCCATCTGCTCCTCCAGAGCAAAGCCCATGGAACACACGCTATGGTTACGCCACCTCCCTCTCTCATAATGATGTATGAATAAATGGAAACCGAATGTACATCAGAGTAAACATTAATAATACAGAATGTAAATTATTAGTAGGCACAGGAGCCTCAATTACAATTGTAAATATTAATGTCCCGACTACCAACACAATAGTCAGCGTTTCAGGAATAGGGAGCTTATGCCTCACTGCATACAAAACCATTCCCTTTTCAATTACAATCGGCCAGGCTACCAAGATACTCCCCCTGTGGGCACTACATACCAAGGAAGGTAGTATCTTAGGTATGGACATTATGCCCAAATTTGGAATAGTAATAGACACTGTAAATGGCATTATCACATCCGACACAGAAGGTAGTCTAATAGAGAGATCCCCCAACAACGATGCATGAGTATCTCAGTTGTAAATAAACCTTACGATATCACTTGCCATGTCGAACTCGGCCCCTTACAGGCCTTATGCATGCAATATGTAAATATACACTACCAGTCAAAAGTTTTAGAACACCTCCATTTTTCCAGTGTTTATTGAAATTTACGCAGTTTAATGTCTCAATGTACTCTGAAATTAAAGCATAGAACAAATAAACAATTGGAGATAAAAAAGAAATCATGGAATCGTTTTGTTTAACAAAATTTAATCTAAATTTTTGACTCATCAAAGTAGCCACCTTTTGCAGATATAACAGCCGAACACACTCGTGGCATTCTTTCTACAATGGAAATCAAATATTGTTCGGAAAGTTCTTCCCAACACTGTTGCAGAAGTTCCCACAAATGTGTTGCACTTGTGGGTTGCTTTGCTTTCACCCTTCTGTCCAGTTCATCCCAAACCAGCTCGATGGGGTTTAAGTCTGGAGACTGTGCTGGCCATTCCATGATTTGAAGCCTACCGTCTTGTTCTTTTCTTCTAAGGTAGTTCTGACATAGCCTGGAGGTATGTTTTGGGTCATTATCTTGCTGTAGGATGAACCCCTGACCAACTAGGCGTACACCAGAGGGTATTGCATGGCGCTGCAAAATGCTGTGGTAGCCACTTTGGTTCAGGGTGCCACTCACTCTGTGCAAGTTGCCAACTCTGGATCCAGCAAAAGAGCCCCAGACCATCACGCTTCCTCCTCCATGTTTGACAGTTGGTGTCACACACCGAGGAACCATCCTTTCGCCTACTCGTGCTAAACAAATGACTGTAATGATTGACGGACAGCCCCACCCGCCGCAGAAACAGTACAGAGTAAAAGCGGAAGCAGAAAAAGCAGCAGCCATTATAGTACAACAACTAGCAGTTCAGGGTGTTGTAAGACGATGTAATTCTACTACAAACTCCCCAGTATGGCCAGTGCCCAAGCCTGATGGTACATGGAGATTAACTATCGATTACCAAAGGCTAAAGTCATACCCAGAGTCACACCAGTAGTATACAATCCATACACCATTCTCACTGAAATGTCCCTTGACGCTTGCGTCTTTTCGACACTAGATGTCAGCAACAGGTTCTGGAGCTTGCAACTAGCCCCAGCATCACAGTGGAAGTTTACATTCAGGAAGGGGTCTAGTATACATGGACTTGACTTCCACAGGTCTCCACAATAGTCCCTGTATCTTTCACCAAACAATGGCAGCTGTCATCTCACGGGTCCCTAATAAATATTACAGTATGTTGACGATTTGCTTGTTTCAACACCTGACGTTGTTACTCCTATGGACACCCTGCAACAGATTTTTATTGAAATCCAAGCAGAAGGACTAAAATTGAACCCGAAAAAAGGCAGTGCTAATGAAGCCCTCTGTAACTTTTGTAGGCCATGAGATAACACAGGGAATTGACTCTGCTCGAAAGCAAGCAATATTACAGATGCCAAAGCCCTTGACAATTAAAGGCCAATGCCAAATGCTGGAAGTCGCTAATTTTCTAAGGCAGTATGTGCCAGGGTTCACAACATTGACTCAGCCTCTCTATGAACAGTTAAAAGGCAACCCAGCCAAAGCCGAAATAATTCAGTCCTTTTCGGAAAAACGAGTTACCCTCAATGCAGTTCTACTACAGATGCATGGCTCAAGACTGAGACCGGTCGCATACTGCTCACGAAAACAAAGTCCAGTTGAGAGAGGGTATGATGAATGCGTTAAGCAACTGTTCTGAGTGCATTGGGCCATTCTTACAACTGAACGTTCGTCGGGTTTAATATAGTTATCTTACGCACAACACACACACCCATCAAACTCCTACTGGACGGGCAGATCAAAGGTATATCTGCCAAACAACTGGGCCACTTGATTGCGGACCTCCTGCACCTAAGAAGGCTGTGTGGTCCAGTGGTTAAAGAAATGGGCTTGTAACCAGAAGGTCCCCGGTTCAAATCCCAGCTCAGCAACTGACTCATTGTGTGACCCTGAGCAAGTCACTTAACCTCCTTGTGCTCCGTCTTTCGGGTGAGATGTAGTTGTAAGTGACTCTGCAGCTGATGCATAGTTCACACACCCGAGTCTCTGTAAGTCGCCTTGGATAAAGGCATCTGCTAAATAAACAAATAATAATAAACTGCAATATGGACGCACTTAAGGATGATAAACTCATGATTCGCCGACATGTTCCTCACTGATGGGGAGCCACATGAATGCACATACCAGCCTGACAAGCCAGATATCGTGACTGACCAACAGAAACTGAGCCAGGTCTCCTGGTACATTGATGGTTCCAGGTATTGGCTGGATGGGCATTTCAAAACAGGCTTTGTGGCTTACAAGCCAGATACTAATGAATGCCACGCATTCCAGCTCCCTTGGGGATCAATCGGCACAAGTTGCCAAACTCACAGCCCTCATAGGCCATCCTACAGAACATAACTAGCCCCGTATGAATTTATACTGATAGTTGTTACGTATTCGGCACAGTGCATGGTTACATTGCACAATGAACTAATACCCTCCGTTAAGAAGGACCCATCTATAATTGATAGTTTAGTTTTATCTAGGTTGATTAGTTCTCTTATAAATTGACATGTTACAAGATTGAGGATTTACTATGAACACACATGCACACACTAGGCAACGAATGGTTAATCAGTAGTCGTATTTTATTAAGTACACAAATATTAAACAAAAATCACAGAAGTCAATCTCTTAGTTTCAATGCACAAAACACAAGTCAAAGCTCTCACACTGTGCTTAACGGCTGGCAGGCCAGTGAAACATGATACAGATTATACTCACTCACACACACACACACACAGCAGCAGCTGCACAGAGGCTGTGAGGTCTCCAGTAGCTTGTTAATCCACACACAGCCTAAACTGAAATGGTTCAGACAATCTCAGAATAGATCAAATTAAGCTTAGTAATAGTATATGGTTTAACGATATAGCAATTTTACTTCAAGTTTTACTAAAAGTTATTTCAGATGCAAGGTGTGCAAACTAAACAATTAATCATTAAATTATAAGTGAATGTGTTGCAATTAATTAATTTAGTTCCACGACAGGAAGATGCAACTGGAATTATACTCAACGGTTCCTTGAAGCTTAGACTCTTGGTCTGCTGGTTTGGAACTCAATCTGTTGAAATGTCCAGTATAAAAGGCTCTCCTGTCAGCAATGAAGTCTTCAGTTCCGATAGGATGAACAAAGTCTTCAATCCTGATAGGATCAACAAAGTCTTCAATTCCTGATAGGACTCACAACAGCGCCCATCCACTCTGTCCTCTTCGCTGAATCTTTAGGGCACAGTCTCTTTTGGATACTGTGGCTTAGGTGTACAGCAGACCCAGACTTGTTTGACTGATAACAGTCTCTATAAGTTTTACGGCAGTCCTCCAGCCGGGCCTCAGTCTCTCTTTGCCTTTGGTCGTCTCCTTGTATGCAGCTTGCCTTCTTTTCTTGGGTCCTGTTTTTAGTCAGAGTCCCGGAGTTGCAGCTCAGCTTAGCAAAGTGACAGGCCCTAGTTTAAAATTATTGGCACCCTTGATAAAGATGATAAAAGATGATAGATGAGCAAAAAAGGCTGTATAAAATAAACAACACAGGTAATGAGCTATATTTTATGCTCAAATATATGGGAAAACCATATTCTTTTATTCTAATACAATTGCTCAGAGAAAAAGTTTTAACACGCATATGAAATCCATATATCATCCATCACCATGGGGAAAGGCAAAGAACTCACAAATGAAAAGAGACAAATGGTTGTTGACCTTCATAAATCAGGCGATGGGTACAAAACAATAGCTAAAAAACTAAATATACCACTTACCACTATTAGGGCAATAATTAAGAAGTTCAAAACCACTGGAACAGTGGTAACCTTGCCTGGTAGAGGACGCAAGTGTATCTTGCCCCCACACACAGTGAGGCAGATGGTTCTGGAGGCAAAGGAGAATCCAAGGGCCACAGTTGGAGAATTACAGAACTTGGTTGCATCTTGGGGTCACCAAGTCTCCAAATCTACAATTAGACACCACCTCCATGCCAATAGGCTATTTGGAAGGGTTGCCAGAAAAAAGCCTTTATTGAGAGCAACCAACAAACGTAAGCGCCTGGAGTTTGCTAAACGGCATTGGCACTTCGATTGGAACCGGGTGCTATGGTCAGATGAGACAAAAATAGAGCTCTTTGGCCACGCACACCAGCGGTGGGTTTGGCGTCGAAAGAAGGATGCGTGTGCAGAAAAGAACCTCATACCTACTGTAAAATATGGTGGTGGATCTTTGATGTTATGGGGCTGTTTTGCTTCCACTGGTCCTGGGGCCCTTGTTAAGGTCAACAGCATCATGAACTCTACCCAGTACCAGCACATTTTAGCCAAAAACAAGTGGATCTTCCAGCAAGACAATGACCCCAAGCACACATCAAAATCCACAAAGAAATTGTTAATTGACCACAAAATCAACATTTTGCAATGGCCACCTCAGTCTCCGGACATGAACCCCATTGAAAACCTGTGGTTTCAATTGAAGAGGGCAGCCCATAAGCGCAGATCAAAGGATATCAAGGATCTGGAAAGATTCTGTATGGAGGAATGGTCTAAGATCCCTCCCAATGTGCTCTCCAATCGCATTAAACATTATAGAAAAAGTGCAGTTATCCTTGCAAGGGGAGAGTGCACAAAGTACTGAAAACAAGGGTGCCAATAATTGTGACACTTCATTATTTTGGGAAATAAATTTATAATTTGAGAAATGTGTAATTTTGGTTGATTCCATTGAATCATTAATAAAGTCAAATATATTCCACATGTTGGAAAATTACAATATAGCTCAGTACTGGTATTATTTATTTTTGTGCTCATCTTTATTAAAGGTGCCAATAATTTTGGAGGTGACTGTATATATCGACCGGGCGGGTCAAGACACGAGTGGGACCAGTTCGGTACCAGACCGGTGACCTCGGTACCAGACTGGTGATCTCGGTACCAGTCGGTAGCAGGCTGGAACCGGGGTGGTACCGGGTCGGTTTGGTACCAGTTCGATGTATTAAACACTGGGTCAGTACTGGTTTAGAACCGGTTTAGTACTGGTTCGGTACCTGGTCGGCACCAGGCCAGTTCGGTGGTTTTGGCACTATTCGGAGCCGGATCAGTAACGGTTTGGTGACTGGGGCGGTACCGGATAGGTTCAGTACCAGTTTGGTGACTTTAGCATCAGTTTGGTACAGGGACAGAACCCGGGCCAGTAACTGGACGGTACCAGGTCGGTTCAGTATCGTTGTGGTGACTTTAGCACCGGGTTGGTACAGGTACGGTATGGGGTCGGAACTGGTTCGGCAGCTTTAGCACTGGGTCGGTACAGGGATGGTACCGGGTCGGGTTGGTTCAGTACCGGTTTGGTGACTTTAGCACCGGATCGGTACAGGGATGGTATCAGGATCGGTTCGATACTGGTTCCACAGCTTTCGCACCAGGTCGGTACTGGGACAGTACTGGTACGATAACCTCGGGTCCGGTTCAGTACCGGTATGGTACCAGGTCGGGAGCGGAAGCGGGTCAGTGACCTTGGTACCGGTTCGGTACGGGTCCACCTGTTCAGTACGGGTCCACCGGTTCGGTACGGGTTCACCGGTTCGCAGTAAAATGCCCACCTGTAAAAGCCACTGGCAAAACCAGTCAGTCAGTACCAACATGAGACTGAGGGAAGCCTCTTGTGCTCCGTCCTTTGGGTGAGACATTGCTGTAAGTGACTCTGCGACTGAATCATAGTTCACGCACTCTAGTGTCTGTAAGTCGCCGTGGATAAAGGCGTCTGCTAAATAAACAAATAATAACAATGGCTACATTTCATACTTAAAAGGGAATAAATGTATTACCAGTTGTGCCTGAGTAAGATATTTCTTCCACCAGAGGTATTTGTGCATTGAAGGAATGGTAGATAACCCATAGTAGGAGTACATTAATACATGGATAAAACTGTTCAGGGTAGGACCAAAGAAACCTACAAGAAACAAACAAGCACATGGTTAATTAAAGAGCTCATTGACTTTATATCCTATAGCCTCTATTTCATGGGTGTCAAACTCCAGTCCTCGAGGGCTGCAGGGTCTTCTGGTTTTCATTCCAACTTAAGCTCTCAATTAACATAAGGTCTTTTACAGTTGATGGTTTTAAAAATGCACTTGATTCAAGGCACACTACCTATGAAACATTTTGAGGCCTGAAGAGAAGTGTTAAATGTGTCCAGTTATCAAATAATTAGACCAATTAAGAAATTGAGAGCTCGTACAATAACACACCACATACACCATATAACACAAAAATACACACGGGCCGGGGCTCCCCACCACAGGCTCACATAGAACTTGTTGACTAAAACTTGCAGTCTTGTGTTTTTACATAAGAGCAGGCATAACAGACCTGTGTACATTTACTCAATTGCTGACTATTGTTTTATACTTTTTTATTATCTGTGACTCGTCATTTTTACTTACTCTGCCCACAGGGTATCCAGTTGAGAACACACCACCAGATGTTGAACATTGATGCATGGTGATACACGTGAAGGAAAGTAATCTGATTGTTCTTCTTCCGTAAAACAAAGAATATGGTGTCCAAGAACTCAATCAGCTTGGAGAAGTAGTACCACCACAGCACCTTAGCAACCTGTTATGGTAAGTTGATAGAAGACGAGAACAATGTATTATTTTAGTAAACCAAAGCAGTGAAAAATCCATGCTCATCTCAGCACAGATCACTAATAGATATGATATTATTATGGTGAATATCTCTGAACATAAAGTAAAAATGAAGTACCTGAATTTACTGTCACACATGTTGTATAAACAGAGGATATGCCATGGCCCAGCTGAAAATATCATATTTATTTTACTCATTCGCCTGACCTCTTCGATCTCACGCGTGGCTCTGCTTTGCTCTGCCACTCGTGAAGGTGAAGAGGCCAATGGCATATCCTCTATTTATACAACAAGTGCAAGAATACATTTTCATACATAAACCATGTTATTTGTCCTATTCTTCCTTGTTCTGATATAAGTTTATCCTACTCTGACACCATCATAGCATGTTTTGCATATATACATGTAAGCAATACGACCTGACACAGAGGGCATTACCAGGCATAATGCTTGATGTGGAGGTTCTTATTGATTTTATACTTCAATGTTATAGCACAACTAATAATCATTTTAATTTATTTTGTTTTTTGATTTTTTTATATCCTGCTGTACCCTTGAGCAAGGTACTTTACCTAGATTGCTCCAGTAAAAACCCAACTGTATAAACGGGTAATTGTATGTAAAAATAATGTGATATCTTGTAACAATTGTAAGTCGCCCTGGATAAGGGCGTCTGCTAAGAAATAAATAATAATAATAATATATATTTCTCCAGTGACTTGATGGGGCAGTTTAGATCATCATTTAATGATCATATTTTGATATGCTGTAAATAAAACATTACCCTTTTATTGCTGAATCGGTGCCTTCCAAGTTCGACAGACGGTTTACAGTAAGAGATGCTATTTTAACTAAACAATGCAGCACACGTTCATTTTTTCATTTGAAGAATGTTATTTTAATATAATCATTTATACATTTTTTTTAACTATTGAAACTCAAGTTAATTCAGCGTGCACTGTAAATCCAAGATGGTTTAAAAAACATTTAAAAAACGTTTTGTTTCAGATATCTTTAAAGAGTAAGTTGTAGGGTTCTGGAAAATATAAGGTTATACGCCCCCAGGTGTTGCTACAACTGTTTAAATAATGTACCTGTAATTTCTCTTCATTGTTATCCAGACTACTTCTTACAATTTCAACTTTAAAGTTGGTTCCAAAGCTCTTTTCAAAATGGCCGCTCTAGTGCAATGAGATCGGTCCACTAAATCACTACAGGAACAGCGATTAAAAAAACAACAACATAACAAGTGCTCTGTTTTTTCTGGGCAATATACGTTACACTATCAGTGCACTAGAGTGGACTGTAATACTCGGGTAAAAGACAGACGTTCTGAAACCTAGCTGGTTGAAACTCTTTTTGTATATTGTAATATCAAAGTAATAACAATGATGCTGATAGTTATGCTTCACAGTTCTTTTCCTGCTCTGTACTTGTAAACTACATCTTAGGTTATTTAAGTCAAAGAAGTGGACAGCATTTTCAGTGGGATACACAACCTCTCGACAGCTGGTGTCCTTCAAAGCAGTAACAAATGTAGTTTTCACCACACTGTAAAAATGCCAACTGACTTTGTAATCACCATCTGTGCATATACATTATAATGCATATCACAGATAGTGTAACAATATGTTGCATTAATTTGGTATCTTACCCTTGTGTCCGCTTCCCCAGCACTGTGGAGATTCTGACACTGCAAATTGTAACCACCCTCCCATGTTGATGCAATCAGCTGAAACAGAATAATAGTATGTATTACAAGAGGCACACACTACCCCCTATAACATAACCACTGCAGTTATTCTCTTTATGCACAATACACAAAATATTTCCAGACAAACTTTTGACGTATTTGACCACAATCTATTTCTTACATATTTGTAATAAGGAGTTACCAGTTCACTGACACAGCAGCTTTTATATTCCCTTACGAGCAAATCGCAGACAGATTGACCCATCAATAGTATTACATGGGAAGTGTACCCACAATGTTTAGCATTCACTTCCTCTTTTTTTTCAGTTAGCTAGCCTGCATGATACTTGTCCCATTCTGAATAGTGTGCAATCCAGTAAAACTCAATGCTCCAGGCTCACCAATGTACCAAAGTTGTTATCAACTGAAATGCAGTTTGGTCAGATCAGAGGTCAACTGTATAATACGTTCCAATTATGGATGTATGACACTCATCAATTTAATTGCTTTATCAAATACAGTACTGTTTCATTCTGAGGTCACTTTGCTAAATTTGTCCTGGTCGTAAGGACACTGTAGACACTCTATAAATCCATATTAATCTGCCCTCATACAATGTCCAATCAAGGTTGCTTCCACAGTAATCTAACCCACACAACATTTACCAAAGTAATAAGACATGAGAATGCTGTTAATCGATACTGTTCGTACTGGGCCAATGTGTCTGTACAGGACAAAACACCTGCATTAGCAGCAACGTGCTGAACCGAATGAGTAACATTCCTATAGAGAACAGCTTTGAACATCATTAATTCAGGTTCTTACCCTTGCTCTAGTATTTGGACAAAAATTAGAGACGTCTACAATACGTAGCATCAACGTTTGCCTAAATGGACTGTCCCTTACATGAGATGTCTGATCAATGTGTTATGCAAATTGAATCCCTAAACTGTAATATATACCAAAATGAAGAAAAAATAAAAAATACCCTTTTATATTTCTATAAACTGCAGAATTCAGTACTAAAGACATAAGCAGTTTTACAAAAGTAATGTATTCTGTTGCTGTGTATTAAAATAAAAAATACACACCAAAACTGTAAACAGTTGTATAAGGCTTGATCTGTAGAAACTGATAATCTTTGTTTTCTTATTTTGTACACTTGGGTATTGGAGTCTTGCATCATACAAGTAATGTGGAGATGAGATTTAAACCCATGACTCTGGTCTGGAGACAAACACTGTAACCGTTTTGTTAAAGGAGCTCTTCCACTAGCGCAGCTGCGATTAATCAAACACAGATTAAATGCACTGTGATTAAATGACAACACTACATGACTATTTGGCAGTTTACAATGTGACTGGTGGCCTTTCAGTGCTGTGCAACCAGACACAAACTGGCTTAAAGTGTCCACAATTATATTAATTGCACTGTTAGGCACTCATATGGCAACTCAAATCCTTATGTTTTCATTCATACAGAAAAAAGCAATCTGTTAGAGAAGAAACTCCTTTATAAACATTATATAAAAATGAACCACAACAAACCTCAGATGACGGTAGAATAGAGGTTAAATCTAGGGAAAAAAACATAGGCCACGCACAGGTTAATATGGAGGCTGTGCTGTTGGCTTACAAAAGCAAAATCCAAAATGATGTGCTGTGGCGATGCTTTTACATCGCATTAACTTTGACGAGATAGGCAGTCATTTTAAAACACTGGAGTTAAATGGAGAAAGTGCACATGATAGTTTAAACTTGAGTATGAAATGGATTAAAAAAACCCATTAAAATACAATACAAATAACACTTGCGGTTGAACCACAAATTTAGAAATACATCAGGAGGATGTTCACAAGACTGAAATGTCTAACTCTGAAACTTGTACTTTTAATGATTTAATGTATGTGTAGTCTATTAATAAACGCTCATTACCTTTAAAATGTGGAATATCAATACAAAAAACAACATTTAAAATATGCCAGGACAGCATCTTCATGGTAGCTACAAACTCTGTTTCCAATTTCAAGTAGTGTATTTGATTGACATGTCAGTGTGGTGTTTGTAACTTTGAGTCTCCACTATTTATCTTTACCATCATCCAATAAATCTCATAATATAAAATAATACAACACCTGCAACGCCTGGGGATGCCAAGCCTGCAACGCCTGAAACTAAACAACTTTAGCGCATTTTCTTTTACCACAGCCTACTGTACACAAAATAGATCATGGTGCCGCATTAACGTGTTATGCTACTATACAGTACCTTACATATACTGCACACACTTTAAATATACATAGAAAACTGTGCAGCATATGGGTGGCTACAAGTAACACATAGCCCACCAACTACTTTTGTTTTCTATTGGCATGAGTCAAACTTTCTTTTCTTTGCAAAAAGCAATTAAAGAATTCAGAATATTGTAGTCCACATCTTGCATTTCAAACCACTGGAGTCCCTCAGTATTTCTGAAAGCGTCTTGCCCTTTTCCAACCTCTCAATCTCATTTTGTTTAAACTCAGTAGATTATGCTTATATGCCCCATTTTAATCATGTTCTTAATTTTAGTGATTTAGTAGCATTATCTCTTTGGATAATGCAATTCCTAGCGTCACATTAAATTGGTTATGATCGGGGACATATCAGGCATATCAGAATGTATGGCATAACGGTGTCTTTATAGCAAGGGACTCCTGTACTAAAAGGTGCAGGATGTGAGTGAGAGGTTATGAAAACCTTCATTCACTCCCCAGTAACTTGCAGAAATAAAAGAATATGTACTTATCGCCGCAGATCAGCTGTTCGGAAATACAAGGTTCTGTAGCTGAAAAAATATGGCTGGAGATAGCTGATCAGGTTAATGTGGTTGGTACTGTAAAAGGAAGATCATATACTGCCAGAAGCAATGGCAAGATGAATGCCAGATTGTAAACAAAACTGCGGGATCTTCTCACTCTTCTGGATCATGTTCCAAGGTATCTCCCTCCTCTTGATTTACAGTCCACACAAGCACACAAGCTTGGCATTTTCTTAGAACAACGGAAAGGCTACAAACGTGATTTATATGTTTTCCAACCAGTAAGTAGCCTATCCTGTGAAAAATGCAATTTAATGTATGCGTTACAAATAACAAAATACTTCAATTACGTGATTACTGGATAATTAAACATAGACGTCTTTTTGTTATTACTATTGGCTTAAATACATGTTTCTAAACCGAGAAATGATGCTAGGAAATGATACTGTTAAGACGCATCTCATTCTCCGCCTGGTCTGGGGCACGTGTTAAATATGATGCCGGTGAGGGTCAGTTAACGGCACAATACAGATTTAGGAATCAGATGAATAATATGCTAATGAGAAAATTGCTCTAAGGGCACATTATGATAATGTCGCGATGAGTGATGTTTTCTTACGATAAATGGTGTTTATGCATCACCCGATTAAATACTGTCATGTTAAGCAATATTACTGGCACAATAAAGGAGACGCTAAGTTTTATACATATGGGCCTTAGGGGTAGGTTTACTAAACACTTAGTGTTGCGCCTGTCGCAATAGTCGCAAATGAGTCGGAATTCTACGGTGAAACGTACTAAATATGTGCAATGCTATTTGCGACTTTTTAGGGAATGCTTTGCAGCAGCAGTTTTTCTTTGCAGTTCAACCTCAGATGAATGTAATTACGGCGTTCCTGCATAAATTCAAAAAAACGGGGTGGAGAAAGTGCAAATGAGGGTTCTCAAATATTATAATGAGAGGTACAAAGCTGCAGACAATTACGACACTTACAATTGCCTCCATTTTTTAAGAACTTTTGAAAGCATGTTTTAAACATTCGCAATTGTTGCTGGTATTTCCCACCTATTTTTCCTAAAACCAGGGACCAATAGACTGCACACATGTGCCGCTAACCCCTCCAGCCCATTCTGAGCATCTGTATAGGAATAGGAAACATACCTATTCTATTTATGTGCAGGTGGTTTGTAATTGTGCACAATTTAGCACTGTACCACTGACTAACTTAAATAAAAAATACAGTATACATTTGGCTATGCATGATAACACAAATGACAACACAAATTAGTGGTTTAATGCAAAATGTGTTGCTAGTCCCTTGAAATTCGTATTAAGGAGGCTGTGTGGTCCAGTGGTCAAAGAAAAGGGCTTGTAACCAGAAGGTCCCCGGTTCAAATCCCACCTCAACCCCTGACTCATTGTGTGACCCTGAGCAAGTCACTTAACCTCCTTGTGCTCCGTCTTTCAGGTGAGACGTAATTGTAAGTGACTCTGCAGCTGATGCATAGTTCACACACCCTAGTCTCTGTAAGTCGCCTTGGATAAAGGAGTCTGCTAAATAAACAAATAATAATAATATGCATTAGGTCATTGTCCCAGAGGAAAAGTGATGTGGCAACCGCGGATTGGAGGAGAAACCATTGGGGCGTGACTGAATGTACAAATAGGGGATGTGGCTTTGTTTATGGTTAAGAAAAACGCTGAAGGATGAAAGTGTTTGTTTGTTTTGTTTTGTCGTGTCTAAGCAATTCACTGTTTGTTATTATTAGAAGGCTGAACACGATCTGGAGCTGTCGCCAGAGGCCAGAACTTACCCCGACATCACTGTACTTTGTTACATCACGAGCACTTTAGCATGCACTGTGGACTTGTGTATGTGTTTTGTGTTTCGTGTGAGTGTTTAAGAATGGGACTGTTTATCATTTCAGGACCAACCCATGGATTACAATAAAGCAATACACGCCGCTGTATTGCTTATCACCATTATTATTTACTGTGTTTTTGTGTCATCAGACAATTGGATTTAAAATAAAAATAACACCTGGATTATCATTGTCTGTCTGTTCATTAATCACTGCTGCATTCCTGCACCTGCACACAGTTAACCACTTTGCCACAACATCATAATATGGTCACTATTTCGCACAATAATGAATACAATTGCAATAGTAAATACAGAAATCATTAACGTGCACAATAATTGCAATTATCGTGCACCATAACGTTTAGCGCCCTTTCGTAAATATAAAATTTCCCACACAGAGGACAGGTTTAGACGACATATGCTATTGATTGTACTCACATAGCACTGTCACCCCGGTCCATGAAGCCTGCCCTGCAGGGTGGCAATGCCGACAAAGAGAGAATTGAGACTCAATATTCAATAGTCAATATTAATCAATATTTCTCGAACAAGCATAATAAAGAAAAATATGCCATTGCACAATATGACTTTTATTGTAAATGCATTAAAGGAGAAAGGAAAAAGGCTTTTGTTTTTTACATCAGACAAAGAATACATGTTCAAATTAAAAGGTAAGCATAAAGTTTCACTTTACGTTGCCTCTGCCTGTCCCCTGCTGAGTGCTGTGTCTGCTGATCGCTCATTTTCGGTCAATGTAAGCCACCTCCACCTTCACAATAAGATACGCCTGGACTGCTGGGGCTTTTTATATCACAGTGGTCACGGGTAAGTCTCTGACATTATCGTGCACATTAAATTATAGCTCACAATAGATGTAGTGTGCACAGTATGGTATGTAAATTAGCCAAATACTGTGCATGTATTTTAATCTGTTTTCTGTTAGTAAATGGGGCAATACATTTCAATTTATCGCGCACATTAGGCTCACTACTTTACGATCGCACTAACTGCCCTTTCGTAAATTAGGCTATAAATGTATTCGTGTGGGTTTTTTTTATTTTTTTTTTAAACCCAACACCTCCTAATGTCAGACAAACATATCCGGTTTAGCGAGGGGCTACTCCTGTATGATTATAAAAAGCTTTTTGATAGAAACACATTTTCTATTTGAGGGTGAAGTGGAGGCCCCCACTATAGATTCGGATGGGATTAAACTCTTTCATTTATATATATAGTTGTAGTCAAAAGTTTACCTGCCCCAGTGGAAATTTATACATTTCTAGAAATTTCTCAAACAACGAATTTCAGGAAAAATCTCTTGTAGCAAAAGTTTTGATTTTGTGGATGAGGAAAAAAAAAGTTACAACAAATAGATGTCTACAATTATTTATTTCAGCAATTTTTTTGCAAAACTCAATAAATGCTAATTCAAAAGTATTCATAACCTTTTATGCTATGATAGTATTGTCTACACGGTGCTAGAAATTTCAATAAGATAATGCAGAACCTAATTCTAGAAAAGTCTAGAAAATGCTGGATTGTAGATGGAAGTTCTTAGACAGTATAAAAGGGTTAGGCATAGGATGATTGTTGTAATTACCAATAAGTCAATATGGCTAGTGGACTGTGTGAGTGGATGGATTGCGTCTGTCTTCATTAACATATTTTCTCTTAGTATATACGACAAAATTTTCACTTTGTTAAGTGTTGCAACGAAAATGCAAGCTGCAGTATGTTTGTGCTGCGACTGGCCCATCTTAGTACACCTACCCCTTAATGTCTTACAACCTACCAAGCTGTATTTTCGACATAACTGCAGCATTTACTGCCCCTAAACTGACAACGAGCATATACTGTATTATGTTTATATTTGACATTTGGCTGAGTCCTGCTTTAAAATGTCTATGTACTGGTAGTCCTTGAAATATATAGTTCAAATCTATAAAGTTCTGCTAACTACAGTATAAATGCTATTATGTTCCTAAGAACAGGATTCAAACTGGAGGAATAATTTGTCTAATATATGCTCATTGCCATACTGCAGGAACAGAAAGACTATAAGAATCAGGAATGCAAGGTTTCTTTCCCACACCCCCATCAGTACTAAGACACAAAGCAGCCTGTGTATGTGGCAAGTGGACAGTTTGAGAATTTCCTCAGCAAGGAATCTGATTGTCCTGTTGTTTTGCACTGTTGAATCAAAACAACATTGACAGAACCGCAGAGCCACAAGATTTCTTAAAGCAGTGGCAAGGCAAATCCTAATGTGACAAAGCAAAAAAATACCTCTTTATTCATTTCTGCTGTTTTGTACACGTTTACCTGTAAATTCTTAAATGTGCATGCAACCTGTTCAAATTAAGGGGAGATAGTATGAGATGTGGAAGTCACTGAACTGTGGTATGAAATGTTTTTGTATTATCAACATTATTGAATTAGAAAAATCTGTATATCCTTGTGACAGGGAGATCGTGGAGTGTGAGTGTGCCTTTGAGAAAGCAGCTGCGATGCGCCCTACACTGAACTGATCGAGAGGTCCGGATTGGCTGGGGGGTGCGGGGCGGAGCTCAAAAAGCGGCTGCGCTACAGCTCGGGGCTACTGCAATGCCATTGACACAAAATGACGAACGCTAGTCCCACTACAAGGAACGTCCCGCTCCAGGAACCTGCTACTCTACGTAACCCTCTTTATACTGTGGTGGAATCACCATCCCCTAAACTGACCTACTTCTGGGCTCCCGGAGTCCTGGCTTTCTCATGGAGTCTCCTGTCTCTTCACACGGCCTTGGCTGGACAATGCCTTCACGAGCACCGTCTTGGAATGGAAGGGTTTCGTAGTAGTTGTTCTGAGGTGGACACTCCACTCCTTGATGCAAACAGAAGCTCTCACTCATCTCCCGTCTATGTGTCAATGGCATTGTAGTAGCCCCAAGCTGTAGCACAGCTGCTTTTTGAGCTCTGAGCCGCATCCACGGGCACGCCCCCCAGCCAATCCAGACCTCACGATCAGCTCAGTGCAGGGCGAGCCCACTGCTCAACTGGTCGCCTAGCAATGCGTCTCCTGTTGCACGTCGCAGCTGCTTTCTCAAAGGCACACACACACTCCACGAACCAGTGACAGGGATCTCCCAATGTACAGTATAAAATAAAATAAAAACAGAAACAACAAATCTGCACGCTGATAATGCTTAAAGTTTTGAGACAACGAATTTAATGCCTTTAAAGGGCTCTGGTTGGAGTTTTCATGTACTCTGTGCCATGCTTTGGTTCTGCCAGTCTTGAACTAGGTCAGGTTTTATTGCTAGTGACAACTGCCTTTATCCTACTGGTAAATGGGCCCTTTGGTCTCCTATTGTACCTTACTTTACCTTAAGGTAAAGTAGTCAACAATTAGTACTTGGGTTCCATGAAACCAAACAATAACATGTTAGGAATTACACAAGCAAGTTTTTACCTGTGAAGAAGAACATTTTCTATTTTTAGACCAGATATACAGTACTGGCAGTTATTCATTATTAACACATAGATTTAAAATAGGGCTTGTTTTTCTGAGTACATACAAAAATCACCAAAACATAACTTGACTGCCATTACATAAATACATTGGTGAGTATATCCCAAATGATGGCTTTACTTCAGTCGTAAAAACCAAATGAATAACATACTTCTTCATTTGTAACATTCAAGTAAATGTAGTCTGTTAGTGTTACATGGTTAATTTTTTTTTTCTTACCTCAGTGAGCATGTACAGAGACAGCATGGTTACTGAAAAGTTGTATGCAACTAAAACACCCTTTAAAGAATATGCAGGTCTGTTCTTCATATATATTGTTCCCAGCCATACAATAAGCAGGTACAAAAGGGTAAGAGACATTGTCGGCAAACAGGAGTCCAGCATGAACCATCCTCTGACCCTGGTATCTAAAAATGAAGAAACACATAATGTCAAAATGTACTGTGCTGCTGCAGTATTTCACAGATTACCAGTATATACAGTTTCTGTAATTCCCAGAACACTTTTAAGATGTCAAAAAACTGAACATATACCTGTTAATCTGCCAGAATCTTAACTTCAGAGGTCAGAATCTGTAAAAGGCTGTGCACAACACAAGACATGCCCAGTGTACATGTATGCCTAGAAATGCTGAAGCTAACATTGACAGTGATTACAATAAATGGTGTAGCATAAAGACACACGTTTATCCAATTTGTACACATTTCTAACAGTTTCCTTAGTATTCAGAAATAAACCAGCAGTGTTGTACAATGCTGACCACTTATCTGCCACCACATTATGCTTTTGAAAAATGAATTATAAACCTGGAAGCTCACTGCTTCTAAAAACAATAACCTTGTGCAACTTAACAAGATGTGTGCCCATTTTTTCTGCTGTGTATTTCCTGTTTTCTTATAGTGGTCCAATATTTAAAATAAGGTAAATGTGATACTGATGACAAGAAAAAGAGAAACCATCTTCATGCACTGTTTGAAGTCAAATGAAGCCACAGGGATAATAAGTGAGCAAGCAATTTCGTTATGTAGGTCTAGGAAGTCAAGAATTGTTTAGTATAAGCCTCTGTGACAGATAGATATGCTGAAGCTGACATTGACATGTGTAACAGAACTGATACAGAAAAGGGTTAAGTACACCTTTTGCTTTATAAATCTTAGATGTATGTGTTACAGCAAATAGTTCTTCATAGAATATTAATTATGAGAGCTTTTCTTATTAATGCTCAGTTAGGCAGGAATTGGTATTCTTGAACGGTGTGAATTACAATTGGAATGTCGCATTGTGACTTGGCTGTGCCAGTGAGCCTTTAGTATCCAGGTCACTTGTATCCAAAGCTGTACGTGGATGGAATAAATGCATGTTTGTTGTACCAATTTAGGACTGTTACTGTATGTAAGTAATTATACAGTGTATAACTAGAGAGTTGGTGGAGGGTTAGTAACGATTGAGGCATGCCTTTATCGTTAGATTGATGGGTATAATTCTGAGGCACTGCAACATACTTTAAAAGGCTATTATTTAAAACCCTGAGTAGAGTTTTAACACTTTAAAACTCTTTTAAAATTAAATATATTGATAGCATTTAAGCAATTTATAATCATTGTTTGTTCCTTAATAACAAAATAGTTATTTTTGGGTCCTGACCAAATTCCTAAGCAGGGGCTTCTCATAGGCAGAGGTGGGACATGAACCAGGGACCTCACACTTTGAAGCATAGCGCCGATAGTGCTGCACAAAACAGCCGGGCTCCCTTGCATGAGCAGATATCGGGCTTGTGTCATCATGTTTAGATTGCATCACCTACCAGCCCTGACCCCTACCCCCGTGCACGCTGCTGTGTGATAACAATCCAGAACCTGTCTATGCAGGAATCTGTCATGATTTTGAAGTCTCTTCTGCATAAAATCAATGTAAATTTGACCATGTTTAAAACTAATCTAAAAAACAAAGCAAAAACAAAAGCAAGACATTGTGAATATACTCACAGTCCCGCTGGTGCCATTCTAAATTATTCAGTTGTTGAACAGCAAATAACTGTCTAAACGTCCACACAGCGAGCTATCTCTTGAAAGAAAAATGGTCTTTATCAAAAAAGACAAACATTTACCAAAACCTACACAAAAAGAGTTAAGTGACGAATTCAAAATCACAAGGCAACCAATTTCAGACATTCTGAAAAGATGCCTACTTACATTTTCCAGCAACACGGAGAAAACCTGAATGCCAGCAGAAATTGCCTGAATTCCACAGCAAGTACAGTATGCACAAGTGAACATCTTTCTATGGGATGGGAATGGTTTAAACAGGCTTGTACTAATAACAGGTAAAGATTTTGTTGAGGCATTGTTGTTTAAAGTTTTCTGAGGCAGTAGATATCGCCTATGCTACGAAATTTCTAAATTCAAAGGGAGTGTTAGTTGAAAATCCAATGAAGATTAAGGACCGAAGCGCCATTTATTTATTTATTTATTTTTTAAATGTGACATTTGTCATGTATCTTTCTAGGTGTTAACATAAATTCATGTTCAGGAGATCGATCACACCGTTCAAATATGGTTTTTTGTGTGTGTGTTCATTATTTAACAAATGGCTGTATTTGAATATTTAATTAAATGTGTTTTTAGAAAATATATATATAATTTAAAAAGCTACATGTTTTGTATATTTGTGTGAGTTTGAAATCACTGCTTGACAAATGCTTACTTTTTGCTTAAAAAAATGTCATTCTTATCATACTGTAAGCAAGTAAGTGTTTATATAGGCTAAAAGTTGTTACCATGGTAAATTTGCAGTGATTTTTGCAGTTTTCCAATAAGCTAATTTGATTGTCATGCAATACATGTAATACATACATTAACGAAAATAATTCATACGGTTTCAATATTGATATATAGTATATTACAACGTTCAAAAAATAAAAAAAAGATAATTTCCACTGAACTGTATTGAGAAGGCGGTCATATAAATTCCTGTTCAATTTTCATAACATTATTACACACTTAACATAAATATATAAGTGAAGATAAAAAATAAATCGCTATAATACATGATTATTAAAGTTAACCAATATAATTAAATGATAATAATAGCTAATAATAAAAAATACAGTATATTATAGTAATTAATTCAATATACATCAGTGAAATATTCTTTCTTGTAAATGTAGAATTTAATAAAGATTTAGACAACATTTTTTAAGTTTAAAACAGTTTGCTATATTTTACAATTTTATGGTAACCAATTTAAAACAAAAACAGCGACATACAGGGTGTTTGTTCAACGATTAAAAGTCATTGCTACTGTACTTGTTTCTATCAGCAAAAACAAGCAGGGACTCCTGGCCATGACAACATGAAGTGCAGGGAAACCTACATCGTAACACAAATCTTAGCATGCAGTTCAATAGTAAAGAATCTAATCATTTCAGAACTGAACTGATGGAAATAAAGAAATGTAATTGCAGGGTTGGAAAAGCCGTAACCCAGCTTCCAGTCCTAGGTTTCAGACTATGTATTACTGGTAAATGACCACGGACCAAGCATTTGAGAAATCACCCTGTTAAATCTGCAGACTGTATTGTTTATAATGTATTGATTTCCATTGTCCCTTGGAGACCGATTAATCAAGTAAAGAGTTGATTGCAGATTATTTTATTTTTTTTAAATTTAGTCATGCAGTTTTATTTTTGTATATAAAATAAAATCAGCCAATAGAAGATCTGAATTTTCTCCACGGCGGTCCAATCATAAATGAGCAGAGGCGGGACATAAAGTCTTTAGTAGGTTTAACCAATGGGAGAGTCAAAGATCTGCCCCTTGTTAAACAGATGTCCAGTCATGAGTGAGCAGTGGCAGGACATAATTGGAAGTTTAGCCAATGGTAAAGTAAAAAATCTGCCCTGGTTTTACAACTGTCCAATCATGAGTGAGGAAAGGCAGGACATAATTGGGAGTTTAACCAATGGGAAAGTCAAAGATCTGCCCTGGTTTTATAGCTGTCCAATCATTAGTGAGCAGAGGCCGGACACAAATATTTGAGGGACTGGGTAGGGTGTGTAAGGCTGCATCCACACTGGACAGAGTGATGCGAGCAACGCGAGTGAAGTCGCCGAATGCCAATCCACACCAGACTCGACTTGGAAACGATCCTAAAGACTGAAATAAATTCATGACCCTGCCCATGCATTCCTATTTACATACTAGAGATGGGCTGTCCCATTACAAAACAGGTCTTGTTTTGATAAAGGTTACCACCCTGACCTTCGCAACTCTGTTGTAAAATAAAGGTTGGACTTGTAGATATTGCTTATTATAAAGACAGTTATTGATAATTATATTGAGAACTTCAAAGTAATATTTCAAATTGTTTTTTACAAATTAAAAAATGTCATAAGACAATGGAGACATTGTAGTCAATTTGGTTACAAATCAATTTTCAAGAACTAAAAATGGAGGTATACACCAGAACTACCTGAGCTGATAAAGGCACCAATTCTTAAAATAGAGGTAATTATGTGGAATGACTTGTTATCTTGGTTGAGTCCCTGCTAAATTGAATCCCTTTGGTTTTGCTTTGCAGGGTTTTTGGGTCGAACGCTAGCAGAGCACACATGGATTGGCCGCTACAGTGATGTCAGTGAAGGGGCGGGAGTTTAGGATTTATGTGTGATGTCATTGAAGGGGCAGGGAGTTTAGGATGTATGTGTGATGTCAGTGAAGGGCAGGGAGTTTAGGATTTATGTGTGATGTCAGTGCAGGGGCAGGGAGTTTAGGATTTATGTGTGATGTCAGTGAAGGGCAGGGAGTTTAGGATTTATGTGTGATGTCAGTGAAGGGGCAGGGAGTTTAGGATTTATGTGTGATGTCAGTGAAGGGGCAGGGAGTTTAGGATTTATGTGTGATGTCAGTGAAGGGGCAGGGAGTTTAGGATTTATGTGTGATGTCAGTGAAGGGGCAGGGAGTTTAGGATTTATGTGTGAAGTCAGTGAAGGGGCGGGTAGTTTAGGATTTATGTGTGATGTCAGTGAAGGGGCAGGGAGTTTAGGATGTATGTGTGATGTCAGTGAAGGGGCAGGGAGTTTAGGATTTATGTGTGAAGTCAGTGAAGGGGCAGGGAGTTTAGGATTTCTGTGTGAAGTCAGTGAAGGGGCAGGGGGTTTGGGATTTATGTGTGATGTCAGTGAAGGGGCGGGGAGTTTAGGATTTATGTGTGATGTCAGTGAAGGGGCAGGGAGTTTAGGATTTCTGTGTGATGTCAGTGAAGGGGGAGGGAGTTTAGGATTTATGTGTAAAAGTGTCAGGAGAGAGAAGTGGGCGAGTTGAGACTTTATGAGCCATGCAACCTGCGAGAGAACGAGGCCTAGGGTTCCTGTAGTCGTTACCTTGAAGCCTGCAAAAAGGAAAAGTATCTGGATGAGATGCTGCAGACCCTTTGCAACCTCTTATTTCCATTCTGATGCATATTGATTCTATAAACATTAATAGGTTGTACTCACCTCTAGGTCCAAACAAATAATCCACAAAATCATTTAACTGTTTGTCAAAGGCTTCTAGTTGCTCCTGAAAATAAAATAAAACATTATAAAAATAAGATTTACTTCCATATATTTCTGAGCCTTCTAAAAACATTTTACATTAATGGTACCTTTGGTAGAATGTTTCTCTCCTAATATCTGGACAGTTCAATTCTTTGTAAATTAGTTTTTCAGGTAGTTATCGAGGAAGATACAAATACCATATAGGGTACAGATACATACAAAATGACAATTAGACGCTTACAAGGAGCGATCAAAGGGGCGATATTGCAAGGCAATTTTGCTTTCCCCATCATGTTTTTACCTCCCCCTTTGATTTTACAATGCTTTAATATGCATGTCTGAGATCTGCTTTGCTTATGTGCGCATTACCAAGATTTTAATGGGATTTTAAACTGCTTTACTTCATTACTGTATGTAACAGTAAACTTTTATAAGGAAACATATGCATGCAAGCGAGATGGCTGGCAGTTATAAAATGATTAAATATTTAAATATCAGAGCAACAGAATGATATTAAATAATAGAATTGAGTTTTAGCTCACTAAAGAAGCACTTTAAACGATTCAATTATTATTTTTTGTATTTATACATTCATTCAGGATATTTAAATATTTCAAATATATGTACTGTTGGTTACATGGTCTATCTGCAACAAGACTACTGGAATGAGTTTGACCAAGTATAGTACATTTATTATATACCAGTAAATAGCTGCAACTTTTCATCTGTTACACTGTTTGAAATATCTGAAATATCTGAAATATCTGCAACAGAAGAAAAAGGTAGGAAGAAGTAATGTTACTAGTGCTAAAAAGGGGGCACTCCATTAACCTGACCCAGTACAAAGGGGGGGGGGGGGCGCTTTTTGTTGTTGTTTTTTTTTTACTTTCGCTAAATTTTAGCACCAAATGGTAATTTACATTTAAACAAATATATGAACGTGCACTCCACTCCTAATTAAAAAATACTAATTAAAAACCTACCACTTAAATTACCACTTAAAAATGTCAACAATTTCAACAATTTTCAACAACATTTAAAAAGAGATTAATTTCTTGCTTAATAATTGGCTGGGATATGTATTCTTAAATTTATAAATGTTGAAGGTACTTTCTAGATGTTAATTTCTTTACAATGTGTTTGTTTTGAATATAAAATAATATTAGACTGCTCAGGATCTTTCGTCTAATCAAAGCACATGTTTCACTTTCTGTATTCCACGACACATCACAGAGAAACCCTATTCATGACATCGACCATGCTACTTTTAGTCTTACCGTGCTGTATTCTATCAGCATTGTTGACGTCACCCAATTTTAAACAATCATACCTGAGACACCTCTCAGAATTCCATTCAATTGCAACATCAAAACGATGACATCACAATAGCTGCATACCTTAGCAATACCGGTATTCAGTTAATCAACCTTTTTAATGAAAAGGACAGTGAACTAACTTGTGTATCCATTATAAATCAGTAGAGTTATAGGACAGTGAACGTCTGTGTGTGGGTTATATCGACACTCGTATCACTTAAATGGAACTCGGTTTTCAGCCCCAGACTTCACTTTTTATTTATTTATTTTTTTTAAATTTGGAATCGCCAATTATTTGACCCCCGATTTTCTCCCAATTTTTTTTTTGGAATGCCCAATTATTCAACCCGGCTCACCACTAACTCAGGAGAGACGAATACGAGCACTCGCCTGCAGACGCCCAGCCAGCCACAGGGGTCGCTGGTACGCGATGACCGCTTGGCCAATTGTGCACCCTGGGAACTCCTGGCCACTGACGATCTCCAAGCTATAGGGCGTATCCTGCATTCCGGGTGGCCTTTACTGGATGAGCCACTCGAGAGCCCCGGTCTGTTCACTTCTACTCATGACCATATTCCACCACACACAGATGTTCACTGTCCTACAAGCCTATAAAAAAGGACACCCTAAAAAATATTGATGTTTGCATTTCAAATAAAATTTCTATGTTTATATGATATATGATAAAGAAAACACAAGATACCAGCTGTGTCAACTGTGCTTTCCTGTGTTAAAGCTTTTCACCGGGTCTTTTTCAAAGCATAATGTAATGTCTAGTAGCACAAACTTGATTATTGCAAAAGACACTGACCTAAAATGTACAGCATGTTGGGCTAAGGAAAGGTCACGTGTGCATGATGAAACATTACCGCTTTGCTAATTTACATATGTTTTGTATCATTTACACCAGTTCTGACAGCGGGTGTGAAGATGTCAGAGTGAAAGGAAAGTTTGTTTCCAAATGTTTTTTAAACCTCATTCCATTTAATGTCCTCGATCACATATGTGGCAGCAGAGGAAGTTGAACTGATCACAATGAGCGATCATATCCCATATATGCAAAAAAAAAAAAAGAAAAAAAAACACTCTAGAGCAGGCAGTTCTCAGAAATCCTACTACGATGTCAACATGTGCTGCATGTAAGTGTAAAAGTGACAAAAATGATAAAAATCAACTCCTAAAGAAAAGAATCAGAATTCCTTATCTTTTACTGAAATTAGTACAAAGTGTTCTGGACCCAACAACACAGAATGCTATCTGAATAATATAGGATTTAGATTTTTTTAAACGCTCTGGCAAAAAGGCATCTTTAAATGCCACTGCCATTGCTGGTACAGTATTAATGATAACGAATCAAGTATTCTGGTGCACAGTAACAGATGAACACAAAAGAGCTGGGTTCTGAAATTTCAGTGCAGTGACTTGAGGGAAAACGGTGATAAGTCTGTAATTCAACACACACTGCTGCCCTTCTGTGTGTGTGTTTTTATGCTGTTTGAAGGACAGAATAGAAACCTTCCATTGTGTTGAAGTGTCTTCAGAAGTTTGGAGCTTATTATTACTATTGCATTTTGATACGTAACAGTAATAACAATAACGCATTAAATTAAGCCATTAACATGTGCCTCACCGTTCAGCAAAAAGTATATTAAACTGGAAAATGTATCCCTGTAGTTGCAGTAATAAATACAGTTCTCAGGCTATATCTTGTATGCTAGTACCTATGTGTAAGCTCCTGGCCTTTCCCCGGGGGATATCACCCCAAAAAACTGCTGCGAGTCTACAGCACCAAACCCTCTACCCACACACAAAAGGGCATTTTGTACAGCACCATCTTTGTTCACAAGCTAAAAGTAAAACATTAAAATGAAACACAATAACATATTTTCAACTTAATGGACAGTTGTTGGGAGTCAGTGGTTATTGCATCTTGTGAGATCTATGAAGTAATAAATGTTAATAAATATTTGTAAGAGTTAACGTAATTATTAGCACTTAATATTTCACCAGCGGGAACTCTGCAGCAGTAACGATAATTAAAACAAGTCTTCTTTCTGAATAACATCCATAGATTTTGTTTATGGCTTTGTGTATATTCTGGTAAAGGTGATGAAATCAGTAAGAATTATTTCAAGGTCTAAAACATTAGCTCACCTTTTGTTTTTCTAAAAGAACAAAACAATATAAATAGTGTTAATAACAACCGTGTTAGTCCCAAAAGATTGGAGTGAACCATGGCAGTGACCCAAAGGGCATCTACAAGCACTGTCCAATGATTTTTATCAGACCATTTATCCAACTGCAGCTTTCACAGGATAGCACTATTAGTTTGACACCTTTAAGAAACACCCAATGGAAACATGACACAGTATGTCCTTGCAAGGTGTTTGGTATTTATGAAGAAGCTCTGGAGTGAGCCAAACTTAACACAAACGTTTTATGTTTAATTGGAATCTTGAGGATAAACATTAACTACTCACGACCATGTGAACAGTTAGTATTCCTTGCTGTAGGAAGATACTACAAAAACAAATTTGTCCAATGAGTTAGTCCAAAACAATCATAAAAAAAACAAACATTGGTAACACTTTTAAATAAGTGTCTGTAATTCCAATGTAACTAACATATGATTTCCTTCTGATTTCAAATGAAATTCCTATTGAATTCAAAAGTCACAAGCATGAGTTCATGACATACTTTTCATGACTTATTTATTTGATTTATTTTATTTCATTTATATAGCACCTTACGTCATAGACCCCAAGGTGCTTTACAGAAAACATAATACACACAGCATAATAAAACATTAAAATAGCATAAAAAAGATTATAATAAAAAGACTATTTTAAATAAAAGTAAATACATTTTCAATCATGTATAAAAAGTAATAATGGATATCAATAATGAAAAGACTATAATAAAAAGGTTTGTGTATATAAATAAGTCTTCAATCTTGACTTAAAAACAGCAAGACTCCTAGCTTCTCTCTCAAAAAAAGGCAGAGCAGCTAATAGCATCCCAGTAGATGGATTATCTGGATTGAAAGACAAGTACAGCTGAGTAACATCTGTGTAACAATGGAAATTCACTCCATGCCTGCGGATAATATCACCTAATGGCAACATATATAATGAAAACAACAGGGGACCTAAAATAGAACCCTGAGGAACACCACAGACAACCTCTGACAAATCAGACTTCATCTCCCCAACAGAAACATATTGAAACCTATCGGAAAGATAAGACCTAAACCAAGAATGGACACCGCCTGCCAAACCCACTAAACTCCCAAGCTGATTTAATAGAATGGAATGGTCCACGGTGTCAAAGGCAGTGCTAAGATCAAGAAGAATTCAAATTGAAGGAAAGCCAGAGTCGGATCTTATCAAAAGATCCTTTACTACCCTAACAAGAGCCGTCTCAGAGCTATGTGCAGATCGAAATCCAGGCTGAAATTTCTCAAATAATGCATTACAAGATAACAATTTTAGTAATTGATTGGCAACAACTTTCTCCAAGACCTTGGCTAAAATGGAAGATTGGAAATTGGTCTATAGTTGTTAATAACTGTAGGATCCAAATTACATTTTTTAAGCAGGGGTTTAACCACTGCAACCTTAAGTGCAGAGAGAACTATACCAGATGAAAGTGATTCATTTATAATTGTTAAAATGCTTGTACTAGCAACACTAAGTACATATTTTAATAGTTTAGTATAAATCGGATCAAGGGCACAAGTGGTTGGTCTCATATGCCTAACTAACGCTATCAGCTCTTGCAAAGTAACCAATGAGAAAGCCTCCATTATAACTTTACCAGGTCTAGTTAATTCAAAGTAGGAAGAAAGGTCCATAATAGAAGGAGTCTGTAAGATCTGATCTCTAATGTCAAGAATTTTATTTTGAAAGAATTGTAAAAACTCAGTGCAACTAAAAATTGAACCAATATTAGAGGTAGAAGTAATAGAAGGTGGATTTACTAATTTATCAATAGATGCAAAAAGAAATCTAGGATTATTTTTATTTTCAATCAGGTTAGAATAGTATAAAGTCTCTAGCCTGCTACAAAGCCTTCTTATATTTAACTTGGTGGCTTTTCCACGCAAGATAATGAACATTAAGTTTGGAATTCTTCCATCTGCGTTCCAATTTACAACCGACACATCTGAGTTTCCGAGTAAAATCATTAAACCATGGAGTGCTTCTTTTGGAAAACACCCTCCGTGTTTTAACTAGAGCTATAGTATAAAAAATGTTAGTCATGGAGGTGTTATAGGTGTCAACTAACTCATTTAGTGATACAGCCTGAGCAACTGGTAATAAATTAAAAGCCTCACAAAACTACCCGAGTTTTAATTATACAAGCCTGGTTCTTTACAATTAAGGGTAGTTTAATCTCAAAATCAATTGCAAGATGATCAGAAATAGAAAGGTCACAAGTTACTATATTTTGAACATCCAAACCACGAGAAATCACGAGATCTAAAGTATGCCCACGATTATGAGTAGGACCTCTAACATGCTGTACATAATTTAGAGAATCCAATAGCTTCAAAAATTCTGAATCATTAGAATCAGTATCAATGTCCACATGGATATTAAAGGCACCCAATAAAAAAACCCTATCATAGTTAACAGACAGAATAGATAAAAAAAATCACCAAATTCAGTCAAAAAAAGTAAATTAGACTTGGGTGGACGATATACAATTGCAATAAGAACAGGTAATTAGTAAGCAATGATTAGCATTAGTAATTCAAAGGATGGCTTTCCCTTCAAGATTTCTTGTTTGATTTTAAGTTCAGTGTGGAAGTGGCAAGTCCACCTCCTCAACCAGTAAGACAAGCACTCTGAAGAAAAGAGTCATTTGGAGCAGTACCTCCCTCCTAATTTCACCCGTTACATAGTTCTCACAGTACTCTGTGTCCAGTACCACATCTATTTGATAAGTCTATCTCATTAGTAATAGTATCTTGACCACTCTGCCTTCCCTTCCTGATTTTTCTAACAGTCACCCAATCCCTACTTATTTCAAGTCCCTCAACACAGCCATGATCTTGCAACAACTCTGATGTGTCGCCTACAGCAAACACATTCACATGGCTAAGATCAGGATTTTTTAAAACAGGTGTATTCACAGGGTTAGGATCCTGGACACTTGCAGTCTCTTCTATATAGTCAAGAACCAGCCAGGTGTTATTATCAATTTGATTAAAACTATTTTCAATAAACTGCTCAGTTTTGTATATGTTTCTGAGAATTTCTATTTGCTTATGAAGTTCGGCAATTTCTTGCGTTAGAGTCAGTGTAAGAAGATATTTCTGGAAGATAAAATCTTCCTTAAAATGAATAGTATTAACCAAAGTATACATTTCACAAATATTACAGGACATAACACACCTTTCAGAATCCATAATAGATAATATCAAACTGCTGCTGCTGAAAAAGTCTGCAGTATCCACGAATGCTCCAAAAAAACCTCATAACAGTTCCCCTAATACACATGAAATAATCATGAACAGACAGTTATTTTAAAGTGTTACCATATAATTAAAGTAGTTACTGTATTGAAATATTTCTATTATGACACTTTTCTTATTCCATTTGAGCCGGGCATTCTGATTTTCATTATGAGTTTGGCATGTACAGTATTAAATGTTGCTTTTGTTCTGGGTCAGGAGTGTCGTTAGTATGTTACGAATAAATGCTCCATAACACTATAGCATTCTTGGACAATTAGAATAAACTAATAAACCCTGTGTGAAACAGTGCCCCTTAATAGTGCTGGAAAAACGCAGAGGACAATGTTTCTTCAAAAATAATAAACTCTAGCTCCAGACAGGCAGCCTAACTAAACACTTAATTGGAACAAAAAGTTCCAACTTTTACACTTCCAGAAATACTTTTTCCTTTCCTTTCCTTTCCTGTTCTTTCCTCCATCTTCTCTTGGTGAGCTACATCTAACAAACCTTCCTTCTCCCTCTGCTCATGACAACCCCAGGCTCTTTCATAGGGAGCCCTGTTCAGTAAATGACCCCTAATTACAAAGGGTTGTGTACACTTAACCTGTTGGTGTTTCAATTAGCCTACATGTACTGTAGTATGGTCGACAGTGGCCCTCCCTTCTCCAGGATCCTAATGCTCCTGAACTGTCCCTTATATACGTTATGGTAAAAGTCAGAATATTGCCAAATCTAAACGGTAAATGTCCGAAATAAACATGATAATGCTGAACTTCTTTTTACCGGTAAATTTCAAGAATAACCGAGTGGCTTTGGCTAATGACCGAATGTCTTGCTTTTGTGAATCGTAAGGTTTCAGGAGTCCTGTGAAGTTCCTAAATGATTGAATTTAACAGAATGCTAAACAAAATGTTATTTTTCATTAAACTACTACGTATTTGGATTACAATATCCTTCAACACCATTGTGAATTGTTTTATATGCACATTTACCAGAATGTTGGTTGTTCTACATACTGTAAGAGGAGCACAATATTGTTCAGTACCATGTTGTATTAGTTTAAATTGCTCAATTGTGCATAACTGTAAGCTCATTAATGATTGTTTTGTTAATGGAAAATGTGTATGCAGAAATAAATACATTGTTCAACATTAATAATTATTTTGTTAATTGACAATTTATATGCAGGAATAAATACATTATTTGATGATATACCTGCATTTACCAATAAGCTTCGGTAAATGTCTAAAAAGCAATCTGTTTCTTCATAATTTCTGACATTTACCAATAATCAATCAAACTGGACCATTCTTGACAAAACATTCCTAATGACTCAGCTCTTTTTCAATTATTCATTTTACTTTCTTACGTCATGCCCCTGGGAATGCCTTGTTTTTGTTCACAAAAATAATGTATCGTTTCACATGGCTCTATTACTATATATACAACAGTGGAAACATTTAGTTAGTATCAACATAAAAATAACTGAAGCCATCAGTATGTTAATTGTACTTTTTTTTAATGCGTTTGAAGTCTCTTGATGGTCTTTGTCTGGGCTCTGACTTGGTTCCATAAATACTGCCTGGAGTAAGTTTGATGTCTATTATTTAAGTTGCTTATGTACAAAACACCTTTGTTTGTTATAATTCCTCATATGATACTGTACAGCACAGTGTATTCTATGTGATCATCTTTTTATTGTAATGTATATGCAGTCTGTGAATTTCCACCTCTTATGTAAAGTGTGGAATTCTCTACCATTCTACTTCATTTAACAATGCTGTAACAGTAATCCGATACATGATGACTGGTATCCATTTGACCTAAAAACTGGCAAACCGCCAACCACATTGGCTTCAAGTGGTGCACCTGCGGCAGATATCTATTTCCAGAACTAATGGTATAGCTTCATATGCCAGCCAATTACCAGAGTCCTGAGCCACCAAAAAAATCTGCCTGGCTGTACTGTAAGTCAGATCTTTGCACCTAAGACCCTTATTACAAAGCTGTAAGGCCACAATCTGTCATAGATACATTCTTCACAAAGCAATGTTGATTATGCTCACTATGGGCTTGTGTGTTTGTGTCAGTCTAGAAACACAAGAACGTGTGCAGTGCCGTCTTCAATTGCTGTCTGGAGAGACACCAAGCTATCCTGTTCTTTGTCAAAAAGATAAAAACAGTGTGTAGAATTGAGTTTGCTGTGTACAAACCCTACCCAAATGCAACAAATAATGTTAGTATTGGCTATTAGAGAAATGTAGGCCCATAACCAGCCAAGGATGGACAAAAAACATTAAAGAGCAGGGCAATGAAAAAGTAGGTTGCCATGACAGGACCCTTTTTTCTTTACAATGTGGTAATTGTGAATGTAGTCAACAATTCAGGTGAGGGACAATGACATTGGCTACAGTCAAACATGGTACAGGTCCTATCAGTCATGGCCTGAACTCCCTTGTCGTCCAATCCTGCCAGACTGAAAATTGGTGCAAGATTGTGTGTTAGTTTGTAGGAAACTATTTTTGATTAAGTTTGTGACTTACTCATAGACGTACTGATAGTCTTTTCAACATAACTGTATCTGCACATTGAAGTACAGTGAGCCTGATAGCTGCAAGTCAATTTCCAAGCTATCAGCGGGAGGGGTAAAGAGGCAACAGTTAAATGCTTTGGATTGATTTGGTCTGTTAGGTGAACTAAAAACGAATCATTTGAAGTGCACGCTATATCAGAATGTTAATTACCTTTTCATAACAAGTGAAGCAGTTCAACTGCTGTATTTTAACTGTAAACTGGAGTACTGTGTTTAATCACAAATATAGGATATATGTTATATATGTTATCATTGCCGTTTCAATGTAAAAACAACATACTGATAATATTCAAATTATGGTTGTGAGTTATGTTTTGCAGTCATGTTTTGCTTTCATTTTCCTGTCTGTTGTTACTGTTCCCTCTGGTTGAAAGGTGTTAGCTCTCTGAAGACATTTCCCAATAGAGAAGTACTGTACATTAACCAGATGAAACATCCTCAGAGACATTTAAGCAGTATTGTATTTTTATTTTATTACCACAAAACCTGCATCTAACCTTGAAAGCAGAACCTTTTACAAGTTTAAATTAGAGTGGCATGTTTTGTAACTATTCCTATACTATGTGTTGCAAATCTTTTTTCAACCTTTCAACAGAAATAGACAATATTCGCTGTACAGACCCAGGAAGAGGAAGGAACAAGCTTTCTTCCCACCATTCCCAATGCTAGTGCACCTAAACAAAGGGAACTCTGTGTTTTAAGGCCATGTGTGTCATTGTCTGTAGTCCTAGCTGTCAATAATGTAATAGCAAGACCAGGATTAATGTAGATGAGACAGCCCCCCCTGGCACAAACCATACAGCCCCCCCCTGCACAAACCATACTGATCACAAAGGATTTCCTAAAACACACTGCACAAAATAGCATAGCCTGGGTACTGCTGCTGTGGTATTCTGGGCACGGTCTCCTATTGCAAGTTAATGGCCGTGGGAGCTGGTATTTCAAACCTATGCAAATGGCCTAAAACAATCCAGTGACACTCTTCACTGAAAATCAAGCAATTATACCCAACACATTTGAATGTACCATACATTAAATAGTTGATGTACTTAACTTAAGTCATTTTAAGAAGAATACACTACACTGTACATTGAAAAGGCTTTATAAAATATGCAATCCATACCATGCCCACAGCAAACTTAGATTTCATTGTGCACCACTTCATGATACATGATAATGCTCTTACGCCCTGTGGCAGGCTGGCTAAGCAGTGACGTCAGACAGAAGCAGGGACGGGAAAAATACTGACACCAGGCAAGTACTGCAGTTAAAGGCGGCGCCGTTTATTTATTAAGCAAAAATAAAATAAATATTTAAACAGAAAAAGACTGTGCTCGCAGAGCAAAATAAAAGGTTTAAATAAAACAAATCACTAACACAAAATAATATAAAACACAGGTCAGGCTGGGCAGATTGCCTTCACTGTTCCTATGTCTTTTTAAGTTTAGTTTAGTTTAGTTTTCCGCTCTCTCGTTCCTCTCGCTCTCTCCTCTCTAACACCCACCCGGAACTGAGAGTGCTGCAGGCTTTTTATATCGTGGCCGAGGGGTTTAACTAGTTAGTAATCCTATTACCCCTCGGCCACAATCTGCACGAGTTTTCTAACTACTGTGTGGATGGGGCTTCCCATCCACGCTACTTAAAAACAAACATTCGGCTACGCCGTCATCTATAAATACAATAATAAACAATAACAAAACCCGCAGCGCTTCGCCGTCTTCTATACATAATAAATAAATCATAATAATAATAATAATAATAATAATAATAATAATAATAATAATAATAATACAAAACAAATACAAAATACAGGGGCGGAGGGGACCCCGTTCTAAAATAAATTAAGCAAATCAATGTACAGGGCACCTCGCCCTGTTACACGCCCTCAGGACTGGATCACATGCTGCAGTAGATTGACCCAGCTTATAGTCTTTATTCTGCCTTTAGTCAATTATTCATGATGCCATGATAATAACTGTAGAAACAACATTTATAAGGTTTAAGTTTCAGGTACAAGTAACTGATAAAACTAGAGATCCGATTAATTGATTATTGATTACTATGGCTCTTATTTTGCAAGCCACATTACAATCACATGCATGTTTTCAGTTCTATTTGAAGGCTTTGTAAGGTTTGATTTCTTCTTAAAAATAATGACTTAGTTTTCTAAAATTCAATCAGAAGGATTTTATTCAAAAATTGAGTCAATACAGGAACAAGAAAATAGAACACATGCAATTCACGGTAGGCCTCAGCTGGTGGTATTCTGAGCCGTAATCCTAGCTTACATGTTTTCTTTTTTAAACATAACACAGGAAAAGGAAGAAAATGAGATCCTCCAATAGTATACAGTGAGCACCCAACATTGTCAATACTGCGGACTTTCGTTGTCCAATAGGCAATACACACATCTATATCTAAATTATAATATTGCAACATACATTATCCAATTACACAAATCTATACCTAATACGTCAATACTGCAGATCAAGCCAATCATTAGTTGATAAATGTGTTTTAGCTTAGCAACAGCACCCATTAATATTGCAGAAATGGGAACAGTACATTTTCTTGGCAAGAAGCTAATTTATGCAAGGTGTTGATGCTGTCTTTAGGTGTTGATGTGGAGCACAGTAACTGTTGATGTGTTTAGGTGTTGATGTGGAGCACAGTAACTTTTTGGGTAAATATGTTATTGTGTGCTGACATGAGTTTTTCCAGTACACAGGGGTTACAAAGTTTGAGGTCTTTAGATCTTACAGCTTTAATAAAGAGTCTACTTTTTTTCCTTCTTTCTTTTTTCTCAATGAATTTATTGTGTACAGTACAATAATATGCACATGTATGTTTTCAGTTCTGTTTGAAGGCCTTTGTGAAGAGTCTACATGTATTTTCTAACAAGGCTGTAAAAATTTAAAACATAAAAATACAGAAGTTACAAAACAAAAAACAATGCAAACCCTTTTATTACCATCCTGCTGTAGCGATGTATGTAATTTAGTGCAAGCAGATTGTGGTGCCAGTATTGACACATCAGAAACTGTGAACAAAGATTGCTGATCTCACATGGTCCTGTCACGATCAACTTTTATCCAGCAAGTAATTACTTACAAAAGCCCTCCAATTAATAATACATGAATGCCCATGCTTTAACTTTGTGCAGGAAGCTTATGTTTCATTGCAAAATGCTTTCAGATAAATTACAGTCTACTCTGTGTACATCTTATACAACTAATAAGTAATTGTTGCTAAGTTCTATCAGATATGACGGTGGGAGGGGGAGGGAGTTAAGAAATTTTAAAAATAGGACAAAAGGGACAGATTTTCAACAAAATGCTGGTAAAGGTTTACATTTTTGTATAAAAGGAACATTAAACTGTTATAGAACTTGTAAAAAAATAACTTACAATGTTTATTGAATGGCTCAAAATGTATCACATTGTATCACATCAAAATGTATCACAATGTATCACATCACAGCCATGTACCACATATCAGCAGCAACATCACAACCATTTATTAGAAGAGGAAGTTTATAGCACAATGTATCTTTTTTTCTTCGAAATATTCCAAAATGCAATAATTTAAATGCCATGTGATAAACTAAAAATAGTTTAACTTGATGGATGAACCATATCTGCAGAGTTCTGAAACTGAGCCACCACCTTTGTCCTTGGACCCAACACGCAGTTTGGATTTGAGATGGTACTACTTGATGGAAGCCATAGAAATATCTGCCGAGGTAAAGTACAATTGTAAGAAACAAATGTAAGTTCATCAGTTTTGTGGTAATATGTATATACATTAGGAAGGGCCTGAATTAAATTAAGGTTTAGGGTATTACTCTTTGGAACAGTTGTGGCAGCAGCATCGTTTTCATTGAACCCGGTTCGGTGTGAGAATACGACACATTGTCAGGATGGCATGTGACTGGTAGTTGATCAGGTAAGCCCAAACATGAAAAGAATGGAGAGAAGTGAGAATATAAAAATAAGAATATAAAAATATTGAGAAAATAGTCCCAAAAATGTTCATAAAGGATCACATACATAATTAGAGAAACAAATACATTTATTAAAAGGTACATAAGGACCTTTTTATTTTATTGTGTTACATGTTCCCATGTGTTGCTACAACTGCTCACATATGTAACTGAGATGGATTTACCAGTGAGCAGGAGGATGATGGGAATGTAGTTCTGAGAGGTTCATGTGGGTACATGGGAAGCCATCTTGAGGCAGGGAATGCAATTTAAAAGTTAAAAAAAGTGGTTAAAATGTAAAAAAAAATTAAAACAATACACACACCTTACGTAAACAGTTGTACCAACACATGGGAACATGTAACACAATAAAATAAAAAGGTCCTTATGTACCCTTTAAACAAATTACTTTTTTACTTGTGAGAGCTGCTTATAGTTTATGTGGACAGTGCCAGATATCTGAATGGAGCAATATTACTGAATTGTCTGTGTCTGGATTTGTTGTTGTTGAAAGATGCTGTCTGAACTGCAGTCGAGTTGACAGGCTGTGATTGGCTGACTCGGCAGTTGCAGGTACAAGACTGGTTGCTTTTTTCAGTGGAAAGTATTGATGGTTTTGGTGGATAATAAAATAAATTTGGACCAAATGTGTCTTAGTTTAGTACTTGCTGTCCAATAGATGTCAACTGAGCTTTCAATACAGCAAGTGAAAATGAAAAAGCCGGCACTTGCGTGGATTGATTTAAAATTTGATTCACAGGTGATGTGGTGACGTTCCAGCGGGCATCTACTGTCTATTAGATTCCCGCCATAGCGGGAAGCTAATTGGCTGATGATACTGAATAGTTTTTTAATGTTTGTTCTAAAATGGCTATCAGTCATAAGCGGTGTTATTAGTGTCTGCTGGAACACGGTTTGGTGTCGAAGAGAGATACTAGCCTTGTGAGACAATTTAAATGACTCAGTTCAACATATGTGTGTGTAGTTATGCTTAAATTTAAATACAAAAGTTAGGAAAGAAGTGTTGTACAGTTGATAGTGCATATTCAGCAACAGACTAGGAGAAACCCTATTCATGACATCAATCATACCACTTTTAGTTTTCACCTTGCTGCATTCTCCATATCATCACGGTTGACATCACCTGCTTTAAAAAAAATCATACCTGAGGCACCTCTTGGAATTCCATTCACCTGCAAAGTCCATTCAAAATGGCGACATCACAATTGGCCACGTACATCAGCCACTTAACAGTATTCTCTTCATCTACCTTTTCAATTCAACTGACAATGGACTAAATAAAGGTTGATAATGATTAGAAATATAGCTGCATTTTTAACTGTATGGGTTCTATCGGTGCTTGTACCGCTTAAACTGTTCCGTCCGTTCACTTTTAATAGTGCCGACATTCTGCCATACACAGACATTCCCGGTCCTATAACCCGATAATGAATGTCAGTTTTCATTAGTATAATGTTGTGACAGGGATAGCTTGTGGTGACATCAGAACAGGAAGAGAGACACTGTACTGCGAGGAATGAAGCGCTGGTACACGCATTTATTACAAATAAATAGTTTAAACAGAAAACAAGCATGGTGGCCAAAACAGACACACAAAAACAAACACTGAACAAACACTAAATAAAACAAGTATCATGCTGGTGTAAGGTCAGCACAAGTAGCAATTGTTATATGTTTTTTAAAGCTTACTCTCCAGCTTTCTCATTCCACCTCTGAACAGCCAACCTTGATGAGTGGCTGATCTGCTCTTTTAAACAGTGGTGCCTGGTCTCCATTGCTTGTTAATAATTAAATCGAGCTCAGGCACATTCTGCACGTGAAGTGATTTGGCAGGGAATGTAATTACTCCTTCCATGCTGAGCTAAAACACCCATGCACACCAAACATTTATTTTATAAACATAATACGCACAGGGGCAGGGTGTACCCCGCCATACATGTATGTTTATGGCAGACAGGCAGGCTCTCCGGGGCCCGCTGCCTCAAAGGGGGCCCTGGAGAAAAATATATATATAATTCAGGTCAATTAATACAGAACATTTCAAAATAAACAAAATAAGTAACAGCGCCGGCCTTCAGCCCTGCACAGAACCATTTGCGTTCATTTCCACCACCACATTAAAAGGGTGAGGTTGCACTACACTACACTACTGATGCTATAGTACTGTACACTGAACAGATATGCTTCTGTGGTTGTCTAATGTACCCAGCAGTGCAGGCGCTGTCAAAATACTATTCATTTATTTGAAATTCAATATTTGAAATATATACTGAGAAACGTTAAATGCGTGTTTATGACTTGCAACTGTGACAATACGCCTCAATCTTGCTCTATAGCATGATTCGCATGAGACTAAAAAAGGTGTCCTCATAGTTGGTCAAAAGCAGAGATGTCTAGTAACCTCCCAGATGGGGATTAGTTGTCATCAAGGAAAGTCGGTAAATTAAAAATGAAATGTAATTTTGATGTAAATAACTTTCCAGCCTTTCCAAAGGCTAGAATAACCATTTCGTCCCTTGAGTGATATGTATTTCCAATTATGTATTGTATTTTTTCGCCCTCAGGACAAATAGTACCAATTGAAATATTATTTTATGTTTTTTTGTAAAGGCTGGTATTGCTTTGAGGCGAATACCCCGAAAATGATTGTATCAATTCTAACATGACACTGACTTGGTCGATTCACATGGGAGTTAAAAGACACAGGACGCTTTCAAATTTTGCAGAAGGACCCGACGTCCTGTAAAAAAATCAAAGCACCTCTGAGAAAATGATCTGGGATAAAAAGAAATGGACGGTTCGCACGGGACTACATTTCACCAATGTCAGTACTAATTCAGAATCCAACTGTTTATGTGGTGATTTTTAGTCTTGTGCGAATCGAGCTTATGAAGGAATTTTACAGTTGTTTTTCTTTGGAAGTGTGGATTTGTTGAATAAGTTGCTCTGTCAGTTTTAATGTGATTTCTCAGTTCTGCACTGTGGTGAAGCTTGTACTCTGGAAAGGAGGGGGAGCGGTGTGTATTATTTGGACATTATTTGAGTTGAATTGAGTTGAATCTGTGAGTAGTGTAACAGCAACGTATGTGTGCCTATGGTATGAACACAGACTGAAGTTGGGAATTAAGTACTCTATATTTAAAGTAACTGTTAGCTAACTTTCACACACCAGTTTTTTACTGGAATGTTTAGATTTTTACACTTTGCAAAAAACTACCTGCGCATTTATTTTATGTATGTGTTGTTGACCTCACCTGGGCAACGGAACTGGCACAAAAAATACAGATTAATTTAACGGTTAAAACATAGTTTGTATACATGTATAAAAGTTTGAATTTTTTACGGCACTGTAGGCGGGATTTTCAAAAGGTCGTAAATTATAACTCCGGTGTTAATCAATGTAGCATTGATTTTGGCATTTTCAAGTTGCCATTATGCCTATTTTGTTATTAAATAATCAACCTAATGTGATTTCTGAAATTATGCTGATTTACAACACAATGTTAATATACTTAACAAGCAGGGCTTCTTGCGACTATTTCTTTTGTTTGCGCGAGAATTTAAAAGCAAATCTGTGTTAATTGTTATAATTTATCAGGAGTTAATTTGCACTTGGAAAAGGAGGGTTTTAATTAACAAAACAGAAATTTAACAGACAGTGGTTGACGATACAGAGAGAGAGAGAGTGTACAGGACCAGAGTTAATTTCTTACAGACAGCCTAGATAATTCAATATTTGTAGCCTTATCCTGAAAAGATTTTAGCCTTATCTATACTTGTGGTTATGAAGGACATTTATTCACTTGTTTTAACTATTTGTAACCTTACAGAATGTTTGTTGTATTGCTAAACTGATATATCATTATTTACACCCAGTGTAATGTTACTACCAAGAAATTATCAATGCATACTGTAGCCTATCTGAATTCTGCATACGTACATTATAGACATCTGACCTCTCCTGTAGATTTTATTTGAATTATACAACTGAAATCTTGGTATAGAAAACGGCATATTAGATATTACAATAAAGTTTCCTTAGGTGATTGAGGATTTGCAATGCATCCTTGTCTTTTAACACCTGTGTCTTATCCACACAAGAACGAAGAACAAGCGTACAAGGACACACAGATCCACTAGGAATGTGATCGAGATCATTGACATGGAATCTGCCTAAACATATTCCCCCCACACTTTACATACAATGTACACTCAACCTCACATGTTTGTATGTATATAAAATGTTCTTATAATCCTGTAAGTGTTCGGTGGCTACTTCTAATCATGTTGAGTTTATTTATTGCGGAGGCGAGCAAAGAGTACCAGAGAAAATGCATGATTAAAGGAATTCACCGAACAATTAGTTATAAACAAACTGGGTAGGGCGTAATATCTTAATTTTAAAAGCTTAATAAATATATAATGAAGTGTTACATACATGGTATACATGTATAATAACTAACAACTACAAACACAAATTACACCTCAAACATATGTATTTATAGCCTACAATCGTACATACTAAAATTCACACAAAAGTAGATGTCATCATAAGAAAATAAATTCCAATCAATATACATAGATGACTTACGGTATTTTCTATTCTTTTTAACCCCAAAAAATGATTACAAAATGCACATTAAAAGAGTTGTATATAGTAAGCTGTTTCAAAATATCCCTCCGAAAGAGGGTAAGTGGGGTTTCATTTTTATTTATTTATTTATCTATCCGTCCGATTTTTACACGCCAGATAATCGTAAATCAGCATTTTATATGTGAAGTGTTCTAAATAAATATACATTCTGGATGTCAAAATACACAATTTTAAATGAAGTTTACAAATTATACACTAATAGGTTTAAAAGAATGTTAATAGGTTTAAAAGAATGCAATTTATTTGGTGGAAACCACAGTCAAAACGCAACAAAACTAACAAGCTGATGTTTATTCAAATGTGGTATGTCTATAATAATTCAGCAACTTTATTGTTGGTCTTTGATTAACTAGTCCAGGTAAGCATGTCATTCCACTCATGTTATAGGAGGCTGTGTGGTCCAGTGGTTAAAGAAAAGACCTTGTAACCAGGAGGTCCCCGGTTCAAATACCACCTCATTGTGTGACCCTGAGCAAGTCACTTAACCTCCTTGTGCTCCGTCTTTCGGGTGAGACGTAATTGTAAGTGACTCTGCAGCTGATGCATAGTTCACACACCCTAGTCTCTGTAAGTCGCCTTGGATTAAGGCGTCTGCTAAATAAACAAATAATAATATCCCATTCGATCATTCAGTCTCTCTCTCTCTCTAACACAGTGTAGCCTAAGGTAAAGCTACTTGTACATTTTTAAAGGGTGTTATCATTGTAGGAACGAGTACACTACTGTTGGTTGGAAAACAGTCCACACAAACCGCATCAGAACTGTAAAACAATTCACGTAAGGCTTTCGCAGCAACTTAGACTTTTTTCAGTGTAGGCAAAATAATAATTGAGTATAGATCTATTTAATTAATTGGAACCTTGTTTAATTGAATTATATGGGTATGTTTAAATGGTGTAACTGGATTAGAATACAAGCGGGATGGATTTTTACAACATGAGCACAATCTCAGCTCTGTACTGCACTACTACACTGTTCTTGTATACAGTTATACATGTCTGTGCTTTCAATATCACCCCGATTGTATTTTTCTAAAGGAGACGCTTTACACAAAGCTACCTCCCCATTTCTAAGAGTTAAGTGTACCGAAAATATAAACCGATATCATACCAATGTTTCAGCGACACACGCATTTTCATCAGTATAGATTTATTTTACCCACAAAAAAATAGTAATAAATAGTCAAGCTGCATGTTAAATTGTTAAATTTGAAATGCATCACCTTACCATTGTTAGTGTTGTTGCTGTAACCCGCCTGCAAGCGGATGACTATGGTTTCGAGACAGGTGGTGCGCTGTCCACGGTATCAGTTCTACCGTCTGCTTCTTGCTGTAGTAATAGTACAGACTGTGATGTTGGGGGAGGCGTCACTCAACTAGACTGCACTAAATACACCACTAGAGAGAGGGAGAGACTACAGCCAATCAAGAGACAAGCTTCTGCGGGCCCACGTTCCAAAAACAATGGAAAGGGAATCGAACCATACCTTGGCGGTGTGGCCATGGAATGACTGGATGGTTTGAAGGGGTGGGTTTTGCATTTTCACGATGTGTACTGTTAGACATAAACAGCGAGAGAATCAAATTATGCTTTGGCTTCACGCTAGGTTTTCAATGGTCTGGTATAGAGAATGTCTTGAAAACGTGTGTAGATTATTAACATACCCTCCGTGTACAGTAGCTAGTACAGGGAGGGTAGACACAGACACATTAACTTCCTTTATAATTCTGCACTCGTGTAGAACGATTCACATTTCCATACCGATGTCAGTCAGTATTGTTTAATTTTCAGTTCAAACTGCTTAGTTTAGTTTGTTTATATCCTATTAAAGGTTGATTTAGCTGCAGGCATAGAAGCTTTCTCACTTTAACACTTCTTTGAATGAAACATGGTTTGACCTGCAAGAGGTTACAGATATAACCACTTTAGCCCTGGAAAGCAAAAGAAAATGTAACAAAGAAAAAAACATTCTGTTTTTTAATATACCTGTATTTTACCCTGTCAATTAAACTCGTTTTAAGATGTACCCTGATATAATGTATAGCTGTGCATAAAGACTGGTCATACTGGTTGCATTAATAATATTAAGAATCTTTTTTTTTTTTTTTTTAATATGGAAGAATTTATTTTAAAATATATCTTGGTAGATGATTAACAACTAGAAATGTAAGCATCATGCGTTCCATCACCATACTCAAGGAAAGCTAGAAAGTAATATAGGGAGAACTGAGCATTTCTCATCATCATATAACATCATATAACAAAAAAACAGAATAAAAAAAAAACCCTTCTTGAGTTATGTTAGACAGTGATTTTGTTAGCAAGAAAAAAAGCTTTATTAATCAGGGTTTGCAAAATAAGCCGGTGACCGTCACGTATTCCTTTTGTTATGAGATATTTGGTCATGTATAGAGGCTGTACTCCTTTAAGAAGAAAGGCATGCTGGGATATCAGATGAGCCCTTGTCAGCTGAGGGCAGAAGACAATGGAAGAGGGAGATCTGAGGAGGTAGGGAAAATATGTTATGGTGGATAAGAAATTTGATAGGTGATGACAGGTCTTTTTGAGTGAGAGTGGGAAATAAAATGTTTAAAACTTTTGGTATGGAAAATGGAACTCCACAAGGAAGTATAATAAGCCCTCTATTATTTAATGCTTTTTATTTAACTGAGTTTTGCATACTTTTAATTCCAACAAGATTGATGTTCACTTAATTAAATCTGTCTGCTAAAACAGTATCTCATTTACAGTAACTTATACTAGCATCTACAATGTCACTGCAGCAACTTGGAGAACAACAAAGAAGGCCTTCTAATCAGTTAGACTAGCAAGCACTGGTAAAATCAGCTCAGTTTTATATGATGCAGAACTCATTTATTTTAATGTTTTGTTTTGTTTATGGACTTTGCGATACCTGCACGGTAGGTGTCTTCACAGTAGTATCTACAATGTATTGACAATAACAATCAACCATTTTGTTACAGACTTTCTAACAAGTCTGGCATAAACAATTTTGGCTATTAATTAACCCTTGTAAAAAAAAAAAATAAAAAAAAAGAACAGTCCTACTACAGTAGCAGGCACAGTATTATCCTCTTTCATCTAAATGCAGCACAAAGTCACACCAAGAAGGTGAATATGAGGATGGAGAAGGGAAGAACAGAAATTACAGAAATGATGAAATAGTCCTGTTGAACATGTGGGCCCTTTCAGAAAACAGAAACAAAAAAGACACCATTTGGAACATGAACTCCCCACAGGCAGGGTACTGCTTAAGTACCTGTAACCAAAGCTATGAACTATCAGCACCAAAAAAGGAGCAAGGCCAGAAAGAACACATGCAACTTCTGAGGGCACAGAATGACTTAATCAGACAACAAAACACTATTCTACATAATTCCACCACATCACATTTAATTACAATGACTGACATACTTGGCACCATGGTTGAAATCAGCAATAACATCACTGAAATCGCCAGACCTCAGTGGATGTTTAGACAATATAAAAACATGTGTTTATAGGGATACCCATCTGTCTCTGTTACGATCAAGAGTCACGTCACCCAGTCGACCAAATTCACCCCCACATGCATCAACTGTTCCACACAAAAACACAAACAAAGAGCCAGCAATGTGTTCAGGTAGAGTGGTGTCTGTGCAGGATGCTCCAGGTCCCCCATTGCCAGGGAGAGCAGATCCCAAACCACCAAGACATCTCAGAAGCCTACATTGAACTTTCAGGTAGCCAGTTATTAGCAACCCTGATAAAGACAACTTTTGGTTATTAACAACATTTTCCCAGGAACCAATCCCGTCCCATAGACTTTTATGTTAATGGAATTCTGGTATTAGCAACTGCACACCGCTTATTGACAACTTTATTACTAGTTGCCAGTGCTACAGCACACTTGCATGATTTATGCACATACTTCATGCAGCTTTTATAACACACTGACTTCGCAACTGCGGATTTCTGGCAGACTGAGGCAGAATCGTGGCTTTGAAACTGGCTACGAAGCTACACGCAAAATTGAGATGGATTTACAGCGGGAGGTAATACATTGTAAAAACCGGACAACGTTGAACAATTTCTTATTTTAAAATTGTGTTCTTTAGAATTGATTGTACAACAAATATTTTTTTTATGTTTGCTTTACTCATTGTAAGGACAATTGTAGTACATCGTTGTGTAGTACTATTTAAGCCTACTCCCTTTTTTTAAGTAAACAGTTATATGTTTGGGTATTCCATGTTTCTCATGTTAATTTTTTTTAACACTGTAACATTTCAAACACATGTATTTCAGTGCCATATTTGTACAACTACAGTATACATCGTTCCATATAAATACACTGGAAAACGGGGGCTTTTTGCTTATTGGCAACTTTCGGTTAATGACAACTTTTTGCTGGGAACCGAGAGGTTGTTAATAAGCGGCATCTTCTGTATAATAATTCTGCAATAGTGTACATGTTATTCTTATTTTGATATGTTGCCCCATAGTGGAAGAGTAAAGGTAGGCAAAGCATCCAATGGGTCATTGAACAATATGAAATCATACAGTGTGTTGTGACCCTGAACAAAGTGTTGCATTTATACGCACTGTTTAAATTATAAACACATTGGTACACCTAACTGTTGCTATGTTGTTTTACAGTGTTAACCTTACCTTTAGGAGAAATAGTTCAGTAAGATGTGTTGCCCTTTTGCACGCACCTCCGTCTGTACCCTGGATACCGGTGCATGTAAGACCGCTGGCGCTGCCATGGCATCGTCATCATCAGATAACCAGTATGTTTCTGCGTTGTCAATTCATTGTTCAATGCAGCGGTTCAATGAAATGTTGTGAAGTATGCAACACATCAGGAATATGTTTGCCACCTTTAAGGGGCTGTGCTGCAAGGAACCCCCTGAACGATCCAGGCATCGAAACCGTGATTTTAGAATGCCAAAGATCCGTTCTACGCACATAAAAATTGGGGTCATTAACCAGGGTTGTAAACTATAGGCTCTATCACCTATCAGCCAACCGTTGATATTCGGGCGTTCTCCAAGTCATGTACTCACTGATGAATTATTCAATATATAGGCGTCGTGTCTCGCACCAGGGAATTTGGCACACACATAAATAATGTGGCAGTTGCACAACACCTGCATGTTCATTGAGCGGCATCCTTTCTTATTGTAGAACTCAATTGTATTAATAGGGGGTGCACACAATGCAACATGTGTACAATCATATGCTCCCAGGATCCCAGGAAAAATAGCAATGGCATAAAACTATTCTTTTAACTCAGTCTGCTTCTATAGGGTATGTGGGGAAGCATATATATTTATGTGACCTCTTTACTAGTGTGGCAGTAACCTGTGACACACAATTGGATACCGACCTCTGACTGATTCCACATGCATCACCTGCTGGTGTCTGGAAGGAACCAGGTGACAAAGAATGATAGGGCTGGAATTATCTTAAGTGGTACGGGCAATGCATGACCCGTCAAGGTGCTCGACTCTAAATACTCTTTTAGCTCATCACATAAGTGTAATATCGTAGCTTTATTCATTCGGTATCTGCGTAGCACTTGTTCTTCTGGGAGATCCATTATTTTCCCTTTCTCCGGCTATGGCAGCGATCCGCAGCAGCATTTTCACTTCCTTCACAATTCCTGTAGTCACATCAGTTCCTTTTGTGGTTTTGCCCGGGTCTTGATTAATTCCAATCTCGTTTACCACTCTTTCAAACAGGTGGAAGCACTTGGCACAGTAAAGACACAGATATTTGTCTTCTAATCATTAACCCTGTATAAATACATTTGTAAAATATACTATAATTCCTGTCATTCCTTTTTATTCATGGCATGTTAATAAGGTAACACTTTTATCTGCATCATATTCCTTGAATTGTCAGAGAGGGGGGGGGATTCTTCTTCTTATTATTTATTTCTTAGCAGACACCCTTATCCAGGGCACCTTACAATTGTTGCAAGATATCACATTATTTTTTACATACAATTACATTATTTTATTCTTTACATATCATTTTTACATACAACTACCCATTTATACAGTCGAGTTTTTACTGGAGCAATCTAGGTAAATTACCTTGCTCAAGGGTACAGCAACAGTGTCCCCCACCTGGGATTGAACCCACAACCCTCCAGTCAAGAGTCCAGAGCCCTAACCACTACTCCACACTGCTTACTTTTTTCAGCAGCAATCAAATACACTGTACAAACTACACAACACTGTCTTAGACACAATTATGTTATACTTTAGGAACAGTATTTTTCACCTTTGGATGTTATATGTGAATGATAACAATGTGTATATATAGTTTTTTTTGTTAACAATAAAGATACCAAAAGACAACAACAGATTTAATTGTACATTATTTAAGCTATGTGTGTTCTGATTCTGAGCCCTTTCATTCTGAAACACTTTTCATTTTTTTTTCTTCGATACACTTTTCATTTTTTTTATTTTGATACACTTTTATTTTATTACTATATTAAGGATAATCTCTCAAAGACAATATTTAAACTGTTGATTATATATGGATGCTTACTGCATTCTTCCAAAGTTCAGCTATCTGTGCACTCAATGTCTTTAGAATGCAGACTTTTCTTACACTCCAGTTTGTTTATAGCTTCCAAAGGTAATTTCTAGTGGCATGGTCCAAAATTTGCACAGTACTCTGTATAACCTGTGGGATTTAAAGCAGTAGGGGTATATTTAAGTTAAGTAAAAGAATATTTTGCATCAGAGTATTTCATCGATTTTCTTAGCAAATATCAGTAGGGGACTTGATGATCCTAGTCAAGTTTTCTTGTTGCTCTTGCTGAAATAAAGCACATGCTAAACTATGCAAAAATGTGCCAGAATGCACCTTTTGATCCCTTTTTTCAGACTATTCAGAGTGGCAGGGTGGACAAACCCCTCCCACACTCTCCCCCCTCACCACAATGCGCCTCGATGACATTGGTGCCCCCTACTACCTTGTAAGTGCCAAAACCCTGGTGTTAGTTACAGTAGATGCACAGTATATCCTCCACCAAGGTTATAGATAATGCATTGCAGGTGTCAATATCATGAAAACGTAGGTCACCTTATCTTACATCTAGAGCATGAAGTACACAAAACAAGATGGCTCAACCTGTCAGATCCCTGTGGCTACATTATTCAGTTTTGTTCAACTATCATACAAAACATTACATTTCACAATCATGTGCAGCAATTATATTAAACATTACATTTCAAAATGTCCTGTAAGGATAAAAGAGGATCAACATGAATAGGAGTTTGTTGCAATTGAGCGTAATTTTCCTGTGCTGTAAAATGCTTTAAAAATCCAGCTATGGCTTTTACCGGATTGAATGTTGGTTGAAATAAACCCTTTGTGCTGAAAGAATTAAGTGTATAATAAAGAAATAATGAAACACACATTCTCTGTTTATGTCTAGGTACTAATCTAGGCCTATACAAAATTAATTATTAGACATCAGCACACAGCTGATTTGGTTTAAAGAAAGTTAATTCCTTAGTGAACTATCTTTAACCATTTTATAATATACTGTTTTGCTATTTTATCCACACTTGATATGTACAGCTATACATGCACTTTGGTATGTGTAGCTGTAAAGAGGGAGGTATACTGCCTCTCATTTAGCTATGTGAATCTGTATGTAATAGCAGTAGGGAATAAAGGGATTGATACAATTGTGATTTTTGGATTAACAAAAAAGTAAACATAAACCATGATTGCTTTTTGGTGAATTTACCCTCAGGTGTCTAGCATCTCTGCAAATAATCTGGTCTCACGTAGTTGCTCATTTTAGCACCGGTAATGATGAAATCCATGAATCTTGACTGCCTATTAAATGCATAAAAATGAATTTTAATTCCTGTAAATTAGGTGATGAGAAGAAACAGAAGAAAATATGCTTTACCATACCTCACTATTCTTTACAATGCTTACCTATGCTTTACCATGCTAGGGTAAACTTTCATAAGGACTGGGTCCCTTGATTACTCTGAAAATCTGGACAAACCGCACAGTTAAGCATCGCTGTGGATCGAGTCCACGTAACGATGCTGCAGTCTTCTACTCTGATATTTCTACTCTGGCTACTTACATGACTATAATGCACCATCCGTCATGCCAGAATTGTGCTCAAATGGTTTGGGGAGCATGACATCTCCTTCACACGTCAGACATCTTCAAAGGCCCCCTCAAATCCTGGATCTCAATTCAATTGAGTATGTTTGCACGAGCTTGAACAAACAGCCTAATTCTCTGCATGAAATATTAATGACTGAATGGATTAACAACTCTCAAGACACCTTCCAACACCTTGTAGAGTCTATGTCACATTGTGATCAGTGCAAATTATGACCATTAGGTACAGGTGCTGCTAAAGATAGTGATATTTATGGAAAATGTATATATACATTTTGTGCCACTGTATACAGTATTACTAAATAAGAAACCTATCTATTTGTCAATGCTGTGTAAGATGCAACAATAATATATTATATAATACCACAATAATTAATTTAGTGTTTAAGCTAGAAATGATTATGCTAACTCTGTCTGACACTGGTAAATGATCGCCTGTGTAGCACTGCTCTACTTAAGCATAATCAAGTTTGCATCTAAAGCTGATTATTTTATTCACATGATAATCACAGGCTATAGCCTGTTCTGAATATATTTAGGTTTTTTTTTCATCTTCAGCAGCTGCTCAAATAGAAATGTGAATGTTTTTTATACAAAAATCATCATCACCTGATTGTGTAAGCTGCATTCCAGTTAAATGCTAAAATGCAATCAAGTGTTACAGTAAAAATTATATATTTCAGTAAAAAATAAAAATACCACATACCTTGGATTTTTAATACTAAATCAACTTAATGAATTTTAAGCAAGACTAAAATGCAGTGATGGTTTTTTAAAAAAAAATTTTCCCCGACGTTAGCTATAGGATAACTGCGTTATTCATATTTTTTTTCCATTAATTATCCCTCTATCTTATAACTTGCATCTTGACTTTCACCAGATGGCAGCATTGTCTCACATGTGTTAACTTGTGAGTTTTAGATATGAGAACCCCAGGAGAGAATACACCCACACCGAGTGATATGATGTTAATACAATGTATTTAATAGTTTATGAAATAGAGTACAAAGCATAATTGCGTGGGAACGGAGTGCAGCCACGTCATATCAAAGAATGTTTTACAGAGTTCTGGGCTACTGTCCCTTTTATACCCAAAAGTTATTATACAGCTCATCTCCAGTGACTGTTGTACTTCCTCTTCATTAGTTCTCTCCTTGCAACCACAGAGGAGACTTAAACCAGTTCTTAACTGCTGTCTTGCACGCACTTAGATTTATTTATATATTTTAGAATGTCACAGAAACATCTGGTCTTGACATACAACGTTTAAGTTCAAACAAAGTACACAGACAACATTATGCTAACATAGCAACATGGAAAATGACAATCAATAGTTCATCTCATAACATATGAAAAAAAAATATTTAGTTATTTTCAGCACTTTTAAATATGTTTCTAGGGCATGGCACAAACAAGTCAATCCAATATTTAACAGTAACATTACATGCAGTAAAAATGAAACAGTAAAGCATTCTCAGGGCAGGTTGAGTGAGCACACAGGAAAGACATCATAAATAGTTGCTTGAGGTAAAAATCCTACATTTATTTTGAAAAACAACATTTTTAAAATGTATCCTTGTTGAGTGATATAGAGTTTTTTTGTTTGTTTTTGACAAGAAAAAAAAATAGAATAAGCATAATTAGAAAAAAATGTTATCTTTCTATCTACCATTGTCAGTTCCTTTTACAAGTTTCAGCCAAAACTGTTGACTGCAAGAGAATATTACATGAGTGTTACTATGAGTAGCAAGAGTATGGTGCCCATCAAGAACATATCTCTTACATGCATCTGAGAACAGTAACAGTGAGCATCTGGCCCACTGACCTTGCACCATTCATCTGGCAGGCAACCAGTCCACAACTACAGGCATTCATTTTATACTGATACTGAAATTATTTCACTGATCCACTGAATATGCATAGGAAGGCCAGCCTACTTGCAGAGTTAAGCATGCCAAACAGAATAGCAGAGGAGACCAACACTTTAGGTTTATGGATTCAATTTAGTTTGCTGTTTCTAGTTTAATTAATATATAATTTCTATATAATTACTCAAACCCCACTTTAAAAAGCTTGTTTTAACAGCTATTTTTTCCCCCGATTTAATGTAAATCGTGTATTTTTCCTAGATTTAACCAAAAACAAGTCCAGATTTTAGCAAAATACTTAAATGTTAACAAACACATTCTTAAGTCAGAGTGTAACGGCGACTCTGCAGCATACAATGCAAAATCAAACGCGTCAATGATTTTTTAGATTTGATTGCTGAACGATAATGTTTTTCAGATGTATCTATTAGGCAAATGTTGAATCACCAAGTTTTTTTTTTTTTTTTTTAAAGATTTAAGTTACATGTGTTTTTTCACAGATTTATTTGTTGAAATGTTAGCTAACTTGCCAAGTGAAAAAAATATACATATTTAAATTCACTGATTTATTTATTAGAAACCCAGATTTAACTGTCAGCTAAATGTTCACTCCCTAATGGGAAAAAAAAATAATAATAATAAAATAAAAATATTTGTGATATGCTGTATTTAGCTAGATCTGGACTTTTTGGGGTTAAATCTAGCAAAATACGCGATTTAGATGAAATCTGGAAAAAACGACCTGTTAAAATATAAAGGTAAGTTCTAATGGTTTAATATGTGTGTTGGGGAGGGGGCAGTGGCGTGACAAAATGGCTTTTCACACTTGCCTGAACAGGCAAACGCATTCACATAGCCAGTTTCAACCCGGGGCAAACTCACCCCTGCCAGATCGCAGGTTTGAGAATTTTCAACCCTGGGTGAAACGTTCGCCTTGGGTTGAAAAATGAAATGTGAATGCAACAGGGTTACGCTAGCCTCGGGTTGAAAACGCGCATGGCAGTAGCCACAAAACAAACGTTTAGGTGCAAGGGTCACGCATCAGCGCGCCCTGGGTTGAAAACATGTAGTGTGAAACGACCGTGTCGAATCTCACCCCGTAGATTGTAGAGCAAATGTGAATGCACGCAGGTCTGAACTCGGGTGAGTCACCCTGGGGCCGCCCCGTGGCGACCACCTGGGGTAGGATGGTGTAGTGTGAAAATGGCTTAATTGTATGCTAAAAAAGGGGGGTGGTATATAAAAAGTTTAGATCAAGGAGGATCTAAATCAAGGAGGGCAGTGGATGTCTTCAAACGGATGTTCTTTAGTTGTTTGTATAGGGATAGTGACCTGCAGTAAAAAGAAGTAGTGAACAAGGATTTCTAAGCCTATTAGTCATGTACACCTGGTGGGCAGAAGGGAAGTTGCATCTTTTATCATGACCCAGTAAATAGTAACAGTGTACAATACAATATGTTGTTCAATATATTTTCACATTATAGCACAAAAAGTCTGCTTATGCTTTGGAATACTAACAGACTGTGTCTGTTTGATTCTGACAATAGGGGTGTTGCCCACAAGTTTATGTAGCAAACATGAGCTGTCTCAGAGACAGATGCATTCACAGTACAGCAAAAACAGACCAAAGCCATTGCACAGCCCCCTCTGGAGCAAGACCACTTTTGGTACAGCTGGACCTGGGCTAGGACTACTGTTTTTACACTACAAAAAAAAAACAAAAAACTAAGCTATCTCAGAGTGTTTAAAAGTGGCTGCTGTAAACAGGGTAAAGATCGGAGGAGAGCAGGGTTTTAAGCCAACAGAGACATTGATCCTTTGTATTGAAAACTGAAAAAAAAATGTAAAAAAACCCAAACATTTTGATAATTGAAGAATCGTGAATCTATGGGAAGAAAAATATTATTTTTTGCATTAGGCTGTTACTAATCTTGATATTTGGTGTTTTCTAAGAAAAACACTTTAAAAGAACTGCTATTACCCAGTCTCCACCAGTATTTTAATATCATTATTATTATTTTCCTACAGTGGTAGCTTTTAAAAATTATTTTAAAAATGGGTTGTCTCATTAAAAATGTCCTACACATGTAATGTGTGTCTATGAACTGTATTGTCTCAGTACATTTAAAAAACAAAACAACAAAAAAAAAACTTATTTCTGTTGGTACATTAAGTCTAATTCAAACCTACTTTTAGCTGAGGTAATGGTCATGCATTATATGTTTATACATTTTGGAAAATGAAGAATCAAGTCATCTGAGAAATGTCAGTCTCATTTAAGGAATAAGTCCTGACTTTCAAGGAATTCCCAGACATTCCATGAAGATATATACATTGTTATAGGTTTTTATTTAAAATGTGGACCCTTATGCACAAATCAAGATTATAAAGAGTATGTGTGTGAGAACCACTTTGCTGATCAGCAGCTGATTGGCTGGACTTTTGAAAGCTACATTTGCATGTATTTAATGAAGCACAATTTTATAAAACTTCAGAAATGTGTTGCTATTCAACATGCTGTAAATAAAAGGTATTAAAGGCAGTATCTTGAGAACCGCTTGTCTGTTGTAATACATATTCTATGTGTAGATCACGCTGACATAAGTGGTTTATATTGTCTCTTCGCAACACAACTACAGTGGTTTTACTTCACAAAATACAAACCACAGAATGGAAAACAGAAAGTGGCATCAAATATAGAAGCTAAACAGCATTGAGGAAGTTTAGAATACGGGTTACCCCAAAAATGCAACATTTCTTGGCAAAATCAGGGTGTCGTTACCTTGCAGTTACCCAAACTCTGATAGGCCTTAATGCTTTGGATGAATTATGAATAATGTATAATATATTGTGATTATATGTTTACTTCATATGAATTTAATTAGATTTAACATTTGAATGACAAGTGATGCTGGAATCTGATGTCAAGATGGGGACAGCCACACTAACGCATGGCTATTTGCTAAATAGATCCCATATCTTTTTTAAGGCTCAGTTTAGAAAACTGGCTTTTAGATCCCAAATTTTAGGTCAATCATTATTCAGTGTTTTAAACAAAGTAAAAACTAAATATACTTGGAGTAAAGTGAAAGGAAAATTGTGTAACTCATTAAGGGTTTGACCATGGGTAGAGAAGGGATACTACAATAGAGCTGAATGCATGTGTGGGCATGTGCCAGTGGTATGCCGTGAAGTCCCTCCCTGTATTAAATAGGGACTACAACATTTTTTTTTTTTTTTTTTTTTTACCACAGGTCATTGAGAGGTCTGCCTTTTGTGTACGTACGTACATATGTGTATATTTGCATTTTTCCATATATTTAGAGAGATATGCTTATCAATTACAATACTGCTGAAACACTACTTTTTTCTCTAAATATGTACTTACAGCCCTAGTTGAGAAAATATGGTACTGACATACTTTTTACTTTTTATTTGGACTATGTTATTACACTCCTCCATGCTCACTGGCCAACTGCTGATTCTTCAAATGCACTTTGCAAGTCTTTCCACACTCAAAATGCTTTTCTCCCAGTATTCTTGAAAGCAAGGTAAAGTAAATACACAGTATTACGTTTTTTTTTATATCTACCCTTTCTCGCCCTTTTCCTCTATATATCCCTATCACTGTCCATGTTTTTTCTTTAACATTTTTACACAGTAATTGCTTCAGCAAGATTGTGCATTTCTTTGAAAAAAAATGTGATATTTAGTTTGGCCTGTAGGGGTCACTGTCTCCTCTTAGATCGCTATGTGCAGCTGGGACCATAAAATAACAAGGGAAGATGGCGTTGAGGTTTTGCAGGAACACGCCGCTTTGTGCTGCTTTTACTTCAGCTTGCACAAGAGCAGCATTGCTTAGTTCACTGAAACCTGTTTTGTTTTACAGGTAACTCTTTAAAACAGATTTTACCAAGGAGTGTAATATGTATTGTATTCATACATGATACGGTGGACTTTTGACAGAAACGTAGACTATTGGTTAGTATCGACAGTGAAATCCCTAAGTTTCACTTGCAATGCAAGACCTACAGTAACTTAGTAAACTACGTGTACAGTACTAGTGCATAATAATGTTTGGTTTGGTTTTGTATTGTTGATGCGATTGAATTTGGCACCATTTTGTTTGTATATGGCTGTTTAAAGGGGAAAAAAGGGGGGACTGATACGCTGTTGGCGTACCAGACAAGAAACATTTTCGATTGTTTAGGATACAAACTTGTCTGTGGTCTGAGGTGGGGCTATGCTGAAATAAACTTAACTTACTGTTAACAATAGCAAAGCAATAGCACAACACGTAGGTAACCTGTTATTATAAATATTCAGTCCAATGGATTGGTGTTGTACTGAATATGTAGCCCATACCATTGAATGCAAATCAATTTTGACTCCAAGGCAGATCTCCCACTCAGTATAGTCTCTAGTTCTTTGTAGTCTTTTGCTTTAGAGGTAGCATTCTGACTATTCCGTGTAAAACAGCGGTATTTGTAAGCTTTAACCATAGGTGGTTCAAGTGCTGTATCAGACAGTGATTCTTTAAATAGACTGTATTAAAACTGTGAGAGTATTTTGTAATATGAATTAAATCACCTTCAGGCGCCACAAAACATTAAAACATGTGTGCCTGCGCCTTTAAGACAAGTCAGGAATTTTAGAATGAGGTTTCTGTTTGTGTCGCAGTTATGAAGACGACTTCTAGCTGTTCCTACCATATGACCAAGTGAATGTACTGTACGCAATTTATCAAGATAAAATGGCCAGGAATCCCCCTTTGGGTCATACCACTTATTATAGTGCATTGTGGGAGGATAACATACCCTTCTGGCTTGCAGTTTGTCAGATTTCAAAATACAGAGTTGGTTTTGTTAATGGTTATTTTATTATCAGTATGCTTCTGTTAAATATTATTTGTAAGATCTGGTGACAAAATCCTTCCAATTAAAACCTGTGTTAAAACTGACCTCTGAAAAGTCTTCTAACTCACACATTTTATCAGAGAGCACAAACTTTATCTGTGACATTACTAATGTGCATGACATTAATGTTCTGTGTTCTTCATGATCTGTTCAAGGGTGAGTAGTACTATAGGATAAGAAGTTCTGTACCACACAGAGGTTTCAAATGAATCTCAAATGAATTTCCGTTATGTAATTTCTCTGACGTTTGAGAAAATGCTTTATAATGACTCTACTCAGTTATACACTGTCTGACTGCAAATGTAACATATACCTGCCTGTAAAGGCAAGTAGGAGTGGTATGGTTTATTTTATGTAGGGGGAAGAAAATATATCAAGAACTTCTGTCGAAAACACACACATCCTTGACAAGCATCCTGTATATATATATATATATATATATATATAAATTAAATAAATTGATGTTATATTTAAAAAGTGCATTATTATAGTTGTCAATTTTGTTCTCTTTACAATCACTCCCTTTTGTTGTATAATGGTACTACTGTTAGCGCGGGAACAAGATGACGTCTGTGTTACATTTGAAATAACCCGAAGCACCAAACGTCAGCTTTTCTTTAAATTAATTGGTCCCCCGGTCAGAGGAACATTGCTTTGTCAGGGGCATTTTTATGTGCTACAGGCCCCCTGAAACCATCTCCGGCCCCCAGTTTGGGAAGACCTGCACTACTGTATCTGTATAGATATTGGTAATGTATTGTGCATTGCAGCATTTCACCAGGTTTCTGCAGTCATCCCAGATTCTGATGTAGCCTAAGGGAAAACACGAACTTTCATACATTTTAAAACAACTCAAATAACAGAACTAGAATCACTGCTCTAAAACGGTTTCAAACAAAACAGTTTTCATTTCATTTTTCCAGATTTTATTTACCATACACCCAGCATATTAATGGTCAATGTAACCCCCTTCTTTCTCTTGCAGCACTTCAGTAATATCAGCTAAAAAAGAAGTCAACGGAGTCAGTCTGCATTACCAACAGACAGGAAGAGGAAACCATGGTGTTTTACTTCTTCCTGGAGCTTTGGGTACCAATGTTATGTATTCATTCATATATATTGCATACTGTAAAACTGGAGTTAACCCGAATAAAACAGGTTCTCAAGGTCAATTTAAATGAGAAATTCCATATGTGCTTTCCACAGTAACAGGCCATATTTTCAGAGCTCTTTACTTTCAGAAAGGAAGAAACGGTTCTAAAAAGACTAAGCAGCAACTTAAAGTGATTGCAGCCAGCAATATAATTATTTAAGTCTTGTGCACTTCTATTTGTTATATCGATCTCAAAAGAAACATGTTAAAGTAAACATATATTTAAAAAAAAACAATAAATCATGAAAAGAACCTTCCTGAGTTACAGACAGAAATGTAAGCCGTGGTGGTCGATACATCCACTGTCATTTAGATCAATTGAATAACCTCCGGATGTCTGGTACAACACTTGGTTAAATAAATCTGTTTGCAAGTCCTGCTTCCTGTTAGCATTGCACTTGTTTGATAATTTCACAGAGAGGGTGAAATTGTCTCCACCTCTTCAGTGGCTTCTTTCCTGGGGATGCTGTGTGGTCCAGTGGCTAAAGAAAGGGGCTTATAAGCAGGTGGTCCCCGGTTCAAATCCCACCTCAGCCACTGATTCATTGTGTGACCTTGAGCAAGTCACTTAACCTCCTTGTGCTCCGTCTTTCGGGTGGGATGTAATTGTAAGTGACTCTGCAGCTGATGCATAGTTCACTTCCTTAGATAAAGACATCTGCTAAATAAACAAATAATAATTAACCCCTGCAGACTGACATGTTTTCAGCTGTAATACACTTTGACCCACAAGGAAGTTTAACAGATATCCCGTGAATCACACAGATACTGAGATCCAGATATGGTTTAAAATGAAACTACAGTACATATTTGCTATAACGTGTTTCTTTCAAAACTGCACATTTGAGCAAATTAAATAGCAAAACAGGTCATTTAAAGAATGATTTAGCTCTACTTGCAACCATTAAATCAAATCTATGGTGTTGATTTCTGATTTATAACTTTATTTGGAGCTTTTCCTTTTTGAAGAAACCATGCTAAGCTTTGCGAGTTTTGTTCAAAAGAATTATCAAATTTATTCATTAGTTACCAAAATATAATAACAAAAATCCATTGTGAAGTAAGACTAATTTGCCATAAAAAGTATAATGGTAGTTAGGTAATTAACTGTGTAACAAAGCTTATTGCTTAGTGTTACCACATTTTTAGATATGAAGTTTGCTGTAAAGCGGTTTTGGATTATCTCACATGTTAGTGTATTGCGTGGTTGTATTGTATTTCAGGGAGCGGGCAAACTGACTTTGGACCTCAGCTCAAGTCTTTGAATAAAGACCACTTCACCATAGTAGCATGGGACCCCCAAGGATATGGGTGCTCTATACCTCCAGACCGGAACTTCCCACTTGAGTTCTTCCATCGAGATGCCAAAGACGCAGTGGATCTAATGCTGGCCAGTTCTAATATAGGCAAAGTAACATTCTGCTTAAAAAAATAAAATAAAAAGCATGTTTTAAAGTGTACGGAACACTACATGTTAAGGCCTGCAGTTCAAATGCCCTAAAGAGTCTGTTATTGATTTTCAGGCATTAAACTTTAGTAGATTTTCCATGCTGGGGTGGAGTGATGGCGGAATAACTGCCCTAATTGCCGCTGCACAATATCCCTTTCTAATCAACAAACTGGTTGTCTGGGGATCAAACGCTTATGTCACAGAAGATGATATCAAGCTTTATAATGGTAAGGTATTTTTTTGATACCTATACAAATACAATACAGTATACTCTCGCTAAATCGAGCCAGTTGGAACTGGACATTGTGATCAGTACAAATTACTAACCTGATCAATCTGTACTATCCTAAAAAAATACCTTGTGTTTTTTTTACCCTTTGAATACAACATACAGAGCTGTAAATGTTTTACACATTCACCGCAAAATCATGATATCGAAGTGTGGTTTCCACATCTGCTATCAGCATGCATTTGATTATAATGGCATGATTCATAATCTGGGCCTTTTTGGACTAGTGTGGTTTAGATGAGTGAATGTACTATATTATACATGGCAATCAGTACTTTGCTTGACATTTGGCTACATTATGTTTAAGGCGTCTGTTTTTCGGTTTTTATTCATTTAATTTTTCGGTGCATTTTCAAATTTTATGTAAATCGTTTTTTTTTCTTTTTCTGAGCTTTCATTTTTTATATAGTGTATGAAATTATTGTTTTCGGTTACTTTCCAAAATGCGTGGGTACTCTTAAGTTGTTACACACTTAAGTTGTACCTTCTTTTCTTTGCTGTCTTCTACACCGAAATCCTTATGGTCACGGGCACATTCTTCTGGGGTTTTTGTTTGTAGGCATTTTTTTGACATTTCACCACAATTTTCAATTCTGTTTTAAATCCTCCATATCTTAACTGTAATATAGCTTTAAATCCCGCTAACAAACCTCCATTCCTAATTGTAATCTTGTTTTAAATCTCACAAGCAGAGTCTCCAATAGAAATGTAGGAATGTGCTGTCACTCAGTAGTTGAGGTGGGTTTACAGTATTCAGAACGAATCAATGATAGATATGTCAGGAAGGAGGGAAATTGCCCAGCTGTTTTTGGTTTTTGAATGGGAAAGAGGTGGTCAACATGAATTCAGTAACCATTTCCGGTGTTTATTGGCTATACACCGATTTCATTTGTTTTGTATCGGGGGGTGTTTTAAACCGAAAAATCATAAGCCCTAATTATATTATTATCTTATCTTAAGGTATGTTTTTATTTTAATCGCGTTGTGGACAAGCAGTCAAGTTATTTTTTGTGACGAGAATACACTTATAAGCAACGATCAGTTCGGTTGACATACGTAAATATTTTTCTAGCACATTTTTCAATGAACAATGGGACAAACCAAAAAATATATAATAATGTATATAAGTAATCATCTTTCAATTGTATGTGTTTGTAATGCAAAGTGTCAGGGTTGTGACATTTCTAGGTACCAGACGTTACTTCTCTGAGGGGTTAAAGCATGAAACTTCAGTTCTACCATATAATCGCACAAATAGGGCACATGGACTTCTACATTCTGGGCTTCTACATGCTGTTTTCTGAGCGAATGCAGCTGATTCTTTGGTTTCATATATAAGCATGTGCGTCTGTCTCCTAGCATAAGTCCCAATATGGGTGAAGATGGTGATAATGCAAAAAGTGGGGGGCCAATATGTTTAAAAATATGAATTACTGTCCACCAGCATGGTAAGTTGTGACATTGTGTAACATTGATAAAAGACCATGTTAAAGCATTGTAATTGGAGTTCTAATAAAGTTTCACGCTTTGCTTTCTTATGAACTGTTATTAAAAAAAAAATCCGACATTGAAGCCCATTCACATATCTCATGTGTAAGCACACTCCCATTTCACAAGCTCGTTTGCCTACAGTATTTTCTTTGTTTTCTATGAATTTGTAAGCCATGCATGATGACATTTTAAAATACCACTCCTCTTTTTGGCATTATTATATTATGATTGTGTAATATTTTGCCCCATGGAAAATATTTAGTTAAATATTTAATTCTATGATATAGCAGCTGTTTAAACCACTTAATTCAATACGCTTACTTTGTTGTGTTGTGCTCTAGCTGTCCGTGATGTTTCTAAATGGAGTGAGAGGATGAGGAAACCCATGGAGGAGATGTATGGTGCAGAATATTTTGCTAAAACTTGGGCTGCTTGGGTGGACTGCATTTGTCAGTTTGCTAAGAGACCAGATGGTAAGACCGAAAAGCCTGTTAATCAATGCAGGTGGCTTCATTGAGGCCTGTCCCAATAGCCCCAAGCAACAGGAACAGAAACGACTCAAATAATCAGTATTTACTTGAAAGCTTATTTGAATGAGGAATAATGTTGGACATATATAGTGGGGGTCTTTTATGGGCTGGGCTCACATGCTTTAAACATCTCTACGTAACCTCTTGTAGTGAAATGCAGGACCCCCTGGAAGTGAAGCAAAGTAACATCTTTGGTGAACAATCATACATTTTGCTCATTAATTACTTTACTGGAATTAATTTGCTAGCTCTATGTACTGTAGGAGAAAGAGGTGAAGTTGCATTATTGTTTAAATTATTATTTTCTTTGACAGAAAAGTGTCTAGTAAGGAAACACTTTCTCTCTTTGCCTCGGATTACAGGTAACATTTGTCGGGAGGTGTTACCACAGATCCACTGCCCAACATTAATTGTTCAGGGGCTAAAGGATCCCATGGTCCCAAACTTTCATGCAGAATTTCTTCACAAACACATCAAAGGCTCACGGTAAGAAAAAGATGTCTGTGCAATTGATCTTATGAGGATGCACACGACAGATCCACAGGGAAGTGAGGGTAGCCAGCGGGTAATGAGTGTGACTTTATTTTCTAAGGATTTAGAATGGTGCTCCTTAGGGAAAACGAGATGAAAAAATAATACAATTAGCATGTCCAATGAGCTAGTAAATGACTGCCATCTGCCCTATGACCAGGGGCATACAGACTGAAAATACTGCCCAGTAATTCTTAAACCCCTATTTTTTTAAAGGAGAAAAATATCTGTTCATTCTATAAACCAAAGCATATAGTTCCACTATAGTACCACGTCTCTACGTTTTGACTGCCACTTAAATTTTAGGTTTGTGTTTCTGCTGTACCTTGGTAAAAAATGTCACTTTTATAGCGTTCCATTATAATTTTAGTTCAATAGATTTTTGATAATAGAACCTAAGAGAAAACATTCCAGTGCAATGGTTAACATATTTGGGCTAAAAATCTGAAATAACTTTTTGAACCTCAAACAAGAAGCTTAAAGAGTAAGTAGCGGGGTTCTGAAAAATATAGCGTTACACATCCCCACGTGTTGCTACATGTTTAAATAACGTACCTGTCATTTTTCTTTTCATTGTTAACATCCCGACAACTTTTTAGACTAAAATGTCTGTTGTAGTGCACTGGTTTGAGATCCATTCTCTAAATCACTGCTTTTCTTTTCCGTACCACATCATTGATCGTGCTGTGTTACCTGTTTGACAATGTGGGCAATAATCGTTACACTATCAGTGCACTAGAGCAGACATTTTGAAAAGAGCTTTGAAACAGACTTTAAAGTGTAAAAAGTTGTCAGGATGTTAACAATGAAAAAATTACAGGTATGAAATTTAAACAGTTTTAGCAACACGTAGGGACGTATAATGCTATATTTTCGGAACCCGCTAATTACTCTTTAACCACAAGCTTAAACGAAAGCATACACATGAAGATCTGCCACTTAACATTATACAGGACAGATCCTTCTGTGCTTTTAACTTGAAAGCAGAGTGCGCTAAATAATTTCTCTAGAGGTCAATACATCATCTTTATAAAAAAAAAAATCAATTGACAATACCATGAACAACAGTCAAGATGAGGCTGTACCAGTGTCCTACATTATTATCCTTAATGTGCATCTACAGCAGTTGTACTGCTTGTACTGTACAGCTTTTCCATTGATAAACGACAGCAGAAAGACTCAGATGTTGCCCGGCTTATACAGTTCAGTGCAATCTTCATACAAATACAATCCCAGACAGAGAGGCTGGCGCTAGATGCCAGGATCCTCCGAGTTCCACAAGGCACAATCAAACTGCCATTTTAAAAAGGAACTTGTATAATAATATAAATGGCTATTAAGTCCATTATTTCTATGTTTTTTGTAAAATATCCAAGGCTGTATAGTGGTGTGCAGCAGACTTAGTGCTGTGTCGTTTCTACTAAGTAAACTATCATTGTTCAGCAGGAGCTTGGCGACAGGCAGCCTTGTCTGAATCCTTACTGGTTACAGATCAGAGCAAACAGTGTGTACTCTGAGTAGCTGTGGCAATCACCTTCAGCTATGTATTACACAAAATGTTGACTGCTCGATGTATCTATCAAGGAATTCAGATTTTAAATACAAAATTACAAATGGTTTTATGAACATACATGCAGTTGACATATTTGGCATGTAGTATCTAATCAAATTATTATTATTATTATTATTATTATTATTATTATTATTATTATTAATTTGACTAAAAAAATGCTTTGCTTGTATGTATCCTTGAGAATCAGAATCCATTCCAAATTTAATTGTTCTTTGATTGGTCACGATCATAATGATCATATAGACACTGTTTAAAATGTAATAGAAAACATATGTGATTACCTTTAATTAAAATATCGCTTTTGGTATAAGTATATCATCCACTGGGGATATAGTGGAAGAGTTTTACAAAAGTTTAACCAAGTCTGTTGAAGCTTGATTAGGACATTCTGATGTGCAATGTAATGAGACTGGGGAAATAAGGAGATGTTTTCTGTGAATTTTACATTTTAAAATACCACTCCTCGTTTTGGCATTATTATAGTCTGAGGATTGTGTAATATTGAGCCCCATGGAAAATATGTAGTTCAGTATTTAATTTAAGATTATAAACTAAATAGCGTTCCAAATTTTAATGGAATGTTTGGAGAAGAGGAAAACACACAATGAATGTGTATGATTAGGGCAGCAAGCCATATGCTTGAGTAATCTTTGTTATATTAAAAGTGTTCTGCTGGTTTAAATTGATATTCTTGATTTTTTTTTCTACAATTTGTATTTGTACAGGTTGCACCTGATGCCAGAGGGCAAGCACAATTTACATCTGAGGTTTTCAGAAGAATTTAACCAGGTAGTTGAAGAATTTCTGCTGCAGTGACACAGTACATCGTGCAATAAACATTGAATCTTGAATGTTGTTCATTTAAAGCTGTTTTGCTTTCTCCTTATTCATCTTCAAACATCATAACTATTTCAAGAATATGTACAAACATGGTGAGGTCTTAAAATGTGTTTTGTTACAATATCAGTATATTTCCCAGGACTGCCACATCCATATTGACTTGCTGTTGAAATGTGTGTATCTGTATTATAATGTATGTTCATAATATGATCCATAACTATTAAACACCCAATAGTGATAAATATTGCAAGAAACATAATATATTCAAGGACAACGCCAGTAGAGGTCTCTCAGTGTTTTCAATATGCCCATAATATACCTAACAGTGAATCTAGATGGTCATGAACAACTAACGTCAAAATGTGACAGCAAGTGAAGGGCACAAACACATTACTACCAAATCATATTGTAAGTATGGCCCTTCTTTCATAGGAGGAACTATCTGTCTATCCTTTCATATATTACTGTGGCTTAAATCGCCCCATGCCATAAAATGTTTGTCCTTGATTCTTTTCATGTTTTGCTTTTTGCATATATTCACTGTGTTATAATTGCATTACATTACATTTTAAAGAACATTTTCAAACCTTCATTTTGTGGATATCCACAATAATATCTAATCCCGTACTTGTACAGTAAATAGATATTTGTTCATAATTCACAAATATTTTATAACTTGATTTGATACATAAGCAGCCATCACAGCTTTGACGAAAATCTGACAATTTAATATTGACACATACTTGTACTTTATCAATCTTTATACTGGCTTTATACCATGGGCCATAGATAAAATCCATTGGTAAATCCCCAAATACAATTTTTGAATTAACACAAACAATGCATACATGTGGAACTTAAAGCTTTTAATGGTTTACACCTATTAAATAACAAACAATTTGTGTGTGCGTTACAAGGCATGATTTTCACATTGTTTAGGTTAAAAAGACAAAACAAAAAACACATTATGTAGTAAAATCCAACAACAAAAAATAACAATCAAGCATGCGTCATCATGCCTGTTTGAAGGCATTATTTAAAGTGATGTGCTTTTGGTTGCTGTAATTGACATGCCAGTTGTTGGCAGTAAAGGACAGTTATGCCTCATCTTCACCTTCCTCATCCTCAAACTCTCCCTGTTCATCTGCAGTAGCATCTTGGTATTGCTGGTACTCTGAGACCAAGTCGTTCATGTTGCTCTCAGCTTCTGTGAATTCCATTTCATCCATACCTTCACCAGTGTACCAGTGCAAGAAAGCCTTACGCCGGAACATGGCCGTAAACTGCTCTGAGATTCTCTTGAACAGCTCCTGAATGGCGGTGCTGTTGCCAATGAAGGTGGCGGACATTTTGAGGCCCCTGGGTGGGATGTCACAGACGGCGGTCTTGACGTTGTTGGGGATCCATTCCACAAAGTAGCTGCTGTTCTTGTTCTGGACATTGAGCATCTGCTCGTCTACTTCCTTCATGGACATGCGGCCACGGAAAATGGCAGCCACAGTCAGGTATCGGCCGTGGCGAGGGTCGCAAGCAGCCATCATGTTTTTGGCATCAAACATTTGTTGGGTTAGCTCTGGCACACTTAAGGCACGGTACTGCTGACTGCCACGGCTGGTCAGAGGCGCAAAACCAGGCATGAAGAAGTGAAGGCGGGGGAAAGGCACCATGTTGACGGCCAGTTTGCGGAGATCTGCGTTCAGCTGGCCGGGGAACCTGAGACACGTGGTGACGCCGCTCATGGTGGCAGACACCAGGTGATTGAGGTCCCCATAAGTTGGCGTGGTGAGCTTCAGTGTACGGAAGCAGATGTCGTATAAGGCTTCGTTGTCAATGCAGTATGTTTCGTCAGTATTCTCCACCAACTGGTGTACCGAGAGGGTAGCATTGTAGGGCTCGACCACAGTGTCTGACACCTTGGGGGACGGCATGACGCTGAAGGTGTTCATTATGCGGTCGGGGTATTCCTCTCGGATCTTGCTGATGAGGAGGGTGCCCATGCCGGAGCCAGTGCCACCCCCAAGAGAGTGGGTGAGCTGGAAACCCTGCAGGCAGTCACAGCTTTCAGACTCCTTCCGTACCACATCCAGCACTGAGTCCACTAACTCTGCTCCTTCGGTGTAGTGACCTTTTGCCCAGTTGTTACCAGCGCCACTCTGGCCTGAAGAGTTAAAACAACAAATAAAAAGAGTAAAGAATTAAATTGATGTGTCATCGAAAGAGATGAGGCTTGAACCAGCAAACCTTCAGTCTTTCCACAAGCCTATTAAAACTTACAGACCCACATTCAGCACATGACTACATATTGTTTTGTGGAATTATGCATGGACACTTAACATTGTCCTTTGTGGGTCTCTAAAAGTTTTTTTTTACAATGATCAACTTTAAAAATAAACTAAAAAAATAAATGTATTTAACTTTGCTACAGCAAACAACCAGCAACCCTGTGTTCAGAAACAACAAATTACACATCAAGTCAGCTGTGCTTGAAGTTATTGCTTCATTGCTTGCTGACAGGCAATATATTCCTAAAGCCTGCACTGCAGCAGAATTGCTCTTTCCTGCAGGGAATAATACCATATGACCTCATTTGCACAAGGTAGTTATAACACCAGTTGGAACAAAGATATTCACTAAAGGACTAAAGTTTCATATTTCTGATTCAGTAGTGCAAACACAAGGGGTCAGTTATAGGATCAAATATAACAGGAGTATATTCAAGTGTGGCCATTGGATTAGCTTAAATTGCCCACCACCATATACAGGCTATTGAACAACATTTAGAGGCATCTACTTTTTTTTAATTTAATTAAAATGCGCTTTTTAATTCCGGTCACCATTAGAATTATGGACTGACCTGCAATCTGAACCAACCCTGGAATCCATCCATTGGGATGTTTGTGTACCACACATACTGGAACTTTGTATTCTTTTATCATAGAACTCTTGAATTGCAATTGTAAATTAAGATTTCTATTGAATTAAATAAATAAACAAGGGCCTTGGGGCTGCTTCACTGAATACTTACCAAAGACAAAGTTATCTGGCCTGAAAATTTGTCCAAAAGGTCCAGACCTGACAGAGTCCATTGTGCCAGGCTCCAGATCCACAAGGATAGCACGGGGTACAAATTTGTTACCTGTGGGAGGAACAAAGTGACATTATCAAAAAACAAAGCTTGCCATGGTCAGCCTTACTGTTAACAAGAAACCTAGTGTACTGTAGCATCAGCCTCCCACTGCAGTCAAGAAAGAAAAACTGCTTGTACCAGGATAAAAGCTGCTGAGCTTCATCAAACTGACAAAGCAATAAGAACTGTGTTTCTTTTAACTATCTTCACTGTATTCATTTTCTGCACAATCACCATTGTCCATGTTCTACAAAGTGTCTGCACTCATTTAGACAAACAGATTACTATATTGTGTACAGCACAGCACATTTAGCCTGGTACAAATTAGCATTTTGTGTGGATTCAGGAATTATCAAAAAGCAAGTTAGTTTTGCAAAGTGCTAATGTAACTACAATGTGTGATGTTCCGTCTGCGTTTCTCACTCCCGTTTGAATTAGGTATTTCTGCCTCATATTCTGCAGTCTTTTTTTTAGCACAGACGGCAGTGGAGCCTGACAGGCAAAATAAAAGTACAGCAATTCCCAGGTAGATTTTTTTTTTTTTTTTTAATTGGGTCATATGAGTGTACAGTAAAATCCTTGTTTGTACATCTTCATCGTGATCATATAAAGTAGGTGATGCAGTAAAGCTATAGGCTTTAAACAGCAAAGGCAATGAATGCATGATTACAATATACAGTTGATTCAATTAACTGGTGATAGATTTACTAGGTATGCTTTCCTCTAAATACTTGTGTAACTTTATTATGATAAGGCAAAAAGAGGTTGCTTTTAAATTGTATTTAAGTTGATCATTTAAATATTTGATCAACAGGCTCCTACATTTAAAAAAGAAAGAAAAAAGCTTTTGAATAGTAATTTGTGAAGGACTGACATGAGACATTATTAAAAAAAAACAGTGTTACTTAGGTAGAAAAAGCAGTGGGTCTGATAAATAATGACAATACATTACCAGAGGCTTCATTGTAGTAAACGTTGATTCTTTCCAGTTGCAGATCGCTATCCCCATGATAGCTGCCGGTGGGATCAATACCGTGTTCATCACTGATCACCTCCCAAAACTGGAATAGAATAATGCAATGTTGAATTTAGTACATCTAATTGTGTCAGGCATTTACAAGGTCATTTCTTCTGATGGTGCCATTTGCTGAAGATATGGTAGGGGTCTATAGAGAGGTTATATTCGCAGGTCCCGATCCGGATGTACTTGCGGACATCGATTGAAATAAAGTACTACTATACAAGCTGTTAAACGGTAAACGAAAGCGTAAATTGGTAATTAAATATGAATTGTATTTTAATAATAGGGTGGGCCCTACCATCTTCAGATACTAACCCACTCGATTTAAAAATGCACAACACTGGACTGAAATAATAATAATAAATTGAACAACGTGAGTATATATACATATATAGAGGTATTTATATTATTAATTCAACGGTAGAGTACAGTAGGCCTACATTAAAATTTCAAAGTACCACACCTCTTCCACACTTACCAAGATCAATGAGACCGCACCCATCTACACCACAGCCATATAAATCGCCAGTCTTTCTTTTTGTAATAATGGAACTACAGGCTACATGTTATTAATAATATAATTGTACAAAACCGATTACAAAATAGCCACATAAAGCATGAATCAATTTTAATAGTTTATTTGGAGAAGCCTACACATAGTACACCAAAAGGACCTGAATTAAAATTCCTATCACCTAGTGTCACGAAATGCCTATAGAAGACAATCAACAAGCCTACAATTAATTTGCGTTAATTGCGAGCATAAATTGATTACAATGGAGGTAAACCTGATTGGAAAAATGTAATACCATGCCAACCAAAAAGTTTGATTGACAGCCTAGTTATTGGTCATTCACATTATGCTATATAGTACTCTGCATTTAGAAAGAGGTAAGTGTACAATAATGTAAAGAATAACATATCCAAATCTCTACATTGCCCCTGCCTTTTATGGGGCTGTACAGTATGTAAGCATATGATAAACAAACAAAAAATATGTGTAAATAAATATATACTATTTCATTAAAGAATGCCCCCACCACACTCCCTATAGAAATACAGTATTTGGAGTTTGGCAGTGGTTAACTGCTTAGAATGACAGTATGCATTTAGTTATTTTCTTTCTCATTTCATACCTTGGCACCGATCTGATTTCCACATTGCCCAGCCTGGAGGTGCACGATCTCTCGCATGTTGATGGCTCTGTTGCGTTGCCTGTCGACTTGCCAATGAAACCTGCTTCTCGTCTGTTCTAGATGCTCTGGTCTCCAGCTAGATGCAGCATCCACGACAGATATTTATAACTCTCATCCAGCCATGCCCATACACGACCCTCGTTAAAAAAAAAAAAATTAAAAAAGCCGGTTGGTTGACATCATGGCAATCTGCCGAGACACACATCACCACTAGCCAATCAGCGTGGTATTGTGTTTTGACGCACTGTCAGTGTGGTACCTATGGGGGTTTTGCATTAGAGAAATACAGTATGTACCGGTATATTCATTATCTACAAGGAAAATCATTAACGGCTTCCAATGGTATGAAAATGAATGACAATAGATGTAAGCATAGCCTTGGTTAACACTTTATATACTGGAATAACACGGTATGCTTATACGTGACATATCGTAAAATAGTCCTACATATATCCAGTAATAAAGTTGCAGATGTAACACATTTGATGTCTACTATTTGCACATCACAAATATTTAATATGAAAATGTTCATGAAACTATTCTTGAGTGATGTTGGCTTTTTAACAACGGGTAATTAAAGATTCATGACTATTAACTTTTTACTTGGATAACATTTTACTTGGATATATATATATATATATATATATATATATATATATATATATATATATATATATATATATATATATATATATATATAGCTCAAAGAGCCAGCTGCCCTATACTACATATAATACTATTATATATATATATATATATATATATATATATATATATATATATATATATATATATATATATATATATATACAGTACTGTGCAAAAGTTTTAGGCAGGTGTGAAAAAATGCTGTAAAGTAAGAATGCTTTCAAAAATAGACATGTTAATAGATTATATTTATCAATTAACTAAATGCAAAGTGAGTGAACAGAAGAAAAATCTAAATCAAATCCATATTTGGTGTGACTACCATTTGCCTTCAAAACAGCATCAATTCTTCTAGGTACACTTGCACAAAGTCAGGGATTTTGTAGGCATATAGTCAGGTGTATGATTAAACAATTATACCAAACAGGTGCTAATGATCATCAATTCAATATGTACGTTGAAACACAATCATTAACTGAAACAGAAACAGCTGTGTAGGAGGAATAAAACTGGGTGAGGAACAGCCAAACTCAGCTAACAAGGTGAGGTTGCTGAAGACAGTTTACTGTCAAAGTCATACACCATGGCAAGACTGAGCACAGCAACAAAACACAAGGTAGTTATACTGCATGAGCAAGGTCTCTCCCAGGCAGAAATTTCAAGGCAGACAGGGGTTTCCAGATGTGCTGTCCAAGCTCTTTTGAAGAAGCACAAAGAAACGGGCAACGTTGAGGACCGTGAGCGCAGTGGTCGGCCAAGGAAACTTACTGCAGCAGATGAAAGACACATCATGCTTACTTCCCTTCGCAATCGGAAGATGTCCAGCAGTGCCATCAGCTCAGAACTGGCAGAAAACCGTGGGACCCTGGTACACCCATCTACTGTCCGGAGAAGTCTGGTCAGAAGTGGCCTTCATTGAAGACTTGCGGCCAAAAAGCCATACCTCCGGCGTGGAAACAAAGCCAGCGACTCAACTATGCGAAAACACAGGAACTGGGGTGCAGAAAAATGGCAGCAGGTGCTCTGGACTGATGAGTCAAAATTTGAAATATTTGGCTGTAGCAGAAGGCAGTTTGTTCGCCGAAGGGCTGGACAGCGTACACGAATGAGTGTCTGCAGGCAACAGTGAAGCATGGTGGAGGTTCCTTGCAAGTTTGGGGCTGCATTTCTGCAAAAGGAGTTGGGGATTTGGTCAGAATTAATGGTCTCCTCAATGCTGAGAAGTACCGGCAGATACTTATCCATCATGCAATACCATCAGGGAGGCATCTGATTGGCCCCAAATTTATTCTGCAGCATGACAACGACCCCAAACATACAGCGAAAGTCATTAAGAACTATCTTCAGCGTAAAGAAGAACAAGGAGTCCTGGAAGTGATGGTATGGCCCCACAGAGCCCTGATCTCAACATCACCGAGTCTGTCTGGGATTACATGAAGAGAGAGAAGCAACTGAGGCTGCCTAAATCCACAAAAGAACTGTGGTTAGTTCTCCAAGATGTTTGGGCCAACCTACCTGCCGAGTTCCTTCAAAAACTGTGTGCAAGTGTACCTAGAAGAATTGATGCTTGATGCTGTTTTGAAGGCAAAGGGTGGTCACACCAAATATGGATTTGATTTAGATTTTTCTTCTGTTCACTCACTTTGCATTTAGTTAATTGATAAATATAATCTATTAACATGTCTATTTTTGAAAGCATTCTTACTTTACAGCATTTTTTCACACATGCCTAAAACTTTTGCACAGTACTGTATATATATATATATATATATATATATATATATATATATATATATATATATATATATATATATATATATATATATATATATTCTGTTGCCATGTTTTAATGAAAATTTTAATGAAATGTAAATTATAGTTTAATCAGTAGGACTAATAAAGCACTATTGCTTAACCAACCAATTAAGCAATACGTTTGTTTCATTTCAGATATTATTTAAAAGTCTGCATAAGTGGCTGCGTAAAAGGGTCTAATTTGAAAGCTGGTTCAGAGGGAGACAAAGAGACTCTTCAGGTGCTTACCTAGTAAAAGAAGGGTAAACAACAACAACAACAACATTAACAACAACAACAACAACAACAACAACAATAATAATAATAATAATAATAATACCTGCATACAGTACGTAGATACATCGTAACATAAGGCCTCCTGCCACTGGGGGCAGTAACACTAGTCAACGACCTTTAGAGAAGTTCCTCCCGGTGTTTGCAGTATCTTATTGGAAGTGTATTTTAGTAGTAACATATGTCAGTGGTTGTTTCGATTAAATATCATGCTTTTAAATAAAAGTATATTATTCTAAAAACACCCTGCTTTAAGTACGAGGGTCGAAAAGTATATACAAAGTAGCATTTATGTAAAATGTGATCCTGTTTGTAGTTATCGATTGACACTGTCTGATTTAACAAAGTAGGAAGTGACTTGCACGTTGATATTATGATCTGAGATAGCAGTTTTGTTTTGGAATACTGGTCTCTTTAAATTTTAAAACATGGCAACAGAAGAAAGTGCACATCCAAAACCCGTGGTCACCGAAGGTGCGATTTCGATTCACAATTTTTCGGAGAAGATTTTGGAACAGGTTATTCATTTCCACGTTATGAAAATGAAAGACTGTTTTTTTCTCTGGGTCGGGGCGACTCCGAATCTTTCCAATTTAGCGGTGGCCATGTGCAGCAAATTCGTAAGTCATATTGATTGTTATTATTACTATATAATAATGACCGGTATTGTGTTTGTTAAACAATACCAAAGTAGCTTATCAAAACACTGCAGTTTGCGATAGTACCTTGCATTACTATAGTGACAGTGTTAGTCCCTGCTATTAACTCATCATTGCATTGGCTACGTTGCTTCATGCCATATTTCTTTTTTCATTCTAAAGCATGTTTCGTGTGCTGACGAACAAAAAAATAAGTATGTAGTCTAGAGTTCACTTGAGCTGGAGTGACCGTTGTCTATTGCTTTACGGTTAGTATTGTTAGCGTTGTTGCTGGTTGTAATCTGACCGCTTGTTTCTCTCTCCTCTTAGGACTCTGTACCTTTGTCTACACTGCTTCTTGGGGATACTTCTGACACCACCTCAAATTCTCTTGCCCAAAGATTAGGTAAGTTGACTACAGCACTTAACATTGGTGTAAAATGTTTAACAAATAATAGTTTTGAACAAATCAACAAAGGGTCTATAAATTAATTGTTTTCATTTTGACATACACAGTATGTCCAATAATTGAACAATACATGTATGCAGAATTTAATATTTTCTGTAGATTTGTAGATTGTTTAAAAAAAGTAATTAAAATGTCTGATGTATGATTGACTGTATAACACAGGGATAATGATGGATATTCCTCTATAGATGTTGTTGTTTCTTTTTGTTTTTATACTTTAGCCAAGAAGACAAAAAAACAGGTGTTCGTCAGCCATAACATTCCTATCACAGAAACCAACCTTGCACTGCTCATTGAAAACAGAATAAAAAAAGAAATGGAACTTTTACCTGACAAATTCTAGATCGGTTTGTACTGTTGCTGTATATTTTATAGCAAAATAAAATTAATTAAAAACGTGTGTGTTGAAAATGTTCTACGTCTCTTATTATTCATTTTGAAGATATTAGTAACAAGAAAACCAAATTCTGATTTTAATTCAAAGTTGTCTTCCATATGTACTTTGTAAAAGCCTAAGCCAGTCCTGCCCAAACACGGTCCTGGAGAGCCCCTATCCAGTAAGTTTTGTAGGTCACCCTAAATCGCTAATTTCTAAAGACTGGGAACACATGGAAATTATTGATTAATTAAGCAAATAACTTGTTCAATTAAGGGAACTCTGGTCATTGGGTCAGTTTACATGCTGGGAAAATGTCATGACTTGTTTACTGTCATGACTTATTTAAGGTGGTACGGTCTGGATTACAATTTGTTAGTTTTGGTTTATGTTTGAATTCAAAAGTAATACATTATACAAAAATCAAATACAACGCAGTTTCAAAGCAGGAATTGTTAAATTAAACAAACCAAAATTATCTAAAATTATAATTCAGCCGTACCACCTTAAATAAGTCGTGACAGTAAACAAATAAGTCATGACATTTTCCCAGCATGTAATCCAGGCCATTGAGCCCTGAAAAGGGTAGTTCATTTTTTGTACCAAATGATCTCGAAATGACTTCATTTAATAAATCACCTGCTTAATTGATCACAATGAAATTGTTCCAGGTGTTAAGAAATTGATGATTAAAGGTTACCTATAAAACCTGCTGGATAGGGGCTCTTCAGGACCAGATTTGGGCAGCACTGGTCTAAGCTATGTTGAATGTTCGTTCTAAAACAGGGCTTCTCAAATTCTGTCGTGGGGACCCCCTGTGTCTGCTGGTTTTCATTCCAACCAAGCTCTTAATTACTTAACAAGACCCTTAATTGAACTAAATTTGCTTAGACATTTTTACTTGTTTTTAGCTCTTAAATGGTTCCAGTTCAAATGTTATAGCTAACTTGAAATATGCAACTTTTTAAGAGCTGAAAACAAGTAAAAAGGTCTATGTCAGCAAATGATCAGTTCAATTAAGGGTCTAGTTAAGTAATTGAGAGCTCGGTTGGAATGAAAACCAGCAGCCACAGGGGGACCTCAGGACCGAGTTTGAGAAGCCCTGTTCTAAAAGGTATTACACTAAATTAACTGAGTCCTGTGCAATTCCAGTTTTACCCAAAAGATGGCAGTACACGGCTCTTATTCAGAGCCCTAGAAACATGAAGAGAATTTTGTTCACAAGCATACCTTTACCATCACAATCTCAAAAGGTTGGGCTACTTTTCAGTTTGGTCCAAAATTAAAATACAAATTCTGGAAAAAGTAATAATTCATATTTCTTTCTTTTTTTGTCTAATAATTAGCATCCCTGTGAGGAAAGCTTGAATGTTTTTGCAAACCCTCTGATGCCGCATCTACTACGACTACTAATATCTCATAAACCATTTAATCTGGAAACTTCATATTTTCAGTGCTATGGAAACTCCTTGGTTAAAATCTAACAGCACCCTTCACTTTGGAATTCAACCTGTAATAGCCACGTACTGGGTCATGACTTTTTGGATTATTAAGACTGACCACTTCAGGGTATTGTATACATATGTATTATGTTCAGGTTTAATTGTGGGTGTTGTAAAAGTAGAATGAAACCTTTACTGCTAGTTTTTTTATTTATTTTTTTGCAAAGCTGCCACTGCCAAAAGCCTTTGAGTTGGGGACTTTTAATTTGCTAGGTTATTTGGACATTGCATGCTAAATGTGATGCTGAGCAGGATATTGATTACTTCTCAACTGCCATATTGAGATTTTGTGACTTTTGAAGCTACAGCTGCATAGAGGTGGTACGCTTTTGAGTTATTGTATTATTTGAGTTCCATTATCAGCGAGTGCTGTCCAGTAACAATCTGTCATTTCACTGCTGCATTGCTTTGGCCATATCAATGACACGGATGTTTTGACATAAGCTTTATAGTTGATACACAGTTCTATTTTATGATTATCTCCATAAGGTTCCATTACTGCTGGTGTCCAGCGAACCACCATTTCAGTGCTCATGGATACCCACAGGAAACCCTGCTAGAACAGGACTGGTGGCAATCCGGTACTAATATTAAATCTTACTGTAAGGTGACACCTGCCCTTCCTGGAATAGTAAGAGTTGTTTAAATTAGTCACCTTTGTACTGAATGTACAAGTACAAAATTAATCTGGTGTGTAACTAATTTACATGCATTATTTACAGATGATTGATGGCAATTGAAGGAATGAATCCAATGTCTTTACATGGCACATCTTAGTGTACTATTAGTAACAACGTATATTCTGTTAGAAGCGCATACACCAACATGCACAACAGTAGACCTACCAAGGACAGCATTACTATAAGAATTTCAGATTCATTCACTGTATAATCAAGTCTGCTGAATTTAATTGCTTAAGTAATTATTACAACAGTTTGACATTTGCCAATATTTTAATTAATCTACCCCTCTAGCATCTTCTCCAAACTCTTGTTCATCAATTACAGTATATCTATATATAAGAAGTCTATATCTATATTTTGCAGAATTAAGAAAAAAACATTTGTTAGTGAGATGGGCAGACAGTCACACAGCCTGTTCAGTTCAATAGCTAAAAACAAGAAAATATAAAAAAAAAAACACTACAGATATTGCTTTTTATTTGTGTACATATACAAATATGTAAGTTGACACAAAAAGTAATGTCATGCAGACATCAAACATGTAACAGTTTCCAGTACTTCATTTCAGGTTGTGTCCACATGAGCATTATAACAGCAAGTACTAAAACACACTTTCAAGTTAATATAAAAGGCCTTGCCTACTACTTACACAATAAAAGAAAATCACATGTGGTAACACTAACAACAGTGCTTCTCACCAGTCAAATGCCATGCCAACACAGTGTCAGCAGGGCACTTTTATGAAAAGAGGACATTTTCCACCGCCAGGTTACAGGCTCTCACAACCAGTTCTATTACCCTTGAATGGTCAGGTTTAGTGTACCAGATTATCTGAATGGGTGATTTATGGAACTCTGGGCATTTGGCATTACACAAGCTTTCCCATTTGGAGTGTTTCAAAACACTTTTCAGATGCAGCAGTATCAATGTATTGAAACCTTTTCACTAACTGCAAACCTTCCTGGACATGTCTTAACTGCACTCAGAACTATTTAAATTATTACTGAGCAGCCCATAGTTTCTGCAGGGATAGACAGAAGACACTCATTGTATTATAGTGTGGGGTTGAAAAAAAAAAAACTGTCATGGCTCGAATTGCTGTGTAATGGGAGTCTTATCTCTATCCCTAACGGACCACTGTTTGCTGCGGTGATACAGTTGTATCTTTTTCAAATTATGTATTTAGTTTAATCAGTATTTAAGGGACAAAGACTTACTGCTTTAGACAATGAAACAAATTACCCGTCATTTGAGAAATGAATGGTAGCAGGTGTTCAATATATTTATATATACAGCTATGGCGAAAAGTTTTGCATCCCCTAGAATTTTAGGATTAATTTTTTTTTTTTTTTTTAAAAGAATGAAATCAAAACTGCAAATTGATATCGCAAAAGTCTACCGAAAGCCACAATAGCATTACAGTATTTCATGTTAGATTTCAATTTTTGTCAGTTTTTCATTAAGTATATGGAAAATTACAAAGCGGTATGTAATTCAATGTTAATGTAACATTATTCAGCAGGTTTCATACAATTTTTTTTTTTTTTTAAATATAAATTTAGTCGTCAATTATTTTTATTATTTTCTCCCCAATTTGGACATGGCCAATTATTTTTAGGCTCAGCTCAGTGCTACCACCCCTGCACTGACTCGGGAGGGCGAAGACGAACACATGCCGTCAGCCGACCGCGTTTTTTTCACACTGCGGACTCACCATGCAGCCACCTAAGAGCTACAGCGTCGGAGGACAACGCAGCTCTTGGGCAGCTTACATGTAAGCCCGCAGGTGCCTGGCCAGACTACAAGGGTCGCTGGTGCGCGGTGAGCCAGGGACACCCTGGCTGACCTAGCCTTCCCTCGCCCCAGGCTGTGCTCGGCCAATTGAGCGGCACCCCCTGGAAGCTCCCGTCCTCGGTCGGCAAAGGAACAGCCTGGACTCAAACTCACAACGTCCAGACTATAGGGCACATCCTGCACTTCACGTGGAGCGCCTTTACTGGATGCGCCACTCGGGAGCCAGGTTTCATACAACTTTTTGAAGCAAAATCAGTTAATTCTAGAGGGTGATAAACATTTGATCAAAGCTGTATATTATTTTAAATGTCTTTTTGATCTGATAAGAAATTGAGAGATGGCAAACTACTAAAGACTGCCTTCTCAAAGCTTCTGGTTTGCTTATTGGCAGTGCCAGTGGTGATGACATTCAGCTGTGACTGGAACGCAGCATGAATGAGGGGGAGTCATCAGGAACTGTCACGAGTGTGCTTTTCTCTGAGTGGCAGGAGCAGTCATTTCAAGAAATCTGGCAAGTGGTTATGAGTTTGATTTCTAGATTGGAGGAGTATGCAGTAGGAGGAAAGCTTTCCTTAGTTTGAGAAAACACAAGGGATCCACAGACTGTGGTCCAATTGATCCTGGAAATGAAGATTCAAGCACTGTCCAGGAAATCCCCACCTTAACTAAACCTGCAACATGTACAGAACCCCAGCCATCAATTTCCTCATCTTCTAAATAAAAAAAAAGTATATGTTATGCACATTAAAATTAGTAATTAATAAATAAACGTGTTTATTTTAACATGTATGGCTTATACACAAATGCATTAGAATAAAAAAATAATAATAAAAAAAACGTGATTAGTGTACATTGATCCATGTATTCATTCATTAATAAAATCCTTCACCACATTTTTTAGATTGCAGTGTAGTTTGTATTCAATTTATTATTTATTTTGTATACATGGGACAAACTTGGCTTTAACAGTGCTCTATTAGCAGTGCATGTTCTGTGTATGCTAAAATGCTTAACTATGCTAAAATAAAAAAAAGTTGTGCTTTATTATGATTATGATCAAAGGCCCCTTTCTCTTAGACAGCCTAGGTTTTGTTTTATATTATATATGACCATTTGTGTCTAGATTAATAAAGATCTGATCATCCCTAACTAACATTTTCTAATGGGTGGCATTTCCTTAGTTGTTGAGCATGTTGAGCTATACTATAAATAGCTATGGAGGGCAAACAAACCCTATAATTCCCAAGAATTGCTCAGAAGTGTTTAACTAATATAAGCGGTCTCATCAAATCCTCAAATATTTCAAGCAAAAACATGACCCATGACTTGTAAAATGTGCAAAGTTGGATAAAATTCACTTTGAAATAACACAGTAAACAAGGTAAACTCATACATTATTTTTTACATTCCAGTAGAGTGGTTTAGAACTAATGACCTGAAAACAGAACCAGTAACATCACAATAAAGCACTCGAGCACATTACACCCGTCTGTAAAAACTCCTCAAAACAGACCCAAATATTATACAGCTCAACCAGTTGTTTTTTTTTGTTTGTTTTAAAAAAGTGGGTTTGAAGTTTAGCCTATTTTTTAACCAAAACCCAGTCATATGTTTTATATGTTGCTTAAATGCGATCAGTACTATATCACCAATTTTCATGATTAATCATCAAAATTGCTATTTAATAAACCAGTGAGATCACTAAACGACCACCACTCATTTTGTCATTTACCACATCTGATTTAATGTTGCCTTGTTTATTAAATGCCTGAAAAGTCTTTAAATGATTTATTTACTAAAATCCTCTTCAATGACATCTCCCACGTCCTTCACTTTAGATGTGATACAAGAACCCTACATGTTTAGCAATGATCAGCTAAACCGAGTGAACTAATTGAATCAAAGCAATCATTTTTTATTGTAGTTTTTTTCTTTGCTCAGACCGGTGCAAAACAATCTCTGCTTCCTCAGCCACAAACTATGGGAGGCAAACCAATCATGAGGATTTCTCCACATTATCCGTGTTGCTATCAGAGCTGGCTGCGAGATGGACTGGAGTTTCGTGGATTCCCGAATAATCCTTCAGCTCAGAGTTTGTTAACAAGAGAGGCTGCTCGCCCCCCTTCTTTGGCGGCAGCAGGGGTTGTCGCATGTACCCCTCCCCGTCTGAAATGGTCTCTGGAAGGTTTTGGTGCCTGCTCTCGGGCAGCAGCAGAATGCAGATAATGCAGATAAGGGTGCAGCAGGCGAAAATCACATGGTGCAGGAAATAGCCTTTCTGGTTATGCAGCTCCATGATGGGGGCCGTCAGCATTCCAAACCCAGCGCTTGCCAGAACCAAGCCCAGCCCTCCACCCCTGTTGACAGAAAGCAGGCAATTAGAGTTACAAGCTATCCCTGCGACTTAATGCACCACGCAGATAACTATAGCTTGCCCAGTGGCTCATGAATAGGGGTCTACCTAAATCGCGTTTTCGCGGAAATCGTGAAATTGAGGGGTCACAGAGAAATTCACCTCTTAGGGGCCAATGCCTACAAACAAGTATGGAGAGGGGAAAAAAAAGAAACCTTGTTTACATGAACTATTGCACAAAGCAAGCGACGCAAACTACATTGCTTCCTTCTGTAGATAGCCCTTTTTGATTCCTTCGCCGTCCCGTGTGCATTGCACTTAAGCAAAAAACAAACAAAAACAAAAAACGTCCACAAGTAACATTTACAAAATAAATTCTCCAAAGCAGTTAACGTTCTTGTTTACTATTCAAATTACAACGTTTTAATCAGCCTATCAGTGCGTCTGTACTGCTTTTATGTGATCTGTACTGTGCTGTAGGGGGCGGGACAAAGTTGGTGCTGCATTGTTTTGATTTAGGTTGTAAAATCTAGTTTTCAGCATTGGAGGTAAAATAGTAGAAATGGACGACAAAAAAAACAAAAGTATATTTCGGCTGATGATCGTTTCAAGATATTTCCCAAAGAAACTGTACATGCAGACTGAGGTAATTGTTTTGCATATCTTAATGTGTCTTTGGAGAAAATATGATCGATTGCTATTTACTTCAGAATCATATATTAAACAAAAGGCTACTACAGAGGCTGCTGAACAGAACGTAAAATAAACAGCTTTCAGAAAACAAACTGGAAAGTCAGCGCAGACAAAAAGTATTCCTGTCTGCAAGTTAAATCAGTACTAAGCCACCTCGCTTCAACCTGCTGCTTACTTTTTCACAGTTGGAATTTTAGACCCGAATAGCCACGTTTTCTTTGTTTTGACTCGGTACTAATAAAATAAATTATTGGATGGGACAAATAACATGACAACGAATGTGCTGCATACATTGCCTTTATTAAAGTATGCCAGATGCCCTTGTGTGACCGAGTTTTTGGGCTGTTTCTAATCGATTTTCACATCTGTATATCTTGGCAAAGCTTTGCCTTAACTTCCAACCAAATCAGTGGATGCAGACGTGCAGTCTCAATGTATGGGCAAGTCAACAAGTACAGAAAATATGACACCATAATTAAAAAGGCCAGGCATAACAGCATGTTAATCCCACATGTTGCAAGGCATACATGTTGCTGGTTCAATAATAAAAAATAAAAATTGTTGTCCTACTCTCCGCAGACAATTTACCTTACTGAACCCAGCAAGGGCAGAAACAGCAGTGTCACAGTACAGCCTGTGTCATCACAAATTCTGGTTTTCAAAACATCTATCAAACAAGGGAAATAAATGATGCCGTGTTCCTCTGATAAAAGTTTGCTTCACTATTTATATCTCTGTATCGTGTCTGCTTGTGTTGACAGGAAGGATAGGAATCCAATATGAACAGATCTTTCAAATGTCTTTTTACTATTTATACATGAATTTTGAGTTGACATGCCCTGAAGAAAAACCATTATTAAGGAATGTAAAAACAATAAGCATTCTGTTTCTGTTCACTACCATTCCAAACCATTAAAACTCAATTGTGCAGAATTCTAAAAGAAACAGAAACGCAACTCAATTTCGATGTCTTCAACATCTGAAGATATTGAAAAAAAAAAAAAAAAAAAAGAGACATATCTATACACTGCAGTATCCTCTCTTTTTCTGGCAAAACAGTCTACAGCGCATGGTTAAAAATCCAAATCCTCGTCTTGCTGCAGTGCCCCTGCAATGCTGCACCAACTCGATAAAACTGGGGTTGGAAGGAAGCAGATTAGAAAGCTGTTGCTGTTGCTTTTCTTGAGGCTGTTTTTAAAAAGGGGGATTTCCAGGAACTGCAATTGCAGCTGCACATATTTCAAAGTGCAATGTATGCACCCAGCTGAGGAGCTCTTCAAATGATACATCGACCCTTATTGACAAGTTTAGGAGAGCCAAGTAATCGGACCACACCATGAACAAACATTTACAAAATGACCATCTCACAAAGACTGATATATTTCTCAGAAAAATACAATTTGACTATTTTCTTCAAAGTGCTATACTTACCTCTTACAAACAGCAATTGTTCTTACTGCACCAGTAAGAAATGCTGAATTACTTAATTTAATTTCTATCAAGACAGGATAGGACACTTACTGTAGCAGCAGCCACAAATGCTGAATAGAGCTGTAAGATATTAGTGTTTAGTTCACAAAGCAGTTCACCTTCTATAAATCTTTGCATACCTTGTTAAAAAAAGAACATTACACAAATGGTACTAAGCTTATACAGCAGCATTGTGTGTCCTTTTAGACAAATGTACTGCAACACTGCCCAATGAAACCCACGCCTCAATGCCAATGAGAGATGTTCACGTTTTTAATACAGGTCACCATGGCAGGAAGCCACTTTCACACAAACCTCAATTGCTTTTTGGTTTGTAAGATGAATTGCTATATAGACTAATTACTATATTGTTTTTCTGTCCAGGAAAGAATCCTTGAAGGAGTTAAATGGACAAACAATCCAGTCTCCCAGGATAGGGTGAAAGATTGGTTTGTAAATAGCAAAGCTTTTTTATGTATCTCTCAGGGTTTACTAATCCTTACCAACTCAGGGATGCTATACAGCAGGTGACTGATCTTACTGTGGAATCAGTCAAAATTCCAGGTATTTATTGATTCACCTCATTCATAAATAAAAGTGTCACTAAATCTGAACAAAAAGGTACAACATTATAGACATTCCTCTCCACCACGTTGCTCCAGCATCCTTTTTTTTCGCTAGATGGAGAATTGTTTTCCAGTTAGATTCAGACTATATGCCACCTTGATTTACTGGGACTATGTGAGAGAGGAATGACACACAGTTAAATATCTCCTTCTGAAGGAGAGGCAGCACACATAGCATTGTGAGACAATACCTATACAATACCTATGGGCAATATTGAGAGAAGGTAGGCATTGTATTGTACCGTCAGATGTTTGAAGAATTAAAAAAAAGATTTCTAGAAAATACAGTTGAACTAAACAAAGCTGAGTGAGTTAAAGGGGGCAAAGCTTGGTCCAGCACTCTGTAAATGCTCAGCTAAGACCCCATTCACACTTGCGATTTAAGGCGGCCTGGGGCCGCCTTTTCTCATATGTGAACGCTCCAAAAAAGAAAAGGCAGCCCAGGGCCGGCCTAGATTTAGGCCATCGTTTCGATGTGGCCCAGGGCCGGCAATCCAGGACCAGGCCTTTACGTATATATGAATGCAAAGCAGACTTGGAGCCTCCTCTTCATATCACATTACCAATTTAATTATGTAGTTCAGTAGCTGGGACCCTAGGAATCCGTTTGCTGTGGAATAATAAGGAAAAACGCAGATTTTCTATGTCAGAGACTTTTTTATATGTTGTTAGTCATTTGCAATCTGAGTGAAGTATCTATATACTTGTGAACATTAGCAAGTTGCTGTGTCCTGCGTTCTAAATACCTCTGTGTTCTTTAGAGAATAATGGGATTGTGGGTGGGGGTAAACTCGGACTGTCACCCCATTACACACCATAACATTAACCTCTTGTGTGCTACGGATGTACTTGGTACGTCCAAAAAAATTGCTTCCCCAGTGCTAAGGACATACATGGTACGTTCAACTGAAATACATGGTAAAACAAACAACAACAAAAAAAAATAACCGATTGCCGTTTTTTCACTTGGGTCGCTCATTGAGGAGCTATTACATAACATATTCAGTCGTTGGCTTTAATTTCACTATATTTCACCGACAAAATATATTTAATGTGACGCAGTTTTTAAATGTAATTTACAGCCTATCTTTGGCTTGTACTGTGAAACATCCCGAATAAATTAAAACTTTCGTTTTCTTTTCAATGTGGATTGATAATAAAAAAAAGTTTACCTGTGATTAGTAGCAGTTTTTTCGACCTGTATTTCATGAAATTATCGGTAACATCTGCCTAATACTGTATTTGACTACATCTTGTTTTGTTTATATGATGGTAGAGGAAGATACTTCCTGCTCCTCGCTGTCATCCCATGACAGTTGTAACGTATCAAGTGTGTGGGAGATACTGCAGTTTGAATCTTTTTTTTTGATTTGACAACAATTTGTTTTTAGGGAAGAGTGGTTTTTCATTTTCTACTAAAATCAGATTTTTTTTTTCTTCTCATCCTTGTTTCATAAAATCGTTTTGATTGTATACAATATATAGTTATTTGCTCCATAAATTAAAAAAAAAAAAACAACCTTTACATTATTTAAAACATATATTGTACTGTCAATACGTGGCACAATATGGGGACAACCTGGGGCGATAGTCTAGGGTGCGCAAATGGGTCACCACTAATCTAATTGAAATTAAAAGTTCTGGGGTTTATCCTTTCTGATGGGACTTGTCAATAAACCTAGAATTGATTTATATTGGTCCACTGACCCTGTTCACGCTTGCCCAATTGTCCCTGCCACCATGACCCAACACAGCGCATCACCCAAACAACACCATCCCTACTGTGAAGCATGGTGTTGGCAGCATCATGTTATAGGGATGTTTCTCATCGGCAGGGACTGGGGCACTTGTCAGGATAGAAGGGAAAATGCATGGAGCAAAGTACAGAGAAGTCCTTGAGGAAAACCTGCTGCCCTCTGCAAGAAAGCTGAAACTGGGACGGAAGTTCACCTTTCAGCATGACAACGACCCAAATCACACAGCCAAAGCTACACTGGAGTGGCTAAGGAACAAAAATGTAAATGTCCTTGAGTGGCCCAGTCAGAGCCCCGACCTAAGTCCAATCGAAAATTTGTGGCATGACATGACAGATTGCTGTCCATCAACGCTCTCCAAGGAACTAGACAGAGCTTGAACAGTAAAGAAGAATGGTCAAATATTGCCAAATCTAGGTGTGCAAAGTTGGTAGAGACCTATCCCAACAGACTTACAGCTGTAATTGCTGCCAAAGGTGCTTCCACCAAGTATTAACTCAGGGGGTGGAGACTTATCAAATTATGATCTTTCAGTTTTGTTTTTAATATATAATTTTTTTCTCAATAAAAACTTTTTCCCCTTAACAGTGTGGAGTTTGGTGTGTAGATAAGTGGAAAAAAATCCTCATTTAAATGGATGAAACTCTGAGGCACTGACACAACAAAATGTTAAAAAAGTTCAAGGAGGTGTAGACTTTCTATAGGCACTGGACATAGTTTGCCAGGGGTACCTGAAAAGGAACATAGAGTAATTTTGATGTAAGACAGGAGAGTCCCAAACTCAAAAAATGCCTGTAGCACAGGGCATTACAAGGGCATCAGAGGTAGCTGCTCCATTACGAGTGCAGGCTATCGTTCCATTAAATAATTTTTTTTTTTTAAAAAAAAGGCAATTCACCACATTTTAGGCCTGCTTTTCAGTCACATGTGAACGGGCAAGGCACCTTAAACCGCAAATGTGAACGGGGTTGCAGACCTAAATATGCAGAGTCCCTGAGGCAGCCCTGAGCGGACCGTGAGGCGGCCTTGGGCCAGCACAGTAGTGTGAACAGGGTCCAACAGAAATATACATTACTTAGTCGTTTGGTTCTAATTTTGCAAAATAATAAGCGCTTGCCTCAAATTTACTAAATTAATTCTTTCAAAATATGCACCTATGATTATTTTGCAGTAATACTGAGGATCTACATTTTAGTTACATTAGAGAAACAAGATACACAGTCAAAACAGTCAAACTACAATTAATTACATTACCTGAGGATAATTCATTAGAGAGACAAGATACACAGTCAAAAACAGTCAACCTACAATTACATTACCTGAGGATAATTCATTATAGAGACAAGATGCACAGTCAAAAACAGTCAAACTACAATTATATTATCTGAGGATAATTCATTAGAGAGACAAGATACACTGTCAAAAAAGTCAAACTACAATTACATTACCGCATACCTGCTTATACAGGTTTCTGGACAAACAAGATTCAGCCATTTCCTGCATATCCTAATTTGCAGTCGGTGCATGTTAAGAAGAAGCGAGAAGGAACTCCTTTTTCAGTAAAGACCAATTTATTAACTTCACAGAATACAACAGTACAATGTAAAGGGGTCCGCATTAGAGCAGCGTTAAGTTTTAGGACAGTGTTGATATCTGCAGCTGTTTAGATTGTTAAAATACACCCAACTAGCTAGAATGATACAAATATATTAAACCTACAGTAGAAGTCTGGGAATTCAGTTTCACTTTTTACATGCTGTCACCTGATGTGAAACAAACTGCCCAGTTTAATCATGCTCAATAAGAAAAAACAAGAAAGGAAGGAACCAATATAATTACTGTATCATTAAAAAGCTGAAACAACCAGTGTGTGTGCTTTTTCTAAACATTATTATTTTTTTTTCTGTTTAACACGGACTGTTAGGTTACTTTGGCATGGACTGAAAAAATGGTAAGAACTGTTTTTAAGTGCTTTACTGTATGCTGTGCTTTGTTTTTCACTGATTTTCTTTGTATAGTATATGTTCCGTACTGTACTTTGGTACTTGATTGTTCATTTATAATGCCCGACATTAATAAACCCACTACAATGTAGTGTACTGACTCCCACTGAAATACGATATTTTCACATCTGATAGACCCCTGCAACCAGTTCAATCGGATAGGACAGGCTCTACTGTATATCAAAGTTTTGGGTTTGATATACAGTAGAGTTTTGGGTTCCCTCCCTTTCACTCACCTGATGACTGTGGGGGTGATTTCCGCACAGAAGAAAATGCTCAGGCTCCCGACAGCATGGGATGAAAACATTCCTATGATGGAAAAGGCAATGGAGAACTTTCTGTTGATAGTCTCTTTTAAATCTGAAAAAGAAGGTGAAAAATCCTTGATTGGCATCTTGCGGAATCAGTAATATTTACAGAGGACATTTCTTTGCTACATACAGCACATATGTAGCAAACAGCAAATAGCTTACTGCTTTATGCTTATTGTAATGAAGTCAGTACACCACAAAACGATTCTAATGAGCCCTGGATTTTCACAGTGGAACAATCTCTTATTGATCCTTAAACACTCTCTGGGGCCGGGTGATTCGTGAGACGGTACAGGGTTTTGGCTGGTTTTAATATAACAAACCTCCCACACTATCATTAAAATGGAGATACCTTCAGTTTTGAAGGAAAAAAACAAAACACAGCATTGAACAAGAGCTACATTCCAGTACATAATTTATCAAGAGGGGAAAGGAGTGCATGTAACTCTATGGGACAAGAAGATAACTTGCATAAATGATTAAATACTGTAATGACAGTACTGAAGCTGAGGAAAAACAGACTCCCAGCTCAATATTTTTTGTATTTTGAATGTAGGTGTTTATACTGTATGGTGCTTACAACTCCGGATTTTTGACCAAAATTGATTGAAGGTTTGCTTTTTTCCTTGGGTGTGATGAAATATACCACTGGTGTTTGTATATAGGCTTTCTTTAAACAGGTAAGTAAACATGTCTTTGCTTCTGTGTGTGGCGTGACTAATAAAGTAGTGTGACTAAATCACTTTTCACATTAAGCACAAATGCAATTTCCCATGCATAAAAAGCCATGCACACTTAGGCAGACAAATACAAAAAGGGTTTTGGCAAGAGAATCACACAAGAACATCACTGCAAGAACAACCTGCTTTAGGTTGCAGATTCAGAATGAAAATAGCCTAGGAAAGTACAAGACCATAGAGAGTACAAGACTCTCTACCTTTTAGTCCATTCCCGTTAAGAACTTTTTTTTTGTTCCTGGACAAAAAAAAATCCTTTTATAAGTTGATTTTACAACTTGAATTAACACACCAAATGCAACACTTTTATTGCTATTATTATTTTGTTATTATTATTATTTATTTCTTAGCCGATGCCCTTATCCAGGGCGACTTACAATTGTTACAAGATATCACGTTATTTTTACATACAATTACCCATTTATGCAGTTGGGTTTTTACTGGAGCAATCTAGGTAAAGTACCTTGCTCAAGGGTACAGTGTCCCCACCGGGGATTGAACCCACAACCTTCTGGTCAAGAGTCCAGAACCCTAACCAGAACTCCACACTGCTGTCCCAGTTCTTTGTTATTTATATCTGCAGACATTCAAGATTTTCTAGAAATTTGGCGGCATAAATGTTATCAAAGGACAAACAGTATTATGTACATTCTACAGTCCATTAAAAAAAGAAACAGTAAAATGAGCCTTGTGAAATTAGCTACAATGATTGTCATGCTATTAAATGTTGATTTAAAGTAATTAAAATACATTTCACCAAAGGATTAAACATCTTGTTCACACCTCGGTGATGCACACAATGACATCACAACAGCCATTCAAAGAAGAAAATATGCTGATGCACAATGAAAACACAACAGTCTAAGTTTTACATTAACAGCTCATTGGGCACATACATAATATTATTTACATTTTAAATAGTGAGCAAATAGGTTTGTTGATTGTTTGAGTAGTATTGTTCCTTGACATAACAAAATACTGAGCTCAAGTCATGTGATTTCATACACAAACAACAGACTCTCAGTGTTTGGTATTTCAGTTGAGTTTAAATTGCCAAAAATGAGTTGATTAAAAATCTGTATAAATAGCCATTTGAAAAGACATGAGAGAAGTTGCCCAGAGAATGAGATGTTCTGCTTCAACAAATCACCAGACTTGTCCAGAGAAACCAGGAAACCGGCTCTCTGAGGAAGAGGCCACGTCCTGGAAGGCAGAAGGTCACCACACCGGTCGAGGACCGTCGCATCCGACTGATCCATCTGCATAATCGTTTTCAGACTGCAGTGGCTACAGCATGAGAAATTCCAGGAAGAAATAACCCGTGCATCAGAAGAATGACTGTAACTTGCCGTCTGCATGAAAATGATTTGAATGCTCGGAGGCCATTCAGGGGTAACATGTTGACAGCTGAGAGACGAAATCGCCGTCTTCTGTGGGCCAGAGAACATCTGAGGTGGCAGCAGAGAGAGTGGTGGAGTGTTTTATTTACTAATGAATGCCATTTTGCCCTTGACAGACCTGACAGAAGACAACGTGTTTGGAGACTTCGTGGTGAGCGTTATGCCGACTGTTGTGTTGTTCAAGCCAACCAGTGGGGCGCTGGAATCTCCTTTAACACAAGAATGCCTTTGGCGCAGATTGAGGACTACCTTACTGCTCAGCGATACATTGACAAAGTCCTTCAGGCAATAGTTTTTCCTGCAAGCCAAGCCGGCAGGACAACGACCACACAGTGCTAGGATTACAATTGCACGACTTCAAGAGCTTTATGGCTAACTTTTTCTCCTGACCTGAGTCCAAAAGAACATCTGAGGGACCAAAAATCGCCAGAGCCATCCACAGGAGACAACGGCAACCAGCCAACCTTCACCAGCTGGCTGCAGCTACACAGGAAGAGTGGCGGAACATCCCACAGCAGTCTATCCAGAGGCTGATCAGGTCTATGCGTCAAAGCTGCCAGGATTGTGTTAATGCTCAGGGAGGTCATACCCTATACTAACTTTGTAATGTTTTCATTTTGACAGTGTGTCACATTTCATACTGAAAACTTATCATGATTCTTTGATCTGTATTGTTCACATTTTCTGTGATTTTGTTTGATATCTATGTTTAAAATATTTGATTAAATACATTAGACCCGATTGTTGCGTTTCTTTTGTGCATCAGTATGCATTTCCTGGGACGTGGCTACTTTCCAGGTTTTAAAATGCATTGCACTTCTTCCTATTGAATTCTTTTCATAAGCCGAAAACCCTCATTAGTTGAGTTTCTGTGCATTTTTGTTCCCTTCTCTGGCTTCACCGTTTTAAACTAAGCTTGCTTATTAGACTCTAAAGTAAATACTGTTTGTACTGTTTGCAGCAACACATGGGACAAACCACAGTCACATCATCAATCTGTACAATATTGAGCTCCAAGTCCCAGAGCTTAAGGTGCTATTGGGAAAGAGAGAGAGAGAGAGAAAGAAAGAAAAAGGAAGAAAGAAAGAAAGGAGCTAGAGAGAGAGGAGACACAGAAGTGCATTGGGATTAGGTAGCATTTCATGCAGAATGGAGGAAGGCTGGTCTTAGGATCCACTCTGACTGTCATTTTAGGTTTCAATAATTTATTATATAAATTCATGGTTAAGCAATCAAACATTAGCAATCATAAACCAACTATACAAACTGTTGACTTCTGCTTATTCTGTTATCTAGTTCTCATGTTTAGCTGGTATTTTTTTTTCAGTTTACATGCTGTGCTGTGTATCCAACAAGTTATTTTTGCACTTTGCAATGATTTTACAATAGTTTACTGTATAATGCTCACATTACAGAGATCATCTGACACATCTGTTCAATGTCTTCAATGAAATAGACTTCTAGTCAAAATGTTTGTCAATTTTCTCTTAGTGAACTAAATTCAGTACTACTGAGAGTTTAATACTTATAGATATAACAGAAAACTAAGCAAGTTTGTTTTAATGATAACTTGGCACGCTATAATCTTGCCAGTACAGATACTGATAGTCAAACTGAATACCACTCCCTGAATACAGTAGATGCATTGACAGTACATTACACTTGTATCTTAAAATGGGAGAGAAAAACTAAGCGCATACCTGTGTCATGATGAAGGTTGTACTTTCCGATTACTGGATCCACAGTGACAATTACAATAGGGAACAAAAAAAATAAATAAATTAGTAAAGCAGTTTCATTTACTGCAGTCCAATATATTTCACTTTGGACACCTGATGTTGAATAATTAATAGTAATTTGCACTTAAATTCTTTAGGTCTCTGCAATTTTTTATTAGAATTACAGGATACTGTTCTGATGTAAAAGGTCCCTATATCCACCATTAACTGGAGAATGTACTGTACTTATCAAGCAGGACTGCATCTACAATCAATATCTAAATATTTCTTAAGCCCATTACAACTGGCTCTCCTACCCGGGTCCCGGATGTGGGTCGACACACTTTTACCCGGGTCAAGCAAGACAAAATGCATGTTGGTTGTTTGCAAGTGGACAAAGAAACAAAACAGCCACGCCAGCATGAAGGTTTCACTTCTGCAAGGAACATTTCTGTTTATTCGGTTTAGCCATATTTCGGTTGATTGAGACACATCATGAGCCAGATTGCAGCAGGGATAAAGAAGCATTTGCTCGAAATCGACATTTGGGCTGACGATTCGTCTTGGAAGCCTGAACAGATGAAAGGGTGGTCATGTGAACGTTTCTGCTTCCGGGTCATTGCACACGCATATTGTGTACTTGCTTCTGTCACCCAGGTTGACCCTGCTTCTTCAAAAAGCAGTGAGAAATTGCGTAGCCGACTCGCATGCCAGTGAGAAATAGGCTTTACTAAACCAAGTTATTTCTAAAAAAAAAAAACACACAACAACAACACACACACCTCTCTATATCAAATTTAGCCATTAACTGGTTACACAGACATCCTCTAAACTGTCCCATTCCACAGCAACCCCAACCCCAACCCACCTCAACCCAAACCCAACCTAACCCCTGTCCAAGCAGCAGTGACTCACAGTTTAGGAAGCCCAGCTGCAGCAGTGATGCCAGGGCGGTGAGGATCATAAACATCAGCAGGCCCCCCCTCCGGCCCATGAACCCCACTGCAGGGCACATGGCCAGACAGGAGGCCACTGCAATCCCCGCCATGGTGTAATAGTCTGCGTAGAAATTGCTGAGCATCATGTTGTGGATGTCGCTGTTGTGTGAAACTGTAGTATTTTCCCACTTGTTTTTCATCATGCTTCTGGCAAAGCAGTGGTGGATCCCAAACCCAGTCAGCCTTTCGAGGAGAAAGAAACAGTTCACAAATTAAAACACTGAGGCAATGTGCCCAAGCAAGTAGCTTCTGATGTCATGTTATTTATTCTTTCTCTTGCTTTTTGTGATGTTTGCAATGTCGAGTGGTTCTTGGTTCTATTGATCCAATTTTGAATTGTCATTAAAGTGGTTGCAGATAATAAAATAATGCCTTAATTAAACCCTGTTGTATCGGTCTCAAATGTCAGATTTTGAAAGAAACACATCTGGTACTGCACTTGGTTAAAGAAACCTCTGTTTGGGATCAATGCTTTCATATAGTCATTTCAGCTGAAGTGTGAAATTCTCCCAACCCTTTCAATGGCTGCTTTCCTGCCAATAACCAAATTAGAAGCTTCTCCTATTGATTGACACATTTTCAGCTAGTAACATGCCATGACCCAGAACACACTGTGGAGGTGAAATGGAAGTGCAGGTATAACATTTCCTGTAAAAAATGCCAGAGGAAATTGAAACTAGTAACAGATATTATGATGTAAAATGAAAATAAATGTTTGCTACAACAAGTGTTTCTTTCAAAACTGCACATTTGAGAACTATGTAGCCAATTGAAGTGCTACGATTACTTTAAAAGTCTGTGAGCTTGTCTGAAATATCCTAACTGCCTAGGGCTGAACAGACATTTCATTCCATTCCATACATTAAACATGCCCATGACAGAACCAATATCTTTATGAAGAAGTGCTTATGACTATATATTAAAAACTACCACATGTGGCATCATTACTGTTGGGATATGTCATAAATATTACTCTAGTAAGAATCTGGGACATCCACTCAAAGATAACTGCTTGGGAAGTAGTCCTAGTAAATGTCCAGGTGTAATCATTCATATACATACATACATACATACATACATACATACATACATACATACATACATACATATATATATATATACACACACACACACACACACACACACACACACACACAGTACCAGTCAAAAGTTTGAGTACACCTGCTTGAAACCAGGTTTTTCATGATTATCTGTGCTTTTAACTGTATAAACTTGTCTATAAACACTTAATATTTCATTATATGATACGTGTACTTATATAAGCTGACAATCATAAGTAAATTGCATTCAAAAATTTTATTTTTAAATGAAAATGTAAATCTTGTCAATCTCAATGAAATGGTCACCCAAAGCAAGGGGATTTCAGTCTGACGCCCAAGTCAGTTAAAAGTCTGAAATGTGTATAAGACGGTGTTAGAACACTGGCCTAAGTATAAAAGTGTCCTTGTTAGATGTTCTCCGAGTTAACTAGCATGTTACCGAATTAACCTTTTGTCACCAATTATTATTAACAGGTGAGGGTCCATGATTACTATAAATATAGGTAGCATAGGCACAAGTTTGTCATTCTTGAATGTAAGGGGGCAGAAAATGGCAAAATACGCTCAGTTAAGCAAAGAAAAAAGTCTGTAATTACTTTAAGAAATGAAGGTCAATCTTTAAGACAAATCGCAAGAACTTTGCAAGTGTCTGTAACTGCTGTGGCCAAGACCATCAAACTATTTGAAGAAACTGGCACTCATGAGGACCGAACAAGGTCAAGCAGGCCAAGGGTGACCTCAGAAATCAGAGAACAAGTTCATTCGAGTCACAAGTCTGCGAAACCGGCGATTAACTGCCCCTGAAATACAAGCTCAGCTAAATGCTACTAGAAGTACAGATGTTTCAACATCAACTGTTCAGAGGAGGTTGCGTGAAGCTGGCCTAACTGGAAGAATTGCTACAAAGAAACCATTGTTAAGAGTGCAGAATAAGAGGAAGAGACTTGCCTGGGCCAAAAAACTCAGAAACTGGACGTTTGAGGAGTGGAAGTCGGTCTTATGGACCGATGAGTCCAAATTTGAAATATTTGGGTCCAACAGCCGAGTATTTGTAAGACGCAGAGAGGGTGAGCGCATGAGTTCTGCATGTGTGGTTCCCACTGTCAAGCATGGAGGAGGCAGTGTCGTGGTCTGGGGTTGCTTTGCTGGTGACAGAGTTGGTGATCTTTACCATGTCCATGGCAAGCTCAACCAGCATGGCTATCATAGCATACTTCAGAGGCATGCCATTCCATCAGGATTACGGCTAGTTGGGCAGTCCTTCATTCTTCAGCAAGATAATGACCCGAAACGCACCTCAAAGTTGTGCAAGAACTATCTGGCGAAGAAGTGAAGGACAACTCAATCTAATGACCTGGCCTGCCCAGTCTCCAGACCTCGATCCCATAGAACCTGTATGGGACGAACTGGACAGAAGAGTCAAAGCAAAGCTACCCACAAGTGCCCTACATCTCTGGGAATTGCTGCAGAAGAGCTGGGAAGACATGTCGGGTGATTTCCTGCTGAAACTTGTTAACCGAATGCCTCGTGTTTGTGAGGCTGTTATTAAGGCAAAGGGTGGCTATTTTGAGGAATCCAAGATTGAGACAATTTTCAATTTTCTTGAACATTGCTTTGATACTACTTATGTTTTGTTTTGTATATTTAACATGTGATTTCATTTTCAAGTATTTACAGAAACGTATACGTCGTAAAACATTGTCAATTATGAAAAAAACCTAGTTTCCAGCAAGTGTACTCAAACTTTTGACTGGTACTATATATATATATTTTTTTATTTTTTATTTATTTTTATTTTTTTATTTTATTTTATTTTTATTTTTTTTTATTTGATAATTGTATATCAAAAACATTTGTAGTAGTGGTCTAAATCTGTCAGTGCTTTATGGCCACCCATAAATTCACAACAAAAACATAAAAAGAAGCACAGCACACTTTAATATTAAGGTACTGTTGTAATGAGTTAAGTATTCTCACATACAGCATCTGCTGGAAGATACAAACTAGATTAAATGAAAAGGTTGTAAATGCTAGATTATAGCTCTGGTGATGATTTCTAAAAGAATAGTAATAACCTTGCACATCTTCATTGCTGTTTCTTTAAACTTACTATGTGGAAAATTATTTTAATAAAGGTCACATACCTGTACTTGCTTCTACTACAGTTGCTGTTTTTGAAATTATGATCACACTTCTAAATGAGATCTTCTTTATATTAATATTCAAGCACAGTACCAACACAAATTATGGAAACAATAAATGATTTACTGCTAGACCTTATTGCCCATTTGTCCCTCACTCATACCCCTTACTTATTAAATACTTTGATATATCTGAATTGATAATTGTTTTCTTAAATATGCAAAGGATTTTAATGAGAAATTCATCTCAAAGTATAATGGCAGCCTACCCCATAATGTTCTCCTTTTTCTAGGAAAGCAGTACAGCTGGGGATAGAGAGTTTGTTGCTGGATTACCTCAGACTACTTGCTCAATAAATATATTGGTATCCATGGATAGATAATTGTCTCCTCAGATTATCAAAATCAAAACAAAAGTCCTGAAACTGCAGCAGTGCTTTCATAGACAAAAATTCACTAAAAGCTGTTTGGATGGTTATTTTTTCCACTGGTTAACCACATTGACCCCCAATACCGGGGGCAACAACATTTTATTAAAAAAAAACAAAACCAAAACAAAAACAACCAACAATAAAAACAATGAAGTTTACTTACGAGTTTACACAGAGAACCAAGATGTTCTTCCATAGGTTTCTTGTCCCTACCACTTTTACGATGCAAGTTTTCTTAGGTTTCTTAGCAAGTTCTCTTTCCAGTTCTGGAAGAAAAAAAAGGGGTTGACTCACATTTTTAAAACTACCAAATACAGATGAAGGTTTAAGTATCAATTATAGTCAAACCTGTAGCAAAAGCCACAGGTATACTGTTCAATGTGACACCTTTATAATACTGCATATGGCAGACCCTAACATTGATGTAATAGGGCCTTTTGAAATGTCATTGTATCAAACGGCTTTCCAGTCAAATTAAAATGCAGCTATGCTACCGATTAAATTCTTATTTCAACTATGCAAAAAATATAGTATACTTACAGAGACTAGGGTGTGTGAACTATGCATCAGCTGCAGAGTCACACAATGAGACAGTGGCTGAGGTGGGATTTGAACCGGGGACCTCCTGGTTACAAGCCCATTTCTTTAACCACTGGACCACACAGCAGGATTTAAAAGTTCATTTATCTATGAATACAGCTGTAATACTACCCTTAGAGATCGTTATGAGCAGGTTTGACTGCATATACAGTACTGTGCAAAAGTTTTAGGCAGGTGTGAAAAAATGCTGTAAAGTAAGAATGCTTTAAAAAATAGACATGTTAATAGATTATATTTATCAATTAACTAAATGCAAAGTGAGTGAACAGAAGAAAAATCTAAATCAAATCCATATTTGGTGTGACCACCCTTTGCCTTCAAAACAGCATCAAGCATCAATTCTTCTAGGTACACTTGCACACAGTTTTTGAAGGAACTCAGCAGGTAAGTTGGCCCAAACATCTTGGAGAACTAACCACAGTTCTTCTGTGGATTTAGGCAGCCTCAGTTGCTTTTCTCTCTTCATGTAATCCCAGACAGACTTCGATGATGTTGAGATCAGGGCTCTGTGGGGCCATACCATCACTTCCAGGACTCCTTGTTCTTCTTTACGCTGAAGATAGTTCTTAATGACTTTCGCTGTATGTTTGGGGTGGTTGTCATGCTGCAGAATAAATTTGGGGCCAATCAGATGCCTCCCTGATGGTATTGCATGATGGATAAGTATCTGCCGGTACTTCTCAGCATTGAGGAGACCATTAATTCTGACCAAATCCCCAACTCCATTTGCAGAAATGCAGCCCCAAACTTGCAAGGAACCTCCACCATGCTTCACTGTTGCCTGCAGACACTCATTTGTGTACCGCTCTCAGCCCTTCGGCGAACAAACTGCCTTCTGCTACAGCCAAATATTTCAAATTTTGACTCATCAGTCCAGAGCACCTGCTGCCATTTTTCTGCACCCCAGTTCCTGTGTTTTCGTGCATAGTTGAGTCGCTTGGCCTTGTTTCCACGTCGGAGGTATGGCTTTTTGGCGCAAGTCTTCCATGAAGGCCACTTCTGACCAGACTTCTCCGCACAGTAGATGGGTGTACCAGGGTCCCACTGTTTTCTGCCAGTTCTGAGCTGATGGCACTGCTGGACATCTTCCGATTGCGAAGGAAGTAAGCATGATGTGTCTTTCATCTGCTGCAGTAAGTTTCCTTGGCCGACCACTGCGTCTACGGTCCTCAACGTTGCCCGTTTCTTTGTGCTTCTTCAAAAGAGCTTGGATAGCACATCTGGAAACCCCTGTCTGCCTTGAAATTTCTGCCTGGGAGAGACCTTGCTGATGCAGTATAACTACCTTGTGTCTTGTTGCTGTGCTCAGTCTTGCCATGGTGTATGACTTTTGACAGTAAACTGTCTTCAGCAACCTCACCTTGTTAGCTGAGTTTGGCTGTTCCTCACCCAGTTTTATTCCTCCTACACAGCTGTTTCTGTTTCAGTTAATGATTGTGTTTCAACCTAAATATTGAATTGATGATCATTAGCACCTGTTTGGTATAATTGTTTAATCATACACCTGACTATATGCCTACAAAATCCCTGACTTTGTGCAAGTGTACCTAGAAGAATTGATGCTGTTTTGAAGGCAAAGGGTGGTCACACCAAATATGGATTTGATTTAGATTTTTCTTCTGTTCACTCACTTTGCATTTAGTTAATTGATAAATATAATCTATTAACATGTCTATTTTTTAAAGCATTCTTACTTTACAGCATTTTTTCACACCTGCCTAAAACTTTTGCACAGTACTGTACATCGGTCTAATGTGTACAGAATCTGAGGTTTACAGAAATTCTCTGCATCTGCAAGGTCTGATGGAGAAAAGTGCAACCCAAAATACTAAAGGTATATTCCTATTTTTTTCCATTTAGTTTACAGTATAAGCTTTGGCACAGGAACAGCTATTAATCCAAGATTTAAAAAAAAAAAAGAAGTTTAAATGTCAGACACTGCAGTCAACAAAATAATTTTTAAAAAAACCAAGAATTTTATGAGTTCCAGACATAACAAGGATGACACTATTTGCAGGGTTTAACAAAATAATGACTGCAGAGCTTGGGCTAACAAAATGAAACACACCTGTGATACATGTCACTGGACATTCTATCACATGACATGTGTAAGGCAAAGAACATGCATGTCATGTATTCTGAAATGTACAGGCCGACTCTGCACTTTATTGATCTTCTTATGGTATTTTTGGTGATATTGGCCCTGATCTATTCCACCTCTTTGTTTTCAAACTCTGACAGGAATGAATAAATCAGCTATTTACAGACTCTGCCTATGGCCATGACTCACTACTGATGTGAAAGTTAAGGATCAGAGAGGTTTCCATGGAAACTACTCATCCTCAACTCACCTAAAAAGATCACACACACACACACACACACACACACACACAGCAACAGAAACAGACTGCATAGCTCACAGGGGTGCCTTTCCCATTATAGTTACCCTTTATTAAACCATAACTAAATAAGGCTTACTGTTAAATTATCTTGTTATACTGAACTTGGTGCAGTATCTATGAATGCAGAACAGGTGCAACCTTCCACCTTTAACGAAAAATTATATGGAAGGCTTTCTTTTAATAATAATTTGTTAAAGAAATGTGCATTGTTTCCTGGTTTGCTCGGTGTAAATCCCTATATAGCAACTGTATATAGCAATTGATATATAGCAACTGTAAAAAGTAGTCCTGTACAACAATTTACGTCTGGGTTTGACTTTAAATCACATTTTCGGGTCTTGGACATAAGAACATAAAAAGTTTACAAACGAGAGGAGGCCATTCAGCAAATCATGCTCGTTTGGTTGTTAGTAGCTTATTGATCCCAGAATCTCATCAAGCAGCTTCTTGAAGGATCCCAGGGTGTCAGCTTCAACAACATTACTGGGTTGCACATTTATGTGTTAAATATATAATGACAAGTTTATTAAAATAATTAGTTGTTTAAACCAATATTCTCTTTTTTATGTTGTAACTAAAGGATTAGATATCCCAGAAATGTACAGTATTAGTATCAGATGCCATGTATCAGATAGATTGCATCAGATAGAGATGATGTCACATTAAAGAATAGCTATGCTATTTAACTATTCCTATTTAACTATGTATCATAAAAAGACACAAGCACCTGGGGTAATCACAACAGATGGCAAGTATTAAAGGCAAACTCGCTGGCAAAGGCTTTGATCCATAAAATAAATCCGCAGACCACGTCATTTATGGACAACGTTTCCTATACAAAAAATGGCAAATACACCTATCTGTAAAAAAAAAAAATACCATGTATTGCGACTCAAGGTCTCCACACGCCAGATGCGATGAGTTTTTTTTTTTCTTTTAAAATTTAGTCGTTGCCAATTAGTTTTTATTATTTTCTCCCCAATTTGAAATGCCCAATTATTTTTAGGCTCAGCTCACCGCTACCACCCGTGTGCTGACTCGGGAGGCGAAGATGAACACACGCTGTCCTCGGCGTGTGCCGTCAGCCGCCGCTTCTTTACACTCTGCAGACTCACCATGCAGCCGCCTCAGAGCTACAGCGTCGGAGGACAACGCAGCTCTGGGCAGCTTACTGGCAAGCCTGCAGGCGCCCGGCCAGACTACAGGGGTCACTGGTGCGCGGTGAGCCGAGGACACCCTGGCCGACCTAACCCTCCCTCCCCGGATGACGCTTCGGCCAATTGGCGCTGCCCCTGGGAGCTCCGTCCACGGTCAGCTGTGGGCCTTGAACATGGTCGGCACGGTCGGCTGTGGACTTGAACCGGCAACGTCCAGGCTATAGAGCGCATCCTGCACTCAAGCAAGTGCTTTTACTGGATCGCCACTTTCGGGAGCCCCTACACACACGCCTTTCATTACTAAAGTGAGTGTACTCCCTGTTAAAACTAACCACTGAACTCGGACCACCATTACACAGCCCCCTGCGAGATTTTTTAATTGGCGACGAGTCCCTTTCGCAGTGACATGACCACACACCAGGTTTGAAAACTGCCAGATCTATACAACTATTAAAAATTGCTATTGACAAAACTATGATCAAGACTGGTACAAATTCATCAACGTGATGTAATAATTATGAGTGTCTTCTGACGGTATTTCAACATATATGGCAATAAGTCATACATACCAGGCTTATCCAGTTCCTTCGAAATGGACTCCCATATATTGTCTTTCAAATCTGTATCTTTATAATTGTGATGTCATAAAGCTCTGGGTATTTTCCCTCCAATGACAAGTATTATTGTTTCCTCTGTCATTTTGGATACTGCTTCACCCTGCTGGACCACATGCATTGAAGCTGTTCTCCTATTGTTTAATGCCCTAATTGACGCGCGTCAAACTGCAAAAAATAGGATTCCATCCTATTTATTTTGTGTCACTTCAGTGCTGCCGTGGTGCCGCTCCTGTGCCGCCTGTCGCGTCGCGTGTGGTGTGAAATATACTTATCAGAAGTATAGGTTCTATTCATTTTGACGCATCGCTGCACAGTTACGCTTGCCGCATCGCATCTGATGGGTAGCAGCAATTACACTGGTGAAGGTGGAGGCTGCACTTAAATGGGTTCAAACCAAGGCGTTTTAAATCTTGTATAACATTCTCACAAGTCTCTGATGGCTTTTCTATACATGGTTTAGTCCCCACCACCGCCCCCACTTTGACCCCCTTTTACCTATACTGTTTATTAACAGACTGTACAAAGGTATTGGGGCCCTACCTTAAACTTCCTTTGCAGCACACAGGATCAATACAATGTGGTTACAAGAAACATGTTCTCCACCAGAGTCAAAGTGAAAACAAAGTTAAGCAATTTTTTACTCCTTCAAAATGTCTCTTGATTTATTGAACATGACTCAGTAATTATGTGTGTTTTAATGGTTGAGGAGTTAAATATGATCAGAAACAAACTAAAAGAATGCCCTCACTCATCAAGCTATGATCCCTGATCAAAAGCAAAGCCCAGAAAGCTGAGGTAATGCTTGTTTACTCAAAAAGATTTTTGCTGTTACCAAGCCAGAGGTCAGCTTTTTGGCATGTTTGTTTTTTTTAATTATTATTTATTGGACAGTCCAAAAATACTACTAGAATGTTTTTTTATTATTTTTTAAACAAACTGACAAATATACAGCTATGTCAGGAAAACTTACAGCATGCACGGATAACTCCGGTCATGGAGGGCCATTCTACAGGTTTAATTGGTTCAATTAAAAAAATGTACATTAGGAACACTCGAGAAGGCTACAGGTGCCCATCCAGGATGTAGTATATATATATATATATATATATATATATATATATTTTAGATATCTTTCAGATCAGACAGACTGATTTCAGTTACAACCAGAAATTTTGTTTTTATTAACTTTTCTAGGCAGGGATTAAAAAACACTGAAAACACTAGATGGAAGTTCATAAAAGCCAATATTTCAGAAGCATTAGGTCTTTATCATTCTGAAACTAATAAGACACACGACCATGACATGGCAGCCACATTAGGTCACATGTAAAAGTATAAACCAGCGCTGCTTTTAAAATTACTTCTGTCGCAAGAAAAAAAAATATATTTAACCGTGACCTTATCTTTTTGGCTCAAGAGATCCTCAAAATTACTCAATAGATCCTCAGTAGAGAACTTATTTTCAGGGTAATGAACACATGATGTTAACTAAAAAATAGCCTCTTAATCATACATAAACCTTGGATTTCTGACCACGATCAATACAATGAAAAAGTTGTAAAACAATGTAAGCAATTAACAAAAACCTACCACCTTATATTTGTGGACATCTAACACCACCTCACAAATGTAGTTAGTATCATGAGCTTGCATGAGTAGGTTCAGCAGGAAGAAGGCAGCAGCCTCGTAAGATTCGCCTGTCAATCATGGCAATGACACAGAGAGGTTGGGTGAAGGTGTGTTGTCTTTCTCTCTCCGAGTGGTTGAGAGGCGGGCCTCGGGGGGCGGGGGTACGTACCCGAGGGAACGTGTGTGGTTAGAAAGGGAACTCTGGCCACCCCGTGTATAGTGAATAGCAGAGTGTAGGTTGGAGACCTGAGATGACCAGTTTAGCGGCAGTGGGGGAACACTGCATAAGCAACACCTTTTGTTTGTAGTTTTATTATTTTGTTTTATTTTCGCCTTTGATTATGGAATATTATTTTTAGCACTTGCATGTGCACTGTGATTGTTTACCTGTGTTGGGCAAAATAAATCAGTGCGCCTGATTGGTGTTTCAAATAAAAGTTCTGTCTCCTGTGTGTCAGTGAATTGCCCACCACCCTTCCACAGTAGGCTATTTATTTTTTCCCTTACCAGGCATGATCCCCTTAACGTCAGTCTCGGAATCCACTCTGTTCTTTTTGTTGATTTGGAGAATTAAGCTTTTTGCCTTCTCATACTGCTGTGTGGCCAGAAGCCAGCGCAGAGATTCTGGGAAAATGCTATTGTAGAAAAAAAAGATACATCAAAACATGTATTAAAAAAAAAAGTGAGATTTTTTCTTATTTTCTTAGTTTTTTGTTTTTTTGTTTTTTTTCTAGGGTAGGTCTTCTGTAGCAAGAGCAAATAACTGAAATACAGGCCAAAGTTTTCATTATCCTTTATGTTTGATTAAATAGTTTTTGAGAAAGTTGAGCAGTGATGGCCATTACAGCTTTTCGTTCAAGCATAATGCTGAGAAATGGAATACAGTATTTTCTTTCTTTTGTATTAGGGCACCCAGCAAATGACATGTACTTCCCATTGCTTTTGAATATCGGATGTATTAAAAGCAAGGTTTTTATACAACTATTACTGTACATGTACAGTATTCATTTTGTACATCGTGAGTATATACTGGAGAACAACAGGTATTACATCTGGTTCTTATTGACTGGATGTCTAAAGTGAGCACAGGATGTACCAACAGTCATCTGATAGAGTGATTCATAACTTAAAAGAACAAATCTTTCATTAATGCATCGCATGCGCCCAAACGACAGAGACGGGTTGCTGCAGCTCCGCTGAAATCTCAAGCAGCTTAAATGACATCCCTACTAAAGGTTTGCCATCATCAGTTTGCACATAACTTGCAACTGCCCGTGCTTTCCCCACATACATGTAGTGTTTTATCATGTTTTCTGAACTACATGCTTGCATATAAATTAACTATGCATTTATATTGTTGAATACATTTTGCTTTTACATTGCAGGTACTGATAATGAAATAAAGTGCATAAATGACCAACAATGATCATGTTTCCTGAACGTCATGAAGTGTTACAAGGAATAACTAAGAGTGGTTTCCAGTTGTTCTTACCATATAAAGGAGATCATGAGAATGAAGGGACAGATGATAACTGCCTGTAGAATTTGCCAGTCCCTGCAGAGGGCAGCCAGGCCTGGTAAAAGAAGCTGACCCAGCAATGCAATGAAGCTCGCCACCATGGTCACCATAAACCGGTTTCCTGGATCGCACATCTCAATCCCTGAAAAAAGAAAAAAAAATAGCACACTTATTAAAAACATGCAGCTTTGATATTATTGGATTCATTGTCACCACAATTTAAACATAGCAACACAATACAAAAATCTACCTTTTTTTTCTAACTTTTTTTGTGCACCACTCATTCGACCTAATTTCCCTAAAGAGTAATTGGTTTCTATTTGCAATTTACTGGATATTATACAATATAAGAGTTGTATTATGTGTCCTTAATTAATATAATTCTTAAATGCTAAAACAAAATAAACCACACACACACACACACACACACACACAGTAGATGACGGTTATTAGCAACCCTGATAAGAGACAACTTTTGGTTATTAACAACATTTTCCCCAGGAACCAATCCCGTCTCATAGATTTTAATGTTAATGGAATTCTGATATTAGCAACTACACGCTGCTTATTGACAACGTTATTACTAGTTGCCAGTACTCATTATAAGGACAATTGCAGTACATTGTTGTGTAGTACTATTTAAGCCTACTCCCGTTTTTGTTTTGTTTTACACACATGAAGTAAACAGTTCTGGGTATTTCGTGTTTCCCATGTTCATTTTGTAACACTAACATTTAAAACACATGTATTTCAGTGCCATATTTGTACAACTACAGTATACATCGTTGTTCCATATAAATACACATGAAAACGGGGTCTTTTCACTTACTTGCAACTTTTGGTTAATGACAACTTTTTGCTGGGAAATGCTAGAACAGAAATGGAACTAAATGATACCAGGAAAAGGAAAAAATCTGTTCCTGTTCCACATCGAACAAGCTGAATGCTTTGGAGTCTGTCCGTCTGCCTCACGAAATTCCGCCTTAAGTAACGGAGGGTCAAAATTCAGTATTTAAAAAAAAAAAATAAAAAAAAAATACATGCTTTTGGGATATTAATTTGTTTTATTTGTTCATACTAAATTTAAAAAACCAATCGATGCCTATGATTAATACATTTTGTGACTAATTTGAAGCTATTAATATGTTTCCATATTAACTCAAATCGAGTTAATCAAATTGATTAATCTTGTTACATAATTGATGTATTAATGTTTGGATATACTGTTACTTGATTGAATACGGTCTTGGTCATATATATATATATATATATATATATATATATATATATATATATATATATATATATATATATATAGTGGGCAGCAGTGTGGAGTAGTGGTTAGGGCTCTGGACTCTTGATCGGAGGGTTGTGGGTTCAATCTCAGCTGGGGGACACTCTTGCTGTACCCTTGAGCAAGGTACTTTACCAAGATTGCTCCAGTAAAAACCCAAGTGTATAAATGGGTATGTAAAAATAATGTGACAGTTGTAAGTCACCCTGGATAAGGGTGTCTGCTAACAAATAAATGATAATAAAAATAATATGTATTTATATATTTTTAACAAAATAAAGGTTGTTCTGCAGCAGTGCTGTGAGTTTTTTTTTTTTTTTTTTGGGGGTCTACTCCACAATCTTGCAGCAGGGCCCAGTAAATACTGGAATGTCCCGACATCAATAAAGCAACTATAATTATATTTTAATATTACACAGATTTAAAAAGTATGATCAAACATGTTGTTTAGTTTATTCACTTTGTGCCCACAGGGCCAGCACAGGTACATCTCAATAGTGCAGCACTAACAAACAGAGAGACGCAAGTAGACCATACTGAATAATAAACAATACAACAACCCGGAGAGGCTTGACAATGACACAATGGAATCCGTAAGGGCATTCCATAACCCCAAGGCTGTGCCAAAGAAAGAACACCACCACAACTGAAGAGATAAGGACTGATGGTCAGAGGAGCTCTGTGGAGACCTCTCAGCCCAGGTTTTTAGAAGCACAGACTAACAGAGGTAGAACACACTAAAAACAGAACCTTATAGAAGTGAACAAGAATAAAACAGGACTTGCCACTTAATGAATTAAGAGAAGAACTACTAAGAAGGTTATCATGAGTAGAATCCCAATTCTATTCATTCAATACAATCCTACAAAACACATTTTTGCACAGACTCAAGCTTCTTAGTACTGTATTTGTTAAATACAATACAACAGTTGTTCTCTAAAATAGGTCTTACCAAACTTGTAAAGAGGTAAAACAACATTTGGAGGGGCCTCTCTAAAGGGACAAAAAAATAAACCCCAAGATTCTTCTCGCTTTGTCACAAACATAAATCAGCATGGTGTGACCAGAGCAAGTTATTAGACACCCAAACCCCCAGGAGCTTACAATGAGTGACTTTCTCAATTGGGACTCAAAACAACCCTTGAAAACAAGACGACATTTTTTTGTTTCATTAAATCTATAAATGTCTAAGATGTGGGTATGTTTTTTTTCCTCTTGTACTGTTTATTTGGTGCCTTTTTGCTGTTGCTCTACTTTTTACGGAAAACCAATATTGAAATATCTGGCTATCGATCAAGAAGGTTGATTGCTTTCATATGGGCTCATTACGCCACCCATCAAATCACATTTATCAGAGGAACTAAGCTTTATCTGCACTTTAACGATGGCAGAGCTTGAGTCCAAATTGCTGCTACCAATGTATACCTACCATAGAATAAAGACCAAAGACAACCTTACTACCACCAGCTACAATGGTAAGCAAAAAGCATTCCTTACTCCAGGAGTAAGAAGTACAGTATCATAGTATGCGTGTTACTTAACCATTTATCCTTCTTAACTCTTTAAACACGATAATACTGAAGTGTCTTTCTGGGCCAGTGATCAGGTAAATACAATAAAAAACCAACTTCAATTTAATGACTTACTGGGCCACCATGCTTTGATGTACAGTTTGGAAACACATATCATTGCATTGGGGAGTCATTGAATTTAATTCAGTTTCAGCAGCACGCAGAAAGAACAAATTATGCATTTAACATTACATTAAATGCATAATTTCAAATTATTATGCATATAACATTTATATTTCAGAAGGCGATGTGATTTGATTCCTTTTCATTTAGAATTTAAAAAAAAAAAAAAAAAAACAGTAAAAAAAAATACTTCTCTCGTGCATGTTATAAACTATGAATACAAGTGTGACTAATGTCCTCTCAGATGCCTCTCGTTTAATTGAGACAGCCGCTTATTTTGGAATATTTTTACATCTCGATAAAACACTATACAGAATTACTTTCAAGATGGCAAGACGATTAGATGAGTCATTGTTTTCAGAAAACTGACGTCTGTTTCTGGCAAATCATAATTTTCTGACAGTGATTCATTTATATAATATAGGTGTTCTTAGTATTATTTCTTTTTGAAATAAATGTTCCGTTCTAAACAATAGCTTGTATTTTGTTCAGGTAACAGAATAAAATGGTTTTGTACCTTTATCTCTAGAAACCCCAAAATCTACTGAATACATTTTTTAACTGAAAAATATCCAGGTTTTTTTTTTCTGTAAAAGTTTTTATAGTTCCTGAAGTATCGTATAATATTCTCTAGAGTGCCATGAACAAACAAATACCAAGATAGAAAGGCAGTCAGCTAAAACCGAGTAAAAGACAAAAAAAATCTCAATCACAGGTGAAACAATGTCTTGTAATTTGCCCAAACATCAATATTTTAACAAAACTTTCAGTTAGTATTGCAAGGTCCCTCGGGTCACAGAATAATATGTTTTTATACATGTATCTCTTTGAAAACGCTAAGCGGAATACATAATAATTAAAAAGTACTTAATGTTTAAAAATAAATAATAATAAATACTAAATAGTGTTGACAAAAAAGAGGTGGTTTTATGGTTTCTGAATCTTCTTCAAAGTGTTCTGAAAAAAGGACACCAATTCCAAGATGCTACTGTAAAAAAAAATAGATTTTTAGTGTATTTTTATAGGAAGAGAGAGGGTTGAACATAAAATCAGCCACATTCAATCTTATTTTTTACTTTGAGCTTAATTAAACACATCTAGCAGCTTGTTACCTACACACAGTGGCTATTAAAGCTAATTATGCCAACTAAAAAACCTGTAATGGTTCAAACTGCTATGCAACTGGTGTCTTATTGGCATCCCTGGTGTACAGTTGGTATGAAGAGAGACACCTTTCGAAACCCTGGAACCATATCAACGTTCATGAAGAACAGTGTTTGCGGTGCCTATTATTTCTCAGACAGACCACATGGTACAGTATCTTTATCCTATTTTAGAACTACCATGATACAGGTACGTCTATGGAGGTTGTTTTTACTGCCTTCCCCCATGGTAGTCATTCCAACATAGTCTGCAATAATCTTCAGAATACCAAAAGAAAAAAAAGATAAGGAAGACAACTGTTTAGTTGAAAGGTAATTTTACCTTGCATGCAATTCTTTTAGAATCATTGAATTCTTATTAGTACTGTGTGAGAGTACTCCCACTGCACACTATTTGGAAGATTATGAGGCTTTATCTAATGGAACATTTTGATCACTCAAGTACATCTTACAGTAGATAAACACCACAATAAACACAAATATTGATCTTCCTTTGTATATGGTGAAGGTGCTGTGGTCTGTTGTCATGGAAATGAAAAAAGAAACAAACAGTCATGACTTGCGACTGATCTTCCCCGAGGGAAGTTGCACTACTAATTTCACACAGATGCAAACTCGCAGTGACTCACAGGTGACAAGTTATTTCATCTACAAAACAGCACAGCAAAGAACAGCTGCCAATTCATGACCCTCCTCCCAGAGAACGAGATAGAGTTATATTAAAAAAAACAGGTTACATATGAAATTATTTTTAGAGAGATTTAGCTTAAATGCTTTATCAAAAAAAAAGTACATACATTGTGTGTGTGTGTGTGTGTATATATATATATATATATATATATATACAGTACTGTGCAAAAGTTTTAGGCAGGTGTGAAAAAATGCTGTAAAGTAAGAATGCTTTCAAAAATAGACATGTTAATAGATTATATTTATCAATTAACTAAATGCAAAGTGAGTGAACAGAAGAAAAATCTAAATCAAATCCATATTTGGTGTGACAACCCTTTGCCTTCAAAACAGCATCAATTCTTCTAGGTACACTTGCACAAAGTCAGGGATTTTGTAGGCATATAGTCAGGTGTATGATTAAACAATTATACCAAACAGGTGCTAATGATCATCAATTGAATATGTAGGTTGAAACACAATCATTAACTGAAACAGAAACAGCTGTGTAGGAGGAATAAAACTGGGTGAGGAACAGCCAAACTCAGCTAACAAGGTGAGGTTGCTGAAGACAGTTACTGTCAAAAGTCATACACCATGGCAAGAGTGAGCACAGCAACAAGACACAAGGTAGTTATACTGCATCAGCAAGGTCTCTCCCAGGCAGAAATTTCAAGGCAGACAGGGGTTTCCAGATGTGCTGTCCAAGCTCTTTTGAAGAAGCACAAAGAGCGGACAGCGCTGAGGACCGTAGAAGCAGTGGTCGGCCAAGAAACTTACTGCAGCAGATGAAAGACACATCATGCTTACTTCCCTTTGCAATCGGAAGATGTCCAGCAGTGCCATCAGCTCAGAACTGGCAGAAAACAGTGGGACCCTGGTACACCCATCTACTGTCCGGAGAAGTCTGGTCAGAAGTGGCCTTCATGGAAGACTTGCGCCAAAAAGCCATACCTCCGGCGTGGAAACAAGGCCAGCGACTCAACTATGCACGAAAACACAGGAACTGGGGTGCAGAAAAATGGCAGCAGGTGCTCTGGACTGATGAGTCAAAATTTGAAATATTTGGCTGTAGCAGAAGGCAGTTTGTTCGCGAAGGGCTGGAGAGCGTCTGTGAATGAGTGTCTGCAGGCAACAGTGAAGCATGGTGGAGGTTCCTTGCAAGTTTGGGGCTGCATTTCTGCAAATGGAGTTGGGGATTTGGTCAGAATTAATGGTCTCCTCAATGCTGAGAAGTACAGGCAGATACTTATCCATCATGCAATACCATCAGGGAGGCATCTGATTGGCCCCAAATTTATTCTGCAGCATGACAACGACCCCAAACATACAGCGAAAGTCATTAAGAACTATCTTCAGCGTAAAGAAGAACAAGGAGTCCTGGAAGTGATGGTATGGCCCCACAGAGCCCTGATCTCAACATCATCGAGTCTGTCTGGGATTACATGAAGAGAGAGAAGCAACTGAGGCTGCCTAAATCCACAGAAGAACTGTGGTTAGTTCTCCAAGATGTTTGGGCCAACCTACCTGCCGAGTTCCTTCAAAAACTGTGTGCAAGTGTACCTAGAAGAATTGATGCTTGATGCTGTTTTGAAGGCAAAGGGTGGTCACACCAAATATGGATTTGATTTAGATTTTTCTTCTGTTCACTCACTTTGCATTTAGTTAATTGATAAATATAATCTATTAACATGTCTATTTTTGAAAGCATTCTTACTTTACAGCATTTTTCACACCTGCCTAAAACTTTTGCACAGTACTGTATATATATATATATATATATATATATATATATATATATATATATATATATATATATATATATATATATATATGGCACTCTACATTTATTTAGATCACACAAACAAACTGCATCCACAGAATATAAATTTCTATGGAAATTGCTGCTGTAAAACGAGACTGCTGATGAATAACGGACAGCAGATGGTTCCCCCATTGTTTGGTTTTGCATGAAAGCAAAGTAACATTCCCTGTGTGATGCCAGAGAAGGAAGGATGAGAGCTGGGTTTGCATACGGGCAGAAATCAGTACCACCTTATTCATTTCTGAAGATTTTAGGTCACATTGGATGAGGGTAGTAAACTACCTTTTGCCTCCATGCCTTATATTTGTATAACTTTAGCTGTTACTCCATTCAAGTGCAACTAATCACTAACCAATCTCTTTTACAAGGTTACTGTGGTTCATTGTTTACCATATTTTACTCCATACATTTTTGCACATGCCTTATCTCTCCAATCACTTTAATCCCTTTAAAAGTTACTCTGCTTATCAAAGTCACCTCCAGCAAACTGGTTTAACATTACTTGGGCTCAAAATTAATGGCGGTCATGCGGCAATTGTCGTGGACGCCCTTCTCAATTGCCACAATGCTCATCAAAATATGCCTATTCATGGCAATTATGGCAGCAATGCCCTTTCTGCTACAGGAAGTAAAGACGCCTGTACACACCAAATTAGGAAGTGTTTGGATCCAAACAATAACATGATTCTGTGATCTGCGTGGTTAAGTCACATCAACAGGGGAAAAGAAACCAAAAACAAAACAATGATCACTACCTTTCAAGCACATGAATTTATATAATGCAATCTCAGAAAAAAGGCCTTGACAATCAGCAAAAAACATGCAATGTTACAAGTCCCAGCTCAGCTGGATAAGCACTGGATTGAAAGAGAAGTAGCCCAATTCCTGTTATGACAGACATGCTTGCAAAAAAATATAGGTTTTTATCCAGTTTTTAGAAGCAAAGGGTGAACCTTTCAAAAATACAGAACAGATCTATAAATAAAATTATAGGTTTACAGAATATAAAATGTTGGAAGTGGAGTTTTTGTTCAGGTAGTTTTAGAAGGGGCTTAACCAATGTTATATCGGAGTGAAATTTCCAATTGTACGCCAAGTATAATGAGCGGGCAAGCCAACAAGTGCCTGTGGGAGGGCTTGAACTCAATCACCGCACAACAATGCAATAAGCTAACGTGTTAAAAAGTTCAGTATCACCATGACAAGCTTCTGAATAGGATGGGTAGACACGAAAATGCCACCCATTAAAAGAAAATATATATTAGAGAAAATATGGGCTGCCGTGCATTCCGAGAATATTTCAGAGGGTTTCTGTGATATCACAAACCGTGAGATCGAAGCGATGAAATATTTTCTCCTAATGCACTGCTACCCATGTTATTTTTTTACAGAACATGGATTTTAAAAATATGTTGTTGTACTCAGAATAGAACATACCTTTAAGGGCTCATAGGTTACTCACTTACTGCCTTCTTTTCGCAATGTAACAATAACAAATGTTGAAATCAGAATAGTATTGTTGTAATCTTTAAAAAGAAACCACCTACCGGGTCTATAAAAAAAGACAAGGCCCGTTGCTTAAGGAAATGAAGCTCTTTATTTGGCAGCAATCCTGATCCCTGTTTCACTGTCTGATCAGAGCCTCTGTAGAAAGGTACTCCCCTACAGCAATGTTGCTAAGAGACAGCAACCCAAGCAGAGAGAATGGCTTCCACAGCAGTGGGCTTAGGGAGCTCAGCCCTCAGCGTCTTTTTTCATTACCGGTAATATTTAGATAAGATTTTACCAGAGCCAAGTCAAATTTAGTTGTTTTCTTGGGACGTGTTTATCTTGTACAGCAGACCAAGTGGTTATGCCTCGGATTGAGTGTGTCATTATGAAGCAATTGGCACAGGCTTTGTAGTAACTACTGTAATGAATCCTTTTTTTTTTTTTTTTTTTTTTACTACAGGTAATCATTTTATATTATTAAATACTAAGTGACTTTCAGAATTGCTTTTGACATTGAAGCAAGGTGACAGTTGTGTCTTTTTCACAACAGTCCTAGCCTTACTTTTTACACATTGTTTAATAATGCAGTTTTCTTCTAAAATTTGAAATAATCTGTAAATTGTTCACTAGTGTATAGTGTGCATGCACACAGGAAACATGGGGAAATCTCTGAAGCAAGGAACAGCTGGAGTAAAATGACTATGTTGTGTATTACCATCACTCCCTGAGAGATTGAGAGTCAATCCAGGTGTGACAATGTAAATACAATACATGCTTCTATCTGTTTACATGGAATCTGGGTGTGGAGGAAATGCTTCATTTATACATTTGTAACGTAGCACTCCACCCTGCGTATCAACAAGTCTTTACTTGCTAGTGAATTCTAGCACAGCAATACTGCATCAATTTGAACTTGCTCTGCAGTAAAACCACACAGAGAAATCTGAAAATTGAAAAAACTTTGTCTTCCACTATAGTAAAATTAATACCTTTACACCCTAGAGTGAAAGCACAAACTTACTTCACCTTTACTATCTTTGAAAAACAGATATAGAATATTTGGTATCCCTTTACAGAGAATGCATACCCATGTGATATCTTGGTAATAACTCAGTCAGCTCTTAGATAGTAAACCTACAAAACCATGAAACTACTCGTTACTATAACAGTTATCATAATGTTACTAGAAGGGTGATAGTTTAACATGGCAAATCACACCAAATGTACACTCCCAAATGATTCTGCTCAGTCATCTGTTAATAGACAGCGTGTGAGTTTTGGGGAAAGGGTTTGATATAAAAAAAAAAAAAATCTTTAGTTGTGCTTTTTCTATTGCCCTGCCATTAAGAAGCTGTATACAAATGTGGTGCTCAGAAGTCACAACATTCATAGAAACAAAAATCTAAAAGAAGTATAAAACCAGTACAGTCTGTGTACTGCCCATAATTACATGGCTTTTCATGTCCTGTAACCTAAAGTGCTACCAAATTTGTTAGCTTCTTGTGGAGGTTTATGTATTTTATTTTTTATTTAGCACTTTAGTCATCAGCTTTTTTTTTTTTCCCCACACAACGTAAACTCCCAGTCTCCATGTCGCTTGCGTCAGGAGAAAGAACCAGATCTCTTTCCCAGAGATTGTTGTTATAATCCTCAATGGTGCCAAGTACGTGCTCCTCCTCTATAAAACCCCCACATAACCAAGCCCAGTTGTCCAAATTTTGACAAAAAAAAGACAGTAAAGGGAAGAGAAGGGGGACAGGAGGGTGGGATATAGGTATGCAGAGTTCATCATCCAAATAAGAAACCATATTACAGGTAATCGTCTTCTTACCTCATATGATGAACTCCACACAATGTGAACTAGACCAAAGTATGTAGACTGAAGGGTGGAAGGTTAGATGCTGGTTGAAGAAACCACAGATAAAACCGAATGAGCACAGTTAGGTTGAGAGCAAGATACACTGCAGTTATAATGTTTGATAAAAGTATTGAAAGATGCCCAAGTAGCAGCCCTGCAGATGTCCTGAATAGAAACCAATTTTAATTGAGCACATGTAGTAGCCACTCCCCTTACTGAGTGGGCTTTGATGGGTCTTGGAACTGTTTTGCTGTCAAGCCTGTAACAGAACTCAATGCATGATGTTATCCAGCGCGAAATAGTCTGCTTAGAGACAGGTTTCCCGTTGTCTGGCAAGTTGAAGGAGATGAAAAGTTGCCCTGATGGTCTGCTACCGATGGTCCTCTGGATGTAGAAGTTTGGGGCTCTTCTGACATCAATTAGATGAAGTCTAGCTTCTTCTTTTGATTTGTGAGGTTTTGGGTAGAAATCTGGGAATGTTATGGTTTGATCCACATGGAATTTGGTTACCACCTTTGGCAATAATTAGGGATTAGTTCTGCAAACAATCCTGTCCTTAAAAGACTGAAAATATGGAGCGTTAATAACCAGTGCCTGGAGCTCGCTTAAGCTTCTTGCCGATGTCACCGCCATCAAAAATGCCATTTTCCATGTCAGGTACTTCATGTTGCAAGTTGCCATGGGCTCAAATGGTGGTCCTAAGAGGTTATTAACCCTTTAAGGACCAGGATCATGTTAACCCGATCATACTAAAGTGGGCTTCCACGGCCGCGATCATGTAAACACGATAAAAAAGCACTTTGTTTTAATGGCTTACAGGGCCACCGTATTTTGCAGAAACACATATCAATGCATGGGGGAGGGACTGACGTTCACTTCCTGACAGTTTTTTTTTTTTTCGTGTGATGTCACCGAGAGGGGCATTTAGTGTCTAAAAGGCAGAGACAGTTTACAGCAGCCCACAGAGACAAAACATCACAGGAACTTGTTTAGAGCTAATAAAAAAAGGGGAAACACTGCAAATCTGATGTATTTGACTTACAATTTTATTATAACATTTATTCTGTCTCGTGTTTTAATATATATGTTTTTACAATATTTATAAAATATCAAGAAACGAGTGTATATTTATTCATCATTTTTTTTTTTAAATTTAGTAGTAGTGGCAAATTGATTTTTACCCCATTTTTCTCCCAATTTGAAGTAGCCAGTTATTTTAGGCTCGGCTCACCGCTACCACCCCCGCGCTGACTCGGAAGCGGCGAAGACGAACACATGCTGTGCTCCAAAGCGTGTGCCGTCAGCTGTCCGCTTCTTTTCACTCTGCAGGCCCACCATACAGCCACCTCAGAGCTCCCTCTGGGTCCTAGAATAACACGTTTTTATACATGTATCTAAGCAGAATACATAATAAAAAATACTTAACTTTAAAAAAATAAAATAAATTTAAATAAATAAATAAAAAAGTGTAGAAAAAAGGCAGAAAGTTTGTATGGTTTCTGAAGTACTTTATAATGTTCAAAGGACATCATTTCCAAGAGGCTACTGTAAAAAATTGATAAGTGAATTTTTATAGGAAGAGAGTCAACACAGCCAAAAACCATCTGGTCCTGGAAAGCATCCCACTGAAAAATGGTTGGTCCTGAAAGGGTTACATACGAGACTGAGACTTCATTGTGGAATAACAAATTTCCTTGGGGGTTTTAAATGGTTCTTTCCTTTAACAAATCTGGTAAACCAACAGATGGGAGCCCACAGGGTGATTTTCCCAACCTGGTAGAATACTGGAGATTGCAGCAACATGCACCTTAATAGAGGACAGGAAGAGACCCTCCCTGGCTGAGGTATGATTCTGAGAGTGTAACGTTTGAATTGTGCATGGATTTTGAATTGCACCAGGAAACAAACTCCCTCCATTTACCTATATAGGTTTGAAAGGTGGATGGTTTTCTTGAAGCGAGTAAGAGGTTTACCACTTGTTCAGATAGCCCCCTATCCTTCAAATTGTTGCCGTTCAATCTCCAAGCAGCAAGTTGAAAGAGTGCTGGATTGTGGTGTAGTATCCTCCCCCTGTTCTGGTTCAGTGGTAAGTGCACGGGTCCTGCCTCGGTCAGTTGTAGAAGCGCCGAGAACTAGCACCTCTTGGGCCAATAAGGAGCTACTAATATGAGACTGGCCCTGGTCTCTTCATACATTCCCTGAGTACTTCTGGGATTAGTGGTAGGGGCGGGTATGCGTACATCAGGTTTTTTTGGTTGTGACCACCTGCCCTAAACCTGAGAGTGTCCAATAGGTGTGCTCGCCACCCCAACAGGGAGGCGTCTGTATACAGATGGAGAGTAGGAGGATGTGGGGATAGCGGCATTCCCATACCAACCTGAGGTGAAAGTCGCCACCATCTGGCTTCTGTAGCTGCCCTTGGAGAGACCTTGATGCGCTGGCAGACTGGCAGGGTGGGGTTCCAAGAAGAAAGGAGGCACCTCTGCTTGTGTCTCATATGTAACGACGCGTCTCTTACTAGAGAGACTGATGCTGCCATGTGTCCCAGAAACTGCTGATAGGAGTGTGCTGTTGGTCTGGCTCCTATTTTGAAATGGTTTGCCATGTGTCAAATTGTGGCGGCTCTGTTCTCTATCAGGTACACTCTTCCTGAGATTGTATTGAACTGTGCTCCCAGGAAGATCAGAAACATTGTTGGGATGAGAGACAACTTCTTTGTTGACCAGTAAGCCAAAATCCTGAAAGGTGGAGTACCTAGTCTCTGTGTTCCAAAGCTTTTTCTCTGGAGGGAGCCCTCACCAGCCAGTCGTCTATGTATGGGTAAACATGGATATCCATGCCGCTGAGATGTGCTGTTACCACAGCCATTACCTTGGTGAATACCCTGGGGGCTGTGGAGACCTTAAAAGGAAGCACTTTGAACTGGAACTGATGGTTCTTGATGGAGAACTGGAGATATCTTCTGTATTCTTTGTGTATGGGAAGATGGAAGTAGGCATCCTTCAGATCTATAGAAATCAGCCAGTCCCCTGGTTGACCTGCCTTGCTGACAATGGCTAGTGATACCATCTTGAATTTTTCTGATGTAATAAAAGTGTTCAGGTTCCCGAGGTCTAAAATAGGCCTGAATTTCCCGTTTTTGTTTTGGATCAGAAAGTATCTGGAGTAATGGCCCTGGGTCTGTGAAGATAAGGGGACCTCTTCTATGGCATGGGAATGCAGCATAGTTTTTTTTTTTTAGTTTGTTTTTTCTTCTCGAACAAAAATAACAAAGCAGTAAGTGAAATGCAAACTAACAAAGCAGTAAGTGAAATGCAAACTAGTCCTTACCCAAGCATACGCAGGAGAGACTTGGACAATTGGGCTTGGTTACGTGGGGGTTTTATGGAGGAGGAGCACGTATTTGGCGCCAATGAGGATTGTAACAACGATCTCTGAAATAGATCTGGTTCTTTCTCCTGACCCAAGCAACATGGAGACCAGGAGTTCACGTTGTGTTGAGTTCATCATACGAGGTAAGAAACTAATTTACTATATTCAAGCGAGTACCTTATGCTTGTTACCAGGGATAACAGACTCCTTTTTGTCAGATTGCAAGCTTCATCAATATAAGTTCCATTAAAATGCATAATCTTTTTTTTTTTCTTTTTGTTAGTTTTAAATTTTTTGTCCAACACATATCACAGCCTTTAAGCACAGATTTAACTTTTTTTTTTTTTTTTTTAAATATGAATGTATTATTACTGCTGGAACATAAAACAGAGCCTCCCACATGCTTCAAAACACCAGAATTACCAGCTCTGTTGAAAAGCTGCTGCAGTCATACTGGCTCAGCTGTTCACAATAACACTGACTGTTTAGAAAGTTCCCTTTGTTGTTGGGTGTGTCGTAAATAAGGAAAATAAACTGCTCGCATGAGGAACAAACACATATAGTCTCCACAACATAGAGAAATCTAAGAGTTGCATAAACAGGTTTTTCTCAGACTTTGCCGAGAAACAGCATGAAAGCAGAAGTTGCTGTAAAAAACAGATTGAAAAGGCTCACTATTAGCTCAGAAAATCAGTTGACCCTAGAGTCAGCACTTCTGAGCTTGTAACAGAGGACGAAAACTTTGAAAGGAAAAAAAGGTTATTTGAACTGTATCAATTTAAGCATACATGTACCTGTAGCTTACATTAGTGAAGTCTTTAATATATATATATATATATATATATATATATATATATATATATATATATATATATATATATATATATATATATACACACACACACATACATTATATACAGTACTGTGCAAAAGTTTTAGGCAGGTGTGAAAAAATGTTGTAAAGTAAGAATGCTTTCAAAAATAGACATGTTAATAGATTATATTTATCAATTAACTAAATGCAAAGTGAGTGAACAGAAGAAAAATCTAAATCAAATCCATATTTGGTGTGACCACCCTTTGCCTTCAAAGCAGCATCAATTCTTCTAGGTACACTTGCACAAAGTCAGGGATTTTGTAGGCATATAGTCAGGTGTATGATTAAACAATTATACCAAACAGGTGCTAATGATCATCAATTCAATATGTAGGTTGAAACACAATCATTAACTGAAACAGAAACAGCTGTGTGGGAGGAATAAAACTGGGTGAGGAACAGCCAAACTCAGCTAACAAGGTGAGGTTGCTGAAGACAGTTTACTGTCAAAAGTCATACACCATGGCAAGACTGAGCACAGCAACAAGACACAAAGGTAGTTATACTGCATCAGCAAGGTCTCTCCCAGGCAGAAATTTCAAGGCAGACAGGGGTTTCCAGATGTGCTGTCCAAGCTCTTTTGAAGAAGCACAAAGAAACGGGCAGCGTTGAGGACCATAGATGCAGTGGTCGGCCAAGGAAACTTACTGCAGCAGATGAAAGACACATCATGCTTACTTCCCTTCAATCGGAAGATGTCCAGCAGTGCCATCAGCTCAGAATTGGCAGAAAACAGTGGGACCCTGGTACACCCATCTACTGTGCGGAGAAGTCTGGTCAGAAGTGGCCTTCATGGAAGACTTGCGGCCAAAAAGCCATACCTCCGGCGTGGAAACAAGGCCAGCGACTCAACTATGCACGAAAACACAGGAACTGGGGTGCAGAAAAATGGCAGCAGGTGCTCTGGACTGATGAGTCAAAATTTGAAATATTTGGCTGTAGCAGAAGGCAGTTTGTTCGCCGAAGGGCTGGAGAGCGGTACACGAATGAGTGTCTGCAGGCAACAGTGAAGCATGGTGGAGGTTCCTTGCAAGTTTGGGGCTGCATTTCTGCAAATGGAGTTGGGGATTTGGTCAGAATTAATGGTCTCCTCAATGCTGAGAAGTACAGGCAGATACTTATCCATCATGCAATACCATCAGGGAGGCATCTGATTGGCCCCAAATTTATTCTGCAGCATGACCACGACCCCAAACATACAGCGAAAGTCATTAAGAACTATCTTCAGCGTAAAGAACAAGGAGTCCTGTCTGTCTGGGATTACATGAAGAGAGAGAAGCAACTGAGGCTGCCTAAATCCACAGAAGAACTGTGGTTAGTTCTCCAAGATGTTTGGGCCAACCTACCTGCCGAGTTCCTTCAAAAACTGTGTGCAAGTGTACCTAGAAGAATTGATGCTGTTTTGAAGGCAAAGGGTGGTCACAACAAATATTGATTTGATGTAGATTTTTCTTCTGTTCACTCACTTTGCATTTTGTTAATTGATAAATATAAACTATTAACCCTTTGCGGTCCATTTATTAATTCTGCGTCAGGCTCGCCAGGTCTAATTAATTTTTCACGCAGCAGTTAATTTTAGGCAGCTGTTTAAAAGTATTTTTTCCACAGTCAAACGGGTTTAAATGGCCCTGCATATCAACAAAGCACTCACTAGGGATCTCCAGCCCGCCCACCTTTCATTTGCTATCGCTTTCACATATGCTACCAAATAAAAAATAATAATAATAATAGTCGTACATACCGATCAATCGTCTCCTGATGACTCGTTTTATCACCAAACTCCTCAATAATGCAATCCAAGTCATTATTTTATTGCTATAACATCTCAAAAAGCTCTGCAAATGTCCGTGATAGTCTCTGTGCGCTGATACTGTACTCCCAGCTTGTTTCCATCGACCGCCCCATCTGATGCCAATGGGGTACTATGACTATTCATGAGATATGCTTTTTTTTTTTTTAATCGGCTTGTCTCGGCTCCTTTCGTTCCCACTCAGCCATTGAATGGTTTTCTCAGCTTTTCCGTTGAAAAACCGACTTTTTGCATTTTTGCGTTTTAAAATGATGTCGGACAGGGTCCGACAAAGGACCTGGTGAGAATAATTGCAATGTCGGACCCAGTCCGACAATGGACCGCAAAGGGTTAACATGTCTATTTTTGAAAGCATTCTTACTTTACAGCATTTTTTCACACCTGCCTAAAACTTTTGCACAGCACTGTATATATATATATATATATATATATATATATAATAGAAGTATTTATATTTGACAAAAGCATTTAATTGTTTACCTACAGGCCCAATGTACGTTATGAAGATGCAGCAGATTCAGAAGATGAATGCAGCAAAAATACTTTTCTATCAGCTGCACTAAGAGTTAAATTACCAGGTAATTCACAGACTTTCACAAATGCTGATTAATAAGCAAAATGTACCCTTGGGTGTAACAGTTAATCATTTCAGAGTCACTTGTGGTATAATTCATATGTGGTCTTGCATTATGTCTTCATATGTGTTTAGCTTTAATGAGGTAATATTAAAACTTTTTTTTTTTTTTTTCTAGCCAGCAGGCAGCATGTCACTCTGTATCTAATAAATTGCCTCAATGCTCTATGGAGTTCTCATCATCATCTTGCAGCACAACCCCATCCCCAACCCCATTTTTTACTTTTTTTTTAAATCGCTTTAGTCAACCTTTTGATAGGTTATGGGGATACTGTACAGTAAATTGTTTTAAAATATTGCACCTGACACTAAAGTAAATACTGTAGTCACAAGTGTCTCTTATGAGAACCACATTGTGTCATATTAGATAATAGACACAGCTGATTTTCCATTACTGGACTGATTTTTATTTTATTTTAGACACACCTCCCAGCAACAATTCTCGTCACCATTCCCCAGTTAACCAAATTCAGCAAAGAATACCTAGCCAGTCAATGAATGGCATTTTTTTTTTTCTTATATGGAAACCAATTCGTTTCGTATTCGATTATTTTATAGTCTTTTTTCTATCACTGAATATATCTGATTTAGTTTTCAGCAACATCTAGAATGAGTATACTGCCATTGTCATTTGCACGAAGTGGAATCAATGCCAAAGGTATGCACTGATGTTTGTCGATAAAATAACATAATTCTAAAAATTACTACACTTTTGGAAAGGTCTTTATAAGAACTTTTCAGATTATTAAAATAAAAAACATTTCTACAAAATCATATCTATTTTCAGAACTTTCGCCCTTTGAATGTAAAAGTACTCACTTTGCTAGTAGAAATAAAAGATGAAATGAAGCAGCACACCCATTTTACATGAGCTGCAGGCCAAAGCCGGTGTGACAGACACACAAGAATCACTGTCACCAGATGTTCAGCTGCCTATTGTGTCACTTGAACAGCTTCATGACATGGAGACGTGCTTGGAGGATTAACACATGAAAAATAATTTGGCAAGATCATTTAGATGTTGTTCAATAATACATGTTCACTTGAAGTAGGCATTTGGTGGACTAACATATCAGACCTATTTAAATTTCCTTTTTTAATATAATTATACTGCAATGTTATTTCTTTCACTGACCTAAATATGTTTAAATGCATTTTTTGTTCAAAATGTTGGCTACTTCAATAAATTACTTTTGATATACTTTTATTTTTAATTAATGCACGGGAATAATTATATTATACTAGTCATGGATCTTACATTTGGACAATATGAGATTGACAGTTAGGTTTACAATGGGCTATCTACAATTTTAGAACATGACTCTCTATCCTCAAGTTATATTTGAATTGCTGTGGTGGAAACTTGCCAATATGTCCTTAACATCTAGGACGCTTTGTAAATGAGTGGCTTCCTTCTCATTAAATTCTAGCTGGCTCATCTGCCCCTGATGGGTGGTCACTGTTTGGATGAGACCATTCATCGCATGCTGCAAGCAGTGCTGATGAATAGAGTGGCCTGCGAACTGAAATGGGCAGGTTGTGGCAGCAAGAAAAGTTTTCAGCAGACCAAGCTTCAGGAAGTCATGTTTCGTATGTTATCATTTTTACACTTTTAAACTATTTGTTTGCTATACCTGTGTTTGTTAGGGTTATAGTTTACCAGGATCAAGATGCTTTCAAACTGTTAAATTAATCAACTAAATAAATATTTAGACTTTACAGCAGAACATTGGTTTTGACTGGATCTGCTATTTAGGCCAGTTTTTGGCCTTGTTTCCTATAGAAACTAAGGCTTATGAAATCATTCTGTCTGTGTGTGCATGTCTGTTTCTGTCCCCCCTTACCTTTTCATCCTGCAGGCAGATTTCAACCAAATTTGGCAGAATCCCATAAATTACAATAGGTACAATATTTACTGCCTTTATAACTGAGACCATGTGTATATCCACAGACACCAAAGAACTGCGATGTCAAGTAACAAGTCATCCTAAACACACCCATAGGAAGCTAGGCTTTATTAGTTTGGGTCCTGCCCAGAACCGTTTGTTTTTTGTTTGTTTCTTCTGATTACAAATAGAATATGGGGTTTGTGTTGTGTTTTCAGGAGCTTTGAGCAAAGTCCTTTGGGCAAAGATTTAACACAAACCATGTTTGCAGATGTCATTAAGAAATGGCTGAGATATGCACCAGATAGAGAAGGGGGAACAGGTCACCAAGAGACACACCAGCAACAGCAGTAACTTTTTTGAATAGTTCTCAATACTTGTTTTCTAAACATTTTGACAACAGTCACTTAATTGTTCTATGCACCCTGCTCTATAAACTATACGTCCATCGAGATCCTGAGAGAAATTATCTGATATTACGATTTTGCTTTCTCAAAATCCTTCGAAATTATTTCAGGAAAAACAGAAGCAATGACATCCATTTTCAATCTAAGATAATTTCTCAGTATTTGAGAAAACAAAATGGTAATATCGAGATCCTGAGACATTTATCTCAGGATCTCGAGAAAACAAAGATTTATTTCATTTATTTTTTTTTGCGAAGGCCTCATAGTTTATAGAGCAGGATCTTAACCCTTTGCGGTCCATTGTCGGACTGGGTCCGACATTGCAATTATTCCCATCAGGTCCTTTGTCGGACCCTGTCCGACATCATCCAAAACGCAAAAACGCATAAAAAGTCGGTTTTTCAACGGAAAAAGCCGAGAAAACCATTCAATGGCCGAGTGGGGAGCGAAAGGAGCCGAGACAAGCCGATAAAAAAAAAAAAAAAAAAGGCGTATCTCATGAATAGTCATACTTGCCCCTGGCATCAGATGGGGCGGTCATATGGAAACAAGCTGGGTGTTACAGTATCAGCGCACAGAGACTATCACGGACATTTGCAGAGCTTTTTTGAGATGTTATAGCAATAAAATAATGACTTGGATTGCATTATTGAGGAGTTTGGTGATAAAACGAGTCATCAGGAGATGATTGATCGGTATGTAGGACTATTATTACTTATTTGGTAGCATATGTGAAAGCGATAGCAAACGAAAGGGTGGGGCGGGGCTGGAGATCCCTAGTGAGTGCTTTGTTGATATGCAGGGCCATTTAAACCCGTTTGACTGTGGGAAAAAATACTTTTAAACAGCGCATCTAAAATTAACTGCGGGAAATATCTTGACACGATCCTCAGTCGAAATATACTTTGTTTGTTTTGCTTTGTCGTCCATTTTTGGTATTTTATGTCTAATGCTGAAAACTAGATTTTAGCAACCTAAATCAAAACAATGCAGCACTGACTTTATCCCACCTGCTACGCACAGTACAGCAGGTCACAGAAAAACCAGTGCAGACTGACTGATAGGCAGATTAAAAATTGTTGTCATCTGAACAGTAAACAGGAACGTGAACTGCTTTGGAGTATTTATTTAATTTTTTCTTATATTTCTCTAAGTTTTTGTTTTTGCCGAAGTACAATGCACACAGGAAGGCAAAGGAATAAAAAAAGCCTATCTACAAAAGAAAGATATGTAGTTTGCTTCACTTGCGTAGTGCAGCAGTTCACAAGGTTTCTTTCCTCCCCTCACCAACTGAAAGTCTCCCAATTTTTCACTCTTGCTATCTGGTCACCCTACGCCACACAAACCTATCGAATGCTGTGTAATGGTGGTCCGAGTTCAGTGGTTAGTTTTAACAGGGAGTACACTCACTTTAGTAATGAAAGGCGTGTGTGTAGGGGGGCTCCCGAGTGGCGCATCCAGTAAAAGCACTAGCTTGAGTGCAGGATGTGCTCTATAGCCTGGACGTTGCCGGTTCAATTCCAGGCTATTCCACAGCCGACCGTGGACGGGAGCTCCCAGAGGGCGGCGCACAATTGGCGGCGTCGTCCGGGGAGGAGGGTTAGGTCGGCCGGGTGTCCTCGGCTCACCGCGCACCAGCGACCCCTGTAGTCTGGCCGGGCGCCTGCGGGCTTGCCTGTAAGCTGCCCAGAGCTGCGCTGTCCTCCAACGCTGTAGCTCTGAGGCGGCTGCACGGTGAGTCTGCAGAGTGTAAAGAAGCGGGCGGCTGACGGCACACTTTTCGGAGGACAGCGTGTGTTCATCTTCGCCCCTCCCGAATCAGCATGCAAAACAGTTTTGAAAAGATGTTTTGATAACGCATGTCCATGTTGTAACATAGCACTCCACTCTGCGTATGTAACAAGTATTTACTTGCTAGTGCATTCTAGCACAGCAATATTGCATCAATTTGAACTTGCTCTGCAGTAAAACCACACAGAGAAATCTGAAAAAACTTTGTCTTCCACTATAGTAAAATGAGCACCCTTACAGCCTGGAGTGAAAGCACAAACTTTATTTCACCTTTACTATTTTTGAAAAATATAGGATTTAGAATATTTGGTAGGCCTTTACAGAGCATGCATAACCATGTAATATCTTGGTAGTAACTCAGTCAGCTCTTAGATAGTAAACCTACAAAGAGGATGAAACTACTTCTTACTATAACAGTTATCATAATGTTACTAGAAGGGTGATAGAAGGGTTACTAGAAGGGTGAATAGTTTAACATTGCAAATCACACCAATGTACATGAACAAATGATTCCGCTCAGACATCTGTTAAGACAGCGTGTGAGTTTTGGGGGAAAAGGGTTTGGTATAAAAATCTTTAGCTGTGCTTTTTCTATTGCCCCAAGTACCACTTTAAAAGTATCTTCCCTACTTGAACGCTCTTACAATGCAATGTTTTCTGTTATTTAAAAAGGGAATGCTTCAGATTTCCATTGTTACACCCAGCTGCTACAGTTACATCAAGCCTGAACTAGAAATGATGTGCTAACAAGTCTAAACAGACCAAAACAAACACAATTATCAAGCCCCTTAGATGTTGTTTTACTGTTTATCTAACTTTATACAGAACACCACCACCACAAACAGCACTGTTGTGCTGTATCACAGGTACACACTGCCCACTTCAACAGAAGAACCCACATCTACTATTTAAAGTTCTCTATGGGAGTTTACAATACTTTATTTACTTTGTACCAGCCCAGGTACATCTCAATAGTGCAAGCACTTATACAAAAGAGACCTAATTAGCCCATACTCAATAAAATAAATCATGGGGAATCTTTCTAGAAAAGCTGCTAAATTTCTGAATGTAAACCTGGAGGCATTTGGAAATTACTTTGTGAAGCTTACAGTACCTTCCTCTCGTTGTTTGACAAAGGTTGGTAACCAGCCGTCTATTCCAATATTTCCATTACCAAACATGGGTAAGATGGAGGTCATCTTTTACATAAAGAATTACAGTATCTAGAGGTCCACTCATACGTTGTCATAAAACTTGCAAAGGAGATGATTTTATTGATAGTATCATAATATGGGGGTATATTGAGGCTGTCTACCCGTTCATCTGTCACACTGACAATGTACAGTAGATTACATTGATTAACTTATTACTGATGGCTCAACAGGTATATATAACAACATCAGCACTCACAGTAATAAGAGGAGAACTTAACACAAAACACAGCATATTCTCTAGAGAAAGGTATGAATCGCTCTCTAAAATACTGCCTGGTAATGTAAATGTATCAAGTACAGGGCCCAGGTTAAATTACATTGGTCACAAATTACTTTCCCTGGCCTTGTCTTAATAAATTCACTTACCACAGTCTTTATTTCCAGATCTGAAAATACCTACTTGACCACATTAATTGGGATTTATATTAAATGGCAGCTTAAATTGTCAAGGCAGTTCAGGGTATACAATTGGAGTGGATTTCATGCTACGTACAAACCATAGACAAGACTCTGTGCCATCTCACAGGTTAAATTATTATTTACCGAGCATCAAAAGAAACGTTTCACACATATTTGAGCATCAAAAGAAACTTACCACTTATATTTGGATAGAATTCACTAGCTGTGATCGAAAAATGACAAACTCTGTTTTAGAGCAGGTGCAGTACTTTTTATTGTGCTGCTTAACAATTGACGAAGATCACGAAGATGCTGCATAATGATCTGTCGATCTTGTGTTGACTCTTGGTCTCCCAGTTCCGTGGCCTGTCATTGACAGAGTGCGTCTGGTTATACTGTCTCGCCAGGTTTGAAATTGCTGGCTGTGAGCACCCAAGACGGCGAGCCACAGTACGCTGCCCTAGTCCAGCTTCTAACATGCCGATTGCATGAAGGAACTGCTCTCTTGACAGATGTGGCATATTGGTTTTTTTCAGTGATTTTCTTTATTGGTTTTAATCAAGCTTCCAATTCAACAGCTGAAATCACTCCATATCCAGTGTAAAATCAACTGTCTCACTAATTAGGTGATTAAGTCAGGGGTGTAGCTAGGTTGGAATGGGCCCCAGTGCAGAATTTTTAAATGGGCCCCTCTCCCACATTCACCTAAAAGTTGGTTTCTTATTCCAAAGCAAGATGTTATTACTCTGTAAATAAATGTACGCACTCCATTTCAGTGGTTTCTTCCTCGCTTTCAGCTTGGTGAAAACATCAATGATTTCCAACATGTTCAGCTTCTTTGCACATTCATTCTCGATTGATAACAAAGCCAGACCACTCAGTCTTTCTTGGGACACAGTGCTTCTCAGATAGTGTAATGAGCTTCAGTTTTGAGAAGGAGCGCTCACAAGATGCCACTAACCGGTATGGTAAGTAACAGCATGCATGCAGTGCAGATATCGGGGAAAACTAAAAAATTGAGAAAGTACCTTTCAACCATTACAAGTGAAGCTGTTTTCAGTATTGTTGATATCTTAGCGAGTTCAGGTTTGATACACGATCAAAATGAAATAAGTTGGACAGGTAGAGAGAGTGACAAGCTGAAAATCTGGTAGTTTTGCGTTTGGACAAAGTCTTGCGTCTCCACAATGGGTCGGTAGTAGATATTTTAAATCTGATTTTTAATTTGAAATCCTCAAAATTCCGCATTTTTATAGCTAACTTAGAAAGAGTTATAATAATTTTTTTTGTATTTCTTTTTGGGCGGTCACGGTTTATATAAAATAAAAAATTTAGCTCATTCCACATCAAAAAACATATCGTCGGAAACAGCTACTTAATGCTTTAAAGTGGTCATATCCACACCCATATATGGTCACTCTATAGGGTTAAAACCAAAGTTACTAGCGGTAGGGTACTTGGCAGTGTGCTGGCTAGTGGAAAGGTGCCGGCTAGTCCTTTAACTTGTTTGTCATTATTCGCTAGACCTACTGTTTTATTTTATTGTGAACAGAAAAATAAAAAAAATGTTCACATATTTTATTTGTCCCTTTTGAAGCGCTCATGGGCCCCAAAGGCTTGTGGGCCCTGGAGCAGCTGAACCACCTGCACTTATGATTGCTACGCCCCTGGATTAAGTTCATATGCTTGTCATAGTCACTCAAGCGTGTCATGGTCAAGGATGAATGATCGAGTGATTAAAAAGAAACCAAAAACATTTCGTCAATGTCCATCATTTATATACTTTATTTTTTTCAAAAATAAATGTGTATAATAGTGAGTTTATTTTGATGCTCGGTATAGTATGGGTCTGGTGCCAGCATATCTCAGAGATCTACCACATGAACAATGTGCTGATTATCCAGGGAAACAAGACTCCTGTTGCATAGCAGCTAATTCCAGGTTTTATAAGCTAAGCCTAATGAGACCTTTAGACAAACCATTGCAGTGAAATAAATATCAGGTCTGTGTGAAACCTGGCATGGCTTAAACTACTATGCATATGCTAATTTCAATCCCTGACAACATGGACAAAGCTAGTTACGATTCAGCTTTACTCTACAGCATGTAGCTGGGGAGAACAGCATGCTGCACTAGGTGGTATTCCTTTCTGAACATTATAGGATTCAAGATTTGAACTAGAAGGGTAAAAATGCCAGACACACAATGCACCCTCACAAATGACCATGCTGCAGAAAACATGGATAAACCAAAAAAAGTTAAGCTGTTTCATAGAATGTGATGCAGGCTGGTTACTTTTAGCAGATTTTTTTCAGCACATCACAACAAGCAGCAAAACCGTGTTTTTACAAAAGTTTCAAACACGTGTATGTCTTTTAAAACAGCTGCTTTCATTGGATTAAGTTTTGCTGGGGCTGAATTTAAAACCCAAGCCTTCTGAGAGAAGTGAAATATTTAGCTATTCATGTAAAGATGTGCATTTGCTGTGTCTGTGGTGTCTGCTGCCATATTAATAGCAAGTGGTGTGTTTTTGGGGGGGTTTGGGGCAACGGTTATTTAAACTTGTAACTAACTGCTTCATTCTCAAATCAGATTCTTTAAGTGTTCTGGGTTTATTTAGATCTATATTTCTATAATCATTTTCTCTATCAATACGTTCAAATAAACTGTTTTGGAAGAGACACTGCAGGTACAAGCTGTATAATTCACCAGACTCGCCCTGTGGAAAGAGCATCTCTGTTTGAAGAATCTGCTGTAGACCAATGAACCTTGACAGGTAGCAACTGTAGATCACAGGGAAAGGTCTGTACTGTACTGTTGACAGTAGATTGTGTTATACAGGCTGTTATGGCAAAGTCATGGGACCTGCATATTTACACAAACACATTTTCATGTAAAATAAAAAAGTGCCTTTTTCCTCATTGCATTTAGTCAGTATTGTCCTTCAACTGAACCTTTTGAGTTACTTCTCTTGCCTTATAGATTTGAATGTGATTAAATCAGGTTATTCACAGTTGTTTGTGACTGTGTATGTATATATATATATATATATATATATATATATATATATATATATATGACACACACACACAAACAGATTTGCACAATACATGACTATTGGGCATTCTCCAATCAAGCTAATATTGTTGAACTACTGGCCCCTTGAGGAAAAGAGCTACTGCAATGTTCCCTGTGGAATCCACACACAGCTAGAACACAAACCTGCGCTCCCCTGACTATATGACATCCCGCGCACCATGGCAAATCACCCCAAAAAAATCTTAGATTTAACACGCTTCCTCTCCAATTTACACTCTGTGCTTAGAGTTGTTCTATGCAAAAAATAAATTATTATATCAGCCTGATCAGTTGTAGGGAGCTCAATTTGTACCATTTTGGACCTCCTGGTCTTTTATCAGCCTTTTACTCAAAACCTATTTAGGCCAGTAGGACAGATCAGCTGAATTTTATTCATATTTATTTGGAATATAAGGGGGATGGGGGTGATTTTTTCACAGCCAATGAAAAATATTACCTTCCTGTAACTTTGTATATGAGAAGCAGATGCATTGACCTTTTCATGGACATTAAAAGATTTGTATTTTGGGGGGTTCACCCCAAGGTCAAAGATTAAATACTTTAAGGTAGAGAAAGCAATGCTCAGAAATAGGCAAAGGTATTACAAGCTTGGTGATAAAGCACATAAACTCCTGTCTTGGCAATTGAAAAAACAATTAACAAATGCAAGCTTACAACATGTTAAAAAAACTAGACTCCTCCTTGACTTGTGATCCACAGGAGATCAATAACTGTTTCCAAGACTTCTATAAGAATCTATATTCCACAGAAGGGGGAGACACATAAAAAACAAAAAAACATTTTCTTGGTACATTAAAATTATCAAAACTTTCAGAAGAATACAGAGAGGCACTGGAGCAACCTTTAACTAAGGGGGAGGTACTATCTGCCCTGATGATACTTCAGTCTGGCAAGGCACCTGGTTTAGATGGGTACACAAGCAAATTTTTAAAAAAATTCCAAAAAGAACTAATTGATCCATTATTTAGAATGTATCAACATATTTTGGAAAATGGTGAATTACCTCCAACACTCCAAGAAGCCGTAATTTCACTCATGTGTAAACCAGATAAAGACCCTACTGTATTCGGATCATATCGCCCTATATCCTTAATTAACATTGATTTAAAGATCTTGGCTAAAATACTGGCCCTTAGACTTGAAAATGTTCTACCAACCTTAATTAATACAGATCAAACAGGATTTATTAGAAACAGAATGTCTAGCAACAACTTTCGACGTTTATTTCATATTATACATGAAGCAGGGCGGTTAGATAGCCCTACAATAGCTGTGTCACTTGACGCAGAAAAAGCATTTGACCTTGTGGAGTGGGAATATCTCTTTATGGTATTGGAAAATTTTCAATTTAGCCCCTATTTTGTGAATTGGATACGTATTCTGTATAATAACCCAAGAGCCAGGGTCAGCACGAATGGAATGATCTCTAACCCATTCTCCATCTCCCGTGGCACCAGGCAGGGATTCCCCCTATCCCCACTCTGTTTGCTCTAGCTTTGAAATAGGGAACACAATTCACAAAGTCTCATTATATGTTGATGATATTTTATTATACCTGACAGAGCTGTGTACATCATTAGAAGCTCTTTTAAAACTTATTGAAGAATTTAGTGAGCTTTCAGGATACAAGATTAATTGGTCAAAGAGTGAGATCCTTCCCCTTTCAAGTGAAGACCATTCCCAACTGGAGCGACAATTCCCATTTAAAAATTAAACCTAATGGAATCAAATGTTTAGGAATTTACGTAGATAACCATCTTACTAATTTATATAAGTTAAATTACATTCCACTGATGGATAGAATTCGGAAAGACTTAAACTAAGTGGTCTTCTCTCCCACTTTCACTTGTAGATAGAATTAATGTGATAAAAATGAATGTACTACCTTGAATTATGTATTTATTTCAATCCATTCCTATGTCAATTTCCGGGTCCTTTTTTAGAGTGTATAACAGTTGTGTCGGTAATTTTTTGTGGAGCTATAAGATCCCCAGAGTAAAAAGGTCGACTCTTGCTTTATCTTATAAAAAGGGTGGGGTCTTGGTCTTCCAGACCCACGGTTATATTTTTGGGCTGCTCAACTTAGATTTTTGTTTCATTGGTTTTGTAGTGATAACCCTCCCGCATGGACACAGATTGAAAGCCACATTCTTAAAATACCAGACCTTTCTTATATTCCTTATTGTTTTAATTCTAGAACTTAAAAAATATACAGACAATCCAATTTTATTCCAATCTCTTAATGTGGGAGGAAATACATTGCTTCATAAAAGCTACTTTAAATATTTCTCCCCAAACACCAATCTCACAAAATCCTAACCTACCGCTAGCTCTAAGAGACCCTGCTTTTAAATCATGGGCTCTACGGGGCATTCAGAAAATTGGTGATTTGTTTAAGGGTAACACTTTAATGTCTTTTGAAGAACTAAGAAATTGCTTTCAAATACCATCTACACACTTTTTTAGATATTTACAGCTTCGACATTATGTCCAGTCAGTGCAGAGTGGCTCGCTGGATAAACCTAGCTACTCATTATTGGAATCTCTATTACTTAAACCCACTTCAACCAAGCTTATCACAAAACTGTACCAGCTCCTTCTGAAGCACTCTGTATTTAATACCAACTATCTGAAGGTTAAATGGGAAAAGGATCTGTGAATTACCCTTACTGAGGAGCAATGGCAGGATGTATGTGAACAATCACATAGTTCTTATATTAATGCAAGATATAAACTCTCTCATTATAAATTTATACATAGAACTTACCTAACACCTACAAGACTGTGTGTGTTTTAAAATGACTTTTCTTCTTTGTCAAAGATGTAAAAGCCAGGAGGGTACATTTTTACATATGATATGGACATGTCCCAAACTACGATCTTGGTGGCTAGAATTGGAAAGAATTTTGAGTAATGTCTTACAAAAAGACTTAAACCTTAACCCATTATCTGCTATCCTAGGAGATAGCACAGAACGAAATTTCTCTAATTATAGGATTGTTAATTTTTTTTTTTAATTTGGCTATGACTGCTGCCAAACGGTGTATAACATTTAAATGGAACCATGAGGACCCACCCACTGCATCACAATGGATCCACGAAATGAATAGCTGTATGCCTCTTGAAAAAATTACTTATAATCTGAGAGGTAGTCCACATCTGTTTGACGAAATTTGGATCCCCTGGCTACAGTATGTGTATTCCCAAGAAGAAATAGTTAACACCACAAACGTAAACATTGAGCATAATATTCAGTCCTTTTATTTATTTTATTATTATTATTATTATATATATTTTTTATGGATCTTATTGTACTGTTTTGTTTGTTGAGGAACAGATGATATGGTTGATTTTATGTTTTTGATGTACTATTGGAAAAACAACGTAATTAAAAGAATTTCCCCAAAAATCAAGGGGGTAGGATGTTACCTGTTGGGTGATTTGTCATGGAATGACCTCTATCATGTAAGCCATGTAAGGTTGTGGCAGCTTGGTTTTCATACAGGAACAGGCTTAGATTCTACTGAGTTCTCCCCCACACACTAACCTAAAATAATAAAATTATGAGTTTTCCTGTTAAGGAAAACACAAAAGCTCAAGGTTGGACACATAGATTGATAAAGCATTTTCTGATTGCCTAAGCTGTATGCTCCAATTTAATTTAGAAAGTAAAAACGGACAAGTGGCAAAGTTCTCTGCACCCAACCAACCATGCAAACAAAACCAGCATGTTCCCAGAGTTATTTCATTTAATTATTCTCTTCAAACAGAAATTGCCCTATTGAACTAACCTATTTGACAAGGGCGTACTGGCAATGTGACAAAATAAGAGTATCATAGCCTTTACTGGAACAGTAATTCCACACATTCATATAATCCAGGTGTAAAAGCTAAATCAATTTGTGTGTAGTAGGTCAAATTGCAGTAAACCACTAGAGTTAAACTGAACTACAGTATAAGAAGGGATTTCATACCAGGTAGCAGGACCTTTTACGCCTATAGAGGTTTCCTTAAGGTAGGATCTGGCTGTTATCTTATACCAGTAAAACAAAATGTGATTTTTCATCAGACGACAAGATACTTTCTCAGCGACATGACCACACACACCTGAAGAGACACAGACGCGATGCAACAGATTTGTAAACTGCCAGATCTATAAAGCTATTCAATTGTTTTTGACAAAACTATGATCAAGACTGGAAAATATTCATGAACATCAGGGTCTTCTCAGATGGTATTTGGCAATAAATCATACATACCAGGCTTATCCAGTTTCTTCGAAAACTGACTCCCAAATTATGATCTTTCAAATCTGTATCTTTGTGATTGCGATGCTCTTAGTCATAAAGCTCGGGATATTTTTCCACAGCATATTTGATTCCTCTGTCATTTTGGATACTGCTTCACCCTGCTGGACACATGCATTGAAGCTGCTCTCTGATTGCTCAATTCCTTAGTTGCCACGCGAAGAAATCGCAAAAAATAGGATTCAATCCTATTTATTTTGTGTCACTCCAGTGTTGCCCCCACATCACCTGTTGCGTGAAAGCTAGTTATCAAAAGTATAGGTTTTATTCATTGTCGCATCGCTGCACATTTTTTTATGTTGCATCACGTCTGATGTGTAGCCTTTAGTATCTTGTTTTTGCTATTGTATTACAGACTTATTACAGACTTATTGTGGTCATTATAAAATAGTCAGCATCCATTCAAACTGTACCCCCCCCCCCACCCCCGATGTCAAATATATTTCATATCCAGCTGCAAGTGTGCAAAAACACTTAATTACTACTTTGTGGACACAAAACTCTATTCTTAGCAAACATTTAGCCTTTATATGTGCTAAGGCACGACATGAAGCATAAATTATTTTGACAAGGACAGTGTAGCCCTCAATTCTGCTGCCCTTGACTTACAGCCAAAACATTTATTACTGCCAGAGTTTACAGATAGACAGTGTATCTACTGCAAGGACCATTATGAGCCAGTTAAACAACCTACTTGCTGGGCAAACATTTAGTCTGAGATTGCTGGTGCTATTTAGGAAGCACAGTAAGTCATAGAGAACACCAAAGCATGTCAGGTAACAATAATTGATACAATTATTCTTTTGGTAGGAAAATTGAATTCCATCAAGCTTTGGAAAGAAAGACTGCATGGATAAGCAGATTTTTTTGTTGGTGTTTAGTTTATTACTTGTTACCAGAATGAAGGAGTGGGCATCAATCCTACAAGCAGCGTCACCAGAATCCTAAACACACACACACACACACCAAGAGAAATCTACAAAATGCACATAAATGTAAATAAAAAAGAGAAGATCAATGTACCGTCTATACCTCAAGTCATATGACCTCAATACAACAGCCAAATTAGGTCAAGGGTCAATGAGAAGAATGCAGTTAGATTTTGTATAACAAGTTCACAGAACACTGAAAATTTGAAGCTGGCATCAAAAATGGTTTATATATATCTTGCTTCCCTTCAATGCCTCCACACAACCACTGCATTTCTGGTATTTCGGGTGCACTGATAATCTGAATCCGACACTCTCTGGGCACTAGTTTCAGAGCATCGAAATCTCTGAGTTTACAAACAGCAGTTTGCTTTTTCGAGATTAAAACACAGCGCAAGATGACAATAATAATTTTATGACAGTAGGGGTACAACTAGCACACATTTAGTGGTTTGAATCAGTCAGTGCATAGGAGGCGGTATTATTATTATTTTTTTTTTTAAATAGTGATCAGTTGTGCATCACCCATGTGTACCTTGGCAATGCAAACTGGCTACAAGAAAGCAAGTTGTGCTTAAAATTTATTTTATTTTTTTTGTAAACCTATGCATTTTGCTACTATGTAAATTACCTGACACTAATGCAAGTGTATACAGCATTGTGGCAGTGCAGGAGCCCTGTGCATGAAGAGGGGTCTGTGTAAATGTATATTGTAAACAGTGTATATTTATTGCAATTAATTCACGAAGTACCTGATGCTTCTGGGAGAGCCTGCCTGCTGTGTGATTACCAGGTGTGGAATGTAATCAGCAGATAGGTGTTCCAGAGGGGCGTTGGGTATAAAAAGGTACAATTTATTTCACCTCAGGGCTGCTGCAAAACCAAAGCAAACTGGGCTAAAGAAGCTGAAGTTCGCCGACATGTGTGTATGAGAGAGAGAGAGACAGAGAGAGAGAGAGAGAAAGAAAGAAAGAAAGAAAGAAAGAAAGAGAGAGAGAGAGAGAGAGAGAGAGAGAGAGAGAGAGAGAGGAGAAAGAGGGTGGATACTGAAGAGTGAATAAGCAAGTCGAAACCATCGACAGCCGGGCTAGTAGCCGGAGTTCGTTTATTATTGAACAGAGAAGATTAGTTCAAAGATTGCAGATCACACCAAAGTTTTTGTACACAGTGCTTGTAGTGTCACATGAGCTGTTCAGTGTGTTGATATTTAAATAAATCCTGTAATTGTTACAGCTATGTATAATGGTATTTAAAACAGGATTCATTTATCCATATCCATATCCGCCCTTACTCTGGCCCCACCGCAGTCGGATACGCAACGTACTACTGTACTATTATTAGTATTAATATACAAATATGTTATCCAATTTAAAAATAAAATTATAAATACACCACCCACTCGATCTATCGTGGGTGTTGGGGTCCAATATAAATCCGCTATATATCGAGGGCCGCGATATAGCGAGAGACCCATAGAAAAACAAATAGGCTAATAACAAATATTGTACAACCACTCCCTCGTTTTAGCGGGGGTGTCAGGGTCCAATATAATCCTCTACGCAACCAGCTTTTTCTCATTTTTCATATAAAAAGCAGCACACTGTTGTAATTCGTACTGCGGAGGTTAACTGCTTCTAATCAACTTCAGTCTTCAATTAATTTCATGAGTCTCCCTCTTCTTTCTCAAATACCCAAACCCGCTGCATTGAAAAAATCCACACCCAACAGGCTTGTTGCTAGGGAGCTGACGTCACTGCTCTGTGACTTTTGCTAGTGTATTGCTGCAACACGTGAACACCTCATTGTCTAAAATAAAAACCACTTCAGCAAGTAGATATTTAATGTGCTTTGTGTTATTGTGCAATGCGTGTGTATATGATAACAGTACGATATTAATGTTTTGTTTTAAATTGTTTTGTATATTTTAGTTTGTGGTGTGCAGTACGAAATAAAGGAAACATTCAATTCTAAGTGAAACTGTCAATGTATACTGCAGCTAAAGCATGCATGAGTAGGCAGTAAAAATGGGGAGCCAACTCCAGGACCACGATATATCCGAACCCTCAGTATAGCGAGGAGCGATATAACGAGGGGTGGGTGTATTTAGTTGGTATAATAACCCACTAGAGTGGCATTAGTCAGATCTAAACATTTGATTGCCTGAGCTAACCCCTCCACCAGAGGGACAGCCACCATGTTGAAAACACCCTGAAAAACTACCTTCAGAGCTTGAGCAGTCTGAGTGCGCTCTGAATAAATCTGCGACTGCGATCAAAAGGAGTTCATGAATGTCCCCAGCGAGTGCTCAAGGAGTTTTCAAACGAGTGTGCCATGCAACGCTCCGAGAATGAGTTTACGAACCCCAAGTACTGTAGCTGAGCAACTGTTTTTCCTCCAAGGTTAAATAAACACAGTGGCATTTAGTTATCCAGCTTTACAAAGGAAATATTCAAGCTGTACTTACTCATTATATACAGGGTAAGAATGATTCCTGCCAGACAAAATCCTTCGAAGAACCTCAGTGTGCTAAACATGGTCACATTCACAGAAAGAGCGACGGTTAGTCCAAAGATTAATATGAAAAAAACTGAGACGATAAGTACAGGCTGTCGTCCGAACCTGCAGGACAAAAAGAAAAGAAAAAAAAAAAAAAAAAAAACACACATTTCAATGTTAGCCAGTCTTGTGAAATCTGAGTTAATTTTGAACACTTACTTTTCGAAAACGGTGGTAAGAGAAAAATCCACTAAGTAGTAGAATATTGTATTTGTTATTTAAATTAGTGCTAACACTCCTAAAGAGATGCCACATGTTTTTGTGTGTCTAAAGTATAGGTTTCAACATTAAATCAAAATAAACACCAATATGTTTACTAAGACTGTTTAAATGGTAAACACTTGGCTTTACAGCACTGATGGCGCTGGAATACATCAGTGTTAGGTTTCTAATATTACAATAATTCATTCATTCTAACATTCATTATTAGGCCTACAGCCAAGTTGTGGCTCCCTTCTGTTACTTTAAGTCATGGATATTTTCTTAAGTCATGGATAATTTAAAAGGTCTTAAATATGCTATAATTCCAAACACACACATTTTTCAGGTTAAGATTGCCCATAGGTAAATAATTTAGAAATCAGTTTCACTTCAATGTCATTAAGACAAAAACAATGTAAAACTACTTTAAAAACATTTTATGCTTGGAATAATGATTGTAAACGTAAACTTTTAGGTTTCTGTTTAACAGGTCATTGATTACTTTCATGGAAATACATAATAATACTTCCCTTTTCTGTGAAGTGCTGTTTATTTATTGAGCAACAGAAACCTGATAGAGGGCATTACAGAGTCACCATGTTATTTGAAACATTTTAAAAGATTAGTTTACCATTTTTAGGTTTTGCGTTGCCTTTTTTAAAAGATAAGTCATGAAAACAGTAAGAATGAGTTTCTAATTTTGTACAGTATACAATAACATGTACAAACTGAAGAACAATTTGCTCTGGAGCCATAACACATTATATGAGGACTTTGAAATGTAGAAGGGAATTCAAATGTAAATATTGGCTACATAATGTTGAGTCTTCAGTTAATAATACATTGAGCTTCAGTAATCAGTAAAGCTTGGGCTATATAAAGCAAAACGGAATGAAGCTTAAGATTGTATTGTTGTGTAACTTTTTTTTTTCTTTTAAAAGAAATATGAACACCTTACCAATCGGCCAAAACTCCCATCACCAAATATCCAAAGATTAAACCAACCAATAGAGAAAACTTGGCAATGTGGACCTTCCAGGTTGAATCGCACACCAAGTTCCACTAGGCAGAGGGGAGGGGAAAAAAAAAACAAATTATACAAAATTGTTTATTTATTTATTTTTTACATCGTCATAAATAGCCACATAACCAGGTTTCCGCTTCCCTAAAGTAATCTGTACCATTTCAATTTGCTCTAAAGCCTATGTAAATCGTTGTCGCCCCCCACCCAAATAAAATATTACCTTACATAAAAAACAGTACATTACACAAAGACTGAACACATTGTAAATGTGGTGGCATGCTTGGTAGAAATTGATCATTTTCTACATTGAGTGTGTACTAAGACATCTCGGCTGAACTGTTATTTCTCCTTTTCTTTAAAGGCCTCCGTATTGATTAAACTTTAGATCTGGGAAGAAATCGTTTAGTTAATATTTAACCTAACCTTGCATGGAAAGATTAACGTAATGCTTTTTCTTTCATAACATAAAAGCACAGAGGGGATGTTCAAGTAATACCGTATACTATCAAGATTTGACCAGTTTTAGACCCATCCTCTAAACACCATGTCCAAAAAAGTAAAATGTCGCCTTAAACATCACAACCAATTGGGTAGTGTGCAATAAAAGGTATTGTAGGCAACAGTAACACAGTGGAATACTGTAACTTAATGCAATGCAGTACAGGGATGGGCATAAGACTCCTGTTACATAGCAATTTGAGCCATCCCAGGTTTTAGGCAAACGAGAGAGAAAAAGAAGCTGAGATGGGCCAAATCAAGCTCACAATAAAAATCTTCTGTTTGAGGAAAATGCCAAGCATCAGGAATTGCAGCTATGCTTATTGGCAATTAAACAAAATGAAATACAAAATGCGCTGCTGTCTCTATTCAGAAGATGAAGAGTGAAAAAAGCTACACTACTCTTTTTTAAAATATTTTTTAATACCTTTATTTAGGTTAGATGAAAGGATCACCAGTTGATGTCTTCCTCGTAATGCTTAAAAGTCATGAGAAACCTGCATCTATCTAATATCATGTAAGGAAGATTGTGTTTAAATTGTCTTTCCCTTTCTCCGTACATCAATAAAGTCTCAAAATGTCATGCAGGGTTTGACATAATGAGGTAAAGAAAATGTCCATTGTGGCATTTTTGGCATCCGCAGTGCATGCAAATGTCTAAACAAGTTGGGGGCGCTTTGCTGCAGAACAAAGATGGAAAAAGTGGTGGGAATGCATTCAGGCTCTTTCAGGCAGCGTTTTGTGTGACGATTGACGAAAGCTTGACTTCAGAGGTCTGGTGAAAGGAATACATAGAAACAGAATAAAGAGCCCACTGGTTTGTAAAGGAAGGATGAAATTCGTCGAGGCTAGTGTGTTTAACTGAAAGTATCTTTCTCAAATCCTCCCACCTTTCCCATCATTTAACAGTACTGTACTATATAAAAATCAGTAGAGTCAGTAGAGAAATACTGCAAGTAATTACCTAGAAATTTGTTTTGGGAGCATACTGCATGTTCAGAAATTGCTTCACACAGTCTACATGTGCCCTTGAACCAGCGACTGTGAGCAATTCTAATCCATATCGTATCCAGCATACAGAATTATCAACATCCACAAATCACATTTACTGTATTGCTAAAGACATGGATACACTACACGTAACAATGACAAACCGACATTGTTGAATAAAATGTGATAGCAACACCAAAATCTACAGGTCATTATCAACTTGACTTTATTTCAGTATTTTCAGATCTTGCCTAAGAAGGTACAGATCATCAGACAACGGCAGGTAGAAACAGCCATTTCAAAGGATATTTAGTTTGTGCTGTTAAGAGAGAAAGCATGTTGCTTCTTTATGAACCTGTGGCTTAAAGTGCTTCTCATATCACAAGATCATATTAGCATATTTTTGCATTCTTTTTCAATTCATATCTTTATCAGGGACTTGGACTAAATCCTATATTTGCTGGGATTTATTGAAACCAGATACCCATTTCTTTCCTAACATTTCTCTAACACTGCTCCTTCATGAGCAAATATTGATGTTTCTAGAGTGACGATACAGTCTTATATAGTTACTTGTTTCACCATAAATTTGATAGACAAATATCTAACATATTGTACAGAACTAAAAGGTAACAATAAAAATAATATTGTTTATGCGATCTAATTTGATTACCTTCACTGAGAAATTGAAGTGCTCTACTAACTATTAAACAGAATGTTTAACACATGTAAGCTTTGCAATTATATTTATGTGTGTGTGCGAGAGAGAGCAGACCTGGGCTTATCTACACACACCGAGTACTGCAACAGCGGGCTAATTTTTAGAACGAACCCGATACTGTGGCCAAAGATCGAAAAATTGGAGACATGTGCAAAAACTTTTTAACCCTTTCTGTCTTCACATAAGACATTTAAGAGAATTTTTCTTAAAAGATATTTGCTTTTCTGAGCCTTTTACTTTAGTAGAAATAAGACTGCCAAGTTTTATGGATAGATAAACCAGCTAGACATGTATTATCATATTTTTCATTTTTTTACCATTAATATACTATTTGAATAGAAAAGCTGAAGCAGTCAGAAGTGTCTTCATGCTGCATACAAGATTAAAAACAGAGCTTGGTGGGGGGCAACTGCTGTAAAGCAGTCATTGTCTGCTTTACCACTGGCAAAATCAATAAACAAGAATTATTAGGCTTCCAAGCCAAAGGCTGGGGAAGCCTATTGTTATTGCTGTGTTTATTATTATTATTATTAGGCTTCCAAGCCGTAGGCTGGGGAAGCCTATTTTTGTTAGGATTATTATTACTTATTATTATTTTTTTCTGCCAAATATAAAATCATCAAAATTCAAACATCTTCTTCCCTGAAACCGCCTATCCGATTGAAACAAAAATTGGAATAAAACATCTCAGTATGGTCATCTGTTACTCAGAAAAAGTTCCTACATCAACAAACATGACCGCCATCAGCCAATCAATATGGGTGACATGACAGTTTTGCAAATTTTTCACCCTGAAATGACACATTCCCATCACTGGGGACAGCTGTTAACATGGAAAAGTCTGCAAGGTATAGAAAAAATATAGCAAGGTATATCAAGTTATAGAAAAAAATATGTAAATTTATTAGATGTGACTTTTGTTGTTTTACAAAACTGGTGTTTTTATATGAGCACTATAGGTAATGCAAGTAGTGTAATGTGTAATGCATAAATAGTTTAACATAGTATGGTTAAGTTCTGCTAAAGGTCAAATTTAAAAGCTGGCTGTAAAACTTCCCATAATTTCTTATTGACTGCAGATGGTTGTTATATAACATGCAGAGTTCTGATTGCAGCCAAAATGAGCATAAATGATGTAAGTATGATTATCTTTTATAGTTGTTCAAGGTAAGTTGCTACAGTACAAAACATGGCTGCTGTGGGCCAATGAGATTTCAGCACTGATCATCTAACCAATGATTCCAATATTTTGGCCATAATTGACACAGTCAGCTGTGTCCAAAATGATGTGTGACGATAACGTTTCATCTATAAACAACCAACGCGCTTCAATTTCACACTAACTGCTTGGAAGCCGTAAAGTTGCTCGCAACTCTAGTTATTATTATTATTATTATTCCGCACAAACAACATCGCAGAGTTATGAAAACGCATATGTAAGTAGATGCCTATGGCTGGACAAACAGACTGGCGTCCCCGAATGAAAAAGTCACATGGTTCGACAGCCATATTGGATCTCGTGGAAATTTTGGGAATTTTTCAAAACCCTTGCTGTTAAAAACAACTTAATGTGGAACTATGACAATGGCAGCAGATAGTGCAGCAATGGCCTATAAAAAAACTTATGTTCAATCGAGGTCGATTGAACAATTACTTTGCCCGCTACGCTGGATTGGCGCCAAATATTCAACAATCTTCTTGTCTTAAACCACAATGTCAATTAACACCTAAATTGGCATGCATATTCATAACCAGGTCCTTTCTACCATTTGTAAAATCCACACTTTTTCGTTACAAAACATGGCCGCGGCACACAAATAACCGTTTCATGACGGCGCTATTTTCATACATTCGTGCATAAATCCAAGGTGCAATACACTACAGTCATGAAACTTTACATGACCATAGAGACTCACGTGAAGTACTGGTGATATGAAAATGATACATTTTGGTCACATGGTTTGGCGGCCATATTGATAATTGTAAAAAAAACTTTTGCAACCCATAATAAGAACATCATTGCACTTATGCTCTTCAGTGTCAACACAATTGCACAGACCATTGGAAAATAATAACTGCTGAAGATTGAAACAGATTGCTCACATGGCGAGGCGGCCATATTGGAATTTACGTTGAAATTTTAACTCCTAGGGCGTGCCGACAGGGTCATAGTTATAATAGAACACATATAGGAAGTCATATGTGCTCTATGTAAAAATGTCAGCCCGTGACCTCTGACCTCTCTGAAAGGTCACACGTGATGCATGACATCATCAACATACGCAAATGGCTATAAAACTGCCTATAACTTCTTATCGGCTGTACCAAAATGTACGAAATTTGACACGGATGTAGAGGATTGTGGGATGTTGTGCCATGGTCAATATGGCGGCCCTTGGTCACATGGTGTGGCAGCCATCTTGGATTTAATGACAATTGAGCAATTTTCAAAAGTCTTCTACTCATGAACAGTAAATACCACAGCTGTGAAAAATGTTGTACATAGTGCGCTAACCAATGCGCTTAAATTTCACGATAACTGCTTGGAAGCCTTTATAGTTGCTAGCAACTCAAGTTCATTATATAGTGTCAAAACATACAGGATTAAAAGAAACTTACACATTACACAATTGTTATGGACAGCAAAGGTAATTGATAGTATAGCAATCCAGACTAAGGTATAAATTCTTATTTTAAATTACTGTACAAAAAAGATCCTACTGTACCTGCAAGTACTTTATTATTATTATTTGTTTATTTAGCAGACACCTTTATCCAAGGCGACTTACAGAGACTAGGGTGTGTGAACTATGCATCAGCTGCAGAGTCACTTACAAATACGTCTCACCCGAAAGACGGAGCAAAAGCAGGTTAAGTGACTTGCTCAGGGTCACACAATGAGTCAGTGGCTGAGGTGGGATTTGAACCGGGGACCTCCTGGTTATAAGCTCTTTTCTTTAACCACTGAACCACACAGCCTCCTAAGACAACAAAATGACTATGTGATAAGACACAGAAAAGCCTGAACAGCTGTACTTTGTTCACACCCAAACAGAAGTGGGTGCAAGGCAGCACAGAGGAATAATGGACTGCATTCATGATTTGGCCGGCTGTCACTAAAAAAACACAAGCACCATGAAGCTTCAGTGGAATGACACAAATGCTATGGCTTCATCCCAAGAGCAAAAGAAAACACTGTAACCCTTTCTCTCTTATAAGCTAATGTGCTGTTGCTCTCAGAGAACATGGGGGTTAGAATTTGTTATGTAGAGACGAATTAATTAATGACAAAATGTCTGTTAGAACTCTGGTGGCCCGTTGATTATTCTCATTAATATGCCAAGTGGAATCTCTCTGCTATGCACTTTCAATGCGATTCAAATTTCTGTTATTCTGCAATTACATTAAAAAAAATGTAAAGTTTATATCAAGACATTGGTAATATCCGGCCATTAACAAAAATTACTGGGCAGTATTTAACACACGATTTATAAAACTACATTTTTCTACATTTTTATTAGCTGTAAAATAGGACCAACATACGTGTGATTTTTTTCCAGCTGATGATACAATCGTGCGCGCCTGTCAAACAGTAAAAACTAAAATACTGTATATTTGTGTGCTTTTTATTAGTACTTACATCGAAATGTTGATGCTTTTCCTATTTATCATCTCTGGATGCTTCACATTACATTGATCTGCATGTGATTAAATACAGAACCTTTACAGTAAAACAAATAAAACATAATATGGTTTAATTACCAATTAATATATATTAGTAGTGTCCTTAAAATTTCCCGAGCTCCGATGGTGAATCGATGCATCAAATTAGAACCAGGTTTGATCTCCTGTTGTACTATATATAACCTTACAGTACATTAATACGACAAAAAATGGACTGAATGATAAAACCCGAAAATAATCGATATTTTTTTAATAAAGTAGCCGGCGCAAATACAGTATTAGGCTGTGGATTGCGCCGATCGCCGGCTTATTTTGAAAACCCTGCTTTCATTGTCACTATTTTTGCTTTGAAAATAATCTGTTATTTTTTTTAGCAGTAATTTTAACGTTTTAGCCTCTCAAAGTGTTTAACACAGAAAACCCACCCTTCAACTCTCTTGGTTAAATGTTGTGTCACGATGTAACACAGCTGTCATGTGGTTCCAAGATTTTTTCACGCAGCAACGCACAACTGATCTAGTCTGCTAGAAGTGCAACCAATGCTTATTGTTAAAGGCACAGCAGCATCTGCAAGATGGGCAGATCAGGTTTTTAGTGGCGGCAACTGCCACTTTGCCGGGCCTGTCTGAAAAGGTCTGGGTAGAACCAGGATGCCTACACAGTACGATAATTGAAGAAATTAGGTTGCCGATTGCACCGCTAATTAAATTTGATATATCTCCTAATTAAACCATAGATATGCGTGTGTGTATGTTTATGTATTTACTTGTAACTTGGTTATTATTTATAATATTATATTGAAAAACCCAAACCTAATTTGAATACATTAACTAATTGTGTCTTATACAGACACACCAATAGTGCTGGTTGTTTTGACGCGTTTTAATAACGTTTGTGAATATATTTTTATGGGGGCAAGAGCGGGATTTAAGCTTCCGGGAATGGGAAGGAACGGGACTACTCTGCCACCAGCAGACAGGAAGAGTGTTTTTTTGCTCTTTAAAGTCGTAAGAGCCTATAACATGGAACTTGACTGTTACCATAAACATACAAAATAATATTAACGGGTCTAAGTTGAATATATAAATCACATTAATTTTACCAAATTATGTTGAATCGCGCAACAATGAATCAAATAATACCAGTAAATACAGAGAGGGCGATCTCCATTACCTGGTGTGGGGCCAAGAGACTGTGACCTCAGGCTCCTTGCAGTTGCCAGTATGGATGACAGCGACACGACAGTGGAAGTGAGAGTAGCCTAATTTTATAAGTTTCAGACACATCTTATTAATGTGAATTATGTAGTGATGGATCTGATGTAGAGAGAGGAAACAGGGATTGTCTCCCTTATCAATTCAAGCCGTATGCCTCCGAATCAGAAGGTTGAAACTCGGAGAGAGACTCCGACAATACCAACGCGGAGGGACCAGAGGGACAGCAGATGCCCGCAGAGAATTGGCAACACGGAATGGTTAAAAACCCTTACGTTTAACACAGATTGATACTTAAAATATTTCATATTACCCATAATTGTATAGTTATGTCAGTCCTTTAGTTAACAATATTGACACATGAATTATTGATACTAGCAGAATAACCGAACGCTGTGGATTGCTACTGGCATGTATATCTCTCTCTATATACATATGTACAGTATATTAAGGATGTGCAAATCATAATGCAGAGATGTCAAAGGCTACGATTTGGCCGTAGCAGCTACTATTTTTTGGAGGTACTGCTTCGGCGCTATGTTGAAGGGGTATGTATAATACTGCAATTTTAATAAATAAATACATGATGGATACACTCTGAACGTTCATGAAATATTTCAACACCATGTTTTTTTGTTGTTTATTTTTTAATTATTATTATTTATTTCTTAGCAGACACCCTTATCCAGGGCGATTTACAATTACAATTGCTGCCCTAATGAATTAATGGTCCGTAACATGCTAAAATCTGAGCCGGGTTGCTTAGTAACTGATTTAGAAACAAACGGTCGCACAAAACTCAACAGTTGTTGTTATATTAACTAATTTATATATTACATCATTATATGTAACATTGTGATTATAAAGACCCTATGCATGCACTGTATTTTTTTCTAAAAAAACAAAAACTAAAAAACAAAATTACAGTAGTATACCGGCAGTGTTTAATGCAAAACCCTATAAACCCTAATTTCATACATGAATAGGGTAGCAGTGTGGAGTAGTGGTTAGGGCTCTGGACTCTTGACCAGAGGGTTGTGGGTTCAATCCCAGGTGGGGGACACTGCTGCTGTACCCTTGAGCAAGATGCTTTACCAAGATTGCTCCAGTAAAAACCTAACTGTATAAATGGGTACTTGTATGTAAAAATAATGTGATATTTTCTAACAATTGTAAGTTGCCCTGGATAAGGGTGTCTGCTAAGAAATAAATAATGAATACATAAATATCTGTACCTCCAAATAATAGTTGATCTCTGTTTATCATGGGATAGGATAGGATTTTTTGATGGGACAGGACTGAAGTTTTATTCCCGTGTCACTCTCTACTTTAGAGCGTGAATTTTTTCGAGCGACCTAAAATGGAAGTTGTCAGCGAGAACACAAAAGTTATGGTTCTCAATGATTGAAAACACTTTTGATAATGTTTTAAAAGACCTTCAATCTGACAGTGAGGATGAACATGTAAGCTATAAAATATGAGGAATATCACCTTTTTCCTCAAAAAACATTAAAAATAACAAATATAGAAATAAATAGTAAAAATAGGTATAGAATATACACAAATCAATATTACAAGCATGAGTAGTATTGATTGCAGTAGTAATAGTAGTAAAGGATTGAGTTGTATTGGATAGGAATGGACAAAGGTGTCTGCTAAATGTCTACAATAATAATAACTAGTAGTAGTTGTAGTATGTTATACTCCTGGTGGGCTAGGCAGGTTGGGACAATGTGAGGTTGGTTTCATAAACATTTGTTTTGAGACCTTTCGAGGGACACAAGGATGATGGATTTTCTTTGCTATTGATAGTTTTATTTCTGAAATAAATAATGTTAGTTTGTCGTTCTGTCCACAGCCACTCAGTTTCTAATTGACACATATCTGCTGCATTAGAACATTATTAAAAGACAAACATTAAAAGGACTGCGTATAGCAGTTATCTGCATCTTGTAGTCCAAAAGCGACAAATAACTAACTACAGTAAAACAATCGCTAATGCTTTTACACACGCATTAGTACAATCCAATAACTCAAGTAGTAATTATAGAAGTAAGAGTGCGACTTGTTTAGTCATACACATTTGTTTGTGTTCAGGTTGAGGATTACAACCCAGAGGATGAACAGGCTATTCTTGAAATGTTTGCTCAAAGAAACTTGGGAGAGGCACACCAGAATTCCTGGATATGTGGAAACCGTTGTACCTCTGTATACTGACTATTATTTATTATTATTTGTTTATTTAGCAGACGCCTTTATTCAAGGCGACTTACATAGACTAGGGTGTGTGAACTATGCATCAGCTGCAGAGTCACTTACAATTACATCTCACCCGAAAGACAGAGCACAAGGAGGTTCAGTGACTGACTTGCTCAGGGTCACACAATGAATCAGTGGCTGAGGTGGGATTTGAACCGGGGACCTCCTGGTTACAAGCCCTTTTCTTTAACCACTGGACCACACATCCTCCTTGACAATGACTTCAGAATGTCACAATCCAGTTTTAATGCATTATGTAATTATATATCAAAAGAGATCACAAACCAGCCAGTTGGTCGACCTTCAGTTCCTGCTGAAAAATAATAATAGTTGTGTGGTTAGGAAATCCAGAGTCATTCAGGTAACATTACAAATAACAGAAGTGAAGGGATCAGCGCTCCCTGCCGACCCCACACCACTACACCCGATTACTTTACCATGAAATGTTGAACTTTCACCTAGAGGTGTTTTTGTTACTGTATTATTTTGTAAAGTGCAGTGTCCAATGTTAATAATAATACTCAATCTGTTTTCATTTATTTTTACCTATGGACATTATAAAATATTAATTTAGTTGCATGAGAACTGAACCTGGTTAAGACTAACGTGTTATTACAGTATTAAATTTATTACATAAACAAATTCATTTTTAATGGTATAGGTCAATTGCCGATCGGTTTGATGTGTCAAAATCAACAGTTGAAGTCTGTTTTCAACGTGTCATTCGAGCCATTTGCCAGCTCTCAAAGAAGTTGATTGAGTGACCATAAGGGGACCGAGCTTAAACCATAGACTGTTTTAAAGATGTTGCAGGTTTTCTGGGAGTAATTGGGGCAATTGATGGTACACACATCCCCATCAAGGCCCCACAAGAATACCGTGAAACATACAGTACTGTGCAAAAGTTTTAGGCAGGTGTGAAAAAATGCTGTAAAGTAAGAATGCTTTCAAAAATAGACATGTTAATAGATTATATTTATCAATTAACTAAATGCAAAGTGAGTAAACAGAAGAAAAATCTACATCAAATCAATATTTGGTGTGACCACCCTGTGCCTTCAAAACAGCATCAATTCTTCTAGGTACACTTGCACACAGTTTTTGAAGGAACTCGGCAGGTAGGTTGGCCCAAACATCTTGGAGAACTAACCACAGTTCTTCTGTGGATTTAGGCAGCCTCAGTTGCTTCTCTCTCTTCATGTAATTCCAGACAGACTCGATGATGTTGAGATCAGGGCTCTGTGGGGGCCATACCATCACTTCAGGACTCCTTGTTCTTCTTTACGCTGAAGATAGTTCTTAATGACTTTCGCTGTATGTTTGGGGTCGTTGTCATGCTGCAGAATAAATTTGGGGCCAATCAGATGCCTCCCTGATGGTATTGCATGATGGATAAGTATCTGCCTGTACTTCTCAGCATTGAGGAGACCATTAATTCTGACCAAATCCCCAACTCCATTTGCAGAAATGCAGCCCCAAACTTGCAAGGAACCTCCACCATGCTTCACTGTTGCCTGCAGACACTCATTCGTGTACCGCTCTCCTGTCTGCCTTGAAATTTCTACCTGGGAGAGACCTTGCTGATGCAGTATAACTACCTTGTGTCTTGTTGCTGTGCTCAGTCTTGCCATGGTGTATGACTTTTGACAGTAAACTGTCTTCAGCAACCTCACCTTGTTAGCTGAGTTTGGCTGTTCCTCACCCAGTTTTATTCCTCCTACACAGCTGTTTCTGTTTCAGTTAATGATTGTGTTTCAACCTACATATTGAATTGATGATCATTAGCACCTGTTTGGTATAATTGTTTAATCATACACCTGACTATATGCCTACAAAACCCCTGACTTTGTGCAAGTGTACCTAGAAGAATTGATGCTGTTTTGAAGGCAAAGGGTGGTCACACCAAATGTGGATTTGATTTAGATTTTTCTTCTGTTCACTCACTTTGCATTTAGTTAATTGATAAATATAATCTATTAACATGCCTATTTTTGAAAGCATTCTTACTTAACAGCATTTTTTCACACCTGCCTAAAACTTTTGCACAGTACTGTATGTGAACAGGAAAGGGTTTAATTCAGTACACCTTCAAGCAGTGTGCGGCCACAATATGATGCTTACCAATTGCTACAGTGGTTACCCTGGTTTAGTACACGATGCCAGGGTCTACGGAAATTCTGATCTTTGCAATATGATCCTTGAAAACACTTGCAAATGTAATGCCTAACGATAGCCATTTAATAGGTGATCCAGCATACCCTCTTTAGCCATGGCTAATGGTGCCCTTTAAAGAAAATGGTCATCTGACAAGTGTGCAGGATAATCTTAATACACTTCTGATGACAGATAGTGTTGTAATTGAAAGAGCATTTGCCCTGCCAAAAAGTGATGGTTCAGGCACCTGAAATATTTAGACATGAATAGAACTGATCTGATCCCAATGCTTAAATAAATATAGTTTAGCTGCAATCTTACTGTTAAGTCAGTACACTAAAAAAAAAAAAACAATTTGTGTTCAAACTGGAAATTTTCAAATTGTCCTTGTTTGAACACCAATTCTGTTTTCAACACTTTCTTTTTTTTTTTGTGTAGTACAACCTTAATATTTATTTGTAAAACTACATACACGGACATTTACCTAGTGAATTTTGAGCTTCTTCCTCGGGTTGCTTTTTTCCACCTCTTCCCCCCCCCAATCAGTCTTTGTTTTGCTTTCTTCATACTTCGGTTGTTTTCACTAGTTTTGTCAGCCAACCTACAGTTGAATGACTGTGTATCCTCAGTAATGTGCTTCCTTACTGTCTTGCAGAGAACAATGTATTCAATCTTTGACTTCAGAGCTGCTGTTTGTTTCATTTCCCTTTTCTTCATGTCTTTTGTCTCTTGCGTGATAGTTGTATTTTGTACTCTGTATTCATGATGAATAAGTTCTTGTGCTCTGTAAATTCGACTAGTCTGTTGCCTCTCTCGTTCCTGTCGCCACGTCCAACTTTGCAGACCGTATTCTCATCTTCTTGCTGGGCTCCTATTTTGGCGTTGAAGTCATAGATGATGAACTTATAGTGGCTCTTCCCATTTTCGTGTACTTATTCATATGAATAGCTTGTTGTTGGTGCATATACTTGGATGACCTGAAGTTTATACTTCCATGAAACTTTCACTAAGTCTTGCGGACCTCTCTGGTGCGCTGTCAATCTCTACTACATTATTCTTGATTCTCTTGTGGGCAATGACTCCAATGCCTCCTATTCGTCCATCTGTAGTGCCTCGGTAGAAGAGAAGATGTCCACTCTTGAGTTCTAGTAATCCTTCGTTTTTTCGCAGTACTTCACTTTAGTCCTACAATGTCCAACTTGATTTTTCCAAGTTCTTCTTCCAACTCTTGAAGTCTTGCTTCACCTGAAAGCGATCTGCAGTTGTACGTGGCCAGGGTCCGTGTTCTGTGGCAGCCTAAAATCATAACCCGGTGATTCTTAGCACCCTCTGCCTTCATGCCTAACCGGCCGCTGCCTTGGTAGGTGGCAATCCAGCCTCTGGGGAATGAAGGCCATGTTTTTGTCTGTGCTTTCGTCATGGGGAGGGGGGGGGTTGGCCATAACTCTCCACACTGGCCAGGCGGGTTGGCGAGTGCCCCTTCCACTTTGGCCGAGTATGTTACTCAAGCTTTCACAGCATGGTTGAACCTGCCAGAGTCAGGGGACCTCGCTGTACTTTGTCTTGAGAACCTGTTGTCACCCTCCTGCCACTTTGAGGCAGTAGAAGTTGGACTTTAGGAGGGATTTATTATATATAAATTTACCTTGCATGTGAACATACTGAATGTATTTAGAGAATGCACCAAGTTCTCTGCACTGTAATGTCACTCGCTATAAGTCAGATTTTATCCACTTGGAAAATTTATGTTCTTGTACATTCAATTTGCCTAGTTGTTATTGCTTAAAATATCTGTTTTAAAACCCAGTTTGATGCATTTATTAATATTAGTTATTTCTGTTTTGTGACAGGAAAAACAACACAGGTATATTAATGTTACTAAACAAGTAACAAGTCAATCAGAAACCTAAAAATGGTGCCAACTTCTCTTTAGCATAAAGACCTAGTTAAATCTGGCTTCAGATGTACAGATCACATGCGAATAAAGCTTATGACAAAACAGCTGAGCAATGGGATTACTTACTTCACCATATTCAGCTGATGATTTTGTTTGCAACTATCAGCAGAACCAGTATTAGCCAGATTTTAAAAAGCACTTCACAGCAGATAAAGGTGAAAGGGATTTTTTCTTTTGTTATTGCAAATGTGGTACAGCATTGAACTGCTGTATTAGCATACAAAACTGCCTGGGGTTCTCTTAGGAGTTACAAGAGCACTGCAAGCCATTTAACAAAGCAGAAACAAGTGTCTCCTTATACAGAGGTGTATACAAGATAGTAGGCCTATACCATGTACTTTGTTCTATGTTAAATACAATAAGTACTCCACAACGGCTAGTTGCAAGGTCAGATATGTAAACTGGGAGCAAGCTTACTAGCTAAGCTGAATAAAATGGCACATACTGTAGCACATTGCATCTCCTGTCCCCATGAAAATGTCAGTTACACAGCCTAATTGTATGGATTAAGGACTTCTTTTCTAAAACGCAACTCAAAAGTCTGCTGCAATGATTTCATTATGTTTGATATTCATTAACTATTCTTTAAGTTCAGTCATAAAATTATTGGTGTTGGATTCCTACATTTATATGTATTCAATACCCTTCTATGTATTCAGTGTTACTAAAAAAAAAGACTAGTGTTGGCTTTCCAATTTAGTCTCTAAAGGTAGTTTTAAAAAAGTCAAGAAATGGTTTCAATACATAGTTTATGTGGATATGAACGCACATATGCAGTTATCTGTATATTGTGGGTAAAGTGAGTAAAATGATTTATGTGTGTAGCTCACATTTGTTTTTCTTTTAAAAGCAAATGTTTATTAAATAGGTCTATATTGTTTCTGCAATAACGATTTGGGATACACATTTGAAGTGCATGCTACAATTAAATAAGATCTGAAACATTTTCCTTCTGGGTGGTCTTCAGATCACCAGTTGTCTTAAAGAAACACAAACCAATAACCAATAGTCAGTTTCCTTACCACTTTTCAGATTTACTAGCAGTATTACTGGTCCCCTGGTTTATTGTGTTGCTTTTCTTTTGCTTCGTCACTCAGGATATGCAAATACAAGCATTTTAAATGGAATCAACTGGATATTGGTGGTTTTGCTGTAGGTCACATGATATAAAAGTGAGTCTGAACTGCAACACCTGAATGATTACCTCTGAAATACCAGCACATTCCAAATAAAAGTATAATACAAGCTAATAACTAACAAACAATCTTCAAGAGAAGAAAAGGGAGGCCAGTAGTAATATTGCTAGTGCTGATAAGAAAATGGATTTTAAAACATTGGTTACCACTAATGGACACTTTATTGTATCATAGGCTAAAAAGTGTATTTACATGTTATTGTACAATATATTTAATTGGTATTCTATTAAGAAGAAGACGACGACGACTACATATACATTTTTGTATGTGTTATTACTAATGTTATGCTCCTGAAAATACCTGTATTGGAAGCATTGGCCACCTATTTGCTCCACCTGCCTGGAACTCCTTCCTCAGAGTGAGGGTGCTGTTTAGTCCACTCACGCCACAATTGACCTCTCTATTTAGATCGCCTCAATTTTCCCTGGCCACATGTGGAACTTATATTTTGTCTACCGTCACAGAGGTGATACGAAAAAAGAAAGAAAGAAAAATAAAGAAAACCTGTGCCGCAAGGCTGCTACCTTATTCTCAAATTATAGATCGAAGTGTATATAAAGCTTCGCCAGTTATTTGTCCAGAAAAGCAAAACACTTCATATCACGGGAGAGTATCACAAAGAAAACAGGAATATGTAGAGGAATGCACTTACCTTGGTGACCACGTTTTGTACGAGCCCAATGCTTAAGTTGTATTTCCTGTCAAAGCACAGACAATCTGTCTTGTTGATATCGTTGCTACTGTCATTCCCATGAATATAAGCAGTCCAGCTGCCATTTGTTGTATTTACATATGAAACCGGGTTTATTGTCGTATTTCCCAAACTCACAGTCGCAGATTTACAAGTATAGCCGGGCTGGGCTAAAAGAAGAGAGTCTGAATTCTGGCTGTATCCAATAAACAAAGCGGGGATCCAGGTTAGGAGAATTAGTTGTTTCTGGTATTTCCCAAATCCCCCAAGATAAGGCGCCACAGATTCGTCATATTCACGGAGCACCCCCGAAGAAGAGTTTTCGGAAGCCACACAGCCATTTTCTGGAAATTCTGGGTGAACCTCTTCAGAGTTCAGTCTTTCTACGGCCATCGTGTTTTTTTATTGTCAGTTTAAATCGTATCTTTATTAAAGCGCGTGTGCTTGACAATCCACTGCAGTCGTTGGCTCTCAGTGACTGCGCTTTGTTACAAAAAAAAAAAAAATACAACGTAGTCCATTTAAAAAAAAAATTTATGTAAAATATAAAAACAATTAAAATTTGGAAAAATATCTAAATGTACACTACTTAATCATTAATATATATATATATATATATATATATATATATATATATATATATATATATATATATATATATATATATATATATATATATATATATATTAAACTGACCAGCGAATTTATGTAACACGAGTCGGTAGCAGGTATTCTAATTAAGATTCGAGAGAGAGAGAGAAGCCGGCTGAATCCTTAACATCGAGGACTGGACGTACAGAAAAAGAAAAACAAAATTCTTTTCCCTGTTGCAATATTTAAGAAATCTGACAAACCGGACTATAAACTCATTCCGGAAGAGTCCAATCCTGAAGCTGCAAACCCAGCCCCTTTCCCGTTGAGGCTACAGGTAACACACCTGTATATAAATACACTCGGTGCTTTCAGTGGGGAGACTCCGCATCGTTCTAAATTAATTAGCTGCATTATTTCACGTCTGATGCCCTATACTACTATTTTGACAATCACACAAATGAAACAAATAGACCATAATTTATTCTTCCATGGTTTCCGCTTTAAAAAAAAAGCAATGACTACTTAGCATGTGGTTTCACTCTCGCATAACAAGCAACGTAAACTTACCTCCGCCCCCCTGAAGCACCTAGTTTACCACGATTGGAAAACAGGGATGACGAGATGATAAATTGTACCGCATTCTAGAGGTATCGTCGGGAAAGAGCAACAAGGAGCATTTTGTCGCATATGTGGGTGTTTGAGGAGCCTACACAGACTGTATAGTCGAGTTTTTGCATTTGGTAATGGTAAAAATTACAACCGCATGGTTCATATGCCAGAAACAAAACCCGTAAGAGATACCTAAAATACCAAGATATTATAAATAACATATTATGGATCAATGTAAACCGATGTACAGATCACCTCTACTGGAAAACAATCAGCCACAGGAAAACAAACATTGCGGACATTTCTAATAATTTATAAATCACCATCTATAATTTAACAGCCACGTGCATTGGGACTAAACTGTCGAATACATTATTATTATTATTATTATTATTATTATTATTATTATTATTATTATTATTATTGCTGCACAATTCACGTCTCAAAACTCATCGTTTTCTAAGATACCTGGTCCAATAATTAAAACACTTCACTCAGGTTTGTAACGTCTTATTCACACCTGTTTTTAATATGGCGAGTCTTTTTATCATAATTGTTTTCCATTGAATTGTTACATGTGTAGTAAAAACGGATTTCTGTGCAAGAATTGTTACGTGTTGAATACTTAAAAAAATCATTCATTCAAAACAGCTATGGACAAAGGTTTTGCATCAACCTATAGAATTAACACAGTTTGCTTCATAAAGTCAAATGAAGGTCAACACCCACATGTTTGTTTTGGAAAAATACCGTCTTCTAAAGTCGAAGCATATGCATTAGTAATTATGTAGTGGCGGTCTTATTCAAGGCTTCATGGTAAACGCACTCATTACATTAGTCACAGCCACATACTTTGCATATACAGTAATGTGTGATATGAGTGACCTTATAAGTTACATCTGTTTTGAAAAATCAGCCACTCAAGTTGTACAACAACACATGATACATCACAAATTGTACAGTACAACATTTGTGTTCTTGTTGCTGATTGTTGTTGTAACAACCTGTGTTGAACGTACAGTAATTGCTGAGGAGACAAGCACCATCTTCAAATACTTTCTTGTTGTTTACAAGAGGCTGTGTATGATTTAGCTGGGGAAAAAAAACTGAAAGGACATCAAAACCTGAAGCTCAATATGAAAAAAATGAATAAATAAAAGTAATACAGGATAATAAATTATGCAATAAGGAACAAAGATACCTAAGGTACTTCATCTGAGTGTGTGAAATAATTATACACCACTGAACCATGTTCCAAGGACCACTATAAATATGAATAATAGGCAATCTTATTGTCATGTTCAACAATGTGAATACACAGTTTACAAAGATGTATAGAGATTACAGCAGTAAACACATAATGCAAAGATGGTTTGTCTGCAAGCAGAGACCAGTATTCTGCAAACATTATCTAATGTTTGGTCATTGTATTCATTCATACTAAAGAGAAGTTTCCAATATTTAGAATATAGTCACATCTCTACATTTTAATACGTTAAGTTTCTTTGTCAATTCTCATCAAGCCTGCATATGAGCGTGCCCAGTTTGTATGATGTTAATACCTTTGTGATATACTTACACATCCGCAAGGCAGCTCATATACTCAATTACAGCACACATCATGGATAAGTGATCCTTTACAAGTTGAAAAGGTTGAGTTGAAATTCAAAAGGTAACTAATGCATCCAAACCACTAAGCATTTATTAACAGTGCATAGAAGGTAAACAGAAATATGGTAAAATAATACATTCAGGCTTCTCTTTGAAGTGATAACGTGTGCAGTTTTTGATAATTATGGTGCCTCTCATCCCAAAGAAATTGGAGACAAAGAGGGTGTCTGTTAATGAGGGACACTGGCGTTTGTATCTAACCCCTGTAACCCACTGAGGATAAAACACATAACATAATTTTAGGGACACAGCAGACAGGCTTTTGTGGAAGAATCTTGGGGAGGCCTTCATCCAGCAGTGGATTGAAAAAGGGTGAAGATGATGATGATGATGATATATGTACATGATAAAAGTGAATTGTATTGCAAATCCATATTGGTTTCCCACATGGGAATACATGCCAGTAAGGGTAATACTGTACCTTAGTACCATATATTAAGTATGCTTTCACAGCCAAGACCAACAAGTGTTACTCAAGTGTTAAGAAGTCATAACTAAGAAGCACTCAAGCTGTCCAAGGTCTTAATCATTGGTTGCTTACTAGCCTAGGAATTGCAGGCTGAAAAATAATTTGTGCAACTTCAGCACATGAACATCTCTGATTACAGCACTATTTCAGAAATGTCCACTCTCCCTGTTTCAGCTGCAGTATAGGTCTACAACATTCACATCTCACGCATTCACTGGTACAACAGATGTCATACAAACATACTCTAATAAGGTCTGCACAAGCCAGCACCTATACTGTGATCAACAACACACTGATCTGAAGTATTGCTGATCATGCTGTAGTTTACTGCTCCCACTAAACCCCTCTCCTCATACTGATGAGTCGGTTCAAGTTAATTTGAAGATGTTTCTGGTAAAACTGCTGAATACATTTCAGACCCTGGACCCCTTTTTTGAGTAGCTATCAGTGCAATTGATGTGTAATCGTTGACCGGACTTGAATTTGCATTTCTCCTGGTTAGTGAACTTCTGTAGCCATGACACAATCCTAGTAGTTATCCTTCTCTAAAGTAACCTGGTAGAAATGTACATGCAAATGGTTAACATGTAATGTAACTTTTCAGACATACACAACTAAACATATTGTAGTGCACATGGATAGTGGTGTAAAGATAAAGGCATTAGCTTGAATTAGCTTTACCTCGAAATTGATTTAGTTACGGATCCATTTATGTTGTGTCCACTTACAGGAAAGTTTAATGTATTTCTAAAATAATACTGTACCAGTATTTTGTATCTACCTGAATAAAATGTAAAAGAACCACTCGCAAACGGGTGTAAATCGTTTTGAAAATTGGTGTTAAACGATTTTGAAAGTTTAGCACCAGAGAGCCTACAGGTGCTAAATTATCAAACCCTGGCCTAATCAAGCCCACCTCATATCTTCCCACACGACACAAACCTTCTCTCCTGTGTATGTGGATGAGTGTGGGTGGGTCATGTGAGTACTCCAAACCCAATGAGAAACTTTCATCATCTATGGTTGCTAAGGAATAAAAATAAATAGAAAAAAACATATCTACTGGTGGCAGAATTTTATGTTGCTGGCGCTACAGTGTATGAGGTACTCTGGTACCAGAATCTGGCAGAGCAGGTAGCACAACTGATTTGAGTCAGATATTGTATAATGGTAGCGATATGTTATTGCAAAAGTTAAGAAATGTGTTTTGGTTCAATTTGAAAATATTCTCACTGTGATACTAAAGCATACTAAAGGTTCATACCATTATAGCTACCCTGGCACGACCATATCCTCTTTTTATAAATCTATTGCATTGTAATTGAAGATGGTTTGATATATTTAAATGACCATTCATTTTCAATGTATTAAATACACACCACAAACAAATTAACTGAATTCTTTATTGATTTAAAGATAAATTCACTATCACAACAGAGTGCCCCAACCTTGTGCGTAAGTAATATTAAATATACCTAATGTAAGCAAGAACCCGCTTACCTAGGTTTCTTTAATCAGAAAAGTGGTAACTTGTCCTGATGGCTTCTGCTACTGGATATCTGAAGGACAACACTCAAAATCGCCTAGCCTCAATAATGGATACATTATAATTCGCATGACTCCACCGTGATTCTGTCTGCAATTGGATTCAACCTACAGCTTTTTAATAAGGTTTGTGCTGAGACCAGGGTCATCACTGCATCATGTACTAAAAATAAGATTGGCTTTCTCAGAGTCAGGCACCGGAGAGATTTACACTAGCCTTTGTATGTCTATTACAGGTAACCGTACATCGCTGATTGAGAGAACGAAGGCCTGTAAATATACCGAAGGCTGAAATTGAATTCCTAGTTAATTTGAAAACACTGATTTTTGTTTATCATATTTTGTTTATTGTTTATTATTATTATTATTATTATTATTATTATTATTATTATTATTATTATAAGTCACAAAACAGTAGGGGGACAAGGGTTTGAATACACCTGAGTTTGGGCGTCAACCTAACCTCACAAACAACCACACATCTTGGAGCAACTCTGCTTGAGAGAAGCCCGAGGCTGAATAGTAGGACTGCTTGTTGCAGCTATTTGGGGAAGCTCACATTTCTTTCTCAGTTGACATTTCACCTGACTGTAGTTGTCTCAGTCGCTTAATTGGCATATTTTAGTTTACATCTTAAAGAAAATCCTGGGGATATACAAAATAGAAACTTGATTTAATTAATCAAAATTATCTTGAAATATTATGCTGAATGAAACATTCCATAAAACAGACATTTTTAAAAAAAAAATTAAAAAGGCCCCGTGACTTTGTTAAGTAACCAGTAACTTACAGTATGTGGGGCACTGTATTTTTATGCTGTCCTTTTTTCTGAGTCATAAAGCACACATGTTCTTCATCACTATGCTCTCCACCCTCTGCAAACACTGCTGAAGCTAGTTTGTATTATCAGGGACACCTTTGACTATATAACAAGAATGTAAAGAAGATGAGCTTTCACCAGAAGGCAAAACTATGATATTGTAGAATGTTAACAGGCACCAATGATTTATATGATATTGTATTGTAAAATGATTGTGGAACCTGCCAATTGACATTTTTTTTCATAAAGCACTAGGATAAAGCAGTACTTTTTAAGGCAGACTTACAATTAATAATTTAATTCTGAATATATATGAACACCTACTGTATCCATTCGGAATATGAGAAGTGTAAATGGGTTTCCCATTATATTCTTCCCCTTTGAAACATATAAACATGTCTTGCCTTGCAGTATTTATTAAGGACTTCTTTAAGGTGATCTGCTGTAGATCCAAAGCATGTGTTTTGTACTGTCCTATCAATTGGAAATAGATTTTCCTTGCAGTGGTAAAAAAAAATAGATCATCAAAGCCCTAAGTTGTTTTAAATGGTTATTTTAGGCATAACCCATGAAACTGACTTTTTAAAATGTCTAATCTGGTCATATACATTATCTGTTGGCTGGAAATAAGTGTAAAAGGACCCCCCTAAAAAATCTTCAGAACATAAATATTTGATGAACTTAACTTTAATGAAAATCCCTTCTGTCATGTACAGAATGTTATTAGCAGTTATATGCACCCCATTGTCATGGCAACACAAGAAGAGAATGCATAGTAAATGACTACAGTGCATCTATAACAGAAAAATACAGGAGACACCTGCTGTCTGTGCAACACAACACATCACACATGTTGATGTTTAAAGTTAGTAAAACTCATAAAAATTCTACCCTAAAGGAATAGCACCCTAAAGGAATGATTATAATTTTATTTATCCCAAATATAGATTTGTTTTCCCCAGCCAATGTCTTGATAAATGAGGTGGAAGGAGGATCCAGATATTGCTGCCCTTTAAATCTGTATTAATCTGGTTGGTGTCGCTCAGGGACACTACTATTCTAACTTAACTCTGAACATGTTTAATTTATTTATTAATAATTGATCTATGATTCTGTCTCATATACAATATTTCAACATGCGGGTAATCACAGCACAATTTAAATGCTAAAACAACTTGCATTCATTAATTATCTATTCAATTACACAAAATACCCATTTCTTCACAAGAAGGTGACAATAAAAGCTTACTGCAGATATTCCCCTTTGTCAAAGCCCTTATGTTAAATAATTAATTGAACCCTATTGCACAGCACCTGAGATCAGCTCTATTCTGGATTGCCAGCGCCCTCTATTGGTAAATATAACTTTGTGCTCCGGTAGAGATGGTGATTTTTCAAACATTGCTTTTCTTTTGTTTATCTCTGTTCTTGACACTTTTATATACCAGATCAGCATAACAATATACAGAGACAAGTGAATGAAAACATAATGTTTGTTACAGTACACTGACACAAAGTTATCAGTACAATCTGGACAGGGTCCAAAGCACCAGGAGCCTGTTGCTAGGCAAATGACTGATTCGGTTAGGAAGCAATACCTAACTGACTTTTGAAAATAAAAATTCAAGACCTTTAAAAAGGAAAGACCAAAACACTATAACCGCAGGGAGCATCTAGTCTAGTGACTTGCATGACTTTGCCTCAGATGTTATCCACTCTGTAATACTGTTATTTCCATGTACACTGCATGTGCCTTCAGTAGAACTGATTGCATGTAGATTTTCCACAAAAAAAAAAAAAAAACACACACACTAGTCTTTTAAAAGAAACCTTCACACCAAAACTATATATGTATACATCTTAGTCCGATTCCCAATAGGACTTTACTCTGCTTTGAATTGTTAGTTATAAAATACGATCAAACATATACCTTGATGTCACATCGAGATGATTCACGTTCAGGCCTTTCACCTATAGAAGCCTGGGTTCCGGCTCAGCTCACAAGTGAAATGAAGTGTGAGGTCTCAACATTAGAAAGGCTGACCACACAAAATGTCAGTCTCTGCTTAAGAGACGCAGGCAGGCTAGCATTCGCCTTTCTTACACTACCTCCTGAATGGCAATGCAGTAGACAGAAAACATAAGAAATAAAGAAGCAATGGAGAATACAGATGTGTTATCATTATTGATTTATTCTTGCCATTTCTTTTAATTAATCTTTAATAATAATAACAATAAAAAACAGCCATTTTAAATTTTCTGGGAACGCATGGTCTAATGCAAGTAACACTGCTGTTTTAATTCTGTATTATAAATTTTAAAATTATTATATAAAACATTTATTTTTAGATCTCAATAATTTACTATTTACAAAAGCTTACAAGTAAACAGTTAATACATACATTTAAAGGAACTATAAGAGATCCTTCAGGCACAGCCCCCTCTAGTGAAGCAACACTGCGTGTGCATGGGCACACTGCGAAGTCCATCGTAATTGTCCAAGTCCCTTTTTTCAGTAAAAATCACAATTGCATTCATAAATATTTTAAAATACTGATTGCTACATTGTGCTGCGTTATACAGGGAAGAGTACAAACCAGCCTGAATTCTAAAGGCCCCTATACAAGGATACATATTGTGTACTGTCCTGAATACACCAGAATGCAAACACAACTGTAAAAGGATGCCAGATCCTTAATGTTAAACTATCCTTAAATTATGAATCCTTGTGAGAAACCCTTACAATCAACTATATGTTTATATTTTAAGCAGTGCGGATGCTGAGCTTGCTTTAAACATGACCACAAACGTCTACCGAAATAAAATATAAAAAGTGAGATGAATGTATATTAGAGGGTTTAATTACATTACTTTAAAAGTAATAAAAAGCAATATTCTGCAAAACCGTGTACATCTGGAATTTTACAATATTAAAATACACCTGTATCACTGCGACATAAGTGTCGTCAATAAAGTGCATTCATATTTGTTTGTAGAAATAAGTACAATCTTGACCCTATATGTACTTCTTGTGTTCATTTTTTTAAATGTAACACTCCAAGTTTTGAACAGTTTACCAGTAACACATAATTATATAGCAATTAGCTACTGGACTTCAGTGTTTGGTTAAATAATCAACTTTCTGCTATACAGTACTGGTGTGTTATTTTTGCTTGAGTATTTTCCATAGGTATTCAATGAAGTTTAGCAAACAGTTGTAAAGTGAGATGTCTGGAGAGAATTTGGTATTCCCTTGCCTAATGACCTTCAAAGGCGATGCACAGTGGAAATGCAGTGGTTCTGTACAACAGGATAATGGAAGGTCGAGGGCAGCTGCAATGGTGTGAATCATGTGTAGAATGGTACCACAGTGGAAACATGTTTCACATACAAATGGTACACAATGGTATGGACCAATACACCAATTTCACTAGCATGGTTCCATATCAGTACATTGGTGTGATATATATCAAGATCACTTTATTCCAAATCCATTATATTGCCTTTACTGGTAATACAGTGATCTTCTAATGGTCCTGCTAGAGTAACACATTGTTATAATGGTATCCAAATGGTTCAATAATAATGTAAATGTGCATGCTTGTGCTTTACATATACATTCAACATGTTTGTATACACATCATTAAATGCAACATTTAACAGCTTATTGTTTGTTGTGTGTGTGTCATATATATATATATATATATATATATATATATATATATATATATATATATATATATATATATATATATGTTTTACACGATCTTTAATGGCTGTAATTACAACTTGGAGAATGCACTGTAAACAAGGGCAGTGTACTGTAACTTTATTACATTGTTAATTCATTATACTGCAAATGTGTTAATACTTGTGTCATTTATTTTTACTTTCATATTATCTCAAAGGAACATCATAACAATCTATTTACAAAATACTGTCTGGGATTAAATTTAAATTAAGGCAATGCTACCTCTTCATTATACTTCAAGAAGCACTAAACAATCAAAAACTCATAACAAATCTTAAGGAAGATTATTTAGCAGTTTAATTGAACACAATGCAGAGTGTTTTTAACTGGATAGGGGCACTGTAATTAAAATGTAATCCTAGCTACTGTTATCCTGTTCGGCATAACATCTTTAATCCAAACTAGCAAGGCAAAACTTGACAGATTTGTGTGTGTGTGTGTGTGTGTGTATTTCTTCTATTCAGCTGCATATCCCCACTGCTTGTGTAGACCATTTGTTTTAAATATTACTTTTGGAACTTCAATTTGGGGATCACTTTTATTAGTGAATCGTGGTTTCATTACGTTTACTGATATTAGATATTGCATTGTACTGTATACAAATGTATCTCCTTTCAAACTGTTTATAACTAAGAGAAACACCCGGTTGGATGTAACAGATTGTATGCCAGTATTTAAGGGCTTCTTTTTTAAGGTCGTCAGAAAACGAATTGCGATCAGCGTTGAGTAAAAATGGAGATTATGCCTTTGCAAAACACAGTTATGTAATTACACTAGTATGCCTGGGTGACAGGTAAATGAAACTGTATGGTTTCCCTGGGTAACAATTTCACACAGAGTTTAACAAAAGAGTTGAGATCTCAGACTTACTTGTTTTTTTCTGGGCCCAGCTTACTGAGCTTTAGCAACAGATTTTCATCAGTTTGTTCGGGAAGGAAAACAAAGTAAACCCCTCAATTAAACCAAGAAATACACAAGATATTTGTGCCGACTGAATGTAGAAGGCAGGCATATGGTCCATGTCCTATTCATTTATTATTATTCCATCTATATTTAAATATAATTTAATTTTTAGAATTACTATCACATGTACAGCTACGGCCAAAAGTTTTGCATTACCTAGAATTTTAGGATTGAAAAAAAAACTAAAACTATATGAAAATAATTTAGATTTTTTATTAAACATTGTGTAATCAAAGAAATCACTAAATGAGATGGAAAAAGTCTACTGGAAGCCATAATAGTAGTACAGTATTTTGTTAGATTTTGAAATGACACATTTTTCAATTCTTGTCAGTTTTTCCTTAAGTATATGGAAAACTACAAAGCGTTGTGTAATTCAATATGTTGACATAACATTATTCAGCAGGTTTCATTCGACTTTATGAAGCAAAATTCTACAGGCTAATGCACATAATTTGGCCATAGCTGTATATGTGCTAAATATTATTACCGTCTACAGAAAACAGATGCTTTAAATGATACTAATTTCAAACCACCACATGTAATTTCCAGTTGAAATACAAATGCAAATAGAAAAGCTGCATTTATTTTAAATAGTTATAATGATATAATATTGGCTTGATTTAATTTAGCTCCCTAGACTGAACACTACTGTAAGTATAAATCAATCCCAAGCATTTGTAAAGCATTACCAAGCAGTTTTTACTTTTTACTGCTTTGAAAGGGAAATGCTCATAGCTCAAGCTTATCAAGTACCTTTACGTGTGGCACTATTCAGGCTGATGTATCAGGCTGATATACTATACAACCTTGTTAGAATTTCCAGCAATGGTTAACACTGGTTTAAGCTTGTGGTAAACATTCAAGACAGTTAGGAAGCTATTTTTTTTTTTAATATAATTGTATATACAGTTATAACAAGTTTACTAATACTTAAAAAAAATGTTAACAGTATGTGCTGGATAATCAACAGCAACAACACATACTGATATATTTTCTAGTTCCCAGTCACAGTAATACCAGTAATTGCTGTAAATACTAACAGAAAACTAGGCAGGGAAACAACCACTTAAGAAAAACTGGTGCAAAATGTATGCTCTCACAAAAGCTTAGTTGTTATAGTTTATGCAGTACAAGATCTGTCTTAGAACAACACAGCAGCTCTTTTCCTTTCAGTTTTTTCATTTACCAAGATGGGAGTACCAAATGAACACAAGGTTAATAATTGTAAATTGAGGCACGGAAGACTTTCCTTTTGAATTCTGTAAACAAGATGGGGTCCTGTGTAACCAATGCAGCTGAGGCACCAAGATGTAAAATGACTTTACCAAGGCCACACAAGTGCATAGCAAGTGAGCCGGGAAATGAGTCCATGTTATACAGGCTCCACGTCACAGCTGTAAGCACTGGCTCCTTGTGAGGAGAGTTTAGGAAGCTGGCTGCTGTTGCTAAATTCCAGGGCTGAAAATAAACAGTAGGTGTATTATGAGAACAACTTAGCCTTCTGAATGGATGCCTTCTTGTGTTTGCATTCCTCATAATTGTTATACCAAGAATGGAGATCCAAAAGTATTACAAGCAGAACATTAAAATTCCTGTCTATCTGATTCCAGCTTTATCCAACCGCAGGTTCACTCCAGAATATCAGTCTCAAAAGGGACTAGGTGGTAGTAGGACAGATTGGTAACATATGCCTCTGGGTCTTCGTCACTGTTGTCCAACTCTGGGGTATTGTCGCTCCCATTCTCAAACCTGCAACGAAACAGCAAAAAAAAAAAAAAAAATCACTAAAATATTATCACGAAAACTACCTTTCCTTTAAAATACATTGGATTATGTATGATTCAAATGGGTTTTTAATTAAGATGACAATACATATAGCAGCAACAATGGCTGACACACAAATCAAAACATATCCTACACATCTCCCGCCTGATTTTAGACTTATGCTCTTACTTCCCACTTATCTGTCTCTCTGTTTTTCTATTTAGTCAAAACTGTTCACCCTTTTTAAATAAAAGAGCCATGCCGATGGCAGGTGTGCACTTGAATAAAAAAGATGAATTGAACAAATTGGATCTCTTCATACTGCAATAGGGTCAGATTACTAAAAAGCTAGCTAGATGGTAGCAAAGAAATAGAAAAATAAGGAGCTGAACTCAGACACTACTTCAATATTTGTTTGATAAAATCAATCTGCCGGAAAATACATACACAGTATTTGTGCATTTTACCTTTTTTCTGCTTGATGTTCTTGCACATGCCCTCTAAATGTTGTCTGTCAATGTACATTAAGTCAATCTATCTATTTTAATTTAATACAGCCAATAAAGTCGTGGGCAGTGTTTGCTGTCAGCGGCAATACATAATGTTAAGTTACTTACCGTAACCTTGGTTCCCTGAAAGAGAAGACGACCACCAAAACATTACTTATGGGATTTTCCTCCTATTGGCAGGTATTCACTGAGCTCTTTATATCAGAGCTGCCAATAGGCCCCTTCCTGGGGTGACGTCCTCGATCCCGCCTACCGAGGGATTAAACAGTCAGCCCATGGAAGCCATGTTCTCTTTCTGCATCGAACCCATGGTGGTCGTCTTCTCTTTCAGGGAACCAGGGTTAACCAGTGTTCATTTTAAACACAAAACAAAATGAACAAAACAAAAACCTAACCTAACCTTCCACAAGTGCTAACTACACACTAAACTAATAAACCAGACGGCTAATCAGTTTACCAGTATCAAACACATATACTCTTGAATTATAAACACAGTACCTTTTCCTGGTAGTCTCTCTCTAATGGAGCTCTGGTCTCTCATAGTATATGATGTGGCTGCTCCCAATTATCACCAGTTATTCCACTTGGAAGCAGCCACATTCTCACATGTTTTTGACAGGAACAGCAATTAACCCCATCCCTGCCAACCACCAACAAAACACACAAATACCAACACTATTTACAGGCAGAGCTCTTGCTCTGCCACACCCCAATTCAGCACTGTGAACATGGTTTATATGTTCTGCTTAAGATAGTTAGTTCACTACAGGGTGGTCCGTCACCCCCTTTGAGACTCACTCATTTATGTTTGTGGGTTGCTTTGAGGTCCCTATGAGATATTTGGATACAAACAAGCCCAGTATAAAGCTAATTTGATATAAATTATAGGCAAAGTTTGAAATATGTGAGTACAGTACACAACATCGTAGGAACCTGTTAAAAACCTGTTAATTGCAAGATGATATTTCCTAACTTTTACTTTATTTTCAATGTATGCCTTTTTTCAGTACCAATCAATAATAATGAGAAAGTGTCTTCAAATTGAATTAGATAACTTCTCTCAGCACTTTATGTCGGCTTTTTTCTTTGCTGATCATAGCTGGGGATTTTTTTTTTTTTTTTAACTTGGGTCAAGGTATGCGATTATAATAAGGATGATTAAATAGTATTCCTTTCTGAATGTACATTACATTTTTTCATCTGCAATCGGCAACACAGTGAGGGAAAAAACAGCTAGTTTATTTATTTATTATATATATTTTAATACAATGTGGCGGGCGTGCCTATTTTGTCTGGGCGGGGAGCTGAGAGCATAGAATTGGACGGGATCTGGATACTAAGCAGACGCAAACATTATAATGTGATGTAAAGATTTTGTCTTGCACTTAGGCAATTGCTGACCCTCCAAAAACTTTACACCTCTTCTTTCAAGGTGCAAACCATTGTAGAAGCGAGTAATTAAGAGCTGTATATAAGCACACACCTGCAGAGATCTGTCATTGGCTTTAGGATGGCTGCTGTGGTACACTTCCTGAGGGAGGAACACGTTTGGAGGAGAAGGGCAAGACGAAGAAGACCCCGCATATTCAATCCAAGGGTCAGTTTGTTTGGGATGCTGGAGGATGCGGTGCTAAAGCGTTATCGTCTCACTCTACGGGTCATCCTAGACCTAATAGCTGAATTGAGGGATGAACTAGACCCCAGCATCAATCTAAGGACTGCTATCCCTGCACATGTGAAAGTGTTGTGTTCTCTGCAGTACTTAGCTTCTGGTTCCTTTTAGACCACAGTTGGAATGTCTGGAGGGATAGCCCAATCCACCTTTTCCAGAGTGCTAGGCACATTTCTGGATGTCATGCTGAAAAAGGCAAGCCAATACATATCATTTTCTAAGGATACTAGCATAACTGATGTTGGCTGAGGCTTTTAGGGGCCATAAGGAGACTCCTTCTCAGAAAACCTTTCTTTTCGGTGCGCCAAGAGGACTTTGCTGCTCTTTTTTTTAGTTTGTATTTTTGTGCTCCACAAATGTCATACAGCATCTACTGCTCTCTGTACTCCTAGCTCTGCAAGTGCAGCCATTAAATAGACTGATGCGCTCATTGAGATCCTCATTATCATAATTACGGATCATTATTTGTGCGTGTTGAGTAATTTGCATTGCATGGCCGCAATGCAATTTGAATTTTACATCTGCAATTATTTGCACTGCGCCTATACTTACATCTACCCCTATGTGAGTTAAATGTATTTTGGGTGAGTAAAATGCAATATAAAAGTCATGAGTACTTTCAATAAATACTGTACATTCTTTAATGGGGTATACATTAACAACAGCCTTACATTTTAACTGTAATGTTACTTTGAACTACTGTACAATAACTTGGTCTTACGATAAGAACAAAAACAGCAATTATTCTTATTTGCTTTATTGACCACAAACAATATGGATGTGAAGCAAATAAACACAGAAACTGTTTTTTATTTCATTCTAATGTTGCAGATGGAATATACTTCACTAAAGGCCTGCATGCACATACTATATATTTCTAATAGTTTTTGAAAAACTGTACCGATACTGCACTAATGCAAATAAAGAAACGATAATATTGTATTCCTTATTGAGCTCCTTGCTATAGCAATATAATGCATCATCACTCTCTCCAAACAGAATACTGTATTTATAACATAGATTTATCTTCCAAAAATGTGACTAAGACTGTGCTGAGAAATCCTGGATCAAGAATCCAGTGGCTTATTCACCAGTCACAAGCACGCATTGCAAGTGAGTGGATTCAGTGGGTTTAATCGTACATTTTTTTAAAAATGAAAACCCGTATTATTGGTCACGTGTTTGTGGCTATTCCCAGGCAGGCTACAATATCACATGCTGTATATTCACAATAGACCACTGAGACGCCGGGCGCCAACAAAGTACAAGAAGCTTGATAACATGCGAACTCAAGCTGTGCAGCAAAATTGATATGCAAACATTTAATTAATCTTTTTTCAATCCATAAAACACCCAGTACTCCGCTTATCTGAAGTGTTGGCTGTACAATGTCAAGGTTGTTCCTCTTGATGTGTGTGTCCCCTTCCCCATCTGTTATAGCCACTTCTGCATTGTAAAGCCTGGTATGGACATGAAACTACACTGGCTCGTCATCAGGAGAATGTAAGTACAATTAGAGAATCCCTTAGTCTGCAATGTACAAAAATGTATGTGGTCAACTGACTGTTCAGAAACAATAATGAAAAGGCTGAAGAAGTGCTTTCACAAAGGGCATGACAGTGGGTACTCGTGCTCAGTGTCTTTTGTCACCACAGTGGTTAACAGTCAAGACAGTCACCCCGGGTGTTCCTGGAATGGCAACGGTTTCAGAAACACCGGAAAGCACGGCTCCACGCATGCAGCTCATGACAGACGTGCGACAGAAGAAATGTTGGACAACACTGGAAATGACAAACCTGTTTCCACTGGAACAATGTGCAGGGGCTACCCATTGTGGGCTATTGAAGCCACAACGTGTTGGCCTTTCAGTGTTTTATTTTAGCCTCTACAAGTGGGTAAAGTAACACAACTGCTTCTAAATCTGTTTGGCTAAAAGCACACTCTGCATTACTGTGTTTTACCCATGATGCTTTTCTATATCTTTACAAGATTTGCAACTTCCTTTATTTTCCTCTTCGCATTCTTTTGTAACAACCACCAGATTGAAACTAATGACTCACTAAATTATATTTGTAAAGTTTTGCATGTCTGGCTATCTGTGGCTTGAGAGAGACACTAGACTTTCAGTAACAACCAGACTATGTGCTCTGTCATACATTCTTTTACAGGGATGCACAAGAATAAGACACTGTATGAAAAACAGTACTGAACAACTCTGGTGAAGCTGCCATTAGTAGAAACATGGTGCAGCCATCCGTACCATCTCCAGATAAACTGCATTTATGTATATATCACTTTAACCAACCTACAATATGAAGCATCTGTGGCCCACATGAAAAGGAACGGTTTCAGTCAAGATTAAGGGGCCATTCGCAGCGCAAACATACCACAATTTGCAATTTGCAAAGTATACATTTTGTTGTATGTACTAAGAGCAAATATGTTAATAAAGAGAGCAGCAATATATCAATTTAAATATCTGTTGTGTCATCTTAGCGAGATCTCTAGCATTGCAAGAGTCATGCGACATTTTTTTGAATAAATAATGAAAGGCAGGCCCCCACCTTCACCCCCAAATAAAAAATGTGTTTCTATCAAAAAGCTTTTCATAATCATACAATAACCTGTGGCCCCCAACAAGTCTGTTCTTACTACATTTAAGTGATCCTGGAGACAGGTATTGCCAGAGAGGGTATTAGTAAGCAGAAGGAAGCAGGTTTTTGCTTCTTGTGACTTGATGACAGTGTAGGCGTCTAAACTAATTTTCTAGCCATTACTATGCTCCGGAATTTGAGCATTAGTAAGCTATTCTAAGTTTTTTTTCTTTCTGCTTGCCAAATGTATACACCCAAGGAAGGAAGTCTCATTATGGCTTTGTTCCTGTGAACATTTTGCAAAGGTTACTTATGCCCATCCCAATACAAATCTATTTTTCAAGCTGCCACTTGGGGAGCTCTACTGCTTCAGGCATCAGGGCATGTCACCAGGTGAAATCTATCACTTTGGGGCTCATTCACTTAAGGGCAGTATTTTTCCCTTTTTACTTTGTGCTAACTGTAGATTGTGGCTGCAATCTGGACTTGCTGTAGTATTTTCTGACAGTGACATCACAGCTATGTTATTGTCAATGCTATCCAGTGTAGTAAGTATTCACCGTCAAACTTATAGGAAATAAATGTCATTGTCACTTTTCAGTTTTTTTGTCAAGTTGTCTATTTTTTTTGTAAAAATAGTCCAACAAGGTGCGGTGACGAGGTTGTTTTTCACAGCCTTAGGACATGTAGATGTACGGTCAGGAATTATATTGAACGAACATGTAGCTACGCCTCCTTCACACGGGGATAGGATACCAGAAAGAAGGGCTCTTCATTTTACAGTTGGATTGGTTGTATTGTCTGTCATGTAAAATGTCACTACCAGACGCTTTAAATGACAACAATTAAACCAATCCAAATCATACCGTACCTTGCCCTTGCTAGCCGGTCCTGTGTATCCAGTGGGAGCTGTTGTAGCGTGATATTGATAGCAGGATAGGTTGGTATACCAATAGTGCTTCATATTAGGCTCATGAGTGTGAGTTGTTGCCGGAATCCAGTATGATTTAAATAAACGATATCAAAAGAAAATGTTGACTTTAGTCATGAGCAGCTTCATTAGCGGTGTTTCCCAGGCTGTTTTACATAATTTTACACAACTCAACCTCATGAATTCAATGCAAATGAATGACAAGCGGTAAAAATACTACGTGGTATATCCCATTTACTGTGTGGTATCAGGAATAGTAAATACAACAGAAGAAATACTGTGTGGAGAACACGTTTACCACCCAGTAAAAACGCTACCGCCCTTTACTGAAGGAGCTCCTTTGGGTGTGGCCCCCCATCATATTGTCTGCTTTTGACATCTCAATTTTACTCTTCATGGCTAAAGTGGTCAGTTTGATTTAATCCAGGCATTGGTGGATTCTACTTTTTAATTACTTCTCTCATAGCCATTCAGTTGTTCACAAGCTTAGTTTACTCACAGGTGTTCTGCGGAATCCGTTGATAAGTGTCGCTCTTTTCCGTTGGGTATCTTATGGTCAAAGACTATTGTCTCTGTGTTGGCTAAACAAAATCCATTTGACCTCATGATTTCTGTGAATTAAAAAAAAGCATTGTTTCACATGTTTATATAATTGGGCAAGTTAGGAGTTTCAAACATAATATTTTGGATCTCTGTCATTCATTTCTTTTAATTAAAAATGCACAATATCAGTTTATTGGTTAGGTTGAAAACCATATTTTCCAAAAAGAATATATGGTATTATTTTTTTGTTCAGTTTGCATTAGTTTGCACAACATTATTATTTTTTATTTTTTTGCATTTGTATAATGTTAAAGTAGTGTCAGTTCTGAATTGCTTTATTTATAGTATTAACATTAAAGAAAAAGGGTGCAAACATAATATAATGTGGCTGATTTGTCACAAATAATCATTTATACTATGAAGACAAAATTAGATTACAACCTTCTATTTAACTATGAGACCCTCTCAGAACTGCCACTTAACACGCAGGTATATACATGTAACTGTGGCAGTCTGGCCCCAGGAGGCAATATGTTTAACTATGAGGCCTTAAAGATACTGTTACTGTATAAACATGTGTCACCTCAGTGTTATCAGTTAGAGAACTAGTGATAATATAAAAGGATTACCTGATATTGTTACTGGGCTTTGAAAGCAAGGCTGAATCTTGTGAACATTGTCATTTTTCAATACTTGGTCTAACGGTGACCGTTCAAAAAAAGTAAGTACCACTTCAGACCTTGAATACTGGACAGAAAGAGACAATAATTAGCCAGAGTTTTTTTTTCCTTGCTTATAACAAATAATGTTTCTGCTTTACTGCAATGACCTACCTTCCCAGGCATGTTTATTGTATTTTTCAGATGTCTCTCAACTTCGTTTAATCTTGCTTCAATGTCATGAGCCTCCTTGATCTTGACAAGACCTGAAACAATTACAATATTGGCCAGTTGTTAGTCAAAAGACGGCAAAATAATGTGAAGATCCTCTTCATTTCTACTGTTATTTAAAAAGCAGAAATAAATATGCGTTTTTAAAAAATGTAGTACTAGAGGCACAAAAACATCCCAAAAGTAGACAAATCTAAATCTAAAACAAAATGGCCAAAATGGTTTAATAGATCAATTAAAAAAAATATTCAGCGAAAAAAGGCACTTTACAGAGCGTTTAAAAGGGACCAAAAACAAAGTACACAGAAAGAGTACTTGGTACTACAAACACAAGTCAAAAAGGAAGTTAGAAAGGCCAAGAGAGAGATAGAAATCAATATTGCTAAGGGGGCTAAAACCAATTCCAAAATGTATTTCCAATATTATAACAGCAAGAGAACATTCAAAGAGGAGGTTAAATGTCTAAGAGACACAAATGGCAAAATCATAGATGAAGATAAAAAATAGCAAATATATTAAATGATTACTTTTCACAGGTTTTTACAAAGGAGGACACGGACAACATGCCCCACATGTCGACCTGTTCCTATCCAGTTTTAAATAACTTCAGCATAACAGAGGCAGAAGTGTTAAAGAGACTAGGAGCTCTTAAAATAAACAAATCCCCTGGGCTGGATGAGATCCTCCCAATAGTACTCAAAGAAATGAAAGAAGTTATTTACAAACTGCTAACCAAGATCATGCAACAGTCTGTTGACACAGGGGAAAATTACAAACATAATACCAATCCACAAAAAGGGAGACAAAACCGAACCAGGTAACTACAGACCAATAAGCCTGACTTCTATTATATGTAAACTTATGGAAACTATAACAAGATCTAAAATGGAAATGTACCTATATGGTAACAATATTCTGGGAGACAGTCAGCATGGTTTTAGGAAAGGGAGATCGTGTCTAACTAACCTGCTTGATTTTTTTCATCGACATCGACAATGGATAATTGCAAAGCATACAACATGGTTTATTTAGATTTCCAGAAAGCTTTTGACAGAGTCCTGCATAAAAGATTCATTCTCAAACTGAATGCAGTAGGGATTCAAGGAAATGCATGCACATGGATTAGGGAGTGGTTAACATGTAGAAAACAGAAAGTACTGATTAGAGGAGAAACCTCAAAATGGAGCGAGGTAACCAGTGGTGTACCACAGGGATCAGTATTAGGTCCTCTTCTATTCCTAATCTACATCAATGATTTAGATTCTGGTATAGTAAGCAAACGTGTTAAATTTGCAGATGACAAAAAAATATGAGGAGTGGCAAACACTGTTGCAGCAGCAAAGGTCATTCAAAATGATCTAGACAACATTCAAAACTGGGCAGACACATGGCAAATTACATTTAATAGAGAAAAGTGTAAAGTATTGCATGCAGGCAATAAAAATGTGCATTACAAATATCATATAGGAGATACTGAAATTGAAGAAGGAATCTATGAAAAAGACCTAGGAGTTTATGTTGACTCAGAAATGTCTTCATCTAGACAATGTGGGGAAGCTATAAAAAAGGCCAACAAGATGCTCGGATATATTGTGAGGAGTGTTGAATTTAAATCAAGGGAAGTAATGTTAAAACTACAATGCATTAATAAGACCTCACCTAGAATATTGTGTTCAGTTCTGGTCACCTCGTTACAAAAAGGATATTGCTGCTCTAGAAATAGTGCAAAGAAGAGCGACCAGAATTATCCCTGGTTTAAAAGGCATGTCGTATGCAGACAGGCTAAAAGAATTGAATCTATTCAGCCTTGAACAAAGAAGACTATGCGGTGATCTGATTCAAGCATTCAAAATCCTAAAAGGTATTGACAATGTCGACCCAGGGGACTTTTTTGACCTGAAAAAAGAAACAAGGACAAGGGGTCACAAATGGAGATTAGATAAAGGGGCATTCAGAACAGAAAATAGGAGGCACTTTTTTACACAGAGAATTGTGAGGGTATGGAACCAACTCCCCAGTAATGTTGTTGAAGCTGACACCCTGGGATCCTTCAAGAAGCTGTTTGATGAGATTCTGGGATCAATAAGCTACTAACAACCAAACGAGCAAGATGGGCTGAATGGCCTCCTCTCGTTTGTAAACTTTCTTATGTTCTTATATTCTTAAACATACCATGCATTGGTGAAAATGAAAACAATACAAGCTATATTTCTTATTGTGGGTCTGGTAATAATTCAATGTCCTGCATTTTGGAAACATCTTGGAGGTCAGGGTACAAATCTTGATTTCACAAGACAATTACACAATTTGGCACAATTAGCACTTGGTAACTTTGCAGGCAAACTGAGAAGCCAAGAACTTCCTCACCACCAAAGAGGGTAATCTGCCAGGTCAGGTATATGGAGCCAAACAATGAAGCCAAGTGCAACACATTTCTTTAAGGTCATCATCTGTCCAAATAAAAATATATCAATAGCAAAGGATTGCAAAAAAGGTTAATCCTCAGAAATAAAATCTGCTTTTACAGTAGTTACATAGTTTAAACATTTTATGTGAGGCTTTGTAGAAAACATACATGCAAAGGAAAATTTTCTAAAATTGTATCTTTGTGTAAGTTTCATGGTTTTATATACTGTGAACATTGTTGTATTCCTTTCAGAAAACTTTCCTGTTCATTTGCTTCAAAAGAGTTTTTAAGTCTATTTCAATAAATGTCCTTCAAAATTGTTGGTAATAAAGTTAGACCAGAGCAGTTTCTCACAGTGGAAAGCTCTGACTAATCGATACAAGGGAAGTCAAAATAGAATACTTGAATCACCATGTGACAAATTAGTGTACCGGAATTCTGGGTCCATTTGCACTCTTGTTTCTCTCATCCCACATAAATACTCTCTGCTGCTAATGCCTGCAGTGCATTGTCAGATGCTATGACTTACACAAAGCATGACGGCTAAATATACAGCTGCACATAAAAACTATTCAGTCAGTTAAGTTTCTATACCCATTTTGTTTATATATTACAGCTAGCTTCATTGTGTATTTGCATGTGATTTACCTGTGATTAATTGCTTTTACTATTCTTTACAGGGTTTTACCATAATTTACCATACTTTGCTTTGCGTGTAACATGGTGAACTTTTATAAGGCTACAAGAAGCAACAGAGAGTGGACACTTTATCATGTATTTTCAAAGCGTTTACTGCCATATGCCATTTTTTGAAAGTAGAAAAGGCATATTATTGGTACAAAATGTGAAGCAAACAACGTATTGAATTGTTTGGTTATATTAAAATAAATACAAATGTGTTTTTAGCAGTATATTACAGACTGGATACAAATGTTGGTGCCATTATATATTTCTGTACTATCATTACAGAGTCTGACAGGGTTCTATGAGGGTTCTAAAAGTAGAAAATAACAAACAATCCTTGTAGTAAAACTGGCTCAGCAGAATCTGCGAGTTTAGCATTATTTTGGGAAAATTTGAGGGGGGGGGGGGGGTGCAGTATGTCAGTTTTTAGATACACTTTTCTAGAAACCAATGCCTTGTAACTCACACTGAGCTTGCAAGTAGCAACAAAGAAAATTACTACAATTAAAATGCCTACAGATCTGAATTTGTATTTCTATTGGTAATGGAACAAATAGGCCAATGTGTTGAAGCTATTATTTAGAGACAAATATCTCCATAGGAACAGGACACTTGCAACAAGAACCACACTGAGCCAAGAAAAAAACTCCTTTGTCTATTCACATGCCACTTATCTAGTAGCAGCCAAACATTAGATAATGTACTTTAAATATCTTCAGAGAGCAGATTTAACTAACAGGATTAGGTCATAATGTATGGAGGTACTGGTAACAAGTTACATATAAAACCAAAATTCAGCATAAAATTGAGTTTAGATTTGAACAATCACTACACCCTTTTCTTAAGCAATAATTTTACTTTGGTCAAACAGCTGCATTTCAGTAAATCATGGGGCTTTCAATGTTTATGAAACTGGAAGTAATAATCATTAAATGTTAAGGCTATAGCTTACAATGACTAACAGACACGCTTAAGGTTATGTCTGAAAAGCATGATCGATGAAACAACAGGATAATGGCAGTAGGGTTAAGAACAGATTTAAGAATGGGGCAATTTTTATATAGTGTAGCGGTTGGGTGGGGGCTGTGGTGAGTGGTTGTGGTGGGTCGGTGAATTCACGTGTGTTCGGGCACTAGTTTCTTGCCTTGTCCCGAGAGGAATCCTTGGCCAGCTGGGGTAGTCCATTGGGCTTGCGTAATTGCATAACCCTATCAGCAAACTAAAATAATGTAACCCTCAATATGGATTTCAAAATACTAATATCTTGAATAAGAACTAGAAATATATTGCTTTTAACCAGTGGCCTTCAACAATATATTTTTTTAAATTGCCACTTTTAAAAAAATACATTGTTGAAGGCAGTTGATGGATCATATGGGTCATGTATTGAGCTGTAGCTCACACATGTAAGTTTAGCCCAATAACTGATTTTAAGGATGACATTGACAACAGCAGGCCACATTTCCACAGGGGCATCTAACAACTCTTTGATGGATGTGTTCCTCTGGTAATCAGTGTTGTATTCAACAGTAGCACCCTAATTGTAGAGTTGCCCATATCATGTATGGTTTTAAAGCTAATTTAAACTGTTTTAGCATGTTATTAAAATGTCAGTAAACCCCACAAAATACAATGTGGTCCATGAACAGGGAACTCAATGTTCGCTGAATCGGCTAGCTCTAAACCCTAGTGCCACATTTCAAACTGGGTGGAAAAAGACTGTATGATACAGCAAAGTGAAAGCATTTAGTGTAAGTTTACTAAAAGAAAATACCCATGTGAAAGCAATGCGTTACACAGCATAACCATTTGAAAATATGTGAAACTGCAAAGCAAATATGAGAACGGTGCAAGATTACAAAGGTGATTACTGATGTAGATACTGTATGTGGACTAAGCCTCTAAGCCTCTGCTACATGTTGCTGCATCTGAGGCATTACAGTTCAGAGTGTAACTATTATCCCCCACATGTCTGACGTCATTTTGTGAGTAACAAGAACTGGACAGTTGAGTCAGATGGCGTTTGATTGTTTTAAATGACAAACGGAAACTTTTAGCTAAGCTCCAAGTAACCAAAGAAGGAGTTTTTTTTTTTTTACATGCAGTTTCCAGAAGCAAACAAGATACTTTGCTATCTTGATTGCTCTACAACGCACACAACTACATTGTTTACAGTACTTAAAGTATATGATCATATTCTATTTGGCATTATAATGTATTGTTTAAAAAACTAGCAAACTGCAGTGTCCTTGTATAAAAATATAATCAGTGGTGCCTGAAAATATCTTTTCAATGCAAATTTGATATAGGATATGAAGATACGTACTATGTAAAAAGTATTTTCAAAACTTTTTCAACTACAAATACTTCAATGTGTAAAAACATATGCATTTGAAATTATGAAGCAACATAGGAATGTCAAAAAATTAAAACAAATATATATTTAAACAACTTGAAAACAAATTGTTATACTCATTTTCCTGCCAAGTGTGTGTGTGTGTGTGTGTGTGTGTGAGTGTGTGTGTGTGTGAGTGTGTGTGTGTACAGGTATGCATCTATGAAGATAGATGCTGTAGATATTGACATGTGTGTAATATGTATTCCAAGGCTAATGATATTGATTTGCATCATTTGACAGATTAACAGCTTTGACAAGATTAACCCTTACCATTGTGCTCTGACTGGCTCATTTGTTTCTAATGAGTGCTTAACATAAAACAAGAAAGCTAATCAATAAAACTGTTTCAAAACTGGAAGATAGTCCAATCAACATTGTCCAGCTAGAGATTGTGTACTAATAGTTCCTTTTATACAGATGGAATTTGATATTGGGTGGAACCCTTAATGGTTTACTGACTATAAATAGGATTCAGGACTAGCTAATTTAGCTATTTAGTTTGTTATGTATGATACACTCAAAATGGTTTATAACATTTAATTTGGCCTTGTACCAAATACATTATTTGTGACTACTTAACATCACTAAAGGTAACTTATTTTAAAAACAAGGTTCTTGTCAATTCTTTTTCATTTGTTTCTTCCAGTTCTCCTTGGTGCTCCACCTTCTTGCTGTAGCTTGGATTGGGGATGAAACCTTGGTGCTTCATCTGTAACTATAAAACCACTCAATGGTATAATATGTAGTTATACTAAAAGAAACATATAAAAATGTTTCGACTACAGTAGAAGTCTCTGGAGAATTGTGTGTGTGTTGTTTTTAGTATTATTACAGAAATCTAGATCTCGTTTGAACCCAGTTAGCAACTAAGCCAAATTAGTTGTGGTGGTCACTGCCCAGATCTAAGTTTACTTTGCAAACAATCCATCACACTGTACAATAAAACTGAACTGGAATGTGAACTTATTAATGGCTGTAATATCAGTATGACAGTCACTTAAACACCCCTAGCCAAGACTGCAAATACAAAATATCATTATTATGAAAAAGATTATCAGACATACAGCTACAGTATGTACAATACTGGTTACAAGTCTGAGCTCTTCACCAAAACATTATGTTACTGTATAGATTGTGAATAAATGCAAACATTTCTGCTTATAAATACTCAAATATGCAGTTATCTTGATTTTTCAATTTTTGGCATTCAAAACTATTATTGGAAATCAATTCAATTTAGCACAGATGGAAAGACTAATCCATACATCCCCAGATTCTGATATGAACATTTACCTCAATGAATTACATAAAACTGATACCAGGCATTGAGGCAATACTACTTACAATATACATATTGCAGGCCATCATATGTGCCCTTACTAATCTTGCTCCTTATATATCTTGGGTCACGGGGACAAGGAATACCATTGTCATACGAATGGGATGTCTGGAAGGCTGGCTTCACCGGAACAATTAAAATAAACAGAAGAAAGACTGTCCTGTATTTGTTGATATACATGAAGTAAAATAATTTTTAAGATAAGGTTTCTCACTTGCAGTCACAAACCGAAGTAGCAGTATCTACAGAGTAATGGTCGGGGGACACAGCTAATAAAGTGCAACAGCAGTTTGAGTATAAATTACTGTGTGTGTGGTTCCACTGTGAGACAGGTGAGGGCGCGGCAGGTCTATAGTTACACAGGGAAGCAAGGCGGTAATGCAGGTATAACGGTAAAACAAAATGACAGGTTTAGAGTTTCAACAACACTGAGATGTGTGAGTTGCAACAACAGTGCGACGCGACAGTCATTCTGAATTCGCCAGGTTCTGAAATGATAGGGTATTTGTTTAGGAAAAAGAAGTTGGTTGAAGAAGAATTATTTGAGACGGCTTGGCGTCAAGTTACAGAAAGGCGCAGCAGTGTAAATTATTAAAGTACTGTAACTTTATATTAGAAAAAATGGATATTGCCACGTACTTTCAATTCCTGTACAGTGCTGCACCGATAGTATTTCCAAAAACGGATCAAATGCAACGACTTGTTTTATCTGAATATATATATATATATATATATATATATATATATATATATATATATATATATATATATATATATATATATATATATATGGTTCAATGTGTCCATATTTACGGTCAAAATTATTATAAAACTGTAAACAAAAACGAGTGCAATGGTAATGTACCTTTGCACCTATTTAATTAAGAACATTAATTATTCTCTGATTTTATAATAAAAATAATTTAAGAAGTTCAACTGTTATATAAAATTTTGTAACACAGGTCAATCAATAACAGCTTTGCAGATCCTACCAGTATAATAAAAACAGATTTGATTTAAATGAAAGGGTTATACTGAAGCAACATACAAACCTTCTAATAGGGGTGATTGGGAAAGATCATTTCGATCTTCAGGGAAGGACTCCAGTAGCCTCTTAAAAAGCCTCCCCAGGTCTGAATAACTCCTGTGTAAGTATAAAATGTTTCTGTCAGACCACTCTGTCCTGATCTCAAAGAATTCCTCCTCTTCTCCTTTTCTGCTAATGATAAGCCTCCGGATCCCATTGACCCAGCAATCCTTGACAAACATGTTGACCAGAGAAGTGCCTTCAAACACTGCAGATGCCATCCTACTTCAGTCCAGCATGCTGGAGGTGGAGCGGGTTACAACCTCAAGTGATATGTGGACGAAACGTGCCTTCCAGGTTAACACTCGTCGCGTTGCAGCTTGTAAGCAATCTGGTGGCTCTTTCTCCTGTTTCTGTTTTGAAGTTCACTGAAGTTAAATGCTGACGTGCAGCAGTAAGTTGCCAAATGGATAGCCAAGTACAGACGCAATTTCAAACGTGGCACTCAGAAGGAAAAAAATAATAATGAAAGAAAACAAAAGAAAAGAAAATAACTTAATTTAAATATGTATTTACACAATCTAATTTAAAATTATGAATGCTTACCACGTTTACGAATCTTTAAATTTGAAAACCTAAACGTTAGAACAGCCACATCACTTCCCCGTTGACTCCCCTTGAGCCACTTGAAATCTCTTATAAACTAGCAGGAAATAACTCCTACTGGTACTTTTTTTAACATCATATCCTTCAGAATTTTTTTTTTCCATAGAAGTTGACACTATCCTGACGCGTAATTCTTCAAAATAAATAAATAAAATAAAATAAAATTTAAAAAAAGTACGGTACAGAACGAACTTTGAATTGCGTGTTTTTCCTTTTTCTGTTCGGTTCTGTTGTAAACGATGTTCAGTTGTCCATCTCTCTCTCTCTCTCTCTCTCTCTCTCTCTCTCTCTCTCTCTCTCTCTCCTTCCGCAGCTGGATGGATGAATATGCCAGGAATGTCAATCACTTCTGAGATCAACAAACCAGCCGGTCTTATTTGACCCTTGTATAATCTGTTTGTTATATAAATAACAATAATTTGGCATTGTGCGTTCACACTCACACGTTGTATGGTGATTACTATAAGGGGTGGGGGGCCTTATTGGACCGTGGGCTGAGGTAGTTCTTATGTTATGTCTGTATCTGTTCGGTGTCTTCCTTTTCAATTCGAAGACGACCACCAACCAATACTTTTGAGATATGCCTGCTTTTTATATCAAAACTGCCGATAGTCCCCTTTGTGGAATGACGTCCTCAGTCCATCAGTCTCCTACAACACACCTCTCAGCAAGAGGGGTTCTATTCAAGATACTTTCTGGTGCCAAAGAAGGATGAGACACCTCAACTGGTTCTTGAAGGAGAGTAGGTTCCAGATGGTCACACATCGCCACATCCTCCAGTCAGTCCAGTCGGGTAACTGGTTTACCACTGCGGTCTTAAAGGACACGTACTTTCAGATCCCTATTCGTCCTGCACACAAGAAATACATCCGCTTTGCCTTTCAGGGAAGTGTTTTCGAGTCTTCTGTGCTGCTATTCAGCCTCTCCTTAGCCCCCTGCACGTTTTCAAAGTGCGTGGATGCCATCCTAGCTGCCTTGCGGCTGCAAGGGATCAGGGTGTTGAACTACTTGGACGACTGGTTGATCTGCTTCCAATTGCAGGAGAGAGCAGTGATCGACACAGAGCATCTGGCGAGACTTAGTCTCTGAATGATGCCAAAAACCAATTAACACCGGTGCACAGTATGGGCTGTTCATCTCCCGGGATACTGGATACAGTATCCCGCCGAAACTGTTGCTCCTAGCCTTCCTAGAGAAAAACACAGAGAAGTCATACTCAATACAATAAACAATCAGTTAGTGACAATCAATTAGTGACAGGTTTAATCAACTACTTAAAACAAATGCAACTCTCAATTAGATAATCATGCAGCTTGCTCTTGAATTGTACTAAAGTTATTTGGGACTACAACTTAAGTTTAGACTGTAATTCATTCCAAGACCATGGAGCAAAATAAGCAAATGATCTTTTAGCAAGCTCAATAAGCACTTTAGGAACCGTAAAATACAAAAATGAGTGCGATCTAAGACTGTAGTTACTACAAGTGACTGTAAAGTATTAATTTATGTATGGAGGTAGCTTACATAGAATAGACTTGTATAAAAAAATATACCAGTGCTTCAACCTTCGCAATGCCAAAGAGGTTCAGTCAACCAAACCATATAACACACAATGATGAGTACTGTAGCTTGAATTAGTAATATATCTCAAGCTGTATAATATATGGGATCCAATTTGCTTAATGTTAAGGGCGATGCAAACCTATAGACTGTGTCACCATAATCAATTTGTGGAAGAAATTAGCCTTTTTTTTGTAACTACAGAAAAACAAGATTTGAGTCTATACAGAAAACCTACCATGAATTTCAATTTTTTTGCAAGGGTCAATATGGGCCTTGAAATCGAGATTACTATCCAGCCAAATACCCAGATACTTATAGTTGTCAACTAACTCAATGGCTTTGTTATCTAAAGTAACTAAAGTTGAATCAATAGTAACATGTGTCCTTGTAGCAGAGGATACCATAGTTTTTGTCTTACTAGAGTTTAAAAGAAGCTTTAAATTAATTAAAGCTCGTTGAATGGAGTCAAAATCAGATTGCAAATTTTCGATTGCCAAAGAGGGGGAGGGATTACATAAATATAAAATGGTATCATCTGCATAGAGATGGCACTTACAATATTTAATGTTGTCACCGATATTTTTAATATATAGAATAAACAATAACAGACCAAGAATTGATCCTTGAGGAACACCCTTGTTTAACAATTAGCAACAAGCAGAATTTGACATCAGATTTGACAACAACAAGCAGGATTTGACATCAGATTTGCATGTCTAACAATCTGTGATCTATTAGTAAGGTCATTTTGAAACCATCCAGCTGCTTGCAATTCCATACCAGCACACAGTAATCTTTTATTGAGTAATGCATGATCAAGCCTTGGAGAGATCAGTAAACAAAGACATACGTGTTGATTTCTTATCTAAAGTCAATTTGATGTCATCTATAACTTTCAATGCAGCATTCACGGTACTGTGACTTGACCTAAAACCCGACTACATATTGTTTAAAATGTTACTTGCATCCAAATAACGTTTCAGTTGATTACTGACCAAGGATTCCAAAATTGACAAATTGGAAATTGGTCTGTAATTATTCAAATCAGATGGATTTCCAGCTTTTAATAGAGGAGTAACATAAGCCGATTTCCAGACATTAGGTAGTTCATTGGACTCAATTGAAAGGTTAAGGTTATAAGTAACAGGTTCTGCAATAACTACATCAGCTGTTTTTAATAGCATGCCTATAAGTAGAGATATTTTCAGAATTGGTGCATGACCAGAGGTCATGACCCCATTTACTGCCCAATAGCAACTATCCTACAGTTTCTGCAATATCTATTAATCTGTTAGAGGAGGGCAGGTGCCCCTATACACTGAAAGTGTACCTGGCAGCTATATCTGCATGCCATGTCCCCATTGACTCAGTTTCCCTGGGCGCTCATGTTCTGGCGACCGATTTTCTAAAGGGTTGTTCTGTAGTTACGTCCTCCTATAAAGGATGCCCTCCCCGAGTGGAGTCTGGATGTGGTATTGGAGGCTCTCACCAAGGCCCCGTTTGAGCCTATACATTCCATAGAGTTGAAATATCTCTATGAAGACAGCCTTTTTGTTAGCCATCACCTCCGCTAAGCAGGTTAGTGAGCTACAGGCTCTGTCAGTGCACAGTGCCTGTATGCATATTTGGGATGATGTAATATATAATAATAATAATCTTTATTTTATATACTGCCTTTCATGTACAACTCAAAGCATAATAAATGAGCTTTGAGCATACACAACTAAACATAACAATTTGTTCATACAATAAAAAAGCAAAATAACCCCGCGCTTTTTAAACAAAATTGCTTGTTGTGGTGCGTAGACCAAAACATAAACTATAAAGAAAACCAAAAAAGGTCTGCACTCAAAAATTAGAAATTATTTCCTTTATTTTAAATTAAAAACATTTTTATTTTTAAATGTGCAGTTCTCAGTCACGAATATGTTTCACCCGTAGGCTTCATCAGCGTTCACAGGTGCCTATCCCACTGGATTGTGGACACAGTTTCGACTGCATATACTGCTGCTGGCCTACCCCAACCTGGGAGAGTGGCCACGCATTCGACTGGAGGAGTGGCTACGTCGTGGGCTTTCTTTAGAGGTGCCTTATTGACTGATATTTGTACTGCGGCTAGCAGGGCTACGCCGCAATACATTCACCGGGTTCTACAGACTTAATGTGGGAGATCTCTCTTTGCCTTTATTAGGCACAAGGGTCCTTGAGGTTGCACGCTCACATCACCAACACAAGTTGGCGGTAGCGAGACATTCCTCATATGCTGTCCGCTCATACTCCCTCACGACGGCTTTGGTATACTTTCCCAAAAGTATTGGTTGGTGGTCACCTTCGAATTGAAAGGGAACGATAGATTACGTCTGTAACCCCGGTGCCCTGAAAGAGAAAGCGACCACCAAACCTTGCAAGGTCGCATCACTTGCATTCGCGGGTTCGATGCAAAAGAAAACAAGTTCTCCGTGTAGTGACTATACCTCAGTGAGGTGGGTCCGAGGATGTCACTCCACAGAGGGGACTATCGGCAGCTTTGATATAAAATGCTCAGTGAATACCTGACCTGTAGCAGGCATATAGGGATGAGTGTGTGGAATGGGTTATCAGGCCATGCTGTTGCTGCAGAGTCATTGGGATCCTTCAAAAACCGAGAAGACACAGTTCTGAGATCAATCAGCCACTAAGAGCATTGATGTACCAAATGCCCAGTGCTCAAGTCACCCCAAAAAAGTGCCGGAAAGCACTATATCATTTCAACAACAGTTAAAAATTAACTAAAGCCCGATTCGCATGGGACATAAAATCACCACATAAAACAGTGGCTTCGGAATTTGTACAGACATGAAATGAAATTTAGTCCCATGAGAACGATCCATTTCTTTATATTCCAGATAATTTTTTTATAGGACACCGGGACCGTCTGTAAAATTTCAAACTTAGGCATCCTGTGTGATTTTACTTCCATACGAATCGACCATGTCAGTGTTATGTTTGAATTGATACAGCATTTAGGAGGTGTTCAACTCAAAGCAACACCAGACTTTACAATAAACCATAATATAATATTAAAATTGATCCGATGTGTCCCGAGATTATGCAGTTCACTAAAACGCAAAAATTGGGCATGACTAAATTGGAGATCGGGGGAAAATACAAATGGCAACTATTAAAAATGGATGCTTGAACGGTGCATTTGAAGATATGTGTGGAAATACATATCACTCAAGGGACAAAATGGTTATTCCAGCCTTTGGGAAAGAAGGTACAACAAAATAAGTTATTTACACCCGGTTCACTGTTTCCAAATCATGCACAAAAGTGACGGTTGGCGAGAGCGATATTCTTTGATACATTTTCATATATGTGTGGTCAAATATGAACATAGTTTGCTGGAAAAGATTTATATTTTTTGCCAAAAATGTGCCGGAACGCCGTTTTGGTGCGCTCCACCAAACTTTGTTCGTAAACTTTCATATTAATAATAAAAAAATTATTTGGTAGTTCAGGACAAACCCCGTGACCCTATTGATTAGGTAAAAACAAAATATTTTATTAATGCAGTAAACTCAGGAGTGATTAAAACAAGCTGTGTGCACAGGGCATCTTTGAGTGACTGGATTGCAAATTCTGCCTCACTACTCCATTTTACCATTATGGGTCCTCTGGTTCTGGTTAAATCTGTAAGAGACACCGCAATTCAGGGATGAACCTCCTGTAATACCCTGTTAGACCCAGGAAAGCCATTACTTGCTCTTCAAAGCCACTTCTGGATAGCTTCCAGTTTACTGATTTGCGGTTTAACTACACCCCACCCGATAGTGTACACAAAATATTTGCCTCCACCAAACCTATCGTGCATTTAGCAAGATTAGCCGTTAATCCTGCAACTCGGTTAGAATCTAATACGCCCAGGGCTGGATTAACCCATCACGGGTCCTAGGCAAACATAGACTTCTGGGCCCCTATCTTCTTATATGAATAACAACAAATATATGATTATGTATATGTATATATTAGCTTAATCCCCGCTCCACCAATTTGCAAAAGGTATACTTTTCGTTTTTAAGTTATTATACATGGTTTTGATCAGAAACGTAAATTATGCCGAATTCTAGTTATTAATTATGATGAAAATTTCACGCTCTGCTCTGATCTGAACGATTGCTGAACGGCTGACTGTATCTGCCAGAAACAGTTCAATTGAGGGTGGTGTGCTAAATACATTTCAAAATAAATTCTGAAAAACTTGAAACCAACGTCAAATCCCATAGTGGAGCTTAATAATCACCTTTCACGATTTACTGAATAGAAATACAACAGTTCAAATATGGACAAGATGACCATGTTGATTGTTATCCAATTAAAAAAAAAAGCATGATACTTCTATATAGGAGGGTGCACAAATTTTTGTCCACTAACTGTAGGTCCCTCATATTCCACACAAATATATATTAAATAAACAAACATACCTGCACATTGTTGTGTAGTCAAATCAGGGTTGCCAACCTTGTCATTTTGTACTGACATACAGATTTACAGTGGCCTTTTTTTTACTGACACTGTATTATTTTTACTGACATCATTTAAAAAAAAATTGAAACAAAATAAATAAAAATACATTATAAAACAGTCTAGTGAGTAGAGCAGAGTGAATCATTGGTCTGAAGCTAGTGCTGTTTTTTTTAACAGCAGTCTTCATAGTCAGAATTCCATTCAGAATGTCTGTAGACAGATGATTTCTTACATCTGAGAAAAAAAAAAACTTGTTCTAATTCTGTAGTACTGTGTGGCAAAGTCAACATATTAATGTCAACCTTGGCAAGTGGAGGAAACGTGGCTCTCCGCTAGGTGTACACAAGAGCGCACACTAGGTGCCTAGTTTGCCTATGTGTTAATCCGGCCCTAAATACGCCATGTACCTTAGGAAGAGAGGCTGTAAGGAATCCAAGATCCGGATGGTGAAAAGATATTAAAAAATCTCTAGCGATAAAATGTGCAGCCGAGCCAATAAAGCACCTTGTAGAACAAAATGTACATATAGTGATAGTAGTATATGATAATATAATATAATATAATGTAAACTAGTTATGATAAAAATAATAACAATATAATGCAAATATACAACAATAACCTAGTAAACTATTGAGTTTATGTATAACTTTCAACACTTCTGGTAATGTTTTGTAAATATTACCCATAAAAAGTCTTCAATGTTAGCATAAGCACCTACTGATACCCAATAAAAGAATACAATTTGCATCATTCATTTGTATAATGGAATGTAATAGTAAATTTTCTACAAATCTAACAATAAAGAGCACTTTGGGACCCTCACTCTGGATAGAAGACTCTGTGTTAAGATATGGTACCCAGGGCAGTTATTGGTTCAATCATGTATGCATGTCTTTTTTAAGAGACAAAAGACAAAACAGGGTTTCTTTTGTACAGGGTCTGTAGTAGACCACTTGGTCAAACACAAGATGGTCTCAAACCGTTTCTGATGTTAAAAGTTGGGACGTCTTTTCAAAGGGATTGCTTGGCAACAAGAGGGGTTATATGCCTCCCGAGGAAATTAATTAGCTTTCCAAGCACAATGCTGGGGACAGAATTTACAATGTCTTACTGTCTGCATGTATGGAGTGGTAACTCCTGTTTGGTAACTCTCTTTGCAAAAAAATAGGGTCTTCTCAAGATTTATAGAGGGAATGCTTTATGACTAAAGTGGGTTTGCTGGTTTTTCATTGGATTTTACTTCCAAGAAATGATGTTGTCAGTGAACAGTAATTTGGTTTCTAGAGAGAGATAATCTTATATTGTGCTCCCTGTGATTGGATTCAGTTCACTGTAGTTTTGGAAACAGCCCTGACTTGGGTCCTTCTACAATTTTGGTGCATTTCTGAAAAACACATCTGGGAAATATGACTTACAGGACAGAAAGCTAATGCTTGAATTTCTACCTATGCCTGTGTATTATCGTTTGTTATTATAAAAGATCCATTGTTATTGTGTTTGACCTGGCATTTGAGGAATTGTTATCTGCTTGTTTTTCCTGTATAACTCTGGTTGGTAGAAAAATGAAATAAAAAAAAAAAACCCGATCATATTTCTCACAGGAGATTGGCTTCTCTCTGCAGACTTTACAAGCAACAAGGGAGCTCTGTGTCACACAGTGATTTAAACCATAAAGAACAGAGTGCAAAATCAGTGAACATTATTGTCACAGGATGTTAATCAAATGTGACTCATGGGCGAATGAACAGTAATGTTTTCCTTAAATTGCACAGTCATACTCCATTGTTTTTTTTTTTATTGTAATTGCAGTTTTTTTTTTCCCTTGGGAGAATAACAATTTGGAGTAAATAGCTATGAGAATGTGGCCCAAAATACCTTATGTGGCTCAAGTAAAAAGATGAATTAGCCTTTGTTATCATGCATAAATGAATACCTGCCGATAAGTAAATACAGTAAATAAATAAATAAATGCTTCCTGTTGACAAGTCTATATCCGAAGCAAGCAGACTAAAAGTAAAATATTTCAATTGAAGGAATCATCTTTCTATCTGAATGACTTATTAAGTTCAGTGGTGCAAAGCCGTCATGACTACTATCTTTTAGAGATTTAATAGAGGCAGCACATTTTAAAATGGAATTGACTTATCACTTAAAGTCTTTTGCAATCCACACCTTGAAAATAGTTCACAGACAGTAAATGTCAGTAAATGCTATAAATGGCATTCCATCTTGGGTCCGATCGGTTGGAAGTACAGTGCCAGGGATTTGCTAAAAGCCATTAATCTATTTAGCTTCATGCTCAGATGAGGTCAGCTGAACTTGCATACACTTATTAGTTTTGCAGTTATATTTCCTGAAGCAGTTACACACACAGAGAACAGGCATGTTTGAGAGCTTTATTGAAGCCACATGCATGCTTAAAACTTCTGAGTTTTAAAAAGTCACCATGATATGATAAATGCAAACTGTTAAACTAAATTGCTTCTCTCTTGAATAAAATTGAAGTTGCTCTATCCTCTCTTTTTACACATCCTGTCCATTTATATTAAAATGAATTACGTCACACCTAACCTGTAGCAAATTGTGTTTTCATACAATTTTCTTACAGTTCTTTTGCTTTTTGGAATCATTGATCTCATACAGTACCCTACAGTGAAGGTGTTATTTAAATAAAAAAAAATGTTCCCCTGCACCTGCAACTAGGGTTCTTGCCTCTCTCTGGAACACAGTTGTGCCCTCCAACCAAAACCCTACCCTTCTTAAATCTTCGACAGAGAACTATGACCAGAATAATTAATGGAGACCCAGAAAGTCATTTTGAAAACATTTCTTAAGGTTTTAACACCCACTGGATGAATACAAGCAACAATGCACGATTTCTTAGCTGTCATGTTTGTTGCAAATATTTTTTACAGACCACAGCATTACTCACATCTACTCTAACCCCATGTATAAAATGCCAGAATGACATGTTCAGTTGCAAAAGGGCCTGCAGCTGGCAGAGTGGTTCCCCATCCAATGAACATTCCACTGATTGGAGCTTTCTGGGGGGAGACCTTCTGAAAGGCACTCATTGTTAGCCAGCTTTTATAGAGGCTCTTGGGGAACTCTCAGTTTTGTAAGGAAGGGACACAGTGGGCTTGTGGGAGGCATACAGAACACAGGTTGACATGCAACAAGCTCTGTAAACTTGATTAATCTCCCTACCCTATAAGTGAACCATGACCGTATCCTAATAAAAGCTTCAAGAATTCGGATTCATCTGAGCTGAACCAATGCACCATCTCAAAACTCAGATCCAGCTGTTACATGGACGCCAAACCTTGTTTTCATTCTCAGTGCCTGGCACAGGGTACTTGAGTGTTCCCAAACAACACGAATCTTGAGAATGTACTCAACAAAACTTACCCTAAATAAACCTTATACTGTATGGTTTTTAACATTAGCCTCGTTCAAGTTTTTTTTTTAGCTATATATTCTGACAAGGACTAATTGTCTGAGTAGGCATTAATGACTTGGTGTGACCGGGTTGTGTGAGCAAAGAGACCAGAAAGCTGCAGTTTAAGCACTCATTCACATTTTATTCACAATATATTAAAAAAACACCACAAACAACACTGCACAGCACTGTACCTTCACCAACACTAATCCTCCACTGACACCAGTGATCACCCTTTTTATCCACCAGTGGCTGCATTAATCATGAATCATGTATTCAATTTACGGCTCCAGCCACATTCCCACGTGTTATGACAGGGAGGAATTTAACCCCCTCCCTGCCAACCCAATATTCCCCACAACACACACACTCGCCCTGCCACACTTGGGCTTGGGTTTTAATAGCATTCAACTAACTCTGACCCTGTGCCTATGCAAACACTTTGAATTACAGCTGCAGACTAAACAAAAAGGATGTATGAAGTTATAGTGCCTTTAAACAACCTTCCAGCTTTTAGACGTACAGTATGTCTCTTTAAATGCATTTGATTTTACTGATGGGCTGTAATTGTAGAAGAGCCATTACACAGACTGAAAACCTCCTCTTCATCATGAAGAAAATGAAAGCTCAAGTACTTTTATGACCAAATGGCCAGCGTGTCATGTAGTGTGGCTATGGAGGTTTTACATCCTGCCCATTTGTATTATTCTTGAATGTGAAATCAAGCTTCAGTTATAAACATCCAAAAGTTAAAAAAACACTTAAAAACTCAAAAACAGTAGTGAGTAGAAATAGAGGAAGGTTTCAACTTCCTGCTTTCAGTTCAGTATTGTTTTTATTTTTGCACCTATTCCAGTATAGTGTGAAATGTTTGTATGTTTGCAGGCATTCCCGGGCACTGACGTGCAGGCATCCCCGGGTGCTGACGTGCAGGCACCCCCAGGCGATGGCGAATTGGCATCCCTGGGCGTTGCAGGCTTGGCAGCCCTAGGCGTTGCAGGCTCGGCAGCCGTAGGCGGTGCAGGCTCAGCAGCCCTAGGCGGTCCGGGACAGGCAACCCTAGGCGGTGCGGGACAGGGCAGGAGCAGCCCCTCCATAGGCGACGGCAGCAGCAGACCCTCGTAAGTTTATGGCAGGTGCAGACCCCAGGCAATAAGACGTCTGCGGGAGCTCCACTTCTCCCCCTGGTGATGGAGGCGGGAGCAACACGCAGTCTCCCTCTAGCGGTGGAGGCGGGAGCAGCAGGCAGTCCTCCCATGGCGGTGGAGGTGGGAGCAGCAGGCAGTCCTCCCATGGCGGTGGAGGTGGGAGCGGCAGGTAGTCCTCCCATGGCATAGGAAGGTGCAGCTAGCTGTGGCTCCTCCCACCCGGAGGTAGTGCTCCCTCTCCTCCTCCTCCTGGAAGGTGGGGCAGCTGACCACAAAGAGGCCCTGTTCCCCGCAGGCAGAGCACAGGTTCTCGGCCTCGAGAGCGCTGAGGTAGGCCTCCCAGTTATCCTCCGGTCGTCCCTCCTCCTCTCCGGGCCAGGGGCATTTGAAGATGGAATGGTCCCTCTCCTCACAGAAAGGGCACCAACTCGAGGCCTCCACCAGGCGGAAGTATTCGTGCCAACGGCCCCTCTTGGATACTGGACACTCGTGCTGCTGCGGAGGTTGCTGTTGCTGCCTCTGCTGCTGCCATCTGTGGCTGCTCTTTCCCATTCTCAGAAAATCCCAAAAAATTACTTTCTTAAAAAAAAAAAAAAAAATAAATAAAGCACCCATAATATCCCTGGTCTGACTTGTGGAGGCGCTGCTATCCCACGATGACACAATGTCACAATCCCCTACACAAAGGTCAACTCCAATACAAAAATAATGTACTATCTTGTAACAATTGTAAGTCGCCCTGGATAAGGGTGTCTGCTAAGAAATCAATAATAATAATAATATCATATTCGAGAACCCCAATAGTCCAAATGTAAATATACATTAATTCAAACCTGTTATTTAAAGATGTAGACAACACATTGCAAACACAGTGGAAGTAATGCAAATTGATTATTTTCTGCCCTCCCAACAGTATATTGACAGTAACTGTATTTTTCTTACTGTCTGTGTGGGTGGGCCAAAGCAATCTACAGTGCTTCAAAGACTTGGAGACTTGAACCTAGCCTGGGTTTGTCCCTTTAGCAGTTCCAGGTGTGGTTTGTCTCTTCCAGTTCATGAGACTTGAAATAATTTGTTGTTAAAAAATGTCTTTCTGACCCCTTGGATGGAGGGTGGTTGAGTATGGCAGACAGTTGGGCAGTATCATCCTGTTTGCTGGTCCCTCTGAAGTATATTTTGGCTTCCTTCTTGAAGTGACAAGGTTAGTGTGCAGAAGAGGCTGTTAGTTCTGCCGCTGTTTGTTTCCTGTAGTATACTTATAGTTTTCACTATGCTAAATTGCCCATGCCATGGTAAAATATAAGGTCCATGGTGGGTGAATTGCCCACATCATATTATACCATGGTGTAAAATGAACAGCTTGTTTTAGCATTATTAAAAGTAAAAGTCAGTTGCTGAACACATCTATTAAATGCAATGATCTGATCTTGAAGAGACAAAGTTTCTATTGTAGCTGAAACCCCTTTTTTTCTAAAGGTCAAAAGGTAACACCAAGATATTAAATTTGTCCCTGTTTATAATTAGTATTGGGAAAACTTTAAGAACATAAATAAAATGGTCATGCTTTATTTTAGTAGCAGTTTTGTGGTTATTAACTGTTAACGATTAGCATACTAACATGTTAATAAATGTTGTTTATTTTGTGTTTGTCTTCAAGCAAGTAATTATTAATTATTTTATAAAGTAATACAAAGGTGTAATAATAGAAAACTTGATGTAATTTGCTTAACACTACTAAACAAACTGAAGCCCTTTCCAATGATATGATTGATTTGGAGAGGTAATAGCGTTTTCAGAACAATGTTAGCTCACCTTTTTATTAGGTTTATAAATTGGTTACTATATATTAATCATTAATTGAATGCACATTTGTTAAAGGTTATTATACAACAACCCGATGCTGCTATCCTATTGTTGAGGTCAGCCATTGTGTTATTACTCGATAACAGAATGGCAAATTCTAGCTGTGAGGACACTAGTAATTAATGACACTGTTCTAAAACACTGCTTACTAGTAAAAACTTAACAGAAGACACTTGAGTCCTGCTTTCAAAAAGTTAACACTTTTTCAGACAAAGAGACAAACAATGGTAAATAACAAAAAATAGTGATAATGGCATTGCTGTCCGTCTTTCGGGTGAGACGTAATTGTAAGTGACTCTGCAGCTGATGCATAGTTCACACACCCTAGTCTCTGTAAGTCGCATTGGATAAAGGCGTCTGCTAAATAAACAAATAATAATAATAATGTTCCTCAGTAATAACCAATGAATACTGACAAGGGAGTTACAGTATTGCCTCGTAACCCACCGCAGTAATGCCATTACCCCTTAAATAAACAACAAAGTGCCCCTTTAAATATAGCATGACAATAACATTTATGCACAGTATTATTATTATAACTACCTTCCACTAGCTTCAATGACATTTTCACTTCTCTCCAAACTTGTTCTTGTTTTTAACTGAGCAATAGTCTACTGTTCTGATGCTACAGCATTGCAATTACAAAATACGATTGTGTACAGCCCCTTGAGCATTGTCTTTAAAGCATAACAGCTGCCTGTAAAGGACATATCTCTCTCTGCAGGGGATATTGTAAATTATGTATGAAAAAGCACAATAAAAATGCCATGAATTATAATTCCTTAACACACACATGTTGCTTAGTGAAGTGTCACAGGAATACAAAATAAATGGTTGGTATTCTTTATTCACAAGCAGTGTCAAGGAAGTTTTATTCCAGTGTAGTATATATTTGTGTCTCTTTAGTTGCTGAAGTTCTTCATGGTGACCATTTTGAAATGAGTCAGATGACCAGGTCTGAAGTGCCAACATTGCATTCCCCCAAATCTGTTTGTATGCACTGTACGTTACTTAAGAATAATTTTGGTTACATACAGTATTCAACTTATTCTTAAATTGAAACTTATGTTTTGGCTGTTCACAACATGTGACCGTTGACCCTCAAATTTAAACAGGCAGGTTTCAATGAGGTCAGCAGATCTACAATCCCCTACTGGGTCTTTAGCTGCAACAGCAGTGTTCCAGGATGTGGTGCCTTTTTTGAAAAGCAAGGCAGTTTTTTGTTCCCTGCTGAAATCCACAAACTAAATACAAACTAAATAGCTAGTTGCTATTACAGATACTGCCTATTGGCTGGTGTGCAGTTTACGTGTGAGTGAACTGATTTGTCATGGAGGATGTTCTGTGTGGTCTTTAATACAGGTTCGATTATGTAAAACAGTAGCAGAAGCTACATTTGCCAAACTCCTGGGTTTACCTAGTGGGTTACACCCAGTTCAGGATTCCATAAAGACAAGCTGTTGAAACATACTGCAGACAACATAGCTATTACAACCCTGAAGTCAGCAAAACCATAGTAATTATTTTTTGCTTGTCAAGCAGTTTTTATTTTTGCCAAAGCTGCTTCTGTCATTAGCAGCCACAATGGTTTCTGTCAGAGACACATTATTTTGAAAGGCTTCTATCATGTTACTTAGTTTTTAATGTCTAAGCCTTTTTCTTACTGTAACTCCACCCTCTGATTCTATTCCTTCCCTTTAATTATTTCTTTCCTTGTGACGCAAGCTGCTGTGTATCACTTGCTTCCCATATAAACCCTTATAAAAGTTTCCCACAGTAAAAGCATAGCAAAGTGTAATAAAGCATAGTGAAAGCATGGCAAAGCACAGGTGAGCATTGTAAAGTACAGGGAGGTATGGTAAAGCATATTTAAAAAACATTTCAAACCATGGTAAACAACAGTATGGTATACGCATAGTATAACTATGAGAAAATCTTGGGAAAAACATTAAATTACCATGCAAAATTAACATGGTAAACTATACTACAAATCAGTCAGCATTGGGATTTCACACATTTAATATTGAAATAAGTCTTTTGTAGGTAAGAGCAAGCCATTTTGGCACACAAGGTATAAGACTTGAAACTAATATTTCATTCACAATGGGCAGTGGGGCTGCAGCTAGATTTCAATGGGGTCTAGCTTTCCACTTTGCTTCATTACACTTTGCTTACAGATTGGCAACCAGCCTACCAATAGTGTAAGGACTGGGAGAACCTCTAGGTATAGTCCCTACACTGGGAATTAAACCCACTACCACCCAATCTGAATGCCATAAACTATTGTATTGATTTACTCTAAAGTCTTGATGTGGGATACATTCTCTGAAACACTACATTTCCATAATTTCTTCATCATGAGACATTTTCATATTTCAACTATCTCTTATACTTTAAAGCAGATGCACAGCTGTGCAAAAAGTCAATGGGTGAGACTAGATTTTTCATTTGCTTGTATGCCTAGTTTTCAAGTAACTAAACATCAATATTATAGACATACACAATGTTGAGACTTGGTGGCTGTGATAAGAATATGTTTCAAATGTGATGAGATGGAACGTATAGGTTTAGCTGCAAAAAAATGTAGCCATGTTGTTTGTTTTTTATTGTTTTTTAAATGTAAAAGCATTCTCTTTCACAGTGAAACATTGCAAACTGTATAAATGCCAGTTTCTTTCATTTAAAACAGCCCCTAATAAGTAACTTGGGTCTGCTGTGACCGCCTGTGTGAAAAAAAAGCCATTACTAATATAATATAGGATTACATCTATTTAGATACATGAAAAAACAATTTGATAGACTCTAATAACACATTTACAAAACATTAACTGCAATTGAGCAAAAGCCCAATATAGCTCATTGTAGTTCACCAAGTAGTCCTTGAATGAAGAAAAAGTGTATTTTATAGTTTGTATGAATACACGCTCTCCCTGACTCATTTGATTTTTTTTTTAACATCATTGATTAAACATTTGATCTTATTATGCATCATACAAGTTGCCCAAACAGACCATCACATGTATTAACGATACATATCGTATCGCGACTCACATATTGTGACATGTATTGTATCGTGACATTAGTATATTGTTACACGTCTACTAAGCAGGTAATGAAATAATAAAACGAAGACCTGAGTTGGTCAGTTTATGATGTAACCTTTCTTACCCTAGAAACCTGCAGAGAACACTGTATTTAAAGGCTTTAGATGCAGATGGAAATATTTAAGTTAAAGCAATTCCTAGTACTCATTACAGACATGTAAATGTGTACAGAACTGATTACTTGTAGCCTTTTGTTTTGAAGGCTGTTACAGTGGAACATGTCCAAGATAGGGTTTATAATTAAAACAAGCTTTCAGAGGGGCTGCCTGAATCTCAAGTTTGCTTTTTCAGCGCATTTCACTCGATTATCCCTACAGTGAATCTCAAGTTTACAGCATTAACAACTTTGAAACCAGAACTAGGCATCTATAAATTCTGTTCCTACATATGTTTGGTTGAAAAATACACCTCTAACATGCCCATGATACATTAAATTAGGTTATATAGCCATAGCCGTGTCCATAGACTTATTTTAAATGAGTATGATAACTGAACTAATACATTTTCCCACTGTACTTTTAAGCACCATCAAAACTGCTTCTTCTGGACTGGTGTAGTCTGCTGTGTCCTTCACCTTTTCCAGAATATTTTCTTCTGCTCTACTGGCTATTAGCCAGGTGCTCCAGCATATGCAGTGCAATGAAAGAAAACAGTTTATGTCAAGAACAAGACAGAAAATAAAAGTCAGCGCCCCCTTTAATGGAAACCCATAAACACATATATTGTTACACTTCTTTTGATTTAATGCACAATAGTTCAGCCAACAATATCAACCCTTTTTCAATGATATATAAAAATGATTGATCTCTTTGTAGTCCTATTTGTTTGTCAGGGTATAAAATTGTTTTCAGTTGCTATTATAACCCCCATAAAAGTGAGTGAAAGGATTGAAGGTTGTAGAATTCTACAGCCTATGTTGTTAGTCCAAATGCTTTAGAATGCTCAAGAGCTCACTGCAGTGGCATAAACAAAGAGACCACACTGTTGTTTATATAATTTGCTCAAACAACGTATTGCAGCAGTTTGTTAGAAAAATTGTATTGTGTAAAATAAATAAAGTACTTTCTTCAGCTGGTGGTAAACACAATTAGAGAATGATCCGTTATATTGCTTAAAATACAAATATATTTACCAATACTGGTTATTAGTTAAGACCAGAGATGTTTGTGCCATCCTCGTGCCTAAATACAAACCTACATTTTTAAATACATGTGAAACACAGACCCGCTTATATCCCGTGTACCAATGACTATACACCAACATTTACACACAACACGTAACACAAAATACACACAGGGGGCACTTTGCCACATATACCCCCCTTGTGCAAAGCACACATGGCCTCAATGGCCACCTCCCCCTCAGTCCCAAAGTCCCGAAGAGGGGAAGCAAGTTGTTTCTGGGGGTGGCCATGGTGGAATGTCTGGCACCCCAATTCTTCGTGGCTGGCAGCTCCCTCTTCCGGGGCTTCAGCCACACTATCTCCTGCCGCGAAAGTGCAGCTAGGGGAGCTGGTCTCCTGACCTCCCCCTTCTTCATGGCCGGCAGTTCCCCTCCGTGGGGCTCCGCCACCCAATCTCCGGCAGCGAAACTGCTGCGGGGAAGCTGGTCTCCTGACCTCCCCCTCCTCTTCATGGCCGGCAGTTCCCCTCCGTGGGGCTCCGACCACACGATCTCCGGCCGAAAGTGCGGCTGGGGAGCTGGTCTCCTGACCTCCCCCTTCTTCATGGCTGGCAGCTCCCCTCCGTGGGGCTCCGACCACAGTGTAGCGACCCCAGGCGAAGCAGGATCCCTGGCGACCCCAGGCGAAGCAGGATCCCTGGCGACCCCAGGCGAAGCAGGATCCCTGGCGACCCCAGGCGAAGCAGGATCCCTGGCGACCCCAGGCGAAGCAGGATCCCTGGCGACCCCAGGCGAAGCAGGATCCCTGGCGACCCCAGGCGAAGCAGGATCCCTGGCGACCCCAGGCGAAGCAGGATCCCTGGCGACCCCAGGCGACGGCAGCAGCAGCGACCCTCGGGAGGCGACGGCAGCAGCAGCGGACCCTCGGGAGGCGACGGCAGCAGCAGCGGACCCTCGGGAGGCGGCGGCAGCAGCAGCGACCCTCGGGAGGCGACGGCAGCAGCAGCGGACCCTCGGGAGGCGGCGGCAGCAGCAGCGGACCCTCGGGAGGCGACGGCAGCAGCAGCGGACCCTCGGGAGGCGGCGGCAGCAGCAGCGGACCCTCGGGAGGCGAACCCTGTGCGGAGCAGGCAGCCCCTGGCCATACGAGCGACAGGCAGCCCCAGGCGATGCGTGCCACTGGCAATCCCAGGCGATGCGGGCGGCTGGCAACCCAGGTGTGCGGAGCAAATGGCAACCCCAGGCGATGCGGAGCGGCTGGCAACCCCAGGCGATGCGGAGCGGCTGGCAACCCCAGGCGATGCAAGGCAAGCATCCTTGGGCTGGCGAGGCAGGCAACCTTGGGCGGCGAGGCAGGCATCCTTGGGCGAAGCGAGGCAGGCATCCTTGGGCGAAGCGAGGCAGGCATCCTTGGGCGAAGCAAGGCAGGCATCCTTGGGCGTAGCAAGGCAGGGAGTCAGGACAAGCTGGGGTGCGGGTTTTGGCCCTCTTCTCGGCCACTGCGGCCGGGCGGTTCTTCCCCATGCTTTCCTCAGCAGCCTATGCAAGGGCTGCTGAGGACCGCCAGCATCTAGTCCTGGTTTTTCTGGTGAAGGGAGAGGCAGCTCCTGCTCCTCTCCTCGTGACGGTGGGGGAAGTGATACCAGCAGGCATTCATCCTCTGCTGGTTGGGGAAGTGTTACCAGCAGGCATTCATCCTCTGCTGGTTGGGGAAGTGTTACCAGCAGGCATTCCTCCTCTGCTGGTGGGGAAAGTGATACCAGCAGGCATTCCTCCTCTGCTGGTGGGGAAGTGATACCAGCAGGCATTCATCCTCTGCTGGTGGGGAAGTGTTACCAGCAGGCATTCCTCCTCTGCTGGTGGGGAAGTAATACCAGCAGGCATTCCTCCTCTGCTGGTGGGGAAGTGATACCAGCAGGCATTCATCCTCTGCTGGTGGGGAAGTGATACCAGCAGGCATTCATCCTCTGCTGGTGGGGTTGGCGGAGGCAGAGGCAGCTCCTGCTGCTCTGCTCCTGCCGATGGAGGTGGCGGAGGCAGAGGCAGCTCCTGCTGCTCTGCTCCTGCCGATGGAGGTGGCGGAGGCAGAGGCAGCTCCTGCTGCTCTGCTCCTGCCGATGGAGGTGGCGGAGGCGTGTAGTCTCCTGCCGGTGAAGGTGGCGGAGGCAGAGGCAGCTCCTGCTGCTCTGCCGATGGAAGTGGCGGAGGCAGAGGCAGCTCCTGCTGCTCTGCTCCTGCCAGTGGAGGTGGGAGCGGCGTGTAGTCTCCTGGCGGCGGAGGTGGGAGCAGCGTGTAGTCTACCCTTGTTTCAGGGGACTGGTGCGGCCCTCCCTCTCTTGCAGGGGACTGGTGCGGCTCTGCCTCGGAAGGGGAGACCAGCAGGCGTTCACCATCTGCTGGTGGACAGGGACCCAGCAGGCATTCACCCTCTGCTGGTGGACAGGGACCCAGCAGGCATTCACCCTCTGCTGGTGGACAGGGACCCAGCAGGCATGCACCCTCTGCTGGTGGAGGAGGCAGAGGCAGCTCCTGCTGCTCTGCTCCTGGCGGTGGAGGTGGCGGAGGCAGAGACAGCTCCTGCTGCTCTGCTCCTGCCGATGGAGGTGGCGAAGGCGGGACCAGCAGGAATTCACCCTCTGCTGGTGGAGGTGGGAGCTGCAAGCAGTCCTCCCATGGCAATGGAGGTGGACCCAGCAGGAATTCACCCTCTGCTGGTGGAGACTGGGGCTGTGGACGCTCTACCTTCCCTTTTTGGCCGTGGATGCACCGACTCCTCCCTCTTGGGCTGTGGACACACCGACTCCTCCCTCTTGGGCTGTGGACGCACCGACTCCTCCCTCTTGGGCTGTGGACGCACCGACTCCTCCCATTCAGGCGTAGGGACGTTCGGGCTCCTCCCATTCAGGCGTAGGGACGTTCGGGCTCCTCCCACTCAGGCGTAGGGACGCTCGGGCTCCTCCCACTCAGGCGTAGGGACGCTCGGGCTCCTCCCTCTTGGGTGCTGGAGATGGCCGGGTCTGGTCCACTGCCCAGAACCACTCTGCAGCATCCCCCACTCGACCCTGGTTCCACGCCTCTTCAAACTGGGGATCCCCGTAAGGGCAGTCCTCCCTGACGTGCCCAAACTCGAGACAGGCGCCGCACATGGGAGCCCCTCCTTCCTCCACTGCTCCTGTTCAGCTGCCCAGTCCGGGGTCCAAACTTAGTTGGCACCCGGGACCACCACCTCTTGTTCAGCTGCTGTGGTTGCTGTTGTTGCCGCTGTTGTTGGGGCAGTGGGAGCAGCAGTCTACCTCCCCTGCTGGTGGTGGAGACTGAAGCGACCCCTGCTCCTCCCTCTCCTGGACAGGGCAGCGGGCCACGTAGTGCTTACCTCCGCAGATGGGGCATAGCTGGGGTAGCTGTCCGAGGGGGTACCAGGGGCAGTTGGTGCTGGAATGCCCAGGCTTAGCGCAGCAGTAACACCCGGCTGCTGTTCCTCCGGCTGATGTTGGGACTGCTGCCTTCTCATCCTCCTCTTTCTTCCCATCCTTCTTCCTCCTCTTTTCCAAAAAAAAAACTGCGGTTCCCGCTCTGGCCTGAGTCCTGGAGGCGCTGTTTTCCCGGTTCTGACACCACGTGTGACAGGCTGGCTGCAGGGAGGAACTCAGACCAGAGATAGAAACACACAGCAGACAGAGACTTGGGGTTTTGGTGAAGCTGAGCGCGTGATCGCGCTCAGCATTTAATAAACAAAATAACAGAACACAAAAAACAGGACACGGCACTTGCGCCAAAATAAATAGACGAACAAAAACGGACTATCAATTAAACAAACGGTGGACGGACAGACACACAAACTCGGTGAGTAAATAAATAAACAAGTATCGTGCTGGTCCTACAGCACGCGATAGCAATTGTTATGAATATTACTCTCCTTCTCTCTCTCCCGTTCTCCACTCAACGAACACACCACCCCGAGTGAGTGGTTTATTTTTGACACGGGATAAATAAAATAGTGTATAGCAACACCATTGAAATGTAGTTTATGCTAAAAACATATGTTATTTGATGTTAAGTAAGCTTCCAATTAATGACTATTACACATGGAGTTTGTACAAAAAAATATTTATTCACTTACCTAAAAAAAAAGTTTGAATACTGTAAATAACTTAAACATAACTTAAACTAAAACTAGCTATCCTGCTGCAGATTTTAATTGAGATACCAATCCTTCCCAGGGGTCCATGACGACTCTCGGCGGCCCTGACAGGGAGATCTTGATGTTGTTTTCAAAACTGTGATCCAAATGCTGAGCTGCTCTTTTTTTAGAAAGTGACTCACTGATTCTGAGGCCATATTGCCAGCCCATATAACAAGCTGAACACAAGGAAGGAGCCCACTATATTACAAATGTGATTGATGCAAACATTACTGGTAGAATTCAGTTGTGCAGTTGTTACCCACAATTGGTTGTAATTTTATCTACAATATCTCCAGCTGATCCCAACATTTATTTAGAGCTCTTGTAAAAGCACTGAGACTAGTGAGGTTGTTTGCAAGTGGCAGGTATGAAATCTGTTTCAGGAATTAAATATTTGTTTTTGGCCAATTTGAAATGCAAACAGCAATTACTTTATCTCACAACAAAACAACTCAAGTCCAAACAGGTAATTATTATTCTAAAGACTTGTCCCACTGTTTAATTGTTCTGTCCCCATGCTTCATTTTGTCAGGTTTATTATACTCTTAACTTGTGGGTGAGGGGTTGTTAGTAGGTGATTCAATTATACTCTATGTCGACAGTGATTTTAGCCGTAAAGATCCCGTAAATAGGCTTGTTACCTGCCTCCCTGGAGCAAAAGAAAAACACATTGAATCAAGAGTGCCCAGATTATTAAATCACAAAAGAGTCTGTGGTCATTGTACATACTGGTACAAATTACATAAGGAACAGAAAATCTGAAAGAGGATTTAAAATCCTTAACAAGACAGCTGAAAAAGTTAGGAAGCAGAATTATTCTCTCAGGTCTACTACCTGTTGTTGGTGGTGGGGATGAAGTATTCAGTAGAATTAAGGCCTTAAATATTTGGCTGGCTGGTTGGCATGTGCAAGAATGGCTGGGATTTATAAACAACTGGGATTGCTTTTGGAAAAGAAATAGCTATTATAGGAAAGATGGACTGCACCTAAATAGGCCAGGGGCAAGCAGGCTAGCTGATAACATCGAACACCACCTAGCAAGGTATTTAAACTAGGAACTGGGGAGGGGAGGGAATCTAAAGAGGCATGTAAAATTCAGGTTAAAGTATCCTGCCATTCCCGCTACCCACTGAGTAAACACAGAGGTGTATGCTACAGTAACCTTCGTCAAATTCCTATTAATCCTGCTCAATCACATTCTCTTGATTGGACCAATTTACGCCTAGGTTTATTTAATGTCAGGTCTCTGTCTGTTATTTAGTGATTTTATTCAGGATTACAACATTGATATTCTCTCGTTAACTGAAACTTGGCTTGGACCGAATGACGATGTTTCCCTGATTGAGGCTTCTCCACCTAACTATTCTTTTTTCCAGAAAGCTCGCTGTACTGGGCATGGAGGTGGACTTGCTACTGTTTTCCGTAGTGAACTTAGAATCCAACAGGAAACTGTTGGACGGAACACTGTAACTGCTGCCTGCAAATCTAAAGTATTAAAACAATGTTTGATGAAGTACTTTAAGACACACTATAAGCATTTAAACAATTCAACAGATCAGAGCATTTACATTCATGTTGTGCCAAAGGTGCTTGAAAGGATTTGATCCAAAACTACATTTTACATATTTAGTAAAGTCTCAGTATCTTAAATGTAACAACATCCCATGCTGAATTACTAAGGCAATGTTCATGCTCACAAAAAGCATGTCTAAAAATACTTTTTTTTTTAATCTGAGAGATTTTAAATAAATCCATCAGAGCTGTAATAGCAATCGTGTCACACACAGAAAGTCTACTAGAGAACAAGAAGCAAGCTGAAGACATACACCTGATGTGTTTTTAAAACGGGAACATGAATGAACGCTGGGATGGATGACAAGAGCCAGTTATCAGTGAAATATCCAAAAATTTACCTCACAGCCATTCACCCTTGGCATATAATCTACTGATATGAATCACCCTGAAGCCTGCTCTGTCTTGCCCTGTTGTCATCAATACAGGCAGATTTGTAGTTCCCCCATTTAATCACACAGTGTTTTATTTCCCAGGAATCATCTACTGCAGTAAGTCTTCTGAAGGACATACGTGACAGTCTCATCTTGGCTATGTATATAAAAAAAAGATTGAAAGCAACAACCACAGATGCAAAGCTGTGTACTCTCATTAACTGAATGAGCAACCCCTTTTTATAGTGGGGGCTGTTTTTAATTACTGATTAGTGTTTTGGGACTGAAGACAGGGTAAGATTTTAAAGATGTATGGGAAGGTCCTTCACCCTGGTGAAGTGTTCCAATGAGTTTTATGACACCCTCAGTACAATTTTCCTAACATTTCTCTCAGTACATTGTCATACAGGGCCTACTGTGCAATATCTAAAGAAGCTCACAGGTGCTCTTATAAGAATTTGTGACTTTCTAATGTGCTGATGTATATTGTATGGGAAATTGATATGGGTACATCTGGTTATGAGAGGCAGAAACCACTTTATTGTACTGGCATTGAGCTTATTTCTCAGTTGTAGGGTATCAAGAACAAAATACAAAAACATATGACACATGCCTTTACATGAGTTGTGTCTAATGGCTGGTACCAGAATACTGGTTCACTGTCCAAAGAGCAATGACAACTTTGAATACTGTGGGCCCGACTCAATCTCAGATTTTATCTACTCAAAGGACTGTTAATTATTATTTATAATGTATAATTTATTTATAATGGATCCCACCACCACCACTGATGGTCAGTGGTTCAAATCTCACCTCTGCCACTGACTGACTCACTGTGTGACCTTGATCAAGTCACTTAACCTCCTTAAATCAATGTCCTATTTTAAGTGACTGCATATAATGCACAGTTCACAGCCTACCTCTGTAAAGCGCTTTGTGATGGTGGTCCAAAATGTCAGTCAGAGAGGGTGATGGTAGAAGTTGTGTTTGGAGAGCTGTAGCAAGACGAGCGAACAGATTATTATTAGTACTGTGAAACTGGACAACGAACTATTGGAAAAGGTATTTTGAGGACGGCTTGGATTGCGATTTGGTTTTGAAGACGAGGTAACATGCCTAGCCTGCCTCGTTATTAGCTAGAGACAACTTCTGTTTAGCTAGGACCCGAGATCGGGTTTTGTTTTGTTTTGTTTTGTTTATTTTTTTTTTATTACTGTAAATAATAAACACACGCTATGGCATTTCCTCGCATCCTGGTTGTCGAGTGTTTGTTGGAAGAAGGAAAACCTGTGACCAGATGGCAATCCGTCACAATAGTTTTTGAAGTAAAAGGGAAAGAACAAGTACACCACATTAACTGATTTCCCTTTTTTAAAAGTACAATGCTGTCTACAAATATCACTTTTAATTTGTTTAAAAAAATGCACCCTAGGATATTTGGTATAATATATTTTTGATGTATTTAGATATATATTCGGTATGACTTTTTAGAAATATATTTTTACCATAAATTAAAAACAAAGTAATCAGTATACTCATAAGTTACATATTCTCACATACATCCTGAAACATCATGTGTTGTATCCTTGTATCTGAAATCACCTGCTTTTGATCTTACCCAATTGTAACTAATACAGGGACTGGTGTGCGTAATATAAGATGTTGTAAAGTATCAAGCGATGACCAGAGGAGTTTTTGTTGCATCAAGATGGCTTTCTTCACTCCTGTTTGTAAAATAAAAGAACACAGGAACAAAATGTAACTTTGTAGAACTGTGGCCACAAATAAAGACCACACCACAAAACAAAAAATAAATTAATCACCACTTGGCAATATTCTGAAAATCAGGTTGCCCCTCAGTCCTTGACACAGCACCAACCAGTTTAGCAAACCAACCCAACTGAGTGTGTGGCTTGATACAGGCTATTTATACACAAACTTAGCTCTTCCCCTTGGAACATACCAAATAACAAATAAGTAAATATAAAAATATTTATATCTTGCCTTAAATTAGTCAATATATAAACATTACATTTATTTTAACTAGTCATAAATACTTATTATTGTTTTTCATGGCTGAGGTACTTTTCATGGACTATAAAACCATTTTTCTTCTTTAGATACTTCCCTTCCCATAGACTTGCATCCACCTGCGTCCACTATCAGTTTCAAAAAGCGCACCTCAATCGTGCGCTCCCCCTTTGTCCACACACGCACACACATACATACACCCACACACAGACAGGCAACCCCAAATCCCATCATCCTCCTGCTCACATATGGATTTACCAGTAAGCAGGAGGATGATGGGAAACGTAGTTCTGAGCGCTCCATGCGGGTATATGGGAAGCCATCTTGAGGCAGGGAATGCAATTTAAAAGTTTTAAAAAGTGGTCAAAATGGAAAAAAAAAAAAAAATTTTAAATACACACACCTTACGTAAACAATTGTAGCAACACATGGGAACATGTAACACAATAAAATAAAAAGGTCCTTATGTACCCTTTAGGCCCGACTAAACGTGAAACGGTACTTCAGTGTGGATGCTTTGAGCTGGATTAATTAGAACTGTTTCGAGTATGGTTCTCGAGATCAGTTATGTAGTGTGGACAGGGCCTTAAGAGCAAACTTTGGTCGGACATTTTTGTCACATGGAAGGCTCATCAAGACAACGTTGCCAGTGCAGTAAAAAGGACGTAACAAGTTCCAGCGTTTTGCTTTAGGCTTGACATTATGCTGCTAAACAACCATTACACAGGAAGGAAAACCAACAAGGGGGACCAGTTTTACAATTCCTCAGTTGACTATAACCGACAATAATTATGTTCTGGTTAATGAACTGCTGTGTCTTCCTAATAGATTATTCCACACTTTCACAGTATACTAATTATGGTATAAATGTATGTTGTAATGTGTACTAGTTGGCTGGCTAAAGAATGCTGGACCTGGATTTGATGGTTGCTGACGTTTAGGTGCCCATCTTCCCATTGAGCCTTGTTTCCACAGTATCACTGTTTGAGACTATTACAGTAGGCACGTTATGATTTATATCAGTCAGAGATTATACATTGAGTGTCCAAAAAATAGAGAATGGATGCATACTGTAGCTCTTGGCTCATTGTTCGGGTGGAAACAGGTGTGTCTTTTCCAGTTTCTATAATGTGAGCCACTGTGGTACGTCTGTTGCTTGTCATAATACATTGCACACATCTGAGACCTTGATCTGTCATGACCTGCTTGTGATCTAAATTGTGCTTTCTGATGGTGGTTTTCTGCAAATGGTGCCATTCCAGGAACACCTGGGTAACTTTCTTGATAATCAAATTGGTCAATTATGATAAGAGATGAATTGTGAAGTCACAGAGGCACTTTCCCTGATTTTAGCTGAATATTTGCATACAAATGACACACAGCTTGTAAAGGTTGAGTGAATCATGACCACAAAGTCTTGGAGATTTTCTAATTGTACTTGCATTATGATTTTTTTTTTGGCTAGTTTCCAAGTAAACATTTGGCATTTCAAAACAAGAGACTCATGTTCTTAAAAATTCCATTATACCTTGAATAAGCCTCTTTACTAAGCTGTACAAGTAAGAACTAGCTTTTTTATTTGCAACAGGCTTCCAAAACCCCCCATATGTGCGCTTGCTCTAACATTCACCCGACTCGTTAAAAAAAAAAAAAAGAGGTAAAATGGAGGTGTCAGAAAAGGACCCCATCCATCCTCATTCTGGTAAAATAAATCCTGCACTAGAAAGCAACTTTATGGTCAAGGCATATGTCAGGCGTAATCGGTTCCCTGGGATTGGATGTCCCTGTAGTTCAACATAAGGCCATAACACTCTGGTAGACAAAGCAAGGAGGCATCTGTTGAGGAACAAAGAACATCTGCCTTCATGGCTAAAAGTTTAGGTCATAACTCTACCATGCACAAAGCACAGTGGAAAGTGGCACTCCATAAAGAAAATGTTTGTGGCACTTTGCCCCCTAGTTTTGCCTTCCCGTATAGGATAAGAAAAGTTGGGCTCAGATTTCCAAGACTTCCAAGGCTGCACTCCGTCAGTAAAACAATTGTCTTGTGAGGCAGGCACCATAATGGTGTTCAGCCCTGAACAGGGCCTCAGCTGCTTGTGTTTTATAGTCCTACCATAGTTTCTTTTAAAAGGCAACAATACCTGTTTGCTGCTCTGGGGTCTTCACAAGTAACACTTTTTGAAAGGCAATCAACATGGCCATGCTTTCAATATGCAACATATGTTTGAACTCTTTTGATATTGTCGACATTTTCACAAGCACACAGAAAGAAAATATTCCAAGGAAATTGCTGAAATTATGTGCATCAGTAATCCCATGAGTTCTCTTAAACAGTTCTTGTTCAAGATGGTTGATAGCACGTCCTCAGTAGTATTTGAATAACATGTTTATCTAATAAACATTCAACAGTGCTAAATGTAGAACTACTAAGAGAAGTTAATACATTCAGTGACTAATTAGAGCCTGGATACATGTATGAAAGAGGAGTTGAGAGGCATCTCCTTTGTTCGAATCAAGGTTGGTAAAGTAAAACATTTAGTTCAGTGTTTCACTTGTATATCTGCAAACTGTAACTTAACTTTAGTTTAGACAGGATAAGTTTCCTGGTGCTGGATCTCCCTTTTTTATGGGGATTAGCGCATGACCAAACTGTAGTGTAACAAGGTGGACGACGCGAGGCGGCGTGGAGCCCGTCCTGCTACCAAAAGATAATACACATGCTACCTATTGTATTAATTGACTTATTTCATCACTACTATTACAATTAACGACAGGTAATAATTGTAGTCCTGACTACGCCACTCTCTTTAGTTTTTATATAGAGGTGAGAGATACCCTAGAATGTTTTAATTAATCCCCCCAACTATAAAGGCAAACCAGAATAAAGTAGCACACCCAAAGGTCTGTTTAAAATTTAACAGTTATTGTTGTCACAGTACCATAAAGTAAGCCAGTTCTAACAGCCAATGTTTCTCAGCAATTATACACAGAAAGGCGGATATATGAAAAGGCCATGATTAGCAGCCTTAAATAATACTTCAGCAGGTATCAACAATTAAATAGTATTTCAATAGATATCAATAACCATTAACAACATTTCAATAGATATCAATAATCATTAACACCACATAGTATTTTAAATAAGTAGCAACAGTCACTAGCAATACATAGTAGCAGTCTCTTATAAATTAGTACACTGAAGAAAAAGTACCAATCACTACCCACCCCAATGGCTAGGGTTCTGATATCCTGGGGGAACACACAAGCACTTGTAGCCGGGATGGTCCTAGGCAGCCAAGCACAGCACCACCAGTTTCCCCTTACCTGAATGGTGCTATTTCATTGACTAAGCTTTTTGCCTATATGACCAGCCAATCACCAACAAACCCTCTATTGTACAGAGGATGGTACATTGAAAAGCTCCTGCTCCCCTACAGGTAGCAGCACTCGGTACACACCTCAGGACACCAGAAATACAATTTAGCCCAAATAACCTTCCTCCTGAATCAATTAAACAGTGCACAGTCAGACTGAGATCGTGATCTTGCCAATTTACATACAACATTCATTTAAAAGTCACAGACTGGTAACCTAAAATACCAAAAACGACTACCCATAAAACATAGTGCACTCTCAAACCTAGTGTGTTTAGTTCTGTTTCATTCTTATTATATAGTTTTCAAGTTGATTGTATAATTCAAATACCTCCAGTTTCACTTTTTAACACATTCTAAATTCCTGTACATTATTCATTAGCTAACATGTGAACCTCAGTTTCCCAGTACAAAGCAGAATCTTCCTTGCCATAAAACATATAATTCGTGCATCATTACAATTTCTTTAACACAAGGCCTTTATAGCTCAATGTATATTCTAAAAGTTACATACAATATCTCATTGCTCAAATAACATCTAGTAATACTGAATGTGCTTTCTCGCCATCTGCGACACATGGTCTGCTGCCTGTTAGTTTTACAAAAAAGAGATAAATAATACACATACAAAAGGAAAAAAAGCAACGTTGAAATGCTGTCTTTTGCATATGTAAATCTTTTGCCCTATTTAAAAGTGTCATAAGAAATTTGTAAAGATGCACAGAGCTTGGCAGTATTGATAGTAATGGCAATCCCACATGTTTTGACCTTAAAATCTTAGTCATCCTCATTTTATACGGTGTTGCCCTGTGGTATTGGACTACTGATTATGAGCTGTGACTACATAGGCTCCTTAATTAATGTGGATTGTGTCTGGTTTTCCTGATTATACGGGTCAAGAGTTTTTGTTTGTTTGTTTGTTTGTTTGTTTTGGCAGCAGACATTATATAGCAATACACTGAAGAAAGCAGAAATTATAACATGAGATGAGATGTTGTTGTCATTAAATCATAACTTCATTTCACAAGGTGTCCTCCTTTATTATTATGTTTCCCCTTGGAGTACTAATAGGTCCTAGAAAACTCTATATTCCTCATGCAAAATAATATTATATTATGAATTACTGCTTGCCAAAAAGCTGAAACAGAGCACTTTGGGCACACTATGGTTAAATCTGGCAACACAATCCCAAATTAGAAAATATAGTTGGCACAATTCTATTTGAGAAAGTGTGCTAACAGGAAATTCATGATCATGCTGCAAACCTGAATCTATTTTATATAGCAGCACTGGCATGCAGGATATACAAACAGGAAGGACAGCTGTAATAACAGCCAGGGTTGCCAGTTCCACTTAAAACTAGTGGAATTGGGCTTGCCCATACAGGCAGTCATTTACAATGTTCCTTCATCACTTTTAGCATCTATTTTGGGCTTTTTTAGTTCCTGGTCACTTATGTCAAAAGTAAAAAAAACATACAAATGTTTGTGGTCAATGCATGCATAAAAACTGCAGGTTCCCAGTCTCAGTGTGCAGCACAAGACTATAATCTTCCATGTCTGCAGCAGTAAATAGACATGCTGATTTGGATGAAGAACAATTAAATGAACTGGAAGATAGCAAAACAGAAACTTTGAATTTATTTGTATTCCTCACGTCTGTTCTGCTCAGTGGGTCTGCACTAACAGGAAGAAAAAATACCCCCTGGTGTATTTTTTCAATGGCAATGTGCACACTACCAAAAAAATTATTTACTTTCTTTTACATGTTTTAATTGAATTAATTTACTCATCTTAACTTAGTGTGTTGTTCAAAGTTATACATGGGACTACTTTATTTGGCGTAAAGATATTTAATTAAAAAAAAACACTAATACTTTTTTGCCTTAAACATGATTTATGCTTTATTTTTTCTTCAAATCCACTGTTTACCTGGATTACAAATGCAATAAGGCCCTTTAGGGCATCCGTATACATTGAATATACGGACTTCTCAGGGGTTCTCAGGCGTCCGTGTATTCGACGTATATGGATGCCCAGCCGGGCCTTTTTGCATACATATACACACATACATACATTTCTTTCTACAAAGCCGAAGGGCTTTTGTCCGAAACATCCTGAAATATATTTCAGTCATTTAAACTTTTGTGTACATCTAAAAACACCTTTTCATTTTTTTTCCATATCTTTCATTTTTGTACACTGCAGTTATTGCCCCTTCAAACCTATATATACCTACTTCATATATATATATACAGTACTGTGCAAAAGTTTTAGGCAGGTGTGAAAAAATGCTGTAAAGTAAGAATGCTTTCAAAAATAGACATATTAATAGATTATATTTATCAATTAACGAAATGCAAAGTGAGTGAACAGAAGAAAAATCTAAATCAAATCCATATTTGGTGTGACCACCCTTTGCCTTCAAAACAGCATCAAGCATCAATTCTTCTAAGTACACTTGCACACAGTTTTTGAAGGAACTCGGCAGGTAGGTTGGTGGCCCAAACATCTTGGAGAACTAACCACAGTTCTTCTGTGGATTTAGGCAGCCTCAGTTGCTTCTCTCTCTTCATGTAATCCCAGACAGACTCGATGATGTTGAGATCAGGGCTCTGTGGGGGCCATACCATCACTTCCAGGACTCCTTGTTCTTCTTTATGCTGAAGATAGTTCTTAATGACTTTCGCTGTATGTTTGGGGTCGTTGTTTGGAGCCAATCAGATGCCTCCCTGATGGTATTGCATGATGGATAAGTATCTGCCTGTACTTCTCAGCATTGAGGAGACCATTAATTCTGACCAAATCCCCAACTCCATTTGCAGAAATGCAGCCCCAGACTTGCAAGGAACCTCCACCATGCTTCACTGTTGCCTGCAGACACTCATTCTGTATGCGCTCTCCAACCCTTCGGCGAACAAACTGCCTTCTGCTACAGCCAAATATTTCAAATTTTGACTCATCAGTCCAGAGCACCTGCTGCCATTTTTCTGCACCCCAGTTCCTGTGTTTTCGTGCATAGTTGAGTCGCTTCGCCTTGTTTCCACGCCGGAGGTATGGCTTTTGGCCGCAAGTCTTCCATGAAGGCCACTTCTGAACAGACTTCTCCGGACAGTAGATGGGTGTACCAAGGTCCCACTGTTTTCTGCCAGTTCTGAGCTGATGGCACTGCTGGACATCTTCCGATTGCGAAGGGAAGTAAGCATGATGTGTCTTTCATCTGCTGCAGTAAGTTTCCTTGGCCGACCACTGCGTCTCACGGTCCTCAACGTTGCCCGTTTCTTTGTGCTTCTTCAAAAGAGCTTGGACAGCACATCTGGAAACCCCTGTCTGCCTTGAAATTTCTGCCTGGGAGAGACCTTGCTGATGCAGTATAACTACCTTGTGTCTTGTTGCTGTGCTCAGTCTTGCCATGGTGTATGCCTTTTGACAGTAAACTGTCTTCAGCAACCTCACCTTGTTAGCTGAGTTTGGCTGTTCCTCACCCAGTTTTATTCCTCCTACACAGCTGTTTCTGTTTCAGTTAATGATTGTGTTTCAACCTACATATTGAATTGATGATCATTAGCACCTGCTTGGTATAATTGTTTAATCATACACCTGACTATATGCCTACAAAATCCCTGACTTTGTGCAAGTGTACCTAGAAGAATTGATGCTGTTTTGAAGGCAAAGGGTTGTCACACCAAATATGGATTTGATTTAGATTTTTCTTCTGTTCACTCACTTTGCATTTAGTTAATTGATAAATGTAATCTATTAACATGTCTATTTTTGAAAGCATTCTTACTTTACAGCATTTTTCACACCTGCCTAAAACTTTTGCACAGTACTGTATATATATATATATATATATATATATATATATATATATATATATATATATATATATATATATATATATAAATATATATGTGTGTGTGTGTGTGAGTGTGTGTGTGGCTGCGTTATCACGTTTCATTACTATATTTATAATGCTAAACCATGCTTCGCTATATTGTATAATTCTTGCTTACGTTTTGGTTTACTGAAACTTGCATTACGCATTTCATACCACGCTGACATTGTCTGGATTATGCATCAAAGCTTATCATACGGCTATTAGCAATTCAGTTACTATGGTGCAATACACTGCTAAAGACTACAGCTTACTACTAATACAGTGCTCACAGTGTAGTGTATGGAAAAAGGTGAGGATTTATATGTTTAGATGATTTTAAATGCATCTACCTTTAATTTTAGTCTCTTTATACAGTCTCTAAATATAGTCTCTAGTCTGAGGCTATATATAGCGCATATTTCAAACATATATTTCAAACACATATATCAACGAACAAGATGATACTGCCTGCTACAATAATCACATTATCAAAAAACCACTTACAAAACCAGTAGCAACCAAAACAAAGAAAATGAGAACTTATACAAAATTATACAATGGCAATTATACAATAGCAATCAGATTCAGCCACTGACAATAAAAAATGGTCTTATTAAGTTCCATAAGCACTGTCATCTTTACCCCTGGACACTTAACTTCCCCAATGTGTTCATTACCCAATGGTCACACCTGTATCGTCAGATGTAATAGATTAACATGCACTAATCAGATCATGAAGGCTACAATTTAGAGCACACCGCCATAAACAAGCTTACTGTATTTAAAACTGAGCCTTTTCTTTATTTACCCATAGCAATTTTAACTGTTTCCATATTTTGAAAGCTGTTTCAGCCTTATTGTGTGCTGATTCACGCTGCTTTCAGATGCCCATGGCTTGCCTTTTGAGCTATTCAAGTGACCTGAGAGTACTTTTTCTCATACTATTGGGTGTTCTTTGGGTGTTTGTAGAAAGATGGGACGACCCAAATGTGTGTCCATGAACTGTACAGTAGATTGCAGGTAACCCACCCAGAAATCTTGAAAGAAAATGGAGAAAAGGAATTTCATTGAACCATTTTATGCAAAGCGACACAAACAGAACGTTTAAGCAGATACACTTCAAAATCCAGGTATGTTATCTACATGGTACTCATGTCCGAAGCCCAACGTACACTAGTAAAGCTTCATAATGGAACGTACATGAAAAGGCATAAAAGTTGTGGACCAAGAATTCCTGTCTTTCTGGTCTGCTAGAATAAAAACATTACTTTCTTAATAGATATATGTAGAGAAGTTAAAGATAAGCATCTGTAATTGCTGTAACATAGAGAGCATAATTTATCCTCAAAAAATACTTAAAATGCTAACCTTGAGTCTTGCATTCATTCATATCCAAATCAGAAGCTATATACACTTACTGTAGTGAGGCTGTTGTTCCACATATCTGTTTTTGCTTTTGCACACAGCCTTTGTATTCAATAGAAATAAAAAATGAATTGCTGGCCTTTATTTTCTTTTAAAGAGTTCTGTAATGTATGCCATTGCCTACGTCTGAGCTGGAACAAGTTTGAAAAAACAAAACGCTAAAGAGTTGTCTCAGGTCTAGCTAATTTTACAAAAGCAATAAATTAGCATTTAATAAATCTCTAAATGTGAGTCTGTAGCAGGGCAGTGTCCTGCTGGTAAATAAGTGTGGTGTTTGTGGTGGTGATTGGCAGGGATGGGGTTAATTCCTATCCCTGTCAAATATATGTGAGAATGTGGTTGTTCCCAAATTAGATAATTGGTGCTAACTGGGATCAGCCACATGATTGTGAGAGGTGCTGCATGGAGAGGGAGACAAACGCTCCTCTGTTTATAATTAAACTCACCGTGATAGTGCAAGACTTGGGTGAGGGATTTTCTGTTCAGTTTTTGTGGTGCATGATTGTTTTGTTAAACCTTTTCATTTTGGCTCTGTGAGCTGTGCTTTTTGTTTGTCATTTTTATTTGTAAAATGAAAACATTTGCAACTCTTCAGCTCTGAGTCTCCTTTCTACCTCCTGACCCCCTTAGACAACTGGCTATTCTGTCACAGGGTCTTTTTTAATTTTAACCCTGGGTGTGATCGGGGGCAGGAGTTAGGACTCCTCCTCTGTTCTGTCCCACCAATAATATCTGCCAACCTCCCTATTTAAACCCCAAGTCATGCCCTTGTTCTCTGTCTTGCATTTTTCATTTGCGTGTTGCTACACAGCTGACAAACCCTGCTGACCAATCTATCCTCGACACCTCCTCTCTCAGCGCTCCTGTAGAACGGTCTCATTCATTCTTGTTACAGATTTAAGAACCGGTCCTTGCTCTGCCGCTTTCCTCCTCCATAACATAACCGAAGCTCCAGGATCCATGTCTATTCAATTCTCAACCTCTCACTGACGGGACCACCAGAGGTTTCCTCCCACTGTGAGGTGAGATTAGTCTTTAATTCCCCCTCTAGTGTCCCCTTGGGGGAAGTAACATAGTCTGGTTTTGGCTCAGGTCAGGAACAGGAAATGTTCAGACTGGAGAACACTGGTTGTGTACGCACGCCACAGATTTGCTGTACCCCTTTATTGTTTGATTTGTCCCAAAGAAAAAGGCATTTTCATTGACATTTTAAAAAGGCAACAATTGCCATTTATTGGCATCAAATGGTCTAACATTCTCCAGTGCACAAGGAGGGTTTTGTAGCTTCCTCTGTTTAAATGTTTTAGTCTGGCTCCAAACAAACTCATATTGCCTCCAAATAGTCATCAATACGAGGGCTCCCGAGTGGCACATCCAGTAAAGGCACTCCGCTCAGAGTGCAGGATGCACCCTATAGATTGGAGATCACCAGCTCGAATCCAGGCTATGCCACTGCCAACCGTGGCTGGGAGTTCCCAGGGGGTGGCGCACAATTGGCCAAGCACTGCCCGAGAGTGGAGGGTTTAGGTCGGATGGGGAGTCCTTGGCTCACCATGCACCAGCGACCCCTGTAGCTCGCTGGGCGCCTGCAGGCCTGCCTGTGTAATTCAGAACTGCGTGGTCCTCCGACATTATAGTTCTATAGTGGCTTGACAGCAGGCTTGCAGTATGAAAAAAGTGGATGCCTGACAGCACACTTTTCAGAGGACGTGAGTGCTCGTCTTTGTCTCTCCCAAGATAGTGCAGGGGTTGCAGCGGTGAGCCGGGTTGAATAATTGGGCATTCCAAATTGGGAGAAAATCAGGGGTAAAATAATTGCCGATTCTAAAATGTAAAAAAAATAAATAGTCATCAATACCACTATCTGGATCTGGTTTCTTTCACATAAATGAGCTGAGCCATGCTGTACCATGCCAATCCTTGAGCCAAGCTATCAGCAGTACACAGGAGGAAATTATGCACAAGGCAATGTAAATTCATTGCTGAAATACTGCTTTGAACATACTAATTATTAATTGCACAAGCACAATCAGTTTCAGTTAATTTAGTTAACTAGAAAACTACATTTCATTTTCTACCAGAAATACAGCTATGACAGTATTAGCGTCAACAACTCATGCAAAGTAGTGTAGAAAAGGCATTTGATTTTACAATTATTGGTAAATTGTGGCGGGTGCCGACCAAACTCTTTTCTTTTATCTCGTAGCGACTATGCCACTTAGGAGATTGCATCCTAAGAAATCATTTCTTAGTTTTATTATATTAATTTTAATTGTAGTGTGGCCAAGAAATCAACATCAACATTCTGGATCTGTAACAGGAAGAATCACACAAGACACACAAATTCCAATTAAGAAGATTTATGAAATAAAACTCATTTAAAATATTTCAAACATTTATATATAAAGTACTGAGGCCATAAGAGGAATGCTAACTAACTACCGTCTGGTTTGTTGGTGGAGTGCTAATGTCTGTTCCTTGAAAAATCACCTCCAGTTCTACCCTTTTTTACAAAAAGAAAGACAATAACCCTGTCCACTAGAGGTTGCCACGAACACCACCCAGCACTGGGAACACCAACTAACTAAAGCCTCATTAATGAAAGAGATGAATGTAAATGTATAATACCGATGACAAAACAATACAAGCGGAGTCTGTGCTGGGTCAAGTAGCTCCTCCAAAGTATTGTTTGATTATATATATATACGTATATATATATATATATATATAATCAAACAATTCTTTTAAAACAAATCGTGCAATCAATCATCAAGTATGAGAAACAAAAGTAAACAGTCAAACAGAAAACGTGAAATAAACAAACTACTAATACTATTAATTGGTCCAGTTTTCAACAACTATTTTAGGTATCATACCAATCATCCTGTTTTTAGCATAAAGATTTGAAATAACAATGCAAAAAGACGCACATTCATTAATCCCATACATGAATCCTAGCATTATCATACAAGGTTAATAATGAGGACTGACCATGTTCAATTTAAAATGTCAAGGTTAATGTTCAAGGAACCAGTCTCTCTAAAGAGGCATTTTCACAACAACACTATTCTCAAAGAAATACTATTACAGCAAGATTATTTGCATCTTCGTTAAGGAGCATGCGTGCCAATAAAAGTTGTTCTTAAGGGGCTTATAAAATGGTTCCAGGTATGGCATACAAGCTGAGATTGTAAAAGTCTGCTTGCAAAATTACGTATTTGTTTCTAAACGTAATCAAATTGAATTCTGATATGCTCAAGTTGTATTACTAACATTTGAAGGTCATAGCACTTTTATGCTGTGCAAATGTAAGTGCAATTATCAAGTAGACTGTAATGTGTTCAATTTATTATACATTATGCTTCCCTTCAAACAAGCAATTTAATATCAGTTTGGCTGTACTATAATCTTGCAAGAGAGGTGCAGGATGTGTCTTTATGAAACAGAAAGTGAATAACCCAATGGTGGAGGTATGGTGTGAGTTAGTATTGGTGTTTCAGCAGAATGTACAGCAGTCTGTATTTTTGCATGGTAGTAGACCAGCCAATCCCTTGTATTCTTACATTCAATTCAGTGTATTCTTATTGTTGGGTGTTCCTATATATATATATATTCTGTATAAGTCTGTGTTATGCTATTGAAAATCTGGAATTCCACACAACAGACTGCTATAAATTCATATTTCAGCACAGTTGGTAGATCTCATGTCATGCCTGTGTCTCACGATCGACCATACATATCCACTTCCACTCATGATGCCTTGCATGCAGTTCCCTACCCCCACCTAACAAACTGACAGCACGTCACCCATTGGATGCCACGCAAGACACTGACCATGGCAGTGGAATTCATACCGGTAGAGTATGTTGTTGGGGCCACCCCTACCATTCTGTATGTTTCCTACTTGACCTCCTTACGCAGAGCCCAGGTGTACATGTAGTGGCTCCTGGTTTACTAAAGATATTTTACTTTAAGTAACGCTACCAAACGTCCTGGGTTGGCCTGGGCAGTCCCAGTTTCAAAAAGGCTGTCCCGTTGTCCGAAGCATTTGTGAAAATCATGATTTCGTTCAGGTTTCACATTTTTGTCCTGGGCGCTGGTGGGGCTAATGGAACTATTTTCCTGTCGGAGGAATATTGTTTTTGTTGCTCTGGACTGCCCTGTGTGTATCACATGCTTCTACCAGCGTAACTAAATTGGGCTGTTTAACACCAGCTGACTAGCACAGGAGCAAACGGGTAGGCTACACGTGGACAGAGCAATGTAAATTGCAATGTCTGAACACAAGTGTGTGTTTTGTGAAGACCAAACAGCCAGTCACAGACACAGCTTCAACGTGCAACATAAGATTAGAGATAGAGCAGGAGCAGAAGCAAGAAAGAGACAATAATAGTATTTTCTTGATAATGTACAGTTCACATTGCACAAAATATATAAGAAATTAAAGCTGAGGCGATACATCGATTTATCGATGCATTCTATCGTTTGACAACTATCGATAGTGAAGCCTGTGCATCGTTTTTGTGTAAAGGGGTTAAGCAAAGGAAAGCTTATTTTTTTATTACATTTGCAATCTGCAATTATTTTTGCAATACACGCAGATGTAGCAAGTTTTACAATATAAAAAAATAATATAATAGTCTGACTATGGCAGGGTGGAAACACCACTCAATGAGTCAGTGGCGGAGGAAGAGGAAGATGGGTCCTGGTGCAGGACCTTATTGTGGCCCCCCTCCCCCCCAAACGTTAATTTAACCCTTATTTATAAACATCAAACATACCAAATCAAGTGTTCAATATTTAATTGTCAGAATGTTAGCATGTATGAAACAGTATGTAATAGCGTTTTCTACTCACCTACTTTATTTAGGCGAACATCTTTACATCCAACACTACACTATTTTTTAATCATAAACAAATTGGTTTAATCACTAACCGTACCAGGATTCCCCCAATTCTGCGATCACAGAAATTATTACAGAATTCAAAAATTCTGCACAGACATTTGCAGAAATTGTCTCACATATTTTTAAATCAGAAATACAGGCATGTTGATTTGCTGTAGTTTATTTTGGTGCCCACAGCAGCACCCAACAGCTTCCATCTAAACTACAGGATGAATCGTGTACACAGAATATAACTGCAAATGTTTGTGCTGAATAGTACCCCAAAACCTTCCATGAAGACGTGCCTCGTACCAGCCTCCAGGGGAAAAAAGTTAGGATAATTAAGACAATAGCCATACCTGTTGAAATGAGGTAGGATACAATCTGAATTATTGGCACCGAACACCGGCAGCTACAGTTATGCAAATGTGTAACATCTGCAAATATAAACCCAAAGGATATTATCATTGTTAAAAAGAACCTCTGAGTGTGTGGGCCCGAGTGCAGTTGCACCAGCTATTGCTCCGCCACTGCGATGAGCACAGGGGCAAATACCCACCTGTAACAGGTTCTTTTCTTTGGCACTGGAATGGGTTTAGTAACAACACTCAAGGGAAGGGAAACAGGACAACTGAGTGGGCTGATTTGGATAATTTATTACAGGCCGTCAACAATATACAAAGCAGTATCATAAAATTATCAAATAAAAGCATATACTATAAAAACAGAAGCTTTGCATATTAAAATACAATAAATATGACAATGTTTAAAACCAAAAATAAATATAGAAAGCACTATCAATCATAAATTTATAGTATAAAATAACGGAAGCTTTGTATATCAAAATAAAATACAAAAACCACTAAATACAGAAATAAACAATATAAAAGACACATATCAATAAGTATTAAAAAAACAAAGGCCTGAATAACATTAAATTCTAAAACTAAAAGAAACAGCAACACAGAAATACACAATATAAAACCCACATGTCTTCTACTAAAACACACAGTAAAGCTGTTAAGATTAATCACACTACCTGGTAACATTAAATCCAATCACTTTGTCTCATTTAAACTGTATCATACAATCTTTCTACCATACTTACCGCATTGTCTTACCGCATATTACTATTACTACAACTTAATAGTAACAATTATCAAAGCAGTGTTTCTGTAGGTAAAAATGTCAACATACAACTAAAACCGCATTTAAATCACCCAACCATCAATGTTTTTTTCATCTCTGTCACTAACAATTACAGAAAAATGGCAAATATACTGTGGTATTTAGTCAGAGAACAGAACAAAGAAAACTCTGAGGTAAGTAGTCCTATTTATTGCCCAGAGGGCGGACTACACCGACTGCTCAGTGGCAGCCGGTGCACTGGCCGCCCAAAGGCGGCCGGAGAAAAAATTCAGTTTAGCACCCCTATAAAGGGGTGCTAACAAGACTGGGCGATAACTAATTTAACAGAAAAAACTGGTAAAAGGACTGTAAATTAAATGTTTAATACAAAAGGGGAAGTGGTACAGAGCACGCCCCCCAGAGCCCACTGGTCGACAAAGGTGGCCATGTCGCCAGCGGACTCCGCGTGGGCGTGCTCCAACTTAACCCTTGATCGGACGAGGGCCCTGAACATGGCCCCGCAGTCAAAGAGACCCTCCCCCTGAGGTAAGTAGTAGCAGTAACACTATTCAAAAGCCATCTGAGAAATCACCACGCAAGTCTCACTCAGCATGTAATATATATGCAGCAGTGGCACCTACTTATTAAACTAAATATCGCCTTATAAAACTGACTACTGAGTATGCAATGTTTAAATTAGACACAAAACTCCACTACCCTCCGATTTCAGAAACATATTTAAAACAAAATTAAAATCTTTGCTGACACAACCGTTGGGCTTTTAAACAAGGTCGGGTTCGGCATAGAATTCTATTGTGCTCGCCGTGGACAGGAAAGACTGCGGCACTGGGCAAATTGACACGAAAGACGTTTAGTCCACATAGCATCTAATACTGGTTTACAATCTAGGGACATTTTGCCGGTTACCGGCCATCGATGTGAAAACGGCCTCTGAAATTATTGGTCAGCTTCTCTTGAACACCGCAAAACCTGAGCAGGCTCATTTCCGACAAAAAAACACTCGGAAGCTCCTCCCTTGATGTCAAGTGCCAGTGCAGTGTTTAGCTGCTCCGTGATTCCTCCCTTTTAAGTAAAACTGAAAAAAACCATTAACCACTGCCAGTGTTACGCAGATTTCTGTATCCCCATAGAATTCTGTATCCCCGCATGATTCCATGCGTGCAGATGCAGTTTTTCAAAGCTGAAAGTGGATGCGCGATATTCCTGTGCCCGAGTCCCGCTGTGTTCTCAAGCACTGCCATTAAGTTCTGCTGCAGTTTGCAACAAATATTGAAAACAAGACCAAACTAATTCTGTAGCAAAATAAAACAGCACATTTAACACCACTGATTTTCTACAGTACGCTCAGCCTCCTGCAATGCTCAATGCACAAAACCCTTGATTAAAAGTAACCTTACAAAACTGTATTTTTCTTTTAAAACACATTTTAATTGTATTACATGTAAATACTGTTCAGAAACATCAAGCGTTCAGGTATAGCGATCTTGATCTACGCAGACGTCAAATCTATGGGGATACAGAAATCTATGGGGATACAGAAATCTGCATAACACCGGGTCTTTGGCTAATAATAATAAGGGACAGGCATGAAGCCGTAGTGTAGAGGTTAGCAAGTTTGCCTAGCATGCTAAAGATCAGTGAATTGAAAACCTTTTTTTTAATATTAATTATACTTTTATATTAACATAGTTTATTATTTTTTGTTCATGAGTACTAACATCCACAATGCTAACAGCATATTACATTTTATATACAGTAAATATTGTAATGTTTATAGTAAAGTTAACAGTATACAATAACTAAAACTTTCAGAATACTTCAGGGTCTATGTCGTGTTTTTACTGTGTACCTGAACAATAAATGCTCAATTTTTTTGCAATCTGCCTCCTTGTTGTTTTGTATACTTCCTATCAGTCACTGATGTTCTGCCCAGTTAAATACCTGTGTGGGAGATAATTAGAGGTCCCTCACCTTTATTGAGGGTGGCGTAGTCGAAACATACAATTGATAATTTAACCTCTTGTTTGATTAATAACTAAATTCCAGTAACGCACTACAGCAGGGGTGCATAGATGCAACAATCAAGCAATATTCTTCAAAATAAATTCACCGCCTGAATAAGGATGCTTGGCACAAGCTTTTCACTAAAAGCAGGTGTGAAAATACTACCAAGAAACAAACTAAAATTAAAAAACCTGAAACAGACACAAAAAAAAAACCTGTCATGTGCTATTCTGCCATCAACAGACTACAACAAACCACAGAACAGAGAGAAGTAAGTGAATGAAGAGAGAGAAGACAGTGAATGTCCTGGTGTGACGTCACACACACGCGCTCTTCTGGGTGGAGGTCTCGAAGGGTTTTGAAAACGTCTAACCACAAATTTGCCTTTTTTCCACTTTATAAGCAACAAATGTGAATTAAACTTTTAGGACATGTATAGAAAGTTTAGGTGCACTCAACAATTACTATTTTATGTATTTGCACCCCACCTTTAAAATCATGTAATCAAAGAAACTGCAGAAAGATATTGCAAAAGTCTACCGGAAGCCATAATAGTTGTACAGTAGTATTTAAGTCAAGTTGGATTTTGAAATGGCACATTTTTAAATGTTACAGTTTTTTGTTAGGTATGAAAAACTACAAAGCGGTATGTAATTCAGTATGTTAACGTAGCATTCATTATTCCACTGAAGCAAAATGATTTAATTCTATAGGGAGATGCAAAACTTTGTGTGAGTAAGTGGAGAAAAACTAATTATGTGTATTATATATAAACCTGTGTCAGTGTTTAACATATATACACCTGTGATGTGTTTAATCAAGTTTACAAATATAGCCAGTTTTATTTTTGTGGCTCTATAATAGAATATACATGCTTTCTAGCTATAAATATATTCTCAAACAGGAAGGAAATTCTTCGCAAAAAACTTAGTTAATGCATCAGTTAGGATTGAATTAAAATGACAAAAGTAGGGAAATGCGATGTTAGTGTTTTTAACAAGGGTGGGGAAATGCATGCAGAGCAACATGAGGGGAAGTGTATATGTATGGTCACTCATGAGACACAGGTGCATCACAGAAGGACTACCAATAGTGCTGTAATATGAATCTATGTCCTAGCATAACTTTATGTTGTATGGAATTGAAGATGTTCAATGGAATAATACAGTTTTTTGCAAGGGAGGAAGGGGTGATGGGCTGACATTAGCATACATAGTAACATGGATAGGACGAATGGGAGCACTTTAAGAACAGGACACCCATGCAACACATGTATCACAATCATATTGACACCTGCAAAAATGGAAGTGTATGAGGTACATACAGTGTCATACTGGATGAGCAACAGAATACAGTTTAATGGGAGCGATGGCCTCACCATCAGTTATGCTGAAATACCAGTATGTGCTGTATTCTCCAGTGTTTTAGAACTATGTTGACAGATAGCACACACATGCAGTGCAGATGGATGTCTCTTGTGTTATCTACAGAGTTACAGGTATATGTTGTTTGTCTTAACTGATGATGGCTGTCTATGGTTCTTGTGTTGCCTTGCTCCTTCCACTGCTTGTAAGGGAGTGGGAGGGAATGCAGAGTTAGGGTTAAAATCCCTAACATTGCATTTCCCTACTTTTGTCATTTTAGTAACAACCCTAACATGCATTAAGTAAGTTTTTGCAAAGAATGAAAACAACGAAACAATGAAAAGTTTATATATATATATATATATATATATATATATATATATATATATATATATATATATATATATATATATATATATATATATATATATATATATATCAATAAGAAAAAGAAAAGGTTATTTCAGATACTTAAAAAGGTAGAATAATTGATTACAAATCACGTCCTGATAATTGATTTGTAATCAATTATTCTACCTTTTTAAATACCTGAAATATCCTTTTCTTTTTTTTTTTTCTTATTGATCATTTTGGTACACAGCAGTTTTCCTTTTTCTCAAACTATATATATATATATATATATATATATATATATATATACAGTATAATTGCTGTAATACATTAAAGCAAAGACTCAATAAACTGCTAAATAGCCTCCAGCAAAATGCTAAAAGATCTGAAAACCTTTGGTTTCCTTCCCAAATATTAACCACTTCTGTTATCTGTCCCCCCTCACTGGAAGCAAGGAATTTTGTTTTCCAACCATAGAATGGAAAACTGGATGTATCTGCTGTATTTTTCGTACATAGTCATTTATCCCAAATGTGATGTCAGCAGTAATGTTGAGTGAAATAAAGTAGTTTACAATAGGCACAACCTTTCCAGCTATTGGAACCCTCTGACACTCCCTGCCACCCTATAATCTAGCCATGCTTTTCCTATGACTAACATATATACATAACAGCCATCAACCAATGAGCGATTTCAACTCCATAGAGAACTGGGACCGTAGTATTTTGCTTCAGAATATTAATTTAGTGGTTAAGAATTGAGAAATACATAATAGTGGTGGGTATCTTTCTGGTGATTTGTATCCACTATAAGTATTTTGAATGTCGTTTAAAAAATAAAAGTTGCATAAGTCCAATTCTCTTTTGAATTCTTCTTATAATACTTTGTTAATGAGGTCATGTTATGTTTGTTGTCAAAAGATCCCCTAATTCTACCTTCTTACAAGATACCTGAGGTAGAAACTGTATCTATTACAGTACATGATACCGACACAATGCAAATAAATAAATAAATAAATAAATACATACGTACATAAACCTATTTTCCAAACTCTAACAGGTGTTGAATAAACTTTTTTTTAAAACTAAAAGATTCAGCAGTGTTTATTTTTATTTTTTCTTGTAGAATGCAAGGCACTCATCACAGAAGTTATGCGCCTTGTGTGATCATCACATTCTTGTTTTTAGAATGCATGATGAAAGAATGATGTACCACCAAGCTTCATAGAAATGCAGTAATGTCAGTTTTGCAGTCCACCATTGCAGAAACCAACTTTGGGGGTACAAATGAAGAGCAAAGTGTCCCACCAAGACATTTGAGGTAAATAGATAATATTTGGGGTAACCTATAGCACTGTGTGTTTTTTTTTGGTTTTGCCTCATGGAAATACATCTGATTCAAGTTAAGCAGAAAAACACATCTGATGATTAGTCAGCTGCTTAATTCTGTTATTTTGTTTAAGTAAATTAAACCTGCATCAGCTAGCCTTGAATTGAGGTTGATTATGCTATGATGACAAAAACTGCTTTGTTTGTCTGCTATCTACATCATCATATAATATACTATCTACATTGTTGTAGATAATATATTAAAGCCTTCACAATTACTTAAATAAACGTATTGAACTCTGATTCACTCCGAAGAGGGAAAAGGAAAGCAACATTATCACATTTCTATTTATTTTTTAAACACGACAGGTTCAGAAAAATAATTTCAAGGAGTTCAGCTCTCTCTCTCTATATATATATATATATTTATTTTTGGAGGGGGGTGACAATTAAGTAAATAAGTTAACAATATGAAAGTATAAATATGTACTGGCATTAAAAAAAACAGAAAAAAACACTGGGATCCTGTCAAATATGAGTAGTGACAATAAACTATCAATTGTAAGTCAGTGTGAACTGCTTGGGTTGAGCTGGGCCCCAAACATCAGGGGGTGCATCTACTGAGTATCATTTGCATGTGTCTGTGTGTCTTTATGAAGGGAAGCATTCTGTCCCCATGCCATACCAAGTGTCCTGTACGAGCTGGGAGGCCCCAGCTGAACCTTTCCCACCATTGCATCATTATAGAGTAGCATCCGCTGGACCAGATTTGCAAGAAAGCTCTTTTTCAGGAAATCTGCAGGTTTTTTTTTTTTTCAGAGGCCCACAGACAATACAGAGGGAGTTTGTCCCGCTGCCAAATCACAAGTACTACGCTGCACACATACTGGCTGTGTAATTTGGCAGCCCCTTCCTGCTTCCCACTGTTTACTGTGAAAGCCAGAGACCATTTCTTCTGAAACACTTACTGCAGATTATAAATTATACTCTTTCTTAAATCTTTACTCAGCAGATTCACTTCAAAAGTAGTTCTCACTCAGTGGATACTTTTTAAAGCTATAGTGTATTGTTTGATTCAAGTAGGTTTTATTTAAAGAAACTGCTTTTCATCTCGTGCTGACTGCACTTTAATGAACAAGCTCTCAGACTGAAGTAACTCGCCTGAAGAGATATAATGGAGAAGCTAACCATTGACAATTTCAGAGTGGGTCTGGCAGCACTCATTTTAATATTTGTCTTTATGTTTTATTTTTTTTTTTCTGGGCTGAACATCACATCAGCATGATGGGAATTTTTGAAAGGGGCTTGGCGGCTTTGTCTGCCTATGAAGGACTGTTCTCGCTGGAGGCTAAACGTGGGGCTTTATGCACTCATGAAGCCTCCATTTTAACCCCTTGTGACAGAAAGACAATGATTCTTGGTGGTAAAATCTCTCTCCCAACCTGTGAGGGCGCTAAGTAACGGGAACAGAGTTCTCTGGACTACGTGGTCTGACACTTCGTTCCGAGGGGTAAAAGGAAGTCGGTCATTTAGAAAAGAGACAGAGCTTCGGTACATTAACTCATTGACCCGGAACGGAAATGATGTGGCAGCTGCGGATTGGAGGAGCAGCTGCAATTGTTTACCAAGGGGTCATGAGTGACGGTATAAGTAGGGGACGAAGCAACGTAATCTGTTCCTTCGTTTTGGTTAATGAAAAAGAACCCGGAAGGACCTGTGTTTTGTGTATCCGTACCGTTAGTGTTTATTTGTTTTCTCTAATTGTTACTTATTATTAGACAGCTAACATGTTCCGGAGCTGTCGCCAGAGGCTAGCACAAACCCAGAACAGCACTGCACTTGTATCACAAGTAACTGTATTTTCGCCACAAGCACTAATTCACGCACTAACTGACTTGTGTATGTGTTTTGTGTTTTGTGTGGGTGTACAACAAATGGAACTATTATTTCGGGACAAACCTGGGGATTACAAAGTAAGTAATACATGCCGCTGTATTACTTACCATCATTATTGTTTACTGCTTGTTTTGTTGTCAGACATCCACCTCCTTTCCAGGGGCCTTGCAACTTCGTAGGCGTTATTCCAGGGTGCATCTGTCAAAGACCTTTGCAATTCGACGGTGTGGGATACTCCACATACCCTTACTAGGTTCTACAGGCTAAATGTCGTGGATCCTCAAAACCCTGGTTTTGGAACTAGAGTGCTAAAGACAGCTTCCCAGTCAACCCTTTTTCATCCTAGCTACTTGTTACTAGGGTTAATGGTAACGCACAAGGTTGCCTTCAGCTTAGCCTTGTAGCAGTCCGGTCGTTCTGCAATATTGCCCTTGCGATGGCTTTGGTACACTCACCCATTTGGTAATGGTTACTTTTCATACTTGAAAGGGAACATTATTATCATTGTGGGGCTGATCCCATTAGTTTGTTTGATAATCAATTAATTAATTCGACTAATCAAATAGTTTAAATTTCAATGCGTTAATTAACCTGAATGAATATGTATGGACATGACCACATTAAATAATCTGAATATTCATTCACGTTAATTAAGACCTCATCATAATAATTTTTTATTTAATGACGTGTATAAGATTGAGGAATTACAGTGAACACACACAACACCCTCAACCACAACAAGGAAGATTTAAAATGTAGGAGCAGTTTATTATGTAATGATACTAATGATACAGAAAGGAAAAACCTAGGAAATCATCTGAGGTAGCAACATACACTCCAATACAGCACAAGTAAATACTACTTCAATGGATAGATATAGTTCCCCAAAAATGCATTTAAATACAGTACAAATTAAATACTATTGTTTTACCAGCATTAAGTATAGGTTTAACATTTCATTCCAACACAGTAAGTACATTAACTATTCTGTATAAATCTCAGTCTGTGCTGCACAGACTTTTTAGCATGTAATGATGTCACTCTGCTAATAGTTACCTAGCTTAGCTACACAGACAGTTCCACTGCATCTATCACTTACGTGCAAAATTACCCTTGTTCAAATACAATTTCTTTAGTAATAGGTCACAGATAATACTGCACTACAATTGTTCAATTACAATTAAACAAGACTTTGGTATAGTAAGCAAACTTGTTAAATTTGCAGACGACACAAAAATAGGAGGAGTGGCAAACACCGTTGCAGCAGCAAAGGTCATTCAAAATGATCTAGACAGCATTCAGAACTGGGGAGAGACATGGCAAATGACATTTAATATAGAATAGTGTAAGGTACTGCACGCAGGCAATAACAAATGTGCATTGTAAATACCATATGGGAGATACTGAAATTGAAGAAGGAATCTATGAAAAAGACCTAGGAGTTTATGTTGACTCAAAAATGTCTTTGTCTAGACATTGTGGGGAAGCTATAAAAAAGGCCAACAAGATGCTCGGATGCATAGTGAAAAGTGTTGAAGGGAAGTAAGTTAAAACTTTATAATGCATTGTAAGACCTCACCTAGAATATTGTGTTCAGTTCTGGTCACCTCACTACAAAAAGGAAATAGCTGCTCTAGAAAGAGCGCAAAGAAGAGCGACCAGAATTATTCCGGGTTTAAAAGGCATGTCGTATGCAGACAGGCTAAAAGAATTGAATCTATTCAGTCTTGAACAAAGAAGACTACACAGCGATCTGATTCAAGCATTCAAAATTCTAAAAGGTATTGACAATGTTATTGACTTTTTCGACCTGAAAAAAGAAACAAGGACCAGGGGTCACAAATGGAGATTAGATAAAGGGGCATTCAGAACAGAAAATAGGAGGCCCTTTTTTACACAGAGAATTGTGGGAGTCTGGAACCAACTCCCTAGTAATGCTGTTGAAGATGACACCCTGGGATCCTGCAAGAAGCTGCTTGATGAGATTCTGGGATCAATAAGCTACTAACAACCAAACGAGCAAGATGGGCCGAATGGCCTCCTCTCGTTTGTAACCTTTCTTAAGTATACTTTCAAAACACTTCATGTAATAATATGTGTTAAGCAGCTTATATTTATTTTTAAATAGGTTCAAACTTTATATAAAAACCAGGTTTTCATACGCGCATTAAAAGTGCAAATTATCATAACTATTTTATCAACTTTATGTGTTTGCAACTACAATTAATTATTTTAGTTCCACAAGGGGAAAGTACTATATACTCAACAGTTCCTTGAAGAAGTGGAGACCCAAAAGACTGCAGAATAAATCTTCCATTACTGTTCAGTTATTCACTTTGTTGCAACAAATCTTCAAACCCAAATGGGGGTTTAACACACTTCCCATGTGTTTCTCAATATGCTGTGATTTTACGACTGGAAACAGAAGCTTGTTTCAAAGCCGGGACTGGTTCTTCTATTGACACGTAGATAAACTGACTTGCAGACATTTCTGGTTTTCCTATCAGCAGGAGTCCTAACACCGAACTTTCTTTGACGTTCATTTATTGCAGGGTACATAATCTTCTTGCAGTCCAGAGGTATAAAGCTTCAAGCTAACCCTTATGGAGCCCCTTAGGCTTGAACCAATTCAATTTCTGATTGCAAGCTACCAGTTTATATAGGATTTTCAAAGAAAGCCCTATCCATTACTCTATAACTGTCTTCCATTGTGTTGGACAATAGATTGCCTCATCTTGCCTGGGATGAATAAATTGTCTAATTATCCTTCTTTCTGCTGTCTCCAGCTTCCTTTTTCTGCATAAATCCTGGTCGGATTTCTTCGATCTATTTGTGATACTGTGGGGGCCCTTTTGTGCCGGGTTCAGTTAAAGTCCACTAGACAAGTGCTCACTACTCTCTCCTTTGTGCTGTGTGCACGGAAATGTTTCAGTCAAAAGTTCAGCACTCCTTCCTGTTGCTGGGTGCTCAAAAATTAAACCAAGAGATTAGTCCAGATATACCTTTATATCATAAATAGTTATTAATTCAAGGAAGTTGTTCTTACATCATAAACCTGGTTCCCTGAAATAGAAATGTAACCATTAACCTTCAAGGTCACTGCGTCCATGATTGCAACAGGCTTGAAGGAAAAATGACACTGTAAACACAGTCCTTTTGTTCCCTCAGGGGCTGGGTCACGACTGCGTCAAACAGCAGCTTTGGTATACAATATTCAGGATTCAGGTCTTTAGGAGGTAAATACCCATTCGGCAATGGTTATATTTCTATTTCAGGGAACAAGGGCTATGATAATTGCACCTGTTTAGTACATTTCACCCAAGACTGCAACTGGTTTGCGACTATTGCGACAGGTGCAACACTTAAGTAAACCTACCCCTTAATATTACAACAAATACAACAAATGTATTTTTTTTGATTATACCTTTTAATATGATCAGAAGAAACATACCTTATACTAGCTTTCAGGACCACAAAGATCTCTTCTTCAGGTGAGAAGTGACAACTAATTAAGTGGGAACTTTAATTAATGGAAACCCAGATCTAAATGAACAAATCCACTGAGTCATTACCTAGCATATGTTACTAAATAATATGTGTCCTAAAGGTTCAGTATTACTGTGTACCAGATGCCTTCTAGTTACAGCAAACGTTTTTATCCAGAATTTGCAGCGCTCAGGGGAGTCATCTTTAGTGAATATAAAATTGAAGCAAAGTAATAGTTGTAATGCCTGAACAATGCAGAGCACAAATTACATCTTCAATGGTAAGCATGTTGCAAAATAGTTATTATTTATTTATTCCTTAGCAGACACCCTTATCCAGGGCAACTTACAATTGTTACAAGAGATCACATTATTTTTACATACAATTACCCATTTATACAGCTTTTTACTAGAGCAACCTAGGTAAAGTACCTTGCTCAAGGGTACAGCAGCAGTGTCCCCCCACCTGGGATTGAATCCACAACCCTCTGGTCAAGAGTCAGAGCCCTAACCACTACTCCACACTGCTGCCCTTTCAGTGGGATCAAGATGGCATAGTGGTTTGAGTATAATTAACTAGTTTTACAACGATTTCAAATCTGGCTTAGTAATTTATTATTATTTAAAATATGTTCTGCCATTTTGCACCAATGTACTATATATATAGAGTACTGTGCAAAAGTTTTAGGCAGGTGTGAAAAAATGCTGTAAAGTAAGAATGCTTTCAAAAATAAACATGTTAATAGATTATATTTATCAATTAACTAACTGCAAAGTGAGTGAACAGAAGAAAAATCTAAATCAAATCCATATTTGGTGTGACCACCCTTTGCCTTCAAAACAGCATCAATTCTTCTAGGTACACTTGCACAAAGTCAGGGATTTTGTAGGCATATAGTCAGGTGTATGATTAAACAATTATACCAGACAGGTGCTAATGATCATCAATTCAATATGTAGGTTGAAACACAATCATTAACTGAAACAGAAACAGCTGTGTAGGAGGAATAAAACTGGGTGAGGAACAGCCAAACTCAGCTAACAAGGTGAGGTTGCTGAAGACAGTTTACTGTCAAAAGTCATACACCATGGCAAGACTGAGCACAGCAACAAGACACAGGGTAGTTATACTGCATCAGCAAGGTCTCTCCTAGGCAGAAATTTCAAGGCAGACAGGGGTTTCCAGATGTGCTGTCCAAGCTCTTTAAAGAAGCACAAAGAAACGGCAACGTTGAGGACCGTGAGACGCAGTGGTCGGCCAAGGAAACTTACTGCAGCAGATGAAAGACACATCATGCTTACTTCCCTTTGCAATCGGAAGATGTCCAGCAGTGCCATCAGCTCAGAACTGGCAGAAAACAGTGGGACCCTGGTACACCCATCTACTGTCCGAGAAGTCTGGTCAGAAGTGGCCTTCATGGAAGACTTGCGGCCAAAAAGCCATACCTCCGACGTGGAAACAAGGCCAAGCGACTCAACCATGCAACGAAAACACAGGAACTGGCGTGCAGAAAAACGGCAGCAGGTGCTCTGGACTGATGAGTCAAAATTTGAAATATCTGGCTGTAGCAGAAGGCAGTTTGTTCAGCCAAAGGGCTGGAGAGCGCATGAATGAGTGTCTGCAGGCAACAGTGAAGCATGGTGGAGGTTCCTTGCAAGTTTGGGGCTGCATTTCTGCAAATGGAGTTGGGGATTTGGTCAGAATTAATGGTCTCCTCAATGCTGAGAAGTACAGGCAGATACTTATCCATCATGCAATACCATCAGGGAGGCATCTGATTGGCCCCAACTTTATTCTGCAGCATGACAACGACCCCAAACATACAGCGAAAGTCATTAAGAACTATCTTCAGCGTAAAGAAGAACAAGGAGTCCTGGAAGTGATGGTATGGCCCCACAGAGCCCTGATCTCAACATCATCGAGTCTGTCTGGGATTACATGAAGAGAGAGAAGCAACTGAGGCTGCCTAAATCCACAGAAGAACTGTGGTTAGTTCTCCAAGATGTTTGGGCCAACCTACCTGCCGAGTTCCTTCAAAAACTGTGTGCAAATGTACCTAGAAGAATTGATGCTTGATGCTGTTTTGAAGGCAAAGGGTGGTCACACCAAATATGGATTTGATTTAGATTTTTGTTCTGTTCACTCACTTTGCATTTAGTTAATTGATAAATATAATCTATTAACATGTCTATTTTTGAAAGCATTCTTACTTTACAGCATTTTTTCACACCTGCCTAAAACTTTTGCACAGTACTGTATATATAATTTCATTTAATTTCAGTCAATGTACCTTTTTTCTGTGAATTTGCAGTGTGACCGAACCCAGTTCCTGAAAATGAAAAAAAGGATAAATCGACACGCTATTATTCAGGCAGTGTTTCAGACTGACTAGAGTCTCAGTTGGTGATTTTTTTTTCAATTGATTTAAAGCAAGATATCTTGCTTCATTCTACAGTAAAAATTCTCCATGTGGAGGATGAATGTATGTTTCATGGATGGAAATGAGACTGCTGTCGCATAGCATTTCACCCATTCCAGGTTTTACAATGAGCTTGATTAGCCACTGTCGTGGTTTTCCCTGCTTTGTTTCACTCTGCCCTAGGCAGTACCACAGCCACAATGTATAGGTAATAGGCTCAGGTGTGTCTGATTAAACTCATAGTAAAACCAGGAGTGGATCAAACTACTATGCAATTGGAGTCTTATTTCCATCCCTGTGCCTCAGGCTTTCCAAAAAAAAATGTTAATAATAATCAGACTTGTAGTCGAGTCCTCAAACCTCGAGTCCGAGTCCGTGTCGTCCGAGTCCTAGTCCAAATCCAAGTCATCAGGGTACAAGTTCAATTCCGAGTCTTGAGTCCGTGTCCTTGAAACAAACTCAAATCAATTTCATTCAACTAGTGGTAGTAGTGGGTGAACAGTTTACCTAACGGACGTTGTCTGATATCCCACAGGAAAAATGCACAAATAACAATAATAAAAAATAATAATAAAAAAAAGATTTTGATTTATTTTTGCTAGCTAGGTTATTATATTTGCATGCCTTTTTCAACTTGTCTGTCATGATCCTCTTTTCCTTTGGAATTGGAATACTGTTTGAATGTACCTGAAGGTTATAGATAAGCTTCAAGTTCAAGTTTGTGGACGTTTTTGATAGACCCATCTAAGGTCAGAAAGTGGTACGCTGTCAGATTGCAAGTGGTATGCTGTCAGATTTTGGTACATGTGCAATCAGTTGCAATCTGATGGGTGTTTTCCTATTGTCAGAAAGAGGTACATTTACTAGTAATTATACATTATTTTTTTGCAAACTTAAACTGTAAACAGACAATCAATTTCTCTAAAAAGAAAAAAACTATTCATGAGAAATCCATCGCAAAGTTGCACAAGTAAAACAAATGTACAAGACACAATGTATCTATTTTCAGAGTGGTGGAAAAATATGATAAATTACATTAAATTACATTAAAGACGGGAAAATATAATAAATTCAATTTAAAAAGATGTAAAAGACCGAAAACAGCATAATGTACCAGATTTAAATGGGCGCTTCCCTGCTTTCTGAGCGGAAGTTGTTTAGTCATCTGCGAGCAAGCGCAGTGCGCTGAGTACCCCTTTTTAACTCGTACCTGAAAATAAAACTACACAGGTAAGAAATTAAAGTTACTTTCACCTCTGACTATAGCATCTACTTTGACTTTAATTCGGGTAAAATCTGCCAATTTGAATTAGACTTTGCCAGAACTGTATATATACTGTGTTCTTAAATAGTAAATTTAGTATTATTTTTATTATTTGTTTTGCAAAACAGAATCGTTATGTTTCACTTTCATTGCATTTGCACTTGTATTAAGTCTGTAATAAAATGATGCATTTACGAGGTTAAGCTTCAGTTCATTTGATTTCAGATAATGTATTTTTTATCTTTTCTCTTTTATACAAAAACATATTATATTTATGTATTTCCCCTTTGTGTAGGTTCATAATAAAAACTCAGTAAACTCAAAACTATTAAGGTGACCAATGTTCTATTGTTTTCAGTGCAAACAAATACATTATATTCCAGAGATTCAGGGAGCTCAGCAAAATCAAATTACGTATTTTTCAAGAATGCAGTTTTAGAAATGTATTCGGATTCAGTGGCCAAGAGTTGCATTGCACAGTGAAGAATTTATCTGAAGCAGTAGAGAGGAGCAGCAACTGGCTGTGATTGAGACGGAAAGATTCTGGTTGGGGATCTCAAGCACAATAGAAAGAAAGAAACGCTGATGTACGGGTAAGTAAGCTGGGCTGAGTTGAGTGAAGGATGGAGGGGGGTGATGCTGGGACACCAGAATCACCGTCGAGCCCTCTTGAGGTGTCGTGGGCTAGTCGACGAAACACGAGGATGGAAGGTGCCCACTTGAAGACCCCAGTGATGGACCCTACTTAGCTCAATCCAGACGGTTGTCATGCTGATGTGCTGGGGAGACCGCATTGTGATTGATCCCCGGAGCCAGCATCGCAGCCGTTATGTGTGCTGATACGCTGGGGAGGCAATAAGCTGATCCCTGGAGCCAGCATTACACTTCAGCCATCAACACCAGGCAGAAGGATATCTACATCATCATATGGAAGGAAACGCAAATGGATGGAGACACAGATGGATCACATTAGTTTACTGTAAAGCTACGTCTTAGGTGGTGCGTATCTTGGCGAGAGCCGAGTTCAAATCAGCATGAAGTTTTAACATCTACTCTCATGTAATGGAAATCATAATTAACAGTCAGGTTTTCAATTAGTTTTAAAGTACGCAGCACATCGAGACAAGTAGATCCGAGGGTGGAGTGTGCGAAAGGGGGGTTTTCCAATGGAGGTTTTTGAAATAAGGAATTAAAATGATGCATTCTGACACATTTTTGCATGGTTTAAGCATGTGCTAGACTAGTAGTGGTCTGCTTGTAGTGTCTGACAAAGTACTCCATTAGTGCAATGAAGGAGCTTTAATTCAGCACTGCTCACAGCAAGGCAAGATCAACAAGAAGAAAAATGGACTTTGAGCATCAAGGCCCCTGCAACACAAGAAATGTGTGTGGAATTGGTGACCGCACCTTTAATTTTGTCCACTTGTAATATGGGAAACATCATGCTGCAGCTCCCATGCTCAGTGAAGTCCTGATCTGAGAGCATGTAACACAGACAGCTCTTATGATTAGATGTTACTGTTTATTTTTCAGTAAAAACAAATTTAAATTGCAGCAAGTTCGTTCTACTATTTACGATATTAAATACACCACAGCAAGCACATTTCAATGCATGTTAGATATTTTCATTAGCACAATCAGAGCTAAATTTAGTGAATGTTTTTTTTTTTTTTTTTACTGCAATTAAGTAAGCTGCAGTGTACTTCATTTTTAATTCCCTAAATGTTTTTTTTCTTCTTCTCAGCAGTTTTAAATTACTGTGCTTCTTTGGCTGAGATATCATCAGCTCATTATCCAACTATGGAATCTGCTGCACAATTAAATCATCCTTAAACTCCTGCCAGTAAACTATGTAACCAAATCTATTTTACCTGGAATAGTTGTGGCTGCTAAGAAGATGCAACAGACAAAATAAATCTGTTCCTGTTGACTCAAAACTTTATTTAGGCACTCTACAACTTGACTGGTGAAAGATAACGTTGGTTTATTGGAGTTCACCAAGAAAACTTTTTTCAGCTTGATACAGTAACCTTTTCACTTCCTTTTTTGTTTAAATATTGAGCTTTTTGCTGCATTACAGCACTTCATTAAAATAATTTCCACGGCATTTGGTAATGTCGAGTGTCCAACACAAACCTTAAGTTTATTTTTTTTTTACCGTTCTTGTTCTAAATTTCTTGAATACAATTGTTCATTTTAAACTACATTTTTACACAACGGTACTGCTCAGACACGTTTGGTCACCATCGCAACTTGTAAGAAACTCTATACATGAACTCCCAAAATGACAAGATCGTGGTAAAGTTGGTTTGACGTTCAATATTCTTTTAATATTCGAAACTGCATCCCTAGGCTTTCCAAACCCAACTAATGTAGGACAGTTGAGAATATATACACGACTGTTGCTTCGACTGTGTGAATTCTATAAACAATTTGCTAAAAATCAATACAATATATATGCGCCTATAGCAAACAAGGTTCATTAAATACGCTGTAAATCGGCAACCGTATCATCTAGGCTTTCCAAACCACCTTATGAATAGTTTTACAGCCTTTTGTGTATCTGTGAATCGTACCAAAAATGTATGAAAAGTGATGCACTAGCCTATAGACACATATACTTACCCGACAAACAAAATAGGACATATATCAATATATATCATATATGGGGGTTCACGCAGCAACCTAACGCTTCCAATTTCTTATTCTTATTCTTACTATGATTGGCTGCAAAGACAACAGGGCTAACCAGTGATTAGATAATGTTTCGTTGGGTTGATTTTTATTGTGCAGTTTCCTAGTAACTGTAATATTACTTGTGTAATAGAAAATTAAAAAGGACTCGGTGTTAATATCTCTGTGTCATGGAGCCTAAATGTTTGAGTCTGAGTCTGAGTCTTTTGCGTCCGTAACTCTAATCCGAGTCTGAGTCACGAAAAATGTGAAAAAATGTGTCCCGGACTCAAGTGCGGCAAATCTGACAATAATAATAATAATAATAATAATAATAATAATAATAATAATAATTGACAAAAGTAATTGATTTTGGAATGAGCAACACCTCCTGGTCCAGTACATCTGGAATGACACATACTGCTGTGCTAAAACAACTATAATCACAATTTTAAACTAGAACTGCCTTGCAGTTTTACAGCTCCCAAGCCCCAGTTACCAGCAATTCCTGAAAGCAGCGGGTTTAGTTTGTGATATTTGACAAGCTTGAAATCAGTAACTTCACCAGTTCTCCAGAATAAGATTTTGAAAGTTTATTTCCAAAGAATGTGTCTGGCGGACATCTTGGTTCACGCACATACACCACTTTTGAAAAAGTAAATTGTACTGATACAGGCATTGTGGTTTTCAGATTTGGAGTTAATCAAGTAAACCGTTTTTAAACTGAAGCAGTTTTAAATTTGAAAATATAGGTCCGACAGTCTTCTTGTTTAACAAAACACCATTTTCCCAGTTGAATCAAAGGAATTCTAAACAAGATTTGCATTTTAGCTTTAGCGAGGTAATATGTGCAAATATGTGCAATTTGACCATAGCTAAAATTTAATTGGCTCAGGGGCCATGTTTTTTTATGTAGCGAGGTGCTTTGCACAAACTTGATTTTTTAAAATTGTCCACAATTCTCGAAAAATCCAATATGGCCGCCACACCATGTGACCTATGACCTTCATTTTCGCTCTGACACAACTTCCATTAGGTGTTTCCATGCAACGGTGTTGATTTTAGAGATTTTTTGAAAACAGCGGAATAAAAAACTAAAAATCCTAACATAAACAATAGGCTTCCCAACCATTCTGGCTTGGAAGCCCAATAATAAAAATTATAATAATCCTAACAATTACAATAGGGCTCCAGTAACTTTGTTGCTTAGACCTCTAATAATAATCCCAGCAATAACAATAGGCTTCCCAGTCATTCTGGCTTGGAAGCCAAATAATAATAATAATCCCAGCAATAACAATAGGCTTCCCAGCCATTCTGAAGAAGAAGAAGATGATGATGATTAAAAAGCTGACAAAACAATCCCTCAGACCCCACTGAAGTATACAATTGTATGAACAATAGTATATACTTATTATATACATATTGCAAGAAGTGTAAGCATATATAATTTATCAAGTGATGAGCTGAGCTCTATAACTTTGTGAAGCAGAGTTGCTTAGTGTTGAAATCACCTGTTTTATAAGAAACCTTGCCAAGGGACATAATGCATTACAATATATAATGTTGCCAGTAAGTAGGCCTAGAAAGGAATCTAAAACATGTGCTTAACTTGAATGAGCTGTATTCACAGGTGTGGGGGAAGTTCATAATCTCTAAATCTCTAAAGACAGCTCCCATTGTACAGCGGTTTGAGCCATTGCAGGTTTTGGTTGCTGGGTTAACTTGTTTGAGCTTGTTACCTTTACACTGTCGCTCATTGTAAAATATGTTATAGAATCTAACTGAATCTACACATTTAAATGATTGTCGCAAAGTGTGTTGTAAAGCTGTTACAATAGGCTATTAATTATATAGTGATAGAAATGCCCCCTCTGGTTCTTTAAAAAAAAAATATATATATATATATATATGATAATTCCACTGTGAAAGGTGTTTTTTACTAAGATACATACACGGTCTTCATAAAAATATAAGCCTTTATGCTCATCAACTTAAGAGTTATTACTCCTAACTTTAAGCAATTAATCTTACTATGTCTGAAAGAAAATAGGGAGAACTCACACAAACCAGCACGTTCAAAATATGAATTAACTCATTATGGTGCTTTAAGTTGGGTTAACTGGTATTTATTGATAATTTTAAAAGCAAAGCTGCAGTACTGAATGCAGGAATTACAGGAAATATGGAATCGCAAAAACAAGGTCACAATTCTCTTTATAAATAGATAGACTATGCATATGTATACATCAGGTGTTAGGAGGAGGAATAATTTGGGACATGATCAGCAACATGTGATGGAAACCTCCATTCCTTATGGAAGCAGAAATGAGGGGATCTTTTTTTTCCCCACTTTCAAAGCCTGTTTTTATACAATGGATATTCAACTTGTTTTAAAAAAACAACTCATGCCCGCCACTTCTTCACAGCTCTGCAGAGCAGCCTTTACAGACAGCTTCTAAGGTAAATTTTACGCAGCCAAAAGCAGCTTGTATTTTCAAATGGAGCCTCTTTATGTCAATTTCAAACCAAAGGGGAAGGGGTTAAGGGCTTAACTGGTGGAAGAACATGTACCTGACACAAGGGTCTGCAATGATCATTGTGTGAAACACGTTGGAAGGCCCTCAAAAGACAGCCTCTATTTTTATGCACAGTTGCTAGTACATTTAGTGCATTCTGCTAGCTGCGTTCAGCCCAGCTGACCTAGTTTACATTTTCGCACCGAGATGTGCCATCAATAAACGGCCGGAGTCTAGCTGTCTTGGCAGGGGTCAGGAGTTTTCAGTGAAATTATCTGCTGAGAGTCCGGGTGTTGCCTCGGAGCTGCCGAATGAGCCCCTCATGTCTGGGTGATGCTTCTTCAGGTGCCTGTGAAGGAGCTGCTTGTCTGGCGAGGAGTAGGGGCAGAAGTGACAGGCAAACACCTCATGGGTGTGATGTCTGCGGACATGCAGATCCAGGCTTTTCTTCTGAATGCTACAAGAGATGATAAGCAGGTTCACAAGTCATTCAAACCTGTCTGCATGGCAAAGATTATTCATCAACATTCTCTTCATGATGTGTATTTGCTTTCACCCCAATCCGTGTACCTAAGGAAATTAACCAACCTTATGATCTACATTTCTTAAATAAAATCCCCCACAATTGTTCAAAATGATTCAAGATTATAATTAGGTATACACATTATTTGTTGTGGAATTCAAAGTGTTATTGTACATACAATAGAGTTTATAACAAAACACAAAATTTATCATTGCTGCCTGCTGTGCTGTATGTATTGCTATAATATCTTTTTCAACATAATGCAGATTATTATTCACAAATCCTTGGTCAAACCTCGCCACTTATTTATTTCCCTGTTTGTCTAAATTTCACTAGGTAATCCAAACTTTATTCAGAAACATGTCATTTCCGTAGTCAAGCTCATCTGATCCTCATGGCTTTGCCTGCTTGTCAGGTTTATGAATATGCATGACAATTAATACTGTTTCCCTGATAACACCAATTACAAACACTTTGTATAGATACAAATAATGTGTATTTATTATTTTAGATAAAAAACATTCAAAAGTATAATTATATGAGTGAATGTGGCATTGAAATAGTGTTTTTGAATTTTGTTTAGGTTTTGTAAAAAGAAGTTTGTTGAAATGTATACGTTTTTGCTAAATATGGCAGGGCAGGGGTTAGAATCACCTCCCTGCTAAAACATAAGAAAAATTTGAGAACAACAAAAAGCCATTGGAATGTGGCCAGTTGCCAACTGATTTATTGATTATCAATTAGCCCTGGTCACATGCTATAAAAAGGAGCTGGAAATGTGTTCTTTACAAGCCTGGAGGTGAATCGGCTGCAAATCCTCAAGGCTAAGTGTGTAACCAGGTTAAGAAAAATAAAGAAACCAACTACTAGAGATCACTGTGTCTACACCGGGATCTTGGTGTTTAGTGTACAGGAAATTGGCTTAAGGGACTTGATCACACATCAGTATAAGAATGTGTGTTAGTGCAGAAGGTTCCTGGAGCAGAACCTCCTCTTTAGTAGGAATAGTATTCAGCCACTGTTTTGAGCAAACTTTATTTTCTTAGTTCTGTTTGGCATTTGTTTTGTGATCACCCCTCCACCCCACTAGGAATACCACTGCTGGTACCGTAGTGGTGGCCACACTACACTGCAAGTGAAATTTGCGTAAACTGTAAATAAACATCAACCTCCTGTGTTATCACTCTCATTTTTCCAAGCGGATACCCACCCCCTGTTACCAAGTTGAGTCAAGCAACAAGAAAAAATAAAATAAAGTAAAAGCAATGATTTATTTATTACTAACCCGGACTAACCATACCATAGGCAAGAACTATTGCCGATTTAGCCACATTACTAAGCTATGCATGTTGCCATGCATATTCCTGTACCAGTTCAAGCCTCTCAATCAAAACACTGAACTTGCTTTCCACTACAAATGTCTTTGATTAAGGTTTGGGTAACCCAGCAGATTCAGTGAAATTTAGACAGACAAGTGTTATTCATAGACCCAATTTCATATATGCTGAAAGAGATCTTGTAGGGATGCATGCAACACAGCAGACAGCAACGGTAAGTAAGTAATGTGTTTTGTTATAAACTCTAAAGGCATACATCCCCTGAAATTCTGCCTAACACTCTTGTATGCATTCACCCATCTTTCCAGCAATGCATTTTGTTGTATGAAATACTACAGCCTGGAGATGTATACACAAGATTACAAGGATGTGATTCCAGTAGTTTAATAATGATAGAACACATCTGACAGCACCATGGCTGGAAGCTGTAACTGCTAAAAAAACAGGAGCAGAAGCTTCCATGAAACAGCTGTGGGTAAAATATACGATTGTTCCTACCCTGTATCTATAAGTGGGTGTCCCTGGGAAGCATTAGTGTCTTTATCACAACCATGATGACAAAGAAGAGAACATGGAAATAAATAAATGACTAAACAAGCATATTAGTAATAATCATTCCCCACCCTGGCTGTTAATATCTTTAAAAAGTAGATAACCATGGCCTACAAGTAAAGATACGATAATTCCAGATTCTGATTCTTTGAATAACAACATTTTAATCACAATTTGTTAAGCAGTTCTCTAGATACCTATAGACACACACGCACCTCCACTATATACCACTACTTTGGACTTAAATGAAAAGTGAAAATCTGAATAGAATAAATGCTAATTAAAGTAGGACCTAATTAAAACTGGTGTAGGACAAACATAACATTCTGTTTTACTTCTCAATATCACAGAAAAAAAGAATGTCAGAGTTTTTCAAATCTTAACAATGAAAGGGAAAAAATAGCTAAAGTTTTCATTAAACTTGATGCGACATGAGGTGACATAGGCCTACTACGCTTGTCAGAGGAATGTGTTGACAAAGTAAATAAAAATAATCTCTACAGACAAAAGAAAATGTAAATATTTCTCTTCTGACTTATGTTTTATTAAAAAGGCTCTGCTGGTAGAAAGGAGTAGAGCTTTCATTATAAACAATCCAGTGCATATGAAACAAGAGATATTTATCAATTAATGTCAAAACTTTTGTAGCTTGCAAACCCTATACTATAAGATGCATCAGTATCAACTTCCTTTTACCTTTTATATCACTTCAAAGTAGATACAGTTTTTGCCTTCCTGCAAAGACCAAAACTCTGCTGAAAACCATGGATGAACATTCTGAATTTCAAATCAAATATTACTGCATTCATGTATCTAGCTATCGCCTAGAAGGCAGCTCAGATCCTGGAAAACCATGCCATTGTAACAGATACAGTGCTCTCCCTTTAAAACGCTGTAGTCGGGAGCCATAATTACGAGTCCATGCTATTAGTGTTCCGCATTATAACAAGAATGAAAGTGCTAGTGGAATGGCATTATGGGGCAAATGGGGACACAACCATACAGCCTTGTAACCTGTTCTACTGTATAGAGGGGCACCTTATGGAGGGTGGGGGCATATTTTAAATGTTCATGACACCTGTTTGAAAAAAAATTGTAAACCAAAGCTATACTAGAGTTAAACTTAAGTGAACCTTCTTTGGAGACTGTTGCTCTCACTTTCTTATATGCCACTGCAAAAAAAGTGAACTTAATCTGTCTTTAATAACATTTTTTTAAGATTTAGGGAGCGTGTGTAAACAGCAGCGGTGTAATGTGTTCAGGTTGATTGAAAAAAAAAATCACAATTACTAATATTCAACCTGTTTTTTTCAATTATATTCTTGTAAATTCAAATAAGGGTAACTCAATTTGCCATTTAGGATGAATCTATATATTGATAAATCACACCAAGATACCCCAAAAGGGGGTAAGTGCATTAGACAGAAACATTGCAGAACAGACTTACCAGCTGTATGAGCATTGCTCACACTGGTAGGGCTTCTCATTCGTGTGTGTCCTGGAATGTCTTCGCAAGGAGCTGGCATCTATGGAGGCATACGGGCACTGATTACATTTGAATGGTTTTTCTCCTGTTAAAATTGCAAAATAAAATTTCCATTAGACCGTGTGAAATACACAGAGCAAAGCATTTCAATGTTGCTATTGAACAGACAAGAACGGGACTTTGTTATTTGTCGTTTCCTGAGCCAAAACCATTTCCTTCATCCTGGCTTGTGCACAGATAATGTTACAGAATTTTGATCATGACTTTTAGAACGTAACTTGACAGTAATTACCAATTCGAACAGTACCAAATGTTCTTCACCTACATTGCTATAACACACACAAGTAGCTGCAGTAACTCCAAGTTTTAGTAATATCACTCAATACAATCACCGGGAAAAATTGTATAAAAATGAATCTGCAATGAATCGGTGATCACTGCAAATGTGATTATGTATCTGGAAAGGGTTTATATTTTAAGAGGGCGCCACATTGTGGAAGCTTGATAGTAAATCAATTCAAATAAAACCAATATCCATATTTAGTCTTTAATTAACTCCTATTTTTTTTGAAAAAAGGTAAATTGTCTAAGTTATATAGTTCTCTTCAAAACTCAAGGTGTTTGTTTGTCATTTGGTAACATTTGCATGATTTTTTTCTCCTTTCAAGAAATAGGAGTTAATTAATTTTAGTTTTGCATAAGTTAAGTAGACATCTGTTTTGGCTTACGCCGTAAGTTTGACCACAATTAACAGAAGAAACTGACATCAATTGTCTATGACTATACCAATACACTAACTTATTTTTTCACGGATACAGGACCACACTGGAGTAACCTCCAGCTACAATTCCTGCCCCTTCTCAAAAGAATAGCAATGCTGAATAATTTCCAGAGCTCTTATACAGTGTGTATATTTATGCCTGGATGGTGGTCTTTAAGTTGGCTTGGAAATAGGACTTCTCTATGTAACCCAAACCTAATCTTCCCTCACCCCCAATTTTCTGACTGGGTATAGCCTGATACTATAGTAAATGGAATTAACGCAGTACTTGAAGCAGATAAATTATCTTCTTGAACTCTTATGTAATTTCTTAGATCAATAACAGTTAAAGTATGTTCCTCTCACTGGTATAGATTCTCAAAGCGCTTTACTAAATTCCGTCATTAACACATTTTTTTTTTTTTTCTGAAAGGAAAACCTCACCCAATAAAGTTACCAAACTAGAGATAAACAACTCAAAGGGGCTTACAGCTAACCATACAGAAACAAATTCTATTAACAATGAAGTTTACTCACGCTTTTAAATGACATATTAAATTATAGGAGAGCTTATACAAAAGTATAGCCTACAGATTTAATTAATAAATAAATACATTGATAGATAAATATATGTACATTTTGTGATTGACACTTCTACATTTTGCTGTCCAAATTGTATGTTATTTGTGCAACATTCCAAGAACCTGTGTCATAACCATATGCTATCCTTGACAATTTATACAATGGCGAAAGGTTTTGTATCACCCTATAGAATGACCTAATTTTGCTTCATAAAGTCGAATGAACAAACTGTAGCTCATTCTGATGCGCTGGCAGTCCAAGCTGCGCCCCCTACCTGTATGAATGCGTCGGTGCTGAATGAGGGAGGCCTTCAGCCTGGTCTTGTACTCACAGTCTTGGCACTCAAACTGTTTCAGCCCACTGTGGATTCCCATGTGCCTTTGCAAAGCCAATTTAGAGGAGAACTTTCTGTAAAAAAGAAACTGTCCAGTGAAAGCCTTAAAAGGAACAATAAACCCCTTCTTAATATCTTAATAAGGTCGGTCACCCCAGTTCATTCTTGAAATTCCCAACTGTTCTTGCTTCCTGCGAGTTCTTCCAAAATTAAAAGCGTACATTTTCACCAGAACTCCTGTTCTGTGGATTTGTCGTCTATATGGTAAAATTGCTTGTTGTAACTTTAGTTTTAACCTGATGTTGCCATTATCAAAAGCAAAGACGGGAACTTAAAAGAAAAGGACTTAAAATGGTGTCTGATGCATTTGTTATTTAAGCAAACATAACTCATGCATTAAAACTTGAATTCTCTGGATGGTATTGACTCTGTTAAAATAGCTGCTTCAAGCAATTTATGGGATCCTGGTTACTACCGCACTGCAGGATTGCGTAGAGGGGGAGTACTGACTGCGGTAGTTGGTAGTTATTGGGGTCAGAAAAACAAATCATAAGAAGGGCAAATAGACTCAAAGATCAAATTCTCAGAAGACGAGTGCTTCTATTATTTAGTGAATTGCATCCAACTCAATTACACAGGCACTGGATACTAGAAATTAACTATAGGGTCATTCCAGCTCAAGTGCACTAACGGGTTAATTGGCCTCTTATGTCAATGACTTGGGTCAAGTAATCATTTTTATTTGCAAAGCCCTTGAAACATGCTTTAAAATTATTATTTGTCATCACATGGAAAAAATCAAACTCCATCTAAGAGGCTTTTTTTGTTTTACAGAGTTGTCAACCCTGTAAAAGTGTTGCGCCTGTCACAATAGTCGCAAACAAGTCAGAAGTCTAGGGTGAAATGTACTAAACAGGAGCAATGCTATTTGCGACTTTTTAGGGAATGCTTTGCGACAGCAGTTTTTCTTTGTGGTTCATATGTAGTTATGGGTGTTCCTGCATAAATTCACAAAAACGGGGAGCAAATCAGGGTTCTCAAATATTATAAGGAGATGTACGAAAACTGCAGACAATTGCGACACTTACAACTGCATCCATTTTTTAAGAACTTTTGAAAGCATGTTTGAAAGTCACAATTGTTGCTTGCATTTCTCAGTCCGCCTTTTCTCGTACAGTGCCAGTTGTGCTCAATGCATTTTTGAGACTAACAGCAAAATACCTATGTTTCCTTAAAACCAGGGAGCAATAGACTGCACACATGTGCCGCTAACCCCTCCAGCTCATTCTGAGCATCTGTATAGGAATAGGAAACACACCTATTAATGTGCAGGTGGTTTGTAACTGTGCACAATTTAGCACTGCACCACTGACTAACTTAAATAAAAACTGACAGTTTATAGGCTACTCATGATATGAATTAGTGGTAGTGCATAATGCAAAATTTGTTGCTAGTCCCTTGAAATTTGTATTAACGAGAATTGACTGTTCTCCTGCAAGTATCATAACTTACGAAAAACAATGTTATTTTGATTCTTGCACCCTTGCATGCATAGACGTTGTCCTTCGGGCACCCTCTGCTGCAGCAAACCACAACTCAACTCCCACTAATTATTTGAACAATGTTGCATGACTCTCGCGATGTATAATGCTACAGATCTCGCTAAGAAGACGCAACAAATATTTAAATTAGTATATTGCGACTGCCTTCGTTAACATTTTGTCTTAGTACATGCGACAATTTTCATTTTGTTAAGTGTAACGTGTTGGCCCTGCGACTGGCCCATCTTAGTACACCTACCCCTATGTCTTGCATGTCATATCTATAGTTTCAAAGGCTGCTCCTGTAATTAACATGGAATTCAAAACCATCACTTCATCTTCATAAATTTCACTTCGATCTTTCTAAAGATGCCACTGCTAGGGTCTAATACAACTTGATGGCATACACATGTGCGAGTCATAGTAAATTTAGCAGCTGACTCTGGTTATGTATTTCTTGAGTCAGGGATACTATTTAGAAACAAGAAGCAGAAAGAGGTTAATAGTAAGCAGACTGGCCACATGACTCAGCTCATGTTACATTATTTGCCCAGACTTTGCTCTGTAAATGGACTTAGCAGAGAACAACCCCCGACCTTCAGATGAGTTAATGCTAGCGACACACTGTTAATGAACCGACACCTTACAGTTAGGATTTCATTAAACATTTTCACACTGGTCAGCACCCTCTATGCCCTTTAAGTAATAATGCATGACACATCGAATATGGATTTTTTTTTCTTCTTTTTTTTACAGTAATGAGTCTCAGCAGAAGACACCAGTCTTTAATATAATCTAGTAAATTCAGATGTGTCATTGAAGATCTGGAATGTAAACTTTATTTTGTTTTGTTGTCTATTTCAATGTTACATCTAACCTTAATCATGTTGGTTAAACAGCAGCTTAAATCAGCAACATTCTAGCATTTAACACGTTTGTCAGTTTTAACGGCTGGCCTGAGTCATCCCTTATAAAAGTTTACCATGGTGTTTCTGCACTGCATTTGTACAGCTTTACCATAGTTTACCTGTTTGCTGTGCTTATTAAAATGCTTTACCATACCTCACAGGTCTTTACAGTGCTTACCTACAGTATGCTTTACCATGCTTTACTACACGTAGCTATGCTTTTATTATGGCAAAGTTTTATAAGGGATTACCTGCTCACCGCAGCAACGGTTAGGTGCCCCAAGCCAAAGGTGGGGCACTTACTGAAAGATGGACAATTAACTACTGGTAATTACTATTGTGGAAGATATTAATACTATTATAGAGGGCATCTACTGCGCTCTACTCAGAACCTGATACGTGAGGTTTAAATTTGTGGTAACTGCCAATTGTCTCTCAAATTATTGGTAAATTAACAATGAGCTTTATGTGATTATTGACATTACTAACTTTTTTTTTTATTAACTTGTTATTAAAGAGTAAGTAGTGGGGTTCAGAAAAATATAGCATTAAACGTCCCCACGTGTTGATACAACTGTCTATATAACATACCTGTATTTTTTCTTTTCATTGTTAACATCCTGACAACTTGTTACACTTATAACTTTGTAGTCTGTTTCAAAGTTATTTTCAAAATGTCCTCTTAGTGCAGTGATAGTGTAAGGATTATTGCCCACATTGTCAAACAGGTAACACAGCAATAACAATCCATGATGTGGTATGGAACAGAAAAACCATAGCACTTGTGTGTGTGTGTTTTTTTTTTTTTTTTAAATCGCTCTTCCTGCAGATTTAGAGGACAGATCTCAAACCCCAGTGCACTAGAGTGGCCATTTTGAAACTTTAAAGTTATAAGTATAAAAAGTTGTCAGGATGTTAACAATGAAAAGAAAAATTACAGGTACATTATTTAATGTGGGGACTTATAGCACTAAATGTTTTTACAAAATCATAGTCACACATCTTTAAAATTGCAAAACTTCGGTCTATCAAGAGCCATGATGTATGATCTCATTATTTAGAGAAAAGTACCCAAAGTAAACATTTACATGTTTGAACAGAAAAGATTTACCTGATAAAAAAAAGCAGCTGACAAAAGTGCAAAGCACAAACCTAGGACATTGGGCTTTGAAACAACTTCTCTATATAATGATGTGACATTTTGTGAACTTAAATTATGTTTGCTTCATTTAAGCTTTAGCTGTAAATGTCTGAACATACTTTGCGAGCTATAAGTTTACTTATACAATATAAAACATATAGACATTTACATGATTGAAACCAGCTACAGTTAAATACCAATCTAGTATGTGTTTTAACTTCTTCAGTAATTAGAACCCTTATGGGGTTACTACAGTGTTGATCAATGTAAGCAGATATCATTTTTAGGTAGTTGTTGATGCTGATCTTCTAAATGTTTTCCATTCCCATGAAGCAAAGTTCAAAATCAGACACAGGCTGTTACCAACTATGGGTCACGCCTGGTCTTTCAAGTGATCCTGACAAGGTGATCCAAAACGAGCTGTGCCCAGGACAGATCCTCAAACAGTTTGTTTCAAATGGACAGACCATCACAAAGCTACTCGGAGGTGAAGTGTCATGTTGAGGGGTAACACTGATATTCAATGGCTGTGATATTTTGTTTATTTATTCCTAGTTCCCAGGCTCCAACCACTTGGATATAACGCACTGATCTGCTAGCTAGGCCTTAGTTTAGTGCCTTCAGTTAAGATTGAATATGCATGTTTAATCCCCTCATTGTTTCACCCCTGAATGATTAATTTAGAAATTCCCTTGATGTGCTGAGTCTTGCAGGGAGGAAACAGCTCACTGAAGCCCTGCCAACTGAGGATTACGAAAACTCTTGAATTTGGCAAGAGTTGGTCCTTACAGCCCTGACCCCCGGGCAGTGCGGTGGTTGTAACTACAGCTTCATGCAGCATCATGATATAGTGCTACTTGCCTTCAAGTGCTCTTGCAAGAACCTGGTTCTTTTTTTTTTTGGCTTAAAGTAGATTTTAGCTTAAGAGCAATATAAATAACAGGGAAGGCACCTGACAAAGCTCTTTGCTACTCTTCTCTGATCAGCTTAAACTGATGCCAGACTCAGGAATTGACAGTTAAGACCTATAGATGTACCCCATGTGGGTAAAGGAAATAGCATTGCCCTTGCAGAAAGTAATGTTCACATGAATAATGTCTGTGGCTAACATACTAAAGATATTTGTATAGAATATCGTGGATTTTCAAGGAAGCTTATTACCAAAGTGGCACTATTTCCAGCTGGTTGATACAATATGGCTTGGGAGTATTTGTATTATTTTTATTTGGCAGATGTCTTTATCCAGTCTGCAGTTTCATCTTTTATGCCTACAAAAGGACCTAACTTAAATCCCTTAAGCTTTACATTTCTTCAGGAAAATAGGCTAATCAAACCGCTATCAAAAACTGCCACCACACAGTAGTAAATTATTTGATAAAAAGGTCTGTACAGTGGTAACCTGTCAATATTGGTCCTCTTCTGCCATCTAGTGGAACAGAGCAAAAGACAGAAAATAGAAACCCCAATACAGATTGTAAATAATATAGTAAAAAGTTAAAATTGCAGCACTTGAGAAGCCAATCCACTCCCCAGGACTGAATCTGCTGTTATGTTAGCATATTCATATGTTGCTAATATGTTGCAGAGAAAAATACACATCTGTTCACACTTATTCTGTTTTCAACTACTTGGGATGACATGGGGTAAATTAAACACCCAACCTCACCCAACTGGGAGATGGGGGGTGCAATTAAATGGACATCATTGTTAAACGTAGTTCCTAACTTCCCTAACGAGTTTCATCCAGTATACCCCAACAGCTGTAGTAGTTTTAAAGGCACTCTGTTGTATCCCTGATAAAACCCCTAAACCTCATCTTTTGTTAGACTCGAACTAAGGGGAATCAGAACCCAGTACAAACCAAGGCTTTTTCCAGATAACATCTACTACTACTGCTGCTACTACTGCTGCTGCTGCTGCTGCTGCTGCTGCTTATCTGGGAAATACATGGTCTGCAGTGACCTTGTGCCAACTGCCTTCAGCACTCAAAGATTATAAATTAGAAACTGGAATTAGCAGAGAAATACCACAAAGTAATAAACAATAGCCTTCAGATAAATAAAGCGTTCATAATTATTTTTAAGAAAACCAAATTATAAGTGGCAGAAATGCATGTTATCCAGGATACTCTCTTGCTTATTATACAGTAACTTTAATTGATGCCGTCGTCCACACCTTTGTCATTTCTCCTTCGTGGCATAGGACATAAAATGCAATGTAGTTACCTCCATTTCTCATTTGATAATGGGGCTTACTGAAACTTCAAAAATAATAAAATAAAAAAAATGATTTATATCATTTAAATTAAATACAACACTTAAAATAAATAAATATATAGAATTATGTGTTGCAACTGCTAAACAAAAAAGACAGATACTATATCCGAAGACATGCTTCTAAAATACACACAATACCTGTTGCATAAGTTGCAGGAAAACCCTTTTTCTGTTTTTCCTCTGTTGGCCGATATATCCTTGCCTGTCCGCACTGCACTAATCGCACAAGACTTTGGATGGCGTCTCTTTTTCTTCTTGTCATGGGCTTGTTTGTGATGATGATCCATTTGACGCCTGTGTTGAAAGCCCTCTCCACACAACTGACATTCAAACTGTCTGGAGCTGCTGTGTTTTGTCAGGTGCTCTTTGAGATCTAGTCTGTTGGGAAAAAAAAAAAAAAAAATGATCACATTTACAAATGTAAACCTGAACAGTGACAATGCCTACAAAATTATCTTGACCCATGAACTTAGTCTAGCATGATTTTAAATTAAGGCACAATAACAGCATCTAGTCTCCAACACCACAATACTATGAGGCACATTCATTCATATTAATATGCTGTAAATTCATAGCCTCACACTTTTAAAAGCTCGTCTTTCCAGGGCAGAACTGATGCATTTTGGCAGGGCATTACTGTGGTTTTAGGGTTCCGCAAAAGAAAATGAACTTTAATGTAAAACAGAGCAATAAAAAAAATAATCATTAGCATAGAATGGAGGAGCTATTCACACTTCTAGGTTATGTGGTGCCAAGAGGTTTCATTGGGGCTCATTATAGTAATTGTAGCTAACAAAATAGTTTCATAAAATGTCTTCACCATGCACATCTATTAATTTTATAGGTCTCCAATGTGCAGTTTTGAAAGGAACACAAACACGTATTTTAATTGAGAAACTTGGTATCTGGTACTACACTGCAATAAGTTAAAGAAAACTAGGAAGTGTGACAGGACAGCGTCACTGGCAATGCTGCTGTTTCAACCAGGAGGGGAGACTCAGATACAGAAGCTGCTGTTTCAAGCACTAATGCGCACATTTATATAAACAAACAGACGGGACAGCACGGAACACATGAAACCACACCCTATTTATACACCTGTGACTGGCGCCTTACTTAATTGTTTACTCACTTATTCAATGTAACCCCTCCCTGCCAACCCATTACTCCCCACACCAACACATACACACGTGCACCAGCAGGGCTTTCATCCTGCCACAGGAAGCTATGCTCTTAAACTGTCCTTTATCATTTCACCTGGAGAGTGAAATTGTCCCCACCCCTTCACAGGCTGCTTTGCTGTCAATAAACAAACAGTTGCTTCCCATACTGATTGACATGCTTTCAGCCAGTAACATGCTTTGACCCAGAAGACCCTGCTGAGATGAAATGGTCCAGGGAGTGAAAGTGCAAAAAGGCAATCCAAGAATAAGACATAGAAACTGAAAGTGTCCTTTAACCTAAAATATATATTTGCTATAACGTGCTTATTTTAAAACTGCAGATTTGAGACCAATACAGTTAATAGAAGTTTAAACCACAACATAATCTACATGAACTGATTACATATGTTAATATCAGCTTTTTGTCTTTTTTTTATATAGATTTAATGACTGTTATAGGTTTATAAGTGTTTGGTAGCTACCTTTAATCAAATTGCGAGTGTATTTTCTCTTGAACTCTTTTTTTGTACGACAGTGTCTGTGAGAAACACACTCAACTTAATTAGAGGTAGCCACTGAACATACAGAAAAACACCAATAAAATCAAAGTGTTGACAGACCACTTGATATCTTGCTACACAAACAAGACTGACAGGACAGAGTCAGCAGCTCCACTACTACAACTGCCCTCAAAAGCAGTGTGGCGTAGTGGTTAGGGCTCTGGACTCTTGTCGTAGGTTCAATCCCTGGGGGGACATTGCTGCTGTACCCTTGAGCAAGGTACTTTACCTAGATTGCTCCAGTAAAAACCCAACTGTATAAATGGGTAATTGTATGAAAAAAAAAAAATAATAAATAATAATGTAATTGTATGTAAAAATAATGTGATATCTTGAAACAATTATAAGTCGCCCTGGATAAGGGCGTCTGCTAAGAAATAAATAATAATAAAAGAAGAATCATTGGTAAACAAGCTACAGCGGAACGTGTTAGCTGAAAGGCCAGCAATGAAAAACTACTGCTATATAGTTTTACCTAATGTTTATGGGGGGGAAAGTAATCACATTTATTTTGCAGCAGGTTACTTTTATATAGAGTACAATATCAGTGTCATGATCTTATTTTTAAAGGTGCAGTCCTTAAGGTTTTAAAAGTAAATGTTCCTACCCTTATTACCCTTTTATTATGGTACAGCTGAACTTTTGACTTATATTTTTCACTTTGAAAAGTCAATGAAGGTACTACACTTTCGAGCAGGCCTTTTTTTAATAAAAAGCTATGGATTCGGCTGATTCAGACACGAATCCAAAGATGTTATGCAACCGTGTACACATTAAAGTTCCCAATTTACCTACTTTCTGTAGAACCTCTTGTCACATTCAGTGCATGCATGTGTCTCTCCTCCGTGGTCATGCTGAGTGCACAGATGCTTGTAGACTTTATTCCAAGATTTATCTACAGCATCCATATTAGAAAAAAATAAGAATCAATACAACAGCACAATTTAAATTATCAAGACAACAGTAAATGATACCAGGACATCAAGAAATATCAGTATTGCATATATACTGTAGGATGTAAGATATGGCCACAAAATATTATATATATTATATATATATATATATATATATATATATATATATATATATATATATATATATATACACAAATATAAATATACTGAACATTTATCAGTTTTATTTTAGTATTATTTTGTTTGCTACACAAATATTCTAAAAAAGTATAACAGTGTACTGCTATACCCAAAGCATACTAAAAGCTTAGCCCTACAAAACCAGACACTTCAAGACACTTTTAGTAAACTTGATTTTGAATGGTACGCTGGTACACTGTTCGAGTGGTCTGACCAATGTATAAAATGTTTAGAAAAGGTACCCGAGTAGGTGCAGTGTATGCATTTAAAAGAATCTTGGTAATGACAGGCTTGATGTTGATCTCTCTCGTGTTCTGAAGAACAGAGAGTGAGACAGGTGGCACACTGAATCAAGCCAGGCTTCCTCCTGTGTCTGTTTTCATGTACGTTCCGTGCATTTTGAGTCTTGAAGGCCTTATCGCAGAAAGAGCACTGGTGGGGACGCCGCTTCTTGCTGTGGTCCTGTAAATGCGTCTCCATCCACGTCCACTCGGCCGTGTAGGAACCGCAATGCATGCACTTGAACCCCTGCTCCCCATCATGGCATTTCACGTGCACCTCCAGCAGTGGCTTGGATGGCAGATACAGGTTGCACAGCCGGCAAGAAAAAGTTCTGCCCCTCACCCCACCACCCCGATCATCTGAACCTTTATGGGGGCCTGGATGTATTGCAGTCAGTCTTTTGTTCTTGGGACATCCTTCAGAGCCCTTGTCAGCTTGTTGAACTGTTCTGCTGGGTTCTGAAATCAAAGACTGGGTTTTGATGCTGGAGATTCTGCAGAGACCCAAAGACATGAGGTGAGCTGACTGAGCCATCTTGTCACCTTGGTCCTCGCCAGTTGATCCAGTGGGGGATGACAAAGAGCCAGACGCTATAGAAGCCGGATCCTCCAAGCGGAATTGACTGGACTCCTCTTCAAACAATGTGCTCACCTGCAAAGATACATACACGTAAAAATGAGATTCCAGGCCCATTACTGAGGATGAAATCGAAGACAAAACGGCTTTGTCTGCCTGACTTGACTAATAATTGCTTAAAGTACCATCTATAAGTGGCATTCAGAGACTTTTTAAATAGGCAAATGATAATGGGAAATATGCATATTTAAGTAACTATACAAGTGATCCTTCAAGTCTGTTGTTAATGCAGTTTTAAAAGTACTTAAGTTGTGCTTACCTCGCAGGTATGGGCAACGTGCAGACTGTCACTGTTGGTGCTGAGGCCCATGTCACATGACTGGGGGCTTATGTTTTGCAGCATCCTATACATGGGGAGGAGGAAGGATATTCGTTCCAGATTCTCCTCGTTCTCCTTATTCTCTGTGCTCATTTCATCCTCCACGACATAGGGGGCATCCTCCTCCTGACACCTGTCCTTCTCAGAGCTGCTCAGAGGGTGGCAGGTCCCCCCTAGCTGGTGGAAGTTGGACACATGGGCACTGATCTTATTCTTCAAACTGCTGGTGAACTGGCAGACTCTACACCTGTAAATCTCCACCAGAAACATCTCTACCAAGCTAGAGACCTGGCCTTCAATACCTTCCACAGTGCTGGAGTACAGCCTGGAAGTGGTGTTCTCTTCAGGAACATGCAACTCTACAGGCTGGATGTCTTGATACATGTATTTCAACTGGTTCATTGTCACAGCATAGGGATGAGAGGGGCTGTGTATGAAGGAAAATAAAACAACATAAAAACACCCTTTAAAATGTGTTCTTCGACACAACAGCATTCTGAAATCTCCTCAGAATTCCCCAAAAACCACATAGCAGACACTACTGTAGGTAAGCACAGCTTTACTGTAATACTTTGGTAGGAAAACATTTTTGCCTTTTTTTAATATATATAGTCGTGGAAACAACAGTGTAACTGCACGTTACATTATTATACCCAAACTGAAAAAGTATATATCAATTGTATTGTAAAAATCTACTGTTATAGATGTTGTATTTGCAACCAATTGTTCAGTGCGCAAAAACACAGAAATGTATTATCTACATACTCTTCAATCTGATCAGTTGCTAGCAGCAAGCCAGCAAACATTAAGGTATGGTGACCATATTTTGTAAACCAAATCCAGGGACACTCAGTTATGGGAGCACAACAAAGTAACCAACAGTGAAATGTGTGTTGCAGAGTGTATCGCGAGCAGCTTATATTTTAACAGATGCACATATTCATTACAAATAGAAAACGAATATGCAAAACCTACAGAAACAAACACACACTCCGCAATAACTGCAAAAAACTTAATTTTCAAAAAAAAAAGCAGACATTTTAAAAATTCCCCAAACTAAACAAAACAGGCAACATGCAAGAGCCTACTTCTCCTGCTGCCTTCTCAAGCCAAAGCTGGACATACTGGGAACTTTGGGATATGGGTAACCAGGAGATTCCTGACAATATAAAATCGAATTTTACTGACATCCTACTGTACAGTATGATGTTATGGGTTTCCATGTCATGTCAATTTAGAGAAAGAAAAAAAAATATTTAAAAAAAAACAAAAAAAACTTTGTATTTGTACTTTGGGTTTTTTCTTCAACACTTACGCACCAAGCAAGAACACTTATTATTGCCAATAACACTGGCTTATTTTTTAATGAAAAACGGCACAACGAGCCAAAACAGGATAAAACAGGATGTTAAACTTAAATAGTGTACTATATATTATAATAAAGGTTTGCACTTACTCCCTCGCCATTCTCGTATAATCCTCATGCAGCTGTTTTTTCTTTTCATGCGATGCAGTTAGCCTACTAAACCGAGCACGTTTTTTTTTTTCAGACACAAATACATAACTACGGTAACGCATTTATTAAAAAAACAAAGTAATCTAAATAATGTCCTCTTAAATCTAGTGTGTACTGAAGCTGGATTTACTGGCAGTTGAAACAAGAGCGGGTCAGCTCAACAAACTAGGCTAGTGATTATACAAAGAAACTGAGTGGTGGGAATTTCTGTCAATCAACCCACGGTAACGTTTTTTTTTTTTTTTAAACGGAGGTTGTCGTCAACTAAACTCAAAACATGATTGGTTACTACGAATGTCAGTGATGAATCAAGAAAGTGGTTGGATGTTATTTAATGATAGAAACATGGATATTAAACTAACGTATTTACATGACATTAGACCAATGCGAGAAATTAATAATAAGTTTATTCGGGACGAGCTTCATGAACCGGGGACCGTTCCAGGGACATTATTTGCCCGGGGACAGAGTACCTCATCCGGGGACATATGGTCACCCTACTTTAAGGAAATAGTCAAATTTTACCCTGAAGTAACTGTTTAATACCTATCCTTAACAACGTCCCTAATAGAAGTAAAACTATATAGGCCCTATTACGGAGCTTACTTAATTTACAAGTTACTGCGTTCAATAAACCACTTGTTTGTAGAGAAGTCACTGAACAAAGAATGAAAGATGCTGAATTAAAACTTTCTATACGTGCAATGTTTGCAACTAGTAGCACTGTGTTCCCGAAAGGCTCTAATGTATTACAATAGCAAAGTAAACCAATAAAAGACCATGATAATATATTACCAAAAAAAATTACATAATTCCAAAACAATTACATTAACTCTGATGAGTAACCTTACGAGTAACTGGGAGATTATACATCGAATTATGTATTGTATAAACCAAAACTTGCGCTCATTGTTTGCCCAGTATTAATTCAGCACTTACCATTTAATAAACAGCGTTTTATTTTCAAATCCAAAATTTCATACAAGTACAATACTGTTTTTGTTCATCATTGCCACCAGGAAGTACTGTTTGCAGTCAAACGTAGCGACTCATTCAGAATCATTCTCCATCGTAAGGGGTCATTTATAAATTACATGACTAAAGCTAAACGCAACGTAAATTCAACAGATTACTTTTTAATGTTTCACCATACAGGACAGTACTACTTTCTGACACAAATATACTGTATTTAAAGGTTGCGTCGAGGGATGTTTGTCATGAATTGCGGTGAATGTATTTTAGTGCATTATATAAGTTCCATCCAAATTTAAATTCATGCACATCGAACAGTATGTAATACAGTATTGTTTTTCAACAGGGGCTCTACTACATTATTATCCCCCCCACACACACACAAAATTAAAAATCGCATACACCATTTTATTTTGTTTATGTTATGTTATGTAAGCACAAGTGACTTGATTTCACTTGTAAAATAGTGCACGTGTACAACATTTCATTTAATTCTGCAGAAAAAATATTTTAGTATTTTATCTTGATTGGCGCTGATGTAACTTTAATACAGGGTATTTAACTGCTGGACGGTCCCTGGGAACCGAGGTCACTCACTCGCTTTTGTTATTCGTCCCTTTTCACTCATACTGCGCAGGCGCGTTGAGGAGGAGCGAAGCTTGTGTTTGCAGGGTGAAAATGGCCGACGTCGAGATGGAGGTAGACGGAAAAAGCGTGGAAAGCGGCAAAGAGCAGGAGTAAGGGATTCTGTTCAGTTATATCATATTTTCTGCGCTGTAGACTAAAATAATCTAAAAACGTTTCAGCCGATTTACATGGTAAAAAATTCCACGAGCAAAACGTTGTGTTATTGTTTCCTGTGTGAAGTCAAACTATGTAAAACGTGGATGGGACGTTGATTAAAGGCGCAAAAAGATTACTAAAATGTATGCTTTTTTAAAAAAAAACAATCAAACAAACAAAAGTATATATTTTCATTTATAAAGACATATGTTTGCTTACATGTCAAACCCGGGGTATGTATTTTTAAAGTAATTGATGGTGTAGCTAGAATAATAACGACCAGTGCCGAGTTAGTTAATCTATAGTGGCAGGCCAGACAAGGGCAGCCAGAAGCTTGTTACGTTACTGCGCCGCACTGCAGCTCCACAGCAGTATATAATGACCCATGTTACATCGACTGATAGAAAACATACAAAATACAGGTGACAGTGGTGAATATTAACCGTAAAGGGATATGTTTTCTTTTTAAGAGAACAATTACGGAAATGGGCCTGTGCTTGTCAAATCCACCTCTGTGGCAAAACTAGTGTCCAGTTTGACGATTTGTGCTTTTGTGGAATGACCTGTTCGTTCAAAATATAATCACATTTTTTTCTATTCCTATACCTTTAGTATTGAAGTAATGTTCAGTGTTTGATATAAAATCTCTTGTGACTATGGGTCTTAACTTGTTTGTCAACAAAAACTTATTTTAATAAACACAAATACTCTTCCGTACACCTAAAATTAAAACAAAATAATAATAATAATCATTCAGGTACTGGCATGCAGTGCTTGTAAGACCTGGTAGCCTTGTTCTGTACTACAATATACTATATAATGCATATTCGCATCCACTGTATACAATTTAAATGGATTTGCAGTTGTATAAAAGTAAAGTATTTTTTGGACACGCTTAACTTTTGGGGAAAAATCAGCCATCATTGAACTGCCTTTGCAGTTCACATATTGTTCACATTTAGAGGATGTCACAATGATAAATAATTTGCTTTATTTATGTATTCATTTAAGATTGAATAATTTAGTTTGGTATGTAACTATTCACAAACCATCATTTTCTACATCCTTTAATTTATAGTTTGGAGGTACTGTAGAGCTACAACTACGGTACTACAAAAATACATAAATAATAATAATAATCGATTTAACACTAGAAGGACCGGAGATATACTCATACCTAGAAGCCCTGCAGCAGTCTTTCTGACGGCTGTATTCAAAACACTGTAAATAGTATAACAAACTGAGAAACAGTAGGATGTAATTAGTTTTTTTTTTTTTTTAATGTCGCAAACATCTGAACAACCGAATAATATATATATATATATATATATATATATATATATATATATATATATATATAATATAACATTTATTTTACAAATCAAAACAAGAAAATGTAAATAAACATCTGAACAGACACAAGTTTACAACATACATACTTTTAAAACTGAAACAGCACAAGAAGTTGTAAAAAAAGTCTGACTTTATTTTTTTTGACAAAAGGGTATTCCTTTTACCTTGAGTCTAAGGCTGTTCACAATCAATACAGATAATGCGCTTCTCCACGTCACCTTTCTGCACAGGGCACAGCTGCCCAAAGTTTTATTTTTATTGCACTTGCCAACCTGGCATTGGCGTCTCTTGCAGCTCTCAGTGGGGTTGCCAGCTTCAGCTGTGGGTACACGCTTGGCAGTCTCCCTCTGTTCCAAATGCTTCTTGCGAAGCTCCTGTGCTAACTGTAAAACATATTCTCTCCTTGGTAAATTCTTCTCCGTGCATTCTTTGTAAAGTACCCAGGAGTTGATGGCTGCCAGGTCCAATACATTGTAAAACACCTGAACAGGCCACCGTCGGGAGCCAGCTTTCACGGAATACTTCCGTGCCATCTGATCCAAAACATCAACTCCATATTTTGTTTCTTTGTAAAACTCCACGGTCTCTGGTATTTATTTTTACTAGTCCCGATGCTAATTGACTGACCCAAAGCAGCGCAGCTGGCAAGCGGGTGCCAGCCTTCAAAAGGCTGATTGAAAACAATAGATTGTCAGTCATTCACTCAGGCAGAGAGTAGAGACTATTCTAATTACAACTAAACACATTTCGGACTGGTAAATAAAAATAATAAAGTAGAATACCGTTCTGTATAATCAAAATACAATTGTTTTCTCTGTGGCCGTCAATGTGACTGCTCCCAGGGATTTTAGGTATAATGTAATGCGTCATCTTTATTTCTGCACTTCCGCGTTTCATGCTTTGTGAGAAAATTTGATACATATGGACAGAAAGGTCACCAAAATCACTGCCTCAGGGCTTCTGGTGTTAAATCAAGAAAGTGATTTAAATTAAATCCATTTTTTTTTTTTTTTTTAAATCGCCAACCATGATCATTAAACAGTTTTAGATACTGTGATATATATTATCTGATCTTTTCTGCATTTTCATTTGCAAGTGAACTGTGACGTTAGAGCCTTGCCGAGGACTATATGCTGCAATTTTGGATACTGTTTTAATTCTGGAAACCTGTGTGTTTTTTTTAATCTTTTGGTTTTGCTAAATTGCCTTGCCTTTTATGTTTCACGCAGTTCTATGCATGGGTAACATTTCATTTTGCTGTTAGTGTTAGGTCGTTAATGGGAAAATTTACATGCCGCTACAATATGTACCGGATTTAAAAGAAATTTTCAGAATCATATCGTTCTGAATTAAAATACTACTACTGTTAAATATACTACTGTACCAACAAAACAATAGAACAAAGCCGTAATTAACTAACTTGAATACATGTTTTTATTTTAATATAACCTACAATATTCGTATGTGTGTATATACATACATACATACATATATACATACATACACACACACACAATCCTGTTATCTCTACTGGACTTGGCATCCATCAATTCCTTCGTTGTGTACAAAGAATGCACCAGGGAAAATATCAGTAGGAGAGATTTTATTTTGAAGCTAGCCACAGCACTTCAGCAGAAACATTTCAATCAGAAAACTGCAAAGCTGCAGGCTGCAGCAGCTCAAGCTGGATTTTGTGCTGCACTGAATGACACACGCAAGAGCTAACACGTTACTTTTGTTTTAAATTAAAAACTGCTTTCGTTTTTACAGTTGTGTACATATACCTGTTTACACGCTAGTTTCTTTTAAAATGTTTATTTTATTATATTTTTTTCATTTTTTGAAGTAGTGCTCGGGTTTATTCCTGTAATTTTCGTAAAATTACAGGATTTTTTTTTTTTTAACTGGACGTCGGTTTTGAGTAGGGCTGCAATGAAGGGTACATTTTGACTCATTTGCGTAACTTATTGGTGACGTCACCATAGCTACTTGTTTATATTTGATTGAAAATCCTATTATTTTACAGGTAAGCCATGTAAATGGAATAAAACATTCACATGTAGTTTAAAAATACGTTATATAGAACAGTAGTCAAGTTTTTATAACTAATTAAAATAAAAATACAGGTTGTTTATTTACACGTAATTGAGCCTGCTTGCGATCTGTACAGTAAACTTGCATTGCACCAGCACCAACTGCAGCGGACAAAGCTTTAGTAAACAGTCACCGTTCCAAGTAGGATATCAGTCACATTTTACTACTATAAAAAATATTAATACAGTACTGCTAATAAGAACTTACGTTGGTTATGCCTCCATGATACAAGTTGTCTGGACATTTAACAAAAGAATCCCAAACAGCAGAGGGGTTTTGAGACATTTCTTTCAATGCAATTTACGCTATACAACACAAAATGAAGAAATTAAAGGTTTGGCTCTGGATAACACAAGCTGGAGCGGGGAAGGGCGGATGGTGCTCAGTTTTCGAAATTAACATTGTCACCGTTTCTGTTAGTAGAAAGAAAAAAAAAATGAATAAACACACGTGAACCCGTCTGACGAACCTTCGAAGGTTTAAAACAATCTTCGAATCCCTGGCTAGCAAACGAACCTTCGGACACAGCCCTAGTTTTTACTGATTTATACCCTATTTTCTAGGAAATACACAATATTTTGATTAAAATGCTGTTTATTTTGACATTGACATTGTAGTAAGCAGCTCTACACTGTATATCCTAGGATACAGCAGATTTTTAGATGTCAGAGGATCAAATAACATTCAAACGTGGTTCTCTGTCACTTCACAAACACTGTCACCTGATTATGTTTGCCAATCAAAGTGATTATTGTGGCAGTTGCTGGGTGAAGTAACTACTAGCTTGATCAAAAACTAAATTGAAATATTTACACAAAAATATAATATTTTTAGTGGATGAGGAACGGGGAGAAAACGTAAACCAGTTAATGAATATTCAAAAGAAAACAAATGTTTCGAAGTATGCCACATGGTGAGAACATGTGGTGGTAAATTTGGGTGGCCTTAAGCTTTGACATTTTTTCCCCTAAATCTGTGTTGTCTTTTTTTCAAAAATAGTTTTTGTTCATATTGGTTGATTTATTTTGTTTATTTATACAGAGGAGAAGATGCAGAGAGCTCTGAGAAAAGCGGGAGTGAAGAGAATGGAGACGTGCCAGAAGAAGAAAAAGCCGAGTCCAAACCCAGCAAACACAAGAAGAAGAAACACAAACATCGGAGTAAACACAAGAAACACAAACACTCCTCTGAAGAGGAGAAGGACAGAAAGCATAAGCACAAGCATAAACATAAGAAACACAAGCGCAAGGAAACAGCTGATGCCAAAAAACAAGATGGCACCCCTTCCAAACCACCCAAGTTTGATGACATGGCAGTCTTGGAAGATCTGGAGAAACAGAGGGCAATGATAAAAGCAGAACTAGATAATGAACTGATGGAAGGGAAGGTTAAGTCAGGAATGGGTTTAATATTACAGGGTTATAACTCAGGCTCAGAGGAGGAGGGTGAGATTCAGGACAGGACAAGAAATGGTGAACGAGGCCCTTCCCATGCTTTGGCCCTCAAAGGCCAGGGCTCACAGCTTGTTAAGGATTCCAAAGCTAAAAAAGAGCCTGCAGACAGCAAGTCAAGCACAAAGAGGAGAAGCAGAAGCAAGTCCAAAGACAGGGCAAAGCATAAATCTGATAAAAAGAAAAATAAGGGTAGCACCAGTGAAGGAGGGACAAAGGAAAAGACAAAAGCACGGAGCAGATCAAGAGAAAGGAAACGCTCGAAGAGCCCTGCAAGGAGAAGCCGGTCCAAAGAGCGGACAAAAAAGTCCAAGTCCCCAACATTCAAGAGGCGTTCTTCACTAGAGCGGGCTAAGAAATCGACATCCCCAACCTCAACCGAAATAGAAAAGAGCAGAGCAAAGGAAAGGAAGAAGTCACCACCTGTCAATGAGAGCAAAAGCAAGGAGCGAAGCCGAAAGTCCAAATCTCCCCCGGCAGAGAGGAGGAGCAAATCCCGGGAACGGAAGTCCAGGTCCAAGGAGAGGAAGTCTAGGAGGTCAGAGACTGAGAGAGACAAGAAGCCTGCTAAGTCTCCTTCAAAGGATGCCTCTTCAGGAAAGGAAAATCGGTCCCCTAGCAGGAAACGTGGGCACAGCCCTCCACGCCGCAGCTCCTCCCCAAAAGGGAGAGAGAGGCCTTCCAAGCGCAGTAGGTCGCCCCCTTCTGCTGCTGCTGCAGTAACAGATAGAAAGTCTCCCTCCCGAAATACATCTCCCTCTAAAAGGGCAAGGAGCAGATCACCTGATCGGAGGCGGCGAGAATTAGATCGACAGAGATCTTCACCAGTCAGGTAGTGCTGGTCTTTTTACCAAGAGGAAAACACTGCAATATTATAACTTAATTTTTTTTCCCTCCTTACTACATCATCATTTTTTTTTGCAGAATGAGACCGCGCGATGCAAGCCCGCTGCCCCCCAGGAGACGGCTCAGTAGGTCCCCGTTGAGGAGGAGATCCCCACGCAGGAGGAGCAGATCACCTTTCAGGAGGAGGTAGGTCTTCATTGGGGTATCTGCTTCGTTGAGTTCACCAGTAAAATACTAGAGGCATGAGGAACATCAATCTTGGTTCCAAACATTGCCTTGTTGAGACCCTCTCACTACACTGCAGACTGGTTGGGCTAGACCTGAGTGGCCACTTGCATCATTCTGACAATTACCCCAACAACAAAAAAAAAAGGAAGAATGGGAGACCATATTACCTGGTCCAAATCATTCATGGGTCAGGCAGCGTTAGCGATTGGTTCCTTCAAAGTCTTATTCAGTCGCAGACAAAAGTATTATACAATACTTCATGGTAAGACATTATTGACTAGCATTTATTGAACTTTTTAATAAAACAAAAGCTAAATACAACATTTCTAGTAATTTTACAAATCTTTTATATTAAAAAAACAATGTCATTAAAAGTATTTGTTCATGGCAAAAGTATCTTGTGTGTCCTCCTTGTGCTTTTATTATGGCTTTCAGATGTTTATGATCATTCTTAACCAGTATGTTGCATCTTGTCGGTGAAAGTAAGTCAAGGTAAGAGTGATGCGTTTGACAGGAGGTGCTGCCAATCCATACCCCACTCCTGCTTTTTTCAAAAGAGAATAAATTAACATGTCAAGTGTCCAGTCTAGGGTTTAGCAGGCAGGCAGTCAGGTAGCTGTGGCTAGAACACACAGATTGGTAGCTTAAAGTATATATTGAAATGTTTATATTTAAATGTCCTCTTCAATCAAACAATGGTTGCAATAAAAGTTGTCAGTGGAGGTAGAACTATATACATATTCAACACATTTTTAGATAATCTAATGTTTTTAGAATAGTTTGTTTCTTGGGGTGCATTCACACTGGGTCTGTTTCAAACGGACTCCGTCTGGTTTGATTCGTTTGAAACAATGTATCAATGTGCTTGCTGTTCACACTTATCTGCGAGAAACGGGACCGTGTTCATTTCGCTGCGAGCTAAAGTTCATTTTTCCTTTTCCATTTTTTTTCAGGACTGAGCTCGTTTGTGTTCTCAATAGTTTAAATGAACTTGGTTAGTTTATATGGTGCGTGAACCAGATGTTTACAGTATCCTGCAAGTCATGTTGAAAGGTGGCAGCTATTGATGTATTGCTCCGGTTTTTAATGTAGCATGTTTTAGATTCCAGGGCATGATGTTAAGGTCGTAAAGGGCAAGGCAATGTTGCCATTGTTGGGTGTGAAGATTCAGGGGCACCAAGGCAGTTCTAGAGGGCAAAAAGGCAAAACATAAATTCAACCCAAGAGCGATTTCATACTCCTTCATAAAACAACAAAAAAGCAATACAGAGAGCCTATTATGTTAATAAAATTGTAATTCAAACAAACACAAATCATTGTTTTCTGAGTGATTCACACACTAATTGTTACAAAAATAAAATATAGGTCACTTTTCGATTGGAAAAATAAAATGGTTTAAAAATCCAATTTAAAAACAGCAAACTTTCATAATGAAAAAATACAAAGGGTAATTTTGGCAAAAAATAAATATTCAGGGTATTTTTACTAAACTTGGGTCACACACCACTTAATACATAGATTAGACTAGAGGCTTAGATACATCCTTAGTGATACAACAGCACAAATAAGAGATGAAGGGGAAGTTAAAGATAGATTTTCAGGCAATCTGGCTGAAGATTTACCCATGGTTGGGTTTAAGTTGGAGTTTAATAACGATAGTGGTCAAATGAGTTGTTTGGTCTGCAGTGTATGTGCAACTGTAGTTTGCTAAACGCTGTTACAAAACCTGTACAAACAGCGCAGCTTTGAAAAAAATAAATAAATAGAAACTTTGTCAGGCAATGGAGAGTGCTCAGCATCACAATGATGAACAGCTGGACGTATATAATGTTAGATGTTTACATCACAATTCTTGAAATGTACAGTTAAAAAGGATTTACAGTTTTGTTATGCTGCATTGCTGGACACAATTCAGGAAAAAAAAAGGTATGCTGTTTTTAAGCATTCACATTCTAACCCCTTTCGTGAAAGCACACGTTTTACTAGTTAAAGCAGAACTAAGGTTATGTTTTGTTCACTATTCTGTTTGCTCCGACTCGTTTCATATCACGGAGCTGCTACTTGAACCATGTCATAGCTACTTGCTCAGTTTTTGTCTTTTTTTGGTAAGAATTTTAGCGAAACTAATAATGATCTACCTATTGTGTGTTCATTTTTAGCGTTGGTGTTTTGGACGGGAATAACACAGACTTACAAAATAACAACGGTCATTGAAATGTATGTGTAAATTAGCAATGTATATACATTGAAGACATGAAAGGAGTTGAAATTTGTATTGCACCATTGCTTTTTAAAGTATTGCAATTTTAAGCCCATTCTGTCACAATTCAATTTCATTCTGTCTAATTTCATCCTTTCTGCAGTAGGCCTACTGTACTTGACAACTGTAAGTTCACATTAATATTATTATTGTCAGGGACGAATTGTTGTGCACCCATTTCTTACTTGAACATTGTCAATCCTAGATCACTTTACTGCCGCTTTAGACAGCTCTTCCTTTCTTTTTAAATGTTTTTGAGTTGGCATGGTGATCATCGACGGAAAAATCACACAGTGACACTGCCAGTGATTGAAAACTCTTGGAAGCATGGTCATATTGAGTTCAGTCTAACAGAGTCGCTCCCTCTGTTTTGCCAGTCATTAACCAATGATACAGCATGTCTTTCTTGTGGCTTAGTGCTGGGAGGTGCACAGTAAAAAGAACGGCAGCAATAATACATTATAATTGCACAAGATTAGACAGAATTGAATTGTGATAGAACAGGCCAGCTGATGTCGAGCAAGTTTGTGAATGATTTCATATTAAACTGGAATCAGATGTGCTGGTGCTGAGGGACACTGGTGGCAATGACGTGCGGGCTTACAGTCAACTTTTGCAGTTTCTCGCACTGTCCATGTAGTTTAGGATTACCAGATTTCCAGAGTGAAAAATCATGATTTTTTTATTTTTATTTTTGTTCATTGACGCCGTTAACAAAAACAACCGTATAATAGTTTTACAATTAAACATCAGGTGAATTTATTGCAGATAATAACTTATTATTTTCTTTATATTGTCATCAAGTCAAAGCGTTAAATGTACTAAAAGCTATAATTAAAAAATTGATCAGCAAGCTATTACCATTTACACATGGCATACACAATCAGAATTATTAAACAAATAATCCATAAGATTGTTTGTTTATTTTATTTTTGAATGGTGCTAACACACAACCTAATATAATCTGCTATTAACGCTGATACAGTTTTGCACTTTAAAAAATAAAATAAAAATACAGTAGCGTAACCGGGGTGATTAACAATTTTACTGTTTCCGACAGGGACAAACAATTAAAGCTGTCTGGTAACCCTAATGTAGTTTCCCAAGACATTTTTAGTTTTTTGCTCTACTTGTTTCCTTAGAATATGAACTAAACCGCAAAATGTTTAGTTCCTGGTCAAGTTGCCTTGTATAATTCAAAGTAACTTAAATACTTTCACTTCTGGAAAAGAGAGTTACTGGGATAAAATGGCACAAGATTTTGGAATTGGAAAGAGCACTGTGACTGCTATTAAAAGGTCTGTTTTAGAGATGAAAAAGTTTGCGGTCTTTGATAGTAGGGGTGGGATTTTCGAGAAATATATTGCACGAGTACTTAAGCATTACAATATCCGAGTACTCGAATCCAACGCCACTCTCCTCTACATACTAGTGTACATAAACCTCCCAAAAGTTGCCACAAGTCCCATTTTTAAATTCCACTAACACACAATCAAGTAAATTAAGTAATGAATATAATGGTTGCCGCCTTGTGCAGTTAATTGTATATGGTCAAGTACGCTTAGAACGGGTGCATTTGTGTTAACGTAATTAACCTGCAGTAAGCGATGGACGGTATAAACACCCACACAATAACCTGACATTCAAAATGTCCCCCAGTCACCAGTACAGTAATAAAAACAAACCAGTGTGTATGCGGCTAAAAATCTTTATTAAGACATTCATTACACTAATAAAAAAGATGTATTAAAAACTGAATATAATAAAAAGTACAGTAATCTGTCACGTATCCGACTGGGACCAGAGTAATGGCGGATATGTAAAAAAGCGGATAAATGAATCCTGTTTTAAATACCATTATACACAGCTGTAACAATTACAGTACTATATTATCGTTTTGAGATTCAGCTTTTATTAGGGAGAACCCCATAAATCCCTTGTTTAGATCCAGGGTATTAATGCTTGTGACGGGGTAGCCATGTGGATGCGTGCATTCGCTGCTGAGTGACAGGCAGGAGATTGAGACAGGTTAAAGTTGATACGCCCCCGCAGGCGAACAGGATTTATTTACGTATTGTAGCGCTGAGTGCAGGGTTTCCAGGATATAATGAGACAGACAACAGTTGCGGTTCAAAGCAGTAGGAAACCGCTGTATTTATTTTTTTTAGCTTTTAGTGAACAATGGCTCTCATTCCTCCTTTCACAAACTCAACCTCTCTTAACAGCTGCCCGAAATAACCTTGCACGGTGTAAGTGGTGGATACTGTATTACTAAATAATGTATTCAAATTCACATATTTACACAAGCTTTACATTGAATTGTTAAAAAGAGATGCCTGGCCTACCTGTTTGAAATGTGTCTCGGCGGTCCATTATTTTAGTGCAGTAGTTCCAATATACAAACAAAAATTGTACTCCGCATAAACAGCTGTTCAGTCCGAAATCATACAGAACAATTTCAAGTAAAGACATCCGCCTATGGGAAGAATGGGGAATGTGGTCCACGAGTCTGTGGTAATCACATCTTTTTCTTCCTTTTGAAAGTTTTGTATGAACAGCTGCAGCACACAGCCTCGCTGTTATTGTTTTACACATCAGCACGTATGGCTCAACAAATTTAATCGCATCTCGAAATCCATCACCACCTACAAAGCTAAGCCTGGAAATGCAATGGCCGCTTGTCTTAATAACAAACTTATACGATAAAATCCACTTTTAGATTTTTTATTTTTTTGTGCTGAAATGTAATCTAGGTGAATTGTACAATCCAAACAATTATATTTTGTGAGATTTATATAATATTTTGAGAAATTATTATTACGATTAATACAACAGGTTTCATTGTCTTATGATAGGGCCCTACCAAATTCACTGCCATGAAAAATGTGTCTCAGACTGAAATCTGGTCTGTTATGTACTTTTACCCTATAGTAAAATCCAATGCAGTTATATGTACCGCATACTGTTCTGGCCTGATGCGATTGTTAGCTTTCAGTTTAAAAAAGAAAGCTCATCATGAACAGGACAGGATTTATTGATTGACACTCAACAGCCAATAACTGGGCTCTACTCACTGATTGGTAGACACGGACATCCGGGGCTGGTTTAGTAGTACCTACGGATCTCAACTGGATGTGCCGTCAGGCGAGTCAAATTAGACCTATATTTTAAAATAAGTGTCCCAAAATACATCAAAGTGCTACAATCGTTACTGCAGCGGATCATGTAAAATAATTTGGAAGCCAAATATATACCAAGTAGTAGTATGAGCAGAAAAATACATACACAGCAGGACAAAAAATAAATAAAATAAATGTCAGTAATTTCAGAGATTTCACGTTTTATATTTTTTAGTCTCTGGATATATTGTCCAGCTACAGACCCGTCCCTAGCTTGGTGCTGTCTGTCAATTCCAACAAACTGGAATGGATGCAGAGAGAGCTGTGTTTAAATAAGGACAGGTATTTACCACACACAGATGGGGAATGAAGAAAAACAGCATTTCAGAATAGTTTTTTGAGTTACTGTTGCATACAATGACATTTAAAACCAGTAACTTCAGGACTTTATGTATTTTGCTGTTAACTACATGTTCATACTTTGTTACACCACCGTGAAATGTAAGATTTAAATAGCTGAAACCGTGAAATTTAAGATATTTCAAATGTTATGACCGTGAAATTTACAAAAATGTACCGTGATAAAACATACTTAAATGTTTTAAGACAGACGTGTAGTGGTCAAAAAGTTGTATTAAAAAATATTTATTTTGCAATTGATGATTACTGGGATAATCTTGCATCGATTTTTAAAAAAACTGCTGCATTCACGATTCACACACACTGTCCTCATAGGGGATAACATGATCACGCCCGGTTTGGCCCACTCTATAGCAAATGTTATGGATGTTTTCTTTTTACTGCCATCAGTAGCTCCATCCACAGTAATTTCTGAATGTTTTAATTTCAAATGGTGAAGCATTGAACTTGTGTTTTTGTGATCCGCCAGTTTTATTTGGCATAATTCATGTACCATGGTTTTCTCGCCCGGTTCCTCAAAATACTTCCAAACGCTGCTTTGCCCCATTCCTTTGTTTAGAGATGCCATTTTATTAAACATAAAAAACATCAGAAAGAATGCTTGTCTAGCATATTAAATGTTTGACCACTTCTTCAGAGTTTGTATGTTTTTAAATGTTTAAAATTCCCATCCCTACTCATTACCATATTTATTTTTGGTTTTACATTAAATAAAAAAAAAATAAATAAAAATACTTGCCGGTATTAAATTTCCAACATTTCTGTTTTGATTATCTCTGAGAATCCCAATGAATTAACTGGAAATTGTATAATTGTACTACAGGTTCAAAGGTCATATCAAGGAATTTTATACACGGATTGTTTGAGGTTTCAGGGTCTTATTTGTTAAACCGTCTCAGTGGTACTAAAATCCAAACATGTGAACTGAAAAGTAGACTTTAATTTAAGTTATAACAAGAATTTCTCTGCATTTAAAAATATTTACGTTAACAGTTTTTGTGTCGCTCCTGACGGACCATGACACTTGCACACTAGAGTATGTTTTTGTTTTCTTCAGATCTTTAGATCGAGACAGAATGATGAGGAGAAGTCGATCCGGACCATGACACTTGCACACTAGAGTATGTTTTTGTTTTCTTCAGATCTTTAGATCGAGACAGAATGATGAGGAGAAGTCGATCCAGACAGAGGCGAAGATCAAGATCCAGGGATAGACGCCGGAGGCGCAGCAGAGATGAGGACAAGTTTAAAGGCAGCCTTTCTGAAGGGATGAAAATTGATCAGGAATCTTCCTCTGATGAAGTGTAAGAATTGTCCATTAATTGTGTGTGTGTGTGTATGTATGTGTGTGTGTATATATATATATATATATATATATATATATATATATATATATATATATACACAGTACTGTGCAAAAGTTTTAGGCAGGTGTGAAAAAATGCTGTAAAGTAAGAATGCTTTCATAAATAGACATGTTAATAGATGATATTTATCAATTAACTAAATGCAAAGTGAGTGAACAGAAGAAAAATCTAAATCAAATCCATATTTGGTGTGACCACCCTTTGCCTTCAAAACAGCATCAAGCATCAATTCTTCTAGGTACACTTGCACACAGTTTTTGAAGGAACTTGGCAGGTAGGTTGGCCCAAACATCTTGGAGAACTAACCACAGTTCTTCTGTGGATTTAGGCAGCCTCAGTTGCTTCTCTCTCTTCATGTAATCCCAGACAGACTCGATGATGTTGAGATCAGGGCTCTGTGGGGCCATACCATCACTTCCAGGACTCCTTGTTCTTCTTTACGCTGAAGATAGTTCTTAATGACTTTCGCTGTATGTTTGGGAATCGTTGCCATGCTGCAGAATAAATTTGGGGCCAATCAGATGCCTCCCTGATGGTATTGCATGATGGATAAGTATCTGCCTGTACTTCTCAGCATTGAGGAGACCATTAATTCTGACCAAATCCCAACTCCATTTGCAGAAATGCAGCCCCAAACTTGCAAGGAACCTCCACCATGCTTCACTGCTGCCTGCAGACACTCATTGTGTATGCTCTCCAGCCCTTCGGTGAACAAACTGCCTTCTGCTACAGCCAAATATTTCAAATTTTGACTCATCAGTCCAGAGCACCTGCTGCCATTTTTCTGCACCCCAGTTCCTGTGTTTTAGTTACATAGTTGAGTCAGCTTGGCCTTGTTTCCACGTCGGAGGTATAGCTTTTTGGCCTAAGTCTTCCATGAAGGCCACTTCTGACCAGACTTCTCCGGACAGTAGATGGGTGTACCAGGGTCCCACTGTTTTCTGCCAGTTCTGAGCTGATGGCACTGCTGGACATCTTCCGATTATGAAGGGAAGTAAGCGATGTGTCTTTCATCTGCTGCAGTAAGTTTCCTTGGCGACCACTGCGTCTACGGTCCTCAACGTTGCCCGTTTCTTTGTGCTTCTTCAAAGAGCTTGGACAGCACATCTGGAAACCCTGTCTGCCTTGAAATTTCTGCCTGGGAGAGACCTTGCTGATGCAGTATAACTACCTTGTGTCTTGTTGCTGTGCTCAGTCTTGCCATGGTGTATGACTTTTGACAGTAAACTGTCTTCAGCAACCTCACCTTGTTCGCTGAGTTTGGCTGTTCCTCACCCAGTTTTATTCCTCCTACACAGCTGTTTCTGTTTCAGTTAATGATTGTGTTTCAACCTACATATTGAATTGATGATCATTAGCACCTGTTTGGTATAATTGTTTAATCATATACCTGACTATATGCCTACAAAATCCCTGACTTTGTGCAAGTGTACCTAAAAGAATTGATGCTGTTTTGAAGGCAAAGGGTGGTCACACCAAATATGGATTTGATTTAGATTTTTCTTCTGTTCACTCACTTTGCATTTAGTTAATTGATAAATATAATCTATTAACATGACTATTTTTGAAAGCATTCTTACTTTACAGCATTTTTTCACACCTGCCTAAAACTTTTGCACAGTACTGTATATATATATAATTAATGACCTTTCTTTATTCTTGGACATAGAAAGTATTCTGAGGAAAAGTCTTAAGATAAAAATGATCTGATGGTGTAGTTTTGTCTTAAGTTTGTTACCGACAATATCAGTAGCCTTGTTTTTTATATATAACCACAGCTTGGAAGATTATGATGTAGATGATGAGGATGAGGAAGCCCTTATTGAACAAAGAAGATTGCAACGACTGGCTATTGTGCAGGTATGCGGTTTTATTTTGTTTGTTTTTTATTTCAAATGGGTCTAGCTAGAGCTCTTGCTTGTTAAGGTACTGGGATTGAAATGTTTATATACCCATGTAAAAAGGTTTTAAACTTGGCAACCTTGTTTAACTTTAGCAATATTTTTTTTTTTTTAAATTGACGACTTTTTTTTTCAGAAATACAAGTCTGTGAATGAAGACAGCAACATGTCTGTACCATCTGAGCCCAGCAGCCCCCAGAGCAGCTCCCGTAGTCGCTCGCCCTCACCTGATGATATTTTGGAAAGGGTGGCTGCAGACGTGAAGGAATATGAGAGGGAGAATATGGACACCTTCGAAGATAATTTGAAAGCCAAGCACAACCTGATTGCAGTTGAAAAAGATGGTAAATAAGCTTGGGATGGAGTGTTGTTTTTTTTTTAAATCTGCTGTTTTCATGAACCAGTAAAGTTAATGTATGGGTAATAGCTACCTCAAGTGCTGGTAATACTTGATTCACATAGAGAAAGGGGGGAAAAAAAGATTCTAATAAAGTTGAAAGAAGTTGCAGCAATTATAATTTTGAACACCCTGAAATTGTTTTATATATGGTTTTTAGGTATGTGAGATATAAATAAATACTAAAATAAGTCCTCATTGAAGGCACTGTGGAAGACTTCTCAATATTTGTTATTACCTATTAAGTTTATTTTAATATTTTGTAAATGTATCGCTATTGAGTGTTTAATAGTGTTGGATAAAGTATTAGATAGCATAGAACTGTAATCGCATCAAGTAAAATGTGTGAATTTAGTATTCTCAGTTATTTGTAATTCACATGATAAAATGTTTCTAGATTTTACATCTTGTATTTAGTAATATAAGAAGTGTGCACCTATATCTATACATTAACTTTAGTGGTGTATGAAGTTATTGATTATGTTAAGAAGGAGTGCTTTATATCTAAATAGAAGGCTGAACGCTATGTATTTCTTTAAAAAGCCCATACATACATTTATACATTAACTCCTAGACAAATTAAATTACATTTTTGTTTACATTATCTTTTTAAATTTTGCAGGTTTGAATCCAAAAAAGCCCTTGGCTCCAGATATGTTTACAGAATCTGACGACATGTTTGCAGCATATTTTGATGTAAGTACTATCTAAACTCCAGGCATTTTGTAGTATTTTTGACACTAGGTTTTAATAAAGTAGCAAGTGCGCACTCCTAGTGCTAGTATTGCCTTTACACCACAGAAATTTGGTAACGTGTTTCTTACTCCCAAATTAACTAATCATTTCCCCTAAGTTTGTATTACTTTTAAATTCAGAATATTTATTTTATTTAAGATTATTAAGTAGTGTGTGTCGGCAGTGTCTTCACGATATGTCTCTCAATACGATGGTCTCGATACGTGTCATGATACAGTAAATTAAGTGTGAAACTTTAACTGCATGATTGTCCCTTCCCATTAGATAGTGTTTGTAATAAAACAGGTTTTGGACAAATAAGATTCACAACCTGCTTTTGTTTTTGTTTTCTGATTAATCTTTAAAATAAAATTATTTAAACCTTATTACAAATAATGTAAATAATACAAAAGTAATAAATAAAGTGTACAATTGTAATTTTGGAAGCATATATAAAATAAAAGTATTTTGTATCTTGTTTTACATGCTGGTATAATTCAGGAATAGATTCAGTAATAGAACTGGTAAGAAGTGTGCACCTTGGCTCCAAAGTATACGTTTGTTTTCTACAATATTGCAGGGATGTAAATGAAATCCACTAGATACTGGTAAGGTTTTTTAGAACGTACAGATGCTTAAGATAGTTTTGAACGATTTTAATGATTCCTGTGTAGGTTACACATATCGAGTAGTAGACGTTACCACACCTGCATTGGCTCAGATCTGACGTTGCTGTCTTCAACAGCAATGGCGATGAGAAAGATGATCCTAAACTAAAGTGTGGTCGGTCTGATGGTGTCGTTTAAAATGAGATTTGTTGTATACTCCAAGTATAGGTACTTGATTCGTGCCTCATAGTTTAGACTTTAAGCAATGTGACTCTTAACAAGAACTTAGGGCAGGTCTTATGCAAAAAAAAAAAGGAAAAAATAAACATTAAGGCCACACAGTTGATTAAGTATGCTGGCACACTGGTTGAATTTTGCCATGTTGCCTTCCATCATTAAATTAACTGTGATAATCAACAATAACCCTCCTCCACTTAGCTTTCTGGTTCACTTCTGGCAGGCTTGACAAAAACATCCTTTACACACAGTGATTTAAAATGTGAGGAGAGGCTGAAAGAGTACTTGTTAATACATTTTATTCTCAATCATTTTCAATACTAAGTAAATCTATGCACTGTTTGCAGACTACAGTGTTTTTGGCATGCAATCTCACATGTAATTGCTGATCCAGGGATCGCTATCGGTAATCGTATCATGAAGAAAAAAATCACGGTTCACTGTGCAAATTGATAAATCGGCACCCCCCTACTGTCAGTACCTCTTTATTTCACTCATTTGGTTAAATTACAGTGCTCGCCCTTTAGATCGCTATAGTGGCCTATAGATCGACCCAATACCCTGTATCATAATGGCATCTACCCGTAACATAAGAGTTAGTTTACATCAATTGAAATAAAAAATTTTGCTTCCAGAGCGCAAGATTTAGAGCTGCTGGCATTGGCAAGGATTTCAAGGAAAACCCCAACCTCAGGGACAACTGGACCGATGCAGAGGGCTACTATCGTAAGTTAGAAGTTAACCTAGTATGTGTGTTTGTTTAAATATTTCCTGCCACAAACCTGGTTACAACAGACTTAAAATGTTTAACCATATTGTTTGTCTGACAGGTGTGAATATTGGAGAGGTTTTGGACAAGCGATACACCGTCTATGGCTATACAGGTCAGGGCGTCTTCAGTAACGTGGTGCGAGCCCGAGATATGGCCAGAGCCAGCCAGGAGGTGGCTGTGAAAATTATTAGGAACAATGAGCTCATGTGAGTAATTTTCATTAACCTTGTGTGATTTCATTTTGAAAACAGAAAAGCCTATGTTTTAGGCAGGCGTGTTAATAGTTCAAATGCTTAACCATTGGCAATTTATTGAATCTTTCAAATTTTGCATGCCAGATATAGGTGTTAGCCTTAAGTGTTTTAAATATGGTCGAGAAAACTAAAGTTAAAAGACTTCAAAATGAATGTAGCCTTATGTTTCAAGAAAAGTTAAAGAAAGTGTCCTAAATAAAAACAGATGCAGCCATACATTGTCAATAGAAGTGTAACTACTGCAGTGTTTCAGATGAAAAAGCGTAGTAATGATGGTGTTTTTTAGAATTCCATTTGCTTGAATTAAGCTAAATTGTTGTAAAGTTTGTGTGAAGGGATTTGAGAAAATAACTCCAGGTGTGTCGCTGGAATACACATTTTAATACAAGCAGCTTGAAGTTTATAGGATGTGCCTTCCATGAACAGTTAACAGTTGGATTGTTTGGCACTTCTAGCCAGTAAAACCCTTGGTTACTGAATAAGACTTTATTAGTAGCTCGGTGTGAATTCTAACGAGATTATCTCATAATACAAGCACAGCTAATTCTTAATGATCCTATGGGATTTACACAAATAGTGGTACATTCAGGATCTTAAAGGTCTTTGAATGTTTGAGCTCTCTCTCACTCTCTCTCTCTCTCTCTCTCTCTCTCTCTCTCTCTCTCTCTCTCTCTCTCAAACAAACACATCTGGTCATACATGGTATTAATTGCCTTTACATGTTTACTTGAGTATTTTTGGTTTCTACATGACAATGACATAATGTTGATGAGAAGGGGCTACAAGGTAATGTCTTTTAGACAGATTCTCTTTATATGTTGGTAATGCCTTTTATAATGGCATTGCCTATTTTGTATATTGTGTGTATTTATAGCTGTGCTTACTGCCCTATTGACATTGTCATACTTTACAGGCAGAAGACAGGACTGAAAGAACTGGAGTTCTTAAAGAAACTCAACGATGCTGATCCAGATGACAAGTTTCATTGCTTACGGCTTTTCAGGCATTTCTACCACAAGCAGCATCTCTGTTTGGTGTTCGAGCCACTCAGGTAAAAGAATTTAAAATGGGGCCCGTTCTGCCGGTGACACTCATGGTGAACACAAGTGTTTTGATTTTGCACAAAATGTCTTGTAGAGGGGCTCCCAGTGGCACATCCAGTAAAGCTCCGTGGAGTGCAGGATCGCTCTATAGTCTGGACGTCGCGAGTTGAGTCCAGGCTATTCCACAGCCGACCGTGGGCGGGGAGTTCCCAGAGGCGCGCACAATTGCGAGTGTCGCCGGGGGATGGAGGGTTAGGTGACCAGGGTGTCCTCAGCTCACCGCACCAGCGACCCCTGTAGTCTGGCGGGCGCCTGCGAGCTTGCCTGTAAGCTGCCGAGAGCTGCGTTGTCCTCCAACACTGTAGCTCTTGGGTGGCTGCATGGTGAGCCGCAGTGTGAAAAAAAGCGGTTGGCTGACGGCACATGCTTCGGAGGACAGCGTGTGTTCATCTTCGCCCTCCCGAGTCAGCGCAGGGGTGGTAGCAGTGAGCGGAGCTTTAAAAAAATTGGCCATTCTATATTGGGAGAAAATAATAAAAATAATTGGCAATGACTAAATTTATAAAAAAATAAAAAAAATGTCTTGTAGATGTTTCTGATTTGTGATTGGCTATAAACGATCAATTTTATCTAGTATTAGTATTTTCAACTGTTCAGGTACTGTGCAGAGTAATTTATCACCAAGACCTGAAGGGCATATTCATTCAAAAAAAGGTACATAACTAAAGTAGTGTTAATGTGTAAAAATGCTTTTTATGTTTTCAGCATGAATTTGCGTGAGGTTTTGAAGAAGTACGGGAAAGATGTGGGTCTTCATATAAAAGCAGTCCGATCCTATAGCCAGCAGCTTTTCCTGGCTCTGAAACTTCTGAAAAGGTGTAATATCCTGCATGCTGATATCAAACCTGACAACATCCTGGTAAGTTTTAAGATAATGGCAATTATAGAAGGACCTGCAGAAATGTTTAATTTAATGGGTGGGGTTTCAATTAAGCCAAACTATAAAAATGTAACCGTCAAAGTTGTTAATCAAGCCCTTTTTATACAGGTGAATGAATCCAAGACAATTCTTAAATTGTGTGACTTTGGCTCAGCTTCACATGTTGCGGACAATGACATCACCCCATACCTTGTCAGTCGATTCTACAGAGCACCCGAAATTAGTAAGTAAAGCTTTTAGAAAGGTTTGTTTTATTTATTTCTTTTAGCATTTTTTGAGTGCTTGCCTTCAGGCTGTAGAGGAAGCGTCATGGTTTGTCAGTAATTATTTTAATTTGTTTCTGAGGTATGTACATTATTTTAAGCACAGTATTGGCCAGGTTTGTCAAGCTCCAGTTACTAAAATTGTTTTCAGAAAGGAAAAAACTAGGGCTGTCAATTGCAGTTAACTTCTGTGATTTACATGTACATTATTCGGGAGATATAAATTTGTTTAACATGTGTTAATCACACTCCTGTCTTGTCCCTCTTAGCATACCGTAATTAATTTCCTGCGGCACCATTAGTGCATGTCAGGATTGAATAAGAGTAGTTTACATCAATTTTTGAATATAAAATTAGTCACAGAACCGCATTCTGTAGCAAAGCACTCAAACTGAAGAACTTGTGAATGGGACTTTTTTTTTTTTTTTTTAAACTTTCTGATGGTTCATTGGATAGAAATAGGGTTACTTGTATCACTGAAGTGCATCTAGTCTGATATACCACTTGTGGGCTAAGCAGTACTCTTTTAGAAATTCAGGATCGCTGCAAACCCATGAATCATGCGAAGTACGATACTATAACCAGTGCTGTTAGATAGCTACCAACTGCAGACCTGTTAACATTGTAGCATTTGTTTTATTTCAGTAACCACATTTATTTTTAAAATATGTTATTTACAATTGTGGAGGATATAACTGTTACTCAGTGAAATTATTTAATTCAGGCAATTTCAAATTATTATTATTATTATTATTATTTATTATTATTATTTAAACAGCAATGAAAAACATTGTTTATGAGTAAAGGAAACTGATCATTGTAAATGCAGTAAGGTGGGTAATAAACTGACTCCATTGTGATTTAGCAGTTGGTTCAAACA